>CM060983.1:162248514-164648514 GCA_030765065.1 Deroplatys truncata
TCTGGAATTTAAAAGTACTGGTTATGAAAAGATCGGTAATAACGTAATTTCGCTTACAGTTTGGAATTAGCCAATCAAAATTAAAGAAAGAGTTTTGGTTTGAATACTTAAATTCTATTGGACTAGAATTAGCCAATAAGAGACTGGCATTACCAAATCTAGGGGTTTTTACCGTTGAATCTAGTCGGTCGCGGGCAAGATGTAGTAAACAGCAGATGTAAGAGTCGCGGACATGAAGTTGTAGAGAGTAGACGTGAAAGTCGTGGGTAAAAAAGTTGTAAAGTATAAATGATAAAATTTGTGTTCTATGCCAAAAATGTATTAAGTGCTCACAGTTTTATGTTATAAAGTGTTGTGTTTATAAAATTTGCAAATATAAAGTGAAATAAAAAGAAGTAAAAAATTAAAAAAGTAAATTGTGTGGCATCTTATAATTTGAGTCTTATCACAACCCTACAAGAACTCATGTTTCTATAGTGTGATGAAAGCAGCCGAGACAAATAACTTTAATAATATTACGTAAAAACAAGCATCATCTTCACTATAAAGTTTGGCGTCCTAAAAATCAAACAACATCAAAGTGTATCTTCATTACGTAACCTTAATAATATTTTACGTAACCAAAACCCTACCGCAAATTGGCGTACAACTGTGGGGCAAACTCCTCCAAATAATTATGTAACCTAAATAACTTCTTTGTAAGTGACGCACATACACGGGAATTCTCACATCTCATATCCAGCATCCAGCTAAATAACTTTTTCAAAGTTGACAACAAATACAACATCGCTAAACATACTTCTTCAAATTGGCGCCAAAAGGTGGGGCTTACAAGAAACATCTCACATCAAAAACATCACTAAATTGATTTCTTCAATTATAAGTAATATCTATAAAGTATTCAAGATATGACTCACAAGAACATGAAAGCACTCATAATTTTTAAAATGATCCTAGTACATTATTTCAACAACAGAAGGACAACAGTGGACAAGACGATACCAGATAGACAATATACTAATATAGGAAAGATTCCATAATTGCTTGAAAAATGCAAATACACTACCAAGAGTATATGTTACATTAGATTCTGCCCTATTAATTGATGCTGTAGATGGTCATCTTAAAAAGATAAGTGGAAGAAAAGAACTGAAAAGATTTTTGAAATGGAAAGCTGAAGAATGAAGAAGAAAGAAAACATTTGCAGTAAATTTTTTAAGGTGTGCTTGAAAAACTGAGTGGCACATAGCTGTGGGACAGAAGAAAATACCAGATGCTAGAGAGCATTAAGATAAAGTGGTTCATATGTGGATACATATACAAAAGTGGAAAATAGGCAAGAGTTGAGGAGCATGTGTTTATAGTGAAAAACCTTTCCCTTGGTACAAAATTATGACCAAGTGACTGTGAATACTTAAGTTTCATGCTATAAGCTAGGTTTAAATCATAGCTAATTCATACTTAGACTGAAGCATTTGAAATTTTTCCTCATTCCTTGAAGTGAATGTCAGATAACTTTAGGTTTGCCAATTTGTTTACATATTCATTTCATATTTTTATTTATTGTCAAATATGACCTTTCTGATTAAAGCTTAATAACAAGAAGTTTTATCTGATAGGTGTCTATAATCTGGACCAATCACCTAATAACAGCAGCTGTAGCAAATATAATTAAAGAGATGGTGATGTGTATAAATGGCCATTGGACTGCAGTTTAAGTGACAATTACCTAGATACACTACAAATTTGTTGCCTTTTGAAATTGCAGATATAAATGCAGTATATAGAAAGTAATGTTGATTTATATTACTTTCAAGCATGTCACACACAGTTTAATTACTTTATGTTGTTGATCATGCATAATTATTACCAAAAACTACAACGCTGCATTGCAGTTAATGTTGTATTGAACAATTAGTTTCAAGAAGTTCAATTAGTTTCATTACAATGAAATGTACAAGCCTGAAAGCATTAATCTCAACCAGTTTCAGGAAACATTTTACTGTAAAATCCCTTTGACGGAATTGGAAGGTTTTGTTTCTGTGTATTGTTCCAAAAATAACTCTTAAAACAAATTGTGAATGTTTATTTTATTGAGAACAGAGAATTTCAATCCTAAAGTTAATACAAAAAGCATAAAAGGGAAAATATCTTGTTAATTGAAGTAAAAATATGAAGTAATTTTCCTGTGATGGAAAGGAACATCAACAAAAAGGAAGCTCCACCTGAGTTAAAACAACTCTGAAGTTCTGTGAAACTATACAAATGTGCTGGTTATCAATTCAGTAATGAATAGCCATATATCAAGTATTAATATAAGAGTATGGAGAATTGCATGGAAATCATTATTTTAGTCATCATTTTTTGCTTCTGTGACAGAAAGGGACAGTTAGTATGATGGAAAAGGATATGTACAAAATGAAAACTGCTGAAACTGCATCTTTCATAAAATTATTACCATACCAGTGTTACTATGTTGCATTCTTTATCAGAACTCACAATGTGATATATAAGTGATGTCTACACCAGGAAATGAAAATCTTAGGTGATTATCTAAATTAGGAACTTGAAGTATTTTCAATGCATCAGAAATTGCAACCCATGAAATGTCATTACTTTTAAATGCAAATTTGAAAACTGTGTTGATTTTTCTCATAAAATTGATCTCACATTCAGTATTGCCAACTTGTAAGATTTGTCCTATGAAATTTTTAGCTCTTTTTTGTCATAAACTTCACCACTACAAAAGCATCTACTTGAACATTTCAATTTCCTTCCATTGTTTCAATTTGGACACTTCTGGCAGTCATAAAATCAGAGCTGAAACTTTTTCGAACAAAGCATGCTCTTTGTAAACCACATTATTAGGGTATACAACTTTAATGCAGTGCCTAGAATGAGTGTCAGGTATCACTTATTAACATCAAATTGTGTCTATGGTTGATCCACTTCATATTTAAAACAAAATATCACCTCTACTGATTTTTGCAGTTTCATGGCATACCAGTAAAATGATTGCATTGGTAACCATGTGTTTTCCACTTAATACAGCATGCCATACTAATCTCTTCAGTTCTCTATCAACACCATCAACATTGCCCTTCCCATAAACGGTAGCTAGAAAGTTCCATGTTAACAGAACTTAGATCTCTTCCTGAAGGTGAGTTAAATTACATAAAGATTAATGCTGTTTAAAGTGGCGTGCTGCACCATCTGGAATAATGTTAATTGTTGAGAACTCTGGGTAAGTTTTCCTGATCTGAGAAACCAGCCTTCAAAGTAATGTGTTGTCAGCATATTTGTCATGTGATATTTTGTCACTGACAATTCCATAACTTTGCACCATTCCAGGGCTTATCCAGGCAACAGCTGTGAAGAAAGTGATCTGTTAGGACTTCCAATATGCTGATTGAATTCTATTTTAAAATTTGGCAGTGTAATTTTCCGCAAAATTAATACATACCTAAATTTCTTTGCCCCTACAGCACCTTTCTTCTCTTGAAACTATGTATGCTGAGTTTTCACCAAGAAGCAATCTTTTAAAAGCTGGGATATTTTTTCAATAAGTTCTTCAAATGCTTCACAGACAGTGTTCTCCTTCAAAACTTTTTCAGTGTTTACATTAATGGTGTTCCAAACAAACCACACTAATTCATTTGTATCATCTGTTAAGGTATAATGCTGAATGAGATTTCTGATCCACAACTGTCACATGTACTTGATAGGCAGTTATCATTTTCAGGACTGCATACTAATGTACCACTTAGCTGTGATGATATTTTAGGAATATCCTCCTCATACCTAACATGGCAGTCAAAAGTAAAATTGATGTTCTCAAGATAGTGACACAAGAAACTATGGTGAGGCTTTCACTGGCTGGAAGGATAATTTTGGTCACAATGAAAAAAAAAATTGATTTCCTACTTTCTTATCAGTGTTTTCCTTTTTTTAAATATCTTATATGCCTCTGAAATAGTGGTGTAATTAATCTCTTCTGAATTTTTTTTCCCCTTCTTTTCTGTTACTGTCACAACATCCTTTTTCCCAGGAGCTTGCAGTGATATGTAATCTCTTTGGTAAAATTGCTTAACTAAATCATTAATCTCACACAGGGCATTTTATAATATATTTACTTACAGTAAACTACCTGCAAAGGCATAACCTGCATATTTTAAAATATACCATGCACTTATAAAATAAGTGTTTCTCAGAGTCTAAAACATACTATGCTGAACTTAGAGATACACATATAGGTACTGGTCTGTGACAGAATGGGACAGTTATTAAAAGCTTCCTTCAGTGTTATTTATATGTGCTATTTGAGGTTAGGGTGCTGTTGGATGTTTATCATGTGAAGTTCACTGATCATACACATCAACATTGAATAAATATTAATTGTTTAAAAAAAAAAATCCGATGTGTTACACTCACATGACTTTCTCTACTCCTGTACAATTTATTTTTACAAACGCCTATTCTCCATATGCCTCATGTTAATGGAGATATTGAGATGTCAATCTTATTGCTAATTTTCTTGTAGATGCAAGGGGAATATGGTAGCTTTTAAGCGATAGTCAAATATTTTATCGCTGGTTGCTATGTGGCGCATTCCATTCTCTTTGCATGTCCAGAACATAAAAAAATGAATAACGAATTTGAGAAAAAGTGTAAGTATTGGAAAATTTAAGGGAATAACAAGCAATATCTCGAAAACGGTTCACTCAACAAAAGAAATGTATATGACATAAGTTGTGTATTTTAACGCGATCTACATTTTTTGTGTAGTAAAATTTTGTCTATCTCGTATGGTTTACCAGTTATGCAAAAGTCGTTCACAATGAAGAATACTTTTGGAGACATTCCCAGGAAATTCGAGATATACATTTCATTTCTCATGACATTATCTTAAACATATGATATTTTAATCAAAATCGTTAGAGCCATTTTTGAGAAAATTAAAATTTTCGAAAAATGTTCCATGTAAAGGGTAGTCTGGGGTGGGGGGATTTTCTTGAAAACCTTCGTGTCGCATCTCTGGAAGACACTGAACCTAAATATCAAGTTTGGTGTTTATCCGACTGTTCGTTTTTGAGTTATGCTGTTCACACACACACAGACACACACACACACAGACACACACACGGACATGTTTCCAAAAATGCTTTTTTTGGATTCAGGAGGTCTCAAAACATGTATTTCCGGTGAAATCTCGGTATCGAATTTTTGGGTGGAATGCAATACTTCCCCTACTTACTATACGTAGTAGAGAAAGTAATAAACAATTCTTATATGTATGATCTGTGAACTTTTGATGTTGTCTATACACATCATTATTGTTTGGGCCCATTTTACAGTGGTCATGTAAAATAAATATATATTTATATTTATTTGTTTATTTATTTATCACAGAAGTCCTCAGGATAACCCTACAATTACAACAAAGGTAAAGAAATTATGGAGATATTATACAGTTATTAAAACTTTTTCCAGTGTTAGGTATTTGTGATATTTGAGGTTAGGGTGCTGTTGGATATTTATCACATAAATTTCACTGATTATACATATCAGCATTGAATAAATATTAATTGTTTCAAAATAATAAAAAAATACACTTTTCATAAACTTATTTTCATTAAAGCATATGATCCTTCAGTTTCATTTATCTGCACTGTGGAAAACAAACCAAGCAGCAAGATTCACGATTTCATTTCTAAACTATTTCTCTGTACATATGAAAGTACATCAAGGTCTTTCTGGTAGGGGTTGGGCTATTGGGTCAAGCTGTTATTCCAAGTCCTGGCGCATGCGCACTGGGTAAAACATGCTCGTGACGTCGTCTGGTAAGATGCGGGACGGGGAAAAGCAGGGTGACCATACGCGCGAAATAAGCATTAAAAGCACTAGAGGATACCGTGTAACAGTCACACTATATACGCTTTAAACACGTGTTTATTTGTACACCAAATAAAATGCGGCGTGACAGTCACATGAACTACGTTTTTATAGCCTGTTTAGCTGTCCACTTAATACGTGCGTACGTTTTAATACTATATCTTAATATGCCGTACTTGCATGTTGTCATGGTAGCTCAATGGTTAGAACACTGGACAAAAACTGGGAGGTTCGTGGTTCAAATCCCGCCGATGGCATTGGATTTTTCAGTCGTCTGATTCTACCTTTTCTATTCTAACTAAAGATTCTTACTTTCTCTACTACGTATAGTAAGCAGAGGAAGTATTGCATTCCACTGAAAATTTCGATATCGAGATTCCACCGGAAATGCATTTTTGAGGTGCCCTGAATCCAAATAAAGCATTTTTGAAACGTGTCTGTCAGGCTGCGACCAGCATAACTCTAAAACGAAAAGTCGGATAAATGCGGAACTTGTTACTTGAGTTTACTATCTTTCAAGGATGCGACACAGCATAACTCAAAAACGAAAAGTCGGATAAATACTTGAGTTTACTATCGTATCTTTCAAGGATGCGACACGAAGGTTTTAAAGGAAATCCCCCACCCCAGACTACCCTTTACATGGAACATTTTTCGAACATTTTGCTTTTCTCAAACACACACTTTGTCATATACCTTTCTTTTTCTTTTTTTTTTTTTGTCGAGTGAACCATTTCCGAGGTATTCCTTGTTATTTGTTTGAATTTTTCTATTACTTATACTTTTTCTCAAATGAAAATTCGTTATTCGTTTTTTTGTCCTGGACATACAAAGAATATGAAATGCTCCACATAGCAACCAGCTCTTAAAACATTTGACTATCGCTTAAAGCCTGTCATATTCCCCTTGCACCTACAAGAAAATTAGCAATCGGATTAACACGAAGTAGACGGAAAATAAGCATTTGTACAAAAATGTGTACAAGAGTAGAGAAAGTCATGTGAGTGCAATACATCAGATTATTTTTCTGTCTATACACTGAAATCCAAATAAACTGTTGTAGAAATAGCTACATTACACATTAAGTTATAATGGGAACAGCGATAGTGAAATGTTTTAAAACTGGACGCCACACACTGGCCTTAAAGTTGCATACTGTTTCCATGCAATCGCCAGAAACATCGAAAATCTATGGGACTTAAAAAGAAACGACAAAGCACTGAACAAATCGAACCATTAATAACGAATATGTCGGAAGTGGTGATGCCACCAAAAAAAAAAAAGTATTTTAAATAAATTGGTTATAAAGCAGTATACATTTGTTGTGCAGTACATTTTCGTCTAACGCCTAACGTTTACCAGTTATACAAGATTATACAAAATTCCTTCCAAATGAAGTAGGTACACTTCACGACTATTCCCAGAAAATTCAAGGCATACGTTATATTTGTCATGTAAATATGTTTAATACATGGTGTTTTCATCAAAATAGTTATAGCCATTTTTTAGAAAATGAAGAATTGCAAAATGTTCCATGAAAACAGTAGTTTGGGGTGGAGGAATTTTCTTGAAAATCTTCGTGTCGTATCTTTGGAAGTTACTGAGCCTAAATATAATGTTTGACATTTATCTGACTTTTCGGTTTTGAGTTATGCTGTTAAAACACACAGATGCACGCGAGTGCACGGACCTTTTCCTAAACATGCCATTTTTTCATTCAGGGGCTCTCTAAACATGTTTTCCTGTGAAATCTCGGTATTGAATTTTTGGGTGGAATGCAATACCTTCTCTACCTACCAGGTACGTGGTAGAGAAAGTAAAAACTGAACTTCGAAATCTACCTCCACTTACAGGCTGAATAGAAAACGTCCCCCCTTCCCATAGAATATTCATACAACTTTTTAATTAAACCACTTTTAAAATTGAACCAAATATTTTCGGGAGCAACGTGCGTAATTATGTGAAACCTGGCCAACGACTAGTTCCTTACATTTGTCGTCCATTGATATGATTAAAACATATTTTATACCCAAGTGCCCAACTCCGCGACGACTGTGCTCTACCAAGGTAACTTGAGTATAGGCTCTACCTTGCTTGCAAATGTTCAAGTCCCAGCGCATGCGCTCTTGCTTGACCCGAGTGCCCAACTCCACGAAGACGGTGCTAGCAAATGTTAAAGTCCCAGCGCATGCGCTCTGGCTTGACCCAAGTGCCCAACCTCGCAAATACGGTGCTCTGCCTTGCTGGCAAATGTTAAAGTCCCAGCGCATTCGCTCTGGCTTGACCCATGTGCCCAACTCCGCATGTGAGCTCTGTTTACCAACGGAAATGTTTGAAGTTTCTGCACACTACCATTTTACTTCATTTGTTGAAACCCAGCACCTTAATAAAAATTCAAGGCGACGTTTTTGTTTATTGTCGCCCAATGAAACATTCCTACAATGTAGTTTTTTCTTTTTATATTTAAATAATGGGGGGGGGGATATTTACTGCGTTTAATATGGATTTTATATACGGATGGAGATGTATTACGCGCTTAATATAGATTTTATATGGGGATGGAGAGGAATTGTGCGCTTAGTATGGATTTATATGGGGATGGAGAGGAATTAGATGTGTTTATGGGATGTATGTGCAAATGGAGTTGTTTATGTAGAAGATGATATTTTCCATATTTATGTCAATTAGGAAAAGATATGTGGCATAAAGATTTGAGCAGGTAAATAGACATGTGTATCTTCCCTACACCTGGAGAGCTCATGGATAGAGCCGTCTTTTTTTTGTTATTAAAAGATTAACGTGAAAAATGTTTTATAGCTCCGGTAAAAGTATCTCAATATTTCATGATATTGGTAGGCGATTTAACGCCAATTTTACGTTTTCGCGCGAAAACCTTCTCTTCAGTAGTAAACATGAAAAAGTTTTGTTTGTTTGTTTTTTTTTAATGAACTGAAAAAGTAAATGTTTATGTTCACCAACGGAGAAAAACTCCCTGACAGGAATGTGCTATCCTTATCTGGAAACAGTGCTACAAGGACAGTGAATGTATGTGACGGAGAATGCATGTTATGCAAGGAGTAAAAATATTCAATGAGCTGTAACTGAGCTGTCATGTGTGTCATAAATAATGGTACAATAAGCAAATAGGCATCGTTCGGACCACGTCTAATCAGCAATTTCCCCCCTGCCTTCATTCCCTGAAATTTCTTTGCTGTGGAAGACAGTACTTGAAATGTAAGCTTTTAACATTTGTTCACGACTGGCAAGTATGCGATATACTGCTATGCAGGTATTCGTCGCCTTGTCCTTGGGGAAATTCTGCACATTACGACACAAAAGAGGGATTATAACGGTACTACCCGCAAAGCGACTAGGCGTATTGACCTCAGTAATGAATACAACCACTTTCCCGGGAAGCTTGATGAGGGGAGGGGGAGGAAATGTTATTAGGCTTCAAATTTTAGTTATACCGTATTACAAAAAAACAACGGTATTAATAAAGCTTATATTTCATTAAATTATGTGTAAGTACTGAGTAAAAATAACCTCAGTTAATTCATTATCAATGAATAAAATTATGAGAATCCATAAAATAATATTATTGCATGCAATAACTTACATTTACAGCAAACTTTTGCGTCGAGACCTTTTTTTTTTACAGCAAATCTGTTGATGACATCATCAATGAAAGGTTCTGTAGGTTCCTCGTCCCCTTCTGCTGACACCTTCACACAAGTTTGAAACGTGTAGTCGCGTGGGGTCATTATGCACTCCATGCATTTGTTAATTTTTTTATCCAAGTATTCACATTATTACACGATTGTTAAATACAATTCAGGAATCAATGTTAATTCTGTGAGTAATAAATATTCCAAAACAAATTACATGGCAAAATTCCGTAAATTACATACATGCTAGCAGATATCTACATGGATCCTGCTTCTAAAATAAACATACAAATATATGATTATGAAATGGAATATCTTTTAATATTGCAATTCTAAACTTTATTCATCTTATTATTTTGATATGTAATTTTTTTCACTTCTTCAATGCACTTTACACCGTGATTTTTAAGTTACACTACTAGTCGCGTGGGGTACAAATTGACCCCGAGACAAACAAACGTCTCTACTCACAAACGAGCACTGTCAGCAATAATCGCAGCAGGACGACAATACAATTCAGGGAAGGTACTGGGAGAAAGAAAAGTGTGACCAACAGCATTAAACAAATATCAGTAGTAATATTAACAGTGGGGTCATTATGACCTGCACGTGACTACCTAATAGTTAAGATAAAAGAAGCAACATCAGAAGACATAAATTGTACTTCTGCACATGCTTAGAAGAAGGAAAGTCTGCAATAACAGGGTCAACATATTTAAGTCCTAACATCAAGCATAGTTCTTTACAGCTATTATCATAAAATTCTTGAAATGTTAAAAACTTTCGAAATTGCACTTAGTTCTATCACTTTCACTGTCTTGTCATTGAACCTTTGCTCAATTTGCGTACGTCTTATTCAGAAAATCCGTTGCACTCGCATAAGCAGCAGATGGAAATTGTAATCTCAAGCGTATATTTTGATTTTTTCAAAATTAACCTGCCGCGGTTAATGGGTAGGTAAAAAGGATTTACAGTCCAGGTAAGAAAACCATTACAGCAGTCTTTGCTAGTTAGGCAGCCAAGAATGTCCAAACACGCCTTCTTGTGGTGTCAATGCCCTACAATGGAAAATTCCCTAAGGTTTTAAATTACTCTTTTATACATATCGAAGTTTCTCTCTCTCTCTCTCTCTCTCTCTCTCTCTCTCTCTGGTAAATCAGATAAAGTTCCCACGCTTTCAATTAGAGTGCATAAGTATCAACTATGGTTGCTCCTGTTATACATTTATTTTTCATTCCCTAAAAGTAAATGCCTTTATCCAAAAAAACGTCAGCAAACAGAGATCTTATTTTTCGCAGCAGGAGTAAGTCAAAGGGAGACGGAAGTCCAAGTTGTCCAAAATTATTATCCATTTTGACAATATATCTTTCATTCTTACCTTCTCTGCTACGTATAGTAAGTATAGAAAGTATTGTGTACACCCAAATATTCCGTACTGAGATTTCACTGGAAATGTATCTGTTTTGAGGCCCCTGAACCCCCCAAAAAGGCATTTTTAGAAAAAGGCCTGTGTGTGTGTGTGTGTGTGTGTGTGTGTGTGTGTGTGTGTGTGTGTGTGTGTGTGTGTGTGTGTCCGTGAACAGCATAAGTCAAAAACGAAAAGTTGGACAAATACCTGGCATGTATGTTTTCCAAGATGCGGCACGAAGAATTTCAAGAAAATTCCTCCATTCCAAACTATACTTTGCATGGAACATTTTTCGAGATGTTTTATTTTTTAAAAATGGCTCTAATGATTTTGATTAAAATACCATAAGATATTTATTTACATGTCAAATGCCAGCTTTATCTGTAATTTTCTGAGAATAGCCTGTTAAGACATTCGGAATGAATGTTGTATAATGTTGTAGAAGTTGTAAGTGTTCAAGAAAATAATACAAAAACGTACTACAAAAAAAATGGAGATTCATGTAAACCACACGATTTATTTCAAATGAGTTATTTTGTTGTTCTTTATTTTTCATAAGCCATTTCCGAGATATTGGTTATTAAAGGTTGGAATTATTCATCACTTGGTCGTTCTCTTGAAGTCCTGTCAAAATTCAGTTGTTTCTCGCGATTACATGGCATTTTAGGGGGCATTTAGGGAGGTCCAAAGCTACAGGGTAAATCAACGATAGAAAATAAACGGATACTTCTGTTTGAACGAACGATTTTAAGGTCATCGTATAGCGTCCAGTTCTGCAACATTTGACTATCGCTAGCCCCTTTGTAACTGTAATGTAATGTAGCTATTTCTGCAAAGATTTATCTAGATGAAAATGAATTAAATAGAAAAATAAGCTATCGTAAGAATATTTGTATACAAACTAATAAGCGATAGAGGGTAAGAAAAAAGTAATGTGAATGTAATGCATCAGAATTTTTCACCCCAAAATTATTTTGGCTGTATGCTTTTCAGAACTTAGCATCATTTTGTGTACAGATTACTTACAAAGGTGTGTCACATCCACTCTTGCCTTCCCTCGCTCTCTGTGTACATTTCTGAGTCATTCACTGCCATTTTATTTCTCAAATTGAAATTGAGTTTTATTTATTGACGCTGTTTAATTGCTGTGGTCCTTAGCGTCCCATTCTATATTGGGGTGAAAAACCGGATATTTTGCTCAGGGGCCTCTTTATCAGGGTTGAGGTTCTTTTACGATAAATCTACGACACGGGACCACCGGCTTTACTTCCCTTCCGAAGGAAAACATGCTAAGGATTTTTATGCCCGAAAAAAGTCCATCGCCCTCCGTCCGGGTTTGAACCCACGATCTCGGGAACTAGAGGCTAGCATGGTAACCACTACACCACGGAGGACATTTTATTTCTCTCCCGTGTATTATATATACTTGTGAAATAGAAAGGGTTAGAGAAAGTCTTGTGAATGTACGTCATAAATGTTTAAATCTTAACATATGAATTTCACAGGGAAAGGATGAGATAGTGTCCCCTTTTCGGCGAAATTGAGACACTGCGTAAATTATATGTTGAAGCATAAGCTATGATGTGTAGCAAGTACATGTTGAAAATCAAAATAGGTTAATTGCACATATATTTAAATTTAAACGGCGTATATGAAGAGATTGAGGTAAGTAACATTTAAATATATTGCGACTTTTGTCAGTATGGTGTTACAAAATGTACAACTGCAACAATGGTCTAATATTATTAGCAATCTTCCCAATACAGCGCCATGGTTGATAATACTAGAAAGCATTTAGGAGAAATTTTTTCATATTAAGAAACATAATGCAAAATCATGAATAAAACAGTTGCAAAATATTTAATTGTGGTATAATGGTTTAATAAAAAGTTTAACATTTAAGGAAATATTGGTTTTGTTATGTTTACCACTGTTCACGCACACAGACTACCGCACCGACAATTATTTGTTCCTCAACAATAGTTGAGGTTTAAGGTTTTAAATTAAGTTAAATTTACTGATACATTTTCCCTTATATGAAAATGTAGAAATAAATAAAGATAGGCTACGGCGCGAATCGGAGTTAGGTAGTAATGATAGTCTTAAACATGGTTAACAACGAATAGCTTCATGATATAACGTACGTTTTCCATACATTTAACGATCAATTTTTTTTAATCGTGAAGCATTGTCAATAACCAGAACAGACCCAGTAGGCATATTAGGTATCAACATGGTGTTAATTCACTTCATGTAATTTTCTGTATTCATTTAATGAAAATCTCCTGTTTTTTGTCGCGACTTGTAAAAGAAGGGATTTGGAACGAAGCCGATCTTTCCAACAGCATGAACGATAATAAGTATTTGCCCTTTGGCAACAGGTGCCTGCAAACCTAATTCGCTATCATCACTCTTAACTTTTAGATGCTATATGACTGCTGTGAAAGTATGACTCATCTTCATACACTATAGTTTGACCCTCTAATTTGTACCTCTGAGAACAGTACTCTTCCAGCTGGGATTGTATGTTTCTATTCTATATCTATCTATATATTTTCTATTAGAACTCTTCTATTTGATTTCGTTTTCTTCCACTTGAACCCTAAATCTTTTATAATTTTTCTGAGACTTGTAGTACCACCTTGAAAATTTATGCTGTCTTTCAGCTTGATGAGCTATCTGCTTGTTATTTTCTTCCACATAGAAATTGTGAATCGTGCGCCGAATGATGCCTTTTTCGAAATCGTCTATTTCTGTAATACGTTTAGGGACCTTATGTTTCTTCCTAACTGTGACCAATTATGCTCTTTCATCAGTACGATTTTTTCTTATCTTTGAGAACTTTAAGGCTTTTGTGGAACTCGGGTGAACATATATTTTCTTCCTTCATCTCTGCTTCTTGCTTCATGAAGTCGAGGACATTTGCAATTATTTCTCTGCTTTGACTATATAATACCGTACACTTAACTTTGAAAACGTAGGAGCCATGGTTATAAATGTTACAAATATACAATAAGCACTATTTAGGTATTGCTCTCTTTGAAATTACAACTAGATGCGGACACTTTCTACGCAGACTGTATGTGTTACGCACTGTGAGTAAACAAAGGTATTATATCGCTTTCGTTGATTAAGCTAAACATAAACCATTCCTAGGCTCGGCGGCTCGGGTGGCAATCAGGGTCACGATTCCAGAAGTTTTGCGTCAGCTTTAATTCTTGTCTCCTCTCCTTATCTTGCCCTTCCCCCATCCACCACCTCGTGCAACCAATTAACAATAAGATGCAATAGTACCTGTCCATTTCCGGTAAACACAGAAACACCCCTGTTTTGGGTATTTATCGCATTGCAAATGTTCAATGCGATTCATTGTCTTCAGCTTGCCTTCAGGATGGACGCACGTGAACTTATTGGCAACGGCGCTCTATGCAGCAGACTTTTAAATGCTCATTTTGGATACTGTTTAACAGCTGAGCAGAAAAGACAGGCAAACCAGAAAGGTATGGAGTTTCTGGTATTGTATGGAGTTGTACCAGATAGGAATGCAGAAATGCAAAACCGTCGTGCCAACCGAGGCCGCAGGTGCCCTCAGTGCAATGTCCAGATGAGCACTGTAGCATCGGCCAATCGAGGCCTTGGTTGGAGGTTTAGGTGTCCAAACGGCCACCGACTGGAAGCTACCAGCAATACGTTTCTCCAGCGTGTAAGGTTTAATGGCGAACTGGGTACAAATGTCATTGTTCAGTTCGCATTTATGTGGCTGCAGAAGTGTCCCTTAACGTATATTGAGAAAGAACTGGGAGTAGCACATGATACCGCCGTAGCCTGGAGCGGCTACTTCCGCGATGTGGCCACCAAGATAGCCTGGCACGATTTTCGTCAACTTGGTGGTCGCAATGACATTGTTGAAGTGGACGAGACTCACCTCTTCAAGAGAAAGTATAATGTTGGACGGCAAGTGATGTGGCGGAATCACTGGTTGGTCGGAGGGCTAAGCCGAACAACTAAGCTGCGCTTTGGACTCCTGGTGCCCAACCGGTCCAGAGCAACTCTGCTGCCCATTCTTCAGGATTACATTGATGAGGAGAGTTTCATTGTAACGGACGAATGGAGGGCATACAGGGTATGTGATACTGTATTCAGTGGCCACGGGACGGTAAACCATAGTAGAAACTTCATAAATCCTCCCAGAAATACGGATCCTTTCTGGGTGCCAGAAGGGCAATTTAATCCCGAATGCCTTGATAAACAATGGGTAGGACCTGCACCAGCCCCTAACGTGAGCCCACTGCGATATCACACGCAAAACAAAGAAAGGTCATGGAGAACTTTAAAGCAGGTACTCTCTTCATGTACCAGTGTGGAGCGTGCTACCGGTTACGTTGGAGAATGGATGTACCGGGAGAATAAATTGAATCGTCTCCAGAGCGACACCCAGCGCTTTGAAGCACTTCTACAGGATATCTCCATGGCCTATCCAGGTGTAGGGAAGATAGCCATGTCTTCTGACCTCCACAACTGCTTATGCCACATATGTTTTCCCAACTGAAAAAAACATTGAAAATCCCAACCCCTTCTAAATACACATCTCTATTTCCAAATATATCGCATTAACACACATAATTCATCACCATCCCCATATAAATCTATATTAAACATGCATAATTCCTCTCCATCCCCATATAAATCCATATTAAGCACACAATTCCTCTCCATCCCCATATAAATCTATATTAAGCACACAATTCCTCTCCATCCCCATATAAATCCATATTAAACACACAGTTCCTCTCCATCCCCATATAAATCTATATTAAGCACACAATTTCTCTCCATCCCCATATAAATCCATATTAAGCACACAATTCCTCTCCATCCCCATATAAATCCATATTAAGCACACAGTTCCTCTCCATCCCCATATAAATCTATATTAAACATGCATAATTCCTCTCCATCCCAATATAAATCCATATTAAGCACACAATTCCTCTCCATCCCCATATAAATCCATATTAAGCACACAATTCCTCTCCATCCCCATATAAATCCATATTAAGCACACAATTCCTCTCCATCCCCATATAAATCTATATTAAACATGCATAATTCCTCTCCATCCCAATATAAATCCATATTAGGCAAACAATTCCTCTCCATCCCCATATAAATCCATATTAAGCACACAGTTCCTCTCCATCCCCATATAAATCTATATTAAACATGCATAATTCCTCTCCATCCCCATATAAATCCATACTAAGCGCACAATTCCTCTCCATCCCCATATAAAATCTATATTAAGCGCGTAATACATCTCCATCCGTATATAAAATCCATATTAAACGCAGTAAATATCCCCCCCCCATTATTTAAATATAAAAAGAAAAACCTACATTGTAGGAATGTTTCATTGGGCGACCATAAACAAAAACGTCGCCTTGAATTTTTATTAAGGTGCTGGGTTTCAACAAATGAAGTAAAACGGTAGTGTGCAGAAACTTCAAATATTTCCGTTAGTAAACAGAGCTCACATGCGGAGTTGGGCACTTGGGTCAAGCCAGAGCGCATGCGCTGGGACTTTAACATTTGCTAGCACCCTACCGTATTTCTCTGTACATTTCAAATTTCTTCCTCCCAAATAGCCATACAAAATAATGGATTTATATTATGCTAACAATAAGTATTTGCAGTGTTACTGTTATGTGGCTTACTTTTATGGTACCCAGTGCCAAGCTTAGTCTATCTCGGTAACCTCAGATGGATTTGGAAAGTATCAATTCATATAACTTCATTTTATATTTATTGCTGCAGTATACCATTAAAGAGAGAAATAATCTGCTGAAACAGAAGCAGCAAACACAGTTAACAAATGAAAACTGCCAAGAGACACATGATGTTAATTCAATTACTTCTTGTTTCAATTTGGCTTTCTATTCTTAGAATTACCTATACTTTCTTTGGCTTTCTTCTTCTTTAGCATTCATTTAAGGTTTTAGAAAATTATTGTTTATACCCAATTCTTATGAGCAAACCGCTTTTGTTGATGTATAATACACAGCTAGTCTTTTTATGATTGGCATACAATTTTACGCTTAAGCTTAAATTACAGTTTCTCCTTCTTGGCCTTTACTTCTCTGAAGTCAACTTGTAAGCAATTTTAAGCCAGCTCTAACCAAGCCTTCACGTCTAACTAGCTCATATGAAGAATTTCCAAGATCCAATACAATTCAATTTCTTTATTTGCCCAAAGTAACAAAATACAGATGGCATCATCGTGCAGATATAAAATATGTAAAATTGCATACAACTTGGTCTTTGAACATTATATTAATGTGCTTATTATTAAAGTACAGGTATTTAAGATTATATACATCTTATATATTGCTATTTTATAGTTATTACTAAGTTCAAGTTATAATACTTCATTTACATTATGTACAACATTGAATGTGTTTCTGTTTTATATTTGTTTAATATAATATATTTGTACTCTTTAGGTGAATAAGGAGTGACATCTTATAAGTAATCTTTAGCCTCTTTTAGTTTAATAGTGTTATTTTAACATTTTATATGCCTTCTGGTAGATGGTTATATAATATTATTTATTATGTTTTTGTTGCTGAGCGAACCCCATAATGCAGTATGTTCATGAATGTCAGTATTTTGAAGTTGTTGGCTTGCTGAGAGTACATTACTTTATGCTATTGTATTCTCATCGCTCTTTTCTGTAGCTTAACCAGGATTTTTTGTGTTCCCTTCTTTCAGCTATTTCCCCATAGAATTATACCATAATTTAAGTGTGAGCTGATAAATGCAAAGTATACTTGTTTTATATCTTTTTGATCGAGTATCTGCTGTACTGCTTTAATACATAAATTCCACTGTTTAATTTATGGCTGACTTTGTTGATATGTGCTTGCCAATTTAGATTCCTTTCAATAGTAATTCCTTGAAAATTGGTACATTCAATATCTGGAATTTCAGTCGCTAGTACATATACTTTTATGTTATTCTTAATGTATGTTTTAATTGAAACAGTGCCCACTCTTTTGTTTAAGTTTAGAATGATATCGAGGCTGTTAAAATATTTGCAAACTTTCCCCACACTCCCAATTTGGTTCAGAGTCCACAGTAAAATTTATAGGTCTTCTTGTTATATCACCATACTATCATAGGTAATGGACACCGCCCACTGGTTGTCTCTCGCTAATAAATGAGTCGAGCCATTACTTGGTGAAAGGCTCCCTCAAATGTTGTTGATATATGGGGAGCATTGAAATGACAATAACAATAACATCCGGAAATTAAGATATAATCAGAAATGTTACAATACATTTTACGAAAATAAAGGGTAGCAATTTTTTTCCGGTTGTGAAGGTTGTTTGGAATGGGAAGAATTGCTTTAAAATCTTTGCCTTTCATCCTTGGAGGGTGCTGGACATAACTAAGAAACTGGATATTTATCCGATTTTTGTTTTGAGTTTCCTGCTATCTCTCTCTTCTTCTCTCTATTGCCTGTCTGTTTCTCCATACTCCATCCCATCCCATCCAATCTATTTATCCAAATGCACTTTGGGATAAAAAATACCTGTTTCCAGTAAAATCCCAATTTTGGGTGGAATACATACTTCTACTTACCGTAAGTAAATAACAGAGAAAATGTAAATTAAAAAGTTAAGTTTTTCTATACTTCTCTTAGAACACACATGAATGACCTTCCAGCTAGTTAGCCAAAGGAACACAAAACATTATTGTGTATACGGTCATTTGTAAACAAGATATTCTGCAATTATTTGAACTTACATTGAATCTTATGGCTTTTTATGCTGTATGGTTCTCTCTGTCTCCCATAAGGTGGGGGGGATTCCGACCCCTTAGTTGCCATGGTGCGGGTGCTGCAGACCCTGAGCACTCACCGTACTTCTGATTTTACTAGAAGTATGCTGGGCCAAACATCTGAGCCCCACCTGTTAGGGTGTTGTTTGGATTGGGTTGGACTCGGCGGGTAAGTGGTTCCTGATACCCATGGGAGATTGGATAAGTCTGGGTGGTGATGTCCAGGCAGGGTTGTGAGATGCCTCAATGTCCTCAGGCACCAACCTGGAGAGCTGGTAGATGGCATGCTAGATTTCTGTCGGCCCTACCAAGGTTTTCGGTAGTCTTCTCTTTGGGGTTGAGGCACATACGTGGCATATCCACTTTAATCTTCTCATAAGCAGGGGGACCTTTTTAGACTCTAGGTACTGGCCTCATGGGAAACTCCATGGAGGGAGAATCACTCAGTTGACGCCTTCCCCTGATTTAGAAAGGGAGCTTCGGCTCCGGATAGACCTTCGCCCTACCTATCTACCTCTCTCTCTCTCTCTCTCTGTATATCTTTGTCTCTCTCTCCTCTCTCTTTCTTTAGGTGTGTTTCTTCCATCCCAGTTTTTGTCTGCAGTGTTCATGCCGTTGAAACTGATACAGGTAATCTCTCTGTTTTCAGTTGTGCCAGTTGCTGTAGCTATTATGACACCATTTCCTTTGGTAATGCTATACATTTACTACAAATGTAAAAACAGAGGAGGAGAAGAGAAGAGACGACTCAGGATAAACTCAAGAGAAGAAGAAAAGGATATTCCAGGTGCTGTTTCTACAATTAATGGGGAATCACTAACACGTTTTGATGTTTCAAGCTTAAAATAGTAAGGATTTTTATAATTGTTAAATATGTGTACAATTATTTTTGTAAAAAAATGGAAATAAAATATTTTTAATGCTATAGACATTTTAAGAAATAAAAGCTGCATGAAATTATAAATGCACCACAAAAAGTAGGAATGTTTTTGGCTGGCAATGAAGAAGAGCAGAAAAGCTATCTGTTTAGGATGCAAGTACTTAAAACTGCTGTTTTATTTTGCTAATTGGATATTTGCAAACAGGTTGTAGCCTGGTTGAACAAAATCTAAGAACAAAATAAAATTGTATATATATATATATTTTTTTTTTTCTACAATGCATTTTAGACAGCCATTCAGTATTTGTTTTTGTAAATATTCAAGATTTGTTTTTATAAATATTCAGGATTTATTTTTATAAATAAACTATATTTGGAAAACTTATGGGCTATTTATTCCCTATACTAAATTCCTAAATTACTACACTCATTTTTCAGTCAATACAAAAACTTTATAATTATTTGCTTTTAAAATACTACATATAAAATCAAATTGCTAACATTATAGTCACTTAGAATGGTTATTAAGAATACCATAAGTCAAAAATGTTATAATTAACAAAGATGTTCATAAAGATAAGTAATCTTAATGAAGATCTGCTGTTTTTCTTTCTCCTCTCTGGCTCATGTTCCTTGCTATTATGTGTCATTAGTATGGCAAGGAAAAGAGTTTCTTTTCTTCCTTGTTATTGAACATACATCCAAAGTGCATGCATGTATGTGTGCTTGTGTGCCTACACACATGCACACTTCAGATCATAACTATTATACTATTTGATATTAATACTAATGGACTAAAGAATAACTCTGGAGAGAAACCATGGTCAGGCAGCTTGATCAGATGCGATTCAAATACAGAGATGTAAGGACATTTCCCCTGCATCATGATTCTGATGTTACTGTTTATAACTTTCACAAACAGAATATTTTATATTTTTAACCAGTGTATTTATTTATCTTTAGTATGAATAATTCAGCTCAATAAGAATGATCAGAAATTGCGACCATAAACTTTGGGACCAATAGTGACTACAGTTTCTTACATTGGAATATAATTAAATGTAATTAGGGGGCTACTTGCATTCATTTAGATACACTTCCTACAAAATCCCTGCCAGCACACCAGAAGACTTTAAGAAACTTTATGTTCTAGAGAGGTTACCTAGTAATCTAAAGACATACAAATTATCCATTGCATATCATTAAACATCTTTTCTCTTATCCCTCTGGTACTAATAATTATATTTTTAATTATTTCCTAATTAATTTACCACTCCATTATACACTATAGAGACTAGACATGAAAGAATTTTTTATTTCTGTGTAATATTTTAACACAAAAGCTGTGT
This sequence comes from Deroplatys truncata, assembly GCA_030765065.1. Taxonomy (NCBI): domain Eukaryota; kingdom Metazoa; phylum Arthropoda; class Insecta; order Mantodea; family Mantidae; genus Deroplatys; species Deroplatys truncata. The sequence continues at coordinate 162,269,551 of CM060983.1, forward strand.
GCTGCACACTATAGTGTTGAAAACTACATATGAGGAGCTTGGAATCAAAATGCATTATGTCCACAAATCAAAACTTTTCAGGAGACAAGAAAACTGTGGAATTTTTAAATTTTCATTGAATTTGACAGTTGAAAATTGTAATGTGTTTATGTTTGCTCATAAAGTTAAGCTATATCTATGGACAAAATACAAAATTGTATCCAAGGCCAGTATCAGACTTCGAATTTTCAAAAATATGGATACAAGTTGATTTGCAACTTTAACCTACCACTCTTTGTAAACTTATTTACATTTAGACTAACATGGTTTTGATTCAGGTATATAAAATAAATAAGATATTTAGTTAGGAAATTATTTTATTTTTGGCAAAATGTGCTCTTTACAGATTCTGAAAAAACCTTAAGACTTCAAGAACAATTCTGAATCATTTAGCTAATTATGATATTAATTTTATTATTTATTGGTATTATATTAATTCAATGATTCCATAGAACAAACAAAACTATTTATAAGCATGCTTGTTACATAATTATTTTCAATGTTACTACTCATCTATGCATGGAGGAAGAGGCTGGTTTTGATGAAGTCACACTCCTCTAATTCATTGTCCTCATTCTGGACACACAGATCTTCTTGATGAATTACACTAACATACGAGTTAAGCTTATCATTATTTATCCAGTTTTCACCAAATTTTTGTTGCTATAACTTATCAATGTCTTTCTTTTTCTCATCCTTTGTATTATTTGTTAATGGTACTAATGATGGGTCAAATATTTTAAATTTTCCATGCTATGGCCTCGTTTTAGTAAGGCTGTAGAATTCCTTGCATCATCTACTGAATAGGCATATTCTAGCTTATAAGGATGTAAATTTTGCTTGCTCTAATTTTTTTCATAAGCCTGACGCATTTCATATTAGTTATATTGGTTTTTTCAAGTGATCACACAGAAGTCTAAAGTTGCAAATCTGTCATTCCCTCCTCAGCACATGACCTCTCCACAGTTCAATAGAAGAAAAACTAAGACAGTACACTACTCTTAATAATGCAGTCAACAGGGCACACTCATTTACTTGCCATTCATCAGAACAGTAATTAAGGCAAACACTCCTATGCCTATTTACAACTCTTTGACTTTGTAAACAAATAGATATTAAGGAGAAGAATGTAATAATTAAAGATGAGAATTCCATGCACTATAAATTCCCAAAATATGCATGCATTCATGCACTATCAAACTACAATACATGCACGATCAAGTGAAAAATGCATTAAAATATGCACTATCATTTTTCTTCCCAATTCATTAATTCACTTCCCTTTTTACACAGTTAACAACTAACATCATTTCTAAAATTTTTTCTGTGAGGTTCCTGTGCTTATTATCAGTCAAAATACTTTTGTGGGCAGAAAATTATCTCTCTACATCACAAGAAGTTATAGGCGCAAATTTGAATGAGCATATTTATGACAGTGTTATATCAAGTTCTTCATTCATGTTTCACCACAAAATACCTTCTTCATTGAACAAAAGAATCTGTAGTATGGGTTCCTGTTTATGATACTGTCCAATTTGTTCTTTGCATCTACTCCCACTTTCACATGAGCATGACTGAGGAATCTATGGAATTCCTCAACAATTGACATTGTGTCTACACAAGCAGACATGTGGCTTCTAATTTTGTTATTGTAGAGGGCAATTTAGATAAGTTTGTCTTAAGGTACATTTTCAAGTTGGGAATGACGATTTTTTTCAAAATTTCCAATTTTTTGTTTTTCACGTAATATAATAGCCCTGACTTTCTGGTTTTCAAAAACGTATAGTTTGTATGCCAATTCTTACCAGAAGTAAGTTTAATTTAACAATTAGTACCACCCTGCACTGTTACTCTGAGCAAAAGTGGGCGTGGCATTAAGTTGTAAATGATATTTGCAAGGTTTCTATCAATTTGGCCTTCAATATGTAAGGTTTCTTGGTAATGGGGATTCCAAGGGCTATAAAGCTGTAACGGAATGCAATTCATACAATGGCAATCCATAACAAAACTTGAATGCATAGGTCATTATCAAAATAGATTCGAAAACTTGCATTAGGAAAGAATCTGGGTGGAAAAGGAAAGTTGACAGGTAAAATGATAGATAAGATGCAAAATTATTTTGGAATAGCCCTGAGAGAGAACACTTCCAGCAGTGAAACGATGTATAAGGCAATCTGGACTACATTGTATCATTTATCTGCAAATAAGAATCTACCTTTTCATGCAAGATGTCCTGAAGGTAAGAAAAGTTGGTGCTCATTTCAACGAGCTAAGGCCAATGATAAACTTCAATCTTACAAACATAAACCTGGGCTTCATTAGAAATAATCAAGGTTGCGAAACCTGTATATGAGAGACTGACTAGCAAAGAAATGCTTTCGAAATACCTACATGGGAAGACTCAGAATGACAATGAGTGTTTCAATGGCACAATATGGAAAAGATGCCCAAAAGACACATATGTGGGGCTTGCTACCCTGCAACTAGGTGTTATGGATGCAGTGTGTCACATCAACTGTGGTAATAAAGTGGGGCTGGAAATCCTCAAGCAATTGGGAATAAATCCTGGAAATACACAACATCAGGCATTATCAACGCTGATAGGCAACGACTGCACAACAGTCTTCTGCACTCCACTCCTGAACAAAAACAGAAGAGGAGGTATCTTCGAGGAAGAAAAAAACTCTGTAAGGATCAGAAATTGCAGCTTGAGGATCCTGCATACATACCAGGAGGATTTTAGCTTAAAAAACAGGTTAGCTGGGCATATTATATTGTAGAAGTTTCTTTTCAGTATTTCTCCAAATTAAAATTTTCAACATTTTTACCTTTTTCGATCACTAACTAGTACTCTTAACATTAAGCTACAGACCTCATTCATACATCATTTTGAAGCTTATTAGACAGGAAATGTTGTGAACCAACTACTATGGTCTTAACATAAATTACAAAGACTCTGTAGTCATTCAAAGCAAAATTCAATTGGTAAAAAGAGGAATTTTGAATTTAAAAATTCATAACCTTTTAAACAGCCACTTTACTTGAGATATTTGAGGTTCACATCGTTATACATGTTTATAGAAACACATTGCTGCATTAAAGTCTAAAATATCTATATTTTTATAGAAGCTACAGTGTTTTAAAAAATATATGAAATTTTTTATGGTTACAAAAAAAAATTATTTTTAAGTTTTGATTGTGTAAATAGTTTTAGTTTATTATACCAATCATTAGAAAAAAAAAATGAAAAAATTCTGTGCAAAAATATAGATTTTTTTTTCCAACATGAAAATGTACCTTAATGTAAATTAAATCCTGCACATTTTTGCATTCAAATGCAGCTTGTGCATCTCTGATACATACAGCATCATCTGGTGAGAAACTGTTTACTACCTAAAACAAAAGAAGTATTTACTTTAGAATGAAATATTGAAGTATTAATTTTATTGCAATTAACTATGTATCAATTTTATTTCATACTGATTTAATGGCATCAAAATTTTCAGAGTAAAACATTGCAGTTTCCAACCAAGTACCCCATCTAGTAAGGATGGACTGAGGGGGTAATGGTAATTCAGATAGACCCTCTTTGTAAGCAGCTACATGTGCAGGGGCTTTTGAAAACACCTGTATAAAACAAGATATCAAAATGGCTAATTTATTTTTACAGCTTTGGGACCATTAAAACTGATATAAACCTAAATTTTACACATGCCTTTTTAGTTGAGGATATCAAATTATTGACATTGTCATAATTAGAGCATATTGCTTCTGCAGCACAATGGAGCCCATGAGCAAGACATGTGTTTTACATTTGGGTAAAATATTTTAATTGCTTTGCTGACCTTCAGCATGTAGGGAGCAGCATCACATTAATAGCAAAAGAACTTTGCTTTTATTTAGATTATTTGGCCACAGAATACCTGAAATATAAGGATAATTTTCTCAGAAAATGATTTATAAAAATAGGACCTTAAATGAGAATAAAATAATTATTTAAAATGTTATTCAATTACAGCATCTGGTTAAAACTTGTGCAATCCATCATCAAAGAAACTAGATATTGTGGAGTTATTTGCTTTTTTCTGGACTTTACAGCACTAGAGGGAGTTGGCCAGGCCCATCCTTAGTTAATTTTCGTACAATTAGGTTCGCAACATAGCGCCCAATAGGATCAGTTTCATCTACAGATGTCCATATGTTTGAAGTTCACATATCCTCATGGATTCTATCCAATACCTGGTTGGCAAAACAACAAGTATTTTTATATATGTAAAAATATTTTCATTTATTTTTACACAAAATTAAATTTATTTTAGCAAATGCATTATGTAGGCTTACCTGATTATAAGATTTGGAACATTAATTTTCCTCAGTGTCGAGGGATAGGGACATCCCTTGATGTATACTTCTCCAAAAATCCCTTAAGAGTTTGATTTCTGAGTTTCTCAAGTGGTATATTTGTTCCTACAAAAGCAAAATCTATTAAAAACTTCAGTCAGGGAGAATGACCTTGAAAAAGTCAGAACTACAGGTATCCTGTTCACGAGTCCATATCTTAACAACCTCAGCCACCCATATTGGTATTGTGGTGGCGAAGAGGATAATGATTGCTTTAGGTAGTACCCATTAGTCATAAAATATGTACTAAGATTGTTCCAGTCTCAAAATGAAAACTGATGAATGTGTCTTATTTCCGCATAGATTTAGCATCATCTGCTTAATAAAATGAACTCCTTTACAAAACTTATGTTTGCTCTTCTAAATCATAACTTACACATTCCAAAACTTTTCAGTTTCAAGGTGAAAGATGATGATAATTTTTTATTTTCATAAATATTTTGCATAATCACTACCACCACTGCCACCATCACCACTACCACTGACATAATCAGTGGCACAGCACAGTATAAGTTCCACAGAAAAAAAAAGTTGTTTTAAAAATATTTTAGGCAAAATAAAAGCAAAGTTGGTCAAATGAATCACCCAAACCTTACTGCCATAAAAATAAAGAAAGATGTTCACTGCATCCAAGCTTGGCAATGACTAAATTCACTATTTTCAATGATTGGCAACCCTCTGTTCAAAGTGATATATGCGAGAGATGGTTACTGTTGTGTAAATGCCAATTTCATTTATTTAGCTATCCCCACCAATTAATATTTTATTGTCACCTGATTACCATATCCCACCACACCAATAGATGAGTTGTGAAAAACATCCAGAGAGTGCCTATTCAGTCTTTTGACTGCAACTACCAGGATTGTCAGCCTTGGATATATTAATTGTGTCATTTTGCTCTTAACTTTTGTGTTACTGGTAGAGCACAAGAGAAGGTTTTCTGATGTTGACCCTTTCATTTTAAATGTGTGATGAGTGGGTACTTACATGGTAAGTTTCAAACACAATCGTAAATGCCTCCAGAGCATTAAATTCCAGATGCATTTATTTGGTATACTGGGACTAGTGTGACAACATTATAATATTTATTATTACCAGGAAGTATTTTTATATGGTTAAAAAGTTGAAATATTTGCGTGTTTTATTAATAAACTTGGAACAGAGATTCTCAGCTTTTTCCAATTACGTACCATTACATTCAGTACAAGATATTAGATGTACTAGTAAGCAAATTTTAGGAGGGAAGTGCACCATTTTGTGGTACACGGATCAAAATAAGCATTTTTCTACACTTATATTAATAATGTGATTTATTTAGTTATTTCCTGTATGTAGTATTTAGAATTAGATATTTATTGGAGAAAAAGCTGTTTAATCTATTCCTATTCCATGGAATGTTCTGTGAAATATCTTAAAAATTAATTTTGTTGTGGTTAAAATATAATAAATGAATACATAAACTTTGATAAATATGTATTTCTGATACTGATACTCTCGTACTCAGATTTACAATCAGTAAACACTAATAACTTTACAAATTTAACTAATTTTACTCCCAATTTTGTGCAAAGGTTGTGCTAGTTTAGCTATTTCGTTTCAACTGACTTAATTTTAGTTTTAAATCAGGATCAACATTCAGCTTATTTCCATATACCTACTGCTTTCAGTGTAAATTAGAGAAGAAAATTGATGTTCACAAAAGTAGTAGTCTGAAACACACACACACACACACAAAAAATACAGCTTTTACTGACATCATTGGTTATTCATTTCTTCTAGCCAGCCAGAATTCTGTTAGATTCATCTTCTTGATCATTTGCCTGAGACTTCTGTCACATGAAAGCTTAGTCAATTCATAGTTTTGGAAGGAGTTAACGTTTCTGGTAAGGTATCAGCAATAAAAACCAGGTCTCTGATCCAAAATTTTGAATACAGGTTTTCAGGCAAGTGTATGTTGAAATCTGAGATGAGATTTCCAAGGTGCTCCTTAATATTCACAGCCAGTTCGTAGTGAAGAGGAATTTCATTTTCACTTAAGAAAGCATCCATCATTGGAAAGAAAGATATATTTCTAATATTGAGTTCTGCTGTCATGAAGCCTAGTTTTTTCTCAAAAGCTGTAATGTTATCCTGTATCAAGAATATGGAAGAAGTGCACCTTGCAAATTCTTGTTCAGTTTTCAAGGCAGTAGAATATATCTGTCAAGTAAGCCAACTAGGTAAGCAATGACAGATTAGTGAAATAATTGAAGTCTGAGGATGAGTCGGAGAGAAAAATCTGTACTTCTGAACGAAGTTCAAAGGGTGACTCAGTACAGCTTCGTACTCTTGACTGCTGCTTAAATTCAATATGAGTAAAACAGAATCATGTTCAGCACCTATTTCATTACACAAAATGGAAAATAACTGTAAATTCGTAGCTCTGGATATAATGAAGTTGATAACTTTCAAATTTTAATTTAAAACTCTCTTTAGAGCAACAAGCATTGTTCTTACTGCTAAAGCTTGCAATGAATGGTACAATGTACAAATTTTGCTTCTGGAGCTACCGATCCATATATGAATAGTGTTTTGTAAGATAACTGAGGTGTCTCTGCATACAAGATTGGATTCCCACTTATACTGTGAGGTAAGCCATTTGTGTAGAGGGGACTTAACAGTGACCCATGCAACACCATTTATATTAGTTCTCCATTATGATTTATAAGTTCCCAAGCTGCATTTGGTGTTTACACCTTGTTTGCCATTTGATAGGTATGACTGAAACCAATGGAGGTTTGATCTTTGATATAATACTCAAGTTTTTTTTAGGAGAAGTTGATAATTTATGCAGTCAACTACTTTTGAGATATCACAAATTACTGCACCTGTATTTTTGTGTAAGTCTAAATTTAGTGCTAATTCATTTACCATTGTGGTTACTGTTGTAATTGTTGATAGGTTTTTTCTGAAGCCATGTTGATAATGATTTAGTATTTTATTATTTTCTAGAAAGGTTTTTATTCTGGCATATACTAATTTGCAATTAATTTTTCTTCCACAAAAGTCATGTGTAGGACAAGGTTGGAAAGGTAGAATCAATGATAGGTGGAATTAATATCCTCCTGGCATGTTACCATGGTAGTTCAGTTGGTTAGTATAGTATAGTATAGTATTTATTGTGCTAAGAGTTTTACAAATTTAATTGTCTACTGCATTTTGACCCTGGTCACTTATTCAGTAGACAATCACTACAGTTTATTTACATTTTACAATCTCTTGTCACTAAATTATCTTGCTCTTTTTTTTTCAGTTTTTTTTTCGTGTCCCATTTCCACTTTTTTTTTTTTTTTTTCACTTTCCATTTATTGATTACTTAACCATCACACATTCACTATAGTTTTCCATTCAAAGTAAGATGCACTACCTCTTACTTTTCTCTTTCCACTGTCCAAAGCCATTTATTTTTTACTTTACACAAAAACTGTCCAATGCTTCTAGCGTCCTTGCATATCATTTCAATTATAAGTGTATTTCTATCCCCCTTCAACCACTTCTTATTAAAAAATTCTTTTCTCCAATTTTCTGTTCCTTGGCACTTAAATACTATGTGTTCAATGTCTTCATTACCACCACATATCGGACATTGGTTCTGAGGAATACCCTGTCTTAGCCCTTTTAGCCTCCATGCTCCGGTTCTTAACCATGCAATAGATTCTCTCTCTTCTTTATTTACTATGTCTATATATTTTTCCCTACCCCATGTATTTTTCATTGGCCTATAATAAACTAATGAGCTCTTTTCAGCAATCTCACTGAACATGATTTGTATTTCTATATCTTCCAGTCTTTTCCTTGCCTTTTTCCAAAAATGTTTTATGTTATTTTCTCTCCTTCTCCATTCAGTTGGTTAGAGTAACCAGATGGAAACCGATAGATCCGTGGTTCAAAATTGAATTTTTCAGTTGTCTGATTCTACCTTTCCAACCTTTTCTCACACACGACTTGTGTGGAAGAAAATTATTCCCATCAATTGACCTAATAGAGGCTAAACTATGAAGCCTGGGACTTAAATTACTTATGGCATTTTAAGTCTGCATTGGGGTATGTCATCTCAAAACAATTTAAGAACTCCTTGTGGTTTACTGGGAAAGATGTAAGTCAGCTGGAGAATTTAATGTTCTACCAGCATGTTGTCATAGTAGCTCAGTTGGTTAGAGTAACCGGATGGAAACAGGAAGAACCATGGTTCAAATCCCGGCTATGGTATTGAATTTTTCAGTCACTTTATTCTAGCTTTCCAATCTTGTCCTACACATGGATTGTGTGGAAGAACAATTAATTCCATTAATTGCACTAATAGAGGCTAAACTCTGAAGCCCGGCACTTAAAGTACTTACAGCATTGTAAGTCGCCATTGGGATATGTCATCTCAAAACAATTTAAGATCTTCTTGTGCTTTACCGGGAAGTAGAGTTTAATGTCCTTCTGGCATTTTGCTGTGGTAGTTCAGTTGGTTGGAGCAACCGGACAGAAGCCAGGAGATCCGTGGTTCATTGAATTTTTCAGTTGCCTGATTCTACCGTTTCATATATCAATTTCTGTGATATTATTGAGAAACTGGTCAAGAACTGATATAGGGCAATTGTTTCTCTATTCATATGTACCTCCTTTGTGCAGGGGTATTATTAATGCGTGTTTCATTCTTTCTGGAAAAACTCCTAAATGAAATGATTGGTTAAATATTTTGGCAAGTGGTTCACTTATTATATCCTTCATTACTTTTACTAGCCTAGCTGGCAGTTCATCCCACCCACTTGAGTTTTTTTGATTTCAAAGCAGAGATAATACTTTTTACATTATTTATTGTTATATAACCAGGATTAAAAGGTTGTGAATTAATGCAACTGTTTTGTGCATTTTTAAGAGCTTCATGCACATATGGAGGTGTTTTGTGAATTTCATTAGGTATATTTGTGAAATATAGTTTAGAGATTCAGCCATGTCTATTGTAATATTATGTTTTGTGATTCATGCTTTTGTTTAGTTTGAAAACTTAACTAGCATTTGATTAACTGCCATGCTACTTTACTTTTGTTATGAGCTTCCTTTATATATTTTTTGTTAGCCATTTGTTTTGCTTTCTTTATGACTTTTTTTTATAAATTTTATTGTAAAGTACATAGTCCTTTTTTACCTGTAAATTATTTGATTCTCTTGTGGATCTATACAATAATCTTTTTCATGCACCGGATACTTTAATGCCATAAGTACACAATTTAGTGAAACCTTTTTATGTTTTTGTTTGCATGTTATTTTAGGAAAGCGATGATTATAAGTGGTAAGGAATTGAATTAGAAATGTATTATAATTTTCATCTACAGTCCGTGATATGTCAAAGGACCAGTTGATACGGTAATTTGTATCACAAATTATTTAAATGTAAATAATGATTGTAATATGAATATGTATTTTTATGTGACATTGATTTCCGATGTTTATTAATTGTAATTATTATTGGTAAATAATAATATACGGCTTTACTGAAACTGTCAATAATATCGCAATAATGCAGCGAGGGGTTGAGCTGTTTATCATTACTGGGAACCAGGAAGTTACGTAATGTTCGCGCGTTTTCGGTAGAACCTTCTAGAATATTTCCTAAAGCATATGTATTCGTGGTTTTCATTGGATATTAAAATAGACGCTAATGTTGGCGCATTTTATTAGCCAATAGCAGTTCATTTATAATCTTTAGGCGTATCTTGAGGCAGGCGTATAAATAGGGTAGGTTCGAGGTAGCTTGCCCCTCAGTTCATCAAAATTTCGTGTACACTACACGTCGTCAGTCAGTCCTTCAGTTCGTCAAGTTACGCGCAGCAAAAATCATTAAAGATCTAAAATATTATACAGTTAAATATACACAAAGTTGAAGTACGCGAGTTAAAAGTGATAAGTAAGAAGTTATTACAAACAGTTTCAGTTTGGCGAGTATCTAAATCAATATGTAAAAGTGTTCGTGAACGTGTTCGGCAATAAAAATTATAAAACAAATTTTCTTCATCAGTATAATTTCTGGATAAAAAGATTCCTTTCCGCTTCACAACCTGCAAAGAAATACATGTTCGACCCAAACAGCTAGCCGGAGGACATTTAAAGTGAATTATTTCAAAACTGATGCAAATTGCTACGCCAGATGGAGCTACAAACCAAACAAATGAATGACGTCACAAGATGGCTTCAACACTGATGTAAACAACATTACGTAAAGCAATTTCTCTCGCAAATTAGCTTCCACAACGTGGGGCTAACAAATACAAAAACATTACGTAAACAAGCAACATTTTCCGTCGCAAATTGGCTCCCAAACGTGGGGCTACAATAATGTTACAATAAATACAACATTAATATCGCTACAAATTAGCACCCAGAACGTGGGGCAAGATGACCAGGAAAGGAACAAGATGACCAGGAAAGGATCAGAATTAACCAGGAAGAAGTGAGATGACCAGGAAGGGGCGAATGCAGCAGTGAAATGATCTACAAGACGCAGATTCCAGAAACAACAAAAGGAACGACAGACTACGATCGTAATTCCGAGATTACAAGGCAACTGGGAAATTCAAACTACAGGACAACAAAACTACGCAGTTTCATCGAAGCGACATACAAATCTAGGAGAATGGGGCAGACAGCTGGACATCTAAGCAACATCAGCAGATAGCATCAGAAAGGTTAGAAAAGTGTGATTTTAATTCTAAAAAAAAAAAAAAAAAAAGTGTAAAACAAGAAACAATGATGAAGGGGGGTAGTGTAACAGTTAGCTGTAATTCAATACAGATTACAGAAAATAGTTTGAACAATGTAATATTTGAGGGAGGAAATGTTAGTGCAGAAAGTCAGAATAAAACAGCAGGAAATGTTAATTTTGATGCTAGTATGATGATGGAAATGCTGAGAAATTTTAGAGATCAATTTAGAGAAGATATGCAAAAGAATTGTAGGGAAACGAGGAATATATTAGTAAGAAATTAGATCAGAGTTTGGAGGAATTGAGAGAAGCTATAAAAAAAGATCATAGGAAATCAATTGAAGATATTGGTAGGAAGAATGAGAAATTGGAGCAAACAGTAGATCAAAGCAGGGAAGAAACTGAAAAGAAAGTTATGAAGCTAGATAGTAGTATGCCAGAAATGAGAGATGAAAATCAGGAAGTAATAGCAAGTGAAATAGGAGAAGTTTCAAAGAAAATGCTAGACATGAGCATGGACATAGGTAACAAAGAAAGTGAGGTTAATACTAAAAGTGAGGTTAATGTAGAATGCACTGAGTTAGGAAATCAAGTGAGTAATATTTCAAGTGAGCTAAGAGAGATAAAAGAGGTTAGGAATGTAGATGTAAATCAGGCGCAGGTTAATTTCAGAGGGGAAATATCAGAAATACAGAATGAGACAGTAATGCAAAGAAATAAATTGTACCAAGATGTTCAGAATGAAAACTCCAGTCCAGTACAGTTTAGTACAGATTTGTCAGAGTACTTTCAAATTAAAGAGATAGTAAAAGAATTGAAAATGAAAGTTGTTAAAAGATGTGTTGTTCAAGAAACTGTAGATTGTTTTCAAATGTTATCATGTGATGAAATTTCAAATGAATACAAGAGGTTATTCATGAACAACAATTTGAAGGTTAGGTTACGGCTACGAGTAATGTTTAGCCACACACAATTTGATCCAGGAGGGTAAATAGCAATGAGATGTAAAGTAAATGCTGGATAGTTAAAGATGACTTGCAGAGAAATGTATTGGAACGTAAGAGGGTTAACTAAATATATATATATGTCATGAGAAAACAGAAATAAGTTAAAAAAAAATAGAAAAATAAAAAGAAATAAATATTTAAAAAAAAAAAAATTAAATTTTTAGTAACTGTAACAACATTTAAAAATTAAGAATGCAAAGATTGAAACTTAATATGATATTAAAGTAAAAGTATGTAAATACAATTCCAAGAGTATTATTAAAATAAAGTACAAAATAACAAAAATGGGTAAAAATAATTAAAAACAAATATTTATGTAGCAAATAGAACATGTGAAACAGTGTCTAGATTTAAGAGATCAATATATTTGTGTAGAGGGTGAATATTTTGGTAAATATGTTTAATAATTACAAAAATCTTAAATGTATAAATTTTTATCAACAACTTAAGAAAGTAAACAATTTGGTAACAGTAATTAAATAATTTAGGGTACAGTATTTGCTATAAAAAATTGTAATGTCAGATTAATGTCTAAACAAATTAAACCAGAGCCAGTAAGTAGTGGCGAGATAAAAAAAAAAAAAAAAAAACATGTCGTGTGTTAAATACGTGTGAAGTGTTAAGTGAAAGTGATAGCGTGTGTTCCAAGATTTAGGAGACTAAAAACTCAATTATAAAATTTCCAAACAAGTTGTAAATATTTATAATTATGTTTCTAGTGGGGCATATGATACGGTAATTTGTATCACAAATTATTTAAATGTAAATAATGATTGTAATATGAATATGTATTTTTATGTGACATTGATTTCCGATGTTTATTAATTGTAATTATTATTGGTAAATAATAATATACGGCTTTACTGAAACTGTCAATAATATCGCAATAATGCAGTGAGGGGTTGAGCTGTTTATCATTACTGGGAACCAGGAAGTTACGTAATGTTCGCGCGTTTTCGGTAGAACCTTCTAGAATATTTCCTAAAGCATATGTATTCGTGGTTTTCATTGGATATTAAAATAGACGCTAATGTTGGCGCGTTTTATTAGCCAATAGCAGTTCATTTATAATCTTTAGGCGTATCTTGAGGCAGGCGTATAAATAGGGTAGGTTCGAGGTAGCTTGCCCCTCAGTTCATCAAAATTTCGTGTACACTACACGTCGTCAGTCAGTCCTTCAGTTCGTCAAGTTACGCGCAGCAAAAATCATTAAAGATCTAAAATATTATACAGTTAAATATACACAAAGTTGAAGTACGCGAGTTAAAAGTGATAAGTAAGAAGTTATTACAAACAGTTTCAGTTTGGCGAGTATCTAAATCAATATGTAAAAGTGTTCGTGAACGTGTTCGGCAATAAAAATTATAAAACAAATTTTCTTCATCAGTATAATTTCTGGATAAAAAGATTCCTTTCCGCTTCACAACCTGCAAAGAAATACATGTTCGACCCAAACAGCTAGCCGGAGGACATTTAAAGTGAATTATTTCAAAACTGATGCAAATTGCTACGCCAGATGGAGCTACAAACCAAACAAATGAATGACGTCACAAGATGGCTTCAACACTGATGTAAACAACATTACGTAAAGCAATTTCTCTCGCAAATTGGCTTCCACAACGTGGGGCTAACAAAAACACACATACTACGTAAGCACACAGATTCCGTCGCACAGTTTAAATCAGATAGATGATTTTTAAAATTTGTTATGCTTTCATCACTAAACATTCGCACGGTTTTATATCTTTTTGTTTTTGCATTCTTTATGCCTACATTAGAAAGGGTAATGAATAATGCTTTATGATCAGACAGACTAGTTTTTACTGTGATGCAATTGCTGCTTTCATATGCAATATTTGTAATTAGGTACATTGTCTATACAAGTATATGATACAATAATTACTCTAGTTCGTTTGTTACATTGTAGACTGAATCCATAGATTTCTACGCATTAAGAAACCTATTTGTCATTCCCTTCTTTTATAAACTATATGAATTGAGTATTGCAATTATAATGGTTTTACCTTTTTCTTTGTGCAGCTCTCTTAGCAGATTTTCAAATTTTCTCAAAAAGATTGAAAAGTGTCATAATAGGGCACGTATACAGTAAGTAGAGGAAATATTGTATTCCATCCATAAATTTGATACCAAGATTTCACCAGAAATACACGTTTTGAGGCCCCCTGAACCCAAAAGAAGCATTTTTAGAAAAAGGTCATTGGTGTGAGAGAGAGAGAGAGAGAGAGGGAGGGGGGAGAGAGAGGGAGAGAGAGAGAGAACAGCACAACTCAGAAATGAAAAGTCGGTTAAATACCAAATTTGGTATTTAAATTCAGCATCTTCCAAGGATGCGACACTACGCTTTTTTAAGAAATTCCCCCACCCCAAACTGGACTTTATATGGAACATTCTTAAAAATATTTTATTTTCACAAAAATGGCTCTTCATGATTTTGATTAAAGTACCATATGTTTAAGATATTTTCATGACATTGAAATGTATATCTTGAATTTTCTAGGAATAGCCTCTGTAGTTCTCTTTATTCTGAATGGCTTTCGCATAACTGGTAAAGCATAAGCAATAAGCAAATCTTACTACATAAAAAATGTGGATCTCTTTAAAGCACACAATTTATTCAGATAAAATGTTTTGTGGCATTAACGATTTCCGAGATATTCTTTGTTATTGGTTTGAATTTTCAAATAGTTCTACTTTTCTCAAGAGGAAAGTTATTATTCATTTTTTCTCTTGGACATAAAGTAGATAGAAGAATAAGTTTTTGTATTAATGGTTTGTTGAAGAATGGATAGAGAAAGTCATGTGAGTATAACACATCAGATATTTTTTTATTAGTACTTTTTAACAATCAGGATATGTAGTCATTGCAAATAAAGCTTAATCTTTATTGAAGATAAACCCTATGTGAAAATGTCAGCTGCTTGTATCTTGGAATGCAGGCCAGAAATCTTCTCTTCAGTGACAAATCACATGTAAGATATTTGCTTAGAATGATCATGAAATGTAGTATTCTTGATCAAGTTCAAACAACAATCTCCTTCATAAGTTGATCCAACTATACTAAGGATTTACATGTTTCACTTGCTGCCACATATTCAATTTCCAATAATGGCTGCGAGGCACACCTTTATAATGGACTCTTCCAAATCATGGGTTCACCAAAATATTTTACTTAGACTCCAAAAAAGGAGAGTTTTATTTATGAATGCTCTTTAACTGCTGTGGTCCTTAGCCTCCCATTCTATGTTGGGCATGAAAGACCTGTAAGTTTGCTCAGAGGCCTCTTTATTAGGCTTGAGGTTCTTTAACGTGCCATAAATCTATGACATGGGACCATCGGCTTTACTTCCCTTGCAAAGGAAGCCATGCAAAGAATTTTCATGCCCAAAAAATCCATTGCTCTCTGCCGGGTTTGAACCCGTGACCTTGGGAACTAGAGGCTTGCATGGTAACTACTACACCATGAAGGACAACTACATGGACTCTGCTGATCACCATGTCAAATATCTCCAGCAAAATCATCATCTCTAAAACCTTCAGTAATACAATTATCTGTCCTCTCAAATTTTACTCAAATATTTTAAAATTGTTGAAACCAAATCGATGTAAAAACCTGTGTGTGGCTTGTCCTGTACTCTTACAGCAATGTTAATGGCAAACAAATTAGGTGTAGTTCCTGTTGCCAAATGCAACAGAATTCCCCCATTTCTCAATAATCAGAATGCTGAATGATGGAAAGAGGGTGCGAAGCACTCAGAATAGGTAAATAAATGATGTAAGTGCTGTGATGGTTGTAGGTATTGTAAGAAGAAAATAAGGAAATCTATAAGTAAATTGGGCAAAACTGGGGACTGAAGTATTGGAATCTAGCAAAGCAGACCCAGTGATAATATTAGCAAAGGAATAAGAGAGTTTAGAGTCAGAATCTGAATCATATTTAGTGAATATATTCGACAATATGGTAAGTATTAAGATGATATAGTGGACAATGAAAGGAAATGTAAGCATAAAGCAAACCCAACACATATGATTGTTAAACACTGTAAGCTTGGGTATGATTGGCAATAGAAGCCAGGGCTCATCGCTGGTCATGCCCAAATGAATTGCAATAGCTGAACACTCAATAAAGAATATAAGAATGATGGGAGAATCGCCATAAGTAGTTCAAGTAATAAAGTAAAAATCATTGTAGCCCAAGGAAGTAATCAACTTTATACACAATGATTTCAAAAAGAGATTCAAGTTTCCCAGTTAACTCATAAATTATCCTCTCTGGGCTGATTATTATTCTGTCATCAATATGGAAGAAAATAAAGTTTCTTACCATAGAACATGCATGGATTTCCAGAGACTTCTGTTAAGCCACAATTTAGTAATAATTCAGTTAGACATTTGTACCAATACTTAGATAACTGTTTCTGGCCATAGATTGTTTTAAGTAGTAGACTTATTTGATTTCCTTCATAACCCTGTGGTTGTTTCATGTACATTTCTTCCTTCAAGGCTCCATTTAGGAAAACAGTTTTAACATTTAACTGCTTCATGGCCATTGATCCTGAATGTAATCCCAGGAAGCTCTCAAAATGAGCTACAAGACTGAAATTGTCATTTTCATCATTTTCAGAACATTGAGTATACCTATCCCATTGCCAATTTAACACGATGTTAAATGACTTCATTATTGGAATTCGTCTCAATGGCATATTCCCAGTGATTATCTACAACTTTCCTATATCCTGGAATATCTGCCAACTTGCAAGTACCGTTTTCATGCCAGGATTTTATCTCTTCATCCATTGCTGACTTCTTCTTATCAGCTTCCTCTGGTCTTGTCACATGATCAAAGTTCGGGAGCTCTGTAGCATCATCAAAGCACTTGGCAACTTGAGGTATCGTCATGATCTTCATTTCAATTTACCATTAATGCACCTCATAAACCCTCAGGTAAGCACTTGTAAAACTAAGTTGTGTTGACTGCGCACATCAATTGTTTCGCAAACTCTAAATGATTGTATTAGATTCCTTCAGGTGGCATTGTGTTTCTTTGGTAATTTGACTTTTCCCTGCTTGTGGGTGTCAGTAGTTTTTCTAGCTTGGGTTGGGTGTTTCTTTACAGTGGGTCAAAAGTTCCTTCCTTGCCAGTGGTATGGAATACATCTTGAGTTTGGTGAGTTTCCAAATGGCTTAGTTTTCTGGTAAATTTCTATTTTTCTAGAGTGTTACTGACTGGAATTTTCACAGGGTTCATCTATTGTTATTTGTTCAAGAGCCTGCTGTTTTCTATAAAAGTAAATTCTTTGCGGAGCCAGAAATTAAATTCATATTTGTTAACTTTAATAGTTGTTAGAATGGTGGCCTGGTCATTTGAGTTTAATGTATTTAATTTCTGTATCCTGTTGGCCATTTAGTAAATCTTAATGGTTTTAAACAAGTTATGTCAATAAGCTTTATGTAATTGTTAAATTGGTGGCAGTTTACATAAATTTGTTAAATTTTGCTGTTTATTAAAATTGTTAGTTTTCTCACAATTTACTAAATTGGCATTTTTACTTTAATTGTTGATAGGTTTAAAGTCTATTTTTGGTTTGCTTTATAATTTACTAATTTACGGCCTCACAGGAAGTTAACATAGTCATGTTCATTGTTTCATGGCTAGCTAGCATGAGGTGGAGAGCTTGTCATACACAATTGAAAGGGTCTGCATTTTCAGAATAAATCGTATTACATTATTCTGCTTTTCTAATCACTAAACTTACATAATAATGTAGACTATTTTTAAGTACACAAGACTGATAATTTTACAATTCATGCTGCAAGTAACAATGTATATTATATTTTGTGAAAATCTTTGTTAAATAAACCCAGATTATAAGACTTTGCCTGTTTTCAGTAAATGCTTGGGGGTCATTCCCGGTACTGGCTATCAGTCTGGCCGTTACCTCTTAGAGATGGTCTGAATACTCCTTGGTAGTTTTTGCACTCCTCTTAGATAATGCCATTGAATACAAGCCATGCGAGAGAGAGAGAGGGGGGGGGAGAGGGAGAGGGGGGAGAGATTCCAGGAATGAAGTGAAGAGAAGCCAGTCATTTAATAGGTCAAACTTCAAACTCCTTTGCAGTCAGTTTTCAGAGTTATTTCTATTTTATGAGTTGCTCTGAATAGAGCATTTTTGGAATAAAGCCTTGGTGAGATCATTACTGATCTTTATATTCACCATGCAGCATGACTGAACATCTTTCCTTTCCTTGCACTATCCAACTTGCTGTTCAGTTGGTATGAAACTCTTCTTGATTGACAAGCCCAGCAGTTTCCTTCTTGCATTGCATTTTTTCTGGGTAACTAGAGCTTGATGTGGGAGGCATTGGATTTAGTGACAGAATTGTGTTATGAAACATAGTAAAAGGGCACTTAAAAATATGAAAAAATGCATGATTCTGAAAATCCATCTCTTTCCTTTCTCCTTATATATAAATTCTATGCTACTTCCATTGCATTCCTACTTTGAAAACATGATTGAATTTCTTATATTTTCTCCTGCATAAGTTCTGAAGTTGAACTTTCGCATGTACTTACTCAAGAAATGAGTAACATTTCTTTTCTATGTATACAGAATTCTTCCAAATGAATTCTTATGCACATATATGTATGTGTCTACATTTAAATCTTTGTACCAATGTACCTTAAATACTGATGCTTCTTAAGGTCTGCCAGTACATCATAATTGCTGTATGCTTTACAAGAGATGCAATGGTGGTTTACCTCCAAGATTTTCTGATTTGGGGAGCTCTGATTGGAGTGAATAGTATTGGAAACATTGTGCTTTGGTCTGAGAAGAGTTGTTTAAGGAGTCAAGTATTTCATTATCATACTTGTCCTGCTTGATAATGTACCCATTATGTTTCTAAAGGTTATTTTTGGATAATTGATTTAAGACTATTTCTTGGAACTTTATTTTTCAATTTGGTTGAAGTTGCTTGCATTACAGCTTTTGTCAGTCTAAAGGCTGAGAGAGGGCCTACCTCAAAAACTGTTGAAAACAGAAAGAGCACTTAGATATCTTGCTGAATATCTATGTACATGGTGTTAAACCATTAAGAAAAGGAAGGAGATCTAAGTGAAAAGACAGAATTGTGCTGTGATGGAGTTTATATAATAAAAAAGAACATTCTTAGTAAAAAGTGACAATTTTCCATTAAGTATCCATGCTATTAAGTTATGTTGAACTAAAGTTATTCTTTTTCACTTATCCAGGCCTGCGGCTACAGTACATTCATTACAAAGAAGTATAAATGCAAGCTTAGTCTTCAAATGCTTCGAGTCTTCTGAACTATGGCAAGCCTGAAAGGGAATAAAACTGTGGCACAGTCATAAAATGTGTGCTGTAATACCTTAAACTAGAACAGGGGTGCAATACGAGACACTAAGGTGAGAAACTGCTTTCCCTCTCATTTTCTCTCCATTGCTCCTACAGTCAACAGAATTGGCTAAACTGGTTTTGTCAAAATGGAGTGCCAAGTTGACCAGTGGCATTATGTAATGCCACTGTGCACAGTCATGTATAGCTCATAAAAGGCAATGGTATTTTCTCTGCAAACCTTCATTACATATATTTACAGTAGCATGTTTAGAAGGGAAAGGAAGAGGTAGAACTCCTCATATATTCTTTGCCTAGTATCATGACCCTAAACTAGGATTTGTTGTAATACTTTTTGTTTAAGTTCTTGTCTATAATTATATTTAACAGAAGTGCAAAATATTATTTTACATATTTATGTTTTTCTGTTTTTTGCATCCGCCATGATTGATATACAAGATCATTTTGAAACTTCTGCATGATTATGACCATATTATTTTGCTTTCAATATTACAATGAAAATGCAACTTATTTTGAAGATCTGTCTATTTTAAATTACAGACCACTGTTGGTAAATTGAGGTTCTGAAGCAAATTGGGAAGTAGATATGTTTATGAGCATAGATACCTAATACAGGGCTTCCAGAACATCTTCTTACCACTCTCGCAGGTTTTTCCATCTTAGCAGCTAGACATGCCATAGCCAACTGCAGCTTTGCCCCGACTTGTTATAAAATCTTACCTTACAGGAAATGCTGAAAATATCGTCCTCCCTCAGTTAAACAGGCATTGGATAAACAAATTGGGAGAGAGACAATTTAGTATGGTCATTGTAGTGTTTCAGATTTAATTTTGTATCTTTTTCTTGAGTTCTTCCACTGTGTAAGGTTTTGTTTTGTGCACTTTGTCCTTCAGACCAAACCACAAATACAAGTCCTCAGATACTTTTAGATCTGGAGAGCAAGAGGGTGATGATACACCAGTACTAAACACTCTTAACACCTCCCCCTAATTTTGTCCAAGGACTGCAATGCAATTTGAGTAATGACAAACTTTATTGAAAATGCCCACATGATTTCTCTTCTTCCATCAAGCAATTAATAAATCTGAAGTTTTGCATTCATATGACTTTCTCTACTTACTCTTCTTAACTATTCTTACAATACATTATTCTTCTATCTACTTCTTGTTAATGCAGATAAACTTTCACTACACATTTATATATTTTGTTGTAGATATAAGAAGGATACTGTAGGCTAAAGTGATAGATTTTTAAAGAGCAGATTGAAATTCCATGCTCTTTGCATGACCACGAGAAAAAACAAATAGCAATTTACCACCTGAAAAAAGCATAAGCATTTAGAAATTCAAACCAATAAGAAAGAATATCTTGGAGTTGGTTAATACTGCAGAAAAGTTTGACACAAATTGTGTCCTTTAGTGAGATCTAAATTCTTTGTGCACTAAAATGTTGTACCTCTTATGATTTGCCAGTTGTACCAGAGTAATTAAGAATGAAGATGTCACAGAATATTCACAGAAGACTCAAGATATATTTTTTATTTGTCATGAAAATATCTTAAACATATGGTATTTTAATCAATAACATTGTAAGCATTTTTGAGAAAATCAAGAATTTTTTTATCGCATCCCTGGAAGATGCTGAACTTGAATACCATGTTTGGTATTTAACCAACGTTATGTTTTGAGTTATGCTACAGATGCATGCATGTATGCACATACATACTCTCTCTCTCTCTCTCTCTCTCTCTCTCTCTCTCTCTCTCTCTCTCTCTCTCTCTCTCTCTCACACCAACACACACACATTTTTTTCTAAAAAATATATCTTTTATAAATTCTTTTTTTATTTATTCATGGAGCTTCTTCAAAATGTATATTTTTGGCAAAATCTTGGTATCAAATTTTTGATTGGAATGCAGTGCACACTCTACTTACTACAGGTATATAAGAACTAGGCAAACACATGGGAAAAGTGAGGCAAAAATGGTTTTGGAAGGTTGACAACACTAATGGGCTTGGCAATGAAGATAAGGGCAGATGAAGAAATTATATGTTTACCCCATTAAACATACAACTTAGGTACGAAAGAAAAGCAACTCCAATTGTAAAACTGTATACAAGTTGTTACGCTCTTTTGTAGTGTAAGTAATAAATAAATAAATAAATATTCATTCATTCATTCATTCTATCATGTTATAGGTAAGTGTAGAGAAAGTAAAAATGGGATTAGAATGTCAGTTTGACTACTGCTCTCCGTTTATTGCCTGTTGATAAAAAAAATTAAACGTATTATGTGTCTCACACTAATTGCGCACCAAATTTCAATGTTCCTATCATAAAGAGAGGTTCTATATACAATTTGGATTTTCAGAGTACTAATAAGAAGTGTTATGAGTGTTTACTTGACCCTTTTGTGAATCATGCCTCAATTGAAAAGAACACAGGCTGTGGGTCAATTAACCCTTCAGTCACTGGTGAAAGAAATCATCCATAATAATGCACACATACTATGAAGTCACCTTGCCATATATATCTGTGTATACTTTAAGATTTGGTAACTTACAATTTAACAATTTTGTTGATTATGTACAGAACCATTGAAAGACAATTTGTTGTGCTAATTTCAGTAGTAATTCTGTTAGCAAGCATTCAAGATTGGCACTAATGTTGTCTAAATTCTCTTCTATTACAACTGTACATTTTCATGTACTTTTCTTGTTATGCACTGGACCATTAGTATAAAATTTACTCACAAGATCATCATTTGTAGTTCTGAAAGGAGGTAATTGCCCAGAAAACTTACAAATAAATTTTTCAGGAATGTGATGAGCTGATTCATTTTTATAGTAACCTTTACATATATAAATATGTTGCTTTAATGTCAGCCAGTTTTCCATCTTCAAACAAATGTAGAGTGGGACTTCTCAGAAGTTTTTACAGGTAGGCAGCTGTAAATGGGGAGGGGAGTCAGCCTTGGCTAAGATGCAAAACCTGTACAAATAATAAGGATTTACTCTGGAAATGCCTACTTATGATCAAATGCAATTTCAGCAGAAAAACTGTATGCATTCATTTGAAATAAGAATCAAATTCTTCAATTAAAAATGTAATTATAAAAATTATTATATAAGCTGCAAAAGCATGAATTTGGAGACAGTAAAGCTATGATTGATACTAAAACTTATTTTTAATAAGATTGTAGTCTGTATATATCGTTTAGCATATGAGAATCATGATGAGTTATGGAAATGGGCTGGTGATTGGTGGCACCAGACAACAAGTAGAAATGTAAGTATAATGAACATTGAGGTTAAAACTATGCTTAGAAACAAATACATATTTTGGATGCATAATTATTTTTTGTATGTAGTACTGCATAGGTATTCCACTGAAAACTCTCTGGAACATGAACATTGTATCAAATGCTATTAAAAACATTTTCTGCAACTGCTCTTCCAACTATGATAGTTGTACCTGATATTTATTTTGTAATACAAAAATATATAAGAAAAATATTTAGAAACACGTAGGTATAGTAAACTTATCTTGACAGCACTGCTGGGCTCTGTACCTGTTAAAGTGATGCATGTCACTGGCTGGTTTGTGATCAGATAGCCCTACTAAGACCAACAACTTTCCCTGCTTGCTTGTACTCGAATTCACTCCACAAGGGGAGACTTTTATTTTTGTTTTTTTTTTTTTTGGAAAGAGAGAGAAAGTATGGATAGGAATTTAGGTTAGGTGTTAAGAGTAGGGAGTAGAAGGTAAGTGAAGGAAAGGATATTTGAGTACCGCATTATTTGAATACCTCCACTAGTAAATGTTCATGCTAGCTGCTGGTATGTGACTGGGAATGGGTAAAGGTGAGCTGGATGTACAGCCATGGCATAAGTCCTTGACTGCCACCCGAGGATTAGAGGAGAAGGATAAGGTGTGCTTTATTCAGTTATTTGTTTAATTATGTGGGGAGGTAAATATCATATGCTTCATTAATGTGTCTCTGGTAACATAACCCACCCAGCTCTGACCTTTCCCTGATAGCAAGAACAAGCAAGGTAAACAGACATGCCCGACTGAGCCTCATTTATAAAATCAGCAGTAGTGGCATATTTTTGTTGAAAATAACAAGGGATCTCTTGGACATGCCTGGAATAATGATCTAATCTCATTGTCTTATGTTGCTGTGCAATGTTTGATGCAGATGTTTTCTGAGAGTAATCAATAGGTCTCAGAAGAAAGCAGTTAAGTTTTATTTGTATACCATTAATATATAATTCATCAGGTTCATAATATTTCATTAGTAATTTTTATTTATTATTATTTTTCACTTTTAGAATAACATTTGAATTTAAAAGAGAGAAATAAAATTGAAAAAGTCATAGCAATATGTTTAACTTTTTAAAAATTCGTAAATCCTAACCAAATGAAAATGGTTCTTCTACTTTTTCTAATATTTTATTGAACAAATTTTATAAATCAACATTGAAGTGTATCAGGCAAGAAGCAGTATTTTTAAGAGGAAAGAGTGATTGGGAAAGTGTGAGGGGATAATGGAAAATTGGTTTTCAGTATGTTACTGTACAGTTGATTCTGCTGTTAATAAGAGGTATTGAAGGATATCCAGGACTTGAAACTAAAGTGATGAGAATGTTAAAAAGTAATGTGGACAGTGTCTTTGAATTAATAGGATGAAGAAAATAATGGAAGAAAAATGGAATGAGAAGACAAAATATGTAAAAAAGAACCATAAGAGAATTCAAAGAAGAAACACACACTGAATAAAGACAATAACTTGTAGAATGGCATATCTAGAAACAGCAAAAGAAAACACATGAGAAGGAATGTTGTTATTTCTAGAGACAACAAATAGTATGGGAACAAGTAGAGGAAATTTTAGTGGGTAAATTAGGTGTTGATTTTGATTGGTTATAAACTTGGATTCATTTACAATCAGAAGAAGCATGAATTTGAGACTTCAGTAAAGTATGCAACCTAGCTTCAAGTGTAAAGTTTGAACAACATAAATCAATTTAAAAGGCACTAGAGTATACGGTGGAAGTGAAATAAGTACCAGCTTTCACCAGTATATTCCTTTAGTTAAATAAAGTAAAAAAGTCTAATACCATATTGCTCTTACTTGCATTGGTTATGTGAAAAAAAAATGTTTTCACAAAATTATGTGATGATTATTTTGATAGCTATTAGGCGTATGATCTCTGCCTACATTGCAGGAGTGATTTATAAGCAACAATTTATTCCTTTACCATTTTTGCATATACTGAACCATTTTCTCGGAAATTAACTGAAATGGTTCCAGGATTTCATAAACAATTCCGATGGTTTCATAATGCTGTTTTCACTGTTATGTCTTGTCAACCAGTTATGTCTTGATCTCAGTTATTGTGTGTCAAAAGGGGTGCAAGGTAGTTAAGTGTTAGATTAAAGTGGTTGCTGCCATACAGTGCAAACATGCCAAAATATTTGAATGCAGAATGTCTGGGCAAGATATAGTTTTTGACAAAATGAAGTGCAACTCGCGTGAAGACCAGAGATGTTACCAGGAAGGAATGTGCCTAATGCGAAAACATTCACTGCAGTGTGTCAACAGATTTGTGACACAGGAAGTGTGGTGCCGATGCCATAATTGTGTTCAACAACAACCTAATGAAATTATGAACAAAGAGGAGGAAGTGTTAAATCTGGTGGAACAACTACCTCATAGTAGCTGGGATGTAACTTTGAAGTATTAAGGACATTAAGGAAACAACTACCCTTAACATATTCAGCGAGTACAGCATTTGACACTGAATGATTATTCCCCACATGTGTGGTTCTGTGAATTACTACTACATAAGTGTACATAGAATCCAGCATTTCTAGAGTGTGTCATGGCTAGGGATGAAGCTTGTTTCACCCAAAATGGCATTACAAACTCTCACAATACCCACACTATAAAACAAGGAGATTTTCAACACAGGTTCAGTTAATGTTTGGGCAGGTATAATCAGAGACGTTCTCATTGGACCTTTAGTTCTTCCAGAGCATATGTTGGGTGCAAACTACATATTTTTAAAATATAATTTACCCAGTCTGTTAGAGGATGTACCGTTGTAGACTAGAAGAACAAAGTGTATCTTCACGATGGTGCACCACCTCACATAAGTGTTACAGTACTTTGTCATTTAACCAGAAGCTTTCCTGGTCATTGGATTGAACAATCTGGACCTGTACTATAGCCCACAATGATCTCCATATCTCACACCACTGGAATTTTACTTCTGGGGTGACACGAAAATTAAAGTTTACAAGGGTGAAATAGGCTCTTTGGAGGACTTCATCAACACATCTTCCAAGCAGCTGAGGATATTAAAAATAATTTAGGCATCTTCATGTGAGTACATTGCAATTGGCAGAAGAGGTGCTCACTTTGAACATCTACTGTGATGCTATTTGATGAAGCCAGCTCACATATCTGCAGTTGTTAAAGGTACTTTGGTATTTAGATGAAAAATTAGTTGTATAATTTGTAAAATAGCATTGATTTATTTTATTCATTGTGACACTAAACTGTAAACAATGTTTTCAATCATAATAAAATAATGCTGTAAGAGAAATGGTAAAATGAAATGCAGCACATTATTCTTTTACTCAGTTCTTAGTATCATGAATTACAGGGTGTGCATATACCTAGGGACTTTAGACCAGTATTTTAACATATCAGACATAATCTGAGCATTGACTGTAAGTCTTCATAATGTTAGTCATTACAAATACATGGCACCGAGGAAGCGAAAGGTTACCTATGCGCCTGCTGGTTTGTTTACATATAAATCTCAAGCTCTCACCCCCTACTTCTTGTTATATTTACATGCTACTGGAATAACAGAAGTCTTCGCCTCTGTTGATATCTCTAGGCTTCTGCAGCATTGCCATGACTTGCAAACTTTATACCCAATTTATTAGTTAACTATGCACGTAATTACAAAATGTCACATAAACGTTTTTCTTCCTATTATTACAACCTATCACTCCCTCGAATCTGCACACTTATTTCACTTCCATCCTGTATATAGAACATGAGTATGGAAAGAAAGAGAAATAAGAAAGGAAATGATAAAGGCAAAGGAACAAGGAAAGAAAGCCTTTGTTAGAGATTAGACATTGTAGATTGATGGCCAGAGAAAGGAGATTGATTAGCTTAATGTGATAAGGGTAATGTACAAGAACGAGTAATAACAGAAGTTGAGCATATGACTCAGCTGAATTAGACAGCAGATATACCATGATGCAAGGGATGAGAGGGATCATTAAGATGACATGCATGGAGCTGTTACATTGAGCAGTAAAAGAAGTGATGTCATGGGATCAAGGAGCTGAGACCAGAGAGGCAGCATGTGGAATGCAGGGGTCACCAAGGAGGAGAGGAACCCCTTCCAGGCAGCTGTTTAAAAATTACTGAGAGTGGCAAGCACAACAGACACTTGTGTGCTGGGGAATTTAAAAGGGTTAAGCATAGTGTCTTCATCTGGTGGAGCATGTTAAGATTACAGGAAAGACTACAGAAAGCATAATGACTAGAACAAAAGCAAGATTAGGCAAATTTATACAAAAAATAATAGTTGAATAGGGGTGAGATGGAATGTTGCAGATTTAATTGAAGAACTAAATAATGGGGAAATCTGACAGGTGTAGAGTTAGGGGATATTGTGGAAGTCACAGAGACTTGGTTAAGTAAAAGTAAGGGATAGAAAGAGATAGGCATAAATATTTCAGCTAATGTGGCATAAGAAAGAAAGAAACAAAAAGGTAGAGCGTCAAGTGACATAGATGCTTTTATAAAAATTGATAAGATTAAAAAATTATTTTGTTTGTTAACAATGCTGCCAATTCCCAGGATCATATCAGCATTGCCGGTATGTTGGAATTTTGTCCCACAGGAGTACTTTTACATGCTAGTAAACCTACTGACATGGAGCTGTTACTTTTAAGCATACTGAAAAACCATTGGCCTGGGCCGGATTTGAACTTGCAACCTTGGGATCAGAAGGCCAGCGCCTAACCAACTGAGCCACCCAGAATGACATTTAAAAAAAAACTTATAAGAGCTAATGGTGAATGAAGAGAAAGTTTCAGATGATGACATAACATTGTGGTTGACAGTGAGTATTAAGATGAAAGTCATGAATGTTAGGTTTTGCTTGAGAGCTAAACAGAATTTCAACTCTCTCTAGTTTCACTTTTTTGTGGTTAGCACCTAGCATAAATTTTATATCATCTAATAGGGTATATCTTCTTTACCCAATTAAATTTTCATGGTTTTTCCCAAGCATACCTGTGCCAGGGGTCCCCACTTGAATGAGGGTTGATAATTCTTAGTACACTGTATCTGCATTTGACAGGTTTTATTTTTTCAGACAACTTTTCAGTGAAGCTGTTCTGGAGGAAAAAGGAAGGAAGGGAGTGAGTGAGTTGAGCCAAAATTGAAATTTAGTTTTATTTATGAACACTCTTTAATTGCTGTGGTCCTCAGTGTCCCATTCTATATTGGGCATGAAAGACTGGTAATTTTGCTCAGAGGCCTCTTTATTAGGCTTGAGGTACTTTTACGTGCATAAATCTACAACACGGGACCACCGGCTTTACTTCCCTTCTGAAGGAAGCCATGCTAAGGATTTTTACATCTGAAAAAATCCATCGCCCTCCGCCGGGTTTGAACCCATGACTTCGAGACTAGAGGCTAGCATGGTAACCACTACACTACAGAGGACGACAGAGTTGAGCCAAGCTGAGCCAATTTTAAATATGCTTATATTGGATCAGAGTGGATTTGTTGTGTACTTACTTCATTTTCTAGAAATTGTGGTGTTTGAATCAAAGGTGGCATTTCATTCTTCATCTTGTTCTTTATTCATGAGGTTGCCCTCGAATGTCAGATGCATAAGGTCTCTTAAGATGACTTTTGGCAGAATTTTCACTATTAAAATGCATACTTTAACAGCATCACTGTTCTATGTTATTAATGAAAATATTAAGAAAATCTGATAAACTGTCAGGTCGGAACTGTCAGTTCAACCAGAATTTCTTCAGTGACAAATTGCTGTGCTGGATGAGTAATTCATTATTAAATTCATGATAAAAGAACCAAACACTAAACTAAACAGGTAGTTATGAAGATAAAACAAAGTCTTTATTTCCAAGATATTATCTCTATAATCTGAGTGGAAAATCTTGAGATCTGTTTGATGTAGCAAATCATATATACTGCATCTATGAGGAATGTACAGTGCTTGGAAGTAAGATCTTATGCTAAAACAAACATTTGCATTGCATATTTTCTGTGGCTGAAACTAAACAATGCAGACATATGTCATCTGTCCTGGAAATGTTAAAATAAAACAGCAGTTTTGTCATTCATATGAAAGCTTTATTGTGTGCAATCGATATTGGCTGTAATAATACAATATGTATCTAAAATATATTTACTGCATTAAAACTATTAATACTGATTAATTATTTGGCTATGGTATTTACTGCTGATATTAGTTTCTTTTCTGCTTTACGTTGCTCTTTGAGTGCTAATAATCTCTTTGCTTCTAACTGCTTCATGTAAGCAAGAAAACATGTCCACAGAAGGCTACAGAATCCCACAAAAGGGACTCGGTTTCTCTCAGGAACAAGTGTATGATTTATTGTTTGAAGTACAGGCCAGACCAATGCTCCCACCTGAAATGAAAACAGGACATTTGTGTTTTTAAGTATGTAAAACTTCTGTTTTAAATCAGCTGTGAAGCAAATATGGGGTGAAGAACATAAGATTAAAACCTTTATTTAGTTTTTAGGTTAAACTGTGACCTTTAGAATTACACTTTAACTTAAAATTAATCTTATCCAGATCATGCACAGATATAGTTTTAATCTAGCAAACTTTTAGTGGGCAATTTTCCAGCACAGAATTGAAAGCTGTCATGTATTAGGTTACACAAGCTTATGTAATTTTGGTTTTCATCAATTTCCACACATAGAGGCATTGAAAACTTTGCCTTTGTTGCTTTAAACCTTTTAAAATTGCAACGGATAGATGCTTGTTTAATATGTTTTTGTATTTGTTAGCCCCACGTTGTGGAGCCAATTTGCGAGAGAATTAATGTTGTTTATACTTCATGCGTTGCCATCTTGTGACGTCACTCCTTGTTTGGTTTGTAGCTCCATCTGGCGTAGCAATTTGCATCAGTTTTGAAATAATTCATTTTAAATGTCCTCCAGCTAGCTGTTTGGGTCGAACATGTATCTCTTTGCAGGTCGTGAAATGGAAAGGAATCTTTTATCCAGAAATTATACTGATGAAGAAAATTTGTTTTATAATTTTTATTGCCGAACACGTTCACTAACACATTTACATATTGATTTAGATACTCGCCAAACTGAAACTGTTTGTAATAACTTCTTACTTATCACTTTTAACTCACATACTTCAACTTTGTGTATATTTAACTGTATAATATTTTAGATCTTTAACGATTTTGCTGCGCGTAACTTGACGAACTGAAGGACTGACTGACGACGTGTAGTGTACACGAAATTTTTATGAACTGGGCGACCGACGTGTAAAGTATTGAGAATTTTGTTGAACTGTGGGGCGATCTACCTCGGGCCTGGCTTTATATACTCCCACTCATCGACATGCCTAAAGATTATAAATGAACTACTATTGGCTAATAAAACGCGCCAACATTAGCGTCTATTTTAATATCCAATGAAAACCACGAATACATATTGCTTTTAGGGAAACATTCTAGAAGTTTCTACCGAAAACGCGCGAAACATTACGTAACTTCCTTGTTCCCAGTACTGATAAACAGCTCATCCCCCTCGCTGCATTATTGCGCTATTATTGACAGTTTCAGTAAAGCCGTATAAACTTATTTCCCAATAATAATTACAATTAATAAACATCTGAAATCAATGTCACATAAAAATACATATTCATATTACAATCATTATTTACATTTAAATAATTTATGATACAAATTACTCAGATGTAATTAATGATAGTAATATGAATATGTATTTTTATGTGACATTGATTTCAGAGGTTTATTAATTGTAATTATCATTGGTAAATAATAATATACGGCTTTACTGAAACTGTCAACAATAACGCAATAATGCAGCGATGGGGTGAGTTGTTTATCATTACCGGGAACCAGGAAGTTACGTAATGTTTCACGCCTTTTCGGTAGAAGCTTCTAGAATGTTCCCTAAAAGAAATATGTATTTGTGGTTTTCATTGGATATTAAAATAGACGCTAATGTTGGCGCGTTTTATTAGCCAATAGCAGTTCATTTATAATCTCTAGGCATGTCGAGGAGTGGGTGTATATAAGCCGGGTCCGAGGTAAAGCTTGCCGTTCAGTTCATCAAAATTTCGTGTACACTACACATCGTCAGCCAGTCCTTCATTTCGTCAAGTTACACGCAGCAGAATTACAAGAATCTAAATTATTATAAAGTTAATTCTACACAAAATTGAAGTATGCGAGTTAAAAGTGATAAATAAGAAGTTATTACAAACAGTTTCAGTTTGGCGAGTATCCAGATTAATTTGTAAAAGTGTTTGTGAATGTGTTCGGCAATAAAAGTTATAAAACCAATTTCTTCGTCAGTATAATTTCTGGATAAAAGATTCCTTTCTGATTCACACCCTGCAAGAGATACAAGTTCTACCAAGATAAGATGATAGCTAGCCGGAGGACAATATACATAACCTTAAATTCTTTCAGAAACTAATTGATACAAATTGCTATGCCAGAGGAAGCTACGAACCAAACAAGGAGTGACGTCACAAGATGGCAACGCGTGAAGTAAAAACATATATTTGCTCTCGCAAATTGGCTTCCAAACGCGGAGCTACAATTAATGTTAAATAATTACAACATTAATACTGCAGCATAATTGGCTCCCATATGTGGGGCAGTTAAAGTTATGTAAACAAACATTTATTTACAATATTTGCTCTCGCACTTTGAAAGACTTTTATGACTGTACTAAAAGAGTCTCAGTATGGATAAACAATAAAAGTCGAATTTGGGACACATTTGCTTCACTTACTCTGTAATTTATATAGGAGTTTTCGAAAGAAGTGAGACAGAGTTTGGAAGGCATAGAAAAGGAAGAAATATGGGCCATTTTTGAGGACAAAAGTGTTTTACGGGGGTGATTCAAATATAAATGGTAACTGAGTCAGTATACAGAGCAAGCAGTTCCAAGCGGATGGTGACGTGGGGGGTTGAACGTCAGTTTGTTAGGGAGGAGTAATCAGCTTGGTTAGCTGCTTCACTCTGTTCTGACATCTGTACAGCCATGAGTGAATACAAGAGGTTCCTTGGTCTTTGCGCAATGATTATTATAAAGTTTTTAACCAATGAAAGGGCTAAACCTCTGAGATTTTAACTTGTTTGAAGGCACAGTTTGGGGATGCTAAACTGTCCCAGAACCGAGTGTTTACTTGTGCCAGAGAATTTCAGGATGTCCGAGAAATTGTAGAAAATTAAAGTCCTGCTTGACACCCATGTAAGCTCATCCTAAAGGGTGGATGGCCAATGAGCTTGTAGTCTACTGGGTGGTGCGAGTTTGGCAACATTGAACAGGAGTGCTACTCAACTCAAAGAACATGCTTGTTCTGGATAGCTACCGTGGTCATACTACAGCCAGCATACAGAAGGTTGTAAACTGACTTGTTGTCATTCCTGAAGAACTTAACGTTATTCTTAACCATTGGATGTCTGTGTCAATTGACCATTTAAAGCTGCATTAATAACAAACGTTAGAGATGGATGGCTGAGGAAGAGCACCAACTCATTCTGAATGATAAAAATCAAGCAACTGGAAGTGATACAATGAATAACTATTGTACTCTTTAATGCTTTTAATATAAATATTATTTAACACAGCTGTACAAACAATTTTTATTCCAAATCTCCCTTTCTAAAATCCAGGTCCGGGGATTATTTATGTATATACTGTAATTTAAGGAAACTGGCTGAGGGAGAAGTATGTACCTATAGACATGCGTGATCAGTTTGGAAGAGGGGGTTATGCATGTGTGCAAACAGGAGTATTATTTATAAAAGAAGTAAGAAATAACAGTAAAGAAAGTTGCACTGTGCATTGGAAATTGGATGGTATCTTCCATTGTCTACTAAGAGTATCAAATGGTTAAAAGATGGAGGAATAGTATATGGGATGAAAATTGGAATAATTTATAGGGTGATATAGTGGCAATTAAAATCTAGCAGAAATAAGGGAAGAGAGAATTAACGCAATAGGGGCATTTTTAGGTAGAGTAAGAGATAAGTGGGTAAGGAGCTTAAGAAATGAGTAAAAGAAGAGACACAATTTGGAATGTGGAGATTTATTTTAGAAGCTCTATCCCACACATACAACCAGGAGTTAAGATATGGGAGGGTAAGCTTTTATTCTGCTAGATTTCTAAATATATTGTATTTAAGATATGTAAATGTATATTTGATATAGAAAAAATAAATTACTCATTCATACATACTGGAATACAATACCTACCTCCTTCTACTTGCTATAGGTAAATAGTAGGGAAAATAAAAAAGGCATGATGTAACTGGGGAAGTACAAAATTCTAAAATGTGGGGGGAAAAAAATTTCTCATTAATATATGAACAGCTTGAGAGTTGAATTCATTCATGAATGGCAACTGATCTTAAAGGTCATGTTGTTAAACCATCCTGAATAAACTTAGGTTCCCTGAACCTAGTGGAATTTTTTCAAGATTCGGGGCAGCTAAGAATGTTCTACTGGCCTAAGTTGTTTATCCAGAAAAGTGAAAAAATAGTTGGTACACATATTTTAGCACAAATTCATGAGGCAGTTTATTTTTACTACTATGTTTTAACTTTCACATCTACATTTGAATGCATCTAGTATGTGTATGCCTGACAGTGAATGGAGTTAAGTGGTATTTCTGCTAAGCTCTGTACTTTTATTTTTTCCACTACTTACCTATAATACAAAATATGATATTGAGATTTAATCAGAAATGCATGTTTTGAGACTCTGTACACAACAACAATGACAAACAACAGTAACAACAACAATAACAATAAAACAATTTTTAGAAAAAGGTTTTGTGTGTGTGCATGCATGCATATGTGCATGCATATGTGCATGCATGAGAGAGAGATTCAAAAAGGAAAAAAAAAATGGTTAAATTGGTATTTAATTTAGACTTGGTATTTAATTTCAGCATTTTCCAAGGATGTAACACAGGGATTTTCAAGAAAATCCCCCCACCCCGAACTACACTTTATATGGAAAATTTTCCAAAATTTTGATTAAAATATCATATGTTTAAGATATTTGCATCACAAATGAAATGTATATCTTGAATTTTCTGGGAATAGTCTCTGAAGTCGTGTTCATTCGGAATACTTTACTGTTCAAAAAATGTAGATTTTACTAAAGCACACAATTTATGTGAAATGAATCTCTTTTTTTTTTGGTGTGTGTGTGTGGAGTTACATTCTTGAGAAACTCCCTGTTATTGGTTTGAATTTTAAAATATATACACTTTTCTCAACTGGGAGTTATTAGCTTTTTTATCATGGTCATGCAAAGAGCCTGGAGGAGCAACACACTCCTTAAAATTCTGACTGTGTCCTTACTTACTGTATCATACAGCAAAATCTGTAAATGTTAATTGAAAGTTTATCTGGATCAAAAAATTGTAGCAAAATAATAAGGTTCTGTAAGAATAGGTTGTAGAAGAGTGAGTTGAGAAAGTAATGTGAATGTAACACATTATAACCCTTTTTTGTTTTTCCATGTAATCAAATTGAGTTTGCATAAAAACTATCATTTTATATTTTAATATTTTTCCAGCCATTTTCTACTGACAAGTCATTTTAGATTAGATTCCTTTTCACTTTCTCTACATGTACATAGTAGGTACAGAAGGTATTGCATTCACCTTTGAATGAAAGGTGAAAAAATTTGATACCAAGATTTCACAGAAGTACATGTTTTGAGCCCCCGGAATCCAAGAAAAGCATTTTTAGAAAAAGGTCCATGTGTATATCTGTGTGTGTGTGTGTGTGAGTGTCTGTGAACAGCATAACTCAAAAAAGAAAAGTTGGACAAACACCAAACTTGGTATTTAGGTTCAATATCATTGAAAGTGCAACAGATTTTCAAGAAAATTCCCCACCCCAAACTACCCTTGATTTTTTTAAAATAGCTTTAACAATTTTGATTAAAATGCCATATATTAATGATATTTACATGACAAATAAAATACATGAGTATCTTTATAATTTTTTGGGAATAGTCTTTGAAGTCCTCTTCATTCAGAAGGAATTTATGTAGATCTCTATTTCAAATAACTTTTTGTGGCATCAGCCAATTCCAAGATATCTGTTATTAATGGTTTGAATTGTTCATTTCTTGGCCATTCCTTAAAGGTTTATTTTGTATAACTGGTAAACGTTAAGTGATGGACGAAAATGCGCTACACAAGAAATTTAAAACACACAATTTATTAAATAACCTTTTATGTAACATCAGCTGATTCCAAGACATCCATTATTAATGGTTTGAGTTCTTCATTTCTTGGTCATTTTTAAAAGTCCTTTTAACACTCAGTTGTTTCTTTTGATTGCATGGAAACAGTATGGAATTTTAAGGCAGCATATAGCATCCAACTCTTAAACATTTGACTATCATTGTTTCCTTTGTATCTATAATGAAATGTGTAATGTAGTTATTTCTGCAAAGATTTATTTAGATTGAAATGAAGTAGATAGAAAAATACGCTTTAGTAAGAATAGTTTATACACCCACTAATAAGTGATAGAGGGTAGAGAAAGTCATGTAATGTAGCACATAAGATTTTTAAGTGAATGAATGTTTCAATATCTTCCACCAGCAAAATAGCTGCAGTATGCTCTTGTGACAAAATGTAATGTGATCGCATTAATGAGCATTTCTGTGCAGAAAGTACCAATAATTTTTTCCTAGTTGTTGCAGAGCATTCAGTTAATTATAATACTCACTATATAACCAAGTAGCTAATTAGCCAAATAGTAATTAAGTAGGATTACAACTAATATATTTTTATAAATTGTATATTGTAAAATACCGTTATTTTATATTGTAAAAATTTGTATATACCACAATACTCTTACACATATGTCAACAATTCTATATCATGTATTCATTATCTACAGATGCAATAAAATTTAATTGAGTTGAATACAAGCCATACATTGCCCTGATAAGGATAACTCCAGTGTCCATGAAATGCTGGTTTTAAAGTATAACTGAGAAGGTTTCAAAATAAAAACAAGTTTTCAGTATGGCTGGTGATACCCACAAAAGCTGAAATGTATTAGATTTAAATCTGAAGGAAAAATTTATCAAACTATGTTTTAATGAAACAAATTTTCATATATGGTGATCTACAGAGCGATCCCTCAGCCATCTGACCAGTAGTCGTGATGTGGGTTCCACGCGTGATCCCTCAGCTATCTGGCCGATAGTCGCGATGTGTGTTCCGCATGCTATATTCAATGTATCTGTTTATTATTCTCATATTGATACTGATCTTATGGTGATTATTACGATATATTGATTACCTATTGAACAAACATAATTACTTTTTATTTTATCAGAACTAACCTTTTCCACAGTTGGTGTGAAAGTGGTGTGCTTCGGCAGATACACATTCTTGACACCTTCTGATGAAATTATCATTCGCACGCATAAGTTTTTGTTGCGCAATTTCCCTAATTTCTGTTCTTATATTGTTTTTAAAATCATCTATGGTGCGAGAATTATTCCTATAGACTCTATTTTTGAGAGTTCCCCACAGATAAAAGTCACACACAGTAAGATCCAAAGATCAAGCTGCCCATAATCCTTTAGTTTTTCTTCCTTTAGAACCCTTCATTTCTTTTTACAACTTACAACATTAAATGATCCCATTCTCTTCACTTTATTCACTAGATATCTAACTGTTTCTCTACTTGAAACTGGAACACCAGGAAATTTATCGTGAAATTGCCTACACACCTGTCTACATGAGTCAGTTTTCACATATGTGTCATACATAAAAAGTCTTTATTCAAGCAAAAATTTGAGTACCATTTCTGGGTTGTAATAATCCGATAATTCAATTGCACACAAATACACATGCATCTCGCATCTATACATAAGAAGCAATAACAGCTGACTGAAGCCTGCTGCCACATGTCCAATAAGTGGAAGAGCCCATGGCCTTGAGTTCATTCAGATGTGTCTCACAAGACTGCCATGCAATTCCCAGCCAGAGCACTGAGGGACCACTCTGTAGTATAATTGTACATAAGATAGAGATATAGTTAACACAGTTAAAAACATCTCCATAATTTCTTGAAAATTTTGTGTTAAGAAAATTGTATGTATTACATTCACATGGCTTCTGCTATGCACTCTTCCACAAATTATTGATATAAAAGCTTTTTTTCTATCTACTTCTTGTTAATTCAAATAAACTTTCATTACACATTTATACATTTTATTATAGGTACAAGAAGAATACAGTAGGCAAAAGAGATAGATTTTTAAAAACGTGGGTATCATATGATGGCTTTCAAATTCCATGCTTCTTGGATGACCACAAGAAAAATGAATGGTGACTTTCCACTTGAAAAAAAGCATAAGGATTTGAAAATTCAAATCAATAACAACGAATACCTTGACAATGGTTAACATCCCAAAAACTTTACTTCATATAAATTATATGCTTTAGTGAGATCTACATTTTTTGTGTAGTAAATTTTTCCTATCTCTTCAGCCAGGCCCGTACATTTGACATGATTATATTGAATTTAACCTATTAATATTAACCTTTGAGTTGATTCAGAAAGAAGTTCAACAAACTTGACTTAATGTATTGATTGAAGATGTTGCAGTATCAATGTTGAACCCTCAAACTGATTTCTTGGCCAGCTGGAAAACTTACTTTGAATGACACTTTGTTGGTCTCTGTAGTAGTTCAGGAAGATCCGTACGTTCAACTGTTTCTTCTTCACTTGCTCACTAGTTGCCATTTTGGTGAATTTCCATCTGTGTGCCTATGTTAATGTAGACATATTCCAAGCTTTAAATGTGCTGGAATGGCTGCTTGCAAATGTGTGTCATTTTGTGGATTATATAGGTTCTGCCTTGTTCAAAACAAAATTGAATTCACTTTCACTCGTTCTCAAAAAATGTTGAAGCTAAAACTATCCTTAGTTTTAACCTCATTTGCGATAGCGCAAATGTTGCAAATAAATGTTTGTTTACATAACTTTCACTGCCCCACGTATGGGAGCCAATTTGCAATAGCAATTTTACGTGTTTATAGCACCACGTTGTGGAAGCCAATTTACGAGAGCAAATATGTGTTTACTTCACGCGAAGCCATCTTGTGTGACGTCATACGTTGGTTGGTTCATTTGTTCTGTTTGTAGCTCCCTCTGGCGTAGCAATTTGTATCAGTTTTAAATGTCCACCGGCTAGCTATCATCTGATCTTGGTAGGCATGTATTTCTTACAGGTTGTGAAGCGGAAAGGAATCTTTTATCCAAAAATTACTAGTGAAGAAATGTGTTTTATTATGTTTTATTGTCGAACACATGCACTAACACATTTACATATTAATCTGAATACTCGCCCAAACTGAAACTGTTTGTAATAACTTCTCACTTTTAAATCACGTACTTCGACTTTGTGTGTTTTTAACTGTATAATATTTTAGATTCTCGTAATTCTGCTGCGTGTAACTTATGACGAAATGAAGGACTGATTGGCGACATGTAGTGTACTGAGAATTCCGTTGAACTGGGGGTCGACGTGTAGTGTACTGAGAATCTTGTTGAACTGCGGGGCGACCGACTTCGAGCCTGGCTATTTATGCGCTTACCTCAAGATACGCCTAAAGATTATAAATGAGTTACCATTGGCTAATAAAACGCGCCAACATTAGCGTCTATTTTAATACCCAATAAAAACCACGAATACATATGCTTTAGGAAATGTTCTAGAAGCTTCCATCGAAACCGCGCGAAATATTACGCAACTTCCTTGTTCCCGGTACTGATAAACAACTCACTCCATTACTGCATTATTGCGCCACTACTAACAGTTTCAGTAAAGCCTTTTAAACTTATTTCCCAATAATAATTACAATTAACAAACATCTGAAATCAATGTCACATAAAAATACATATTCATATTACAATCAATATTTACATTAAAGTAA
Organism: Deroplatys truncata; assembly: GCA_030765065.1. NCBI lineage: Eukaryota > Metazoa > Arthropoda > Insecta > Mantodea > Mantidae > Deroplatys > Deroplatys truncata. The sequence continues at coordinate 162,308,430 of CM060983.1, forward strand.
TTTGTGATACAAATTACCGTATCACATTCAAAATATCTTCACTCCTTTACCAATTAGCCAAATAGAGTTTCATCCACATTCTTCTTCTTTTCTTCTTTATGATAATATACCAAGCAGAGATAAAAATAGCAATAGCCAAATCCTCATCGCTAGAGTTCATTTCGCTATTAGTTGAGAGATTTTGCTTTCCCAACAAGTCAACCAGTGTAAATGGAATATTAAAAGTTAGCAGTTACAACTTATTGAAAACAGTTATATAAATTCAACATGTTAAATGAATGTTTTGTTAATTGTTGTATGCTAAATGTTGATTGTTGAAGTTAAATGTTGAACAGTGTGGACCAGCCTTTACAGTTTCTAATTATACGAAAGTCATTCAGAACGAAGAGGACTTCACAGGTTGTTCACAAAAATTTCAATATGTGCATTACATTTGCCATGCAAATATTTTAATCAAAATAATTAGAGCCATTTTTGAGAACAAAAAATATTAAAATATTTCCATAAACAGGGGAATTTTCTGAAAATCTTCATGCATCTAACCAACTTTACATATTTGAGTTATGCTGCGCACACAGAGAGAGAGAGAGAGAGAGAGAGAGAGAGAGAGAGAGAGAGAGAGAGAGAGAGAGAGAGGGAGGGGGAGAGGGATGTACCTTTTCCTAAAAATGCCTTTTCTGGATTCAAAGAGCCTCAAAATGTGTATTTTCAGTGAAATCTCGCCAAATTTTTGGGCAGAATGTTATACTTCCTCTACCACTTACTACAGGTAAGTGGTAGAGAAAGTAGAAATTAATTGAAATTTTAATACACTGCTTCTGATATTTAAATCAAAGCGTCATGTCTAATGAGTGAAGCACAAACTTATGGCTATTGATTTCGCATAATACGTATTGAAACAACAAGCACAGGCTCACCCATGTGGTATTTGCCATGTGAAAGGATTGACAGATACAGTCTCTGTTAAACTTCAAAAGAGGATGGTTAAACCCCTATGCATTATATGAGGCCATTTAACCTTGAGTGTTTCTATGTTTGAAACATAGAAACATTCTCACATTTAATGGGCTTACTAAGGCATAAAATGTAGGTGGAATACATTTAGTTACTTACTTGATAGGTTGGGAGGAACTTCACTTTAACCTCTAGTAAAGCATCATGTAGACTCTGTCCTTCCATTAGACTCATGATGAAGAAAAAAGAAATCATTGCAAATGGTGTATATGTGAATTGCTCCACAATTGCCTGAAACAGAATATTTTACAAATACAATTTTTGTCATAAGTATCATGTATTAATAGACAAATATTGAGTATTTTAAAACATTATATGGGGAAGACAGGAGTATAGGAATTACGGATTTCTGGAAATAGGGAATGTTTCTGTAGAGATATTGGATGGTGAAATTAGGAATGAGGAAATAATAAAACAAGTTAAGTTACTGAAGAAAAATAAAGCTACTGGAATTGATGGCATCCCAACAGAGTTTCTTAAGGAGTGGTATACTGAAACAGGAAGAGTGAAAATTTTATTAGATTTATTTAATGTAATTATTAGAAACGGTTATGTACCTAAATGATGAAGGGAAGCTATCATCCATCCTATATATAAAGGCAAGGGTAATGTCGATAAACCTAATAACTACAGAGGTATTGCATTATTATCTAATATAGGAAAACTTTTTGCGGCCATTTTGGCAGCTAGACTACAATTTTGGGTTGAAGAATATAATATCCTTATGGAATTCCAGATGGGCTTTTGCAAGGGAAGGAGAACAATTGACAACTTATTTATTATAAAGACATTAGCAGACAAATATTTAAAAGAAAAAAGGGGTAAATTGTATATGGCTTTTGTAGACTTAGAGAAAGCTTATGACTGAATTGAGCTACAACTTCTGTGGCATAAATTAGTGTGTAAGGAAGTAAGTCAGCAATTGGTGAATATTCTTAAAGCACTGTAGTTTGAGAACACCTTCTATGTAAGGGTGGAGACAGGCTGTGTAACTAGAGAAATTCAACAAAAGAAAGGCCTCACGCAAGGATGTAAGTTAAGCCCAGTTTTATTTAATTTATACATAGATGATGTCTTACTAGAAATTGGAAGGGATAATAACTGTACACCAGTAATTAACAACATCCAAATCCCAGGACTTCTTTTTGCAGATGACCTAGTGGTAGGATCTATTACAGTAAATGGTTTAAAACAATCATTACAAGCAATTGATGTATATTATAAAGAATGGAGGTTAAAAGTGAATCAAGAGAAAACACTGATTGTGGTATTCAAAAAGGGGGAAAAATTAAGCAAATATGAAAAGTGGAAGGGAGAGAATAAAGATTACAGGGTGGTGCATGACTGTATTTATTTAAGAGTAAAAATAGATGGGAGAAACAAAAGAAGTTTGCATTGGCAAAAGGTAAAGGGGCGATGGCAGCAATTAGAAGCTGCAAATATAGAGTAACTAATATAAATGTTAAATGGCTGGAAAAAGTTTATGAGGTGGTTGTGGAGGCAAAAATGATGTATGGTATAGAAAAATGGGGATTAGATAGAGGAGGGGAAAGTATAGATGTGGTGCACAGGATGTTTTGTAGAGAAATACTAGGGCTACCGAAGTCAATTGTAAGACAGGTAGCACATCCAGAGATGGGCAGGGTGGCAACTAAGGGGAAGATAATGGAAAGAGCTTTGAAATTTTAGTTCAGAACTTTAAATTTAAGAAAAAGTAATGAATACCAAGAGAATAGCTTAATGAATGTTGGATGGGTAAGTAATTTACGGAAATTTTGTAGAAAAATGGGTTAGGAGATATGTGGAGAAGGAGAGAAAATAACGTGAGAAATTTTTGGAAAAAGGCGAGGAAAAGACTGGAAGATATAGAAATACAAATCATGTTCAGTGAGATTGCCAAAAAGAGCTCATTAGTTTGTTATAGGCCAATGAAAAATACATGGGGTAGGGAAAAATATATAGACATAGTAAATAAAGAAGAGAGAGAATCTATTGCATGGGTAAGAACCGGAGCATGGAGGCTAAAAGGGCTAAGACAGGGTATTCCTCAGAACCAATGTCCGATATGTGGTGGTAATGAAGACATTGAACACATAGTATTTAAGTGCCAAGGAACAGAAAATTGGAGAAAAGAATTTTTTAATAAGAAGTGGTCAAAGGGGGATAGAAATACACTTATGATTGAAATGATATGCAAGGACGCTAGAAGCATTGGACAGTTTTTGTGTAAAGTAAAAAATAAATAGCTTTGGACAGTGGATAGAGAAAAGTAAGAGGTAGCGTATCTTACTTTGAATGGAAAACTATAGTGAATGTGTGATGGTTAAGTAATCAACAAATGAAAAGTGAAAAACAAGTGGAAATGGGACATGAAAAAAACTGAAAAGAAACAAGATAATTTATTGACAAGAAATTGTAAAATGTAAATAATCTGTAGTGATTGTTTACAGAATGCATTGGCAGGAAATTGTAAAATGTAAATAAACTGTAGTGATTGTCTACTGAATGAGTGGCCAGGGTCAAAGTGCAGTAGACAATCAAATTGTAAAACTCTTAGCACAATAAATACAAATAGACAAATGGATAAAAAAGTATAACCAGAAAAGCCATTTGTAATGATTTTACATATAGGAATAAAAGAACTTCTCTCCTTTTATACATACTGGTCACAAAGTACTTATCATCTTTATTTATTATTTATGTTCAAATGTTGGCAATTTTTAGTAATCTTGTTGATAATCTCATGAACCTTATAGTAACTATGTTAACCTTGCAGCATGCAAGTAGGCTCATGAATGAATAAAAACAAACATGTTTGATCAGATGTCTATATACTGCCGGCACAGATTGTTGATAGTTGTTTGGCTTCATGGAAAACCTCAGTCTAGTGTCATCCTGGATGTTGTGAAAATGAAATATGGAGAAGCTTTTGTTATGGAAAGCAAGAGTGTTGAAATGGGAAAATTTGTGCAATTGGAATGAAAAGTGTGAAACATCATTTCTGAAGTGGCAGCTGATGCCAAGAAAAATCCATATTGTTGAGGTATCAGTGAGACCTGCCCTTGAAAACCACTTCTATAAAGTCTACAGAGCATCATATTACCTTTTTTAAAAATATTTTTGGGAAACCACAGTGAAGTTTTTATAACACTTGTATGTACAAATTGAGATTTTTATTATTCTAGCTTCACTTTTACACCAGAACTTACTGGGACATGTTTTGGAGACTGTTGTCTCCATCAGCCTGGATTCACTACCGTGCTTACTTTTGTGACTTGCAGATGGCATTATCTGGTTGGACATATTGTGTAATGAGAGTCTTTTCACGTGAGACATCAAAGTTTAATATATTGTGTTCTTATGTATGAATAATTTTTTTCCCAAATGGAGAGTTCTGCTGCTTTTCCAGGGACCTTTAAGAGTTCCAATTTCTCTTCTAGCTGATGATCTGTGGACCAAAAGTGCTCTGCAGCTGCTTATTTTTCCATTTGTTTACATTTCACATTTCTCATGTGTTCCTTAAACCTTGTGTCTATATTCCTCTTTGTCTTCCCTGAGTACACTTTCTTGCAATCTTGACATCCAATTTCACAAATACCAGAAGTTTTTCCCACTGAAATTTTGTCCTTTGTGTTGGTCCTGAGTATGTTTTTTAAGGAGTGTTTGTTAACTGGGGCTAAGGTTATACCATATTCTTTGCATATTTTTCTAAGTTTAGGAAGGTCCATGGGTGGAAGGTGTATTTTTTTAACCTTTTAATTTCTTTAATGTTGCTTAGCATGGCAATTTCCTTTCTTTGCTTTTTCTTTTGGAATTTCTTTATTTTCATGTCTACTATCTCTTTGGTGAAGCCATTTTTATGTATGATTTGCAGGATATTGTTGTATTCTTTTTTGTACTCTGGTGTGTTCATTGGTATGTTTATCAGTCTGAAGGTAAGGTTGTTTATTATTGCATATTTGTGTTCCCTGAGGTTGTAGCTGTCATTTTCAATGTCGTTATCTGTGTATGTGTGTGTGTCTTTTCTGTGTATGCCAGAACTTATTTTATTCTGATTCCTCATGATTTGTATGTCCAGAAAGGGAAGCATGTTATTGGATTCTGCTTCTATTGTAAATTTTACTGATGTATGAAAATAAACAAGGAGTAGGAAAGCTCATTTACACACTTCACTAAAATATACAATATCTGAACATGTTTCAAGAGTCCATTGCACTCATTATCAGCTGCTGACCTGCTGATTGGTGTTTGTTTGGTTGTCCTGTGTCTGCCTTTTCTGTTTGTCTATGGTGACATCTGGTGACTGTTTGATGTATTTGCTAGGGTTGTCTTCTGCTGGGATGCCAAAATTCATGACAGTATCCTTATTCTTCAAAATGTAAATTCTCTCCCATGCAGTTAGTTCCATAGGTTTATAGACTTATTTTGATAGCTTGCCTTCTGGGTTTATTTCATGGTTTTCTCCCAAACATGGTTTTCAACAGCTGATTTTTCAGTTTGCTGATGGCAAATGTTCCTAAAAGTGCTCTTTTTTGCACGTTTCAATGGGTTTTTTTTCCCAACATATTTCATGTTAAAATCTAGGCATTCTATGGCATATATTCCTGACTTTTTTTCTTGGAGGGATTTGATCCTTTCAGTTGAACCTAGGAGATTCTTAATACTGTGTTTGTTCTGGGGCAGGATTTATATTGAATTCTCTGAAAACGTTTTCAAATTTGTGGTAGAAATATGGATGGTATGTAAATTTACAAAAAATTTATTGTGTTTCGATTGGTTTGAATGTGGAGACTTCTGTAATTTTCTTTTGTCTTTAGTTAGTAAGTAAGTCTTTATTCACCATTAAAAACATTTTACAATTTCATGGCTTCATCAAAATATATATTTATATATGTATATAATAGGAAATGTGGTAACATAATCTTAAACAAATAAAGTACTAATATAGTAAAAATGAAGTTAAAATGGAATACGATAATAATCTATATATCCTATACATTGTATTGGACAAAATAGATTGATTAATACAGTAACATAAAAAATATAAAAGTAAAAACCAAAAAAGAAAATTACAGGAAAAAATACAATCATATACAAATACAGTTAAAAAGTGAAATATGTAAATATTATTAATATAAATATGTATAAAATAACAAAGGGTTTAAATACAAGTCTGCAATCTTAAGCTAACAATAATATCCAAAATATTGAAAAAATTCTTGAGTACTATAGAAGCAATGACTTATTAGAGATCTTTTTACATCTCATCTGAATTTTTGCTTATCCTTATATTTTATTTTTCCAGTGATTAAGTTGTACATGTGAATATCTTTATGTAAAACAGAATTAACTCTTTTAGTAAATCTGGAATCTTATAAATGTATTTTATTGCTCTTCGTTGTTTTATGATTATGTATTGTATTATTCATCTGGGAATTTTGAATGTTGCTATTCAGAAACAAACAGTTTCTAAAGTATATAAACAGGGTAAGGTTAGTATGTTGTTTTCCTTAAAATAAGTTTTACAGTGAGTCATCCTATTTATACCAAACATCTTTCTTATTATCTTATTTTGAGCTACAAAAAGAACTTTTATTTCTATGGCAGAACCCCATATGAAAATTCCATAAGCAAGAATAGTATATCATTTTTAGTGTCTGTGTATTTATTTATTTATCTATCTATCTATCAAATTTATTCACCGTTTGAATAAAATGTTACAAATATTTTCAATACAGATATTATATAGTGTACTTTATTAATTTTTGAAGTAATGTTTTAAATATGAGGTTTCTAGGTTAAGAATTTGTCAATTGTTACCCCCAAAAATTTGGTCTCATGGACATAAAGTATTTCATAGTTATTATATATAATTTTAGTTGCTACACTTGTGTCACTTCTACCAGATAATGCTATTCACATGCAGTGCGATTGTTTTGGTATTAAGCATCAGCTTGTTGGGGCAGAGCCATTGCATCATATATGTCATTACAGTATCTGCTTGACACTGCAATTCTAAATAACTACATCCTTGAATTATAATGTTCACAAACTTCTTATCTACTATGGCTAAAATGTTGTTTACATATCTGTACCAAAGTTTGTATATATATATCTGAGGAAAAGCTTTTGTTATATGTATTTCCAATGAACTCATATATAAATTTGCCAGAAATGGGGAAAGTGGGTTGCCCATTGCTAAACAATTCACCTGGGAGTATAGTTTGTTCTTGAATGTGAAGTAATTTTCATTGATGCACAGTTTGGTCAGTGTTAGGTATTCCTCTATTGCTTCCTTATTGGTCTCTGTGGATTGTAGCCATTTTATCAAAACTTCTTCTATCTTGTCTTTTTGTATGCTAGGGAACAGTGGGATGACATGAAAAGAAATAAGCACATCATATTCTCTTATTTCTATATCTTTAATTTTCCCAATGAGGTCATAGCTGTTAGTTATGCTCAGACCTTTTGGTTGGGGAAGTTTCTGAAATTTTCTAAGTAACCAATTTGACAGATTGTTGGTGAGTCTATTGTATTGATTATTGGGTGCATTTTATTGCCGGGTTTGTGAATTTTTGTTAATCCATATATCCAGAATGTAGTTGGGTTGCTTGGTAGACTGAAAATCTGAAAGAAACTGGAGCAAAAATTGCATGTTCCATCTATTTGTACAGATACCATAAAGTTGTGTCAGCTCAGAAGGTTGGAAAACACTTTAAAGTCCCAAAAATATAAGAAAACAAGATCATAAGAAAATCAAATTTCAAAATTTCATGCACTGTTTCTATCTAGCTATCCATGTCCATTTAGATCTGGATTTGGGCATTAAATGGCCAAAAGAGTAGCAAAAAATCAAAGTTATTTCTCATCACTTTTCAGGTGGAAGTTATTTTATTAAAATTCAATAATAAGCTATGCTGTCCTTTTCCAATTAGTGCATGAGATTTATAACAATATTTTAAACATGCTAAAAAGTAAATTTTCAATGGGTTATTTTGCTTTATACTTATTTTGCTAGTAAAATATATTTTCTTCTTCTTCCTCTTCTTCTGGCAAATGGCTCTTATAGTCTAGCTAGCACCTCCTTAATGATGATAACCCATTCTTCTCTAATTTCTGCCTTTCTCTTCCATCTTCTAATCCCCATGCTATGCAAATCTCTCTCCACACAATCCAGCCATCTTAATCTTGGTCTTCCCCTATCACTTCTCCCTTCATTTGCCTTCAAAGATCTTTTTAACAGATCTACCCCCATCCTCCTAATCACATGCCCAACCCATTCAATTCTTTTGGCTTTTACAAGTGTTGCCGTATTAGGTTTCTCATATAGCAGTAGTTCCATATGTGTGCATATTCTCCAACCCTCTTTATCTTTTATTAGTCCATAAATTTTCCTCAATATTTTCCTTTCCCAACTTTCCAACTGTGATTTTATACCTTCTGTCATTATCCAGGTTTCACATCCATATATTACAATAGGTTTAATTGTTGTGTTATAGAACTGTAGTTTAGTTTGCTTTGACAGATATCGTGTTTTCATAGTTTTAGCTAAAGCAAAGAAACACCTCTTACTTGCAGCTCTTCTCTCTCTTTAATGTCTTTACTGCAATCATTATTAAAAGTGACCATGAACCTAAATATTTAAATTTATCAACTTTGTTATATATTACATCATTTATCACTATTTCATTATCTTCATTTCTTGGTTTTACTTTAGATGTCATATATACAGTTTTTTCCACATTAACTTCTAAACATTGTTCTTTTATTACATTCATTGTTTGTTCATTAGCCAAATTAAGTGCTGATAAAGATCTAGCTATCACCAGGCATAGGCTAAATATTATATGGATGTATTCATAATAGTTCCTCCTTAGTTAATCTGTATACTTCTTACTACCTTTTCCAAGGCTAAATTGAACAGCAAAGCTGACAAAGCATCCCCTTGTCTCAAATCACTCTTTGTTTCGAAACTTCCTAATCTTCTTCTATTAATTTGTATTTGATTAGTGATTTTCTGTAGTGTTATTGTAACTAAATTTACTAGCTTTAATGGTATACCAAATTCTCTTATTACATTAAACAACTGCTGCCAATTTATGCAGTTAATGAATAATAGATTCAACACTTTATTATATTCATATGCTCTCTCCAATATTTGTCTCAGTTGAAATGAATGGTCGGTAGTGGAGTGGGCTTTCCTAAAGCCATACTGGTAATCACCTAGAATCTTTTCCGTATTCCTCTAAATACTTAGCTATCACACTTGTGAAGACTTTGTATGTCACACATTTAATGTAGAGATTCCTCTGTAATTCTCATAAGATAGTTTATCCCTTTCTTATGGATTGGGCATACAGTTGCTGTTTGCCACTCATCTGGGATTTTCTTCTTCTCCCAAATCATTAAAATCAATCTATATATCCTATCCCATAATATTCTACCACCATATTTTAGCAACTCACCAGCTGTTCCATTTGTTCCCAGAGTTCTATTTATCCTAAGGCTTTTAATAATTTCATAAACTATACTTCTTGTGGATCTTGGTATATCATTTTCATCTTATTGTCATTATCCACATTTGAGCTCATTCTACTTAAAAGTTTTTTAAAATATTGAACCCATCTTTCCATTAGCTTTCCTTCATCACCTGTTATTTCCCCATTAATATCTCTGCACATTGACATTCTTGGTTTAAAACCTTGTTTAAATCTTCGCACTCCCTGATAAAATTTCCTGCTCTCACTCCTTATTCTGTATGTCTGTATTTCCTGTAATTCTTCCTCCTCAAACTCTTTCTTTTTCAGTGAAATATATACCTTTGAAAAATAAGTGAGTAAAACCTAATATCCTTAAGGTGTGACCTATTTAAAAAAGAAATTTAAAAGATAAGGCAGTAATTTTTATTTGTTTTGTATAGCACACAGCTTATAAAAACACTTAAAGAGTATATATGCTAATAAAAGACAATACTAGTTGAATATAATTGTCATGGTATGAACAGTCGGACTGGTATTTTGTCTCTATTTGAGAATTATTGCCATAAAATTCCTACAATGACCTAAAATAATTCTTTAAAATTCTAAAACTACTAATTTTAATAAAGTAAAAAGCTAAAAGTGCATTTATAAAAGCTTAAAAATCCAGGCTGTAATTACTAAGCACCGTTAATGGTAGGAATTATGCCACACAAAGTGCAGATAAACTGAAATAGAAATTAAAGAAAGTTAGTATAGTCAAACTATGACAGGTTGTGGATTTAGTTCATTTTTGCAATTTAGTTTATAATTTCTGCATCACCATCCACTACTGGTATACTCATTATTGGCTTTATTGCCATCATGCTTATCGCTACTACCAATGTTGTTATTATCATGCAACATTTAAGACCTAAGGTAACATTTCTATTAGATAATTGCACATCAGTTCAAACACTGTCACTTATTAATCATATACTTATGTATACAATGAAAGTGAGTAAATTCATCAAAAGCAAATATCCTTTCTACTTATAAAAGAAATTTTTCCAAGTTACTTTCTTCTATTTAGTTTCTCATCAAGTAAAATCCAATGCTCAGAGTATCTGCATGATGCTCCTCAAGACAAGTAAGAGTAAGAATTTATAGCACATAGTACAGAACCTACCCTTGTTAATGCTGCTTTAATTGTCCTTCCAGGCCACATGTAAGTTGCAAAGCTAAGCCAAGCATGTAATGTTGGAGCGACATAGATACAGCCATACAGGCAAAAACGTAGAGTTTCAGCAAAGTTGAATTCTGGTTTTCCAATTATTGTCTGCTGGATGAGGTTTGAAGTGGGCCAAATTACCATGTACACAGCCATGCCCCTAGTAAGAGGATATTTTCTTGAGAAAGAGCTTACAGCTATTAGGAATGAACGTATCCTTAATTTATCAAATACTGATACTTTAGTTGAATGAGAAGATTGCTTTCTGCAAAGGGGCTGCTGTTTTAGGGCATCTTTATGCCTATACAGGAATGAACATAACTTCTTGCTCCCAGTTCCAGCCAAGTTAGGAGAGCAGCATTTGGAATAAATAGTATATAATAAACAGGAACTCATTTTTTCTTTCAGTTGATATTGCCTCTCATATGTATGCAATTATTAGATCCTTCTCATCCGGAACAAATCATTGGAGCTAAAACACAGCCCCTGGAAAGAAAAGAGAGACAACTGTCAAATAACATTTTATTTTTTGTCAAAAAAGGGAAGGCAAATACTTGTCTAAGGAATGTTAATAAATGCTAGTTTATCATATCTACACAATAGTAAAACCTTGTTAAACCAGTCTTTATTACCTAATCAAAAAAAGCATTTTATGGAAAAAAATGACGAAATAGTAAAAGATTAAACAGAGAAATAGCACTTTTAACTAAAAGGTGTATAACTAAAATAATACAAAAATATACTATTGTATACAATTTTGTACCCACTTGTGCCCTACTGTCTTGAGACTCAGTGTAACTGACTAAAGTATGCTGGAATTTATACCGTTAGACAACTAGCTGTAAATGAACAATCTGCTTCTTGAAAATCATGCAGTACGTTGTGAAATAGGTACTTGAAGACTATGTTTCCATGTCTTTTGTTTATTTTATTTATCAACTGAGTGATACAGAGCAGACAGAAGACTAAATGACTCTTTCAAGCTCTGCTTTTTTAATAACATAAAAATGAGGTTTACAACACTTTGTGTTGAAGTAAATTTAATGCTTTAATGTGGGGATGTAAGAGCAAGATAATTATTATGTTATGCATCTCTTGCAAGGAGTATTTTGGAGCCTGGAGAAGAGCAACTGACCATTCAAAGAAACAGATGCATGGTTATTTAATTGACTGCTTGGAATTAAATGTGTGTGATGAGAGCATAAAGACTGAAATAAATCCTTTTTCATATAATATATTGATAAACCAAATAAAGATGACTGGAAAGTCAGAGTACTATCCAAAATTTGAGATCAGAAATTTCACTTTGACTAGGAGAAGGCACCTATCTTCCAGAACATTACCTACTAAATGTATAAACATCTTGTCTGATGTAGCAAGTTGTTATATATGAAGAACTAAATTTAGCTTCTTAAGTTAGTTTTTAAGAGTGAAAGAGCAAAGAGATGCTATTTAAATCAAACAGGTATCATAATTTTCATTTAAAAGAACAATAGGAATTAAGGAAGTATAGGCCTTATGAGGTAGAAGTATAGAGTTTTGAAAAAACACATGGGCTGACAAAGTCTGGTACAGTTTGTTGTTGCAAAATTAACAAAGTTTCAGTACATAATTGAATCATTGGACCAAATAACAGCTTATGTATGATTCATGACTTTTACAACAGGCAGAAACACTACATGTGATTTCCTCTCATGAAGTTTACTGGAGGACTGGTAGTATAGACTGTTTTTCCATGAATACGTTTTTTTTATTATCACATACTGTATATACTGTTAGCTTTAATTATAAGTCAAATTAGACAGCAATAAATATTAAGCTTATATTATTGCTATAGAATGGTGTCAATTCTACATGGTATAATTCAGAAAATAAATAATTATTGCATTTCCTGGCTATTTGCACCTTGAATAACAGGATCAGTACAAAGTTCCCAGCTCTGCTAATGACATAGACCATTGTTCCAAATGACAGATGCATATTTATGTTGCATATGAACAGTTCTAGCAGTGCCTCTGTTTTTGAATCAAACATTTTTATAAGCTACACAAAACTACATAGATCAATCATTATTCCACTACAAACATGATCTTCAAATATTCTAACATGGACCATTATTTGGTCCAACAGTTCAATTATTATTTATGTACAAGTGAGGGCTTGTAGAGGAATTATATATCTACTTTACATGTTAATGGTTAAAGTCAAGAAAGATTTCTTTGTAGCTGATAAGTGAGGCCTGTGCAATAACAAAAACCTTAGTGAGATATTATTATAAACACTCCCTTCATGTAAAATAACTGTGATTATTTTATGTACAAAATAAGGTACTCTGACTGCCAAAAACAAGGACTAATAGGTATATCATCTAAAATGACAGCTCTCTTCAAATAGGTATTATTGGTGCTTCAGGTCATAGTGCTCTTAAATCAAGAAAGAAGATGGGAGTAACAATGATGCTGTAATTCTGAGTAACTTGTTTTAAAGTTAAAAATATATTTTTAGCAGTTGCAGTGGTAGTGAAGGTAGTACTGCAGTTGGTAATATAAACATTTTTAGCCACAGTAATACTACTAGTAGTAGAAATAAGATTGTAATAGCTGATCAAAAATCTCAATACCTGTCATCTAACCTCTACAATGCAAAATAATTTCAAGACATTCAACAATATGCATGTCTTATTTTAGCAGTTCAGCCTAGTAGGTTACAATTTTCATAGAATAAAGGTTTTGTCATGTTTTGGTTTTTATGTAATTTTTTTAAGTGTGTAACTTCTTTTGTAATAACTCTTGTCTTCAGAGGAAGTGAATGAAATAAAATGGACATGTTTAAGTGAGCCCGGGTTATATTGAGCTGAAACTTGCCTGACATTATGAGGATAGGAACCACAAGGCCCCCCTCCTGAAAAAAGCCTTGTCTAGGTAACTTGCACCAAAAGAGATTCAAACTCAAGATCTCTGGGTTAGAAGACATACATTTTTACTTTCTCTACTACTTATCTAGTAAATATTGCATTCCAAAACTTTGCCACCAAGTATTCACTGGAAATGCACGTTTTGAGGTCCTGCAATTTAAGAAAATCTACAAAAGAGGTGTGTGTGAGAGAGAGAGAGAGAGAGAGAGAGAGAGAGAGAGAGAGAGAGAGAGAGAGAGAGAGAGAGAGAGGGAGAGCAGCATAACTCAAAAAGAAAATGTCGGATAAATACCAGACTTGGTATTTAAGCTCAATACTTTCCAAAGATACAATACAAAGATTCTCAAGAAAATTCCCCCACTCCAACACTTTATGTGGACAATTTTTTAAAATATTTTGTTTTCTAAAATATGACTAGGGATTTAGATTAAAATAACACATATTTAAGATATTTACATGCCAAATAAAACATATAAAGAATAGCCTATGAAATCCTCTTCATTAGGAAGCAATGTTGTATAATTTTACATACTGATAAACAATAAGAAATAGACAAAAATCTACTGCACAGAAATTGTTTATTTTTCAAATAACAATGCATTTAAAATAACTTTTTTTGTGGTATCAGCCATTTCCGAGATATCCATTATTATTAGTTTGAATTTTTCAATATATTGTATTTTTTTTTAAAGTGCTATTGCTGTCACTTGTTTCACATGATGTCATGGCCAACATTTAGTGACCAGCTTTTAAACATTTTACAATTGCTATCTCCTTTATAACTATAACGAAATGTGTAATAAAACCATTTATGCACATTTATCTCAGTTAATTTAAGTATTAAAGAAAAAGCTTTTTTTTCATGAATAGTTTATAGAAACTATATAAAAATAAACCATAGTGGATAAACAAAGTAAAGATTGTAACACTTGAGATTTCTTTCTAGTTGAGAATTTGTTTGATGGAAAACAAATTTACTGGGATGGCATTATTCAGTGCTTTCATTTACAAAATATCCAGTCTATATAATTATTTAGTTTCTCTCCAATTAAAAAAAAACTACCTCAGATAATGAGTGTTGTTAGTAATTTAGATTCTAAACTTCTCCCTCAATACTAATATAAGGTTTGCCTTTAATTAAATTAAGTTTAAATAAATAAATTTTTAGATTGTAAGTTTTGAAATGAAACCCCTGTGAATCTGTTTTATGTAGTACCCAATTAATAAAAATCTGATGTGTTACACTCACATGACTTTCTCTACCCTCCATTGTTTATTAGTGTGTATGCAAACTATTCTTATGAAAGCTTATTTTTCTATTTACTTTATTATAATCGAGATAAACCTTTGCAGAAACAGCTACATTACACATTTCATTGTAGATACAAAGGGAACAATGATAGTCAAATGTTTAAGAACTTCATGCTATATGCCGGTCTTAAAATTCCATAATCTTTACATATAATCACAAGAAACAACTGAAAATGCACAAGGCTTGAAAAGAATGATTAAGTATTGAACAATTTGAATGATTAAATATCTTGGAAATGGCTTCTGTCACAAAGAAAGTTATTTGAAGTAGATTATGTGTTTTAAACACATTACATTTTTTGTGTTGTATTTTTCATCTATCGCTTGACATTTACCAGTTAATACAAAATTATTCAAAATTCCTTCTGAACGAAGAGGACTACATAGGCTATTCTCAGAAAATTCAAGATATATATTTTATTTGTCATGTAAACATCAGTAATATATGGTATTTTAAACAAAATCGTTAGAACTGTTTTTGAGAAAATAAAAAATGTTTAAATATGTCCCATGTGAAGCGTAGTTGGGGGTCAGGAGATTTTCTTGAAAATATTTGTGTTGTATCTTTGTAAGATACTAAACTTAAATACCTAGTTTGATATTTATCTGACTTTTCCTTTTTGACATGCTGTTCACATGCACTTGTGCATGCACGCTTGTGCACATACACACACACACACACACAACTTTTTCTAAAAGGGATTTTTTTGATTCAGAGGTCCACAAAACATGTATTTCTGGTGAAATCTCTGTATCAAATACTTACTATGTATGTGACAGAGAAAGTAAAAATTTGTATTTCCTGCTAAGTTAACAAACTAAATAACTATTAATTTTTCTTTACTTAGGCAGGGCACGACAAAATCTCGCACTTCCTACAACACAAAGATTCAACACCTCACATAAAAAATGTATCAATACAAAAGAACAAATGATACACTGGCATTAATTAGTAGTGTCATAGATAGCAGAAAGCATTAACCTTCAGCTATGTGGGGCCTTGAGTGTCTGCTAATGTGCCTTTGAAAGCATTAAAAACAGACATTTCAGACATTTCCTTAAACATATCAGCAGCTGAAATCTATGGGATGAGTCGACAAAAATTACTTAAAACAAATGTACACTAAGTTAATTGAAGATATTAACAGATGTTGGTGGCAATTATATGTGACTAACAGTTGATGAGACAATTGATAGCAGTGGACAAATTGTTGTAAAGCATTAAAACATTATGGTATGGAAGTGAGTGCTATGGAGCCGGGAAGAGTGGAATTAATTTTATCCTATATCCGATGAAAACCAAGCAACATAGCTTTTAGAGATGCTCTACATATCCTTTAGCCAGGAGAAGACAGAAACAGAAAATTTCTATTCCAGGTGCCATTTACATAATAATTAAACCTAAAGATACTTTGAGAAATTTCTGCTCTGTTATGCTTCATGTCACTTGCCTTGCCCATGGGCTAAATCGCTTTGTAAAAGAGGAGAGAAACAATTCTCTAGAATCAATGAAAATATATTCTTTTAAAAAAAAAGGTGTTTGTCAAAGCCCCTACCTGTACTCAGAGCTAGCCCAAAGCTGACCCAAAATTAGAGGCACAATAGATAATTTGACTCTAGGTAAGCAGCATGCATCTCTTAAAGCCAAGATTCCCCTTCAGAATAACATGTACTTAGTGCTGCTAAGTACATGTTATGCTTTCAGCATCTTTCAATCACAATTCAAAGTCAGGAATCTACATATATACCAGACACTGAAGGACATCATGCAGAGTATGCAGAATTCTATAAGGAAATATCTTGAGGCTGTAGCGAGAGCATGCACAAGCAAATTGGAATGAAAATATTTTGAAGAGTAATCCTGGATATGAAAAGATAAAATCAGCAAGCGGTTTAACCCAGGAGAAGTGTTTCTCAGGACAATTACCTAAACCCTCTTCCATATAACTTTGCCCTGTATCTCGTAAACATCACATGGACTAATCACCTCTATTGGCTGCTGTCATGGTGTATGTTTTTGTGTATACAAACTAGTTCCTTATCATGATCATTTATCCATATATTAAAAAAGAATTGTAATATTTACATTGATATAACCATATGAACAAGTTATGTTACATAACAGAGTTAATGCATCAGGAATGCATGTAACTTTGCATCAACAAATAGATAAGTGGATCCTTCAGTTTAAACGTGCCTCTCAGAATGACGAAAGCACGGCCATCTATCATGACAGAGTGTTTTTTATCGTCAGGACTTGTTTATAATACACCCTTATTCAATGCTGTACTGTGCGAGTTAATTAGTGATTTTTTGTTTCGTGTGTAATTACTCAATAATGGCAGAATCTACCGCTGGTTTTTCGCTAAAACGTGGAAAGGTTTCGCTAAAGCCTTTACGAATTGGCGTAAAACGAATTGTGGTGCATGTGTTTAATGCACTTACAAAGAAGAATCCATCTTTGCCAGTGAGCAAAAACGTGCAGCTCTGTTCTAAATTTAGGTGAAAGTCTCGTTCCGGAGACTTTAAAGCGCTCAAAGTGTTTGATCCGTAAAAACATCTGATAGATTGACAACGAATCCGACATTGCAGAATCAAATTTCGAGATGGAGGGATTATTCCATTTTATTATAATTAAATTATTATTTTTTGGATGCCTTCACACCTTTATTTGAATGCTTTTATTTATGTTCCTTACAATTATAACGTTTACTGCGGGTTTCCGCATGGTCTGAAGGCCAAAATGGTGCCAAAAATATAGGCCAATCAGATGAAAGAGGAAGCAAAGGGAGCGCAGTAGAATACACGTTAGCAGGAAAAAATCAAGTTTTTATTTATGGACGCCCTTTAACTACTATGGTTCTCAACGTCCCATTCTATATTGGGTGTGAAAGACCGGAAATTTTGCTCAGAGGTCTCTTATCAGGCTCGAGGTTCTTTTATGTGCCGTAAATCTACGACACGGAACCATCGGCTTTACTTGTTTTCCGATGGAAGCCATGCTAAGTATTTTTACGCCCGAAAAAAAATTCCATCGCTCTTCACCGGGTTTGAAACCGCGACCTTGGGAATTAGAGGCTAGCATGGACATGTTAGTGGGTAAGATTTTAAGAAATAGGGTTTAATGGATTGTTAGCAGCGGCATTAATGAAATACGCGCAACAGAACGATCTTTTCTAGGCTATAACAACGGTTTAAGAAACTACAGGAAAGGTTTCACAACACATCACAATAAATAGTGATGATTTGCACAGCTACACTCCAGAAACGTGAATTTTCGTTTTATGCGAGTAATAGCACCATAAATATAGAAAAAAAAGTGCCGGATGTTAAATTAAGATTTAAAAAAATATGCTGTTATATATTGAAATAAACGCTAATAAAATATAGTACATTTTTAATACAAGGATGCTCTGATACGAATCATTTTTAAACTTTTGTCTTAAATTTCTCATCAAATTAATAAAATCAGGCGGTGACAATAGTTTAAAACACCTGAAACGGAATAATTTGATATAATAAAAGGCTAAAATCACGTTTATAAAAATCCTAATTCGGTCTTAATTATGATTGATAGGAAATAGGTAGAATGTAACGTTTTGCATGCATAATTTAGAGAACAGAATCTGAAAAACAAAATTTGACAGTGGGTAGAGTAAGTCGTGTGACTGTAACCCATTGAATTTTTTTCTTGCACTTCTATCTTGGCTTTCTATTTTCGTAGGGATTTGATAATATTGATTTCCATTTTTATTAAATTGCCGCCATATCTGTACCATACTTCAAATCGCGCCATAACAAAAGGTAGGTAGGTAGGTAGGTAGGTAGGTAGGTAGGTAGGTAACTATATTATATTTATTCAAAGACGCTATAATAACTGCTGGGCTAATATCAGCGTCGCCGGTGTGCAAGAATTTTGTCTCGTAAAAATTCGTTTACATTCTAGTAAATCTATTGACATAAGGCTGTCACATTTAAGCACATTTAAATGCCAACTACCTGTGCCGCAACCGAACTGCAATCTTGGGCTCAAACATCAGCGCCCAAACAACTAACTGTGGCATTCAAGGCAATACCATATACTCTAGACAAGCCCGTTAAACGTAGAATTGTAACAAATGCTTTATGTTAATGGAGCTTGAGCATTGCAAAGAACTTCAGTCAGGCGACTAGGATTTAACGTGCCTCTGAAGTCTATTGCTAAGACAAACTCGCCAAAGACAGCATCTGAAACTGTACTTTAGATGACGTGTTTACAACCATGTTAAGACATCGGGGGCATTTTTTCGTTCCGATGCTAAATTTGAGTGGTTTACAAATGAGTGCAATATCTCCCGGATTAGAACATAACTAGAAACCCTATTTTGAAGTGAAATAAAATACTTCACAATCATGCCACTGTCTCTATCCGTTACAAATTCACAGGTATCTCTGGATATATTATACAATGTATTTAAACAGCGACTCTCCTTCCCAACTTACGCTAATTGCGGTGAATGTTTGTCCAGATCTGGTTTCAAATTGAATCGGTACTTGCCAAAAAAGAAAGAAAGAAAAATATGTGAGTGTATGTGTGTGCGCACGTGCGCATTTTATTCCTATGCTTGCTAGAATCTAAAGTATTTTATTGGCATTTTAAAGGTTGTCTTTTCTGTTCTGATAAAATGAGATTATGCACAATATGGATACAACACTCAAATGTGATAATTGTTCTTTCACAATAGCCCTGTGTAGTTACACTCAAATGTTTTTTATCGCATTCTATTTTTGTAAGTAATGAGCTCAAGCGAATACAAAGAAAGGAGAATCACGCATTTTCAAACATGTTGACATAAATGGAGCACCGATCTAGGAAAAAAAAAGAAAGAAAATATTTTGGAAACAGCTAATGCTACAGAGTAGTTTGACATAACATATATTTTAGTGGAGCTATATTTTTCTTGCAACAAGTTCTTGTCTGTCTTTCGTGGCTTCACATTTATAAAACTTAATTGCGAGTGAAGAGGATTTCATAATCTATTCATCTAAAATGCAATATATGCAGATTTTAATCGCTATGCAAATGTCTTGAACAATGCTACTGTAGTTAAAAAAAATAAAAATAAAAAGTGGTTCCATGTAAAGGGTTGTTTATGGCCGAGGGAATAGCCTGAACAGTTTCGCCTTCTATCCTTAAAAAGTATGTAAAGTTAAGATTGAAATTTGATATTTACCCGTTTCTTTTTTATTTTGGCTTGTTTTTGAGTTAATCTTCGCAGACATAGAAATACAGATAGACACTATGCTGGAGCCTTTTTAATAATGTTTTCTATATTTATTTATTCAGGGGCCTCCAAACGCATATTACTAATGGAATTACTGATAACGAATTTCTCGACCAAATGCAACCTTCCTCTAATTTTAAACACCGGAATGATTGAAAATAGAAATAAAAATAAAATGGCCGTTTTCTTTAGACAACTCTTTTGTAACCACTGATAATTATATTTTCTTCACTGGAGTGTCATTCTGTAATTTTCGCACATTTATAAACAAAGATTTAATATTAAGAATTCTATTTATTGTCTTAATGTTTAATAATTTTCAATGTAAAAGTTCCACATTCTTTGTAAATATCAAGAGCTACAAATGTGCACCTGATTTAAATACTTATGTTATGACAGTAATCTTGTGCTTACATAATTATGAAGCAACCCCACTTTAGAAACATCTTCGATTAACATCTTTGTAGTTATTATTTACCTGCAGAACAGATACAAAACCATCAAACAAAGTTTTCTTCACAGTTAGTCGTTCGAATAGCGTTACCCGTGTTTAAACAGAATTGTATGAGTATCACTGGTACTGCAAAACCCATCATGAAGGTAGATTGTGACATATTACTTTTCTTGGCAAGGCGTCTTCCGTCGCAGGTTCATCCATATTTTTAGCTCCTGTGACTCGATTGAAAGGGTGAAGTAAGTGGGAGCTGGCTCTACCTATAATCTAAAGTGTCAACGTCATTAAGGAGCGCTTATTTGAAGCATGAAAACAAAGACTGTCAGTGAGGATTTCCTAGGCTCCGCCCCCCCTTTCAATTCGAACATTTTATCGAGGTATGTTTTATACCTTGAGTTAAATATTCGATGCTTTTCCGGCATTTCTCTAAGTTTTTAATTTTCGCGTTTCTATTGCAAGCATCATTGTCGAAAGTTACTCCGTTTTAGTTTACGGTAGACAAGAAAGAAAGGAGAGAAAGCAGAGCTCATTTGCTTGATTTTAAAAATGCATATGCTATGCGGTATTAACATACGTGGAACAAGGTTTAATCCACACGTACTGTTCCCTTTTGTTTGAGTTACAAGTGTTGTAAAGTTAAGTTAAGGATTTCGAGTTATGGAATGAAGAATTCTTTTCTTAGCACTTATCTGTAGGAAAATTGCATGATAAATAAAATGCATATCTTGAATTTTCTGGGAATAGCGTATGAAGTCCACTTCATTTGGAAGAAATGTATAATCTTGTATAACTGGTAAACGTTAAGCGATAGACGAAAACGTGCTACACAAAAAACGTAGATCTCTTTAAAACACACAATTTCTTTAAATAAGTTTTTGTGGCATAAGTCGTTTCTGAGATATCCGTTATTAAAGATTTGCATTGTTCATTTCTTATTCATTCTTTTAAAAGTCCTTTCAACATTCAGTTGTTTCTCACGATTACATGGAAACAGTATGGAATTTTACGGCCAGCATATAGCGTCCAGGTCTGTGGTCCAGGTTTTAAACATTTGACTATCGCTGCTGCCATTGTATCCATAATGAAATGAGCAATTTCTGCAAAGGTTTACTTGGATTAAAATGTAGTATATAGAAAAAAATCTGATGTGTTACACTCACATGACTTTCTCTACTCTTGCACAATCTATTTTTACAAACGCCTATTCTCCATATGATTCATGTTAATCGAGATATCGAGATGTCAATCTTATTGGTAATTTTCTTGTAGATGCAAGGGAAATATGGTAGCTTTTAAGCGATAGTCAAATATTTTAACGCTGGTTGCTATGTGGCGCATTCCATTCTCTTTGCATGTCCAGGACATAAAAAAAATGAATAACGCATTTGAGAAAAAGTATAAGTATTGGAAAATTTAAGGAAATAACAAGCAATATCTCGAAAACGGTTCACTCAACAAAAGAAATGTATATAACATAAGTTGTGTATTTTAACGCGATCTACATTTTTTGTGTAGTAAAATTTTGTCTATCTCTTATGGTTTACCAGTTATGCAAAAGTCGTTCACAATGAAGAATACTTTTGGAGACATTCCCAGAAAATTCGAGATATACATTTCATTTCTCATGACATTATCTTAAACATATGATATTTTCATCAAAATCGTTAGAGCCATTTTTGAGAAAATTAAAATTTTCGAAAAATCTTCCATGTAAAGGGTAGTCTGGGGTGGGGAGATTTTCTTGAAAACCTTCGTGTCGCATCTCTGGAAGATACTGAACCTAAATACCAAGTTTGGTGCTTATCCGACTGTTCGTTTTTGAGTTATGCTGTTCACAGACACACACACACACACACACACACACAGACACACACACACAGACACACACACACACAGACACACACACGGACATGTTTCCAAAAATGCTTTTTTTGGATTCAGGAGATCTCAAAACATGTATTTCCGGTGAAATCTCGGTATCGAATTTTTGGGTGGAATGCAATACTTCCCCTACTTACTATACGTAGTAGAGAAAGTAAAAATTCTGATGTGTTACACTCACATGACTTTCTCTACTCTTGTACAAACTATTTATACAAACGCTTATTCTCCATCTACTTCATGTTAATCGAGATAAACATTTGCAGAGTCTATCTTATTGCTAATTTTCTTGTAGATGTAAGGGGAATATATATTTACAAGGGCAATTTGGAAATACAGTAGCCTTTAAGCACATACATATCTCTTAATAGCTGGTTGCTAGGTGCAGCACCATTCCCTTTCCCACAGATTAATACTCTTTGCATATCCAAGACAAAAAAAATGAATAACGAATTCCCATTTGAGAAAATAAATATTGAAAAATTTAAGGGAATAACAAGTAATATCTCGAAAATGGTTCACTGAACAAAACAAAAAATGTATATGACATAAATTGTGTATTTTAACGCGATCTACATTTTTTGTGTAGTAAAAGTTGTCTATCTCTTATGGTTTACCAGTTTTGCAAAAGTCGTTCACAATGAAGAATACTTTTGGAGACATTCCCAGGAAATTCAAGATATACATTTTATTTGTCATGACAATATCTTAAACATATGATATTTTAATCAAAATCGTTAGAGCCATTTTTGAGAAAATTAAAATTTTCCAAAAATCTTCCATGTAAAGGGTAATCAGGGGTGGGGGAATTTTCTTGAAAACCTTCGTGTCGCATCCTTGGAAGATACTGAACCTAAATACCAAGTTTGGTGTTTATCCGACTGTTCGTTTCTGAGTTATTCTGTTCACAGACAGACACACACACACAGACAGACAGACACACAGACATGTTTCCAAAAATGTTTTTTTTATTCAGGGGGTTTCAAAACATGTATTTCCGGTGAAATCTCGGTATCGAATTTTTGGGTGGAATACAATACTTCCCCTACTTACTCTACGTAGTAGAGAAAGTAATAAGCTTGTGTAAAAAAAATTGTATACCCACTAATAAACGATAGAGGGTATAGAAAGTCATGTAAATGTA
Organism: Deroplatys truncata; assembly: GCA_030765065.1. Classification (NCBI taxonomy): domain Eukaryota; kingdom Metazoa; phylum Arthropoda; class Insecta; order Mantodea; family Mantidae; genus Deroplatys; species Deroplatys truncata. The sequence goes on from CM060983.1 coordinate 162,332,099, forward strand.
TCACATCAGAGTTTTTACTTTCTCTACCACGCACATAGTATAGGTAGAGAAGATATAGCGTTCCACCCAAAAATTCTAAACAGAAATTTCGCAGAAAATAAATGTTTTGATGCCCCTTGAATAAAAAAAGCCTTTTTAGAAAAAGGTTTGTGTGTGTGTGTGTGTGTGTGTGTGTGTGTGTGTGTGTGTGTGTGTGTGTGAACAGCATAACTTAAAAACGAAAAGTTGGATAAATACCAAACTTGGCATTTAGGTTTAGTACCTTCCAAACATGCGACATGATGATTTTCAATAAAATCCTTCACCCTAAACTACCCTTTACATGGAACATTTTTCGAAATTTTTTATTTTCTAAACAAATGGCTCTAGCGATTTTGATTAAAATACCATACATTAAAGGCATTTTAATGACAAACAAAATGTATATATTAAATTTTCTGGCACTAGCCTGTGAATTCACTTCATTCGAAAGGAATTTTGTATAATCTTGTATAACTGGTAAACGTTAAGCGATAGTTGAAAATGTACTCCACAAAAAATGAAGATATCTTTAAAGCACACAATTTGTTTTTGTGGCATCGGCTATTTCAGAGATATCCGTTATTAGTGGTTCAAGTTGTTCAATACTTAGCCTTTTTTTACAGTCCTGTCAATTTTCAGGTGTTTCTCGCGATGTCATGGAAAGAGTATGGAATTTTAAAGCCAGTTCTAAAACATTTAACTATCGCTATTCCCTTTGCATCCAAAACGAAATGCGTAATGCATCTATTTGGGAAAGATTTTTCTCGATTAAAATGTAGTAGATAGGAAAATAAAATTTCGTAAGAAAAATTTGCATACCACTAGAAAGTGATAGATGGTAGAGATAGTAATGTGAGTGTATCGCACCAGATTTTTCCTTTATTGAAATAGTGCTCTAAATGGAATTGATGTCGGTAGAGTATTGCATTCTACCATTCTTGCCGTGATATTTTGCTTTCCATTGCAGTAAAAATGCAAGACGTATGCCAGGAACTTTACAAAAGAAGTCAGTATAAAATACTTCTTGCTTCAATAGTTATATAAGATTAATTTAAAACAGCCAAGTTGTGAATTATTTACTTTAAATTACAAAACTTACCACGCCATGTGTAGAATATTTTCTAAATATGTTATTTGAGTATTTAAACAGAAAAAGCATTTTGGAAAATTAAATGTAGCAGCTGATCGGTGTTGCAATAGATGCATGTTGCCTGTCCTGGGTAAATACAATGACAAAAGTGTGGCTCTGTTCATTCGTGAGAGAATTTAGGATGGCATAGCAATCTTTACTGTCTAAAACAATACTTGGAACTTGTTGTTCACATGTTGTGGACAAAGTAACACAACCACCACATTTCAAATCTTTTATGGATGAGAAAGGCCTTTGTTGTTCTTTCAGGAAAGCATAAAAAATCAAAGGTAGCTAGAAAATAGTGCCAAGAAGTTGTAATTACTGTGATGAAAATTAATCAAATATTTGAAATTCGGTGGATGATATGTTATTAATATGTGCCAGCCATGCTGAATATTTCGCTCTTGTGCATTTATCGCGAAATCAGTGCTCGCATCAGCACAAAAGAGGGAGCTAAATCTAAAGGAATGCTAACAGGGCTGCAGTCACGAATATCAGTAATGGGACATCTTTATCATGATACTTTAGATCTTTTAAAGTTGTTTTCGTTGCTCCTTCTAAGAAGAGATGCTCGTATGGTCACTGAGCGAGAGGAAAGAACTGTGATAATTAAAACACTGCTATGTTCTATCAAGACCTTGTAGATCATATCAATTGGAGATTTGATGGTAAAGGAATATTCAAAGAAACATCCGTGTCGAATCATACTGTATGTCCAGAAAGTGAGCCAGAACGTATGTTGCATGGCAACAAGGAAATCTCTTCGCTGTGTGTTAGAGGGAAAATAGAAAGGGATCATATCCACGAAATACATAGTGAAAGACTTCCGGGTGTTCAAACAGATATTAAGGTGAGCTCTGCTTCGTGAAATGTGCGTGAAATTGCAGAGAATTCCAATTGCCAAGTGAGGGGAAAGGGGATTTATTTTAAGCGTCACTTTGCTGTCGCCATTAATTCTGTCGTTAATTGTGTGTCTCCAGGAATCTCGTGGCTTGTCGACGACTTTGCTATATTTTGTATTTCTCGGCGGACCAGTCTGTTGCAACACCACCTTCAGTGCATGGCTGTAGTCAGGTTATGTCTGTAAGGGGGCAAGTAACTTCGTAGGAGGGGCAACGATTTTATACGTCTTACACGAGTAAAAAATTAGCACCCTCATAGAATATAACTAGTGGCTTTTAAATTGCATATACTTTAACAATATCAATGGCACACTATAAAAGTATACGCCATAAATGTTATACGGCCAATGACGATTACGAAGCTAGAAAAGCACTGCAACGCCAGCAGTTCTATCACATAGGGCAGGCGTAACCAACGGTTGCCCTTTGAATAAAGCAGAGAGTAACCTTGTTCGTTGCTCCCGCTGAATCACCTACTCTGCACTGCGTAACCTTTAAATGCGCGGATTCAAACTCGGCGGAGGACGATGGATTTTTTTCGGGCGTAAAAATCCTTAGCATGGATTCCTTCAGTAGGGAAGTAAAGTAGGTGGTTCCATGTCGTAGATTTACGGCACCTAAAAGAACCTCAAGCCTGATAAAGAGACTTCTGAGCAAAATTTCCGGTCTTTCACGCCCAATATAGAACGGGAAGCTAAGGACCATAACAGTTAAAGAGGGTCCATAAATAAAACTAAATGTTTTTTTAACTGCGCGGAAAGCAGGAACAGATAATTCGTTCAATGCAGTGGCGGTATGAAACATTTTGCGCTTGAAATACACAATCCACCGTTCATAGGTTAATATACTTATTTTAGGTTCATGATTGGTAGAATAATTGCTTCTTACATTATTATTTATATTTCTGACATGGACGCACACATACATAGGTTTGGTAGTCGTAACATCAACAATTGCTAAACACAATGACAATTATTATAATATTAACCCTCAAGCGGAATTGTGGGGTCGGAAACGATACTACAGGAATATTATGTATAATATGCCTCCATTCATACATTAAAGTTGGAACAGTAATTAAACACTATCATAGTTCTTTTCACTATATGCTGTCGTCCTCCGTGGACTAGTGGTACCGTGCTAGCCTCTGGTTCCCAAGGTCGCGGGTTCAAACCCGGCGGAGGGCGATGGCTTTTTTCGGGCGTAAAAATCCTTAGCACGGCTTCCTTCGGAAGGGAAGTAAAGCCGGTGGTCCCGTGTCGTAGATTTACGGCACGTAAAAGAACCTCAAGCCTGATAAAGAGGCCTCTGAGCAAAATTACCGGTGTTTCACGGGACGCTAAGAACCATAGTAGTTAAAGAGCGTCCATAAATAAAACTAAATTTCATTTCACTATATGCTGCAGAGAATATTAATAAATAAACCTGATGCAAACAGATATCGTGTCTTGAATGTTCACAAACATATGCTCTTTTTATTGGACTTCTTATAAGATGTCACTGACATTTTTACTTTCTCTACTACGTATAGTAAGTAGGGGAAGTATTGTATTCCACCCAAAATTTCGATACCGAGATTTCACCGGAAATACATGTTTTGAGACTCACTGAATCCAAAAAAAGCATTTTTGGAAACATGTCCGTGTGTGTGTCTGTCTGTGTGTCTGTGAATAGCATAACTCAAAAACGAAGAGTCGGATAAACACCAAACTTGGTATTTAGGTTCAGTATCTTTCAGAGATGCGACACGAAGGTTTTCAAGAAAATCCCCCCACCCCAGACTACCCTTTACATGGAACATTTTTCGAAAATTTTAATTTTCTCAAAAACGGCTCTAACGATTTTGATTAAAATATCATATGTTTAAGATATTGTCATGACAAATAAAATGTATATCTCGAATTTTCTGGGAATGTCTCCAAAAGTGTTCTTCATTATGAACGACTTTTTCATAACTGGTAAACCATAAGAGATAGACAAAATTTTACTACACGAAAAATGTAGATCGCGTTAAAATACACAATTTATGTCATATACATTTCTTTTGTTGAGTGAACCGTTTGCGAGATATTGCTTGTTATTCCCTTAAATTTTCCAATACTTATACTTCTTCTCAAATTCGTTATTCATTTTTTATGTCCTGGACATGCAAAGAGAATGGAATGCGCCACATAGCAACCAGCGTTAAAATATTTGACTATCGCTTAAAACCTACCACATTCCCCTTGCATCTACAAGAAAATTATCAATAAGATTGACATCTTGATATCTCCATTAACATGAAACTATTTTTACAAACGCTTATTCTCCATCTACTTCATGTTAATCGAGATAAACATTTGCAGGCTCTATCTTATTGCTATTTTCTTGTAGATGTAAGGAAATATATATTTACAAGGGAAATATAGATATACAGTAGCCTTTAAGCACATACATATCTCTTAATAGGTGGTTGCTAGGTGCAGCACCATTCCCTTTGCCATTCCCTTTGCTTTTGCATATCCAAGACAAAAAAATGAATAACGAATTCCCATTTGAGAAAATAAGTACCTATTGAAAAATTTAAGGGAATAACAAGCAATATCTCGAAAATGGTTCACTCAACAAAAAAAATGTATATGACATAAATTGTATTTTAACGCGATCTACATTTTTTGTGCAGTAAACTTTTGTCTATCTCTTATGGTTTACCAGTTATGCAAAAGTCGTTCACAATGAAGAATACTTTTGGAGACATTCCCAAAAAATTTAAGATATACATTTTATTTGTCATGAAAATATCTTAAACATATGATATTTTAATCAAAATCGTTAGCGCCATTTTTGAAAAAATTAAAATTTTCGAAAAATGTTCCATGTAAAGGGTAATCTGGGGTGGGGGGATTTTCTTGAAAACCTTTGTGTCGCATCCCTGGAAGATACTGAACCTAAATACCAAGTTTGGTGTTTATCCGACAGTTCGTTTCTGAGTTATGCTGTTCACAGACAGACACGCACACGGACATTTTTCCAAAAATGCTTTTTTTGGATTCAGGGGGTCTCAAAACATGTATTTCCGGTGAAATCTCGGTATCGAATTTTTGGGTGGAATACAATACTTCCCCTACTTACTATACGTAGTAGAGAAAGTAAAAACAAGTTTACATCTAGTCTTTCATCACAGTAAACAATACTAATTACTCCCCGCATTCTTGGCATATAATTGATCGACATTTTGGCACACAGAGCGATCGCAGCTTATGCAGTACTATTTCGTTTTCTTTTCCTGTAAACGAGGACAAAATGTGCACCGTTTTCTTCGATTCCTGGTTTGCTTTGTCCATCTTTACTAGATACAAACATCCTTACTTCTTTCGGAAGATGGGTATTAAACAAGTCTGTCATTTAGACAAGGTTCTGTAAGCTGTCTTGCCAGTGGGAAATCAGACCGACAAATAGGTTTATAATCTTTGTATGGTGTGTGTGTGTGTGTTTATAACATAAGAGTTGACTTCGATTATATTCAAAATAGTGTAGAAAATAGCATGGATCGTCTGCGAGTTTGTCTACTAGTACTAAAGGTAACACATTTCTGCACAAGAACGTCAATACCCCCTTTAGTATAATTATAAAAAGATATATTCTCTGGCTTTCTAGTTTTAGGATCAGTACCTCCCGAGTATGCATGCCCGAGAGTAAAATAACTTATTTACCTTCTCTGGATACATGCGAAATCAAAGTATGATCATCTGTGAAGACATACTCTGTGGAGTCTGTCTTATGTTATCTATTAGGTTGAAATTCACACAGAATTTATTTCTTATTTTTACGCATTGTCCCTACGTAGGTAAGCTTATGGTTTTTCAGTTTTGTAACCAGCTCCGTGGAGGTGAAGTAAATATCAGCTGTGATATTTCTATTGGTGGCATAAATAGGTTTTGCCAATCTCAATACTGATTGGGTTGGTTTCGCGAAAGCAAACTCGCTTACTGAATCTATAACATCAGCAACTTAGAGCACTTTTCGTTCCTTATCGCTTGCCTCATGTTGGTTCTGTTATCGGTTTTGAATCACAAGCGAACACAATAAATAAATAAATAAATAAATAAATAAAAAACAAACAAATGAGGCACTAAGGGAGTTGGACAGAGAACTTTAAAACTGCTTAGCAGAATCCCTTGTTAAGAGACGAGTGCAATGCACAGCCATATGTCCGTAACCAGTTGACTTAGGAAATTGGTCTTTAGACTGCAAGCTTCAAAATAAATAAAATGCTCTTCAAGAAAGGTTATTCTCTTTTCTGGATCGCGAGTAAGTTTTGTGGGCGCAACTGATATTGTGTCACCGGCCTTACAACGTGATTTCACAGCGTCTTTGACTGTACTACGTTGCAAGGTGGGGCAAACCTCTCATTGGATTCCGTGATCATCAGCTCCTCCCGCCGTTAAATTTTGTGTCTACCATAATTGCTATCTAACACAATTCAAGCAAACTACAACGAATTTAAATGACTGAAGCATTAAAAAGAAACGATTATCCCACCACTGCTGTCAGAAGCCCTTCTCTCATTGATCACGTGTTCACCCACGGCTGCGCACGGATAAGTACCAAACTTGGTATTTAAGTTCAGCATCTTCCACGGATGCGACACGAAGATTTTCAAGAAAATCCCCCACCTAACTATCCTTTACATGGAAACTATTTGGAATATATTAATTTTCTAAAAAATGGCTCTAACAATTTTGATTAAAATACCACATATTAAAGATATTTACACAAGTAAAATCTATAGGTTGAATTTTCTGGGAAGAAGTCCTCTTTATTCGGATGGAATTTTGTATAATCTTGTATAACTGGTAAACGTTAAGCAATAGATACAAAAAATGTAGATCTCTTTATAACACGCAATTCATTTCAAATACGTTTTTTGTAGCATAAGCCATTTCTGAGTTACCCGTTATTAATGGTTCGACTTTTTCACTTCTTGGTCAATCTTTAAAGTCCTTTCAACATTCAGTTGTTTCTCGCGATTGCATGGAAACAGTGTGGAATTTTAAGCCTAGTATATACCGTCCAGTTCTTAAACATTTCACTAACGCATTTCTCTTTGTATCTATAACGAAATGTGTAATTTAGTTATTTATATATTAATATATTATTAATATATATAAAACAAGCTTTAGTAATACTAGCTTGCATGCTCACTAATAAACAATGGAGGCTAGAGAAAGTAATATAAATGTAAAACGTACTTTTTTTGTTCTGACCTCTTGACTAAATTAACGTATAAGATCCACGTATTCAATCATAACTAATAAACCTGTTGCTATAAAATATACAGATCTTGAAATAATGCCTCTTAGTTTGAAAACCTAACGACATAATTATATTCAAATCCATATATTTTTGTTTATAACGATATATCATTATTAACAATTTATCTCTGCATTCGATTCAATTAAACGTTAATTTGCGCTTCCAAACGCATTAGCATTACTTGCATCAAGATGGTGACACCGTGACACTGCATTAAAGACAGGTTGAGTGCTGAAAATGTACTCCACCATTGTCGCTAGATCCTGTACTATACTACACTCTAGCGGGAGGAACGTAAGCTCCAAGTCAAAGCAATCTTGGCTCTCGGAAAGAATGCTGTATGCGCAATTCCTTACACTTCTCTTTCTTTACTTTTGGCAAAATCAGTACCAGCACAACAAATTTACCCCAGAAGCCTATATTTTCAAGGCTTTAATTAAGATTACTATTTTCAGTTTTATTTTGGATGGATTATTTTATGTTAATGGTCGAACCTCGGTCAGACACAACAAATTCTAGAACTGGCGCCACCCGTCCTGGCCACTCTCTGGCTATGGCCCTGCTCCAGTGAACTCTTGACCGTGTTTACACTTGGAGGCAGCCAACGACTTTCGTTTTTCACTCAAGAAAGTTTACGTGAATTTCTGGTGCCGAAAGGAGTTTTTTCACCCTCATACCGTTTGGGCTCAAAACTTCTCACATCCTCAGGCAATGTGAACTTCTTAGGCCCTGTATTCAACAGGAAATTTAGTTTGTCCTCGCAGTTGCTATCGACAGGCGAGTTGTGGCCGTTACGTTAACATTCTAAGTGTTTTAAGCAGTACGGCTTTGGGAAATGATTGAACAGTGCTCTTATACCTTTACCGGACCTTAATCTGTTACAAACTAGATTAGGGCTGTGTTGAATACTTCTTCACACGACCGTCCATAATATGTCACTCAAATACTATTCATCATCCAGGCTTCCGTCTGGTTCTCGGGGAATTTCCAACTACTCTGATCCACAGCCTTTATTTGGAAGCTGCCGAACCTCCGCTGTCCTTTTGGCGCGACGTTCATTTATTTGGTTATGCCTGTAGTCTATAAATTTTGTCTCGTCATCTCTCTTATGATTTATTTTATGACGATTCTCTGGATCGTCGATGCGCAACCACCTCTGTTGCCTTACTTCCTCCCTGGGTTCGTTTTCGTATGCTTATTCTGTATTTGAGCATATCTATACCTGCTACTATTGCTAGTGGGGAAACGCGGTTTCTCCCATGATTGTAGGACAGCACGCACTTTCGTCTTAGGTGGATGTCCCTGCCAAAGCTTAAAATCCCCGGCTCAGTCATTGTTTGGTTATTTTTAGAACTTCAGACGCAGCTTGGGCACTGTGTTTCTACCTACACTGATGGTTCGAAAAATGACATATGTGTGATCGGTGCTTTTATTATTGGCCAACAGTGCCTTGGACCTTTTAACGCAATGTTCGGCTTTCACCGCAGAACTTTCAGCAAGTCTTCAAGCCTTCTTATACTTTCGGCGGCAGGGCCTACTTCAGTGTGCTGTTTGTACCCATTCTCTGAGCGCCATCCAAAGTCTTCGTGAGCTATACATCTATCATCCTCTCCTGATGCTCATCCAGGAACTCCTTCAATCGCTTCTGTCAGCAGTGTGTGTTTTGTAAGAGTTCCTGGCCACATTGGCGTGACAGGGAGTGAAACTGCTGATGCTGCAGCTGAGGCTGCATTTTTATCTCCCAGCTGTTTTAGCTCTTGAATACCATTGACTGATTTTAGTGTAGTATTATGAGTGCCACTCTCCTGCTGGCACAAAAAATAGTTTGTTGTGCATCCAACAGGTTACGGGAGATTAAGTCCCTGCACACCACCTGGGTTACCCTTTCACGTGTCTCATGTCGCGAAGAAGTGATTTTAGGCAAATTAAGAATAGGACACTATCGTTTTATTGCGTGGGGACTCCACTACCGATTGTGCAGACCACAATGAGTTTTTAACTGTGCGACATGTTTAAGTTCGATCAGCTTTTAGTTAAACTTCATGTTGCTTTGGTGTTATCAGCCGAACTTTCTGTCCTTCTGTCATATGACTTTAGTGTTGTAGACTGTCTCTTACGTTTTATACACAGTGACTTGGACGTCGAAGTTAAACATCCGTTCTTAGTATGCGGCCTTTTATACTTTTGGGATTCATCCTCCTTCATTCCTATCTATGGCGTATCCTTCTGTTTCATCCAATTTTAAACATGCATATTCTAAGGCCTTAACACTAGTTGTTTTATTCAAACTTGTCTTAATATATAGCTCTGTTAGTTCTTTTAAATCTATGGATGTATCTCTCGTCCATTTTTACTTTCTCTACTATGCATAGAAAGAAGGGGAAGTATTGTGTTTTTTCACCCTAAAATTCGATATCGTAATTTCACCGGAAATACACATTTTGGGGTCTCCTATCTAAAAACATTGTTAGAAAAAGGTCCGCGCGCGCTAGTGTGTGAGCAGCATAACTCAAAAGCGAAGAGTTGGATAAATACCAAACTTGGTATTTAAGGGGGAAATGGATGAAAATGTGACCAAAATGACAACATTTCACTTTTTGTGTTTCTTATACCAAATATACTAGCTGCTTTGAAGTGCATATATGCAATGTTGTGCCTGGAAGTTGCTCTAATTATATCATATTTAAAGGTCTGCGCTACTTAAATGTCTCTGAGAAGGCGTGACAGGTAATGAAATCGCTGCATGGAGCAAAAAAAAATCAGCTTTTTTTTTAGCAATTTTTTCAGGATTTTTCCCATAAAGGTTAGTTTCTGATTTGTCACTGAGCAAACGTGATCGGTATAACGTAGTAACAGCACCTCTGCCAGTGTAACATCAAATTAAACGTTGTTTCATATACGTGAGCCAGAAACAAGTGTAGACAATGTAAATAATTCCAGTGATGAAAGGTTATATGAGCAAGAATGTGGTGTGCAAGAGAAAAGTTTGTGAACATATACCTGTTGTAAATAATGAATAATGTAAATGTATATTGGTGGACACCAGTTTACTGTTTTCATTGGTGAAGGACCTGAAGTGTAATGACCACAATCAAAATAATAATCTTTATTGCCTATAGATTTGTTTTATACAAATATCAAGCATAGTAATTCATATTAAAAATTTACAATTCATTCATGGAATACATAAATTTCTTAATTAAGTATTTTTTAAGTTCCTTCTTAAATCTACGTTCATTTTGAAGTTCTATATTAGTTGGCAATTTGTTGAAAAAAATAGTTCCCATAACGTATACAGCTTTTTCAGTACATACTTTAATCCAGTTCTGTAATAATCTGCCTTATTTCTAATGTTATGGTTATGTACATTATTGTTTGTTGTTAGATTTCTTTCCGTTACAAATAGTATTGACTTGTATGCATATAGCGAATAGAACGTAAGTACATTATTGTTTATAAATGCATTTCTACATGATACTGTGGGTGACATATTATTTATAATCCTAATACACTTCTTTAGAAGAATAAATAATCTATCCATATATACCTTTGCTGCTGCTCCCCATATCTCTATACCATATAATACATTTGTATAAATTATACCATACTATAACAACCAAAGAATATACGTATTTATTACCTCAAATGCCTTAAGAAATATATTAATTTCCTAATATTGTTGCATACATAATGAATATGTTCTGCCCAGGTTAACTTTTCATCCACTATTATGCCTAAAAATGTATGTTGTTTCACTTTAGTTATTTATTCATCATTTACAATTAAACTGATTTCTGATGCTATTTCTCTAGAACGTAATTCCAATAACAATAATTTGTCTTTTTTATGTTACAGAGAAGATTGTTTGATTCAAAGTATTTTAATGGGTTTCTTAAAGTATTCAACATATTTGTTTTTAGTGAATTATAATCCACACACAAACAGTTTACAGTTGTATCATCAGCGAAGGAAAAAATACTAGAATTTTTAGTCACGGCAGCATCATTCACATAAAGAATAAACAAGAGAGAGCCCAGTACTGTACCTTGAAGGACTCCATATTCAATTATGTGATAATCTGACTGTATTATATGCATTGATTTTTCTCTCTTAATGGAATTGGCACTGCTTGTTTCCTTCCTGTTAAATATGATGCAATTAGTTTCTTAGCTGTTCCCCGTACATCATATTCTTCTAATTTATTTATTAATAAATCATGCTTTACTGAATTAAAGGCTTGTGTTAAATCAAGAAAGATAGTGCCAATTTCCCCACCCTTTTCTAGTTTACCAAAAGCTTCGTGTATGAAGTCAGCGATCGCTGTTATAGTTGAAAGACCTCTTCTAGAACCATGTTGAAAATCACAAATTACATTATTTAAATTTAGGAAATGTAGCATTCGGTTTAAAATATTTTTTTCAAACAATTTAACTAATTCGTATGTTAACCTTATAGGACGATAATTATTTATATTTGCCTGATCACCTTGTTTATGTTTTGGTCTAGCTAATCCTATCTTCAGCAATTCGGGAAAAGTTCCTGCCTGAATAGAAAAATTTATAAAGTGTTCAAAAGGTTTTACCAACTGCTCTTTACAATGTCTTAATATCGTTGGGCTTATTTCATCCCAATCACATGTCATTTTCTTTGTTAAGCGATTAATTAATTCAGTTACTTCTTTCTCACTTGTAAGAGCAATAAATAATGAAGAACTAACACTATTTCTATCAGTACCACTTGGGACTGCAACTTCTTTTTTGCAACATCTAGAAAGAATCTGTTTGCAAAGTTACTCATATGATGGGGATTTTTTGTCAGTTTGCCCTGAACATATAATGCCACATTTCGTTTTTGTTTTCTTAGTATTATTCATAAAGTCCCATGCCCTTTTATTTGCATTTCCAGTTTTTTTTGCAGCCTGTCAAATTGAAAGGAGAATATATATTCATGCAGCTGTTTATAGTATTGCTTTTAACTTCGTTGTATTTTATTTTAAAATCTATAGAACCTGAACTTTTGTATAATTCATAGAAGTTCTTTTTTTCTCGTAGTTTTAGTAGGAAGTGAAGGTTTAATAAGATTTTTACTTTTCTGGATTTTGTTAATCATAGGACAGGCATAATCAAAATGTTTACTGTATTTACCATAAAATTATTCCCAGTTTTTATTTACATTCTTTACGTTCTAGATACTTTCCCAATTTTCTTCAGTCAACAATATAAGTAATTCAGTTAAACTTTTTTCATTAATTACGCGGTATCTTTTTTGATGTTACAACTATCCTCCACTATTTGTTCAGTGATGTCAATAAGCTGAGCATAATGGTCTGAGATATGGGTGTTTATAACTTCTGTATTATAAACATTCTCATACATATTAGAGGTTATATGATCTATCACTGTTGCAGTATTAGAAGTAACCCTTATAGGCACATGTACTAAATCCTTAATATTATAGGTATTATATATGTCCAGCAGTTTTTTATAAACATTATTTTCATGACTAGCATCAGCATTAAAGTCACCAGCTAAAACTATATGCACGTTTGGTGCAAAACTTTTGTTCAACATTTTATCCAAACATGCATACAAATCTGTTACTGAAGATGATGGGGTTATATAAATTTTAAATATTAATAATTTAGCAGTTTGTACATTTAATTCTGTGCCTGTTACCTCAAAAATTTTTTCCTTACAGTATTCTGTAACATTTATCGACTGTACAGGGATGTTATCTCTGGTATAGATAGCAACACCCCCACCCTTAGTATTTCCTCTACAAAAGTAAGATTTTTTGTTATAATTATCTAGTTTATGTAAATCTATTTTATGTTTATTAGACCAATTATATATAGGACTTGGTGCTAAAAGGATTGGCTTATGTCATAAATTAGAACTGATGTGATGCTTGTAATGAAAAAAAGTACAAATTGTACATCTAAGCTGGATACTTCAAGGAAGGCCTTTATGTCATTATTTCTGGTTAACTGCACGCCAACTTTTAAACTCATGTTTCCTCACTTTAATTTTTTCTACACCTTTATTCATTCAAAACAAAATTACATCCACAAATTAGATGTTAGAGGGCTTAATTTTTTACTGTACATTCTATAAAGCATAACAAAAAATTGACGCATGGGATTCAGGATTAACGTAAAACGTTTTGGGATAAAAATAACATGTGTGTAATAATTGCAAAAATTTTGAAACGTTTGCTATACAGATCATATTGCTTTTTAATTTCTCTTGCAGTTAAGATATCGCAAAACCCATGCGTCAAGTTTTTTAAACGAGTTTCCGATTTTGTAAAAAGAATTCAACATTTTTCAAAAATGTGTGGAGTGAATTTAATTTTTAATTGTGAATTTTTTTTAACCAAAATTTCAATAGTTCAAAAAACTAATTGACTTACAAAACTGAAGCTCTGCCAAATTGTTCCACATAGCACCCCAAATATGTGCACTCAAAATTATGTATGTAGCTTTAAAATTGTGCAAAATAGAAATTTCACACATCATCCCCCCTTAAGTTCCGTATCTTCCAAAGGCGCGACACGAAGATTTTTAAGAAAATCCCCTTATCCCAAACTACCGTTTCATTGAACATTTTTAGATTTTTTTTTGTAAATTGACTTTAATGATTTTGTTTAAAATACCATATATTAATGATGTTTACATGACATATAATATCTGTATCTTAACGTTTCTGGGAATAGCAGATGAATTCCTTTACATTCAGGAGGAATTTTGTGTAACTTTGTATAACTGGTAAACGTTAAACTAAGGAGGAAAACGTACTACACAAACCTTAGCTTGGATCTGTTTTGGATTATTGCATTGGTTCAATCATATTTAGTATGTGAGGTTATTTTGTTTTGTATCGAATTGTACAGCACTCATACATTTAATGCGAACACCGCTATAGCTCTAAGGCTTTAAAGCTGTTCGAACATTTTGCATTTCTGACATTCCCATGGCTAACGAGATAAACCGGCTACGGCGCGAATTGAAATCCGCTGATACTCTAGTCCAGTCATGGTCTGATGAAATGAAGTTACAGTCGCCTTATATATGCCTATTCTGAACCCCCCAAAATAGATTTTTCATTAAATGAGTGGAAAACACGCAGGTATATCATGAAACTATTCAATGTTAGCCATGTTTAAGACTACGATTTCTACGTAACTCTGATTCGCGCTGTATCCTGTCTATCTCCTTAGCCACGGTACATTCCATAGTAGTGTCATAAAATAGCTTTTGTTTAACTTAATTTTTGTTAGCATTGAAACTCGTGTGGCTAACGATGTAGACTGCCCACGGCGCGATCGGAAATCAGCTGATGATTCTAGTCCAGTCATGGACCGGTGAAATGAAATTACAATCGCCCTAATATATTCATATTTCAAACAAACAAACAAATTGATCATTAAATGCATGGAAAAGACATCATGAATCTATTCAATGTTAGCCATGATTAAGACTACTATTAGTACGCAGCTTTTATCCGCGCAGTAGCCTGTTTTATCTCGTTAGCTACGATTGAAACTAACATGATTTATTCCTTAATACTTAAGGCTGTAACAAGCCAATTATCTCAAGAAGTTACAGAATTTTAAATATCCCAGCATCTCTGGACATTCCACGATCGAGACACACACACTATCTTCATATCCAAGTTTCTCTGAAAGTCCGGCATCTTTTGAACCCTACATCGATATATGGATGGATGGATGGATGGATGGATGGATGGATGGATGGATGATGCATGTATGGTTGGAGGGAGGAAGCAAAGGATGGTCGGAGGGAAGGTCGGAGGGACGGACGAACGGGCAGGCAGACATCCAACGATAGAGGGATCTGCAATGTGAATTCATTGAGATTAGAAGCTCAAGTTACTTCCAATTTGTTTACGTGAAATATTTTACTCTCAAATTCTAACCCGATTTCATATTTTACTTACCACTCCATTCCTTTGTATAGGTATATGCATTTAATGGTTTCCACAACTTTCTATCGGAATCGAACCTAACTCAATAGTACTTATTCACAATACCTATTTTAATAACTTATGGACCCAATAGCAAAGTCATTAGCTGGACATACAATAAGAACGTTCACAAAGTTCTTAATTTCACAATAATAACTTTCACATATTACGTAATACACAACGCTTTACAGAACGCAATAACATATTATATAATCCCTACTTATTGTAAGGTGCACACCATTTTGCACATAATCAAGATTTTTATCTTATGTTTTAATTACATTGCTTACATATTGTTAATTACCAGGTCTACATGTTGCATTACGCATGTTTTATATCGTAGACTTACTGTTTTATTACTACTCTTAACATTTATACGGAATTAAAACAGAATCAAGAGGATTTCGTACGCAGAAAATTCAATGCATGCCTTTTATTCGTTATGTCAATATCTCTGATGTATGGTATTCTAATTCAAATCGTTACGGCAGTTTTTGAGAAAATAAAAATTACAAATCGCGCCTCTGTGGCGTGAGGGTAGCGTGCCTGCCTCACACTCGGGAGATCCCGAGTTCGAATCTTGGTTAGGGTGATTTACCCGAATTAGGTTTTCCCGGCGGTTTCCCTTATCCTGAGAAGACGAATGTTGGGTAACTTTAAGTTCTATGGAACCCGGGTTCATTTGAGCACCAATTCACCCATTTCATTCATCGTCCGACATGACCAACCATGTTAAAGGATACTAAGCTTAAAAAGATTACGCAAGCAAGATGGCAATAACAGTACATATTACCTTTTCAGTAGGTCTGTGATTCATTGAAAAGCGACTTCGTATTGCTGCAGCAATGGAAACATTCTTGAACCTGACTCCATTACATTTAGTTGTAATGAAGAAGGCAATAATGGCACTCTATAGAATGCGACGCGCTAAGCAACCGAGAATTCCTGAAATAGATTCAGGTGTGCTAAGAATTAGGAAATGCAAAGCAGACATATGTTTAGTATTGCCGTCAGACTATATAATTCAAATTAAACACTATAAAGAACTTCAGGGTCACTATTGATCCTGAACGTTAAACGAATAAAACTCTGGATATTCCTGAGAAAACTTTGATGTGTTTTATAGACAGCACAAATGATAGCTTAGGAACAGGATCCGGAGTATATGGCATAAGACCAAGGTTAACATGCTACTATTTTTGAAACAGAAATTTATGCTATTAATAATTTCATACAATATGAAAAATAGGAGAGCTCACACTGGTAAACAGATCATTCTCTTCTCATGTAGCCAGCTGCACTTAAGACTGTATCATAAGCTAACGTCAGGACCGGTTTTATACTGCCTAAACACTCCCTCAAGCTTGGCAGAACAAAATGAAGTTGAACACATCTGGGTGCCGGTCATAGTGGCATAGAGGGAAAAGAAAACGCTGATGAACTTGCTAGATAAAGAGCACCTTTACAATTTATTGTGCCAGAGCCGGCTCTAGGATCATCTCGATGTTTGGTAAGAGAGGTTATTAAGAACTGGTTTAAAATACAGTGTCATAAAACCTGGCTTAAAGCTCCAGGAAACAAAAGTGGTAAACAATTTATTAAAAACCCACCAAAGAAAACAGGTGAAAGTTTACTTAAATGTAACAGACTACAGCTGAGAAAAATATTGCATTTCTCACAAGACATGCTCCTATGAAAAAGCATCTTAACCCGATGGGATTGTTTCAAGGTAACTTAGATTGCAGATTGTGCAAGAAATAAATTGAATCGCCCAGCACCTTAATACGCTTCTGCGAGGCCTTGGCTTTTGGGAAAATGTTTTTAGAACCAGAAGAATCTCAAACCATAATTATCTGTTCTGAGACTGTGTTGCTTGGTAAAGGGTGCAGGCATAATGAGTTGGCTTTAAAACAATACAGGGATCACAATATGCCCACGGCTGAAGTGCGTCTGGAGCAATGACGGAAATATGTATGGAACAGACAACACAAGAAGACTTCGTATTTTGCAGTATAGTGGTTCAAGATATTCCCTTTCGTGAGTTTCGTTTAACCGAGTATGACAGTATTCTACGTGCCAGTTTCAATTGTTTACTGTAGACAGTTTGAAACAAAAGCCCTGCATAAAACACGCCATTTCTTGTGCAGTCAAAGGAGCAAGTAAATTTAATGTTTCTCGCTAACTCGTAAAGAACATAACAATGTAACTACGCTCACATAAACAGTTTATATTCATTAAGTTCATTGTTTTATTGTAGTATGTTCGGTTCAGTTCTTAAACACATTTATTGTTGTGTGGGTGATCAGGAATTATGTTGCGGTATTGGTGGTAATTGTTGTAAGATTTTATTTATATTTTTTCGTGACTATCATCATGTATATTAGGACTTTTTTTTTAAGAGAATGAAGATGAGAGAAGTCGATGCTTCATAGCTTTTTAGTGCTACAGCCACCGCACCTAAGGATAAACCTGCTTGTGTTAACCCTTTACCAGAAGAAGGAGCAGCATGATCATCAAGTTTAGTGAATGAGGATAACATTTACTCTGAAGGTAGTGGTGTTAACATTCTGGATGTAGGATGTTATTTACTCTACAGTTAAACAATAAGCACCGACTGATGTAAGGTATGAACTTATCAACAACCCTGGGCACCTTCCACAAATATAACTTAAAACCGGACGTAGCAGCAGAAAATCGGCAATTCTGATTAGAATTGCTTGCTGAATAGTTATCTTGGCTGGTATATTCCGCTAAACACAAAAGTGGTTTGTGTCGACAGTGCGTGATTTTACAACCCAAAGCGCATCGTGGTATTCAAGGTGCATTTATAGTGCGCGCTTATAGTATATACAAGAATTTCCATAAGGCAGCATGAGAGCACACGAAGTCACCTTGGTATCGTGAGGCTGTAAATAAATCTAGAAACTTGATGTATTGAAGAATATGTCATTCAGTGCGGTGCACCAGATAGATCATGCTTACAAATAGAAATTGACCAAAGATTTACTCTATAGTTTCCTGCAATGTTTTTCTTTTTTGAACTCATGAATTCATTCTTTCGGCATTTTCCACGATGAATTGGGTTTTAAAGTCGATATTGGGGATACTAGCTTAAAACATCACCTCATTACCTATAGACGAAACGTAATTACACTTCTGTTCAGGTTCAAAATGAACTAATACACTGTGCGGACAAGGTTGTTCAGAAGAAGTTGATTTCCTTACTCAATGAAAGAAGTGCATTCTAAGTGTTAGCTGTCGTATCCGCAGCTAAAGCAGGAAAAGAGCACCTCTCTATAGGGGTGCGCTTTGTGGACCGCAAATACAGTGCTTATACTGTTCGACAAGAATTTCTTGGCTTTATACGACGTAATGATCTGTGTGCTAACAGTATTACCACATTTTTAACTGAAGCTGGTGTTGACATGAAAGATTGTTGACCAGGGATACGACGAATGCACTTATGGCTGGTAAGCAAAATAAAGTGCAAAAGCTTACTAGAGATATGTATCCGAAGGCTCTATTTTTGCATTGCAGTGCGCATAATCTTAATTTGCAGATAATATCCTCAACAGTCTTCTGGAAATAAGAAACTGCATTGGAACAGTGAAGGAAGTATTCAATTTTTTCCGAGCATATTCACTTCGAAGAACATTGATTCCAAACATACCTACCTCTATTATGTGAACTAGGTGGACTGAAAAATATAAAGCTATTGACATGTTTTAAGAGCACTTTGCTTCCATTTTAAGCTCTCCAGACATTTTCAGCTTATGGAAACAATAAAACACGACATCGTGCGCATATGCTGTTTTGCTCAGCCTCGACTTCTTCATTTCTGGTGTCATTATAAATTATTGCAAAATACTCTTTCCAGTTGGAGTCCGTGGTTAACATTCTTCAGGCAACTGAAATTTATCTTTTCGATGTGCAAGAACAGTATTGCAGCTGGTAGCTCTGTTTGAGGATCATAGAAAGAGAGTAGTAGAAATCTTGAGCAACTTGATGAAATCCGTAGAGGATATTTCGAGTAAACTAAGCATAGAACTGAGTGTTCCGCGAAAAGTGCCTAAACAAATGCACCGGGCTAAACATCCAGGGGATATGGAGGAGCAGTTCAGATTTTCTATATTCTTTCCCTATATACCCCCTAATTACATCCCTAAAAATTCGTTTTTCTTCTTGAAAAAAGAACGCTTTTTCTCTTATGGTACTCCATCCTCACTTGAAAAAGTCTTTGCTTTGATGATTACGTAACTCATTTGAGAGGGATTAAAGAAATGTACTCCATAAATTACATTCTGTCAGAAGATGAAACATGGTATGAAGTATGGAATAACAAAGTTGGTGATTATGAAGATATTATGTACATCGATTTTCTTAACCATTCTTCACAGCTCCACACCGCAGTGCATTCTGTCATTTTCATTGGACTGACACTTCCTGGTACATGTACCTTAGAACGGTCATTCAGCACTCTCCGCCGTGTAAAATTCTTGGCTCCGATCAACAATGCGCGACGAACGTCTGAATGCTCTTTGTGCTCTGAGCGTTTGTCGTGAAAGGGTGAATGTCGAGAAACAAACATTTATTGGTGCGGTCATTAATAAGTTCGCATTGCAACCTCGTCTACTTCAGCTGCGTTCAAAAATCCAGAAGAGGAAAGCGAGAGAAGACATTAAGGTGTACAGTTAAGATTATTTTCAGGAAAATTTGATTTGTAAATATTTTGAGAATTTAACTTTCAGGATTTATTGAAATTATGGTCGTAATTTCACGATTTCCCACATTTCTTTAATAAGTTAAGGCAGAACATGAAGGAACTATTAAATAGGATGTATACAAAGATTTTATTCCAATGATCGACTTTAATGCAAGAGTTGGGGATAGTCAAATCCAGTTAATAGATCTTGAAGGTGAGTTAACTGGGATAGGAAGAGAGGTGGATGGAAGACGGAACAAAGATAAATGTATTAATAATGATGGCAAGAAACTAATACAGTTTTGTGAGGATTTTAATTTGGTGATGTTAATGGAGTGAAAGGAGCAAATGACTTAGGTGTGTTCACATATATGAATAGAATTGGGCAGAGTGTGATAGATTATATTCCATATTCATCCGATTTACACGAATAGTGTATAGATTTTGAGGTGTTGAATAGTGCTGGTTGCGGTAGGTGCCAGTTCTAGTAACCATTTCCTAATAAGGGAAATATTCATAGGCACAAATAAGGAAAAGAAAATATGCTCTAAACAAGAAGGAATTAATATCCAAAAATATAAATGAAGGGATGAGGAAGTAGAAGATTTCTGGAGGAGCTGGGAAATTAGTCAAATACGCTAGAGGAAATGTTGAAAGAAAATAGAATTGAGGACGCGGTATTACAACTAGAGGAGCTAGTGAAACAGGCAGGAACAAAAATGAGAATGAAAGATGAACTAAGTAATAGGAGGGATTAGTATGATGAAGAGTGTAGGAAGGCGAAGCATAGTTCCAAGGAAGGTAAGGAAACGGAGGCAACCCGGGGACATTCGGGAAGAAAGAGAATTGTATAATTGAAAGATGGGGATACAAACATCTTATGGAAGCTAAGAAGAAGAAAAGGGAGAAAATGAGTCAGAAAATTTATGAGACCGCAAGAGTAAATTACGCAAAGACAATTTGGTCTTAAGTGAAAAGAATATATAATGTTAGAGTTAGAGAAAACAATATAAGCTCAGAAATATGATCTACATACTTTGAGAATCGTTTAGGGGATCAACAGCTAAGGAGACAAAATATAGGAGAAATAGAAAATATAGGATTTAGATAGACAGTTAGGATTAAATGAAGTAAGAGAACAAGTAGGGAGACTAAAAGGGAACAGGGCAAGTGGTATAGATGGGATTGCTGGGGAATTTTGGAAGGCATAGATTGTAAATGAAAGCAGACTAGGATTACTGATTAGAATTTTAAACAAAGTATTTGAAGGAGGTAATGCTCCAAGCAGTCGAACAATAGCAGTAGTGGTGCCAATATTCAAGAATAAGGGAAGGTAAATAACCCAGTAAATTATAGGTATATTAGTTTATTATCTGCCATAGGTAAGATGTACACTGGGATTTTGGCAGAAGGAGTGCAACAGCGGGCAGAAGATGAGAGAAAGTTAATAGATCTCCAAGCAAGTTTTAGACGAAATAAGAGAACAGTTTGTGTTATAAACACAATTATTTTAAATAAGTATTTAGCAGAAAAGGCCTTCGATACGATAAAATGCAAAGCACTATGGTTCAAACTGAGCAAGAAAGGAACGAGCTCGTCGCCCTCCGTTGACTAGTGGTACCGTCCTAGCCTCTAGTTCCCAAGGTCGCGGGTTCAAACCCGGCGGAGGGTGATGGATTTTTTCGGGCGTAAAATTCCTTGGCATGGCTTCCTTCGGAAGGGAAGTAAAGCCGGTGGTCCCGTGTCGTAGATTTACGGCACGTAAGAAAACCTCAAACCTGATAAAGAGGCCTCTGAGCAAAATTCCGAATCTTTCACGCCCAATATAGAATGGGATGCTAAGGATCATAGTAGTTAAAGAGCGTCCATAAATAAAACTCAATTTAATTTAAGGAACGAGCTCTAGCTTTATATGTGTATTACAAAGAGTATATACAGACAATGAGTTTTGTATAAAATTGCTAATAATAAAGTAAGGAAAAACATTCAAAACGATATAGGACTAAGGCATGGTTGTAAGTTGAGTCCTGTATTGTTTAATATTGTTAATAGATGATATCCTTCAGGCAATTAGAGTGGAGAATGAGAATAGAACATGTGTCAATAATTAACAATAAGGAAATACCCGGTTTGCTATTTGCGGATGATTTAATAGGAGGTTCTGTATCCAATGTGGGAATAAGTAGAACAATTGAAATAATAGGTAATTTTTATAAGAAAAGAAGTGTAAGAATTAATGCAAGTAAAACACAATTATGGTATTTAAAAAAGATAGCAAGTTAAGGAAAGATGAGAAATGGTATACTGGCAAGGGGGAGAAGTTGAGTAATCATTAAATTTGATTATCTAGAAGTAGGTACGATTAAGCAGTAAAGGCTTTTGTTTTAGCAAAAGAGAATGTCACTGGCCAACGGTAAAATTACCTAAAAGCTATCAAAACATGTATAAACAAATGACCAGGAATGCAAATAAAATTGTTAGAGAGAGGCTATACAACTGTAATCGAAGCAAAAATGCTCTATGGAGTGGAGATATGGGGTTTGGAGGAAGTGAAGGCAAATATGGATATGACCCACAGAAACATTTACAAACAAATCCTGGGTTTAGCAACAGCTTCACCATCAGCAGTGGCACAAGTATAATTAGGAAGAATGGGAACTAGATGGAAATTTGTGGAAAGAGTATTCAAATATTGGGCTAGAATCAGAAAATTAGATGAACAGAACGTTTGAATATCAGTGTTTGGTAGTCCGGGAAAGGCTCAGTCATAAACATACTTGGCTCAGTAAGATAAAGGAAATTGTGATGAAAATTCTGTTTGGGGAAATGTGGATATTTAGGGAACCACTAGAAAATGGCTTTTGGAATAAATTAGATTAAGACTGGAAGATACTGAAAGACAAGTAATATTAGCGAGTTTCAATTCGGAAAGCTCACTCGGAATATATAGAGAAATGAAAGTGGTCTGGAACAAGGAAAATTATGTTGACATATGTTATAAAGCAGCAAGAGAAGGCTTTGCATGGGCTAGAACAGGGACATTGAAATTGAAAGGTTTGAGAAGAGAGAGAGAGAGAGAGAGAGAGAGAGAGAGAGAGAGAGAGAGAGTGAGTGAGTGATTTGGAGAATCAACCCTTGTGTTACCTGAAGGATAAAGAATGGCATAATTATAGTTTTAGAATGTGAAGAAGCTAAGATGCTTAGAGAGGGGATAGGTTAGAAAGAATAGACGAATTTACCAAAAGAAAGAAAATTAATGAATGTAAACTCTAAGAATAATTTTAAACAAAACGTGAAACTTTTTGGTCAGAATAAGAGCTAAACGATTTAGGATAATTAGCATGCAAGACGAAGTAGAAAATTAAACACCAGTAGGTATTAGATTTAAAATATAAGCAGGACCAATCAGCTCGGCAACCACAGAGTTTGAGTCTGTTGGGTCCCAGGATGCACAGGAACTCAGTGTAATGATAAGAAAGTAAAGAAATGTATGTTAATTTGTAAAAATTATGGAAATAAATATACAAATACAATGTCAGGATTTGTTGTAGATTTTAGTAATGAAGTAGGAATTAGCAGGCGGTGGTTGTAGCCTAGTGGTTATTCTGTCTGCCTTCATATCCGGAGTTATCGTGTTTGATTCTGAATGTTGAAAGGGTTTTTATTACATTTTATTCCCTGGCAAAGAGCCGGGAGGTATATTATGTATTATGTGTGAAAGTGTGCGCCCGCCTACTGGTATGTTTTTAACCCACAATAATAAACTTAACGTTAAACTGAGAAATATAAGCAAGTTAAGAACACCAGCATAGTTTTATTTTATGCAAGTACACATTACAAATGTAAAATACAAAATTATGAATGTAGGAAAATAAAATGTATTCCGAGGGATTCATGTCCTATAAAATCTAAATAAATGCGAGTTTATAAAATAATAAATGTTACAGTGATACAGTGATTCGTATACGTTTATGAAACATAATTATTCATTGTTTTGAGCTAAAGGCACTGTTGCTTAGTTTTGTAAATGTGTATTTTGTGAAATAGGCCCCAGTCATTTCAAAGGTAACAGCTACTGATATGACTGTAATAGTGAAAAGCATAAGAAGATTGTAAATGAACTCACTGCACTATATTTTGGGTGCCTTTGCAACACATGCTCTTGCATTCTGGTTATTACACTTTTTTTTTTGAAAAAAAACCCTATAAAAATAGTAAATATAGTTTTGGGAACCTAATAACCTGCACTACCCTTAATTTTGCACCAATTTTAACTATATTTGAAATACATAGGAAAAATGCTTAAAACTCTAAATAAAAGCTCAACGTCTTGAGTGTATTGATGCGCATTATAACTGAAATATTTTAGGATGCTCTCCATACAAACTAACCGTACTGTTTTTCCGAATTTAACCAAATTTGAAATACATTCACAGTTTTTCTCCAAAATCCTGTATAAAATATCTCAACGATTCTTGGGTCGTTTGATGTTTCTAGACAGACACATGGACAAAGCGACACTAATGTGTGCTCAATCGTAGCGGACGAATCTAAAAATCAAGGTTAGTATATACTAATCTTGCGTAAAATTGGAGAATAGGAAATTGGGTGTTTTGAATGTTCTTTTTATCCCCTCTTGGGAGAAATCTTGGCGACGTCCATGTCCGCAACTGTTTAATTCCTCTTCCCACCGCCCTCATTCATATCGTGGCCGACTAGTATTTAGTTATCGTTTATCGTTTTGCTAACGTTACGATGAATATTTACAAATATCAGTTAAGTAAGCGTGACTTTCGGCTAAAAGCATTCAATTTGGTTTTATTTATGAACGCTCTTTAACTGTTGTGGTCCTTAGAGTCCCTTTCTATATTGGGTGTGAAAGACCGGCAATTTCGCTCAGAGGTCTCTTTATCAGGCTTGAGGTTCTTTTACGTGCGTAAATCAAATCTACGATACGTGACCACATCTGATTCATGGAGGTGAATCTGGCGTATACATCCATGATATACATCCAGACCAGGCTCTTACTTGAACCTTCGACTTTGTTGGGCTCTTAGGAAAGCGAGAAAGTCAGAGAGAAAGAAAAGAAAGAAAAAATTAAATTATCAACATTACACAACATATGGTCATGGTCACATGTGAAAATGTGATGAAATTGCTGAGTGAGTAGGAGAGTATAAAGTTAAGAAGTTGAGAGGTCACACCGAATAAAAATGTTTTAGGCTTTGAGGACTGGCAGTTCTCGTATAAATTGCAGCACAACAATGATTTGCTATAGGTAGTGCAATACTATCTTCTTGTAAGTTGAAGGTAAGGTTAGAATGGAGAAAAAAAAATCTTGTTCTTGCTAGCCATTTTCGTGGAAAATAGACATTTCAGAGTTTCACATACAGGGATGGCAACATTTTTGTTATTAGCCTTTCATTGCGTAAAATTCCATATAGCGAAGCTGGTTAGATGGTTCTAGATTTTAACACACGTATTTTCCTAAAATGACCCGTATCCAAATTCGCGAAGTTGCCCTTCTTGGGTCCACCTAGAAAATGCAGAAGGAAGTGAGAAATAATGGAATAAATTACCATAGGAGTGAATGTAGAAGTAGATGTGCACTGGCCAATATCTGGTGCCCACCTAACTTCCCTTTTTTGGTGTCTTACTTATATAGGTGAATTGCGATACGAACACGAAGAAACGTGGCCATCTTCACGGTAATACTGACAAAATTACTACTAATAATATATGCTTGTGTTTCTGGTATACCAATTAATTCTTTCTTTAATGAATTTGGCAGCACATTACAGAACTAGGGTTTGTAACCGATTCGCCCATAACTCATTAACAGTATATGATCTACACAGTAGTTGTCATGGTATGGTTTAGCGATGTGACGTAGGACAGGGAGAAGCTGGCAGCAACATTACCATCATGTCTCCCATAAATGGAAAACAACTTTTGATGCTTTGACATTCGTATGTAAAATTGTGTGTTGTCAGCGAAGGCCAAGGCGATCCCTCATAATTATCTAAAACCATATTGTTAGTACACTAAATGTATGGTCTACATCAGTAGGTATTGTT
Organism: Deroplatys truncata; assembly: GCA_030765065.1. Classification (NCBI taxonomy): domain Eukaryota; kingdom Metazoa; phylum Arthropoda; class Insecta; order Mantodea; family Mantidae; genus Deroplatys; species Deroplatys truncata. The sequence goes on from CM060983.1 coordinate 162,358,213, forward strand.
TCTTAAATCTGTACTTCCCTTCCCACCTGTCAGAGGCTAATGGACAGTAATTTAACATAGGTTGGAATGTTAATTCTTGAAATTCAAGAAAGCTAGATATGGATTATCTTTTTATTTGCTTAACCCATAAAGGATTAAATGTCAACAGAAATAGATGCATATTTTAGTTTTGGCTCTATGGATAAAAAAAAAATTATATAGCTGAAAGTCATACAATTTTCTCTTCCAATTCACAGGTACCTCTTATTTGTTTAAGTCTTACCTAACTTATCTTCCCGCAAAAAGTGCACATATAATAATGCAAAAGTACAAATTAATATAGTGCTCAAAAGATTGATAAAGTTAAATTGATATATCTCTGCTTACTTTCTCTGTTAGAGCAGAGTAAGACAAATGTTGTACTCCAACAAAAGATTTAATTTTGAGATTTCACTCGAAACGCATGCTTTGAGGTCTACTTAAAAAAAAGAATCATTTAGAAAAAATCTGATGTGTTACACTCACATGACTTTCTCTACTCTTGTACAAGCTAGTTTGACAAACGCTTCTTCTCCATATGCTTCATGTTAATCGAGATGTTAATCTTATTGCTAATTTTCTTGTAGGTGCAAGGGGAATGTGGTAGTATTTAAGCGATAGTCAAATCTTTTAAGAGCTGGTTTCTATGTGGCACATTCCATTGTCTTTGTATGTCCAGGACATAACAAAAATGAATAACGAATTCTGATTTATGAAAAAGTATTGAAAATTTAAGGGAATAACAAGCAATATCTCGAAAATGGTTCACTCAAAAAAAGAAAAAATGTATATGACATAAATTGTGTATCTTAACGCGATCTACATTTTTTGTGTAGTAAACTTTTGTCTATCTCTTATGGTTTACCAGTTTACCAAAAGTCGTTCACAATGGAATACTTTTGGAGACATTCCCAGAAAATTTGAGATATACATTTCATTTGTCATGAAAATATCTTAAACATATGATATTTTAATCAAAATCGTTAGCCATTTTTGAGAAAATTAAAATTTTCGAAAAATGTTCCATGTAAAGGGTAATCTGGGGTGGGGGGATTTTCTTGAAAACCTTCGTGTCGCATCTCTGGAAGATACTGAACCTAAATATCAAGTTTGGTGTTTATTCGACTGTTCGTTTCTGAGTTATGCTGTTTACACACACACACACACACATGCATGCACGCACACACAAAGAGACAGACAGACATGTTTACAAAAATGTGTTTTTTTTTATTCAGGGGGTCTCAAAACATTTATTTCTGGTGAAATTTCGGTATCAAATTTTTGGGTGGAATACAATACTTCCCCTACTTACTATACTTAGTAGGGAAAGTAAAAACTGTATGTGTTTCTTTTATCATCATTGTCCCAATCATCAAATTTCCATTTGTCCCAAAAATGTCTCTAATGTTTAGGATTAAAATAGGTATCATGTTTGAAGTATTAATGTGACAAATGAAATGCATATCTTGAATTTTCCCTTAATAGCCTGTGAAATTCTTATACTGCTTAATTTTGTATATGTTGGAAATTGTAAGAGATGGACAAAAAAAACTTACAACATGAAAAAGTAGAGCTCAGTAAACTATCTTGGATATTTTTGCAGCTATAGCCATTTTCAAAATATTCTGTGTTGCACATTCATGGTTGCTCAAGCAAGTATCATCTGATGGACATGCTGAAAGTTTGCATTCTTCATGTTTTTTTCTATTGAAAGAGCATTTTACAATGGCTAAACATTTGAATGCAATTTTCAAATCTGTCTGGGAATCATTTTTTGTTTAAACTAATTGTAGGCAGAAATATATGGTTGAAAAATATAATGAGGATAGAAGAATCACCTTTTATATGAGTACTTTAATATGTAAGAAACTATGTGCGAATTTGTCATGTGTATAGAGAGTTGTATGTCACACATCACATTTTTACTTTCTTTACTTATTTATAGTAAGCAAGGAAGTGTTGCATTGCACCCAAAACTTCGATATGAATATTTCACTAGAAATATACATTTGGGGTTTGCTGAATCCAGAAAAAGCATGTTTAGAAAAAGGGTCCATTTGTATGTCTGTCTGTGAACAGTATAATTCAAAAACAAAAGGCAGTTATATACAAAACTGTGTATTTAAGTTCATCTTCCAAGGGTGCAACACGATTGTTAAGAAGATCCCTCCATCCCAAACTTTCCTATATGGATAATTTTTCATTATTTTTGACTTTCTCAAAAGTGACTAAATGATTTTGATTTAAATACATATTTTTAAGATGTTTGCATGACAAATACAATTTATATCTTGAATTTTCTAGGAATAGCCTGTGAAGTCCTCTTCATTCTGAATTACTTCAGTATTAGTAAACCATGAAAGATACACAAAATCTTACTGTACAAGATGGAGGAGGAAGTAGTAGTAGTTCTCATTAAAGCTCACAGTTTGTCAAATAACATTTTTATAGAATTGTCCATTTCTGAGTTATTTGTTATTAGTTTGAATTTTCAAATATTTATGCTTTTTACCGTTTCTGCTACATACTTACAGTAAGTAGATAAAATATTATATTTCACTCAGAAGTTCTATACAGAGATTTCTCCGGAAATGTAGGTTTTGAGACTCTCTGAAGCTAAAAGTGTGAGTATGCGTGCATGCACGAGAGAGACAGAGAGAAAAGCATAACTCAGAAATGAAAAGTCGGTTAAATACAAAACTTGGTATTCACGTTCAGGACCTTCCAAGGATGCAACATGAATTTGAAAAAAATATCCCCACCCCACATTACCCATTACATGAACTTTGTCATTACTTTGATTTTCTCAAAAATGGCTCTTAATGATTTTGATTAAAATACCATATTTGTAAGCTATTTTCATGATAAATAAAATGTGTATCTTGAATTTTTTGTGAATAGTCTCTGAAGTCCTCTTTATTCTGAACCACTTTTGTATAATTGGTAAACCATAAGAGATGGTAAAATCTTACCAATAAACTTTGATATTGGATTATGGCCAGTATCACAATACACACACAACACACACATACACTGCATGCCTTTTATTGGCTTCAACACATTATTACACATAATAAACAAATAACATGGTGGTTTACTTATTTTCATGAATATATGGCATATTTTGTCACTTTAGTTCCATATTACTGACTCTCAGAAGTTGCTTTGCATGCATATCATCCGCGGCATCATGGGAACATTGGTTGCATTGTCTTTCCGCTGCCAACATTTGAAATCCCAACATAGCTGAAAACACGATTTAGGGCCCTCAGCCTCAAAGCGTAGCTGAGGGATGTTTTTTAGAAGGAGAGGAGTGTAGATTGCGAAGCAACAACAGGGCATAACCAAGGGATCGGCGTATCTAAAACTCGAATGATTCACGTTGGCAGCAATTGCTTCCAAAAGTCGCCAGAAATGACTATATAAGAACAGCTGCATAAAAGAGCGGGTGGGTGGGCAATATATTACCCCGGAGCAACATCTACTACACCAAACCGTTCCTCATTAACCAAGAATTACTGTAGATAGCAAAAAAAACCAATTTTGTAAGTTAAAAGCTTCTATTTTTACCATAATCCAACATCAAAGTAACTCCAATCTTACTACAGAAAAAATGTAGATCTTGTCAAAGCACACAATTTATGTAAAATAAAAATTTTTGTGTTAACTATTGTGAGATATTTTTTGTTATTGGTTTGAATTTTGTGATACTTTCCTGAACCACAAATCGATATTATTTTCTTTCTTTTTTTCCCCCTTTCTTTTTTGTCTTTAGGCAAGGAGAATAGAATTTCAAAGCCAGCACATAGTTGCTGGTTTTGAAAAGATTTGTCTATCACTTTAACTTATTGTATTCTTCTTATACCTAAAACGAAATGAATAAATGAGTAATGAAGGTTTATCAGTATAAACAAAAGGAATAAGGTTTTTTAAGAATAGTTTGTAGAAGAGTGATTAGAGAAAGTCATGTGAATGCAATGTGTCAGATTTTTATATATAAAGTTAAATGACTAAGGTTTTCATTACGTTTCAAAGATTAATGTTTTAAGTGTATTAGGTTTCATAGTATATAGGTTTGGTACCTGTTTTTTTTTGGGAGGGGGTGAGGTGAGTGCATGTGATTAAAACCTCTTGGTCATATCAGTAATATTTCATGTTAATTGCATAGTCACCTTCCTGTACCATCTGCTTGAGAAACTTGCTGGTAGGTAGCCTTTGTTGCACAGTCTTACTATAACTTATATTTTATTGCTGTTCAGTTTTGGCAGAATTTGGAACTTGGATTGAAGGGGTTTTTTGTACATGTAGATGTTGTTAGTGTGATACTGGACAAATTACCTTAATTGCGTGTTTACATTTCTATATCATCTGCTTAGGGAATTTGATGATAAAGCATTTAAATGCATAACTACCATCCTCTACCATCCATTTTTATTTGCATTTTATTTTTTTCTGTAGGTAGAACATTGGTTAATGTTGTGGAATATTCAATTTAGTATTTACTTGGGAACTGAGGGAAATCATAAACAAACTTAATTCTGATTGACCAGTACACATAGGTTGCTGATTTCAGGGATTCAGCGACTATTTTCTCAATCAAATTAATAAAGATGCAGAAATATGTTGTAAAGTGAATCTTTTATCCATGTTGCATTAATCATAATAAAGGTGTACCAGAACTGTTTTCAAATTAGGTATTCTGCATGGTTGTATGAAATATGCAGAAAAAGCACTCAACTAGCTTGTGAGAAATTTAATTGTGTTGGAAATGAAATACATATTTAAAAAGAGAGAGATGTTTTCAAACATGTTAAACAGAGGTTCATTGAAGTATACAAGAACCTTGTTTATCCAGCTCTCATTAATCCAGATTTCTAGTTTATCCAGCTTGATTTTTGCTTTTACACCATGAAAATATGTGCAACCTTTGATAAATACATATGAATGTATACAGTTGTAAAGTCACCGCAGGTGGCAAAGAGATTACCATTAGTCACATGCTTCAAGCTAACATTAAGCATCATTACCATGGTAAGTGCCATAGAACAATAAAATTATGAGATTATGTTTTATCGCTTCTCATGACAGTCCTGATACTGATTGTAGGCGTTTCATCTGGATAGCTTTCAATTCTTTTCTCTTCTGCTTTTGAAGTCCAAATTTCACTACTGTAAGTTCTGTATTTATTTAAAGGTTGTTTTTGGATTATCCAGATTTTCATTAATATGGATTACCCCTTAAAATAAAATAAAATTGAGTTTTATTCATGGATGCTCTGCTGTGGTCCTTAGCGTCCCATTCTATATTGGGCATGAAAGACTTGTAAGTTTGCTCAGAGGCCTCTTTATCAGGCTTGAGGTTCTTTTACATGCCATAAATCTACAACATGGGACCACCAGCTTTGCTTCCATTCTGAAGAAAGCTATGCTAAGTATTTTTACGCCCAAAAAACTCCATTGCTGTCTGCCGGCTTTGAACCCGGAACCTCAGGAACTAGAGGCTAGCATGGTAACCACTACACCACAGAGGATGGTTGGATTACCTCTGGTGCTACTTAGTCTGGATAAATAAGGTTTTTGTGTAAACTTCAACATAGAAAAACATTAACATACAATAATGAACATTTTGGATATTGATAAGAATTTGAAAAACATTACTTGATGTATACGTTATGAGGAGTTTGGCAAACTTACCTCGTCTCTCAAGGTTTCCCAATTATACTTAGATAAAAATGAAGAGGACTTCATAGACTAATTGCAGAAAATTTAAGACATAAGGTTTATTTGTATTACCAGTGTCTCAACTTTGTGGATTTTAATACAAATCGTTAGTCATTTTTTAGGAGGTTAAAAAAAAAATATTTTATGCATACAATTATTTGGGTAATGAGAATTCTTGAACAATAGCTATCCTTGAAAGGTCCCTGGGTAATTATGCAACACAAAAAGTAAGTAAAACGTGGTGTTACTGGTAGATTGTTTTATGTTGATTATGCTTTTACCACTTTGTTTGTTGAAAAAGCTCCATTATGAAGTTGATTCTTAAATTTTTATGTGCTGTAATGATTCCTGCTGTTAGCCTTAACGCAAGTAAGGTTCGCGCAGGCCATAGTGAGCCACAATGAAATCCAGCAGTCCTGTGCTGGAGTTTAGTTTTCAGATAATTCTCCATCATATAGTCCCATTTAACATTTCTAGCAGTTAAATTGCATGTAGACCTAATTCTAGCAATATGACCAAATCACTATTAGACCAATCTCAATTGCAGGTTTCTGCATAAAGACTCCTGAAAGTTTAAAAAGGAATATAAAGTGACAGCTTAATTTTTCTATGCTTGTAATATTCCCCTCATTGTCACAGAGCATGGTGCATTTATTGGGATGATGTGACTGCTGTGACCAGGTTATATGATGGTGGAACCAATTCTGAAGAACTGAATAAATAAATGGCTGTAGTTTTTCAGGAGAGGAAGAAATGTTAATGCAAGATGGGTGAAATAGTTATCACAGTGACCTGGCCATTGCTAATGTGGCAACAGGTAAAAAGGTATATTTTCTTTCTGTCATTCATACTGGTACTGTTGCTAAAGCCAGAGTGAATATTATCTGATCATGACAAAAATGGCTCCCAGATCTTAAATTTTATTTCTGAAAATTAAGCAAAGATGAAATGAATGAGGAAACATTTAGAATAAGAATTCAAAGATGATTTGTTTTTATTTATAGCTGTATGTTACTTAAACTTGATTGGTGAAGAAATCTTCAAAAAAGTTGGTCAACTTGTGAATCGTATAATGGAAATGCAGAAGAATTTCTGCAGTTACCATTGGCCTGCTGCGTGTTTAAACAAAATAGAAAATTCTTTTAAATCTCAGCTTCCAAGTGAAATCTGATGGGAGAGCCAACTTGTTTGCCTTGAAGCTTACATCAGAAACAGATCATGCATGATAAATTTTATAGAAGATAATGAAGATGACATAGATGATAATATTGCAATATTTTTTTTGTAATGGCAGGAAGCAAAGAAAATAATATAATATAATATTTGCTAATTATGTAATCAGCAATATGGCAGAGTAAAAAGAGGTTTGGTCAGAATGCTAGTAATTGATATCCATCTACTGCTTTAAATAAGGACATTGTGTTAAAAACACTTTCAAGAAGTAAAACTCCAGCAAAATTTGGTCCATCTCAAGCAGCATAATCAGGAAAATTTACTACCCATCTCTCCAGAGCAGGAGGATAAAACTATGGCATATTTCACATTGTTTGTTCCCTGATTAAAGAAATAATTGATTTTGAAACTGAGAATGAATTGTTAACTAAAACCTTTTTCAAATTTCTCATTTATTCACAACAAGCTTGAAATAGACTTACCAGGGGAAAAGAAAGGTTATTGTCATGAACAATTAATTTGCCATATAAGAATGACAATGCATATTTTGAATGGTAGAGTCTGATTTTTCATATGTAACCAATATGGAATTCTGGCTTATATTCAAGCTGCATATGTCAGGACTACATTAGTGTAGATACAGAGGAACTCTATGTAACCCTGCAGAATTTGTTGTATTTCAAAACAGCCTTAAGTAGCAGATACAGAACAACATTAAATACTGCAGTTGGTAATTTCCATAATGTAGTAATTAGAGACAAAATTTATGTTAAGTAGCAAGTTAAGGTTTTTGTTATGAGGATAACTTGCAACCTGGATAATTTCTAAGATTTCTCACTGTATTTCCAGTTCATTTGTCTTATAATTGAAATGTGCTAAGTAATATTACAATCGATACAATTGTGTGTCTCTACAATTACTATTACAATGTTAAATTTTTAAAGAAAACTATCTCTGTGTTATAGGTACATGGTGTTTTAAAGAGTTAAAAATGACGACAGCGAGTCAGTGTTTGTTTAAAACTGGTATTTATCAGATTTTCTGTCCACTGGCAAAAAGCATGCCACATAACCAATATTTAGTGTTTTTTTCATATATTAGAAACTAATTCTATATTATTAATGGTTATCTGCCAACACTGAGACTATTTTTGATTGTGTAGCTGAAGTTATCTGCTGTTTAAGGTTAAGCAAATTGTCAGGCCAAGTTTCAAGAGAATAATATTTGCTATTGAGAGTTTAAATAAAACTTCTGAGTAAAAGGGAATGCTGGAAACTGAGGAGGCAAAAATTAAGGAATAAGATTAACGAACTGTTTTCACATATGTTAGCATAGTGAAGATCTGCATTATTCTGTTGCAGTAGCAAGCTTTCCCCCCCCCTTATTTTCCTTCTTTCTTTCTTTCTTTCTTTCTTTCTTTCTTTCTTTCTTTCTTTCTTTCTTTCTTTTTTCCTTTCCTTCCTTCCTTCTGTCTTTCTTTCTTTCAGTTTTGATTGCAAGGCATCTGAATTATTGGCAATAATGCCATCTTCCATTTTGTTCTTAGGATCCTGTTGCGAGCAATTCTTACATGTGTTCAGCAAACATACATTGCAAGAGAGAGATAAAGCAGCTTATACACCTCTCACACTAATCACTGCTTCTACTAGTGCATAACTGATGATCATGTCACATGATCATTTAACCATCTGATAAATTCTGCAGCATACTAATAGCACTTGTGTTTATGAACTTAACATTGTTGTTCCAAATGATAGATGATGTAATATCACAGAGCTCCATTAAGTTCTTGCCTTTGTTTGCTTTAGTTTGCTACTGTATAAAAAATAATAAAATTTTGAAGATGTATTCACAAGTATAACATCGTTACCTCAAATGATAAATAACATAACAGAGCTGTATGAGCATGATTGACACTGTGAAGTACTTGCTTTATTCAATTAGTATAAAAAAGGAAAAGTAACTACACTTTTATTTTCAGCTTGCTTGGCTGTATGTACACAGACAAAATCTTGAAGAACAACTTCAAAACTAGAGGATGAACTCCTGGTTTACTCGGCTGGCAACTTTTTGTACAAAACATCCGCTACTCAGAGGTGTTGCAGTATATAGCATTACCTGGCCAGCTTCTAGTCTTTGCCAGCAAGCAATTTCTGGGAAGAAAGAATTGGACTTTGGGGAAGCTTTCAGATTTTGCATTTTTGGAACATGTTTCGTGGCACCTACATTACACACCTGGCTAAAAATCTCGTCAGTCATGTTTCCTACTGGCAATCTAAAAGCAGCTTTGTCAAGGGTAGGTACAATTTTCAAACTGTTTAAAGCAATAGTAACTGCATTATTTTTAATTGTTTCACTAAATTGAATTGAAGGCAATTAAGCGTGTTCTACACTGTTTATAAGCACATACAATTTACCCTACCACTAACATTATTTTGTAGTGCAACTTTACAGATTAAGATACCTAGTTACAAGCGATGAGTTTTCTGTTTATGAATGTAGCTCATTACACTCAAGTTGCAAATATAACTGACTAAAAGTGTTAACTGAATGCTCAGTTAAGATATCATATTGAATACAATTAATGCTAAACAGATCTATAATAAAAAAGAACATAAGCATGCACACACTCTCTCTCCCCCTACATTCCCCTAAAAATGGAATATGCTTAAAACAGCATAACAAATTGGATGTGAAGGACTTCAAATTGTCATCCTGAAAAAAAGGATACATCAATGACGAGTGTTTGAAGAGGAAGCTTTAATATGAATGCTAATGAACCATTCCATGAATTCAGGACAATAAGGTTTCCTTGTTATTATACTAGAGAACCATATGTCATACTCTTCATAGCACACAAGAAACAGTAATGCATCAATTTTAGTGTCAACAACAGTGGCAGCTCGTGGATTTTATTTTGGGAGGGCTCAAATGTAATAATTTAGACAAACAAGAAACAATGACAAATTATTATACAGCAAAGTACATCACTCACATTATTTAATTGTAGTGGAACTTCATCTTCTGATGCTTCTCACTAATGAAGTGCCCGTTCACTTTTTTTGATAAAATCTTAAATTTACTTTACCATGTTGTTATCAAGATAACTTTCCTAATGCTGTTAGCTTGTCTTCACCCTAGAAGTTCTATGATTTTCTCAACTTAAAAGATGAAAAACATCTCTCAGTTTCACAGTAGTCATCAAAATCGTCATTAATGTTTTCAAGGTTTTTGTTGTTTCAGTGAAAAAGGTTATGTTGTGTCCAAAAGAGAGATATTCAGTGTTTTCACACAGCAGTCAAATATGCTGTAATTTGTGTTGATTTCGGGCCAAGAGTAGAACGTGCCTAATTCAGTCTTCAATGCTTCTGTCAATCTTAGTAAAAGAATCACAAAAATTATCTATGTCTTCAGCAGGTGGTCTTTTATTATGTTCTAAATGTTCAATCACAAATAATTATGTGACGAATGTGCAGTTGCAGCAGCTAATCTTACATGAAATGACCACAATAACACCTCCGATGCTACAAGCCACATATGGTGAATAGGATAGGACAGTCCTTAGTTGTGAATGGTGGGCATTAGAACCATGTGTTTCAAAAGGCTATTATGTACTGATACTTGGTTTGTCATATTGACTCGCCTTTATTTGGTTATGTATTTATTTCATGTTTATCGGTTTCATGATATTTTGTTCCTGTAAAGCTGTTAATAGATGTTAAAGATTTATAAATTATTGTTTTAGTTTGCTGATAAAAGTATAAGAGAACTTTATTTTCGTTCATTTACAAAAACATATTAAAGGAACAACAATCCTGTTATTAATCTCTAACATTGCTTAGGTATGTATTAAGCTACACAGACAAAAACAGATTGTTTCATTTATCCGTCATTTCTGCATTTTGATTTACACCATTAAAACAAATAAGTTATACCTGCACAGCATGTCGAATTTGACACATTTGATATTATGCAGGCAAGACCGATATAAAACCTACTCTGAACTGTCAAGTATGAACACCTGCTGCTAGGGGGATAATATTCAAGTTGCCTCATCAGCGATGGCATTGAAGATGACATTTCTTACAGCGGAAATCAGGATAAAAATGGACACCCAGCATATATCGTATTTTGAAAAATTGTATACTATTTTTATAATATCTTTATTGCTGTAGACATTTTACACATATAGCAATCATTAGTCAGAGAAAAGTCAGATATAAAGATCAATAGCAATGTACATACATATGACACAAGAACAAAAAGGGAAGGGAAAAGTAAGACATTTTTTAAAAAAAATCCTTATGTGATTGGTAAAGTATTATATGATAAATTACCTTCCTCGATTATAAAAATAATAGGTTCCAAATTTATCAAAGAGTTAAAGAATTACTTCATAAATTGTGCATTTTATGACATAAATGAATATTTATAAGTAATTGTTAATTTTTAATGTTAAATGACAATGCCAGAAACTATGTAAATAGTCTATTGGTTGCAGTAAATGAATTGAACAAAATAACTAAAATTACCATTGGACATCAAGTTAATCACATACGTTATAAAGAGGATTTGCTGATAGAACCCTTTGTACATGTCTTTTAAAATTGTTCATTGTAAGATTCTTGATATTATTAGGTAAACTATAAACATATGTAATTTTTGTACTCCATAACTATTTTGTGTTTTACTGTATTTACATATTTTTAAAATAGATATTCTTACTTTCTCTACCACGTACTTACTAGGTGGAGTGTGTATTGCATTCCATCCAAATATTTGATACCAAGCTTTCACAAAAAATACATGTTTTGAGGCACCCTGAATCCAAAAAAAAAAACCTTTTTAGAAAAATGTCTGTGTGTGTATGCGTGCGTGAAACTTAACTCAAAATTGAATCTCGGATAAATACCAAACTTGGTATTTAAGTTCAGTACCTTTTAAAGATGCCACATAAAGGTTTTCAAGAAAATCCCTTCACCCCAAGCTACCCTTTACATGGAACATTTTTCAACATTTATTTTCTAAAAAATGCCTAACAATTTTTATTAAAATACCATACATTAAAGGTATTTAAATGACAAATAAAATGTATGTCTTGAGTTTTTTGGAAATAGCCTGTGAAGTCCTCTTCGATCAGAGGGAATTTTGTGAAGTCTTGTATAATTGGTAAATGTTAAGCGAAAGACAAAACTGTACTACACAAAAACTGAACATCTCTTTAAAACACATAATTTATTTTAAGTAACTTTTTTTGTGGCATCACCCATTTCCGAGATATCCGTTATTAATGGTTCGAATTGCTCAGTGTGTAGCCATTCTTTTAAAACCTTGTCGATTTTCAGTTGTTTCTTGCGATATCATGGAAACAGTATGGAATTTTAATGCCAGCATATAGTGTCCAGTTCCAAAACATTTGACTATCACTATTGCCTTTGTATCTATAATGTGTAATACAGGTATTTCCGGAAAGGTTTATTTTGATTAAATTGAAGTAGATAGGAAAATACATTTTTGTAAAAATAATTTGTATGCACGCTAAAGCCATAGAGGATGGAGAAAGCTATGTGAATGTAATTCATGAGATCTTTGTTGCTTCTCATGGGATATCTGAACAGAATTCACATTTGATATAGCTATCTAAATTCTTTTTAATGTAGCAAAGGCAATTTAAGGTATAAATACATGCAAATGTAAGAACATCAAGCTGTTATAAAAAGTGGTTTACAATGTTCTTTTGGTGAGACTCCACAAATTAACCTAATTGCTCATTTTTGTAGGACTAAAAGTTTATTTGTATCAGGGTGGCCTTCCCATAGAAGAGTTCCATAATTTAAGTTACTATAATATCATCCAAACAAGTGTTAGGCCATATGGCCTGTTACAATCTCATAAAAAAAAGTTTATTTCCACCTCATCTTGGGATGTCCGAGATATCTTCCCATGGAGTTTGGAATGGAGCATAGCTTAGAATTCTATGGGATCTTATTCATCTTAAGTGGCTCATTCAGTTGTTCTGATAGGTGTTTATAAAATGGAGAACAGGCTCCAGGCCAAGTTCTTCCATTATAACTTCACTTTGTGTATGGCATTCTCATTAAATGCACTTATTCATTTGCTGTTATTCTGCTATTTCTGTCATTCTTCCTGCCATCTTAATGTCTGTGCTTTACTGCTATAACACATTACTGGTTTTAGCTGGTGTTTTTATATGGATGTGACCTTGTACGAGGGTAATCCCAAAAGTAAGGTGTCCAATTTTTTTAAAATACAAATAAACTTTTATTGTCAACAAATGGTACATAGTTTTGAAGCTTTAACATTTGTCTATTTTTCCACATAATAGCCATTTCGGTCGATGCATTTTTGTAGACGATGTGGCAGTTTTTGTATGCCCATGTCATACCAGCTTGCCGCCATGCTCTTGAAAAAGTGATGGACCTCATTTTTCACTTCATCGTCGTCACCGAAGCGCCTTCCAGCCAAGTGTTCTTTCAACTTGGGAAACAAGTGGTAGTCACTGGGTGCTAAGTCTGGACTATAGGGTGGATGGGTGATGGTTTCCCATCCAAACTGTTGCGGAAGATTCATGGTTTGACGGGCGATGTGGGGGCGAGCATTGTCATGGAGAAGGCTTATGCCCTTGCTCAACATTCCTCTTCTACGGTTCTGAATTGCCCATCTGCATTTTTTTAATGTCTGACAATACCTGTCTGCATTTATTGTTGTCCCAGGACCCAGGTATATAATATGTCCTTATTTTATTTTAAATGTTCTGTATACTATGTAATATTTATGTATATATGTAACTTTATTGTACATTTCCTTAACACGCATATAGTATTTGTATTTTATTTCAAATGTTCCATATTCTATGTAATATTTATGTTTATATATAATTTTTGTACATTTCCTTGACATGTTCTATGTTCACAAGCCTTTATGGCTGCTAGTGAACTCACAGAATACAATCTAATCTAATCTAATCTAATCCATAAAGTCGACCAACAATATCCCCTTTCGATCCCAAAACACAGTTGCCATGACTTTACCAGCAGACTGTGTTCTCTTGAATTTTCGCGGCTTGGGTGAACCGGAATGCCACCACTCACATGATTGTTGTTTGGTCTCAGGTGTGAAGTGGAAAGCCGAGGTTTCATCACCTGTGACTATCGAATCCAGAAGGTTGTCCTTTTCATCTGCATAGCGTTGAAGAAATTGGCGGGAAGTTTCAGCGCGTTGCTTTTGTGATCTTCTGTCAGCATTCTTGGGACCCATCTTGCACACACCTTCTGAAATTTCAACTCTTCAATCCAAGTCCGATGAATAGTGCTTCGAGAAATCTCAGGAACAACAATGCAGAGTTCATCGAGAGTGATCCGCCGATCATGAAGCACGATTTGTTCAACCTTTGCGATTGTTTTGTCAGAAATGGACAGTCTCCCACTTCTTTCCTTGTCATGAATTTCTGTGCGACCATTTGCAAATTCTTTACACCACTTGCGGACATTTTTGACATCCATACAAGACTCTCCATACACTTCCATCAACTGTCGATGAATTTCGACAGGTTTAACCCCTTTTGCACTCAAAAAGCGAATAACTGTGCGAACTTCGCACCTGGCGGTAGTGGCTAATGGGAGCTCCATTATAACTGGCTGCCAAGCCAAGATGGAGGGCGCTAAGGGATGTGCGGTGGTTTCTGAAGAGAGTGGAGGGAGGAAGGAAAAAAGCAGTATGGCCAACATCCACACAAATAGTTTCCCTGCGATCCCAGCGCTTTGGAGACCTTACTTTTGGGATTACCCTCGTACTTTTCAGGACTAGGGAAGGTTCCATTACTGTGTTGATATTCCAATAGTTTGGAATATTTCACAACTTTATTTTTTATTTCTGCATAATCTTCAAATGTTAGATTATAGCCTAAATACATATGTGAGGATGTTCACTCTCTAAAATGTTATTCAAACAAATTTTACTGAAGGCAGGGTATTTTCCCAGTATTTACCCTGTTTTCTCTTGTTTACTTGTTTTCACTGTATTTACTTCTATGTTATATTTTTTCCAAATATGTATGGGTTATGAACAGAATATTGTAAATCATTTTCAGTAGGTGTACAAAATCATCTGCACCCAATGGGTGTGCAATTGGATTGCTTTCAAATCTCATAAGCCTCAGACGAACCAGATTGCTCAACCTAATGATGAGTGGCCTGCCAAAGGTAAAGCTATGAAAAAGGAAAACATTTTGAAGTGACTACTTATGACTATCAGTAGTAAAACTCTTAACATGAAAACATCTCTACTTAATTTATTTGCAATGTTATTGATCTAAAATTTATTATTGTTGCGTATTGTCATAAAGCTTGTGTGATGAGTGTACATGTAAACACTTCGGCATGTTTAAAATTTTGACCATATCAGATAGCTGTAATAGCTATATTGGCAATAATAAAAATGAAGGTGCAGATGCTAGCAAGCAGGCATATGCTGCAGTAGGATACTTTAAGAATTAGAGAACACAAAACGTTAAGTTAAATTGTTCAACTAAAGCAAGAGTCACACCTCTGAGATCTGCCTCCACTTGAACCTCTAGCTTGCTGTATAGGAGCAGACTGGCTAATATGGTGAAGAATAGTTTGATTATAAGCATTCTTAAATGCTACGGGACAGATTCTTCAACAGTTTTTTACTGGATTAAAATGGGTCAGCCATGAGGAGTTTTAATGGCAAATGAAGTGAGGGAAATAAGAGGTCTGATAAGTGTAAAAGACTGGAGATATGTAGGTTGTTGATGAGAAAAATCCTACTGATTTACTGATATAATTCATTTAAAACATTGAAGAAGATCAAATGTTGGGGGGACCCATCTGGTTAAAAACAACTGAATGGGAATGGCCTAAATCAGATGTAATATTAGACTATGGGTTAAGTTTTACAAGAAAGAATGAGAACTGCTAATGCTACATTAATGAATTAAAATAATGACAGGTTTGATATATACAAAGATTTCCAATTTTTTAACAAAATATCCCATCTCAAACTACCGCTAATATGAAAAAAATGTTCAATATTTTTTTTGTTTTCTCAAAAATGGCTGTAACAATTTTGATTAAAATACCATATATCTAAGATATTTACCTGCCAAATAAAATGTACATCTTGAATTTTCAGAGAATAGCCTGTGAAGTCCTATTCATTTGGAAGGAATTTTGTATAAGAGGTAAACCATAAGAGAGACAAAAACATACTGCACAAAAAAATGTAGATCTCTGTAAAAAATACAGTTTATTTCAAATGAATTTGTTTTGTGGCATCGGCCATTTCTAAGATATCATTATTATTGATATAAATTGTTCAATACTTTTGTTGTTTGTTTAAAGTGCTATTGCTATTCAATTGTTTCTCATGATGTCATGGAAAGAGTATGGATTTCAAAGCCAGTATGTAGCAACCGGCTTTTAAACATTTGACTATCACTTTAGTTTCCTATATCCTCTTGTACCTGCAATGAAATGCATTATGAAATTAATTCTGCAAACATTTATCTTGAATAACATAAAGTAGATAGAAAAATTTACTGATGGGATAAATTCACATTACTTTCTCTACCCACTATTGTTTATTTTTATATAGCTTCTACAGACTAGTCTTATGAAGCTTATTTTTCTATATGCTTCATGTTATTCAAAATGAATCTTTGCAGAGATAGTTTCATTGCATATTTTATTGTAGGTACAAGGGGTATAGAGGATACTGAATTGACAGTCAAATGTTTAAAAGCTAGTTGGTATGTGCTGGCCTTGAAGTTCCGTAAATCTCTCCATGACATTGCAAGAAACAATGAGTAGCAACAGCACTTAAGAAAATTAAAAGATGTTGAAAAATTCAAACCAATAATAAGATATCTCAGAAAAGTCTGATGCCACAAAAAGTTATAAATAAATTATGTGCTTTTAAAGAGGTCTACATTTTTTGTGCAGTAAGTTTTTGTCTACTTCTTATGCTTTACTACATTTATATAAAACTACTTCCCAGGCTATTCACAGAAAATTGAAGATAAACATTTTATTTGTCATGTAATTATTTTAAAAATTATATGACATTTTAATCAAAATCTTTCAGATTTTTGAAAGAATAAAGAATAACAGAAAATTTTCCAAGTAAGAGATAGTTTGGGGTAGGGAAATTTTGTTGAAAATCTTCACGTCACATCTTTGAAAGATACTGAACTTAAATACCAAGTTTGGCATTTATTGGACACACTATTTTTGAGTTATGCTGTTCACTGACACACACATACCTTATTACAAGAGTGCTTTATTGGATTTGGAGGGCCTCAAAACATGTATTTCTATTGAAATCTTAACATTGAAGTTTTGGGTGGAATACCATACTTCCTCTGCCTCAGTGCATAGTAGCGAAACTAATAAGTCTTTTGAATAAAAGTTTTTGTGTAAACTAATTATAATAAAGTAATATTCAGTAAGGGACAACTGGTTTGCAATTAGTATTATAGTTAGATGCACATATAATGTTTTGTTCAGATATACTCCTAAATATCTAAGTACATTGGATTTTGAGGCTCTGTAATTGCATAAAATGCGTAGACTTGTATACTGCAAACCATCCTGTTCATTCTATTAAGATCAGAAAACAAATTTACATGAATACAGAATATAAGTTCTTGGCATAAGACAGAGATTGTGCAGGCAATGTCAAATAGCAAGGATAGTTCTTAAGTATGATCCTTTAAATGGCACAACATTCAATGGCATATATTGTTGTGACCTTTAAACAAATGCTCAAATGGGAGGTAGGCGACTCGCTAATAAGGTACCAGGAAGTTCACAATTTAAACAAGGCGAGGCCACGACAAGGGACGCAGCTAATTGAAAATGAAAAATATTATACAATATCTACTAAGAGGATTCCTACATGGTTCAGAATGGAAGGAAGGAGCTTTATACTATGGTAAATTATACAGAATAGAAATGGATGGTAAGAGGTTTAAAATAAAGAGAGTTGAGGGTTGTTACACTACATCACTATAATAACAACCCTCAACTCTCTTTATTTTAAATTATGACACATCACTGTTACTAGCTTCTAAATCTTCAAAATAGTCTGTAAGAGGTTTATTAAATAAAAGGGTACATTACCTCCTTGACTTCATGTCCACTCGTCGAGGACGCCATACATCTTCGTGTATGGAGAGTGCATAAACAACACGACCTGCCCGGTGCGCCTCTACTCACTGACTGCCAAGCCACGCTACTACAGCGTGGGACGCTATCTAAGCTTCTTACCCCCACCACTCTTACGTAATCCCTGATCCAAGCGACCAAGGTCACGTATGCACTTAACAATGCTTGCATACGTCACAATATGTGGTTTCATTTGAGATTTCTTTTGAAAATGGATAAAATAAAATGCTGTGCATTTATTGAATGCTTTGTATTAAAACGTTTAATGCAAACTGAAGGAATTGATTTCCACTTGGAAGATTCTTCACCATAATTTTCTGTGAAGTAATTGGCTGCAGAGTTTAAACATGGCTGTTCTATTTTTTATGATGATGTCCACTTACTGCTATGACAAGAAAATGTGAAACTATACAATGCTGCATTAAATGATGAACGAATCAAGGTGCATGAGCTTGCTGATATTTCTAAGATCTTATTAGATCATGTCTGGAATATTTTTGCAGCAGCATTTGTACATGAGAAAGCATGCAGTATGATGGTTGCTGCATTTGTTACTGCCAATCAGAAGCACATCCAAATTAATATCACACAGGAGTGCTTGGATATGTTCAAACACAACTTGACTCACCTTTTACAGCAGTCCAAATTAGAGTGAAAACACTCCAAAGAAAGCTAAGTGTGTTCCTTCAGCAGGAAAGGTGATTGCTATTGTTTTCTCAGTGTGGTGCTGGTAGACTACCCAGAAAGGACAAGACCATAAATTAAGTACTATGTGCTATTGAAGGATGCTTTGAAGACCAAACTTCTGCATTTTTTAAAGAAGAGAAGAGCTTTTCCAACAAGACAATGCATCAATGTACACTTCTTCAATTGTGAGCATGACTTGTGCTTTGAACTGCTGCCTCATACATTATATGTACCAGATTTGGCTCCCGTAACATTTTCCTCTCCTGAATCTGAAGAAATGGCTCTCTTGGTAGGTTTACCCCCAGATGCTGAGATTATAAGTCACGTGAATTCTTATTTTGCATAATTGGATAAATGGGTTTGTACTGAGCGGTAAAGAAGTTAAGAGTATCATTGGTTCAAATATATAGAGTTGAAAGGTAACTTGAAAAAAAGAAGTGTGTTTTTGTTTCTCAGGCCAACAACTTTCTGAACAAGTGTGTACATGAAGTGAAATGATAATTGGGAAAGGGCATTTGGAAAATAGGTAATGTAAATTTAGGGTACCTCCCCAGCATTTACCATTTATGAGGACTGGAGAAAATCAGGAAAAAATCTCAGGCAGGGAGATTGGCTCTGGTAGGACTTGAACCAATGACAAGTCAATGCTTTGAGAACCTCAGCCACTTTTGTCAGTGCCTTATTATTTTAGAAAGCCAACATGAGTTAAAGAAAGTCTACATTAGTTAGATATTAAATGTGGATGTATTTTTCCTTCAGGCATTGGTTGAACAAGTCACCTATGGCCCCTTTGCCATATCATCTTTCTTTTTTGGAATGAGCATATTGGAGGGTAAGGCAACAAATGAAGCTGTGAATGAAGTGAGAGCCAAATTCCTGCCAACTTGGAAGGTATGTTTTTAGCTTAGTGTATTTATTTCATTTTATTCATAATTATCATTAGTGTCTTAGGTGATAAATGGATAGATAAGTGGGGTCGAGGTTAGCTTGGAGTTTTGTCAACCTCCCACACTTCAGCCTAAAAGTTTATGCAACTTCATTGATAAGGATGCCTTCATTGTTTCCCAAAATCTATTCCTTGAACAAGTTGCAGTATCTTTCTTCCCATGTCAGCATCCTTTACTAGATCTTCCCTGGTTATACCAAGAATAAGTCTCTTTCTTGACAGAAATGGGCAATCAAAGAGGATATACCAGGCAGTTGCCTCATCCTCTTTGCATATTCTACAAATGGGTTCATCCTGTAAAGTCCTACTTTACGTAGATGTTTCCTAAAGTGACCATGTTCAGATATTAATGCAACTATTTTTCTTATTCCAGTTCTATCTAATATCAGGAGAGATGAGGAAAGAGTGTTGCATGAACCTAAGACCATTTTCCTGGCTTGTCTTTGTCCAGGAAAGGCTTGCCACCTTATTTTGTGTTTTTCCCTAATCTGTGGTTTTGGGCAGTACATGTACCGATTCCAACCAGGGGTTCAGGGCCAACATAAGGTATCTTAGTATCCCTTTTAGCCAGCTGATAACCTTTTTCATTTCCATAGATGCCCCAGCACCCATTGCAGCATGTTAAAAGATGACAGGGCATTCAGGACGTTTAGGCATTCCCAAACCAGTTTTTATTTTACCTGGCCTGAGGAGAGTGCTTTTAAAGCACTTTGATTGTCTGTCAGGAATGAGAATTTGTTTACCATGGTAACCTTTCTCAAGATCTCTTAGAGTCAGCTGAGGATAGCAAATACTTCTGCCTGAAAAACTGTGCAGTATTTCCCAAGGCTTATACTAATATTTGTCCTTCGAAATAGGCCATATAAATTCCTGCACCCGATTGTGTCCCTATGCAGGATCCATCTGTGAACCACATAAGTTGATCACATTCTTTATCAGGCATAATTCCTTTCATCTGGTCTTCTTGAGACCCGAGAGTTACCTTAAAATGGAGGGAAAGAACAATATTGAGTATTCATTATGTCAGACGGCATACTTTATACTGGGATATCCAGAAAATTTAGGATAGAGGTGTGTCCAGTTTTTGAACAGCCACCTCTCCAGTTCTCTGTTTGCACTAAGCAGTAGGCAGTAACCCTAGCCTCCACTTGTAAATAAATGTCAATGGGAGGGAGTCCCAGAAGTGTGTCCATGGTGGAGTAGTCTAAAGGTGCCTATAATATAAACACCTGCTAGTCTCTGTGTTTATAGTGTTTTTCCCATCAGACAATGGCTCCATAAGATACCTGAGGCCTAACCATTGAAATATATATGTCAATGGCTGATGTGTGGCTTGATGCCCTAGCTTGCACCATTAGTGTATTTGATGGTTACAAGCAATCACCTAGCTCTATGGAGAGTAATATCAATGTATTCGTCTGGGTCAGTTTCTTATCCAGTACAAGGAGTAGATATTTTACTGGCTCTGAATATTCCAGGGGTGTATTGTCTAGTATAAGATTTCCTAGGCCTTTTAAATTCCTCTTATTGGTAAAAGCAACAACAACTGTTTTGCTGGGATTGATGGACAAGCTGTCCTGCATACACCAGTAGTGAATTTTTCTCAGTCTGTGATTCGTCATGTCTGCAACTAAATTGGGAAATTTCCAAAAAGTAACCAATGCTATGTCATCGGCATAGCCTTGTATATAATATCCCTCCTGGGTCATATTTTTTAGTAGACCATCCACCATGAGACTCCAAAGCAGGGAAGAGAGAACTCCCCGGCGGACAGCCCATCATGGCGATTCATCTCATTTTCCCAAGGAGGCTAGTTGAATTTTTCTGCTCCTTTCCTGCATGGAGTTTATCCAACTACAAAGAGTGCCGTTGACTCCATAGATCTTTGCAGCCAAAACCATAGATTCATAGGGGATGTTATAAAAGCACCCTCTACATCCACGAAAGCTCCCAGGGCTATTCCCTTCCAAGCCATAGTCCATCTTAGGCGATAATGAAACTCTTTATTTAGAAATAAAATGAATATAAAAGACATAGCATTAAAACTACTTTTCAGCCAAAGATTTGTATAACTGTGCACTGTCTCATATGTGTTGAGGAACAATGAAACTCAGCATTTTTTCTGCCAGTTGGGTAATCATGTCCATATACCTAATAATCTAAGCAGCAAATAAACAAAGTATACATCTACTTATTGTGGTGCATTATCAATCAGATTGCTGCAGAAGAAATGAAGGCTCAAAAGCACATTATTGTTCCTCTTTGAATTGCTATAATGCAGGCTTATCAAAGGTAACTAACAATCTGCAATACATTTAAGATTTTGTTTACGGAGCAGTGATACATCAAATACTTGAGCAAGGAACATGATATGCTGGTATTTGTAGCGTATATTAATATAGTCATTCTTTTAATTCTGAAAAGAATATATACACAGCAAAAATTAAGAAGCAATTTGAGAGTTTTGCATAGTAGGACATAATAATTTGTGTTGACTTTAAAAAGGTTACACTTCTGCCTAGAGGAGAGAGAAATTGTTATTTTACAATAACATATCCAACCATTGCAGTCCAAAAAAGAGAAAATGCTATGTTCCAAATAACTTCCAAAATAACATCAAGTATGTTCATGAGTATTTATGCACAACTATAACAGCATGCACTCTTGGTCCTCTGTTACTTACCTTATGTGAGTGCTTTGGCACCAAATTGAATATTCTTCATTCTATTTGTTTACAAAGAGTAACCTCCTTTTATCTTCCTTTGCACCGTATAACATGAATTTGCAACATGCTGTTAACAATAATACTCTATATAATATCATACTTACTTCTCACTTAGCTCACATTAAAAGAATTCACGTCTAGCTTAAGGTTGACCTGCTGAAGTCTAACATCCTCCTCAGGTTGCATAGCTGATCCTAAAATGTCTTGCCTATTTCATTACATCAGGATAAAGGAGGCAAGTGTCATATGTGAGGCCCGTCATTACAGACTCCATAGGTCTCTGGAACATTGTGGGTGCATTGTAGGGTCCAAAAGACATTACCGTGAACTGTTACAGACCATAAACAGTAGAAAATGTTGCCTTCTCCTTGCCATGGAGCTGAAGTGTCACTTGCCAGTATGTCAACTGCAGGTCCAGGATGGAAAATCATCTCGCTCCCGCTAAGGTGTCTAGGGTTTCTTTGAAATTAGTGCATTTTCTTCATTTGTTTACTTATCTTAATTCTTATTGTACCTATTTATTGTATTGTATCCAGACAACTTATTTTTGTCATAAATCAGTCACATTTAGATCTTTTAAGTGCTTATAAATTTACTTTTTTGTTAGTTGTTATTTGTGTAGACTTTTACCAGTTCATTAAACGTTATTGTACGTATTTAGTTTTTAATACACACTACATAGGCCATGAAAGTGTATATTAAAATAATTTTAAATTGCAAACTTGAGCATCAATTAAGTTAAAATTATACGTACAGAACACAGAGGTTCCTGTAAACCAAATTAAACTAATTTTGTGCGTATATAGAAAACAAGAAGGGGAAAAAAGGAGGGGGTGGAAATTCAATGCGGCCATTTGGATTTAAACCCAAAATTTAAATGTTTGTTTATCTACATATTTCTGGTAGCAAATTGTCTATGAACTGTCTATTATCAGTAAAATTTGTGTAGTGTTATTCATTTACATCCAGTGTATATATACACCTAGCCATCCGATTCACAGTGGGAATTGAGAAAGATGGTTCTTTACCATTGCTGGATATGACCACAATATCAGTTTTGGAGTGTACAGAAAACCTTCCCACATAGATGATTACATAAAAAAACAATAGCTTCAATCTCAGATCACATCAACATGTAGCATTCCAGAGTTTAATTCACAGGCTAGTCAACCTCCTGCTCGATGACGAATATCATGAGGAATGTAAGCAGGCCCTAAAATCTAGTGTCCCATAATGGCTTCAAGAAAACCTTCGTAGACAAAATGATAATGAAATCAAAAGACAGAAATCAGTAAACAAAATAAGTACACTCATTAAAGAAAAAGAATTCAAGTAATTCGTAAAGAAATTGGATAACACTGTGTTATCCTATGGGGAAAATGTTAAATTAAAAAAAAAAAATTGGATAACACAGTGTTTATTTGGCTTCCTACAATCAAATATAGCATAAAAAACCTACAAGGCATTTCGCTCAAAGACATGCAGGTGTATACCAAATCAATTGCTTAGACTACCACCAAGTATACATCGG
Organism: Deroplatys truncata; assembly: GCA_030765065.1. NCBI lineage: Eukaryota > Metazoa > Arthropoda > Insecta > Mantodea > Mantidae > Deroplatys > Deroplatys truncata. Next base: position 162,382,220 of record CM060983.1, read on the forward strand.
AAAGACAAAAACAGCCTGAATACCAAGTTCAAAGAACTTTTAAGGAATGTCAAATACAAACAAATAGATGTCAGCAATACCAGCCCATTATTACTATAACTTCTATCCTGTAGAATTTTTCAACTTATAATGCATTAAAAATCACAAATTCCTTCTTCCATCATAAAAGCATACATAAATTTAGTTAAACAATTGAGTTTTATTTATGGATGCTCTTTAACTACTATGGTCCTTAGCGTCCCATTCTATATTGGGCATGAAACACCGTAATTTTGCTCAGAGGCCTCTTCATCAGGCTTGAGAGGTTCTTTTACGTGCCATAAGTTTATGACATGGAACCACTGGCTTTACTTCCCTTTCAAAGGAAGCCATTTTTATGCCCAAAAAATCCATTGCCCTCCTCTGGGTTTGAAGCCGCGAACTCAGGAACTAGAGGCTAGCATGGTAACCACTACACCACAGAGGATGACTATAAATTTACTTGGGCTGTCAAGTGACTAGAATAGTTTTACAGTAAAACTCCACTTAACTGAAATTATGGAGAGGGGTGGAAAAGAAGAAGTAAGAAAGAATTAATGAAAAAATAATGTGTGATACATTCACATGACTTTCTCTACTCTGTATCTTTATTAGTGGATGTACAAACTATTCTTACTAAAGCGTATTTTTCTATTACATTTAATCCAAAATGTTTGCAAAAATCGTAGTTAGCTACATTACACATTTTGTTATAAATATAAAGAGAACAACTATAGTCAAATGTTCAAGAACTAGACGCTAGATGCTGGTCTTAAAATTTCATACTGTTCCATACAATCGTGAGAAACAACTGAAAATTGATGGAACTTTAAAAGGAATGACAAGTATTGAACAATTTGAACCTTTAATAACGGATATCTCAGAAATGGTTTATGCCACAAAAAATCTTATTTTAAGTAAATTGTGTGTTTTAAAGAGATCTACATTTTTTGTGTAGTATGCTTTCGTCTATTGCTTAACGTTCACAAGTTATGCAAGATTGTACAAAATTTCTTCCAAATGAAGAGGACTTCCTAGGCTATTCCCAGAAAATTCAAGATATACATTTTGTCATGTAAATATCTTTAATATATGGTATTTTAATGAAAATCGTTAAGAGATTTTTTAGAAAATCTAAGTTTTTGAAAAATCTTCCATGTAAAGGGTAGTTTGGGATGGGGTTTTTTTTTTTGAAAATCATTGTGTTGCATTCCTGGAGGATACTAAACTCAAATGCAAGTTTGGTATTTATCCAACTTTTCATTCTTGAGTTGTGCTGTTCAGAGGCAGACAGACACACCGACACACATACGGACATGTTTCTAAAAATGCTCTATATGGATTCAGGGCAACTCAAAACATGTATTTCCAGTGAAATCTTGGTATCGAACTTTTATGTGGAATGCAATACTTCACCTACTTATATACGTAGTAGAAAAAGTAAAAATAGAGTTTCTCAAATTTGCACTGGCAACATTGCTGCAACAATTGCCAATGTTCTTTTGTCATTATCTCAATACAGGTACTTGGTATTGTATGCACTTAATCCTCATCTCCTACCCCATATTCCAAGATATGTTATTCTATTAAAACAAGTGTTAACTGCTTGCACATGCATTCAATGCAAATGCCCACTGTTATTTTACTATTGGTGCTGGTCAGTGTAGTTTATTTGTGTTTAAGATGTTAGCAAAAAGACAGCATATTGTAATAAGCATTGAACAGAAACTCAAAGCTAGTGACAGTGGACGAGGCCTTCAAAGCATTAGAGATGAGAAAGACTGACTACAAATTGGTTTTCAAATTTTAATGGGAAATTTTGAATTACAATATTCATTCAATAACACAAAAAGTTTAGTTTTTAGGTTGCCTTGTGTTTTGTAAAACGAAGCAATGGATCAACACCAACTTACATAATGCTTATCAAACAGTGGCATGATATAGCTACTCCTTAGAAAAGAAATAACTGAGTGTCTTTGTAAATCTGTAATGTATATTTTAATATTGTATACAGTAGTAGTTTTTAGTTTTTTATTAAACGTTATTATATGCATTTTGAATACAATTGTTTTCTTCATTTTGTTGCTTAAAACTGTTACCACCTGTTATCTGAAAAGAAATGTGTCATCCAAAATGGCTCTGTCCCCTTTAGTTCAGTTAAGCAGAGTTTTACTGTAATTAATAAACTTGCTAAGGATGACAAAGGTATGGTTCTCCCAAACTTTCAATATAAACTCTGATCATTTTACATTGCTACCCAAGATGGATTCCTGATGGATAAAAGAACACCACCAATACTTGTTAACCACAAAAATATTTATGAAATAAACTGCCTTAGAGAAGGCAGCATAAGGAGATAAAAGGGTAATTGTCTCAAACAGTATTTAGATGAGTAAATGCTTAAATATTAACAGCAAATGGAAGGATTTAATACAAATAACATAACCTGCAATTGAGTCTTAAGGAATTAAATATAATAGAATTTTAAATGGTAGAGAAAACAAATGTTATTTAAAAACAATGAAGCATAATTAATTTTTATAATGGAAGAATGGACCATGATGTATTATCCAATTAAGAATATGAGCTGATATTACTAACGCATACCAGTTTAAATTGCTTGAGACATCTTTTGAAAGCAGATTCACCTCTTGGCCAGCAATTTCAAAACCTGTCCTCAGTAGTATTAAGTAAGTGATGCAATGTGTAAGTAATATAAATTCAGATAATTCTTAATCTAGAGGCAGTTTGCTTGAAAGAGTTTAAATAACTCCTTTGAGGACAACATTAAATACGAAAGCAGATATTGAAGAAAGAAAAAAAAAAAGCTGGGGTACTAATGTAACATTTGAATATGATACCCACTGACAGCAAGTACAGACTTATGAAGTATTCTAACAGTTAAACAGAACAGTAAAGCTTGTGGCACAGAGAGGGAGGGGAGGGGGAGAGCACTCAACCAATTTTGAAAAAAGTTTACGATTTTCACCGTTTAAACGTCTGTCTCTGATTAAGGCAGCTTCTTATTTTAACTCCTAAATGAGTGATATACTGGAAAGGCTTTATAAAGTCTGGATATAAGTACATGAATATATTGACCCATAATCAAAGTAATAATCAAATTATGTTTCCATCAATACTTGTAGACTTAATTCACAGACTGTGATAAAACAGTATTGTGTTGTATGAGGTGCAGTATTGACAGACATTTAAATGGCTTACAGCAAAGGAGTTAACAACAGTTTATAAAATTTATGCAGAAATTATAATAAGGCATTTAAATGCCAAAAAGTGACGTACTTGAGTAAGAACAACATGCTTGCATTGCCCTATTTTTTACAGTTTTTCATTTAAAGCTTTTTCTATTTTTTTTTTTTTTTTTTTTCCATTTTAGTCTATTTTGAACTTAAACTTTCTTTTCCTCAAATTTCAGTTTGTTTGTCTAGTTTTAAAAAGAAGAGCTTCCAGTTCATGTTTTTGTGTTTCTACTTTTTTGATGCATGTATTGTTTGTAACAATATAGTGGGTTTTTAAGAAAATGTTTTTCATCAGTTTTTATGTTAAGAATGTGGCCATAAGAGAACAGTAAGAAGTTTAACGAAGTCTGGATTTTAGAAATTTATTTTAACTTTTGTTGAATAATAATATATGTATTCAATAAATCAAATAAACATACAATAAACAATTATTTAAGTTGCAATCACTTGTGTATTGGCCATTTACCTGCTACTTATTATGTCATAATTTCAACTCCATTCTCTCGGATATAATATTTTAGTTAAGTGCACGAGTATATCTGCTTTATACGAAAGACTCAAGAAAAGTGATGAAAGTATTTGTATCTATTTAATTTTCTGTTATGTTGCTACGGCATTGAGCAATTAAATTGGTGGTTGGTGTATTCTCCTAGGAGGTGAGACAAAACAAATGTGTTTCCTGTAATATGTAACTTGTAAATTAATGAAGATAATGATAATTTATTTGATAATTTAAATCCTATGCAGTTCCTTGAATATGATTCCAACACAAAAGTAATTCTCAATACACTTAATTAAAATTAATGACAATAACATGAATTAACTAATATCAATGTGGAACAACATAAAAATTGTTACCATTCATAATTAAATACAATTCATTGACAAGCATTAAAGCTTCATATTCACATAGTGTGTTATTTTATATTGGTTTCTTATTTTAGATTGGAGTGTGCGTGTGGCCTTTGCTTCAAACCATCAACTATCTGTATATTCCAGATAAGAACAAACTTCCATATGTTGGTTTATGCAGTCTAGTATGGACAGTTTTTCTAGCATATATGAAGCATTTACATGCCAACACAGACAAGCCAAAACATAAAACATGAAATGTATGTAGTGTTTATAGCATGGATTCGTTATAAAGTTTTCTCGTAATAACAAAACAGCATTATTATTTTAACAAAAAATTATTTTAGAAATATAACATGTGAAAAGAAACTATGTTTTAAAAGCACAAATGTTAGTGTTACGTTATTGCATTGTACTAAATTTATTTTTATTGAATATTAGTTTCAACCGTTATAATAATGCATAGTTGCTTGCCCACTGATCTACAGTGTCCTCTTGCCAAACAAATCTAGTTTAGGAACTACCAGCATTGCTGATCAAGAAAGATTTTAGTTACAGTAATGAAATTTAGTCTTTTTACGCAAGAAGGAACTTGTGCTTCTTGTTGCTTTTAAGGTAAGTTATCCTATTCTTGCAAATATTAAAAAAGAACTAATCTGCATGTCTATGCTACAAATGTAAATAAAATAAATAAATGAATATATAAATAAGTAAATGAAAAACAGTTTAAAATAATACATTCTTTAAATCATTAATGCTCACAATAAGCTGGTACCTCAGCAATGGATATTAAAAACTGTTTCACATAGCAGTCATGCTTTTTTAGCTCTTAAGATATCTCACTCTCTCCTGTGGTTACAACACATGGTTTGCACTTGCAACAGAGAAGGAAAATGAGGAACAGTTTCATCATTAAATAAGGAACTAATGTTTTTGAGTCAGTAAGTTTTAATCTGTGGAACAGACATCTTTACAAATCCAAAAGCACTACAATAGGAATTGAAAACAAGGAGACAGATTTCTTAGGTAAGTACTTGAGAACCAAGTTCTATGAATATTACACAGACCTGCATTTCTTAAAATGTTTTTCTTATTTTGGTCTAGTATGTAATTATCAGATTTCTACTTTCTGTACCATTGAGTTATTATCAGATTATCATTTTGTGCCACAGCATTCACCATGAGGAGATCCAAAAGGGAGACTGTTACTCTGGAATATTTTGCTTTGGGAAGCTTAGCTATATCAACTAAAGTCTTATTTTAGTGGACACCATGTTTTGACATTTTGGCAGCTACTTCATCCACACATAAACCCTAGATGGATGGATGGACAGATGGGTGTAAATGTGGATGACATAGCTGGGAGGATTTTAATAAACCCACCAACCTATCCTCACATTCAGCATTGTGGGACACCAAAACACCATGACAAGTCAGTGCTTGATTGGCATTCCCTCCAATATAATGTAACAGTTAATACGGCTGTAACTTGGTCCCCAGAGCCTCTTGTGTAAAAAGCATGCTACACCATGGGCGGTTGAGAGATCGGGAATTGGGTAGGAGAGATTGTGGATTTCACATCACTACCCCTTGCAACCCAAAGGAATGCAGTAGAGTCCCAGTAATTTGAGCTAATTGGGGCTGAAGCTACCTCGAATTACAAAAAACTCAGATTATATGGAAATATCACTAAATCAAAGGATAAATCATGAATAAATGTTTAATGAGCACAACAATAGTTAAAAAAATAAATAAAACAAAACAATTTAGTGCATACCTGTGTTATATGTACATATATGGGTACACATTTGTAAGTTGCAAAAATATAAGCTACATTTTAAAGGAATTGTACAAAGTCCTGAACCTTGTTTTTTAGCAGTAAAGTCGCGCCATCTTCTAAGAAGCATGGTATCAGTTGGAGTAGCTTCCGCTTGGTACTCGATATAACGCAATGCCACATCTAGTGCTGCCAAACCCTCAGTGTGAGTGATCACTGGTACAATTTCTTCAGCCAATTCCTCTTTGCTACTGTTTTCAGCAGGCTCACTAACCATTTCAACAATTCAAGATCAATCACTTCAAACTGTTCATCACTGTTCATCCATTCTGAAACCTCACTTGCATTTGCATTTTCACATCCACTTCTGCCAATGGTAGATCCTCATCTGTACTGTTAGTTTCCATTTCATTCCATAAAATCTGGTTCCAAGACTTTTTTTAGTGTCTGCGTCTTTATTTCGAACATGAATCAGCTATTCAGTAAACTACGCCTTTTATTGTAGGTTTTTTATTTTTTAAATAAGAAATCTTTGATGCTTCCTTCACCTTCTGTTGTTTGTAGAAGCATCTGAAGCGAATGATAATACTTTTTTTCAAGCATTGTAAAATGACTTGGTCCATAGGCTGTATTAAATTTGTCACATTAGGGGTAAGAACAATGCGTGAATACCATCACATTGTAATTCTTCATCAGGGTCTGAACCAGCATTGTCAAGCATTAAGATTGCTTTGGAAGGCAAGCATTTTTTCTTTAGGCATCTTTTGGTCTCTGGAACAAACTCTTCGAAAAACCACTTCTTCAAAATATTTTTGTCCATCAGCTTAATCTTATTCAACAAAAAAAATGTTTATTGAATAAGAAATATGTAACAGGCAGTGATATTTTTTAAATCTGTAGGCTTAGCAGACCTACCTATTACCAGTAGCATCAGTTTATGGTCTCCACTTGCATTCGATGCAGCAAGAACTGTTAACCTCTCTTTGCATTTTTTGCTTTTGAGGTTAGAGTTTTAGATGGAAGCATTTTATAATTTAGTCTTATTTCATCACAATTATACAGTTGATCAGGGGTAAGATTTTCTTCTTGTATAATTTTTCTTAATTTCTCACAAAATTGTATAACAGTTGGAGAATCCACACAAAGTTTTTCACCGCAAATTTCAAGCTATCTTATGCGGTATCACTTCTTCACCTATCCAACCATCCTGAACTTGCAGTAAAATTGTCCTCGCCTTCCTTTAACTCATTCCTAAAAAATACAACTTTTTCTTGCAGAATAGGTCCTGAAAATTGTATTTGCTTTTCATTTTTGTTGAGTAAACCAAATGAGGAAAGCTTCACTCGTTTTTTCATACTCAGATTTCTTCATTGACTTTGGTTCAAATAACGAAATAGAACACTCTTTAAATGAAAACCTCTCAATTTTGTCTGTTTCTATGCCAATCTCCAACTCACTTCACCAACTCCATACTCAGCAGCAAGTTATTTTTAATGTTTCTCCTTTGTCTAATCTTTTCAAAGCCTTCAGTTTCACAATCAAGCACAAATTTTCTCTTACTCCTACCACTCAGTATAATGTATGAATTAAAACATTAAGAAACACATATGTACAACACTTTAAAATCAACATGTCACAGGTGGGCTCACTACAGTACAGATGTTACTACACAACCATTTACATACAACCACGGTCAGCCTACGTTGTAAAATGTGTATTTTTACTTAAGTGTACATATTTTAATGACCATTGTCGCTGAGTAGGGACAACAATAGGGATAACAATAAGGATGGTATGCACTGTACAGCTGATTGTCAGGCGGTCCCAATTAGTGAAGGGTCAATAAAGAAGGAGCAAGCGCACTCCTCGAAACGTAATGGTACCTGTCCAACTGCAATAGAAATGCATTAGCAGTCTTGAGGCCAAGGTTATTTCTGTGCATTATGAACAAAAACCCTAAGTGAGACAGTTTTACCTGTATTGTACATGGAAAATTAAAACAAAGTTCAAAATGTAACATATTCAGAAGTGCGTAAAACGTACATGTGGACAACGTATAAAAATGAGAGTTTACTCTAGTTTTATGTAAAAATTTTTAATTTTCTTTAGACCAGCTCGAATTACACGAAACCTGTAAATACTGGGGTTCTGCTGTACTCAGATTGGATTAATTCAAGAAATAATAAAATGAAAGGAAACTTACAAATGCCTGTAGACAAAGAGAATCTGTTGAATAATAATCATCATCCACTGGACACTGTTTGGTTAATTTTGATTTACATTTAAATACAAAAATACACAAGTAAAATACACCTTTCTTGTAAGAAACAGCTCTTGTTTTAAAGACCCTTAATACAAACTACCCATATATTCGGTTCTGCATTGCATTATATATTTGCAACACAAATGTAAACCCTCAGTTTTCATGTGGTCTACAAATGGAAGTTTAGATTAATAAAGATGTAATTGTTAAGTAATCAAATTTAAACATATACATTACGTAGTTATGATTGTGCTGCATTAGGTTATGTTTCTTGAAATGTAATATAATTTTTTAAATTGCACTGGCGTGCTGAAACATAATAGCAATTTGACATTTTTAGTTGAGCATATAAATAAGTAAATGCATGCAAAATTCAAACATCTTATTTAGTTTTTAAAATGTTTTCTACTCCGTTTTGTCACAAGATTTTTCTTTTACTCTTTCTGAACAAAATTATAATCAATGATTTGAAGAAGTTGTGTTCTTAAACTTTGTTACGTAATGAATTACGTAACATTACTTAATCTGCCCCACAATTTAGAATCAATTTGAAATAGTTGGTTGGCTCACGTATTATTTTTAGCTGCTTTATGTTTATCTGCCCCATATATGTGCGCTAACTTTAAGATGATTTGCTGCTGTTACGTAATAATAGTTTACGTAAACTTAAAGAAGGTTATGTTGTTCAACTGTTGTTTTATGTAGTTTGTAACACGCTTTGGGCGTCGGGTTGAATTTAATGCTTACGTAATATTACTGTTTGAATTTGCCTCAGCTGCGTCAGTCTTACTTAAGAGTCATGATTCTTGGGTAGGGTGCGGCATGACAATAATTGTAGACATCACAGAATTAAACTATTAAATTTCACTTCTTTTATTTAAATTCTTTCACATATTTATAAACCACTACACTTTTTAAAGAACTGTGAGAAACTTTTATATATTCACTTAGCGCATATATCTGTTTTTACTAAACGCCCGTAGAGAACACATTTTTCCATCTACACACTACCACGTCTCGCCAGGAACTAAATAACCTCAACGGTCAAAACCCATAGCTTTGGTATTGCAAGTCTCTGATTGGCTAATTCTAGTACAATAAATTTCTGTATTTAACTTAAAACTTTTCTTTGCTGTTGATTGGCCAATTTTAAAACTGTCACTGAAACTACGTCATCGTCGCTCTAATCATCACCAGTACATTTCAAGATTCTATACACATTATTGCTACAATTACCTCATTATTACTCATTGTTAGCAACCTAAAACTTATTATTCTCACAGTTCTTGCATTATTAGAGTATGTAATGTATTCACATAACTTTAATAAAATATGTTTACAATAAAAATAAGCATTTGCAATGACTGTTACATACAATTTAAATAATTATTACATACATATTGTTTCAAGGCGGGTCGTTATTGAATTTAATTATAATAAAATTACAATTGAAAATTATTCAGGTATTAAAATACTGCCTCAGGTTTACTAGATTTAATACCAGTTTGCAATATCCATAGTGCGAAGCCAATAAGAAAAAAAATCAGTAAAAACAGCAGCGTCACTACACACAAAATTATCAAAACAACATTTCTGTAGTTATACTCCACACACCACGTTATTTGTGACATTTATTGTAAACATTTGTATAACTTAGAGTTCAAACTAATTGAATTCATGAATATTATTGCTGGCACAAATCCAACTCTGTGAAATACAACTTCTCATATTCACCATGTGCTATTATAACTTAAATTAATTAATTTTTATTTTGCTTAAATTATTTATTTACCTTTTGTTACCTAACTTACACAATCAGGGGCATTATTTAGGGGGGCAGGGGGTCAATCCTTCCCCAGTTTACAAGAAATGATTAGGCTACTGGTTATTATTGCTTTACCAAAAGAAAAATTGCAATAACTGTACTTTTAATATAAATATTTCACATTTGAGGAGTAAAAGATAATTTTCTTTTCAGACTAAATGTGTCATTAAATTTACATGAAACTACAGTAAACTGCTTCAGGTAATTTTGCCCCTTCCCAAACAAACTGAAATGATGCTCCTGTATACAGCGATATTATTTTTATTACCTGAAATAATTTTAGCATAATAAACATGAGGAAAAAGTGAAAACTCAAATTGGTATTGTAATTTGCTCCAACATCCATTATGGTAGCCATAGGTAGAGTTAAACAATTTCCCGCCTAATTCCCCCTTCCCTATACAATTTAAGTTAATGAGTGAAGTGAATAAAAGAAGTAAATGCTAGCTAGTATATACTAGTAGTTTTAGAACTTGCTAGGAATGAGGTGAATAATCTTTTGCTGAAAGCAAGTAGTAAATGCTATGCTGCCCGGAAAGAAATCCTCTAGCATTTACTAATTTCCCTCCCGAATTATGCTGAGTCAGTCAAAAAGTTCTTTCTTTTCCCCTCTTTTTAATTGCTCGCGTGCATAGTAACATGTAGCTGATTTATGGAATAGTACATATTTTAATTCTGTTTTGTAAATATTGCAATTAATATATTTTCCGCATTAAAAATTGGGAGAGATCATTGTCATTACATTGTCCATAGAACCAGTGTAACACTGTTACTGTCACCTGTGGTTAAAGCTAACACTGAACCTGAAAATGCCGCTTCCATGACTACAGTAGGAATCTGAGTCGCTTCAGTGTAACACGTGTTAGTTGTTGGAGCAATGGCATCATATGATGAGACTTTTGATGCAGAAAATGGAAATGCAAAACACCTTGACAGGTCTTTGATGTGACATTGGTTGATAAATATTCTGTCATACTAGATAAATCACAGATACATGCTGTTGTTTCATCAAAAACAAGAGCTTGGAGTATGTTGACTGCAGAGTTCTCGAATACAATTGGAAAGAAAATAGAAGTTGGCCAGCTTAAACTGTTGAATAACCTGAAATAGACTGGGAAGGAAGGACGGATGGACTGACTGGCTGGCTGACCGATCGACCGACCAACCATTGGGAACAGCCATAAAACTGAAGCACTGGGAAAAGCAGATGTTGGGATTCTTGATAAGACCAAAAAATATCCAGTTTTCCACAAAATACCAGACACATTATTTGCCAGCATCAAAAGAAGCATTGACAACACAGCAGTAGTAGAAGATAATGCAAGGTCAAGGGATGAGTAGGCAAAATGAAACACAGCAGACAGTATGGAAATAACATTTCCTCCCAAAACAAGGAAGACAGCAACAGTTGCAGCATATGAAAATGAAGAAACAAAGCCGCTATCAGGTCTGTAATTGCAGAGAGCAGTTTTACTACAGCAATTCAAAATAAACAAAATGAAAATTGAAAAATAAGGAAATGAAGGATATTAAGCAAACATTTATGATAGATTTATGTCGACTGATGAAGACTTGGAGGGATTTTTAGTTTTTAGAAAATCATAAATTATTAATTGTAAAATAAATACATTAACCATACCTGCTCCTTAACTCTTAGAGCAAAAAGAATAAGATGGAAATAAAGGTGAAAATAAAACAAAAATAAGAAAAATAATGAACTTGCTTTATGCAAATGCACTATTAATGTGTGGGACATGCTGCTTGTTCTTGTTTATTTGTACTACCATGCATGCAAATGCCTGTACTTTTGTTTGTTTGTATTTTCCCCCCTCTATTTTACATAAATCGTTTGGAAATATATTGTTTTTTTTAGTTCTATTTATGTCCCGCTTTTAACTGCATCGCTCTTATCAGCGGCCTTTCCTTTGGAACTTATTGCCTATTGGCAATGGTGTTAACTCGTGTAACTCTTTTTGTTGGGTGACTTGCGCTTTGGAATATTCTATTTTGGTTCTTAATATATTACAATACTGGGAAGGGGTATTTTAATTCTCAGCATATTTGACAAGAACGTACCTAGGTGCTTGAAAAGGAAATTTATTTTTAAGACATTTTACAGAATTTTACAAATGTACTTCTTTTACACACTTCTGTTAGTTATGGCATACTGAAACATTTCATTGTGTTTGTTGTTTTCCTGTTTCCTCAGTCACCATGTTTTTGTACTGCTCATCGTAAACCTCATTATTTTCTTCCACTTGAACCACGTCAGCATAAAAAACATCGTTTAGACTCTCTGCTACATAATGTAAGACTTGGAACATGTTCAAGTGATACTCTTAACACGGTTGCCAAGGATAGGAAAGTTTTTCTTCATTTGCTCAAATACCCTTTCAACTGTGACCCTTTCCTTGGAATAGTCTAATTTAAAACACCTTTCATCTTCATTTCTTGGCGATTTCAAGGGTATAATGAGCTAAGGGGATATTCCAAACCCTAATTCATCTAACAAGCAAGTGGCACATTCTCTAATAGGACTGCTCCGCCATATCCTGGCATCAACACTTCCAGGCCATTCAGCAGAGATGCTTGTAAATTTTTCAGCTGCATCATAAGTAGCTTGTGCATTTATACTGGGATAACCCTTGCGGTTTATATACTCATCTCAATGCATGTTGGGGTTTTTTAATTTCTACATGTGTACAATCCAGTGCTCCAAATACTGTAGGTATTGTAAATCAGATCTGCCACAGAAGCTGAGCCACATTGCGATCCATGACCATATGCACAGTTTTTGTTACGGTACTGCGATGAATGCTGAAATCATTGGCCACCTCACTCTGAAAACCTACAATGAAATTATTTCAGTCATAGTAATTATAGTTACTACATTGTGTCAAAATTATCAAAATGTGTACACATTTTTACGACTTAATTAATCCTGCCTATGTATTTCAACTTATTGGGATTGACCATTCACCGAAACAATGTAGAATTGGGTAGATGCTCACTTGGGTCAGCATAATAACTTAACATTTCCATCTTACGTTTTGGAGTATGCCCGTCCCCTCGAGCAAAAATTCAGTCATTAAATTTATATTATCTTTTTCAAATCGTAATAATCTTTTACAATCATCAGTTTGCCTGTGCTGAAGGTACAATCTTACTTTTGCAAACTTCCATGAACATGGCCATAGCTGATACTAAGCAAAAAATCAGCATGCCTGTTGGAAGAGTTGAGAGAAACAGCATTTACTACCCCCTTCTAATATTACCTAAGGTTTATTCACCCATTATGCCTAGCCAATTCTAGCTCCTGCAAAAATCTTAGCTTTTACTAAGCTTAGTATATACATACATTTTTATTCACACAAAAGTCAAGCAAATATTTAAAAACTGTGTAGTAACAAGCACATGCTACCTTTTATTCACTTCACCCAGTATATCGTACATATAGTTATAATGGCATGATTATCGGTGAATATATTCTGCCATACACAGGTTGCTATGGTTCAAAACGGAGAAGTTTAATGGCTTAAAAATCTTTCATCAGATGGAAGTAAGAGGTCTTGGCGTATGATATTAAAATTACTGGAATGAGAAAGTGCATTTTTTGTTGTCTTAGATCAGGAACAACCAACTCGCAAGCACACCGTGTTTGAACCGTAGCATCAAAGAGCGTCCATAAATAAAACTTTTTTTTTTTACTAGCAGTATTAGCAATTACTGCCTCCAATATGGCTACTTCCCCAAATGGAAAAACGCGTGAGTCCTCGTGTTCACAAAATCCGGAGAGGACCGCACCAACGCGAACTACAGGCTAATTAGCCTTCTAAACACAATAAACAAACTAGTGGGAAAAATAATACCTAAGCGACTCGAGCATTACCTCATTAGGTTTTCGCACAAATCACTGACGCTGCAACAAACTCGATGCATAAAACACGTGACTCTCGGTTCCAGTCACCGAAAAAGCACAGGAATTGTCTTCCTTGACATGCAAAGGGCCTTCGACACCATCCACCACCCTAGCTTCTTATATACGTTCAAACAGTTAAACGTGATTAGCACGATGATAAAACTCGTAGCACACTACCTAGAAGGAAGTTCACTCCATCACAATCGCGCAAACCAAATCCACTATCAGAAGCATAAAAGCCGGAGTCCCGCAAGGAAGCATAATCTCTCCAGTACTGTTTAACCTGTTCATAAACGACATACCTAAAATACCAAACACGCCACTCTTCATCTACGCGGACGACACAGCCATAGCAGCGCAGTCATGAAAGATCAACACAATACACACCAGATTCCAAAATGCACTAAAAGGCCTGGAAACCTGGCTCAGCAAATGGCGCATCAAAGTCAAAGCAGACAAAATCCAATCCCTACTATTCACCAAAAGAACAACACACGCACACTCCTCCCAAAGCTACAAATATTTAACGAAGACATACATTGGTCTCCTCCAGTTAAATACCTAGAAATCACACTGGAGCCAGGACTCATGTTTGCCCAGCACGTAAAACGAGTAAGAGCAAAAGCATAGGACAATTAAGCCGACGATACCTTCTAATGAACCGCAAAACAATACTAAGCGCCAGAAGAGGCATAACCCTTTACAATACCTGATCAGGCCAATAACAACATACGTCGCCCCAGCATGGGGCCACTGTACCCTCAGCCACATCAACACACTGCACATCCTGCAACAAAAAAATCTTAGCATGATCACCAAAGTGGTCCTAACTGCACCTGTAGACCTTTTACATGAACTGAATATATACACAGAAGAATTCCTAAAAAAAAATCTAGCCTTTGAAACATACAAGCGAACCACAGATCACAATCACCCCCTGATGACACAGTTAAGGTAGTACTCAACAGCTAACTGTACTGCACTATAGGCCCCTTTCACTCTTCGATAGGAACCTAACCCCTCACCAACGATCCCCCAGGAGCCGATTAATACCTGGAAAGCTTGTACCCCCCCCCATGCACCGACCCCGCAATTACCACGGCAAAACGACCAGAACAAGTGTGTGTGTGTGTGTAAGAGTGAATGCAATCAAAGTAAGGTAAACGTATATGTATTTTTTTAATTAAAAACAGATTTTTTTAAAAAAAATGCGTTACATTCATATGATTTTCTATACCCCTCTATCGCTTATTAGTGGGTATACAAAGTATTCTTGCTGAAGCTTTTTAATCCAAATAAACCTTTGCAGAAGTAGCTAAAGTGCACATTTCGTATAGGTACAAAGGCAACAGCGGTAGTCAAATATTTAAGAACTGAATGCTATACGACGGCCTTAAAATTCCAGAGAATTCACGAGAAATAAATGAATGTTGACAGAACTTAAGAGAATGACCAAGCAGTGAACAATTCGAGCATTTAATAACGGATATCTCAGAAATGGTTTATGCAACAGTAGAACTTCGAAATAAATTGTGTTTTAAAGAGATCTACATTTTTTGTGTAGTACGTTTACGTCTATTGCTTAAGGTTTACCAGTTAAACAAGATTATACAAAATTTATTCCAAATGAAGTGGACTTCACAGGCTATTCCCAGAAAATTCAACACAAATGTTATATTTATAATGTAAATATTTTACTGTATGGTATTTTAATAAAAATCGTTTGCTATTTCTTTATAAAATCAAAGTTGGAAAAATTCTTCCATGTAAAGGGTAGTTTGGGGTGGGGGGACTTTCTTGAAAATCTTAGAGTCGAATCTTTGGAAGATAGTGAACCTAAATACTAAGTTTGGTATTTATCGGAAGTTTTGTTTTTGAGTTTTGCTGTTCCAGGCAGGCTGACGCCCGTATACACACATGGACCTTTTTCTAAAAAGGTTTAATTTTTTTTTAATTCAGAGGTCTCAAAATATATATTTCCGGTGAAGTCTCAATATCGAATTTTTGGGTGGAATACAATATTTCCCCTACTTACACATAATAGAAAAACTAAAATAAACATATAGACGTGTAATCTAACAAAAGTAACAAACAAGCAGATGAAAGGCTTAGTTAGTTAGTTAGTTAGTTAGTTAGTTAGTTAGTTAGTTAGTTAGTTAGTTAGTTAGTTAGTTAGTTAGTTTATTCATCCGTTAAAGTGGTTTGGTACAATGTACATTCACTATTGGACACGTCAAGCTATAATAAAACTAACAAAAAGCGAATAAGTGTGTACATAAAATTTAATCAACTAGCTAAAATAATTTGTGCACTGCGAGGTAGCCAATTCACCACCAGCTTACACCCCACTTCAGCTCACTGAAGCTACCAGCTGCAGACGATACCACGTACACCAAATAACAAGTAAGAGCATCACACCACCTCTAAGATAAAATCGTCTACATCACACCGACCGAAGAACACATCCAAGAACGACAACCGTAAGTAGTATTCTCATAAGACTATCACACCGCGTGAAATATAACAGCCCAGTATGATATTAACACCTCTCTCATGCACGCGCATGATGTTCACCCACTAAATTCCAGGCTACATCCTCGCCTGGCTTGTACCGTAGTATTTTGGACGTCTGTAGTAGTGCACACCCACTAACTGCTGCATGTAACAGCGGAGCCTAGTACTGTCAAGCGCTCCCTTTCGCATTACCGTAGTTAGTACATGGTAGGGGAGGTGATGTAGATCCGCTTCCGTTGGTCGTCACTAGTATGGGCGGCGGAGGGGCCCATCCACCAATAAATAAATACGAATGCTATTATATTTCTTGTTTTAAAGAACTTAAGTTATCTGGCAACAATAATACGGAAGTTGAATTTGCTCTCGGCAGTTAAAAAAATTGCGATTGAAAAGCTCGATGAATTAGTAATGCAAAATAGAAAGTTTTACCAAAATGTGCCCCGAGCCACAGCTTCTACTACTTTTATGTTATTAACATGCCTCGTATCAATGCTGACATGATCGATCTGGTTTCTAAATCTTGTCATGTGGATGAATCCATGTTTCTTAGTGAATTTCTGTGTGATCAAGCAAAAACAAAACCTTTTATTTATGGACACTCTTCTTAGCGTCCCATTCTATATTGAACATGAAAGACCGAAAATTTTGCGCAGAGGCCTCTTTTTCAGGCTTGGGGTTCTTTTACATGCCGTAAACATACGACACGGGACCACCGGCTTTATTTCCGTTCCGAAGGAAGACATGCTAAGGATTTTTACGTTAGAAAAAATCCATCGCTCTCCGCCGGGTTTGAACCCGTAACCTCAGAAACTAGAGCCTAGGAAGTAGATACATCATAGAGGACAACAAAGATCAAAGCAAGTGTTCTTATATTTCTTGTAGCAAAGTATATTATCCTCATTCTATTTTCTGAGTCTCACGTTTACTATATTTCCTTATTTTCTAAATCCTCCTTCCTCGCCGAGTCTAGCACTGTAATTGCACAGTACAATTTTCACATCATATTTTTCTATTTGGTCATGTTCTCTCAAGTTGTAGATAAAAACTAATATTATTCTTCCACTTTATTCTCCTCTGTTAGGGCATGTATACAAATTAATATTGTGTTGAAAAAATCTGCCTTTTAATGTTAATGAGTGGCGGTTTTTCAGTATTGGCTACCGTACTATAGCACGCCTGAAGCCTAGCAAGCGTTCTTCTAGCTTTTTGAATTAATTTGCAGTGCCAAAATTACCAGTCCTCTTCTTAAAATAATGCGAATATGTAATTTATGGCCGATACAATCAGCATTCACTGAATCGTAACTTAACTTGCCGCCTCTGAAAGTCCTGTTAAGTTCATAGCAAACCAAATACCGTGGCCTTACATGATCCCCTAGAAGTGATGCTGAGACTGAAGCTATTCACCATGTCTTTCCTTATCAGGTTTCAAGCGGGCGGACTTTCCAAGAGCTCGTGGCTTTATAAATGGTGTCAACCTACTAATGACTTACATAGTTCCAAGCCTAATTCGGGCCTGATATCAGCTTCAAAGAAACCGAAGTTTTATCTACAACCGTAAACTACCATGCTCGACTACAGAGGAAGGGCATTGAAATTTATAAACACAAAGACAATTTTAACCGGAAAGAAGAGGCTCTCCGTGTGCATAAAGCCTGGGCACCTATCTTGGAGAAACACTACACAAAAATAGCGGACATAATAATACCTCGCCAAACCTACCCACTCCTAGAGACGCGAGCCAATCACTGCACAGGATCTCGCGGTAAGCCCCGCCCACCCCTACTATATAAGACCGCCATTCTCCGGTCTCCGAAAAAAAAGTCTCCGATAGGTGCGTTTGATAAAGTATGGCACGCCAGGCTCTTAAAGAAGTTACGGCAATTCAATTTCCAAGACTCCGCTGTAGTCCTCATTAGGGATTACCTCCGCGATCGACGCTTTCATACGTCGGTAGAGGAAGCAGTCTCTTAGCACTAAACCAATCAAGGCCGGGATCCCACAAGGAAGTCTATTGGGGCCGACGCTCTTTAATTTATATGTAAACGATATGCCCGATCTTGTAAGATCAAATAAATACATATATGCATATGACACTGCTATAGTCACGCAGTCTACTCAACCCAAAATAATCCACTTGCGCTTGCAAAATGCGTTAAATGCAGTTGAACCCTGGTTCACAAAGTGGAGAATCAAGGTTAATCCCAGAAAAAACACAAGCGATACTCTTCACCAAAAGATTATTTCACCGCAAAGATAAGCATGCTCTCCAGCCACTTAATTATCAAGGCGAGAGAATCGAATGGAAGGACCATGTGACCTATTTAGGTCTTATCATAGATCAGGGCCTGACCTGGAATAAGCACATTGCTAAAGTCAGAGCCAAGACAAATGGTCAGCTAAATAGACTGTCCCAATATTTAACATAAATAACCAACTAAAAATAAATATGGGACTCACCCTATACAAAACGCTAATTAGGCCAATCATGACGTATGCAGCCCCTGTCTGGGGATATGCGGCCAAGACGCACATGCATAAGCTACAAACACTGCAAAACAGGATAATACGAATAATAACGAAACAACCGCCGGTAGCGCCGGCATATCTACTACACCAGGAATTAAAACTACACACTATCGAAGAATTCGTAAAGAGCCTAAGCTTCAATCTCTATAAGCACAAGGGAAAGAATACGAATAGACTAATACAAGAACTAGATTCATATGAAACCTACGAGAACAAGCACAAACGACCGCTGTCACTATTCGACAGAACCTTTGGCCTAGGGGAGCCCGAAATAGATATTCAAGCATACCTCGACTCATTAATAACATTACCACAATACCCATGACTGCGGCGTCACCACGTGACCGTTGGTAGCCCTCGAAGTCCTTGCTCTCCGAGTCAAGGCGGCCCCCGGGGACTGAGGGATCCCCCGCGAGTGGCACTGGCTCGAACCTGCATTTTCAGGCAGGCAGCCCGCCGTGTGCGCACTCTATACGACCATGCTAGGAATATGGATAATGAAACAGTGTATTAGAGATAAGGACGCTGCCAAACGGCTGTAAAACAAATACTCACAATTAATGTAACAAACACAAAATAATCATAAGAAAATGACGACGCCACCAGGCGGAGCACAACACTCTTAAAACACAAATTAGCATTAACTATACACAATAAAGAGACGAAGCCATAAGGCGGAGTCAACTTCCAAATGAGCTAATCATCAAATAAATTCATTCTATACAACTAAGGACTAATACAAATAAGTGTAAACATATGTATTGTGCATGCGTAGAATGATTTGTTTCAGGGACGCAGCCTCCGGCTCAAGATCCGACTCGCACACAAGGGCGCACCTGTGATGCTCAACACCTACAATATAGAAAGACGACACGCTTCGGCGTGAACAAGGAATAACATATCACCAAACTTCCAAATTCGCCAGGGCGTAATCAGGGCTTCGGTCATGGTTACGTCCGACCTCCTCTCCTTGCCCAGGCTCAAGCCCTGAGGGCTGGCCAATATACCTACACCTCAAATCCGCAGGTGCATAGGCGGTACTGCCACACCTATACCTGAATTCTCTCCGGTGGAGGTTTTTTAGTGGGTAGTGCCGCGGTGGAGTCCCACACTCCCATTTATGGGGTTAGTACGCAATTTTCCTCCACTCGAAAAAAAAGTCTCCGACGACTTCGCCTGGATCCTTCGACTCGACATGAGCTTCTATTACCATGGGAAGAAGAAGACAACACAGGCCTGCAGTAGCTGCAGAGACTTCCGCCGAAAAATCGGACACGCCGACCGACGAAACAGCCGCCGCAGCTGGCTCTGCCAACGCCGCATTACACTGAAGTCCCGGACGATAGTGCACCTGACGCCGCTTCGCCTGGTGACGGCCAAGCCCATCGCTACGATAACTTCAGCGCTGTGGTTGTGGGTGTTCACCAACATCTACCGACGCAGACCATTCTCAGCTGCGTGTAGCAGCTGTGGCCATCAGCTTTGAAGGCCACGAGGTTCCAACACCGCTCGTGCGCCTTTTCTTTCGGGAAAAGGCACACTACGACGCTGCCCTCTTCGACGGCCTGCAGTTCTTGGGCAGGAGCTTAAGGATTGAACCGAGCCGCTCAACATGGACGCCACCCTGCCGACGATGCTGCCTTTACGGGCACAGTGAGGTAGGATGTACTTCACAGCCACGGTGCCACTACTGTGGGGCACCTAATCTGACGTCTGTCTGCCAGCAGCACGATTTAATTCGTCGTCGCCGCTTCTGTGCAACCTGCTGGAGACACGACCACTTCACCGGGCAAGCTTGTTGTCCGCTAAAACCTCGCAGACGCTCCACACCGCCTAAGCAGAAGGACGACCTGCCTTCAAGGCAGAAGCAGTTGTCACTGCAGCATGACCGCGACGAGCAGACCGAGCCTCCTGCAGTAGCAGAAACGCCAGAACACTTCGCAAACAGGAAAACCACAACGGAACCCTCGCCTGAGATCCTGCAGAAGCTGGAGGATGTGCAGGCAGAGTTACTCAACATCACTACCAAACTAGCCCAAATGGAGGAGGTACTCGACTACCTTCAAGAGGGCCACATAACAATAATCATCGCAGCAAAACTAATATCAACACTTCCTAATCCAATGACATTACCAAACTCCTTCGACGAACACTACTTGAACGTCAGAAGGCTCAAGGGCGCAAGTAGGGCCTTGGTCATGCTTGCATCCTGGCCCTTCCTTCACCCGGCTTAGGTCCATGCTGCCGACAAATACCTATCACCTTAAATCCGCAGGTGCATATTGCGATACTGCCTCATCTTCACCCTTGACTTTTCCCTCCGGTGGAGGAGGTTTTAGTGGGTATGCCGATTTGCCGGTGAGTCCCACACTCTCAGTCCCGACTCCCATCGGAGCTGAGGTTGGTGATTAAATCATTTTCTCCTCCACTCGAAAAATGATGTCTCCGAACTACACTTCGCTTCGAGATCTCGGCCAGACAACATCTACTGGAAGAGTTCCAAGACAAGAAGGAAGAAGCAGTCCGCTGCAAAGAATACCGCTGGATACGGCTCGGTGTTGCCGTGGTACTTGTACCAAAGCCATCGGCTCGGCATTGCCGCGGTTCTTTAACCAAAGTCTAGCGCTTTGATCATAACACTCGCAGTACAGACGAGTAGGGGATACATGGTCACAGCAAGCAGTCGCAAGACTAGCATAAGCGCCTCTCCGAGGTTCGACCCTCTGTCTCCCCCGTGCTTTTTAGCGCTCATTTGCTGTGCGTTTTCTTCTATTGTTCTTTTTTTCTATTTTCTCACTAGACTAAGCCCCCTGGTTAACTATTACGTTTTTCTTTCTCTCTTAATTCTTAAACACTAAAATAACGTCACTTAAGATAGGATGGCGAATGGAAACAGGACGACGACGGCTACCAAGCCAACCCTTTCACCACCTAGGACAATGACGACTAGGAAGAAGGCCGCCCTACCTAAACCTATCTCTCCTACTCCTTCCACTTCCAAATCTCTGTCTGTGTCTCCTAGCACCCAAACTCCTTCCAGCCCTACACCCAGCGACTCCCCGACTAAACCTAATCGTGTGACACCCAACACCCGAACACTCAACCCTACACCTACTTCTACCCAAACACCTACTCCTGTGATACCGTCCTCGCCAAAACCTGGCACTTCTAAGGACGCAGGACCAGACGCTCGACAGGAACCCTCCGATTTCATGCAGGACAGGAGGTCCAACGTAGCGCCAATTTTTGTAGGAAAGAGTCATGCCGCGACTTTCCACCAGCTAATAAAAGACCTAGACAACACGCACCACCTCAATAATAATCTATACTCTGTTAATGTAGCGAGAAACTTCGGAGACTTTGGCACAAGACGTTCAACGATACTTACCAAACTGTGGTAAAGCATCTCAAGGAAAGAGGCGTACAGCATTTTCTATTAGAGCACCCAGAGAATAGAACCGCACGTTATGTTATTAAGGGGCTGTACGCCGAAGTTTCCGGTGCTGAGATCTTAGAAGACCTGGCTCACTGCGGCTTCGAAGCTATTAGGGCCGTTCATATGCGGCGGCGCAATAGGAATAGGGCCCCTGCCGATGTTCTTAATTGAACTCCAGGATACACTTGAAAACAGGAAAATTCTAGACCTCCGATATTTGGCACACTTCCGAGTTCATATAGAGGAGTATAGGGTCTGTAGAGAGCCAAAGTAGTGCTCACAGTGCCAAAGGTTATGGCAATGTGAGACGAGAATGTGGGTCCCCACTCCAACTTGCGCCAAGTGTACAGACCCCCATTTTCAGGGACATGCACGGTTCCTCCTAAGGACTGAATGTGCTTTTTATGTGGTGCTAAGGGCCATGGAGCAACCTGGCGTTGTTGCCCAATGTATCTAGCAGCATGTCACAAACAGACCTTGCCCCGTGGACAGCCTCCTAAGAATCACACAAAAGTAGGAATAACGCAAAATTACGCAGAGGCTACCACATAAAAGTACTGAGTTGCTCATTAGGGATAGCATAGGTAGGACACGTACCGCCCCAGAGCCTGAGCCACCAGTGGTTGGGGAACCTCAGCTCGCTGCTGCGGCCGAACCAACGAGCGACACCCTCGCAAAAGTCAGGAACGTTTCCCCACCAGTAAGTGTAGGTCTCTCACAGAAGGCTGACGGGCCTAACCCGGCAGCAATGTCGCTCCCCCACCGAAAACGACCAGCGCAAAAGGATGTAGGCGAGGCAATGGACTCACTAGTGAAGGCACTAGGCATGTCCACCAGAACAGTTTCACTAAATACAGTACACTCCAATGTCAAACAGCTGTGCGACACGATTAGCTATTTGGGAACAGATGACATAATCGTAGCTCACTACCTCGCTGACTTTGTGACCACTCTTCGAAGACTGTAGTCATGGCTAATTCGGACACGATTAGATTAATTTTCCGGAACTGCAACGATATTAGGAAAAGGAGCAAACATTTAGCAGATTTACTGCAAACGTATTCAATACAAGTAGCTCTGCTATCAGAGACACATATCAACGACACCGATCGCCTTTCTGTCCTGGCTATAATATTTACAGAAATGTTCGCGACCAGAGAGGAGGGGGGACCGATAGCCATTCAGGCCAACATTGACATTATCAAATTCAATCCCTCACCCTCCCTCACGCTGAATCCAGGGCAATAAAACTTAAAATAGATAACTCTGAAATTGTGATAGCGTCAGTGTACAATCCCCCTGGGAAATTACACACAAACGACTTAGATAAAATAATGAATTTAGGACCACGGGTTATTGCGGGAGGAGACTTCAATTGCAAGCATTATCTCTGGAATTGCAGGAACCCCAATGCCCAAGGCACTACTGTGATTTTCAAATGGGATGATGTTTGTCCTTGAGCGCGGCCAGAGCGGCAACCAATCGGAGTTCCGCTGTGTTGTCGTATTGCATTTGCCGTAAGCTAAGCTTGACGCGCGCTAAGCGAATCTGTTTCTAATAAATATAATTTGCGCTAAGACAAAAATTCAAATTTTGCAAAAAGTAACCCACTAGAAGGTAGGGAGTAATTTTCGTAACACAACCGTAAAAACCACATATTTTTAGCTCAAATAGTTTTCATAATACAAACGAATAAACATACCCATATGTTATATCATAACCACGTTAGCACTGTAATGGTCACATTATTTGTATGTATGCATTATTGTAGGCATTATGTATATATATATATATATATATTTGTAATTATACAGAACTACTGACTTGATGGTGATAAAGAATTATGTTGAAAAACCAAGGCGTTTGTTAAAGCTGAGAGACAGCAAACAGCCCACCTAACTCACTTTTGTTACTTGTAGAATGCTGAATCTGCAGAACGTGAGCCGTCACATGTTTATTATTGTGTGTTGTTTGTAAATCTGGGTTGGAGTTTATTTACCCTACACAGTTAATATCAGTATGCAGTTGTTCAGAGAGCTAGCAGCAAGAGTAAAATAGTGCAATGGCTTATTGTGGTGAATTTAGTGGCGAGTCAAAGAGGCAGGTATTGCGAAGTCAGGCTCGAAGTATTATATTTAGGGTCTACTCGTTTTTTAAAGAATGCAACAATGAGGAACACAGAAATCCTCAACAGCTTACTGCTAAAGCATGTGGTGTCGGTAAAGCAAGTGTGTCTCGCATTTGCGGAGAGGCAAGATTAAAAGCACAGGTAATTCATAACCTATAATTCATAACACTTAAAAATATGTACGTAACATGCGAGTATATTCACAATTATGAATTTAAACACCAGGAGAATTATAAAAGTTTAGAAAATTCAGTTTGGGTTGCTTTACGTCGACCATTCTAGCGCCAGGTCGATGTGCGAGTGAGAGGGAAATATGAAAAGAGTGGGGGTAACGAGGCGGCAACGCTGTGCACGCAAATGCACCTCATTCGCTGCAGACCAGAACTCTTCCCATTTGAAACAAATAATAAGTTATTAAGTTACATCAATACCCGAAATTATTTAATCACAGGTCCGGAAGAGCCCACTTTTATACAACATTTACCAAATTGCACGCCAGATATTCTGGACATTGCGCTATTGAATAATATTTGCTATAATATAGAATCAGAAGTCTTACAGGAGCTTAAATCAGACCACTTACCGGTCCTGATGACAATGCACCAGTCGCATTTAAACCAGCTTCATTAAGGCATAACAAGACACTGTAGATTACTACGTACCAGATCTAGAGGTTAACTCCACAAATGAACTCGACACTTCGATAGTTAGATTAGAAATAGCAGTCAAACTAGCCACCATGGCTTGCGTACCACTTACACAGCCACGCTCCATAAACGCCAAATTCCCGAATGATGTAAAAATGCTGCAACAAGCACAAAACAGAACCAGACGCAATGGGCACAGAACTCGAAACATGATACACCAAACAGTATATTACCAAGAAGAGATCGAGCAAACGAAAGAGCAAGAATCTTACATACAAAACCAATGGGATAACATACTCGAAAATCTAAACCGATAACAAAACACAGTTTGGCGAACAGCAAAATGCCTAACGCGCACTCGAACGAATATACCTCCCTTGCAAATTAATAACGCCATTGCGGAAACTCCCCGGGCCAAGGCAGAAGCCTTTGAGGTTACGCTTGAAAATATGTTCTCCCCGAACCAAACGGCAGGACACGACAAATTTATCACAGAAACCGAAAACGAAGCCAATGACATAGGTCAAGAGCAAACGCACAATAAATTGCAAAAAACTAGCCCAAACAAATAGTGTTATTAAACACTTGCCTACCAGAAAAGCACCTGGCCCAGACAAAATACCAAATGTGGTTCTGAAGAATCTACCAATCAGAGCTTTAAAGGCACTAGCCAAAATATGTAACTACACACTAGAGCACGGCCGGTTCCCTCCTGTATGGAAAGAGGTCAAAATACTGCTATTTCCAAAAGCAAACAAAAACTTGACACTTGCCATAAACTACAGGCCAATAAGCCTACTAAACACGCTAAGTAAAGTACTTGAAAAAGTAATACTAAAGCGAATTAATAAACATATACACTAACACAATATACTTATGCCTGAACAGCTTGGGTTCAGAACCCAACACTCAACAACACTACAACTCCTCAGGACGGAGGAAATCACTAAAGGCTACAACACGAATAAGTCAACAGGAGCCATTTATCTAGATATTGAACCTGCGTTCGATAACGTATGGCACGCCGGACTCCTAAAGAAATTAAGACAATACAATTTAAAGACTCTGCTATAGCCCTCATTACGGACTACCTTTGCGACCGGCGCTTTCATACGTCGGTGGAGGAAACGGTATCAAGCACTAAAACAATCAAGGCCAGAGCCCCACAAAGAAGTCTATTTGGACCGACGCTGTTTAATTTATACATAAATGATATGCCAGTATTGGTAAAATCAAACAAATACGTTTACGCAGATGACACCGCGATAACCACGCAGTCAACACAACCGAAAATTATGCATTTGCGATTGCAAAGTGCGCTAAACACACTAGAACCGTGGTTCGCCAAATGGAGGTTCAAAGTAAATCCTAGAAAAACACAAGCATAATATTCACTAAAAGAATATTTCACCGTAAAGGTAAACAAGCTCTACTGCCTCTCAACTATCAAGGCGAAAGAATCGAATGGAAGCATCAAGTGTCCTACTTAGGCCTCAGTGTGGACCAAGGCCTGACCTGGAATAAGCCAAATTGCAAAAGTCAGAGCCAACGTCAATGGTCAACTAAACAGACTATAACCAATTTTTAACACAAATAACCAATTGAAAATAAACATGGGTCTAACCCTATATAAAACGCTAATAATGCCAATATTGACTAAGCAGCCCCGGTTAAAGGCTACGCGGCCAAAACGCACATGCATAAATTACAAACTCTCCAAAATAGAATAATACGAATAATTAGTAAACAACCGCCGCTAGCGCCATCATATCTCCTACACGAGGAACTAAAATTACGCTCTGTTAAAGAATATGTTAAGAGCTTAGGCTTCAACCTCTATAAAAGCAAGGAAAAGAACACCAACAGACCAATACAAGAACTAGGTGCATATGAAACAACCACAAGCACAAATGACCGCTGTCACTATTTGACAGAAACTTAGGCCTAGGGGAGCCGGAAATCGACATTCAAGCATACCTTGACACACTAGTAGGATACCCATTATGACACCCATGACTACAGCTTCACGACGTGACAATTAGTGGTCCACGAAGTCCTTGCTCTCTGAGTCAGGGCGGTCCCGAAGGTCTGAGACCCCCCCGCGAGTGGCACTGGCTCGCACCTGCAACTGTAGGCCGGTGTGCACTCTATATGACCGAGCAAATGTTTATGGTTAATAATATAGACACATTATGGACGACGCCATTTTGGCGAAAAATGAAACTACAAACAAATACAATTAGCATCCTAACTAAATGACAAGAGACGACGCCACCTGGCGGAGCAAAACAACTCTATAAATATTTACATCAATCCTAAATATATATGTACCTTAGAATGCTACTATAAGATAATAAGCAAACAAATATAGATTAAGCACAATAGTTACTAATAGAAATGTGTATAATTATGTACTTATACATGCATGATTTAAATATCTGTTCAAAGGACACAGCCATTGGCTCAGATCCAACGGCTCGCGCATAAGGACAACACTTCTAATATCATAGGACGCAGCGCCATGGCGCCATCAATAATGCACCAAAATCGAACAACCAAAATTTCGCCAGGGCGCAACCAGTGCTTTAGTCATGGTTACGTCCGGCCTCCTTTCCACATTTCGGCCTTAGCCTATGGCTGGGCAACATTTCCTCTTCTTTGAATCCGCAGGTGCAAGAGCGGTACTGCCTCATCTTACCATGAATTCTCTTCGGTGGAGGTTTTTTAGTGGGTATGGCCGCGGCTCAACGCCGTGGTGGAGCCCACACTCATCGTATATGGGGTTAGTACGGAAAAGTATTTTTCCTCCACTCGAAAAAAGTCTCCGAAAACTTCGCTTCCAGACACCGCAGAGGCAACATCTCTACGCTTCGCCGAAATTCGTCGAAATGGGAAAGAGAAGAAATCGCCCAGCCGCTGAAGGATCCACCGCTGCTTCCCCGGCTACCACTGAGACGTTCACCGCTCTCCAGCCGACTCCGCCCGCAGACACCGCCGTCTCGCCGGCTCCTTCCCCGGCATCCATCGGGCGGGCTGCTTCGCCTCCACCGCTGCCTGGGCCCAGCACGTTTCGGCCACTGCTTTGCCCCGTCACATTATTGCAAAGCCGCAGGCGAGTCCCTCTCACCGCAGACGCACCCTCCTTCAGATGGCCGCCACAGTGTTGTCATCGTTGGAGTGCCTAGAGATCTTCCAGCGCACTTCGTGCTGGAAGCTACAAAGCACCACTTCCGCTCTGCTATTCGGGCCTCCCGAATAACGTCGAACACAGGGCCCACGCCGCTGGTACACCTCCAGGTGGGTTCCGTTTCGGACGCTCAGTCGGCCTTGGGTTCAAGCCTGCCTCTGCTTTGGCAGTGTTTGCGTGTCGAGGCCAGCAGGAGTCAACGTCCGTCACCCTGCCGCTGCTGTTGTGCCTTCGGTCACACAGCGGAGGCATGCAACGCTGCACCTCGGTGCAATTACTGCGGGGCAGGTTGTCTCACAGCAAACTTCACCGCCCACGACCTCCGCGAAGTCGCCGATTCTGCGCCACCTGCTCCGAGTATACGCACGTTACAGGGCAGGCTCAATGCCCCCTGTACCCTCGGATCAAGCAACCAACTGGGTCAGCTATACTGACGACGACCACTCAACTGCCTCCGCCGACGACGCCCCGTGTAGGGGCCAAGCCTCAACCAACAGCTTCTGGCTCCTCAACACAACCTGATTTGCAAGTCACTCTGTCTGGAATGCAGGCAACGCTCCAGCCCTTCACCTCTCCTTTGCTGAGTTACGCTGTACAACCAACACGCGCCTTGCGGCAGTGGAGGCCAAGCAGGGGACCTCGGCCAGAGCAATCAGCGCCCTCTAAAGGCAGATCGCGAACCTCCAAGGTGAACGGGATCCTCGCATCGGTCCAGCTTAAGCTGGAACACATCGAGTGCCATCTCGTCGAACCAAACGACGCCGAAGATGGAAGCGACGACCGACCCACGCGACTTGGTGTCCTTGAGGCTTCAGTTGCGGGTTTTAGTGCCATCTCGTCGAACTAGACGACGCCGAAGATGGAAACGACGACCGACACACGCGACTTAGAGCTCTTGAGGCTTCAGTTGCAGGCTTTCGAGAGCTCCAGACCGAAGCCAACAACTACATCTCCAATTCCACAGCAGAACCACAGGACACTTCGAAGAGTGGAGAGTTCCATGGCCACATCACCACACTCACCCTCGCAATAAGAAGATTCGTCAAAGAAGAACTCCGCTTCTTTAGGAAGCTTCAACAACCAGACACTGATTCACGGACTGGCCGGGCGCAGCACCCAGAGGCCGCGTTAGGCACTCTAAGAACTTCTAAACAGTATCACATTCGACTCACCGTGCGGCATGCTGGGCCTCGTCCAACTTGCCTACCGCCACCCTATCCCTCTCATAATTTTCCTTCACAACTCACCTTCGAAATCCCAAGGGCGCAAGCAGGGCCTCGGTCATGCTTGCGTCCTGGCACCTTACTTTCACCTGGCGTATGTCCTCGTAGTCGGCCAATATATCCTCACCATTGAATACGCTGGTGCAACAGCGGTACAGCCGTACTATCGCCCATGAATTCCTCTTTTTCTTTCTCTTATATTTTCCATCCGGTGGAGGAGTTTTCAGTGGGTATGCCGACTATTGGTGAGTCCCACACTCTCAGTCCCGACTCCCATCGGAGCTGGGGTAAGTGATTAAATCATTTTCTCCTCCACTCGAAAAGAAGTCTCCGCTTTCAGGCTCCGACCACCGCAGACAACTGAATTACTTCACCCTGAAGATTCCAAGTGCTGTACTTGGCGAAATGTCGGTATCCACGATGCCTTCTAGACCACGGCCTACAAGCCCGGATAGTAGTAATTCCATTATTCGTCATGACGCCGGCCGTGAAGGCCTCAGTGTGTACAATAGTTCCAAGCATTATTTCTGGGCCCATAACCTGTTAGGTGTCCTGTTATTTGAATAAGAGATTGAATAAAACCAGCAGAGTAACTTTGTATAAGATATAGCTTACATTTTTACACTTAGGTAGAAAAATGAGAAGGCTATTGTTTTGTTATTAACAGCAGCAATAAGCACAAAAGAAAAACAAGTCTGTGGTAAAATGGAACACACAATCAAAGGGTGCTCACATAGATTATAAATATTAATATCACTGGTACCACAACAGTTGCAGGGTAATCCGTGCCAGTTCAGGATAAAAAGCACACAACCTAGTATCAGGGTTCTCACCGACGCGTCGTAATATTATACCATCCTCCAGGCACTTACTGAATGTCTCCGATCTGCTGCAATGCCATGCAAAGCCTCTACTACATCGTGCAGTTCATTCAGATCACTCCAGGACCGCCGATATGCTACAGACATAATTACATCCTTCGTACTCTTCGAGCGATGTTCGTGAACTTTGGACTGCTCAACCCCGGACATACATTCTAGCGCTTTATTAACAAGGCATTTTCCGACCTAGACTTCGCCTACATTGACAACACCCTGGTTGTTTCGTGTCAATATACGCACAATACCTGCGTTCACTCTTCCGTCGTCTGCCCCATTATGTCATCGCCAACGCTAACAAAGGCGTCGTGAGATACTCGAAGGTCAAATTCTTGGGTTATGAAGTTTCTGCAGCCGGCACTCATCCATTACCCGACAAGATTACGGGCGATTCAGAACTTCCCATTTCCGAAGAACGCACAGGATCAGCACCGTTTCATTAGAACGGTAAATTTCTATTGCAGGTTCCTGCCTCGGCATCCAAGTATCAAGCAGCACTTCATACAGCCGTCATTTAACTGCGCGGTTCACAGCCAGTACAGTGGACTCCTAAGCTAATCGAAGCTTTAAACGCCTGTAAAGGAAGTCCCGCCCAAGTCACTCTGTTTACTCATCTCAACAGAGAGACTTCTATAGGACTGTTCGTGGACGCAGGCGTCTATCCTTAACAGCAAAGCAATGGAACTTGGGAACCATAGCGTCCTTCTCTAAGAAATTAACACCCAGGCAAAAATCGTGGCCTACGTACTATCGCGAGCTATTTGCAGTGTATGCAGCTTTGCAGCACTTCTGACACATTATGGAAGCCATCTTTGTACTATCTACACCCACCACAGATCAGTTACCTTCGCCTTCCAGCAGCGAAGTGAAAAGTTCTCCCCTGCGCAACTGAACCAGATATCGTTCATTGCACAGTTTATCGCCGACATCCAGTACATGGATGGTGCTTCCAATGTCGTTGCCGATGCCCTGTCACGCATCGAGGCGACGTCCAGTCACGCATTTGACTTCGAGGTGCTGATGCGTGCACAAGATGATGTCCAAGAGTTGTACACCACCATCAGCAGCGAGTCATTTCTTCAGTTGATAAAAATTCGCGTCCCTGGTATAGCCGCAACCCTTTTCTGCGATACATATCCGGGAAAACTAGACCCTTCGTCAGCGAAGCACACTGGAAGCACGTCTTCAACTCATTACAGATCATCGTGGTGACAGCCACAGACCGGTTGGAACCTTACCTCTTCGTAAGGCCCTACATACAGAAGGGCTTTCGCACCTGGACTCGCGCCTATTAGGATTGGGTGCGATGGTGACTCGCCAAGTCACAGCTCCAATGGGTACCTTCACTTCACCATCATCACCTTTACAGCACGTGCCCATGGCATTACCAGTCTTCTTCCTCCAGCTAAAGCCTTCAGGTACTGCCTAACAGCTATTAAGACAGATTTTCACGTTAGCCTGAAGCTTGGCCACAGATCATATAACCGGATGTAGCGAAGCTGATATCGTGTGCTAGATTTCCTTCTTCAGTACATCATAGCGCATCACTATTAATCAACTCCGATAGTTTAATTAACAACTATTCGAAAAACTGGGAGAGTTCACTGGAGCATTAAGATTCAGTACCACCAGCTACCACGCACAATCCAAGGGAATTGTAGAACGTTTTCATCGATAAGTTAAGGCTGCCATTATACGCCACCCTGGAATGTCGTGCCTGGAGGTTTTACCTCATGCTGTTGGGTATACGCACTGCCTACAAGTAGGATATCGGAACATCTTCTGCAAAGCTCTTATAGGGCGAACCACTTCAACTACCCAGAGAGTTAATATGCACGATGAACTACCAACGCTCCGAAGACGCATTGACTTAGTAATCAAGTTGAGGCAGCAGATGGTACAACTTTGTCCAGTGACCGCCGCATGCCACGACCGGCGAAACTTTCGTCAAGATATTCCCAGAGTTTGTTGATAAACATCTCTGGAGCCCTTCAAACTCCATACAGCGGTCCCCTCCTATATTATAGTGGGATAAAAGGACGGTCACATTGCTGATCCAAACTTGTTCGGGTCTGCATAGACCGGGTGAAACCCGCATTCTTCTCGGCAGAGTAGCAAATCTCGCACACCTCAGAAGGCACTTCTGCTGCTAACCAACCCAGGGTGTTACCGCCTGCCATTACAGCTACAAGAGACGCCCCAGAGTTCAGAACTCACTCCGACTCCCCAAAGTGTTGATGTGGTGGAAACTGCCACAAGATATTTAGCCGTCTTAATGCGACGGCAACATTCATTTTAGTTACTGAGTTGGTGTTGTTCTCTGTAAAACGGAAGTTCGATAAAATTTTAGGTAGGGTAAGACATTTATGTTTATTTAAATGTATATCCTTAACACCATATAAATCCCTATCACGGCAATTAAACAACTCAAAAGTAAACACCTTTGCGAAAAGTTAACAAAGTGTTTTATAAAAAAAGTGTATCGATTAGGTGAACTATAACTTCCGAGATGTACGTACGCTCATTTTGTGTGTGTGTGTATGTATTTATTGACGGTATACTTTGTGTGTGCATTACATGCAAAAGTAAACTCATATGTTGTTTTAAACTATCTATAAATGTTTAAATGCTGACGAAATATAAAACATACTGGTAACTGATTCATTTATTGACAATTATGTCGAAAAACATTCCGTGATAACCATTAAAAATGCTGGTTGAGACATAAGTGATTGCAACATTTAAAACAACCTGCATTTTTGTTTTTTGTTACTTGATGAACGGAATTTGCAAACTATTAAAAGGCTTTCATTTCCTATTTTATATTTAGCTTTCACATTATATAATGTTTAACTAAAATATAATCACACCTACATTCACACTCCCATACTCTAGAAAGGATAGGGAATAATATTGGCTAAAGAAAGGCTCTCTCCCTCCAACCGGAATGCTCCGCGGAACTCGTTGAGTTGAAAGCTAGCATTTCAACTACCAGATTATAGGCGGAAGTTGCATGTATTAATTTATAATATGCATCTGTAAGTAAGCGTAGTTTATACGCCATTACGAATCCGGATGGCTTGCGCGGTAACGTCTGTGATCATTCTGGAAGTCGTGGGCTTGATTCTCGTGGCCGACCTTCCTGACCCATTGTTTTTTTCGGGGGCTTCCCCGGGTTGCTAGGCAAGTGTTGGGAAGGTTCATTACATCGCCCGAAGTCCCTGTCCCTCCGTTTCAGCGACGTTCTCATTTCACTCCACCTTTCATCCCCTTGGTCTGTTTCGTGGTTGAAAATGCCGGCTGGAATCTCGGTGTTGCATGGCGGGGAGAAGCATGCTCTAGTAACACTTCGTCCTCTGGAATGGGGGCGGTCTCCGAGTCCCGGGCCCCCTAGTGGATGTGCAAGACCACAGGAGGGGAGGGGAGAGTTGCACCAGCTGCCATCCGGGGAGTTTCTATCTGTAAAAAGTAGATACCCTGCTCTAACTCCTGGTCCGACCCTCCCCCGTCTCCTCTCACCTCACCCCTGAGGCACCCCGCCAGGGCCTCGCTCACTTGGTCTGGTAGACTTGTGGTGAGCCTAGGTAGTGCTGTTGTGCACGTGCTCTGAGTTGGACTTTACCACAGTGTTGGGAAGAATGTTGTAGGGTGGAGATATAGTTTTGGGGGGTGAGGGATTGGTAGGAGGTAGCGTTCCGTTATGTTTGCTGTAAGATTGAATATAATTTGAAGGCACTTTCAAAGCAATAAAGGAAATATGTTATGATTGTAAACCCAAGACTGGAAATATTGAAGCCAACGATGGGTCGCTACTATCCGACAAAAGTGACATACACGTTAAGAAGAGTATTCAGAAGAGCCCGGCACAGAGGAATCAAAATCTGATTGTGAACAAGAACCACCAGTATTAGAGAGTGAAGAGAGATGGGCGTAGGATGAGCTCCTAAACAATTAAAATACAGATAATGGCAATAATTCACTACAATTACTGAAATCAGTTAAAAGTGAAGTATCACCAATTATTACAAAGCTATGCAACATGATATGCGAATCTTTGAAATGACCTAAAGATAGGAAACAGTCAATTTTCATTCAATTGCAAAAAAAAAGCAGATAAAGATTTAATAATTACATAACCATTGCATTAATGTCGCATACTAGCAAAATTCTACTAAAAATTGTCCAAAAAAGAATGGAACGGTATATAGATAGGGAGATACCATTAGAGCAAGCTGGTACCAGAAGAGGCAGCGGGACTCGAAACCAAATGGATACCTGCGCTGGATTATAGAGAAGACAAGAGAAGAAAAATTTATTTATGTGTTTCCTAGATTATTAAAATATCATTCGATAGTGTTAAACGTAACAAGATGTGGGAAATAATGAAGAAAGTTGGTATGGCTCAGCACCTCGTTGAATTAAATAAGGCACTGTACACCAATCAAAAAGCACAAGTGTTAGCTGCACACGGAACATCAGGTTGATTCTCAATAAAAAAGATCTGATGTGTTACACTCACATGACTTTCTCTACTCTTGTACAAACTATTTTTACAAACGCTTATTCTCCATGTGCTTCATGTTAATTGAGATATCGAGATGTTAAACTTATTGCTAATTTTCTTCTAGATGCAAGGGGAATTGGTAGGCTTTAAGTGATAGTTAAATATTTTAACAGCTGGTTGCTATGTGGAGTATTCCATTCTCTTTGTATTACCAGGACAAAAAAAAAAGAATAACGAATTCCCATTTGAGAAAAAGTATAAGTATTGGAAAATTTAAGGGAATAACAAGCAATATTTTGAAAATGGTTTACTTGACAACAAAAATGTATATGACATAAATTGTGTATTTTAACGCGATCTACACTTTTTGGGTAGTAAACGTTTGTCTATCTCTTATGATTTACCAATTATGCAAAAGTCGTTCACAATGAAGAACACTTTTGGAGACATTCCCTTAAAAATTCAATATGTACATTTTATTTGTCATAAAAGTATCTTAAATATATAATATTTTAATCAAAATCGTTAGAGCCATTTTTGAGAAAATAAAAATTTTCGAAAAATGTTCCGTGTAAAGGGTAATCTGGGGTGGAGGGATTTTCTTGAAAACCTTCGTGTCGCATCTCTGGAAGATACTGAACCTAAATACCGTGTGTGGTGTTTATCCGACTGTTCGTTTCTGATTTATGCTGTTTACAGACAGACACGTTTCCAAAAATACATTTTTTGGATTCAGGAGGCCTCAAAACATGTATTTCCGGTGAAATCTCGGTATCGAATTTTTGGGTGTAATGCAATAGTTCCCCTACTTACTATACGTTGTAGAGAAATTAAAAAGGAGTCTGACAAGGAAGTATTTTGTCTGCTTCCTTGTTCGGTTTATACAGTGAATGGATTATGAGGGAACCAGGGCTGGATAAATTGGAAATAGGTGACAGAGGAATAAATAATTTGAGGTACTGCACTTCTTGTGGAAAACGAAACTGACTTGGTACAAATAATAAAGAAATCATAGACGAAAGCGAAAAAGAGGTCTGATGTTTAAGCTAAAAAGGACAAGCTAATGACTTCGGATGTCATTTCTAATATAAGTATTGATGGGGTTTTGCCGACGACAGCTTTAATTTTGTACGGGTTCTCGTAACTAAAGATGCTTCATGCAAAGAAGAAATAATAATTAATAATAATAATAATAATAATAATAATAATAATAATAATAATAGTAATAATAATAATAAGAAGAAGAACAACAACAACAAATATAGGTTAGCATTTGGCAAACTACAGAAAATCCTCAGACACTCTGACATAGGCAAAAAGACGAAGAGCAAACCAATCCAGACAATGGTGTTTCCTGGAGTATTATACAGATGTGAAATGTGGACCTTGAATAAACAGGATTAAAGAAAGTTAGACTGTTTGAACTATGAACCTGGAGAAGGATGTTGAAAATCTCTTGAATGGGAAAGAGTGTTCAGTGGATCACTGATTGAAGAAATTAAACCAAAATATTCCCTGCAGACAATGGCTACAAAACTAAAATTGTCATATATTGGACATCTAATGAGAAAAAAAGACTCAGTAGAGCAGGAACTGATGTTGGGTCTCATGGAGTGAAAGAGGAGACCAGGCATATAACGTGCAATATGGATACAATGTATCAAGAGAAACTGGGAATGAAATGGAACTGATTATTACAACACAAGACATGAAACAATGAAGAGTAGAAATAAGGAAGGCAGTGGAAAATGGAGAGGCTCAACACATAATCGAATGGTAAGACTCCTCTTCTTACTATGAAAATTCAACAGGATCTTCAGAAGTCGTGTGCGACTCAAGGAATACTCTACTAGTGCTCCTGCTGATAGGCTCTACTACGGTTCTTTCAGGGGAATCCAGAGCAGGTCACCCAGATTCACCTGGGCGGAATATAAATCGCTACAGTTCCACTAAGGCGGCTTTTGCGATTTAAATGCTTGTTCCTTACTCACAAAAGGTCTTGTAGATCAAGGTGCCAAGTCCCCGTCCACAGTTACTCCTAGTCCTTATACGCTATTAATGCTTATTAATTGGGGAAAAAATGCAATGCAAACGCAGAACAATTAGTTTTATTAATGTGTTGATCTAAGTTTCACAGATCTTATTAACGTTGAACTGACTTTTATGTTATGTTTGCGATTATTGTAGTGCTGCGCTCTGTTTATGACAACTGGAGTTAAGCCAGTTAATGCGTGCTGTCGCCAGATGTTTTTAATACGGATGTTTTTGTCGTGTAGTTTGTTATTCTATGTTGTAGTTCTTTCAAAAATGTAATGGTTGCAAGTGTAGCACGTGGAATTTTAGGAAATAAATATATTGTACATTATTGTAAGGTAATATATATTACATGTTCCAGATTTTGTGATTAAGTGGTGTTAAATGTTGTCAAAACTGTGTATTTTGCGAATGTTGTCTTTAAGTGTATAAAATGGAGTGCATCAGAAGAAAAACGTTTGGTGTTTTACTGACAACTTTTGAATTTGATAAAGTTTTATCTAGCAGTAATTCCCAATGAAATGCTGAAAGAACTGGCCCTTGTAAATGTTGTCATGAATAATGCGTGAGAGATTTCAGTACATTTGAGGAATAAATTGTGTTGCTAACAACCTTAACCTTGTGGTTATGATACAGGTTTTTAAGATCTTGATGGAATAATAAAACTTAAAGCTAAGCGAGGTTTTGCCGGTGTTGCGACTTAGAAACTATCTTCACTTAATGTGCGTTTAAATAGTTTGCTGAAACTAAGGAGAGTAACAATTGGAGATAACGTGCTGCGAATGAGGTTATGTTCTAAGTTATTGCTACAACTCTGTATTTATCAGTTACAAAATAACGAGTGAAAGGTAAATGGTGGTGTACCAGCGCAGAAAAGCAGCTTTAGCCTACTAGCGCACGTAGTGGAAATAATTGTACACAAATTGTAGATACAGATTCAGCAATTTTAAAAATTAAAAATTTCATACCAAAATACCGACAAAAGTTCTTTACAATAGGAATGTTACTAATACTGGCTAGAGATATTGGCTACGCTTTGCAACTTAGGGCCCTCAGTAGTGTCAACAGCCTGGACTCACATATCGAATGTTATCCAACATGGCGGGCCTATTAATGGATACGGAACAATATCGAGATGTTTTAATTCTGTATTAGCTACTTTATACCTTCAAATATGCAGATGACACACAACAGTTAATGTCACCATGAAGAGGTCCAGTGGGTGAGTGAGTGAGTGAATAAGGTCTTCTAAAATGACATAACGTAGAATGGAAAATCTTGTTGCTTGACCTGACATTGTGTGTCTAGTAGGCAATGGCTGCGCTTAGCCCATCATTCATAAGTAACATTTGTGTTTATTCAATTGTTTATATCCATGCAGTTCAGGATTCCTTTTGAATAATATTTTGAATTGTTATATTGAAGAAAATGAAGAGAAGAGCCTTTATAAGCATAGAAATTACACAAAGCAGCGTTTATATATATTGTGTAATCTCTCTTTTGTTCACATTTAAATATGGATTTATAGCTTGGTAGATTGGTTTTCTGGATAAAGTTCATGGTAGCAAAGCAAGTTTGATGCTGTTCTTGATTTTAACATTTGCCAAAATGTATTCACTAATAAGACAAATGGTGAAAATATTGAAAATTGAATGAAAAAAGAAATGTCATACAAGATGTACATTATGCTACTTCTACATATTGTGTAATATGAAGATTGTAGCCATAGGATATGACTGTGCTACAGTGGTATATTATGAATACTGTCTAATTGCTTACATTATGTGTTTGATAGCTTTAAAATATATATTGCACATACTTCTCAAGTGCTTCTTTTTTATATGATGAAAAATGGCAGTGGCAAACAAAACATTCTGAGTTAGTGTGCAGGAAAAAGGAGTTGTGATGGTGAATGTAAATAGATGCCCCACAGCATGTGCATACAGCTAAATAGTGTGGATTTTAAAAAGCTTGCCTCAGATCAAAACCTTCAAAT
This sequence comes from Deroplatys truncata, assembly GCA_030765065.1. NCBI lineage: Eukaryota > Metazoa > Arthropoda > Insecta > Mantodea > Mantidae > Deroplatys > Deroplatys truncata. The sequence goes on from CM060983.1 coordinate 162,421,206, forward strand.
TTATGTGTAATCGTGGTGATTGCATAAGGTCGCTCAACATTGATGAAATGATGAAGGAAGTAACAGCTAGCATACAAACACAAATGAGTTGAGTAAAAAAGATGTTGCTAGAAGTAATGTCTAAGGTGATAGAAACGGCAGACTCCATGAATGAACAGTTCGAAAGCTTCAGAAAATTAGTGAGTGAGCTGAGGTTTACCACACAAGATATTCAGATCGGGCTAAGCACAACTAAAATCTCTGTAAATCAGCTCTTGAAGGTCCTGAAGATTTGAAACAGTGCACAAGAAGAAATAGCTTCATCATAGTGTCATTCTGGAAACACCACATGAGGATATTTATGACAGCAATTATGACTGTCCGAGCATTTGGTGTCACATTTGATTACAATGAAGAAGACATTGCCCATCATCTCCCTAACAGGAACACTGGCCCCAAAAAAATCATCCTGAAGCTTATCCACAAATGGAAGAAGGAGGAAATCATAAAACGCTAGAATTAGGAACAGATTCATCACAACCAGGGGCATCGGAATGGACTACCAGCCTCAAAACATATATTTCAGTGATCACTTATCCTTGCTAAACAACCTCTAGCAAAAACATGCAGACACTTCTGTCAGAAAGGGAAAATCTGGTCCACATTAATGAGAGATTGTAAGATCTTTATCAAAGAGTTGAGGGGCAGACCAACCACAGCCATAAGAAATGAAGTTGATCTCATTGAACAGAAGAAGTATGCATAAGCTCCATTGTAAAAACATAACTTTCTGCATTAAACTGTGCCATGTGTTATTCCTTTGAAATTAGCTCTGATAGCCTGTTAGAGTACAAAATAAAGAGACTGCAATTTAATAACCATTCTTTTATAAGAATTCTATGTTTTAATGCACATAGTATAAGGAATAAACTTGGTGATATTTAATTAATTATAGAGGGAGTTAATATGTTGATGTAGTACTGATAGCAAACATGGTTAGACAACAGTGAAGTGCAATGTTTCACTATACCAGTCTACTTAGCCCACCGTGTAGTACATGATGGGCTTGAAGTAGGATTATCCATATACATATGTAACTCTTATTGGCAAACCGAAGTTGTTGAAAGTATAAGTGATGCGTTTAGTATTTTAAAACTTGCAATATGTAAGCAAAAGAGGGTAGTGCACATCATCATAGGTTTCTGTTACAACAAAGAGTACAATTCACTCTCATTCTTAATGAGTCTTTAACTGTTGCTAGAAACTACTTAATACATTTAGCAATAGTGCTGGTTTGGTGGCATTGTTATTGTGTTTACATTCAAGTAGCCTGTACTTGCTATACAAACAGGCATAGTTGCTGCATTGGCCGCAAGTAAACAATGCTAAAACTATACATCCTGAGTAATACCAGAGCACACAAGAATACTATACATAGATGACTGCAACATTAAACTATTAGATAATACTAAAATAAAGCTCCTTTACACAACACTGTCCAGCTACATTTATGAACAGTGTACTTAACTGCTTGAATTACGCAAACAGCAGCAACACTAGCAGCTCATGCCTACATAAGTTCACTCAGCTATAACTTCAGAGTTTTCAGTAGTATCAGTGATTTAAGTTATCCTAACCTATCCATTTTAGAAATTCCATCTCCAAACTACACCCAGCCAAAATCCAGGAAAAAGAAAAAATTGATGTTAAGAGAGGCACTAGGATAGATTACGATAAACTAAATAATTTACTTGCTGAAACAGAAAAACCACACCTATGAATGATGTAAGTGAGACATACAACTAATAAATGACTACAGTAGAGGAATAAAATAATTCAGTAAAACTTATAGCAAACAGGTTCCCAAAATATATAAATCAGTAGATTACCGTAGACTTCATACAGTTAACTCATAAGAGAGCAAATTGTACAAAAAACTTAAGTACGGAATCCCTCACAGGAAGTCATTCAAGAGTATAAGGCATGTAGTAGAGAAGTAAACTACCTTAAAATGAACACTAAAAAAGAATTGCAAATGTGCACAGGAGTAGCGATATGTCAGCTATAATAAATGAAATTTTCTCTACCTCAAAAAGAATGTGAGAATTAGAATTTCGAGAAGAAAAGTATACCCAGAGCAATGATATCTGCAATGTGTGGAATAATTGCTTTATCAACAAAATATTTAATCTTGTGAATAATCTGCCTTCTTGCAGCTGTAATATACAATTTAGCCCAGTAGATTAATTATTTTTAAAACCAAACAAATTCTTCAGAAGTTAGGGAACCTATACATTCACTCAAAATTAAATGCAACAGACTCATTAACGATACAATAGATAATATGATCCTGAAATGCTGCAGTCCTCATTTAGCACCTATATCTCAGTGACATGCAGTCTACCCAAGCAATTCTTGGGCAATTTGAGTAGAAGGAAAAAATAATTATATAATCTTTGTTCCTAAGTGTTATGCACATAAGAATCACAATATTATAAATAAACTTGGAGTTTATTTAAACTACCAGTTTTGTAATCCAGTTTGTAGTAATAAGGTACATCTCTGCACTTTGTTATCCATCATCCACTGGTAAGAGCCGTAACTATGTCTGCCATCTGGCCGCCTAAACTTGTCAATGTCTATCCAAGCAGCCTGCGCTGTTGAATGAGGATTGCCATGATAATGGACATCATCACGGCTTCTAGCCAATGGCAGAGCTCTATGAGACCATAAATCAAGTTGAAAACATGTAATTATCCAAGCTGACCCAAGCAGTTAGCTGCCTGCCTGGGATATCTATGTGTGATACCTGAAACCATGTAATGTGCTGCCTATGTCATGTTTTTTTTCTTCTAAATTTCAGTTTATATTTGATTGTTTAATCATTTATTTAAAATGTGCGTATGTGTAATTATATATAAGTGTAACAAAAGTTTCTGAACATGATATAGTAGATTTATAGGCGGCGCTGTGGCCGAGTGGTTAGACCGCTCGCCTCTCACCGAGGCGGCCCGGTTCAATCCCAGGGACCCGCATGTGGGATTTGTGGTGGACAAAGTGGCATCTGGGCGGGTTTTCTCTGGGTTCTCCGGTTTCCCCCGCCATTCATTCCACCAACTGCTCCATCATCACCTTTCCTTTCATCCATTTCACCATCATTTCGTTTCAACTACTTCCTTCATCCCATACCAGGCATCGGGCTGATCACCCATCCTGGATATTCTGTCTGATCCATGAGTGTCTGCTCCTCGACGGGCCTCTGATCCCACGCACTCGCCTGTAAGTCCTGGGGGGTGTAAGACCTACATAAGAGGAGGTTAAACAGATAAAGAAGAAGAAGAAGATATAGTAGATTTATTAGAAATATCATTTTCCCAAAGAACATTCGAACAAAAGAAATGTTTGATTTCTAAAGAAAGACCATTGTGCGCATTGCCAAGTTTAGCACAGCAACAAAAGAATATTACTCGCCTAATACTAGTTACAAAAATGCGATTGGCTTGTTGGAAGTGTCATGTACAACAGACTATTTTGTTGAAATTGTTTGCTGTTTAGCCTGTGACAGAAACTCCACTTGGACAACTGCAATAATAACCTAAATAATATAAATAACCTAACTAAAGCAATACAAGATTATGATGCTGCTATTGCACATATTCATGCTTCTATTTCACATGCGACTTTTGGAACTGTGCCAATTGAAACTGAGCTAAGTCACAACAGGACAAATATTCAAAGTCGCTTTTTTTTGGTTCAACTGATAAGGTCGGGTACCACATTCACTCATTTTCAAAGTGATGTTGGGACTACTGTTTATCACCTAGTAGGCATTAACTGTATTATGAAAAGTGATTGGCTTGCTTTAGCTCTACTCTTTGTTATTCAGAGAAGTTATGAACTTTTAGTGAAATTAACATGTAAACTTGTTGGTCATTTAAAACATCTATGCTGCGTACACCTTGTCTGGATGCAGTGTGACTTTCATGACACCACGCGTCAACTCTACCCGATAACCATTCACCTTAGGATGGTGAAACTGCTTGCATAGTTATTTATTCCTGAACGACAAATAAGCTAATGCGGTGAATGAAATATTCATTTTTGCGTTTCGTTCCCCTTTAAACATTTGACTCGCTATTTCCTTTGTATCTATACAAAATGTGTAATGGAGATGTTTCCAGAAAGGTTTATCGTAATTAAAATGAAGATAGGAAAATCAATTTTCATAAGAATAATTTCTATACCCACTGATAAGCAACAGAGGGTAGAGAAAGTTATGTGGATGTAACACAAGATGTTTTACCCAAGGAAGCTGAAGATTCCAGCAAGCACTTTACAGCACAATTCTATTTTTGCAAGTATTGGTAACACCCTTTTGTTTCATCAAAGAAGGCACCAAATCAAACTATGTGAAGAAATTATCAATATAAATTGCATAATGTCTGATTTTCTTATTACTGAGAAGAGGTGCTATTATGACGACAATGCATTAAGGGTTTGTAGGTAAATTTCATTGGCTTTCCTTTCAGGTAGATTTTAAGAGAATTTCAATCCAAATGATTAACCATACTTTCATGAACACAGATTTCTCACTGAAAATTTGATGCTTTATTAGTAATTTATCCGTCACCTTTGAAGAGTCTGACTTTGTAATACCTGTCATATTTTGCAATTTTATTATTACATGTATTTTTCTTTATGTCTTGATGCTTGGCACATTGTGAAAGAAATTCATCATTACAGATGTGACCTTCATTTCAGTGTAATACATTCTTGAGGAAAATGATTGTTTCACTGAGAACGAGAATCTCAATGAATTGCATTAATTCCTCTGTGTATATATGCAATGAATGATTTGTTTTTCCGTTTTACAGCAAAATCTGCTCTAGAATATCATTTATGATTTCTTCTTTCATGTGCATAAAAAGTCATGAATACTTATATTTACCAATTATTTGATTATGTTGTGTTTTATAGCATGAGGCATAGGTTCTGGTGTCAGAATATTTGGGGGAAGTACCCACAGTCTCATTTTGGAGACTATGTTTACCTTCTTTCAAGTGTTATATAAGATCTGAAAACTATTTTGCCTGTGCTTGGAAATTGAGTTTCATAAATAATAGCTACTAGCTAGGATATTTTTGTTGCGTGGTTCTGTCCCAATCAGTCTTATTATGTCTGCAATATCATCAGTCTATATTACCATTATAATATTCTTGAATTTAAATTACATTATCAATGTTTTCATATTAGCCTCATCAAAACAAATTTTGCTGTAATCTTCATTGTCCAGTGTTTCCAAAAAGGCGATATTTTCCTCTCGAGACTAAATATCTGTTTTGAATCTCCTACAAGCAAAAGCAGGAGTTAAGAAAAGAAAGGGGGAAAAAAATGCAGAAACATTGATATGGTGAGAAATACACAAAATAATCTGTGTGTAGTTGCAATTTCCTATAGATGTGGTGGCACATAATAAACATGTATCTCAGTAATTAGTTTTGAAGATTGAGAAGCTAATAACAATGATGGGAGAGAGTTGGAGGTTGTTACACTACATCACTAAAAGGTTCTTACTTTGAACGCCTTTTGGGAGTAAACCGTTCTCCCTAAACGCGTTCAAAGTAAGAACCTTTTAGTGATGTAGTGTAACAACCTCCAACTCTCTTTATTTTAAAAAATGTCTCTCAGGAAAGGTTCTTTATTAGTCCATTCTCTACATGGGCGCGTACTTTAAAGATTTGCCTTGAGTGTGCAGTGTGTGAATTGTACCATAAAAGATGTAAACTCCCCCCCCCCCTCCAGTCCATGGCTGAAATAAATGTTAAAACATAGTATTTTTTGTCTAATAATTGAATTACTACTGTCCGGGCATGTAGGCCGTGGTCTAGAAGGCATCGTAGATACTGACGTTTTGCCAAGTACAGTGCTTGGCATCTTCAGGGTGAGGTGATTCAGTTGTCTGCGGTGGTCAGAGCTTGAATGCGGAGACCGGAGGATGGTGCTCTTATATAGTGGGAGTTGGCGGGGCTTACTGTGAAGTCCTGTGCAGTGGTTGGCTCGTGTCTTTAGCAGTGGGTGGGTTTGGCAAGGTATTACTACGTCTGCTGTTTTTGTGTGTGTTTCTCCAAGATAGGTGTCCACACTTTATGCACATGGAGAACTGCTTCTTTCCGGTTAAAATTGTTTTTGTGGGTATAAATTTCAATGGCCTCCCTCTCATGACAGTTGATGATAAAACTTCAGTTTCTTTGAAGCTGATGTCATCGCTGAATAATAGTGAGTGGTCTGCCACGGATGATTTTTCTGTTTGTCCCAATCTGCTGTGATGCTCATGTTCTTTCAGTCTCGTGGCCGCGCTGCGCATAGTAACGCCTGTGTAGACACTATGGACACATCAGGCAGTAATGACTGTGGTCCACATTCAGGGGGTCCTGGGTTCAAACTTCCAGGGCTGACCAATCTGGCTTAAGGCCTTCCAGCAGAGTAGCATGACATAGCCTGTTGGATGCAGAGCAAAATATATATTCATAATCAAGAGCACATTGAACATGTTTGATACCGAATATAAAACTCTTAAGAGTCAGTGGCTTTGAATGACAAAGGCAATCTGTTAAGCTTTGAATGAGGTTACCAATTAATTTGCAATTTGTGTAAAAACATTTTGGTTTCTTTAGAGAAGTAATGGAATTTGTTCAGCCCTTTTATGGTATTAGCCTATAATAAATAATAAAAATCTGATGTGTTATTCACTTGAATTTCTGTATCCACTATCGTTTAATTCTACAAACTATTCTTTCAAAAGCTTATTCTTCTATCTGTTTAAAGTTAATTGCTATAAATGTTTGCATAAATGGTTTCATTATACATTTCGCTATAAGTACAAAGGGAGCAGCAGTAGTCAAATGTTTAAAGACTATCATTATATACTGTTCTAAAATTTCATGCTCTTTCTATGACAGCAGCCGAACATAGCAGTACTTATAAAAATTCAAACCAATAACAATAGATATCTTGGAAATGGCTTATGCCACAAAAAGGGGAAAAAATTATACCAGAAAACTACAAGGGACAGACAGAAAGAAACAGTCGTGAAATTGTAGGGCTCATTAACACAAAGTGTTAACAATAAGTTCTTTTGTAGCATATGCTGTTGTATGTTTTTTTTTCCAAACTGAATTTTTTTTGTAACATGCCATTTATAACAAAACTATGGAATGACTTAAATTACTGCTGTTTCTGTATCTTTCATATTATAGTAGGGGTGGCCAGCTACCCGCGTGTTGGGAGCCACATTTTGAGATAAGAGTTTGGATAGAGCCACGCATATTTTTCAAGGTTAAATATTCATGTTTACCAAGTGGGATGGCTCAGGCAGTAATGTCTGTTGTCCGCATTCAGGGGATCCTGGGTTCAAACCTCCAGGGCTGACCATCTGACTTAAGGCTTTTTGGCAATTTTCCTTGGTCGCTAGGCGAATGCTATATTGGATAATTTCATCTGTAATTTTGCTGTCCCTTTTATCACTGTATTTTGTTTCCTTTTTCATCGCCATATGAGGCATTGAGCTGATCACCCATCCTGAGTATGCTATGATCTAGAGCAGAGGTGGCCAAAACGTGACTCGTGAGTCATTTTGACTTGCAGGCACACGTTCCTTCTCTGCAACCGTCCATTTAATTTTTCACATGTTACTGAGTGATGCAATGCGTGTTGCATATTTGGTGGCTCGCGGAAGGAAGTCGTTTTCGCCACCCTTGATCTAGAGTTTGCTTGCTCCTCGACAGGTACTGAAACAAGACATTGGATTGTAAGACCTTGGGGTGGTGTAAGTCCTACAAAGAGGAGGGTAATCAATTAAAGAAAAGGAAGAAATGTGAATTATTTGAAGATCACAGAGAGATATAATTAAAAAACAGCAAAAGTATATTTATTCACAAACTTATATCTGATCACTATTAATGTAGTACATTAATGAAGATTTGTATAATTTATAAAACTTTTTCTACTCTCCACTTTGCTTGCTAATTGCTTGAGATCTGGTAGGGGGCAGTTAAGGCAGTTCTCACAAGTTCAGTTAAATGTACATCAGTTAGAACTGCTTAATGCTTAGATTTAATGAACTTCATCATTAAATACAATCACTCACATGAACAGGTTGTCCCAAAAATGGAAATCAGTCTTTTTGCACAGTGTTTTATATGTGGATACTTTTGCTCTGGAACCTGATTCCAAAATTCAACCATGCATGTCCACTTTCTTTCAACGGTTTTAACCCCTTGAAAATCTTAGAAGACTCGAGCAACTTTTAGTTTAGCCTCTCAAAATTTTAAGAACCACACAAGAGTGCAAGCCAGGTTTTAGCCACTGTGGATATATAGGAAAGTAAATGTCCCATTTGAAACTATTGCTAACAAAATCATTTATTCTACTGATTAATTATCAGGAGTTTTGTTAAATCCCTTTGCAGTGAAATGCTATACAGTAGGAAAAGACCATATGTGCATTTCAGAGCTTGTGTTCATGTAATTATTGAATTCTGTTGAGTCAGTGTGCAGGTAATTAAACAGCATTTTGATATTTTGTTGCAGATAACAGCATGGATGAAATAAACAGAGATGGATTTGTGCAAGTAAATAAGAAGAGAAGTCGCAAGCGAGTTGCTGCAGATGAAAATGCTATGGTAATAGATCGAGGTATCCAGGGCAAACCTCATCCCCAAGCAACTCCAGCCAAAAGGGTGAAGCATCAAAACTCGGAACATGTGGAAATGAGGAAAATTGCAGTACCTGCTCATCGTTATACACCACTGAAGGAAAATTGGATGAAAATCTTTAGCCCCATAGTTGAACATCTTCATCTTCAAATTCGTTTCAATCTCAAAACGCGAAATGTAGAGATAAGAACTTGCAAAGACACAGAAGACATAGGAAATCTACAGAAAGCAGCTGATTTTGTTAAAGCTTTTGTATATGGCTTTGAGGTTGATGATGCTCTTGCTCTCTTGCGACTAGATGATCTGTTTATTGAATCATTTGAAATAAAAGATGTAAAACCACTGAAAGGAGATCACATGTCTCGTGCTATTGGGAGATTAGCAGGAAAGGGAGGTAGAACAAAGTTCACGATAGAAAATGTTACCAAAACGAGAATAGTCCTAGCAGATTCAAAAATACATATTTTGGGTTCATTCCAAAATATACAATTGGCTAGACGAGCAATTTGTAATCTGATACTGGGAAGCCCACCATCTAAAGTATATGGACAGTTACGTACTGTAGCAAGCAAAGTTTCTGAAAGATTGTAAGTATTTTGTATTAATAAACATATTTACACCAAACTTTATTCTTTAATTGTATTTTTTTATTTTTGTAATGGTCATTATTTTTGTATGACTCATTTTTTATTTATATGGTCTTAAAAAGAAAAAGAAAAAATAAGCCAAGTAGTCATATGGTATAATGAAGCCAGCAGCTATCTGTGGGTTTTGCTGTGTGAGGTTCCTAAAAAGAAAGAAAAAAAATTAACAAATTAGTTATGTTGCACAAATGAAACTGAATAAATCTTTGAAGATATCTATTTTTAAGGCTTCATATTACACATACCTGCTATATATGAGACCACATTTCCTAACAGTGAAGAAATGAGCTCTAAAATCATATCACTAGCACTATTTTGTACCCTACAAGCATGATTCTACTCTGTAAAGGAAAAGGTATGACTTTTTATAGTGATCTTGCTATAAAGTACTCTCTCGCTTTTTGTGTGTTATGTTACTATCTTGCCAGAAAATAGATACTAGGTCCATTACATTCCAGATTTAACAGTAATCTTTTTAAAAGTATTGTGTGTTACAGCTATACAGACCTATTCCATTCATCAATTTTGTGCACGAGTGCAGTAATTATGTCCCTCCAAACAGTTTCTGTCTTACCTACTCATTTCTATACATAGATGGCCTGCATCATTCATAAGGGCACACACACACAAATTCATAAAATGAACTGAGAGATAGATTCTTGACTCTGATGGTGATAAGTTAAATACTTTATTTGAAAATCTTGAAATAAGTGTAAATCTTATAAAGATTACTTGTTAAAACAAAATAGTTGAATTGAGCTTTTATTTATGGAGCACTTTAACTACTGTGGTTCTAAATTGGGCATGAAAAATTTTGCTCGGAGTCCTATCAGGCTTGAGGTTCTTTTATGTGCTGTAAATGTATGACACAGAACCACTGGCTTTACTTCCCTTCCAAAAGAAACCATGCTAAGGATTTTTGTCTGAAAAATATCCATTGTCCTCCACCAGATTTGAACCCATGACCTTTGAAACTAGGCTAGCTTGGTACCCGTAGGCCAAGGAAGACTACAAACAAAATAATTGAAAACATAATATTTCAAATGAACTAAAATGCGAAGGTAGGTTCTAATCACAGTGATTATAATTATAACTATATAGTCTCTGGATGTTGTGTGAAACTATAGGTTATACAACTATTTCATTTTATTTCTTGTATGAAAAAATGTAATATAATACAAAAACAGGCTAATGCACATAAAATGCACTCTCCATTGTCATCAGTCATCACAGCCTGCTTTTTTAATTGCTTTTACGCTTCAATTCTCTTGGCTTGATGCCAACGTTTTGTTGGCATTGTGAATAATAAGGTGAATTGTGTGTTCATGTTATAAGTTTATGTCCTCGCCTTACTGGATGTTTCTATATGAATGGCCCTTAACAATGATCATAATTGTGACAATACTGTTGCTTGACAATGCGAAAAAAAATTTTGATTAAATAACACCACCAGAACATATTAGAAAATCTTCATTTATCAATCCCTATAAGATCTGTGAGAAATTCACATTCAGAATTTCAAAGCAATGAAAAACTGTTATAAATACTTAAAGCTATTTAACCAGCTGGATTTCTAAATGTAGCGAGTCACCTTCCTGTCCCTCCCCCCAACAGCTCATAACATAACATTCATGGTTCATAATGACCTGATGATCAAAATCATATGAGATGGTGTTATGGAAATGTTTTACTGAGATTTAAATTTAATTCTTGTTTGATACAGTAAAACATTCTATGGAATGAAGTATCGGCATTCATCAAAGTACAACAAAAACAAATACCTTTTGTTTCAATACAAAACATTGTTAAAAACCATAGTTCAAAATAATTGCAACACAATGAAATAATGGATAAGTGATTTTTGACAAAAGCTACCAAAATATAAACAAATGACAATGTGGAATTTGTATTTAGAAATTAGAAACTGTGATATATTTTAATGTAAAAAACGTTGATCACAATGGGTGGGGGGAAAAAACCGATATGTTTCTTATGATCATAGAACATCAATCAAAATAGAAACATAATGTATGTCACTTTGCACGCATAACGCTTTATTTTCTGTTCAAATCATTCATCTAGATACCAGTAAATATTATGGACATTCTAGTTTAGAACATTGATAATACATTACCTATTACAGTTCAGGCAGTAATATGCAACATGAACTTTTCAAATATGTATCTTACCATTTGAACATGTGATAGTGAATCAGAACTATTTTACAGTAATATTTATAACTGGCATGTTTGCAGCTTTGGTTGGACCCAGTATAGCTTGGTATGGACAAGTCCTGTGTTTGTATCTTTCTCACAGAGACATAATTAGGATCTCTTAGGCTATACTGGAGAATCTGAGTAGGTAGAGTAATTTTCTACCAAAAACCACAAAGGAAACACTTAAAAGTTAATTATTAAATTGTAGCATATTATTACTACACAGTATTTAGAATCTAATGAAAAGAGATTCGTGTCCCCAAAAGTGCAAAAATAAGTATTTAAATTTTGAAAATTACATTTTAATTTTAAGTAAACATGTTGGATAAAAGCAAGAAAAACAAATGTAAGAAGCAAATTTTGCTTATATTGAATTAAAACAGTTATAGTACTTTTCCAAACAATTAGACTTGAAATCAACATACAAATAATCTCAGTGACTAATTGGAAGTTTACTTTTAATACTTTCAATAGCGTAATCTCTCTTCCAATGCTTAGCAAAGCCAAAAGGAACCTGTCTTCTAACTTGGATGTTCAAAGTCTGTTTTTGATCAACTTCAAAGTGAAAACCGTTCACTACTGCTGTTTATGACCAAAAGTGACAGGTTAATTCTTAGAGCAGCCTCAATGTTAGGAAAATAATCTTATAAACAAGGGGAGTTGTACATCCACCTCGCCCAATCAATGCATTTTGTTTTCCTTCTACTTTTGAAACTCATGGTAGAAAGCAAACTGAATAATTTCAGTTCTATCTAACTCATTGTTATATGCTTCTATTAAGTTTTGTGCTGCTGCATTTATCTCCTCATTATTAAGTGTATCCAACTGGTTTAGGAACCAAAAATAGATAGATATTAACTGGCTTGTATACTTCAAGACCTTGCCGCAATAAAGATTCAAATTTGTGTTTGAAATTTGTCTAATGGAGTCTGCTCCATCTGTTCAGCTTCTGGTACATGTACACAGCCAAGAGATACCAAACGCATTTATTTTGTGCTTGCACTATGTTTACTCTCACTGTAACTGCAGTCAATTGAGTAGCATCCCCCCATACTCTTCAAAACTATTCCATTTTCTTTCTATAAAACTTTTCAGAGATATCACATCTGAGATATATGGGGAGCCGCACCACAGTATTGTGGCTTTGTGCAGTTTTTCAAATGTTAGTGTTTCGTTTTTATGAATCCACTTTCACTGAGAGTTCGCCTCACTAAGGTGGACCAATACAATTCACCGTCACTTCACTCGGTAGTCGAACACAAGACCACCACAACCTGTCGCTCCCAGTAGTATTCGCTCAATGTCGCACCAGAGCGCTTACTGTCCGATTCAGTTCGCACGAATTCACTGCCTCGCTCCCGCATGAGCGCTCGCTTATATGATCAGTGGAATCTCCGCAAATACCGATGAAGGAGAATACTGCAGCTTGTAATATCTAGTAAGTGATAGTCTAAATTTAACGAACGATTGTCATAGAGAAGGCACTGGCCGAAGGGTCTGCATTTCGCTCCTCCCCTCCGTGGAATGTCTATAGGGAAAACTTGAAAGTATTGAGATTGGATTTCATGTGCTGTCGATTGGTTCACAATTTTTATTTTGTTTTTGGAATGAAGGTTAACTCAAGTGTTAGTGATTCTTAGAACATGAACGCACAAAGCCGGAACATTTAAAAGTTGCTTAGAAAAATGCAGGTGTTTCTGTCTCATTTGTCAGGAAATTAACAAAATCTGTTGATTTGTGTATGTCAGAGGCATAGTTGCTTGAGTGAGGACCTTTATTCTCCTTGGGTCATCCTCAGTATTAATGCTGCAAGTTGTTGAATATTGGTTACTTTCTCTCACAAGCTACAATCCGTTTTTACTTTCTCTACTACGTACAGTAAGTAGGGTAAGTATCGTATTCCACCCAAAAATTGATACCGAGATTTCACCGGAAATACATGTTTTGAGACCCCCTGAATAAAAAAAAAGCATTTTTGGAAACATGTCCGTGTGTGTGTGTCTGTGAAAAGCATAACTCAGAAACGAACAGTCGGATAAACACCAAACTTGGCATTTAGCTTCAGTATCTTGCAGAGATGCGGCACGAAGGTTTTCAAGAAAATCCCCCACCCCAGACTACACTTTACATGGTACATTTTTCGAAAATTTTAATTTTCTCAAAAATGGCTCTAACGATTTTGATTAAAATATATTTTAAGATATTGTCATGACAAATGAAATGTATATCTCGAATTTTCTGGGAATGTCTCCAAAAGTATTCTCCATTGTGAACGACTTTAGCATAACTGGTAAACCATAAGAGATAGACAAAATTTTACTACACAAAAATGTAGATCGCATTAAAATACACAATTTATGTCATACATTTTTGTTGTTGAGTGAACCATTTTCGAGATATTGCTTGTTATTCCCTTAAATTTTTCAATAGTTATTTTCTAAAATGGGAATTCGTTATTCATTTTTTTTGTCTTGGACATGCAAAGAGTTATAATCTGTGGCAAAGGGAATGGTGCTGCACCTAGTAACCAGCTATTAAGAGATATGTATGTGCTTAAAGACTACTGTTTTTCTATATTGCCCTTGTAAATATATTTTCCCCTTACATCTACAAGAAAATTAGCAATAAGATAGAGTCTGCAAATGTTTATCTCGATTAACATGAAGTAGATGGAGAATAAGCGTTTGTAAAAATAGTTTGTACAAGAGTAGAGAAAGTCATGTGAGTGTAACACATCAGATTTTTTTCTTTCGTACAGTAGCTGTAAAAATAATCGTAAGATTTTAAAGTGTAAATATTGCATCTATGCCCTCCTTTTCTTATAAATATCTTGGATTACATATGTGATTATTTTAAGAAACGATTCATTTACTTTTTACTGGTAGTTGTACTCAATAAAGATCAATATCCAAGGAACAAAAAACAAAGGTCGTAGAAACTTTGACGTTCTCCAATTGTCCTCTTCCTTCGCATCATTGCCAAGCTGCCCTCCGATTCCCAATGGAAACTTACGTTTAATGAGCAAGTTACTGTTCCCCTTTTAGTCCTCAACCGAAGAACCCGAATATTGCCATCATGTGTGTTCCGAGGAATGACTATATCTGAGCAGAGAAACTTATCGGAGCCAAGTATTCAAAGTATTTGCATTTCGTCATCTATAGAATCGTCCCAATTGTAAGATTCGGCCCTTGCTGCAGTCATTTAGAGAAGAAAAACTAATTTTAGCCGAGGCGTCAAAGACGCGGCAGTTTTTATAGTAGTGTTGATCTCCATCCCTGGACGATGAGACAAATAGTGTCACTTACCAGTATCTTGAGTCCTTTCAATAATGTTAAGCTTTAACCACCTGTGAAATACTGAATCGTAATCTTCAAATAAAGTGTTGGATAGGCGCAACCTTCTAGTAATTCTCAACAGCCGACACTCGGCTATTTCACGATTAGAAAGCATCTGAAACCGGTCATCATGGGAGTCGAGCCTGGTATCGGCCGTCCACAAATTCGACAGCTCCCGTAAAATATCCAAAACAGCCAGTCGCTGGACATGTCGACCCTGCTTCTCTCCTGGAACACTGATACCAATGACTTTCAGTTTCCATAGACCAGCAACGTCTCCGACAATTACATCTGTCATCATAATGAAGGTTGTGGCAAGATTTGCACTGCAACAAGCAAAGGGCTTCTTCTTGCTGCCCATCAATATCCAACCAAACAAAGCTTCGACAGTTACAATACCAGAAGAAAGGACTACCTTGTTGCCGGAACAGATCTTGCCAGTTACATCAGCTAATATTAGGACATCAATGGGTTCAGATATGTCTTCAATTGGCTTTATCGCTAAATTTCGAATCTTTTCTTCCATTTCTTGTGCTGAGCATGGTCAATGGGATAAATGAAGCAATATTTGCTTGGCCTAGTAATAAAGGCCTGCAGGCAAAGTTTTCATGTAACCCATACAGGCGTGCCTTATAACGGATGTGCTTCATTAATCCGAGGTTACAGCCTCCAAACAGAGGGTGAATCAGACCTTCACCAATGACATTGTGCTTCATTTCTTTGGCCAATCTGTCTTAGAATATAGGAACGCTAAAATTAATTGGGGTTTTATTTATGGACGCTCTTTAACTGCTATGGTTCTTAGCGTCCCGTTCTATATTGGACATGAAATACCGAAAATTTTGCTCATAAGTTCTTTATCAGGCTTGATGTTCTTTTACGTGCCGTAAATCTGCGACACGAGACCTCCGGCTTTACTTCCATTCCGAAGGAAGTCATGCTAAGACATTTTATGCCCGAAAAGTGCATCGTACTCCGCTGGGTATGAACCCGCGACCTCAGGGACTATATATATAGTAATGTTGTGTTCCACTGTCGATCAAAACATGAACTTTTCGACCCATATCATCATTGTGCAGAATAGTGGCAAAGAACTGTAAGAATACTTCTTTTGGAGCTGCAAATGTCAGACTGTAATTAATAACCAAGAAATCTAATTCAGAAGGACTGTTTCCTGCTTCAGCCACAGAATTGGGCTTGACTTTATCACACATCAGCAGTATGCGACGCCCTCTGCATGAACTACATATCATCCGAAGTTACGCGCAGAGTGGCCCTTCTTGGTACAGGCGAAACAACAACCAGAATGCGCAAGAATTTTCCTTTTGTCTCAATTGACATGTTTACGGCCTTTTGGCAATCAGTAGCACTGTGATCACCCTTACAAAAAATACATAGGGCAGCAATGCTAGGATTTGCTAAATTAGCTGTAGTTGTGCAGCGCTTGGTCTCAGCAGCAAGAGACTTGGCCCTCTCCATTAGTTTTAAATGAGAAGCGAGGAAACGAGTATTTGCCTAGGCAACAATTCTTCCGCCAGTACCTCTCTCTTGAGAAAAAGAATGATAATGTCAATCTGCTCATCTAAGAGCGCATCGGAATCATCATTGGTACGCTCCTAATGCTTCAACGTCTCTAGCGGCAAAGATTTTTCCATAAGTGAAAAGATAGTGGCAGTGTAATTATCAAATGCTATCTCCAATGCGCATATGGGCTTCCAACTTGTCGCACAGCACCAATAGTTTGATATCATTATGGCCAATAATAAGCTTTATCAATTTCCTTTTTTAATGCTGAATTACAAAATTCTTACGACTAAACCTCTCCTTCAGTGTACTAATCACCTTGCCGTAATTTCCACCTGAAGCAGGAAAGCTTTCGACAGTGGTTCTGGCCCTCGATTTACGTATATTGTAGCCTGGAGGAGATACTGAAATTTCTCCTCGTCAGAAAGTTGTGACCCACTGTCAATATGGGAAAACTACCCGGAATCTAATTCATTAGTAGCTCTCCCCACCGCATTTAAACAGTTTGGAAGCCTAGGACGATATTTTTTTAGAATTACGAGAGTCGGAAATTGACTCTGCAACGACGGCTTGAGACCTATGAAGGCCAATTTTGCTTTTCAGCATATAATACTTTTCATTATATTGAACAGCCGACTCCAACTCTTGTCTTACTTCATCCTCGCTACGCTCACTAGAGTAAATGAAATCGTTTATATCACTATCGAGAGCGACTATATTGCAATACCTCACCTCCAGAACGGAAATCTTTGGGGGTAATCTCCTCCACGCCAGCATTCTTGTTTGCCGGTTCTGTAATGTCGCTATACTACTTGGTGAGTGCTGTTCTTATAATCCCACGCGTCTTCACAGCCGATTTCCCAAGTGTTCTCATCCATTGTGATAGTCGGGAATAACTCCGTGAAAAAAGGCACTACGGTTTTACAATCCGAACCTGAGAACACAAACAGGATTCAGCGAAGCAGTACCACAAATATGTATAACTACCAGTCCTCTCAGGTCGCCAAATATGAATTACCTTAATAATAAATAATTCATTTATTTTTAATGGTAGTGACATTTGGAGCAATGCATAGAATAAACATAAAAAGTCTACAGTATATAACATTCTTATTCGTACACTTCAATTTTCTAAAAAAGTACTTTAATATTTGTAAGAAGACACAGTTTAATTAATATTTTTTCCATAAATGCCGAGCATTACAACTAAATATTGACTTATGAGCTTACAACCTAAATCAAATAAAATTGGAAAATAAGCATGACCATGTTTATACAGATTTTCTATTTTTACATTGGAAGTGACAGTTTAGTAACAGAGCACCACTGATAATCTAATACTTTGTTGGACACCCCTTGGCTTTAATAACTGCCTCACACCTCTTCATAGAAGTAACCACGTTTTTGCATTCTTCTGGGCTGATTTTATTCCATTCTTCTTCCACAATACGTTTAAGCCCTTGTCTATATTTTACTCAGATTTTTTTTCTTGCTGATTTGGATTCAAGTCTGGACTCTGAGGAGGTGTTTGTAGTAGTTTGGGTACATTTCATATCAATCAATTATGTTTAGTCTTGCGTTTACTATCATTATCCTGCTGAAACCTATAACCAGGTGCCATGTCCATTTTCTGGGCACTCTGCTTTACATTGTTTTTTAAAATGTCAAAATACAGGTTTTTCCATAGTGCCATCAATAAATTGTATGTTACAAACACTGTTGGATGAGACGCAGGCCCAGAGCATAACAGAACCACCACCGTGTTTAACAGTGAGTAGAGTATTTCTGGGGTAATTGTGTGAATTTGCTTTTCTCCACACTGTTTACCCCATCTGACCTGAAGAGGTTTATCTTAGTCTCGTCTGACCATATCGCGCTGTTCCAAAAGTTCCAATTCTTATGAATGTGTTCTTTAGCAAATGCAACTTATTTCTTCCTGTTGAGTGTACTTACAAAAGGAACTTCCTTAGTGTTCGGCCATGGTATCCATACTTCCATAAGATATGACGAACAGTTTGGCCAGACATCTCCTTTCCAAACATATTTTCTACTAATGGTCGTAATTGAGGAACGTGGATCTTCTCGGGTTCGACTTACACTGAAACGTTCCTCTCGTGCATTCAGCCTACTTTCTTTAGATTTTCTTGGTAAATTATTTATAGAACCTTACTCCCTACATTTTTACGACGTACTGAATGGTAGAATGCGGTTTATTTGCGGTTTGTTCTATTTTTCTGAGAGAATAGCCTGTAAATGCCAAGCTTATAGTTACTTGTTACATATCAGAACTAAGCTCCTTTTTCTTACCCATTTCGATCGCTACTGACAGAACGTATAGAACTGCGACGCAGTAGCAAGCGATATTTGAAACACGTGCATGTTGAAGCTGTTTCATGCAATAGTGTGGGTTTCGAAATACATTATTTCATTCGAATTTGAATTAGATTCATCAAGCACGTATAAATGACTCACAGAAAAACAAGCTTTTAAACAAGTACAGAATGACGTTTTATGAAAACCTGATTTGTACGAATAAGAATGTTATACACTCTACATCCAAAAGACAGAGGTCGTGGAATCTCTGACCAAAAACAAAAAACTTACAAATATACAGAAATTGCTTATATCCTGTATCCAGAATGTGAAACCCGAAATGTGATGCAAACGAAGCCTTTATTGTATAAGTAGGCCTGTATGTGAGAAAGCAATAGTGCATTTCAATGGGAACAACGAGATTTACAAAGCTGCTTATTTATAGGTACTGAAAATTGATTAGTTTTAATGTAAGAGTTTTGTTAAAGAGAAATTTCTTCGTATTAAGATTTTCAGCCGTTCCTAACGATCCAGTGCTCTTTGTTGCATAATTTATTGTGCAGCTGAAAACTGCTTCAAATTACGAATACACACTACAACGTAACCCCTTTTTGCTAATGTGGGGTAAACTACCGAGATTACTATTTATTGTAAACTGATAGAAGATAAACGAGTTCATAACTGTGGCGTGATACTGCAACGAAATTAATAACTATATGATGAATTGGAACAGGTAATCATCATCTTGAAGTTTCCTTTGCCGATGTGTTATGTGCAAATATTGCCAGTATGTCCGCGGTGTGTTTATCAAATCTATATATGGATCTGAATTTGTTGTTCCTGTAGAATTCTACTGGATTTTGTGCATCCTCAGAATGCGCTCAAGGAATATAAACATTGTCAACAACGTCTTTGCATATTTTTTGGTAACGCCTAGTATTACCAAAATGTAGTGGCGACCGCTAAATAAATATCTTGGAGATTGCATGTAATAATGGCAATTACTTACACTGATTTCCCATAATTAGAATGTAAAAATTAGCAAAATACTAAACGGTTTTCGAATTAACCGTGAGATATTGTTTAAAAACGTAAACATGTCTGTTTAAAGAGAAAATCTATTTGCCTATCCTTTCTGGTAGAAAAATTTTCAATCACACTTTGATAGAAATTAGGTATCTGCATTATGACATCTCGTTCCACTGAGAGCATGGCAACGGCAGAGAGTCTGTCCTCGATCAGCGTGTTGCGCTGAAATCTGTTTATTCTCTTTGGAGTAGGGAAACTGCGTTCTGCTTCAGTTGTGATCATAGTGATAGTAAGCAACCTTTTAATTAGTTTCACAAATTCACTGTAAGTTTCATTTAATTTATTTTCAGTTATGAGGATAAACATAGATAGAGCACATGTAATGTTCCTAAATCCTTTTCCTTCATATATTGCAGTCAGTTCTGCTTGTATCTATAAAATTGTAGTTCCTATAAACTGCCTGTAGGTGAAGAATCATGATACTCTGAAAATTTGTGAGGTAAGGATAACATAGCTGCTGAAAGGTGGCCTGTGAATTCAAAGCGGGTTCTGCCTTGTTGTATTGTTATGCTACAGATTTCTTTGGTCTCCTGTTCCCTGGTTTCCAATTATTCTTCCTTTGACTTCACTCTCCTATGCACTAGAAACATCTATATTTTTTCCTCTAATATTCGAAATAACATGCTCAAATGCTTGTATCTGTTTGTGGATATATGATGGCTCACAAGATATTCTTTGCATCTGTTTGAAAATAATGCCAACGTGCGGCATTATTTGGTGGAAAAATGAAAGCCAATTCACGAACTTTACGTTTTGAAGATTTTTCCCATAACCACAAACTAGTATGATGGTAGTATTGTGCCAGTTTCAGTTTGAATTTCCTCATAAAATAAATCACTTCAATTCTGTACTCATACCTGTGTTGACACTCCGCGACTGAAAATTCCACCTGGTTGGGACTGGTTTTGGAAATCGTTTTTTAACCATTTCATCAAAAACATCTGTTCTCTGTGGTGACGTGGAGAAAAATGAACAAACACTCAGAAGATTGGAGGGAAAAAACACACTCACATTCCTATTAGCTGATGCTGCATTTTGCATGATCAGTTTGAGATGATGTGCGTAACAGTGAATATATTGCGCACCTGTGTAAAGTTCTTTCACTAGTGGTTGAACCTCACGTGACGACCCACTTATAACTGATGCACCACCATATGTCTGAACAGTGAGATTTCTAGGGAAGCTTTCTAAATGACGATGAAATTAATCTTAATACATTTTGCCAGATTCGAAGCATCGTGGCCAGGAGGAACAATGAAACCCCAGAATCTTTCTGCAGGTCTATTATTATGAATGTATCTGTATATTACAACCAACTGGAATTTGTTAGATACATCACTTGTTTCGTTTGCAGTAACAACTAGAAAATCAGCAGATTTTATATGGTTTGTGATTTCATCATGACATTCTTCTAACATGACTTTCAGAAGCTCCTGGACATTCCTTTGAAAACTAATATTTTCAAGATGAGTCTTCATAGCCTTGACAAGTTCTGCACTGAAACTGATTAGGCCACGAAACATACCCGGATTGAGGACGAATCTGTTTCGTCTCGACCTCTCAGTGCTAATTCGAAAGCCTCACAGAATCTGATGCAAGTAATAATAATAACAATTACGACATATGTATTGTTAGCAAATTTCTGGTTATGACGTTCAATATTTCTTCTATAAGTGGCATCTAATTGAGTAGCAATGTTCACATTTCCCATCAGGGTCAAAATAAGTACATTTTTCACATGGACTGATGATACTTGTGCCTTTAACTCTTTCCTTTAAATGATGCAATCAGTCATACCTATCTTGGGCCACGCTTCTTCTCCACCGAATAGTTCACAAGGAAAACAAAACAGAGCTTTACTTTACATCACAATTGCACAACCAGCATGTTTCTCAAACATACTAGTATTGAAAATTCTAATGAAGGCCCTACGTTTCGATGAAATTGTTCGTGTAGGCTTAATGACAGTGTTGGTCTTCCAAACCTTTTTAATTCGGTTTTCTCCTCTAATGACCTATGACCGCTTGTGAATGCAAATTACATAGTATTAATTTCACTCGCAAGAATGTATTATTATTATTATTATTATTATTATTATTATTATTATTCTTAGTAGTAGTAGTAGTAGAAGTAGTAGTATTGGTGGTGGTGGTGGTGGGGGTGGTGGTGGTGGTGGTGGTATGTTATTGGTACTATTTACACAATAATACATTAAAATCTCACGGTGCACGTGGCTGTTCCAACTGCGATTCTTTCAACATGTTATGTCAGCACTGTCTTAGGCGAAGCTATTATTTATACGTCATTTCCACTAGGTGTATACACGTCATTTAACTTTGTGTTAACGAAGGCGCACCTCCAAATTTCCCACTCCACACCTGCCTCTCTACGTTCCTTATCGCCAGTAGAAGAGACTTTGCTAACATGGCCTGTAGAGATGGCATACAGGTCCCCTACATATGACAGATACTTTTTAAGTGTTCTGTAGAATCTTTATAAAGCAACGTCGTTGTTTATTAAATGCACCACAATATTTCTGGGGGTAGTGTTAACTTGCTACTCCCTTCTAGCGCCACCCTTGCCAAAATGTCCGCAATTTCACTGTTTTCTCCGTAAAGTTAGGACGGAAGTCCATACCGGCGATTTCGAAGTGAAGTTCCGATCTAGAATTATCTTTCTTGAAGGTGTCGTTCTTGAACAGTAAGTTGAGAATTCCATACTTTCTAATTTATATTTTGATCCAAAGTCTCTAAGGTTAAGTCTAGGGCTTCTATTCATGAATGCATGCTTTAGTCACATTAGGACACTTATCCATACCAGAACAAATACTCAAAATTAAAAATTATTGCTACCGTGACTGTTGAGAGCGGGGTTCAGTAAATAACTTGTTTTTGGCTGCTTTAATGTGTAAAATGAGCTCTATTCCGAGTTAATTGCAAACAGTTTTGAAGTCCCCACATGGTTAAACAAACCAGCTCCAAAATAATGTATACATTAAAAAGTAGCCATTTAGTGCTTTAAATGTATGATATTGGACCTAGGCTTTACTTCCCTTTCAGAAGTAAACCAACTTGCTCAGGACAACAGCATTATTTTGGGGATAAGGCAAGCATATATTTCAAACATTTATATATCACATTTATCTTATTAACAATTTAATGTTATAATATCGTCCCCGCTTGCTAATTTTATCTCATTGTTGTTACATTGATCCTGTTACAAAATGAATTAATATGTTTAATATGAACCAATTAATTTGTCGTATCATTTTTAAACAGAAATAATGGTCACTATTTTAATTTATCATTGAAAACCTTCATATGAAAATATTGTAATGTTAACAGCAAATTATTATTATTTAACCTTACAATGTGTGTGCAAGCATAGACCAACGCACTATAGACTATAGAAGCACAATGGAGCTAGTACTATAGGCTAGTTAAGGTGTGTGTTCGGCGTTAATGTAATTATAACACTACTGTATTTATAATGCTTCGGTTATGCATACAAATTTTTTACCTTTTCAATGTTCTTCCACCTAAGACTCCTACTTTAACATCAGTGCACTTTCATTTGAAAATATCTGTATGTTAACCACAAATTATTATTTAACCATATAATGTGGCAAGCATAGTTCAACACACTATAGGCTATAGCAAACTCAATGAAGCCAATACTGTAGGTCAGGTTAGGGTGATCAATGTTAATGTAAGTATAACAGTACTGTATTCATAGTGCTATAGTTATGCATATAAACATTTAATTTTTCAACTTTCTTCCTTCTTAGACCCCTTTAATTTATTGTAGCACACTTATTTGAAAATATTCTACATGTTAACACAAATTATTATTTAACCTTACAATGTGTGGATGGCAAGCATAAGCTAACACACTATCAGCTATAGCAAGCACAGTGGAGCCAATACTTTAGGTTAGGTTAGGATGTGTGATCGGTGCCAATGCAATTATAACAATACTATATTTACGTTACAGTTATGCATATAAAACTTGGTTTCAGTTTTCTTCTATCTGAGACACCTACTTTAATTTAACATAGTGCACCTTCATTTGAAAACATTCTATATGTTTACCAGCATGTTATTACTTAACTTTATTATGCATGGAAGATAAGCATAGCGAAGCAGTAGTGGACCTTGTGGTTTCTAGGTTAGGTTTGGGTTATGTGAATGTGAATCAATATTGATGTAATTTGTAACTGTAATGCAATGATGTAGCTTACTGATGTTCCAGTATACTATATGCTATGGTTATGCATATCAAACCTTAGCTTGTCATCTTCTTCCATTCACAATAACGTTTAAGCAAAATTGTGTGGTGGTCTTGAACTTAGGGTGATAGTTTTTCATAAAATTAAATCTCCCTTGATGCATTTTAAAGTTGTTGGTGTCAAAACGTTTTAACTTTCTTAGGAAAAGATCTGGTTTTAAGAAAAATACTTTTTAAAAGATGAGTGTAAGTTGAATTAGTGATAAAGTTTTTTTTTAAAGTTTATAAAAACCAAAGACCAGATTGCATAGAAAGCTTGGCATTAGAAATTGGCTAGAAAAATAATAGTTTGATAAAATGATTTCCAAGCACACGTCGCCTGGAGTGTTTTAATCAGCAATATACTTGTACATAATAAAACGTAGTGTTTAGTTAACCACGGGAGCTAAATGTACGAAACTTGGAGGACATTAATATATTTCGTTTAATAGCGTAAATATGGCCAGAAAACAGTAGATATACCGCAAGTTTCAAAGTTCCACATATATCTTTTACGCTTAAGAGTACATTGTTAATTGCCGTAGGTAAGTAATCAAACAATGTCAAGATACTGTGATAAAAGCATGTCACGTAGTGCTCCAGTAATTTGGTATCTGTACTTTATATTTCCTGCCAGTATCTTGTATAGGAAGATTTTCAGATTTGTAATTTTCAGTGCTACGCCCGGGATTCCAACTGAATATCTTAAACTTAACTTACGAAACTGTTACGATGTTAAACTAAGAAAAATATGTAATGGCGGTCAGCATGTGATAACATTAGATACGAAATCTCTACATTTTAAGTAATGAATTCAATAACGGGAAAAATACAATTTTTTTTATCACACCTCGTATCTCAATACTTAGATCCTACTAATCCTACGTAACTTATGATAGGAGGGACAGCGCATCCATGAAATATTGTAAAACTCAATGGCATTCAAGGATCCGAATCTCAAACCATCATCTATCACCAATGCACAACT
Organism: Deroplatys truncata; assembly: GCA_030765065.1. Taxonomy (NCBI): domain Eukaryota; kingdom Metazoa; phylum Arthropoda; class Insecta; order Mantodea; family Mantidae; genus Deroplatys; species Deroplatys truncata. Next base: position 162,446,273 of record CM060983.1, read on the forward strand.
GTACGAAGTGCTCGATATCATAAATGTTTATTGATTATGCTCGGCTATTACAACGAAAACATCAGATCAAGCATTGTAATTTTCCACCCCCGTACGGTAAAGAGTAATAACAAAGATATATGGGCGTTTCATTCTTTCAAAATTGGGAGGTGGTTATTCCAACATACCGATTGTGTGTCCAACAGCCATAAATGCAACTGCAATCAATTGGAATCACACTTTCATACACATCGTCGGACCAACTAATTCTTGGATTCTGATTTTGATTCACAACATGACGCTCGGCCATTATACCGATTTACAACGGGAGTAATTAGTGATGTGGACCTTGACGTCACGGAAAAGGAGTTTAAAACACACATGAAAGAAAGCGGAAAGGAGATGTATAAAGTATGTCGCTTTAATAACAGCGTACAAGAGAATGGGACAAGTAAATATATACCGACGTGGACGTTGAAAATCACTTTCCATTCACAGCAATTACTGACATATATTTTCCTATATTATTAGCGTTTTCTTGTAGACCCACATATGGCACGCGATATGGTGTACAATATCTGTGGTAAACGCCATCACAGACAAAATTTCGCCACAATAACAATCTCTGCTTAGACTGCAGATACGATTACCTATACGCTCAACTGGAATTCCTCATCCCACAATTAACCTGCGTAAATTGCAATTCGGCCCATTCGGAGTTGAGATTAAAAAATGCTCAGAACATATGCTGGAGACTAAGGCAACTACTAAAACCAATGCATTACGTATGGTACGAGGCCAGGCAAATCCTCATATGCAGATACTGCTAAAACAAACGGGAAAAAGGCTCAGAGGCCTCGGAACCTTCTGTTTCAGCTAGGGGGTATTGCATTAACTGAGATTGGAATCTAAATCATGCTAAACAGGTGAGTACTCAATCTTTCAACTAGGCGCAAATTTATCCAATACGAAGATAGCTCTTCAACTGAAAGACGCTACAGAAAAAAATTGGTTTTCAAAGGAATGAATATTTGAAGGCGGGATATAGTGGCACGAACCCTTAGAATGCTCTGTCGCATATAGAATGGCCCTCACAAGAAATTGCGGCCCCAGGACTCATTATGAAACGGGCCGCCTTTTTTTAGTATACTGTTTTTATAAAGAGAGGTAAGTAGCCCTCCCTCCCATTTTTCATTGCAATAGTCTCTAGGGCATACGCCAATGCCAATGACCTGTGTGGGATGTTATTTCAATGTCAAAATACTGCACATAATAACACCCAAATAATAAAAACTGCTCTATAATTGACTACATTTTTACCTTCCATTATAGAACAATGGTGTGGCTATAAATCACAAGAGAAATGTTATTATCACACAAAATTAAAATGGAAATTTAAAATGATTACAGTATTTACGGGTTAGATCGAAGATTTTATCCATTGATAAGTGCGCATGAGCTATTTAATACATGTATACCTTTGTTTAACATTACTTTACAAATGAAAGAAGTCTACAACACAAATCAGTCAGGCGTAGAACATTTTGCTTTCCGATTTTAAATTGCGTTACCTGATGTGGTAAAATCAAAAACCCAAAATTACTCTAGAAATGAAATTTCGTTATTGAAAACTAGTACTATAAAATTGTAAGTCAGCTGAAGTTAATAGCAACAGTTATAATATTAACTGTATGTATAAAGTTTAGCTGAACGCTGTTTATTTAATGTCCTTTAACCGGATGGGTCATATAGGACGTTGAATGAATTGGGTAAAATGATGTTCAAATAAGCCGGGGTCATTAATCTTTGCAGGATAAGGGAAAACTCCGATAAAACTTATCCGGGTAATTTCGCCCTTACTGAGATTCGAACTCGGGATCTCTTGAATATGAAGCAGACACCCCACATCCTACATATGGTTCTTAGCGTCCTATTGTATGTTGGGCGTAAAAAAATTGAATCCAAACTGAATATGACTGATGTTTGAATAAGTGAAGAAAGAATGAAGGCGAGTGAGCGAAAGGCATTCAACGATTTTTCATAAGAAGCCCAGCAGAGTGATGAGTCTATAGGTGCTAAGTAGAGTTGAATCCTTTCTGGGCTTAGCAGTCATAAATACAATTATTTCTTTCTATGCCTGAATTTAAAAAAGGCATTATAAATGTTGGATAAATGGATGAGCGTTCATTAAGCAGCCGCCAAAGGGCCATTGCACAAACGCCATTTGGGCTTGGAGACCTGTTTGAGGAAGCATTTTAATATTTCATATTTCTCCTTGGTGTTATGAATGGAATGCGCTCTGGTGGAGGGTGTTTTAGGAATGTTTGCCACTCGGTAGTTATAACATTAGGAAAAGCTGGGTCTATGTTATTTGAATGGGGCTGAAAAAATACTTTGGTGTTCTGTGCTGAAAAGTCTGCAAAACTTTCAACCTTCTGCAAGGGATCATAAAACACCTGATGTGCGGAGTCTTGTAATAGAGTATGTTTCTTCAGCTTGTTTTGACCAAGTAATCGTTTGATGATCGACCAGAAGTTTTTTTTTGTGACATTAGTTATTTCACTTTTTCAAATTTTCTGCTAACGAAGCAACTCTGAAGCTTTGTTTATGGGCCTCCCTAGATATGTCATCGTTTTCTTGTACAGTTTTAGTCCTGGGCAGATGTCAATTCACTGAGTGTTTCCTCTATAGGAGAAAAATTAGTAGTTGAAGAAATAGTATCAGTACTTGTATAGATAATTTTTATCGCAGTATCTATATCTGTTGGTCGCTGTAGTTCGGGCGTGATTCACAGGAATGGCACAATGAAGTTTTTGTCACATGTTATTTGTCACAAAATGCACTCTACATTGGTGATGTGGGGAAGAAGCTCATGATATATCTAGCTCCAACCCTGTGATTGTAACTAGCTATTTACCAACATCAGTACCTACAATAAAAGATGTGTTGTTAACTGGAGTAGATTTAACAGGCGGAAGTATGACTTATTGGTTTTAATATCCCTTGTGATAAAAATATTGTTTCCATAAAGACAAGGACTTTGCAAGATTTGCTTGTATTAGTCCGCGTTTTTCTTCTCCTACTTTTTTTTTTAAATTACACTGGCAACATTGTAAAGGTGTTTATATGGCAGTGGTGGTGTGGTGTTTGTGTTTTATAATGGGATGTCAGAGAAGTCCTAAATTACATAAAACGGATGGAAGGGCTGCATTTCAGCACTACCTACATATTTAATAAGGAAATTGGTACGAAGATTAGCGATGTCTTGATGTTCTTTTTATTGAAAGGTATACTTGGTATTGAAGCTAATGTGCATGAAGGGAAACATGGGCTTTTATTTTATGATAAGCATTACATTTTTTAAAAGATGTTTTTGAATTTGCTGGAGAAAGTGTGGCTATAGTTCGGACTGTGGAAGTTCCAGCTTTTAATCCGAATTTAAGTGCAAGGTGACAGTTAATGAGGAACATACCCAAGATGTTTTGCTGAAGCCGGCTGTTTCATTACAGCTGTTCATTTAGTAACATTGATTGGTTTCGCATTTTTATTCTTTTTAATTTGGTTTGAAATGGAACACACATGGTCATGTACATTAGCCGTCAGTATGCTTTTAATACAACGCTACCATAGTATTAAAACGGAACAATTGATGACTGAAAAATGCATGGTTTCTAAAAAAGAAAGAAAAAAAAATGCTGTTGTACCTCAGCTGTTAAAGTTTATAAATAGAATGCAGCCTGCAAAACATATCACTGCTCTTAAAATACAATAATAAGCAAATGAATCCGACTGTTTTTAGAGCAGTATCCATTCATATCTTGGCAAACAACATGTGTGCTTTAGCAGCTCATTTTCGACATTCTGTTTCTCTCACAGCGATGAAAATGATGTGTTGTATGTCCAACAGATGTCACTCTATGTCATACACTAGCTCAACAGATGTCACTCTATGACATACACTAGCTCTAATGCAATGCTGGCAACACATGAATAACTAATGCTGCTAAAGCCAGTAAGATACTCAGCCTCAAGGCGTAGCCGAGAGATTGAGGGCCCTCAGCCTCAAAGCGTAGCCGGGGGATGTATTTTAGAAGGGGAGGAGTGTAAGTTGCATTCCTAAGCTTAGGTTTCTGATTCACGAGTTTCTTTAGTTTCTTTTATTTTTATATATAAGCTTAGGTTTCTGATCTACTTATATATATAAAACCTTGTTTTAATTTGTTACCAGTGGTTACATCAAAGCACGCGAGCGAAGCAAGCGTGCGTTCCTAAGCTTAGGTTTCTGACTCACGGGAGGTTAGGTTTAGTTTTTTTTTTTATATATATAATCTTGTTTTAATTAGTTACCAGTAGTCACATCAAAACACATGAGCGAAGCGAGCCTGAGCTTAGGTTTCTCATTCACGGGAGTTAGGTTAGGTTTATTATTTTTTTTTATATATATATATATATAAGCTTACTTTCTGAATTCACAGAAGGTTAGCCCTAGGTTAGGTTTTTTTTTTATGTAGGCTTGTGTTAACTATCTACCACTGTTACAGTAAAGGAACTTCTTTATTTAATGGAAATAACGTATTAATATAACAAACTTTCACAAAAAGAATACAAAAATTACAATTTTGGTGGATAGTCTCTCTTACTATGAATGTGTTGCGTTTTTGTCAGCGGTAACACTAAACGAAGAAGAAATTCTAGTAACAACAACACATGGCATATTTAGCGGATTTCACTTTTTATTTAGGTTGGCAGTTCCCATTTTGCATGTGCTTTAGCAACAACATGGCTACGTTTGTTGTGTTCATAATGCGATTTCCCTATAAAAGTAAAACACCTAAGAAGGGTGGGCACGTGGGCACCAGATATTGAAGAGATCACATCCATTTCTAAACTCACTCCTAAGGTAATTTATTTGCTTTCCTTTCGCTTTAATAAGCATTTTCAACGAGGATACACTAAGAGCAGATTTGCAGTCATTTTATCCCACAGCATATTGTTAAAAGTTTCATAAGTATATTTATTAATTATAAGTTTTTCAGAAACAATTTGATAAACACACAAGGGCAAACTGCTTTTGCCATTGAATAAACTTAATTTCTCAATGGGGTACTCATCCTAAATATATCAATATGAATTTCATTTTATGTAACCAACAGGGTTACTAATGTAATAATGGTTAAATCTGCAGAAGAAATAAAGTGGATTTTCTTTTTAATCAGCATTCTAAATCCATCTACATCTTCATTGTGTTCTACAATGAGAGCAAAACATTAGAACCAACAGTTGTCTCAGATTTGATTCATGAAGTAATTTCCACATCTAATGTTGTTTCATCAAACTAATAATTGTAAAACTTGTAATTGTTTACTTAAAGCTTTGATACGCTTGGCTGTAGAAATAAAAAAAAAAAAAAAAAAAAAAAAGGTACCAATAAAGCCAGCCAGCACTGTTTACCCAAAGTTACTTGAATTGTTTTTCAAAAGCTCATGATACTCTTGTTCAGTATATTTTGCTGTACTGAGAATTGTTCAAATAAACTGAATGCAATACAGAAATAGGACTGCAGTTTTTCAGTAATAGTTTCAATATCCATATCTGATTTTCCAAAGCTTGCTTAAGTATGCTCTCTGTGGCACTCCATGCCAACTAGCCAAAAAATTAAAAGAACTCCACCTGATCAGCAAGGATTTTAATTAAATTTTCGGTAATCACTTTTACCAGAAGTAGGAACCAAAAGATACCTATTGGAAAAAATAACAAACTGTGGTCCCTAGTTAGTTTGTGCTAGCTTGCGCTTCTGCTAGTAGAGGGCACATTGTGTCTCTTGTTGATGCACTTAAGAAATGAAGGGCTGTCAACATTTGAGTAAAAAACATGCAGTAAAAGGGTCCTGTGGTTTCGAAATTCAGCCTGAGGTTTAGGTTACAACTCCTAGGTTTAGTGTATGTATACGAATGGGATTCAAATAACCATTTCTCATGAATTGTATTTGAGTTGGAAGTTTCTTCTGCACATGCACAGTAGTAACAAGATGGAGTCCTTTGTTGACATTCAGTTTTTTTACTTTTTTTTTGTTGTCAGATACAGCAGTTTTGCCAAAAAATGTTTCATACTTTACAGAAGAGTGAGCAAATATATAAAGATGCCGGCAAATGGGCATAAAAAATTATATTTTGGAGAACTGAAACCCAAACTACCCACATTTAAATTTTTATGTGACAGAAAAATAATGAGTTTTCTAAACTGTTCATTTTATAATGAGTAAGTTGGCTATCTGATGACACTGCCAATATAAATAAATGAGATCAGTCTTTAAAATGAAAAATGACCTCTTTTTTTCCTTTTCCCTTGATATAGCGCTTTTTATATATGAATGATACATATGAATTATTAATTTCCTTTTTAGAAAGGGCATTCAGTGTTAGAAGCCAATGGGTACAGCTATAGACATACTAATTCTGAACTCCTATGTTTTGAGAATGTCAATCTTGGCATATTGAATCAGTATTTTGGCAGAGAAATGTCATTTGTTTGAACTTTAGATTATGTTGAATTTTTTGGTGGTTTAAACATTGGTATGGATTGAATAACAGCAAATGCATTTATAAACATATTGTGGAACAAGACAGTAAATTAAATAACTGTGTATTAATTTTTACATAACTGTGTATTTTCCTGTGTAACAGACTAATGCAACAAATAAAATTGCAGTTTGTGTCACAACTTTACATGAGATCTATGGTGCAAACACGAAGTGAACACAAGTATGATGCATCATGGGTTTCCCAGAAAGCTTTAATTTAATAGTGAATGGATTCATATATAAAAATTAACTGCTCTGAGTTAAGGGATTATATAAACTCCCAGCCCTATATTTGGGCAAGTGAATTACGAAAGCAAATATAAACTAATATTGGATTTAGCAACAACTCTTTTCGTTTAAGTTGTTTTGAAATGAAAGAGTGATATTTGCAAATTGGAATTATAACAGATTTTATAATACTGCCAGTTCCTTTTTTTGTGCTTATCCTTTCAAGTCATTTATGATTGCATAGGAAAGTAAATTATATAATGTGAAGTTTTTGTTAGAATTTCAATTATTAAAGTACCTACATTATAATGCAAACATTTTGTTGGAATTATAATTTCTTTTTAAAAGCTCAGCTGGTTTTCTTCTATTTATTGTTTCAAGTTGTTTATGAATACTTAGGAAAAATAAAGTGACATGAAAGGTTTATTCCAATTGTAATTGTTTCCTTTTAAGGATGTCTAAATAATAGCTACTGATGCGAATGATAAATTTCACATTTAAAAACAACCCAAAATTAGTGCTTTTGTAAACAACAAAGGTTATCGCTTAGTGCTAAACATGAACCTTACTTTCATGTTTGCATATTAAAATTAGAATAATGTTTTTCTAGTGACATTTTTGCCCTAAACAGTATGTGTTTTCCCTATCAGGCTTTACAGAGATGTTATGCACAGAAATTGACTTTTTAACCAACACAAATGGCTCTGCCAATAATTGAACAGTGCTACATGTGGGACACAAAGTGGCTATTTGTTGTGCCTAAAAGGAAAGCATAATCACATTTGACTTAAAACACTTTGAGGACAAACCAATTAAATATTTTTGATTTGAAGAATTAGCTCCTGAAATGAGGAGCATTGAATTAAAAAGTACTAGTTGCATGACAAAGTTTTCAGAGAGGGGAAAAACTGATATCTTTTAAACTTACCAGTGTGTTTTAGAGCTCATCATACCTAACTAGTGCAAATGCCACTTTCTAAAATAGGAATAGAATGAATAGAATAAACTTTATTTGTACAGTTTTTTTACACAAACCTTTTTACAATATTCCACTTGTAAACTAACCTAACCCATGTACAAATTTTCTTGCCAGTTACGTTCTGCCTATACTGCTCATTTTGCCTGGCACCCTGGCCTTATGGCTCAGCTGAGCAGCCCTATGATCCATCCTCTCCTCCTCCGTTTGCCCTTCTACCTTTCTTATCTCTCTTACTTTTTTAATCCTTTACTTTCTTTTAAGAACTTCCCCATATTCTTATTTTTCTTTTCTTGTTAACATTTTAATTGCTACTATTTTTCCATCCATTTTTTCCCATTTATCCTCCCATACTTTTTGTCTCCATTCTGCTAATTCTTTGCGTTCTGTCTGTGGTTTCACTACTTCTGCATAGTTCACAAATTCCACTTTTTCTGCCTCTTAGCCCTCTCAGGTACATTGATCCTGTTCTCATCCATGCAAACACTTCTTTTTCAGCTCTATTACAATAATCCACATACCCTTCTCTTCCCCATTTCCTTTTTACTAGCCTATAGAACCCTAGTGATTTTTTTTTCTCTAAGCTTCCCCAAATCTCTTGTCTTTCTATATCCTCCACTCTGTTTCTTACTGTTATCCAGAAGCTGTTGCTATTTCTTTCTCCTGCTCTCCAAATATTTCCCATTCCTGTCTTCTCCATAATTTTTACTTTCTCTACTATGTATAGTAAGTAGGGGAAGTATTGCATTCCACCCAAAAATTCGATACCGAGATTTCACCGGAAATACATGTTTTGAGACCTCCTGAATCCAAAAAAAGCATTTTTGGAAACATGTCCGTGTGTGTGTCTGTGAACAGCATAACTCAAAAACTAACAGTCGGATAAACACCAAACTTGGTATTTACGTTCAGTATCTTCCAGAGATGCGACAAGAAGATTTTCAAGAAAATCCCCCCACCCCAGACTACCCTTTACATGGAACATTTTTCGAAAATTTTAATTTTCTCAAAAATGGCTCTAACGATTTTGATGAAAATATCATATGTTTAAGATAATGTCATGAGAAATGAAATGTATATCTCGAAATTTCTGGGAATGTCTCCAAAATTATTCTTCATTATGAACGACTTTTGCATAACTGGTAAACCATAAGAGATAGACAAAATTTTACTACACAACAAATGTAGATCGCGTTAAAATACACAACTTATATCATATACATTTTTTTTGTTGAGTGAACCGTTTTCGAGATATTGCTTGTTATTTCCTTAAATTTTCCAATACTTATACTTTTTCTCAAATTCGTTATTCATTTTTTTATGTCCTGGACATGCAAAGAGAATGGAATGCGCCACATAGCAACCAGCGATAAAATATTTGACTATCGCTTAAAAGTTACCATATTCCCCTTGCATCTACAAGAAAATTACAAATAAGATTGACATCTCGATATCTCGATTAATATGAAGCATATGGAGAATGGGTGTTTGTAAAAATAGATTGTACAAGAGTAGAGAAAGTCATGTGAGTGTAACACATCAGATTTTTTTTACCCCTCTCCACCAGCTATTTTTATTTTTCGTACTCTCTTGTTCTATACATATCCTTAAATTTTCCCCTTCATCTTTTTTCAGGCATCTAAAACAAAATTTCAATATCCTTTCCAGTATCACTCCCTTTCTTCTTGTTCTTACTAATTTCACTAACCTACTTCCCCTGGTGCTGATCTTGGTAACTGCAATAGCTCTTTACAGAGCATTCCCAAAGCTCTAGTCTATTTTTCTGCTTAATTCAGATCCCCCCCTCCCCCAAATTTCAATTGCATATAGCATTCTTGCTTCTACCAATGCCTCATACATTCTTTCTACCCATTTAGTCAGCATTTCTAATTTGTATTTGCACATCCTTACTTCTGTCATTGCCGCCTAAATTAGGAAATCCTGACCTGTGATATACACTCAAATGTAACTCCCCTTTTCAGTGGAGATATGAATGATTTAGAGGAATAGCAAAAAGTTCATTAGGTTTGGATCTTATCGCTGTATCTGAAGGATATGCCAGAAAAAGAGAACTTAATACTTCTCATCATTTTTTAAAACTAGTATGAAAGACAGAACCATACTCATCTGCATGTCGTTTGCAGGCATTTCGCTGCATTTATTTGCATGAGAGTAATACAAAAAAAATACATTTTAATGACATGGCATAAGCTATTTACTTCAGTTTTGCTTCTTTGCTTCTCTTTGTTTCCTGCATTTTGATTCTCTTTCCGGTACATCTACTGTTGCCTATGACAATTATTTCCTTTTCCTTGCTGTAATACTTCAGCAAATCTACTATTAGTGCTTCCTTGGCAAAGCTCTCTATCTCAGACCAAGTAAGGAGATTCATTTTCTTTATTCATTTACCATAAAATAATATTGCTAATAAGACCAATAGCAGCAATATCTGATGGTGTTTGCAGCAACCTGCACATTTTTGGCTCTAGAGAATGTAAACAAGTCATGTAAGCAATTCTTTGCTTCTGTAAAATGGTGTGTATTATTCTGTTCGTCTTGATGGTCTAAGCGCTTTCTGAACCAAACATTGTATTTTGAAGCCATTTTACAATATGAAGGGGTGCTATTTGAAACAAATGGATTGCACAGATTGATTCATCATTAATGAAATAGGTGAGATCTGTATCAAAAAGTATTTCAAAAATGGAGTTAGTGCATTTTGTTCCAATGCTCCTCACCTCAAATATTCTCTGTATTTGGTATACACAGATAGAGAATCAGGTGGTTCATGAACCTAATTTCATGCAGTAATGATACAATGCAAATGAATATCCATGTGGATGAAGCCATGAATAAAAACTAATTTTTATTAGTCAATAATTTAGTCCTTTATCTTTTAGTAGTGATGGTTCTATTTAGGTAATTGTAGAAATTGATCTCCAGTGTCTTGATGCATTGTTGTTTAAACATTTGTGAAACCATGGCTTTGTTTATGATATTAAATATGTATTAATTCTTTATAAAAATTATAAATATAGGTTTGTTTGTCCATCATTCCAATGGGTTGCTAAAGGATGATCATTCTTTTGAAATATATTAGATTCACTATAGTCTTTACATCAAGTGCGTATCTTCTCTACTGCACCTAAGGCAAGTAAAGATGATATTGTATTCCATCCAAAAAGTTCCTATGGGATTTTTCAGAAATATTTTGGGATAGGCATCTTGAAGCCAAAAATCCAGCATCTTTCAAGAAAATTTTCATAACATTTCTCCATCCCAAATGTACATACACATGGAAATGTTTTTATTTCTTCTTATTTACTCAAGATTTTGGTATAAGAAATAAAATGCTTATCTCTGAAATTTTTGTGAATACCTATGAAATCTTATTCACCTTAACTGAATTTTATGTAACTTGGAAACCACAAATAAATAAATAAACAAAAATGTATTACAGAAAGAAATGTAGAGCTGTCAAAATACGGAATTGTCAAGTACTATTTTTCCTTAGCCATTTTCACACTATTTGTAGTGTATGTATATATTTTCACACGTACGCCATCTTGACAGAACAAATTTGAAGGTTTGAGATTAATCTTTTTTCTTTCCTTTACATGAGCTTGTTTCTACAACTGTATGTAAGCAAGCCCATATTGCATAGTTTGAAATAATTTCTAGGCAAACAGTTCTTGTGGATAATGTAATGATATACATAATATAAGGATCCATTAGGATTTGTGATGGAACCACGTCTGTGCTGTGGGGTTAACATGGCCTTCCAACTTGAAGGGCTCAAGTTGAATCTTGGTGGAGTGAGTTGCCTGGAGAAGGCCTTTGTTTAGAACTTTCCCTTATCTTCTGAAGACATCTCAAGTAATGTGGACTCTGGTGCATTAGAACATTGTCCCATTCATTTCATTCACTGCCTTAAAATTAAAAACAAGAAATAAAGTTTATGATTACACTAGATCTTCTTGGGTTAGGGAAAGTTGCGAGAGTGTTGTGATTCAGATTATTTTTTTAACTTCTTTATTTCTTGTAATAACGTTCCTGCTTGATTTGCAATGCCTCCTCCATAGCTTGAAAATTGTTCTTCAGATGAATATCCCTAAATAAAACAGTCTGCCTACTGTTTTTATTTGTTTTCAAACATTACATGAAAAATGTAAAATATAGTCAATCTGGCACTGCAGTGAGTGTGTACATGTGATACTGGAACACAGTTCAACACAAAACAGGCTTAAATGATATTCCAATCCAAGACTTTCAGCAGTTGCACACAAAATATTACATGCATAATTAGAAGGCAAAGCTTTCTTTCTGAACTATTATCAGCTCTTTTTTTCTTTTTAGTGAAATAATATTGCTGATAGGCCATATTTTCATGAGGTATGTGTGATACATTTCACTACTCTCTTCAGAATCTAGGTACTCTTGAATCAAATTTGTCTTTGGCTGTGCACATTCCCACAGCAGACTGAAAACAGTTAAGATAATCTTTATTTACCTTTGTTTGAAGTGTGTATAGTAATGGATCACCTACAGTTTTCAGCTATTCAATTCCTTTGTTTGCATTATAATTATGATAGTACAGGGAGAGCCAAAAAACTACCAATGGCTGCGCAGTGTTTTTCCCATCTGCATCCTTGGTGCTCATTGCCGTCTGCCGCTATCATAGAAAGGTGCGGATGAAACCATACAACATTTTTAAAACTACTTTTAAAGGCTTTACGTACCAGCCTTATGAAAGGAGATGCTGGAACTGGCCACTGTCTTGGTCCATACATTTTTGGCACCTCTTTAGGAAACTATTCATCACTTGCCGTAGTTCACATTGAGAAATGCTGGCAATTTTCTGGCAGATATTTTGTTTTAATTCTTCCAGGGTGTATGGGTTTGTCTTGTACACTTTATATTTTAGGTTAGAGATAGAAATTGCAGGGGGTTAGCCTGGGGGATGGTGGGGCCACAAATCTCTACTAATAATTCTGTCCTCAAACACACTTTCAATTGTTCTTACTGAAATATTGGCCATACGAGCTGTTGCAGAGTCTTGTTGAAAAAAAGACAAAATCACACTCCCTTTCTGTTAATTCTCTAAAAATGGGGCAAAATTGTATTCACGTATGCATGGGCTTATTGACTGGAAAAAAATTGGCCCTATACCTCTTTCGCCATCTTTTAGATTTCTTAGGCTGAACATTTCCTGTGGCCTGAAATTTGTTGTAAAATTCATGAATTGTTGTATGGCCTGGAAATCTTTCTGCAAATCGTACTTTCTCTTGGTGAGCTGACTGAGTTAACACATACGAATCATAAATAAATACACGCTATGCAGTAGAAAACATATACTGAGCCATAATATACTTTGTGACCAAGTACAGGACAAAATAAAAAATATCTCTTAATAACTGAATTACATCACATCACCAACTCAATACCGCACCACATTGCAGGGCAAAACCACGTTAACAGTGTGACCTTGTTTATAGCAGCAGTGCATTATCATGTTTCCACACACCCAGTGGAAAAACACTGCACAGCCAGTAATATTGTTCATGAAGTACCCCTTCATGACGAAAAAAAATTGGTGTATGGTGTGCCATGAGCAGAGAAAGAGCTATAGGGCTAATTTTTTCATAGTCAACAGTTGACGCCTGTACATATGTGAATACAATTTTGCCCCCCTTTGTTGAGAATTAACAGACAGCATGATTTTGCCTTTTTTCAACAAGACTCTGCAGCAGTTTATATGACCAATATTTCAATGAGAACAATTGAAAGTGCGCTTGAGGACAGAATTATTAGTAGAGATTTGTGGCCCCCCTTGGTCCCCCAACCTAACCCTATCTTTGGGGTAACTTAAAATGTACAAGACAAACCCACACACCCTGGAGAATTAAAACAAAATATCCGCCAGGAAATTACCAGCATTTGTTAATGTGAACTACAGCGAGTGATGGGTAGTTACCTAAAGATGTGCCAAAAATGTATGGACAACAATGGTGGCCAGCTTCAGCATCTCCTCTCGTAAAGTTGATAAGTAAAACCTTTAAAAGTAGTTTTAAACAGTTGTATGGTTTCATCCGCACCTTCCTATGATAGCGGCAGACAGCAACGAGCGCTGAGGATGGGGACAGGAAAAACACTCGCAGCCGGTTTGTAGTTTTTTGGCTCTCTCTGTAGAACCCTATGATAGTAGCATCAGCCTTTGTTTTATTGCAACCTAGGAGGGTAATCCCAAATGTAAGGTCTCCAATTTTTTTTAAAATACAAAGAAACTTTTATTGACAACAAATGGTACATAGTTTTGAAGCTTTAACATTTGTCTATTTTTCCACATAATCGCCATTTCGGTCGATGCATTTTTGTAGATGCTGTGGCAGTTTTTGTATGCCCATGTCATACCAGCTTGCCGCCATGCTCTTGAAAAAGTGATGGACTTCATTTTTCGCTTCATCGTTGTCACCGAAGCACCTTCCAGCCAAGTGTTCTTTCAACTTGGGAAACAAGTGGTAGTCACTGGGTGCTAAGTCTGGACTATAGGGTGGATGGGTGATGGTTTCCCATCCAAACTGTTGCAGAAAATTCATGGTTTGATGGGCAGTGTGGGTGCGAGCATTGTCATGGAGAAGGCTTATGCTCTTGCTCAACATTCCCCTTCTACAGTTCTGAATTGCCCATCTGAGTTTTTTTAATGTCTGACAATACTTGTTGGCATTTATTGTTATCCCAGGATCCATAAAGTCGACCAACAATACCCCCTTTCGATCCCAAAACACAGTTGCCATGACTTTACCGGCAGACTGTGTTCTCTTGAATTTTCGCGGCTTGGATGAACCGGAATGCCGCCACTCACGTGATTGTTGTTTGGTCTCAGGTGTGAAGTGGAAAGCCCAGGTTTCATTACCCGTGACTATTGAATCCAAAAGGTTGTCCTTTTCATCTGCATAGCATTGAAGAAATTGGCGGGAATGCCTTTTGTGATCTTCTGTCAGCATTCTTGGGATCCATCTTGCGCACACCTTCCAAAATTTCAACTCTTCAATCAAAGTCCGATGAATAGTGCTTCGAGAATTTCTCAGGAACAACAATGCAGAGCTCATCGAGAGTGATCCGCGATCTTGAAGCACGATTTGTTCAACCTTTGCAATTGTTTCATCAGAAATGGACGGTCTCCCGCTTCTTTCCTCGTCATGAATTTCCATGTGACCATTTGCAAATTCTCTACACCACTTGCGGACATTTTTAACATCCATACAAGACTCTCCATCAACTATCGATGGATTTCGACAGGTTTAACCCCTTTTGCACTCAAAAAGCGAATAACTGCGCGAACTTTGCACCTGGCAGTAGTGGCTAACGGGAGCTCATTATAACTGGCTGCCAAGCCAAGACTGAGGGCGATAAGGGATGTGCGGTGGTTTCTGAAGAGAGTGGAGGGAGGAAGGGTAAAAGCAGTATGGCCAACATCCACACAAACAGTTTCCCTGTGTCCCAGCGCTTTGGAGACCTTACTTTTGGGATTACCCTCGTATTAGCTTTTCTTCGATTGTAAAAGTTCTAGAGTGTTAATTTAGATTCCAGATTAAAAGGAAATAAGTTAAACAACCAATAATAATGGGTATCTCGGATATGGCTGATGCCACATAAAAGGTTATTTGAAATAAATTGTATGTTTTAAAGTCATCTGCATTTTTTGAGCAGTAAGTTTTTTCCTATATCCTATGGCTTACCCATTATACAAAGTTATATAAATAAAAACTTCTTTCGAATGAAGAGGACTTTATAGGCCATTCCTTGAAAATTCTAGATATACATTCATAACTCATCTCATTTTATTCGTTCTTTGGATACAACACTTAAAGGAAACGTCAGATGTACATACATATATGTATATATTTACAATTTAATTTACATTATGTTAATTTATATTTTTTTAAACTATAAAAAGAATTATCTAGTAAACATTATGAACATTGTTAGTATTTTGTTCCCTTTATCTAACAAACACACACGCACGCACACAGAGGTAACAGTTAAAACCTTATTATTTTTAAAAGATTTGTCTACACAAATGCTGTTTATCTACTTTTTCTAATATTCTGATCTGCTTTTTCTGTAATGTAAATTATCTTTTTTGTGTCAATCTGTGTGATATTTCCCCAAGTGTAATTCCATACTTTATGTGCGAATAAATGAAAGCGTAGTAGATCTGCTTAACAGTTTCTTTATCCATAATATTCCTTGCCTGTTTCATTGTATAGAAGCTTTATTTTTTATTAATATGCCTTATGTATGTTTCCAACTCGGTTGTTTGTCAATTGTCACTCATAGAAAGTTGTAATTTGTTTCTGGGATAATTTCTCCATTTCTATTTTTATTTTGTTATTAATTGTGGAGCTCTTTTTTAATTCAAAATTCTTCCAAGCTGTCTTTTTAACATTTAATGCCATATCACCAATACTAGCATAATAATGTTGCACTATTTTTAGTATAGAATTGGCTTTTTCCTCAACCTTGGTTATTGTTTTGGCTTTAATTATTAATGTTATGTCATGTGCTTATCCAATGGCTAAGCCACCATTTCTTAAAATCAATTCAAATATATCATTCAAATATACCAAAAATAAGAATGGCCTTAGATTAGAGCCTTGCGGAACCCCCTGTTTAATAATTTCATAGCATGATTTTATTTTTTCCATTGTTCCATCTTTATGTCTAATTTATTTCAAGTTTTGTTTCTTAAATATGAATTGGTCCAATTCTTTGCTAATCCCTGAACTTCATAGCTTTCTACCTTATTTATTAATTGTCTATGTTTACACAATCAATAGCTTTCAACAAATCTAAGAAGATGGCAATTTTTTCTCTGATTTTTTAATGCTATTATAATATTTATTTTATGTATTGTATTTATTGTTGATTTTTGTTTCTGAAAACTGAATTGCCACTCTGATATTATATTAAATTTTTAAAAAAATAAGTTTGTAGTTGCTTTAAAATGTCTTCTGTTATTTTGGAAAAGGTAGAACATAATGTAATTGGTCTGTAATTTTCTGTACTCATCGTATTTCCTTTTCATTTATTTATGACCTTCACCATCTCATACTTAAGATGTTTTAGTATTTAATTCGATATCTCATCCAAACCACTAGATTTTTTTGTGTTTAGCTTATTTATTTCCTGCATAACATTTCTCTCTGTTATTTAAAAAATTCCCACAGAATGTATTTGACCCAACAGTTTGATTAAATTATGTGAATTGATAAACATTGACTTTTTGTATTTAAATGAATCGCTACATTAATATGGTAGTTGTTAAAGATATACATATCTCATTTGGATAATTGCTGTACTTGTCCCCAATTTTTATGACAATATTTTCATTGTTTACTTTTTCTTTGTTTATGTGTATTATTTATTATGCTCCATATTATGTACTGCTGTCTTATTTTCTGATTTTATCACGAATTCCCTGTTATTTACCCTTTTAGCCATTTTTATTACTTTCTAAATGTTGTATTATAATTCTCTATATATTTTAATGATTCTTCTCCTATGTGGATTTTTTTTTTATTGAATTTAGAAATCTCATTCTTTTACATGACTTCTTTTATATCCTTCATCACCCGTTTTTCATTTTTATGATATTTTATAGCTGACCGTATTTTAATCTTTTTTAAAGGTACATTCACATTTAATCCATGTTTTATTATTAAACATTTTATATTATTAATGTTATCAACTCTGTATATATCCTCCCAACTTACATGAGAATACATGCAGCATTTTAATAAAAATTAGTTGAAAAACTTTCCATGTAAAGGGTAGTTTGATGAGGTGTGGGAATTTTTTTAAAAATGTTCTTGTCCTATCTTTGGAAAATACTGACTTTAAATACCAAGATTGGTATCTATCCAGCATGTTGTTTTTGAGTTATACTGCTCAAACACACATTGACCTTTTTCTAAAAATGCATTTTTTTTTTGTTTGTTTTTTATTCAGGGTGCCTCAAAACATGATTTCTGGTGAAATCTCAACATCAAATTTTTGAACGGAATACAGTACTTCTCTTACCTATTATAGATAGGTACTAAAGAAAGTAAAAACAAAGCAGCAACAAAGATTATTACCATTTTATTCCTGGATTATTGAATTGATTTCAACAAAGTTGGCCGATAATACATGGTATCCAAGCAAAAATTCTGTGAAGTTACTTATCTCTAGTGCATGTTCTAGGGATAGGGGTGAGGCACCAGAAACTTAAAAAGGTGATAAAAGGAAGCAAACATTGTTATCAAACCCATTTTAGGAACACTGATCACAGTTGCCGGTGTTTAGAGTTAACCCGCTTGACAATATTCAGGGGTTACATCATTTATCCCTACGTGTAAATCTATTTGTGACTGATCTGCACTAGCTTACGTCTTATACAGAGAGAGCCAAAGGACTATGAACTGGCTGCGCAATGTTTTTCCTGTCCATGTCTTCGGCACTTGTTGTCGTCTGCTGATATCATAGAAAGGCGTCTGCTGATATCATAGAAAGGTGCGGATGAAACCATACAACATTTTTAAAACTACTTTTAAAGGCTTTACTTACCAACTTTATTGTAGGAAAGTAGAAAGAAATTGGAAATTTTTTCTCGAGTCAATAATTGAAGTCCGTGCATACATGAATACAATTTGCCCCCTGTTTTTAGAGAATTAACAGACAAAGAGCGTGATTTTGCCTTTTTTCAACAAGACTCTGCAACAGCTCATATGGCCAATATTTCAGTGAGAACAATTTGAAAGTGTGTTTGAGGACAGAATTATTAGTGGAGATTTGTGGTCCCCTGACCTAAACCCCTGCAGTTTCTATCTCTGGGGTAACTTAAAACATAAAGTGTACAAGTTCTTCCCAAAAATTTGATACCGAGATGTCACTGGAAATACATGTTTTGAGACCCGCTGAATCTAAAAAAAGTAGTTTTAGAAAAAGATCTGTGTGCGCAAGTGAGAGAGAGAGAATCATGAAGACTTTCAAGATAATCCTCAATTCCAAAACACATGGAGGATTTTTTGAAATTGTTGATTTTCTAAATATGGCTCTTAATGATTGTGATTAAAATACCATATATTAAAGATATTTGTAGATGGCATGGCCTAAAAGTAGAACTTCTAACACAGTGCGCATGAGCTAAAAGCTTTAGATTATTGTATTAGTAGTGGGCGATTTTGATTAGGTTTTACTTTTCATTATGATTTTTTACATGATTAATTCCTCATGGCACTCTGTTCACAATACAAGTCGTCATACTTCAATTTATCACAATTCATTGTAGAGTTAATCATTAATCAGCGAATCAGCTGGAGAATTTAATGTCGTGTCGGCATGTTGCCATGGTAGTTCAGTGGTTAGAGCAACCGGGCGGAGACCAGGAGATCCGTGGTTCAAATCCCGGCTATGGCATTGAATTTTTCAGTCATCTGATTCTACCTTTCCAACTTTGTCCAACACACGGCTTGTGTGAAAGAATTAATTCCATTAATTGACCTAATAGTGGTTGGAACTATAAAGCCTGGGACTTAAGTACTTACAATGTTTGTAAGTTGCCATTGGGGTATGACATCTCAATACAATTTGAGATCTCCTTGTGGTTTACCGGGAAAAATGCGAATCAGCTGGAGAATTTAATGTCGTGTCGGCATGTTGCCATGGTAGTTCAGTGGTTAGAGCAACCGGATGGAGACCGGGAGATCCGTGGTTCAAATCCCGGCTATGGCATTGAATTTTTCAGTCATCTGATTCTACCTTTCCAACTTTGTCCAACACACGGCTTGTGTGAAAGAACAATTAATTCCATTAATCTATATGCTATATTGGCAGCCTTCTGCTTTCTTTGATTTAAAACATTATTCTTTTAACTACCATAACCTGTGAATGTATCATCAGATTTTTAAATAATGCATATTCAATTTAATTTGTTAAAAGTCAAGAGAAATCAGCTGAAAAAATAAAAATTGTGTGATTTATAGATATGTTAAGAATACTTACCAGTGAACATGACTGGGCTGTTAGCTTTTATTACTTCACAAAATGAGGAGTTGACATTCTAGACCAAGTGTCCTGCTGTACACAGTCAAGTTTGGTTGTCGGTGATGACCTAAGTTGTTTTCCTCATCATGCTAAATCTAGCTGGAATCAACGTGTAGATCCTTACAGAGAGATAACTGGAGAAACAGTAAGCAAATGGGAATATCTTTTCAAGCTTGCAGAAGAACTCTCCTCTCCGTACATTCTGTCAAGAGGACCAACTGATGATGTCATTGGAGATGCCCAATGAGCTAGATAAGCTGGCTTCTGGTGGTTTATCAAACAGAAACATCTTCAGATGCACACAGAGAAGGAATATAATGGCAGAATATTAAAAACTCCTAATGAAATTTGTTAATAGCTATGCTGACTACTTTAAATCGGTTTATTCAAGCAGCACTTCAAAATGCACTTTCAAAGCCTACAATTCCATTAATATTTTACACTCACTTAATACAAGAGCAATAAATGAAAACGAAGTCAAATTTGCAACACAACAAAAAAAACTTAAGAGTAAAAGATCTGCAAGGTCTGATGGAATACCAACCTACATTTTTAAAGGATGTGGTGATCCATTATATGTTTAACATTAATGTATAACCAAATCTTACATCAAGGAAATTTTCCCAATGTGTGCAAGCAAACTACAGTAATTCTCATCCCAGACTTGGAAATTCTAAGATGATAAACAACTTCTAGTGTTGAACATATTACACCTGTTATTTTTTATAAAAATGCAAAGCATTGATTTTGAAAACACTTGTTTATTTTATGTAGCAACAAAAATACTTAAAAAGAAAGAAGAAGATTTGTCCATTTATCTCTGTTTCTTGAGAAGATGTTGGCATGAAAACTATGACATTAAAAAATGGCTTCTTTACAATCAGCTTTTAAGAATTAAAAATACCACAATAACTTTTATGTTTATGTGATACATACTTATTCTTATAGCTTCAATTATTATATCATTTTTGTTTTATTCAAATATTTTTAAAAATAATGGAGTGAATTGTGTTTTCTTGAATGCCCATGAACATAAATCACTGACTGTGGTTTAAACTGATATTAGCTCATGTATAGCAGTGGGGTAGTTGTTTAAATGGGTGACTGGTTAGAGTATTAACTACTTTGGCCATATCAATAGATTTGAATCAAACAACAATTCTTTGGCATTGTTGACTAGCTGTTGACTACTCCAGTCAGAATGAATCTAGGGCCTATGCTAGCCACTTGATTGCAGAAGCAGTTACCAAATAATTCAACACATTTCTAGAGCTGCCTATGACTAAAGCGGGGATAAATAAACTCCAAGATCATTCATGAATTTAAAACTCTTAATATGATATACCATATTTACGCGAATCTAATCTGCACCCCATATTTGAAACTTAAAATTATGAAAAAAGGGGTTTGTATTGAATGTAAAGCTCATTAATAACAGAAAATAATAGGTATTTTATTTAAGTTTATTTAATACAAAAATGGATGTATTATATATATATATATAATCAGATTATAGAATTGAAAGTACCCCTGTTGTTAGGTGACACATTGGTAAAGAACAAAATTACCTATTTGTCCCATGGAAAATATTTTTCCTTGAGGTGAAATGATATACCGCTGAAACGTTTGTAGTTTGTCCTCAAAATCTGCAGGAAGCTTCTGTCACATTGTTGTATAGTGTCTTAGAGATAAACCTGACATGCTAGCCTTAAATTCTTGTTTCAGAATACCAAGAACTTCAGCCTCCTCTTTTGTATAGTGTCACTAGTCGCCGGTTGCCCATACATCCTCCTTTCACGCACAAATTCCAACACTTTTTCTTCAACTTCAGGATGTCTTCCTTTGCAAGGACTCGTAAATTTCTTCCTACTAGCTTTAGTAGCAAATAATGCCAATTTCTGTTTTTGCCACAAGTGAACATTGCTCTCTGATACATTGAACTTCCTTCCTACTACCATTTTTTTTTCAGCATAAAGGATTACTTTATGCTTTAAAAAAGCATCATAAGATGTTTTCCCTTGACCTCCATATCGTAACTAAAAATGCTCAATAATAGGTCAATGATAAATGAGTGGCTAGCTTGTCGCAAGTTTCCGGATGCATGTTAACTCCAGCAATCCATTGTGATGTAATAAACGAAAAATTTGAACGAAGTTACTGGCGTTCTATGGAATGGATTTCCACTCGAATCTAATGCACACCATGATTTTGAGCACTACATTTGGTCAAAAAAGGTGCGCATTAGATTCGTGTAAATACAGTATTTTGGAAAAGAGTTATTATTTTAAGTACCTATATTCAGTTGTTCCTAAAAACACATTAAATATAAATTTGACTAACAGAATAGCAAAACATATGTATTAGTTGCATGGTGAACCTAGGTCAGGTGCAGTATATGTGATGTATGTGCTATTAATGCAGCAGCAGTTATGGAAACTTTTGGACTATTGTCTGTTTTTCAGTAGGTTTAGAAATGCAGATATATATTATATCTGTGGATGATGACAGTACATTTGAGGCACTTAGATGCAAACCCCGACATTTCTACTTTTTGCAAAAAATGAGCTTTTGGCATATGTCCACTCTCCATGTATAAAACCGTCGAGAATGTGCTAAGTAAGATGCATTATCAACATTTCTCACAGTTATAACAGTATAAAAAATGCACTGAGATTCAAATCTAGACATTTCCTTGTGACTGTGAGATGCATTTCACATTTTCTTGCAACCAATCAGACCGCAGACAGAATGATGCAATTATCATGTGAGCAAGCCGTTCGACGTGCCAAAGACAATGTTTTTCAGTGCGTGTAGTTAATTCTTCACATGTGCTCCTACATTGTGTATAATGTTAGGAAAATTAATAATCATGAAGGAAACTACTATTATCCCAGCTACACCAGGATGAGGGAGATAGAAAGTGAGAACCCCAGAAAATTGGAAGCGATTGAGAGAAAAATACAGAAGATGAGATGTAGTTTAATTACTAAACAATAAGTGGTACCCTTTACCAGGAGAAGGGGGCCTAATTTAACCAGACTCTCTCTCTTTGGTGAAGTAATGCCCTATTCAACACAAGTTAAATATCTTGGGCTTGTTTTAGACAAGAAATTAACTTGGAAACATCATATGGAATTATGTATTACCAACGCCTACAGAGTCTTTTGGACATGTAGAGGTATGCTTGGTAAGACATGGGGTCTGAAATCTAGCATAGTGTATTGGATATACACTGTCATGGTGAGACCTATATTCTCTAATGCTGCACTGATGTGGTGGCCTAGAGTTAATTAAAAGGTGTGCAGAAAGGAAATCTGTAAATTACAGAGGACCTTCTGCATTTCAATTATGGGAGCTTTCAAAACTACTCCCACTGCAGCAATGGAGATGCTGATTGGGCTCACACCTCTCCACATGTGGATGAAGGCAGAAGCCATGATCGCGTATCACTGTATTTGTTGCCAAACCAAAGTGTCTAATACTGGACATATTAATCATCTCAAGCTTCCTTGGTACAACAGATACTCAACATGGGGACTGACATTCTTGAACCAAGATTCAAGTTTGAATTGAAATTTATGGTCTCCTATCCACAGCGGGGTGAATGGGAAAGACTGGTAAAACCTCATAATAACAAAGGCCCAATCTGGTATACTGATGGTTCTAGAACCAAATTAGGAACAGGGGCTGGGCTCTACGGTAATGGCACCAAGATTTCTTATAGTCTGGGTACCTTAGCTACAGTTTTCCAGGCTGAGGTTTATGCATTCCTAGCCAGCATCATGGAAAGCATTAAAAGGAGATATAAGAATAAAAGTGTCCTTATCCTCTCAGACAGTCAAGCTGCTCTTAAAGCACTTGAATCACCATCAATAAAATCAAAGTTCACCTCAGAATGCTGGGAATCCTTAATGACACTGGCTGAACACAATAAGGTTCAACTTATGTGGGTGCCAGGACACATAGGTATACCAGGCAATGAGAAAGCAGATGAAGCAGCCAAGATTGGCAATGAAATCCCATTTTTTGGTCCGGAGTCTGTACTGGGAGTGTCCTACAGACCAGTGAAACAGGCTATTAAGTGCTGGGCTCAAGCAGAACACAAGAACTACTGGAACTCCATTGAGGGTTGCAGACATTCCAAGTTGTTCATTACAGACCTGGATAACAGCCGGGCAAAATACTTGCGCGGTCTTAGTAGAAGAAGACTTGCATGGGCAACAGGATTCATTACATGACACTGTGCCTTAAAGTTTAATCTATACAGAATGGGATTGTTTAACAACCCTATCTGTAGTAGATGTCTAGAAGGAGATGAGACTGTTACTCATCTGCTATGTGATTGCCCTGCTCTTGCAAATCAAAGAGCAAGTATTTTTGGCAATCACTTTCCAAAGATAGATGAACTATCGAAAGCCTCAGTTAACAGTCTGGTTAAGTTCATATCGAGCAACAGACTACTTAACTGATGAAAGGGGGGATGTGCAATAGATCTTTAAGGTCGCAGTGTTTGGGCATAAAACCCACCTCTTTTCAAACTAGAAGTAGAACTAGAAACAATAAGCAGTAAGGGTATTATTGAATTCCCATTGTCATCTGGGGGCAAAATTAATATTTTCCAACATTATTATATTTAAAATTACTACTATGCAAGAAAAATTAGTTTATTTAAACATACTCAGCCAAGTCATTGCCAATATAATGTTGTGCTCACACTAACATTGCACAGGATTAATATTGCTCCTCCTCTCTCCTCATACCCTGAATACTTCCTCATCGTTGGAATGCAGTACCTGTGATTTTGTCTTGGAAAAATGTTGTGTTCAAAATTTAATGCAGTTTACAGTAGTATATTCATTAGTGAAATAAAGTTCAATATAATCGTGACTAGATTTCAATATGTAGCATACTGGATTCAATACCATCATCTAAAGATGGTAAGAGAAGCTTGATTAGGTTCATAGGGAATGGTTTTTAAGCATTTTTGGAGGCTGAAAAATGGCAGGGACGTGACAGGACCTGAATCGTTCACTTTCAGTAGCCACTGTTTTTATTTTCCCATAAAACATTGGATCTCTGTTGTTGTGGATAATCGAGAGTTTTCTGTATTATGTTTATTATGTTTAGCATAACAGTGCTTTAAAGATATTCATTAATATAAAATCAAAATAATTGTTTTTTTTGTTGTAGTTATTATGAAGTAATATTTCAAGTGAAATCAGTCCTGCATAGCAATAATTTTAACACAAGAAAAAATATCCTATTCATAATATTGTTACTAACATTAATGAATAGTTTCATAAAAGATGAAAATATACAGCTAAATGTGAAATATTTATAGTGTATGCAATTGTTATATGAAACATATTGATTATACCCTTTACTGCAATTATTTCACTAGATGCTACACATGTCATACTGTAGTATTGTTGGTAAAATTCAAATGCAGACATTTCCAAATTTTAAGTGTATTTTGCTGGAAAACAATAGCTTGGTCTTGGAATTAACTAATGCATTGTAAAACTGTAGTATATATGCAAGTGGTATTGATATTAGCTTGTCTTCTAAACAGTACATGTTAAACATCATGTGTGTGTGTTCGCCCGCTCCCCTATTTCCTGAAAATTTACTGAAAGTGTAAATGTCAGGGTTTGCATCTAGGCATCTCATTTATTTAGTAAACTTTAGATCTATCAGAAATGCTAAGAGAAAGCTGAACACAATAATATCTCAGTTTCATTGATTTCTTTCCATTTTTCATTTAAGAGTTACTAATTTCCTTTAATCACTCAGCTAGACTTCCCCCCTTCAAATTTCCTGTTAGGAATCAGCTTAATTTTGCATAAAATGAATTACAAGCAAAGTAATTATTTTTCAGATATGAACGTGGAGCTACAATGCTGTGTGTCAAAGAGCTAGAGGAGGAAGAAAATCTTATAGGAGAGTCAGCTTCAGCCTTGATACAAGGGAAAAAATGTCATTTAATTGATCAAGCTAACCTGAATAGTTTAGTACGAGATTTAAACTTATCAAAAGGAAATGCAGAGCTTCTATTTTGGAGATTACAGAAGCGGGGTTTATTGGCTAGAGGAACCAAAGTAAGTACCCATAAATGCTGATACACCTTAATCAATAGAAAGTCTTGAAGCACTAATAAGGCATGCATGCAATTAGGATATCTTCATCTATCACCAACAGATTGCCCAGGTGTACTTTACGGGATGAGCAGTGTGCTTTGAAACTGCATGTCATCTGTAAACTTTGCTACACCCTGCTTAGCTTTATAGCACTATGTTACATATACTGTGCAGCATTAAAAGCTTTTGAAAATGGTGAATTAAAGGACAGAGAAAGTTCTTTACCTTTCAGCAGTTTTGGACTCATATTTATAAAAATCTGATGTGTTACACTCACATGACTTTCTCTACTCTTGTACAAACTATTTTTACAAACGCTTATTCTCCATATGCTTCATGTTAATGGAGATATCGAGATGTAATCTTATTGGTAATTTTCTTGTAGATGCAAGGGAAATATGGTAGCTTTTAAGTGATAGTCAAATATTTTAACGCTGGTTGCTATGTGGCGCAATCCATTCTCTTTGCATGTCCAGGACAAAAAAAAATGAATAACGCATTTGGAAAAAGTATAAGTATTGGAAAATTTAAGGAAATAGCAAGCAATATCTCGAAAACGGTTCACTCAACAAAAGAAATGTATATGACATAAGTTGTGTATTTTAACGCGATCTACATTTTTTGTGTAGCAAAATTTTGTCTATCTCTTATGGTTTACCAGTTATGCAAAAGTCGTTCACAATGAAGAATACTTTTGGAGACATTCCCAGAAAATTCGAGATATACATTTCATTTCTCATGACATTATCTTAAACATATGATATTTTCATCAAAATCGTTAGAGCCATTTTTGAGAAAATTAAAATTTTCGAAAAATCTTCCATGTAAAGGGTAGTCTGGGGTGGGGGGATTTTCTTGAAAACCTTCGTGTCGCATCTCTGGAAGATACTGAACCTAAATACCAAGTTTGGTGCTTATCCGACTGTTCGTTTTTGAGTTATGCTGTTCACAGACACACACACAGACACACACACACACACACAGACACACACACAGACACACACACGGACATGTTTCCAAAAATGCTTTTTTTGGATTCAGGAGGTCTCAAAACGTGTATTTCCGGCGAAATCTCGGTATCGAATTTTTGGGTGGAATGCAATACTTCCCCTACTTACTATACGTAGTAGAGAAAGTAAAAAATTGGTTGCATACTGACACTTTAACGCTTTAAAATGAATAGTATTTCCAATAACACCAGATTTTTCTCTGCTCATTTTGAGATGATTATTAACATTAATTATGTCTAGGTAAAGTTACAATCTTTATTTATAGTGGGTAGGGAATCCAGGAATTGGAACATTGCATTTTAAACTAAATTTTTGATAGATATTGGGTTTGAACTTGTATGTGACCATACACATTACATCACAACATTATCACCATTAACAAAACGTTTCACAAAAATCACCTGTGGTGAAACAATTTGAAATCAGTACCACAAAGTGATTTATAAACTTCTTTTAATCTCAACACCATCAATTGTTGATTTTTCTAAACATAAATGTTTCATAAGATCTATGTGTCATAGTTTTATATCCTCTTGAAATGAAGAAGCATCCATCAACAACAAATGTCATATCTTCTGTTTCTTCATATATTAAGTGATGCAGCTTTACTTCCATTTGGATGTAACTTTAAAATTGGACAATAATAAATTATCATGATCGGTGTATTAAAACAACAAGGTACACAGTACAGCAGGAAATTAAGTAATACAATTGCAGTTACAGGTTTTCTAATCATTTTATTAGAGAGGGCTCGAAGAAAACAGATTGGTATATTGAAGAGCCAGTTACATAAATTAAGTACTTGACTAAGAATCAAAATTACTTTTGCATTTTGTTTCTGAATACTTCTGGGTTTGCTGAATAAAATTATTACATCCAATAAAGTACCAATATTCATAATAATATGTGATTATATAGGGAGAGCCAGAAGACTACGAACCGGCTGCGCGGTGTTTCCTGTCTGCGTCCTTGGCGCTCATTGCTGTCTGCCGCTATCATACAAAGGTGCAGGTGAAACCATACAACATTTGTAAAACTACTTTTAAAGGCTTTAGTTAATAACTTTATGAAAGTGTGTTTGAGGACAGAATTATTAGTAGAGATTTGTGGCCCTCTCGGTATTCCTACCTAACCCCCTGCGATTTCTATCTCTGGGGTAACTTAAAACAAAAGTTTACAAGACAGACCCACATACCCTGGAAGAATTAAAACAAAATATCCGCCAGGAAACTGCCAGCATTTCTCAACGTGAACTACGACGAGTGATGGATAGTTTCCTAAAGAGGTGCTAAAAATGTATGGACGATGATGGTGGCCAGTTTCAACATTTCCTTTCATAAAGTTGGTAAGTAAAGCCTTTAAAAGTAGTTTTAAAAATGTTGTATGGTTTAATCTGCATTTTACTATGATAGCAGCAGACGGCGAGTGCTGAGGACGCGGACAGGAAAAACATTGTGCAGTCGGTTCGTAGGTTTTTGTCTCTCTCTGTATTTGGGAGCACACATGAAGGTGTTGTGTGCAGGTTAGTAGTAGTACTGCTCTGACTCACCTGACCTGCCAGCACATAGCGAGCAAGAATAAAAGAAAGAGACAGGATACTATTTTTGTCTCTCTGCACGTGGCTTTCCCTGTGTGTGCTCCGGGCTCTTGGTCCAATAAATACCGTTAAGACTCAAATACAGCATTAGTGGCTGCTTTATTTCAGTTACATTTACACAAGTAATTCAATACAGTAGCTTTTTCCAGTCCCCTGTTGTGTGGTAAGTATAATTTAAAATAATGAGTAGATGTGATTATGGCTGTTTATGTTTTTATTCTCAAACTGGTTGTGGATATTTGAAGTATATAGAGGCACGGCTGCACCAGATTTTATATTATGAGTCGTCACTGGATTTAATATGAAATCTGAGTAGATCGTTCAAAATAAAACCAGAATTCTGTCTTTCTGATGAAAGTTAAATATGATGAACTAATTCAGAAAGTGTAATGCACAAAAATTGAAGTGTCAAACAGTCCGGTGTATATAAACTTTCAAAGTGTTATAATGCTGTTACTGCTCCAGTACAATGCAGAATAAGATGTTTTGTTAGTGAATACAATGATGCTATGAATACTTTGGATTGGAGATCTGTTTGAGATCAGAAATAATCCTCATCTTCAAGTTGAACATGCAGGAAGGAACTGAATTAGTAAAGAACGGAGTGGATGTTACAAGAATATTACAGTTGTGACAACACAAGAGTTTGGATGAAACTGGAGGAAGCAATAAATAAATATAAGTATGAAATCAAAAGAAAGGTGTATATAAACAAAACTGCAATTTAATACATATTTTAAAGAATTGGTAAAATTTAATGATGAATATCCCTGAAGTTTTGTATGTTATTTTTAAGAAATGTGAGAATTACTGCAGAAAAGCGATTAAGGCTTGTAAAGTGTGCATAAGATTAAACTTGTTTATCATGGATTGAGCAAATATGAAGTCATTGTATTCATACTATCCAGATTTAGTTGGTAATGCTTTGGCTCCCCATTGGGAGAAATGTAAACTAGTGTGACAATAAATTTTCAGCTTTTACCGAACATAAACGGTAATTATGAACATTCAGCTGAAAAAGTAGTGTTCACGTTTACCAATAATCGCTCACAGTTACTGGTTTTTTGTTTTGACCTTAACATATACATGGTTGCGTGTATCTCCTCAAACTGTTTGGAAGCAGTCATGCTTGTTAATGTAGTACTTAGATGCGGTTTATGGGCAGGAGTTGTGTTTTGAGTATTTCTGTATCCTTTAGAAACATGTTGAAATCTTTTTTTTCAATCTGCAGTTTTGTTAGCACCTTTACTTCAAATTTGTGAAAAGAAAGAAATTCTGTGGTATCAGTTTGGCAAGCAAGATAAATAGTTTTATAGTGGTTTTCTGAAAAGCAAGTTAATCAAGTTGGTCTGTCCAGGATTATCCTGAAGTTTTACCATTGCCCACCCCTGCTGAATTATTGAAAATTTGAAAATTTCTTCAGATCTTGCTTCATCATGACACCTGGCTTGTTTTAGGTTCATAACTTTTACAAGGGTGTTTCTATAACTGGTGAATACAATGAATACCATTGGAGTTAATTATTTACAGCAGTCTTTTCAAGGTGGCTTTCAGGTGGAAATGTTTTTAATTCAGTGTGCAATGTGAGGCAGATTAAATTTCTAAAGTATGATTAATATATTTGTTCAATAATGTAATTGATATATTCATTTAACTAATTTAATTGTATTATTATTGTTAATCATGGCATTTATATAATGATTGGCTATTGTGCTGAAAGTGAAAGAATCGCATGTTTTGTTCAGTCATCTCCCAAGAGAATAAACAGTAAACAATGGAAACATAACAAACTGTACTTAATTACCAGAAAGTTTTTATAACTGTGCTCCGAAATAGCATCTGTGAAAGACGCGTTAGTATACATTGAAAAGAATTTGCAGCATAGAAGAAGAAGTAGCAGCGTAAGATTATAAGCTAACACAATAATGTAATAACTATTATTGTATATATAAGGTTAATGAAAACCTTGTATGCTTAATGATCCATCAGTTTTAGAAATTCTTGAAGACGCATAATGTGCGGAGAAGCAGTATTTACTAGGAAGTGCAGTTTATTTATGTTTAGTATTCTATAGAATTTTTCATACAAAATCCATTTAGCATAATTTTTCCCAAAGGGTTAATTAAAACTATCAAATAGAATGTACCTTGGGCAAAGTTGTTTTGTTTGTTTAGAATTCTATAGAATTTTTCATACAAAATCCATTTAGCATAATTTTACCAAAGGGTTAATTAAAACTATCAAATAGAATGTACCTTGGGCAAAGTTGTTTTGTTTGTTTAGAATCCTATAGAATTTTTCATACAAAATCCATTTAGCATAATTTTACCAAAGGGTTAATTAAAACTATCAAATAGAATGTACCTTGGGCAAAGTTGTTTTGTTTGTTTAGAATCCTATAGAATTTTTCATACAAAATCCATTTAGCATAATTTTACCAAAGGGTTAATTAAAACTATCAAATAGAATGTACCTTGGGCAAAGTTGTTTTGATTGAGTTACCTTAGTATTCCAGAACTGCATTTCTTTTTTGAAGCTGTAAAATAATGCAGTAAGGCTGATGTACTTATATGTTTCTGTTTGTTTTCTTTCAGCTCTTCCTAGAAAACGAGGCCACAGAGCATTAAGTTAACATGAAGATAACACCCAAAATGCCGCTGACTACTCCAGATGCATTATCTGCCTGGGTTAGTAAATGCTTTCTACTGATGTTCATGCTATAAATCCTAAGCAGCAGCAGCGTGTGTGTTTCTTTTCTTTGTTTGGTAATTTTATGGGTGAGATGCCTCATTGTTTTATGCAGCATCATATTGATTTAGAATTCTCTTGTATTTTTAACACAAGATGCAAAAGATGTATAACATCTTATGACCCAAATAATGTTCTCTCTTAGCTGTGTTCTTTTATGAAAATTAAATGAACAGGCAACTTGTTAAAATAAAAAGCAACTTGTACAGTGAAACCAATTTAAATTAAATAAGGATGGAGTTGATTAAACATTCATGCAGTTTCTCTTACCACATTTTTATGCAGTACATGTTTTGCAGACTCTTGCCTACACTGTCAGGTGCTGAGTCTGTTTCAGGCATTCAGTCCTCATGTAGCTGAACATATTTCCTCTGATAGCAGTTGGAACAATTTGGCATATTAGAGTACATTTCCATAGGAATTTCAAAACTCATTGGCCAATCTTCATCTTTTTAATGAAAATCTTCTCCACCCATCTAATTTCCAAGTGAGAAAAGATTTAAATTAGAAAATCTAAGAGCAACTTAAGTATATGATTGAAAGAGCACTTTAGAAGTATTAAATACAAACAAATGGATAAATCGGCAGTAGCTGCCTGTTTTTAGAAAGTGCACCACAAAATAAACAGAGAAACTAAACTTTTAAAAACAGCAAGGAATGTTAAAGAGTTGGTGTTGGAAGATCTTAAAGAAGCACAACGATGGGTGATGCATTTTGAAATTCCCATGGAACTGAACTCATATGGCAAATTAATTATTGAAACAGCCACCAGGAGGACTAGGCAGAATTGATATGCATTTAAATTCACACTTTGACTATTGCTAAGGCATTACTGATTCCTAGCACAGAGGTTGGTAGAACTAAAACTTCATTATCATTGCATCCATTAAGAAATACATTTATTCTACTCTACAGGATTTTAAATTGACTGCTTCCATGATCGATTGGTTAGCGAGCTGACTTCTCAACTGGAGGTCTCCGGTTCAATCCCCGGTCAGAGTTGAGAATTTTTTTTTAATTAGGATTGTTCTCCACCCTCCATAAGTCTGGAAGTGTGGATGTGAGTGAATGAGCTTGTGAAAATAAGTTAAAGTGACAAAAACCTACCAGAACTTAACCAAAAAGTTCAAAGAGCAAAAAACCATCAAATGTTCCGGTCAGAAGCCCCCAATATAACCATAGTAGTTAAAGGGGGCTATAGAAATGAACCAAAAATAAAAAATTTAATGCAGAGAAGTTACAACATATTTCTGTCTGATGGCAGCCTGATGACCTGTCTGTATTGAATGCTGATGATAAACTGAATATCCAGGACATCACCTGAATCTACTAAGACAGCATTTACTCTGACAACGGTGTCCAGTTAACTTTCATTATGGGAAATGCCATTTTCACCAAGAAATTTTACAAGAGAGTTATTTGTTGTTCAATGCAAAGGTTTCAAAATGCTAATGGGATCCTCGACTGCAAAAAATAGCTTGATAAGTAGGAGGAGGGAGCATATGGTGTAAAAACACAAAATGAAGTAGGAGAGTTAGAGGGCAGTGTTATCATTCACAATATCCTACTTTCGGAATTGAAACAAGCAATTTGTTGTTTAGCGTAAGGTGTGTTGTTTAGAGTTTGGTGATAGGAATAAAGTTTTAAAGTGCTTGTGCGCAGTTCATTCTGGGGAGTTTGTCGAGAAATAAAGAAAGTAAAAGATTTTGATGTGAAAGAGCTGAACTTATCTCTAACTTCCTTACATTTATTTAAACCTGCCTCCCATCCTATGGTATTTATTAAAGTACTGCACTCATGTTGTGAAGGAATAAAGGCATAATAAATATTGCTTTTATCAATTATGCTAAGAGTAGTAGTATTACAAAAGGTGGCTCTGTCAATAGTGATTGGATAGGGCTCTGTTACTGCAGAAAAAATATGTGAGGTTAGGTTACATATATGAATAGAAGTGGTGTTTTATAAGCTAAATTAAACTTACCAGTGTGATCCAGTTAACAAGCATTAAACTGTAAATCAAGCAATTTAAGTTTCCTACAAATTGTATTGTATTTGTTAAGAACATTCATAATAATTTCATTGTAGTGGGGTCAAATCTATGAAACAGAGTAGGTACCTCACCATCCTTTCATGTTGCATCTAAAAAGAAAATGTACCTGTCTTATACCATTTCATTCTTCTGCTGTTTTCATGAAATACATTCTAGCATCTCTTAAAATCCAGAACACATTTAACCCAAACTACTATGGTGAAACTTGGGTGGTTAAGCTATGTACCCTTCTTTGAAGCAGCATAGAATGCAGTTTATCAGTGCAAAGTTCCAAATTAGAACTTCATATTAAAGTTTAATGAGAAAATTGTATTTGTTGTACTGAAAGAGTATTAACTGAAATATGGGTGAGTACTTTATTTGTACATTTTTTCTATACAATTCTTTTTACAATATTCCACTTATAAACTAACTTTACCAATGTAAAATTTCCTTGCCAGCTATACTGCTCTTTTTGCCTGGCACCCTGGCCTTCTGGCTCATCTAAGCATTACTTGCTACCTTTAAATCCCTATTGCCCATCTTCTCCTTCCTCTGTTTGCCTTTCTACCTTTCTTATCTCTCTTACTTTCCTAATCCATTTATCTTTTACTTTCTTTAAGAACTTCCCCATATTATTTTTCTGCGTATTACAGTAATCCACATACCCTTCTCCTCCCCATTTCCTTTTTACTAATCTATAGAACCCTAGTGACTTTTATTACTTTCTCTACTACGTATAGTAAGTAGGGGAAGTATTGTATTCCACCCAAAAATTTGATACCGAGATTTCACCGGAAATACATGTTTTCAGACCCCCTGAATCCAAAAAAAGCATTTTTGGAAACATGTCCGTGTGTGTGTGTGTGTGTGTGTGTGTGTGTCTGTATGTCTGTGAACAGCATAACTCAGAAACGAACAGTCGGATAAACACCAAACTTGGTATTTAGGTTCAGTATCTTCCAGAGATGCGACATGAAGGTTTTCAAGAAAATCCCCCCACCCCAGATTACCCTTTACATGGAAGATTTTTCGAAAATTTTAATTTTCTCAAAAATGGCTCTAACGATTTTGATTGAAATATCATATGTTTAAGATATTTTCATGACAAATAAAATGTATATCTTGAATTTTCTGGGAATGTCTCCAAAAGTATTCTTCATTGTGAACGACTTTTGCATAACTTGTAAACCATAAGAGATAGACAAAATTTTTCTACACAAAAAATGTAGATCGCGTTAAAATACACAATTTACGTCATATACAGTTTTTTTTGTGGAGTGAACCATTTTTGAGATATTACTTGTTATTCCCTTAAATTTTTCAATACTTATTTTCTCAAATGGGAATTTGTTATTCATTTTTTTGTCTTGGATATGCAAAGAGTATTATCTGTGGCAAAGGGAATGGTGCTGCACCTAGCAACCAGCTATTAAGAGATATGTATGTGCTTTGCGAGATAACAAATTGTATTTATTGTAACATTATTGTAGCTCCGCGTTTGGAAGCCAATTTACGAGAGCAAATATATGTTTTTCTTTACGCGATGCAATCTTGTGTGACGTCACTCCTTATTTGGTTCGTTTAACTCCATCTGGCGTAGCAATTTGCATCAATTAGGGTTCGAAAGAATTTTAAGTTTTGTATATTGTCCTCCGGCTAGCTATCATATTATCTTAGTAGAACAAGTATCTCTTGCAGGGTGTGAAGCGGAAAGGAATCTTTTGTCTAGAAATGATATTGACGAAGAAATTGGTTTTATAATCTTTATTGCAGAACACGTTCACGAACACTTTCACAGATTTATCTGGATAATCGCCATACTGAAACTGTTTGTAATAACTTCTCACTTTTAACTCACGTACTTCAACTTTATATATTTAACTGTATAATACTTTATAATAGTTCTTGTAATTCTGTTGCGCGTAACTTGACGAAATAAATGAACGGAGAATTTTGTAGAACTGGTGGGCTGATGTGTAATGTGTTGAGAATCTTGTTGAACTGCGGGCGATGTGTAATGTTTTGAGAATCTTGTTGCACTGCGGGGACGCTCCCTTGAACCTACACTATTTATAGGCTTACCTCAAGATACGCCTACAGATTATAAATGAACTGCCATTGGCTAATAAAACGCGCCAACATTAGCGTCTATTTTATTATCCAATGAAAACCACTAATACATATTACTTTTAGGGAAAATTCTAGAAGCTTTTACCGAAAAGGCGCGAAACATTACGTAACTTCCTGGTTCCCGGTACTGATAAACAACTCAACCCCTTGCTGCATTATTGCGTTATTGTTGACAGTTTCAGTAAAGCTGTATATTATTATTTACCAATAATAATTACAATTAATAAACCTCTGAAATCAATGTCACATAAAAATACATATTCATATTACTATCATTATTTACATTAAAGTAATTTGTGATACAAATTACCGTCTCATATGCCCCACTAGAAACATAATTATAAATATTTATAACTTGTTTAGGAATTTTATAATTGTGTTTTTAGTCTCCTAAATCTTGGAACACACGCTATCACTTTCACTTAACACTTCACACGCATTTAACACACGACATATTTTATCTCGCCACTACTTACTGGCTTTGGTTTAATTAATTTAGATATTAATCTTACATTACAATTTTTTTTATAGCAAATACTTTACCCTAAATTATTTAACTAGTGTTACAAAAAATGGTTTACTTTCTTATATTGTTACCAAAAATTTATCAATTCAAGAATTTTTTTGTAATTACTATACATATTTACCAAAATATTCACCCTTTACATATATTTACATCTCTTAAATCTAGGCACTGTGTCACATTTTCTGTTTGCTACATAAGTATTTGTTTCAATTATTTTTAATTATATTTACCAATTTTTTTGTTATTTTGTACTTTGCAAATATATTTAAATCTCTTAAATCTTGACAATGTTTCACCTTTTCTGTTTGCTACATAAGTATTTGTTTTGAATTATTTTTACCATTTTTGTTATTTTGACTTTTATTTTAAACAATACTCTTGGAATTGCATTTACGTACTTTTAATTTAATATCATATTAAGTTTCAATTATTACCTTCTTCTTTTCAAATACTGTTACAGTTACTAAAAATTTATTTATTTATTTTTTTTTTTTTAAATATTTATTTCTCTTTTCAAATGACATATATATTTAGTTAACCCTCTTACGTTCCAATACATTTCTTTGCAAGTCGTCATTAACTATCCAGCATTTACTTTACATCTTATTGCTATTTACCCTCCTGGATCAAATTGTGTGTGGCTAAACATTACTCGTAGCCGTAACCTAACCTTCAAATTGTTGTTCATGAATAACCTCTTGTATTCATATGACATTTCGTTCCCTGATAACATTTGAAAACAATCTACAGTTTCTTGAACAATACATCTTTTAACAACTTTCATTTTCAATTCTTCTACTATCTCTTTAATTTGAAAGTACTCAGACAAATCTGTACTAAACTGTACTGGACTGGAGTTTTCATTCTGAACATCTTGGTACAATTTATTTCTTTGCATTACTGAATCATTCTGTATTTCTGATATTTCCCCTCTGAAATTAAACTGCGCCTCATTTACATCTACATTCCTAACCTCATTTATCTCTCTTATCTCACTTGAAATGTTACTCAATCTACTACCTGATTCGGTACATTCTACATTAACCTCACTTTTAGTAATAACCTCACTTTTTTTGTTACCTATTTCCTTGCTCATGTCTAGCATTTTCTTTGAAATTTCTCCTGTCTCACTTGCTATTACTTCCTTTTCATCACTCATTTTTGGCATACTACTATCTAGCTTCATAACTTTCTTTTCAATTTCTTCCTTGCTTTGATCTACTTTTTGCTCTAATATCTCATTACTCCTACCAATATCTTCCCTTAATTCCCTATTATTCTTTTCCATATCTTCCAATATTTCCCTGCTTTTTTTTATCTCTTCCCTTTCTTGATCTAATTTCTTACTAAGATATTCCCTGTTTTGATCTATTTTCTTTTCTAATTTCTCATTATTCTTTTGCATGTCTTCCCTCATATTTCTCAGCATTTCCATAATCATACTAGTATCAAGATTAACATTTCCTGCTATTCTATTCTGACTTTCTGCACTAACATTTTCATCCTCAAATCCTAAAAAGTCTGGGCTATTTCCTGTAATTTGTATTGGATCACAGCTGTTACACTATCTCCCTCCATAATTATTTCTTCTGTATTACTAGCAGCCATTGTTTTTATTATCCTACCACTCCTAAGGAACATTTAAATTTGTTTACCTTTTTGATGCTGTATGTTGCTGTTACTTTAATGTCCAGCGTTCTGCCCCATTCTCCTAGATTTGTATGTCGCTTCTGCGTTGTGTTATGATGAATCTACGTCGTCTTGTTGTTTTGTAGTTGAATTCCTTGTTGCATCGTAATCTCGGAATTACGATCGAAGTCTGTCGTCCCTGTTGTTTCTTGAATCTGCGTCTTGTAGATCATTTCACCGCTGCATTCCTGGTTACTCTGCTTCATTCCTAGTCATCGTGTTCCTTTCCTGGTCACTTCGCCCCACGTCCTGGGTGCCAATTTGTAACGGTATTAATGTTGTATTTACTTCAAATTAATTGTAGCCCCACGTTTGGAAGCCAATTTGATGCGGTATTAAGGTTGTGTGACTTCATGTGTTGCCATCTTGTGACGTCATTCTTTGTTTGGTTCGTAGCTCCCTCTGGCGTTAGCAATTTGCATGAATTAGTGTTCGAAAGAATTTAAATTTAGTATATTGTCCTCCGGCTAGCTATTTAGGTAGACATTTAACTCTTGCAGGGTGTGAAGCGGAAAGGAATCTTTTGTCTAGAAATGATATTGACGAAGAAATTGGTTTTATAATCTTTATTGCAGAACACGTTCACGAACACTTTCACAGATTTATCTGGATAATCGCCATACTGAAACTGTTTGTAATAACTTCTCACTTTTAACTCACGTACTTCAACTTTATATATTTAACTGTATAATACTTTATAATAGTTCTTGTAATTCTGTTGCGCGTAACTTGACGAAATAAATGAACGGAGAATTTTGTAGAACTGGTGGGCTGATGTGTAATGTGTTGAGAATCTTGTTGAACTGCGGGCGATGTGTAATGTTTTGAGAATCTTGTTGCACTGCGGGGACGCTCCCTTGAACCTACACTATTTATAGGCTTACCTCAAGATACGCCTACAGATTATAAATGAACTGCCATTGGCTAATAAAACGCGCCAACATTAGCGTCTATTTTATTATCCAATGAAAACCACTAATACATATTACTTTTAGGGAAAATTCTAGAAGCTTTTACCGAAAAGGCGCGAAACATTACGTAACTTCCTGGTTCCCGGTACTGATAAACAACTCAACCCCTTGCTGCATTATTGCGTTATTGTTGACAGTTTCAGTAAAGCTGTATATTATTATTTACCAATAATAATTACAATTAATAAACCTCTGAAATCAATGTCACATAAAAATACATATTCATATTACTATCATTATTTACATTAAAGTAATTTGTGATACAAATTACCGTCTCAGCTTAAAGGCTACTGTTTTTCTATATTGCCCTTGTAAATATATTTTCCCCTTACATCTACAAGAAAATTAGCAATAAGATAGACTCTGCAAATGTTTAGCTCGATTAACATGAAGTAGATGGAGAATAAGCGTTTGTAAAAATAGTTTGTACAAGAGTAGAGAAAGTCATGTGAGTGTAACATATCAGATTTTTCTCTAAGCTTCCCCAAATCTGTTGTCTTTCTATGTCCTCCACTCTGTTTCTTACTGTTATCCAGAAACCATTGCTACTTCTTTTTCCTGTTCTCCAAATATCTCTCATTCCTATCTTCTCCATAATTTTTTCTACCCCTGTCCACCAGCTATTTATATTTTTCATACTCTTTTGTTGTTCCATGCATATCTTTAAAATTTCCTCTTTATCTTTTCTCAGGTATCTAAACCAGAATTTTAATACAGAGAACACTTAAGAAAATCACATACACTAAAGTTCCATGGGAAAAGAAAAAGGGGTACTCAGATAACTAACATATATATTCTCAAATTTAGGTACATTTTCATGTTGTTATTCTTCTTTATTTTCTTTAAAAATTGTATGAGTGTGTAATATTTTTGCAAATTTTATAATTACATTCTCATTCAACATGTCATATTGCCAAAATGAGATGTACAGTGGAAAAATGGAATGCATTTTTGAATTCCGCACACTGAAATTAGTAAGTCACCTATTTTTAATTGTACCGCAGAAAAAAGATTTTCTTTTCAACCTAGTGTTATCCATTACTTGGTTAACCATTTGGCTCATTAACTATCATCATTTTGTTTTATTTATTTATTTTTTTTGTGGTTGTTTTCAGTGTTCACTGTTCTGGAATGAAAATTCTCTGTACATGGCAAAAATTAACTTGTTTTGGAAATGAATGCTGCCTATAGATGTGGCAACAACAAGTTCAGAAGAAAGTTAC
The DNA here is from genome assembly GCA_030765065.1 of Deroplatys truncata. NCBI lineage: Eukaryota > Metazoa > Arthropoda > Insecta > Mantodea > Mantidae > Deroplatys > Deroplatys truncata. The sequence goes on from CM060983.1 coordinate 162,486,186, forward strand.
AGATTTCTTTAAAGTGAAAGCTCAGTAATTTGTAATCATATGCATGAACAGATGTATGTCTATGTTGTAGTTTGTAACATTTGAGTTATTCACGAAACAAACATCTATGATGTGCCTTGAATATGTATTTGTACGTTGTTTGAGAATGTTGTACGTCAACAGATGGCTTCTGTATTCTGAAAATTCTCAAGCGAAGTGTACTTTAAAAGTAAGGGAACAAAAGTCTTATGTTACATCGCTTCCCCTGCAAGCACAACAACAATGTTGCGAATTGAATACAGAATGAACATGTACTTTAGTCCTAGGTTATTCTGATGCCTTCAACTAAGTTTTGGTTTTAAATCACAGAGCGGTCATTCAATCAGAGAAAAGTACTTATCATAATATACCATTGTCGCCTAGTGATGTACCTACAAAATTGACGTCAATTGACTTGCATTGACGGATCTGAGCAAGTGTATGCACATGCATAGGTTTTAGAACAAAAGTCTGTTATCTCTTGCCAACAACCCTGCCCCAAGTCAACAACAGCCTTTATTCCCATCTTTCTAATTAACAAGAAATGTAACATCTGTCATTTTCAGTTAACGATCAACCACACCCCCTGTATTATAACGGTTAATCAGGGTTCTGTCGTATTACATTACTTTCCCCATTTGGCTGGTTGATACCTGTTATTGTGTTGGTTCCAATTCTCATCATCGTTTATGATTATTGGATGCAGTTTTTCCCTTCACCTTGCATATGCAAAGCTTTTAAATGTATTGCTCATAATACAATTCACAAAAATAAGTCCATGTATTGTTAATTTAATAAATACATTTTTAGTGACCAATAAGCTGGCTGATCTGATTTTAAACATGTGTTGATTAAGAATGTATGCTGCAAAGCATAATCTGGAGAGGGCATTTTAAACAATTGAAGAGTCTGTGACCATATTTGTGGAAGAATTTTATAACTTGCACATAAACTATTGCTATATGAGGATTTTTGGTGATGGAAATTGTAAGGGAAATAAATTTATCTTTCCTGCAGCAGTTATAATAATTTGTGTTAAGGTGAATTAATTTTTGGCTCTTGCATATATTTTATGGGTTTTATTAGACATCTCAGATTTTTATCTCGCATAGTTAAAATATTCTACCTTTACATTTATAAATCTGTTGGCTTTAAAGGTATTAACCATCACAATCTAGTTCTTCTCAGATCTAATCTTCTTCTCAGCGCAGGGAGTTCAAACATTACAGCAACTGTGCACATGAACTTTTTTTTTGTGTTAGTCCATGGACTGAAAGCAGTGCTTACATTTTATTGTGTGCTAAACAAATATAGTTTCCTGAGTGGCAAGCAGTTCAATTTCAATTACCTGTTTGAAAGTCTGCTTTTTAAAGAAAAACTGTGATGTCTTGACTTGCTACCCCTGTACTAATTGCTTTTCTATGTTTGAGTTTTTGTTACTTTCTGATGCCACTTCTTCCATGTCTTACACTAAATACTGTAAGACAAAGTGTGCACTGCATATACTGAACTTTAAAATGTTTATCATCAGACTCACAAATGTATCCATACTGTGACTTTGTCCAGGTTTCACTGCCACTTCACTTTCTTCAGGACATAGTGGCATAATGAAATATGCATGATTTAGCCACTTCTTCTGAATGTTTCACTTGCTGCAGAGTCAAACGGGAGACTTCTGTAATATCTCATGGAAGCTCGATTCGCTGCATTTCACAGCAGTCATCACGAACTTGCGGAGAACAGCACTTTTTATCGCACCAGAAATACACTACTAACTTGAGAGAGCACTCGCTTATATAGCTGTTGGAGATCTTCACAGAGTTCCAGAATGTTTGAGAAGCAGGAAGCTTCCAGAGGATTCTGATTATCTGATCATAGCGCTTTGTGTGTTTGTGCTGGACGAACGCACTGCTTATCTCTGTGTACCTCTCCTCTACCTGGCACCGACCTCCCTATAACCTTGGACCATAGTCATGTTGTCACAATATTGAACCTTCAAAGTAAGAAACAACTTTTTGGCATGGCAAAATTAAACTAAAAACCTTAATATCCAAATTAAAGCATGTACAGGATTACAACATGACAAATAATTCACATGTTTGCGAAACAATCTCAAATGATATCTCTCAAAGTTGGAAGTTACAGGAACACAGAGTAGCTGTACATGTATTACTTTGTTAGTCTTTAAATGCTTCAGAATGAAGTTCTAATACAGAAAAACAATAAGAACAGGGGAGGATGGGAATTTAGAAACTGCATAGATATATCAGCTTCCATAGCAAAAAACCTTCTTGCGCATTCCAGCCAGATGCATGAGACATGACAGAATCCCAAAAAGCAAGACTGTCCTGAATAACATTAGGGATCCCTAATTTCACATGTTATGTACGAGGTATGATAAAAAATAATGGGAATTTTTGGTTTTTTTTAAACAATTTTTATTTAATCATCAACATCAACTTTGTCCCCTTCAAAATAATCCCTCTCAGATATAATACACTTGTGCAGCGCTTTTTCCAATCTTGGAAGCATTTCTGGAACTAACTTTTCGTAATGCTGTTCAGCTCCTTCAGTGATTCTGTTTTCATTTCATCAATGGTGGCAAAACGTCGTTCATGATTCTCTTCTTCCTCGGGAATAGAAAGAAGTTGCAGGGGGCCATGTCTGGTGAATACGGTGGCTGAGGCAGCATAATGGTTTTGTTTTTTGCCAAAAAGTCGCGAACAAGCATTGATTGTGAGTGGGTGCATTATCATGATGCAATTTCCACGAGTGGTGTTGCACAATTCTGGTCATTTTCTTCGGGTTGCTTCACAGAAACAGCGCATAACTTTCAGGTAGTATTCTTTATTGACTGTACGACTATAAGACAGGAACTCCTGATGCACTATCCTATTGTAACCAAAGAAAACGGTGAGAAGAACCTTCAAATGTGATCAAACTTGTCAAATTTTTCAGGCAGTTTCCACTGGAACAATTGGGCGTTAGTTTTGACATCATACCCAAATACCCATGTTTCGTCACCTGTTATAACCTTCTTTAAAAGTTCCGGATCGTTTTCGACTTCATTCAGCAATTCCTGAGCGATGTTTACGCGATGTTTTTGGTCAAAATTCAACAATTTTGGAACAAACTTTGCTGCTACACATTTCATGCCCAAAACATCCGAAAAAATTGCTTGGCATGAGCCTAAGGATATGCCGACATGATCAGCAACCTCTCTGATGGTGATTCGGTGATTTTCCAGAACCATTTTCTTTACTTCTTCCACATTGTCATCAGTAATTAATGTGCTAGGGCGGTCATCGTCTTCAAAGTCTTCTCGATCCTCTATGAAATGTGTATACCACTCGTAAGCTCTTGTCTTACTCATAGTAGATTCGCCAAAAGCCACAGTCAACATTTCAGTGCAGTACAGCACTTTATTTGTTTTTCAAGCAAAATTGAATGCAAATTCTTTGATCCATCTTTTTTTAAAGTAAAAATTTGCTGAGCACTTGAAAACATGTATAACCTTTTCGATTGTCAACAAAAAAAACTAAATATTCAAAACAGCTGAAAATGCAAACATACATCAAGAACATGTGTACCAACGAGATAAAACAAAAGTTTTGAACTTCGGATGTATAAAGCTTGTGAAATTAAAAAAATTCCCGTTATTTTTTTTATCATACCTCGTGTTTACTTTGGGTCTCTTTTATAATATAAATATACCACCTTTTTTCTGTTTGTTTCTATTTACATTTTATTACTGGATGCATTTCCAAATTTTAAGAATTTGAGTTCACTGCTTTTCAGTACTTCCTGAATTTTAATTCATGTTTTCATATTCAAGCAGAGTCTTGAAAGTTTTTATGCTGTGATATTTATTTAAATATTTTTTATAAAGTATTGTTTACATTTCCCTGCACATTAAAAATGATTGTGTACTTTCAGGTAAGAATGAAGGAAGAGTTGCATGAAAACCAGGATATTAGAGTGTCTGGTAGAACCACAAACATGAAGCATGGTCCATTTGAGGAACTAACATGTGAGATTCACCCCAGGGATTTTGTTTCCTACCAATATTCCAGTAGTGGAAACATTAGTTGTCGAAGCATAGCTATTGATACAATTGATCTGGAATCATACCATGCACAAAAATGGCCAGTAAATACAAATTATGTAAGTAGGAGTATTGCCATTGACACCAGTGATTTAGATGCTCATTATGAATATTACAAGCGGGAGGGTATAAAGTTGAATAAAACAGCTGCAACAGACACACGTGATTTGGAATCTCATCGAAGATTATATACTACCTCAAACATAGCTATAGGCACAGAAGACTTAAAAGTATATTTGGAGCTTAAAAGTACAGATAAGTGCATGGGCGTTAAGTCAGAAATTGCACAAGAAAGTGAAACAGAGACTCAAAATGAATTGCATGATAAGAGCTTTCTGACAGACAGTATCAGTAATAAGAAAAGCAAAATGAAAGGCAAGCCTCCAGATGCAAATGATGCAGAAGATTCGGAAAATGATTGGAGTGATGATAACCATTATGATGGAGGTATTGATACCAATGACAATGCAGATACGAGTGATAGTGATGCAGACAGTGAAAATATGCCATTAAAACAACGGGCATATAATAAATTAATCAAAGAAAGTGACAGTAAAGATAAGAAATATAAAAAAGTAGAAATATTTAAAAGTAGGAAAAAACAGAGTGCAGATGGAGTGTCGTCAACTAGAAGATTTGAATGTGAAGTTTGCAAAGCCACGTTTACACGGAAACACAGTCTCCTAGTACACATGAGCATCCACAGTGGAGTGCGACCATTTCCATGTTCTGGCTGTGGAAAGACTTTCTCTACCTCCAGTCAGGCCCAGAGACATGCCCGTATGCATCAGCACACATTGTCCGACTCCAAGGATGAATCAGGGTGGGTGCAGTTTTGCTCTGAGTTGCTAACAATTACTTGCTTGTAATTTTAGCATGTCTTGATTTTAATCTGAAAGCAAGCAGTAGACTTACAGATATTAGTAGCTTGTGCATGTAGTGATGTACAGCCTCGTGTTGCTTTCGTGTTTTTTGATAACTGCTCTTGTAGAGATTTGCTGACTTTCATTTCAGGCAGAAGCATTGTAATGACTTGGGATAGGATTTTGTGATGTATCTTGAAACATGAAATTAGTTTATACAACCAGAAAAAAGGTTTTGAATGCCTCTTCATTTATTTGTGGCATTAATATGCTGGAAATTTATTCTCAACTAAACATGAAATTGGACCTAATAATTCACAAAATAATCCATATATACCATATTCTAAGAAATCAACATTAAATTATATGTACTTCAGAACTGCATTGCATCAGTGATTTTATAAAATAATGTGATATGCCTACAGGCATTGGTGTTCATTGAGAATGTGAGGCACATGTCTATTATGCTCATATTAGATAGCTTTAATGTAAATTTTTTCTCAGAGTTCCTAACCACATTTAACTTTGTGCTACACAGTCTTGCTGACTCAGTTCTCCCATTGCTGTGAAAGGATGTGTAAGTACTCCTTAGGAACTGGGACACCATCATTGCTCACTGTAAAAGTTGCCATATATAGAATCAGTCCCATATTTGCTTCTCCTAGTAAGTCAACATTGACTTAATGTAAATAAATCCTCGGTGCTTGTTGCCGTCTGCCGCTATCATAGAAAAGCGCGGATGAAACCATACAACATTTTTAAAACTACTTTTAAAGGCTTTACTTACCAACTTTATGAAAGGAGATGCTGAAACTGGCCACCGTCATCGTCCATACATTTTTGACACCTGTTTAGAAAACTGTCCATCACTCGCCGTAGTTCACGTTGAAAATGCTGGCAGTTTCCTGGCAGATATTTTGGTTTAATTCTTCCAGGGTTTGTGGGTTTGTCTTGTACATTTTATGTTTTAAGTTACCCCAGAGATAGAATTCGCACAGGGTTAGATCGGGGGACTGAGGAGTCTACAAATCTCTACTAATAATTCTGTCCTCAAATGCACTTTCAATTGTTCTCATTGAAATATTGGCCGTATGAGCTGTTGCAGAGTCTTGTTGAACAAAGACAAAATCACGCTCCCTGTCTGTTAATTTTCTAAAAAAAAAGGGGGGGAAATTGTATTCACGTATATACGGGCATCAACTGTTGACTTGAAAAAAATTGGCCCTATAACTCTTTCTCTGCTCATGACACATCATACACCAAATTTTTCGTCATGAAGGGATACTTCATGAACAATATTAGATTTGTCAGAGCTCCAATAACGATTATTTGGTGTACACTCATATCCATAAAGGTGGAACCAAGCTTCATCTGTAAAAATTATTAAATATGTGTATTTCACCATTGTGTACACTATTGAGACTCCACTCACAAAATGTGCACCTAATTACAGGTTCACCTGGTTGAAGAGCATGGGCCATTGTTATGTTATATGGTTTTAACTTCAGCAAGTGGTAGGTCTTCGCGCAGAGCCATAAGAAATGCCGGCCTATTGTGGAAGATGCCTAAGTGATTTTTAGGGGAGAATTCTCCAAACAATGACCAATGTCGTCTAATGTTTCTTTGGTAAGAACCGTATGCCTTCTTTTAGATTTCTTAGCCTGAAATTTATTGTAAAGTCATGAATTGTTGTACGGCCTGGAACTTTTACACCTGGAAATCTTTCTGCAAATCGCACTTTCACTTGGTGAGCTGACTAGTTAATACATACGAATCATAAATAATACACGCAGTGCAGTAGAAAACATATAATGAGCCATAATATACTTTGTGACTAAGCACAGGACAAAATAATAAATAACTTGTAATAACTGAACTACATCACATCACCAACTCAATACTGCACTTCACACTGCAGAGCAAAATCACGTCAACAGCATGACCTTGTTTATAGCAGCAGTGCATTATCATGTTTCCACACGTCCAGTGCAAAAGCACCATGCAGCCGGTTCATAGTTTCTTGGCTCTCCCATTACATTAACATAAGATAAAGTAAACACAGTAAGTGAAGCAATTAGAGTATGTTAAGTCCTCTCATATATCTTCTATTAAATGTATACCCCTTTTGATCATTGTTTGGTTGGGGATATAACATTTCTTGAATATAAACAAAAGCTGGTGATATTTGTATTGGCGACAATGTCTTGTCAGTTTTGTGTCACTTCATTCATAGCTTATGTGGAAAACAAGTTAGGCAGCAGGTATAATGCTTTATATGTGTGCATATTCATGCATATCATTTGCACTTTGGACCAAAAATCGGCTTGGAAATAGGTTCTTTAAACTATTTAAGAAATTAAAAAAAGGATCTTAGACTTGCATTAAAGCATTCGTTTAACATAATGTCATTCCTTTTGTTTGTTTTATTACATTCTCTGAGGGGATTTTAATTAAGTTCCAATATTAAAATTAAGTGAGGAGCTTTGAATATGGAATAATAGGATTAATGGTTTTTGCTGTTTTTGGAGGAAGTATGTTAAATAATCTTTTTAATTTGATTTTTATATAATTCCCCAAACTGAGTTAAATCCTTATAAACTTGACATTAGTTCATAACTTTTCTGCATAAAAGAGGAATTCCTTTTATTCAATATCTGGAAACTTAAGATTTTTTGGTCCTCAAAATGTATGGCAAGAACTTCTAGCAGCAGTGAACAGTCATTTTGTTTCTGACAATACTACACATGTACTTTGGAAACACCCTTTCATTGTCACAGTTCCCCTTTCTTTCATCTTTAAAGTGTGTTTTAAAACCCATCATGTAACTGTTTTACTTTACTCATGATCATTCTCTTTTTGCATGTAAACAGTGTGTACCGGCAAGGAAAACACTATATGCTACATAATGGCAGTTGTACAACTGAAGTTGTGTTTGTCTGGCTAAATGAAGTGAGCACTGATCTTGGCCGTAAAAGCATCCCTAAAGGGATACCAGAAATAGCTCACAGTCACAGTTCCAAGAATTTGAGTCAGCTTTATGCCTTACCAACCTGCTCCACTTTTCCTTTCACAGTTATTAATGAAAAAAAAAAGTTAGCCACCTGATAAAAACTGATAAGGAGTGTTGTATCCGGCCAAAACCTGATTTTGGAAAAATGCAACATATTTCACAAAAATGAATAAAAAATAAAGAAATAATTTTTAAATTTGAGGTGCATAAATTATGCAAGTGCAAAAAATATGTGCAAAAATATGATGTATAACCTCCTCCTATGAGTGCATGTCAATAGTATTGTCAGTTCCAAGATCTTTTAATGTCCCCTCGATATTCAGTGCGGAAATGAGTGTAGCAAGATTGCTATTCCATCAACTTAAATTGTGAGTTGTGCCTTGGATGCAGTACAGTGATAGTTCCTTTCAAAATGCAAGATTTGATTTGACAGGGCTGAAGAATGTAAAGATCATGGCTCTTATTTTATAATTTGGAGTCAACTGTTGTTTAATGTATAACAAATGAATTCTGTAAAAAAGTTCTTTGAGTTTTGCACATTAAGTAGGGAAAAAGAACAATTTAATATAGCTTAATATAACCATGTTAATATACTGCAATAACTGGATTTTTTCACAACTTTTATCCTACCAAAATAAAAGTATTTTATTTACAACAGAATTATGTCCTTATAATGGCCCTTTTTGATTGTTTCCATGTAAAAGTGCTGTTTATATTTTGCTGTTTTGGAATAGTATTAATATTAGGTGAAGAAAATGCTTGTTAGAATTAAAAACTGCAAAACTTAAGTGTGTTTTAGTCTGAGCAACTTCATGTGTTTTTACTTTGCTACTCTACACACAACTTAATTGTATAGAGAACACATTCAGGTTGGTAAAAAAACAGACAGTTGATACTGCAAACCTAACACATGTCAAGACAGCCAATATTTCAACTTTTAGTCATTAGATGTATAACCAGAGAACTTACCAATCTGTTTACAAAAGATATACAATTTCATGAAATTTTCATGTCATGTTAAAATTCTAAATTGTAATTGTAATAAGCCCTTTGGTATATCTGTGTATATAAAAAATGCACCTTGCACCATGATTAAAGCATTGCACTAGGTGTATTTTTAAAGTGTACGACTGCATACATGTTGGTTTATGCCAGACAAAGTTGGCCTTAGTTCTGTAGCCTCCTTCCTGTACCATCTGGTTGAGTAACCTACTGAAAAGTGGCACATTTTATGGGCATTGATTTCATAGGAGTGGTGGAACTTTGGGTTGTGGCACTGAAGTATCCAGTTCCATATTTATTAAGAGAAACTACAAAATCCCAAGCAGATTGGCTGATGTACAGGATGTGAACCTTGCATGTCCCAAATGTGAGCCTTATGTGTCATTCACGTGAAACAATTAGGGCAGTGCCATCAACAAATTGTCCTATTATACATGGGAAAGATGTTCACTTACTCTGGTCAATTCTTCTAATTTGAATTTATTTATATTCAATAAGTATACAGTTGCAAATAAATATATACAAATTACTTAGAAATCTACCGTAACTGAAGCTTGGTTCTCCCATACCTTAATCCCTTACAGAGCTGCTATAATGTATGAGGACTGTCCCAGAAGTACCTGACCTAACAAAGAAAACACAAAAATGTTGGGAAATTTTTTTTTATTTCTCTACATAGTCTCCTTTCAGCTCGATACACTTTTCCCAGCGATGTTCAATAGCTTTGATACCCTGTTTATAGTGAGAACCATTGAGTTCTGCAAAATAGCCATCAACTGCAAACTCCACCTCTTCATTGTTGGCAAATATTTTACCGCCAAGCCATTTCTACTTTGGAAATAGAAAATAATCAGAGGGGTCTAAGTCTGGTGAATAGGGTGCATGAGGAAGCAATTCAAACTTTAACTCATTGATTTTGGCCTAGCGATAATGGATGTGTAAACTGGTGCATTGTCTTGAAGAAACAGAAGTTTCTTTTTTGCTAAATGTGGCCGTTTTTGCTTGATTTCATCATTCAAATGCTGCAATAAGTTTGCATAATATTTGCCATTGTTTGCTTTACCTTTTTGAAGATAATCATGAAAATTATCCTGCGCTCATCCCAAAAAACTGACGGCATGACCTTGCCTGCAGATGGAACTGTCTTCTTTGGAGCCGATTCTCCCCTTTTAATCCACTGTTTTGACTGTTCCTTCATCTCAGGTGTGAAGTGATGGACCCATGTTTCATCCATGGTTATGAATCAATGCAAAAACTCAGCGTTATTGCAGCAAAACATCGCCAAACACTTGATTGAAACATCCTCACGATGCTGCTTTTGTTCCATTGTGAGTAAACACGGCACCCATCTTGCACACAGCTTTCTCATGTCTAAATTTTCAGTTAGTGTGCGATGTACAGCACTTTTTGAAATGCCTACGATGTCTGCTAGCTTGAGCACTTTCAGTTGACGGTCATCCAATACCATTTTGTGGATTTTCTTCACAATTTCTGGCATGGTCACCTCATTTAGTTGACCACTGCGGTGTTCATCTTGGCAGCTTGTACGGCCTCACTTAAACTCTGCCACCCAATATTTTACTGTTGTAAACGAAGGAGCAGACTCCACCAGAGTAGAATCCAGCTCAGCATTAATATTAGTTGGACTAAGACCTGTATTGTATCACATAATGATGGCCAGTTTTATCCATGTTTACAAATTTGCTGAGAGAGTTCACTATTAATGGCTGCCAAGCAATTACTAAACAACTTAGCATCGTCAAACTTCAAACTTAAGCTTTATAAGGGTGGTACTTTCTACCATAGTCATTTGTTTGAAACAGCAACTGCTATATACACGTCAAGTCGGATACTTCTGGGACTGCCCTCGTATCTAGTTTTCCAAATTGTACCCACTCTCTTGTTCCTTTTTTAAGCTCCTAATGCATTTATTCCTTAACCTTCCATCTTTACCCTTGTATTTTCCACAATTTTAATTACTACTATATCTTCTCGTAATTTATCCCATATGCTGTCCCTCCTCTTTTCACCATTTTGCACACTATTAGATAGTGAAAACGTTTCTAACACATAATGCATGTTTCTGTATAATTGTTTCTTAATCCTTTTAAAAACAATACTTCTGGGTGTATCCATACAAAATTTATTTTTTGAAACTGATCACAGATGTGTACGTAATAATAATAATAATAATAATAATAATAATAATAATAATAATAATAATAATAATAATAATAATAGCAATAATAATATTTTTCAACCATAATTTATAATACATTTTTTTTTCTTTCTCTACTACGTATAGTAAGTAGAGAAAGTATTGCATTCCACCCAAAAATTTGATACTGAGATTTCACTGGAAATACATGTTTTGAGGCCCTTTGAATCCAAAAAAATGCAGTTTTAGAAAAAAGGTCCATTTGTGTGGATGTGTATCTGTGAACAGCATAACTCAAAAAAGAAAAGTCGGATAAATACCAAACTTGGTATTTAGGTTCAGTATCTTTCAAAGATGCAACACGAAGATTTTCAAGAAAATCCACCCCATGCCAGACTACCTTTACATGTAACATTTTTCTAAAATTTTGATTTTCTCAAAAATGGCTGACGATTTTGATTAAAATATCTCAGGAAGATAGTTATGTAGTGATTTATTGCATTACATTATTCATTACACAAACTGTATTTGTGACAATTTGTATAAATATTAAATTTCACGACCACAATAGTTATCAAATGTACAGTTTAATATATAGGAATTACAGGCAAGTCCTGTACAAGATAACAAGGAATGACTAATTATCTGACATTTGTCTTAAATGAGCTGAAGTAAATCTTCTAAGGAAACCTCAGCCAGGTAATTTACAGTAATGTATAAAATTATTACATGTAACTAACAGGATAAATTAAAATGCTATTTCATTTATTGCGCGCTATGGATCATATGTACTTGATATGGGACATGTCAAATTTACAATACTTAACATTATAAATGCTAAATTAATTGCAAAGTTTAATAAACATAGCATTGATAGCACTAATAGTAGTATAAATGATAATATTAATCGTAGAATGTTAGATTGAAGTATACTTAATTTATTTTGTTTCCCAAAAAATTCATTAAATTCATCTTTACTATAAAAGGATCCATCCATTAGAATGTTTTTGATAGTAATTTTAAACTACAGTAGAGACATCACCTTGAGATAATTGGCATACATTTGAAGTCCAGTATAGATATAGTTCTTCTTGAATAAACTAATTCTATGGGAAATTATCCCTTTTCCTTTTAATATACGTATGCACATTGAGTTTATTTTTTTATATACATTCAGATATGATTTTACAAAAATTAATGTTTCATAAATAAATAGACAGAAAGATGTGAAGTTTTTTGAAAAGTCCCTGCAGCTAGTAGTCTTTAGACTTATGGTTCACATGCTTTTCGCAGTCATGAGTACTCATTTTAACTAATTACAACACTACATCTGCATTATGCTTAAATCTGCTTTCTCATGCATTGTGTGTGATCTTCTTGACTACTGATAATGTGAAAAAAAGGGAAGAATTTTGCTGGAGTTAAATGAATTTCTGGTTTTACATTTTTAATTTCTATAGGTTTTTGGGCAGTTAATTGTACAGTATCCATTCTGTTTTTAATGGGGTAAAACAAAAAGGTACATGTGATTGTGCTAAATAGGAGGGAAACACATTTTATATATTTCTCTATGTGTTGTTATGTAACATAGACTAACCATTCACAAAAGTCCAAGTTCAATAAACAAATACTACAGGTTTTGAGTCACACTTTCCATATATGTGACATATTCTCTTAAGAAACATGATTGTTTAAATTTAACTGCTCACATTCCCTTGCGTGTATCACATTATCCTCCTTTTTTCATCAGGATAGTCCGCAATGATGAGAGTGAACCTTTGGAATGGAATGCATCAGTCCTGCAATATGTGATGTAATACTAGCTTTGCTGTTCCTCATTTTGCTGAAATGGAACAAAGATTATTAATGATGTTTTCACTGCTGTAGACTTTTAAATCGGTCACTATGAGGCTTCATACATTACCTTGGTTTAATATATTTTATATAAATCTTGCCGTTGCTTCCTTTGAAAAATCATCAATTCCTGTAACAGTTGCTATCTTCCTATGTTTACCTGTTGTGAGCAATGCCATGCCTTTTCCAGAATTTGAGATAATCTTTTGTATTACATTATATGAGTGCTGAAGTAAAATTAAGAAGCACTACTCCAGTGGTATTATACAGCAAAGAAAAATGTAACTCATATGCTCTGTTCTAAAAACTATTTATCAGATTGTGCTGGATAATACTTGTCATAGTTGCATTCTTACACAGGTTACCAGTGAAAATGATTAAGAAGTAAAAAGCACCATACAGCATTCACCAATCACAAATGCAGAATCTATTGTACATAATATATTGCAGCAAGGACATTTTGCCTTTTGCATTCTTGTATTGCCTCTTACATATGAGAAAGCAGATAGCTCTAGCATGTATATTCTGATGTATATCAAAAGAACAAGAAACTTGCACTCACTACATTTGCAACTCTGGATATAAGAGCACTGTTGGTAAGACTGACACCTGCCTCTTCTGCTTTGGCATTAATCTGAACAAGATACTCACAATAGCTTCCTGCAGGCTGCTCTTCTTTGGTACAACAGTCTTGTCATTGCTTTTCTTCTCCGCCATAATGGTTGATTACCTTAACCTTGATGCTTCTTAATCTTAAATTATGCGCTGAAGCATCCTTAAGGCCTAAATTATATGATGTGTGTGTAATAAATGCTGAAAATTTAATAATATGAATAACAGCTTTATAATTGCATTCTAATATTTCAGCACACTTACTTAAACCAAAACAGTTTAAATTCCTTGGTTTGTTCTATACAAATGTTCCCTAAAAAGAAAACCCCCCACACAAACACCCTTTCACCTGCAGTTGCAGAAACAGTTCAAATTCTTGGTAAATTATGGAGGTAAGCACCTATAATTAGCCACTTTGCAATGTTTCAACTCCTGCAGCCCTATAAAAAGGGCACCGATGTGACATATACAATTTAACTAACCTTCACAATACGTATGACAGGTGCGTATTTGAGGAAGACTTGCCAGATATGAATGAAACCTAGCAACTCAAATATCACCTGATCCTAATGACTTTTTCCATAATGCTGGAGGAAAAATGTCAGTTGCATTTTAGTAACCATTGGCAAAATAATTTTTCTTTAGCTGTTTAAACTCTTGATGGTATTCTTTCCTACTAACATCGCAGAAGATTATTCACAGCTAGATTTTCATATCCCTGGTCATTGGTTATTGTAATAAGCACAGAACAAAATATTATGCACGAATATCCGGAAATATGCTTGTATATATGTACTTGAAGTGCCAAAATTTACCCTAAAATGTACTTGCATTCAAAACTAGGTAAGCTAGAGAGTATTGATTTATGTAGGGGTCATTTATCACAACTACTTTATACAGATAAATGTATGTGAACAGAGATGATCAAGATATGGGTCATATCCCGTTAAACTAATGTACTTCAGTTGTTCCTGTGATGCAGCAGTTGTTTTACTTTTGTGTTGTAATGGACGAGTACAGTAGCTTACATCATGGCCTCATTGGTAAGGGAAACAAATGGGGTGTTAAGTTGCCTTTCCCTCCCTACTTAACCATGACTACTTACATGCAGTAAACATATCCATATCTAGAGTCACGTAACAGTTAACCTATTTCATTGGGTATTAAATTTTGCTGCCTGTAATGATATTAATGAACACACACAAAAAGAAAAGAAACGAAAACAGAGTAGTAGGCAGTTATCATCAATCTAATTTTCTTTGTGCATAGATATGACCTCATAATTTTCAGAAAAAGGTTCTTTATGTTCAGAATATTAAATTAAAGTTTGCTAATTCGGGGAAAGAATAAAATCTAGTATGCTGCACAGGCAGTTTTTGAGAAGACAAATAGTGATGTGATTATCAGCTTATGGCTGCTGGTTTTTAAGCTTGAAAACATGCAAAAGGTAATAAACTTGCCTAAATTTCTCAGTAACCATTTAAGTTTAAGCTGTCAAAGCTAATTTGTCATAATATTTGCTGTATGAGTTTGCAATTAGTTGCTGCATTGGCTTTCTCAGGTAGGAGAACCTTCCAAAGAGTTAAGTTATTCTGCATGCAAGGTGTTGGAAGTGTAGTGACAATAAAGGGCAGCAGATTTACAAGATATCTGAAGGAGCATCCTGTAACAGAGGTATGTAAAGTCATTTAGTACCAATAAACAGAGAAGGTTATATATGAGTAAAGTTGTACTTGAGAGTAGAAAAAGAGACGGATCTTGTTTGTATGCTTATGGAATGAATAATGAATTCAGAGATCTTTGCATGTTAGAAAAGCTTGATTAATGCTTGTAATAAACTAATAGGTAACATATTTAAGATAGAAAAAGGTAGTTTTCAGGTACTGGTGATACACTGTTGTTAATAACATTGGCATTGACGTTTACTTATATTCATCATATGGTATAATGTATTGATGGGTGGTACAAACATTTCTGAATTTCCAAATCATTTCACTAAGTTCTCTGAGTAACTAGTTTGCTGTTGCCCTGAGTATAATGTAGGCACTAAAACTACAGTCTTACTTGCTCTGCAATTTCATTAATTCTATTCACCATTTAAAAAGTACTAAGGCAGTGGACTAAAAATATACTAAATTGTAAATGGCTTTTGAGTAGATACTACTAAACAAACAGCCTAAACATATTGGTCAGGGTCATGTTCCTATTGTCTCTTATGCTAGTGCTTACTACTTTTATACTTCCAAAATAGAGTGAGAATAGTAAGCATAGCCACTGTTAAGCACATACCTTGAGTACATTTGGTTGGCTTGTTGAGAGGTAATCATTTTCTGCTCATATATATAGTTTCATCCTACGGTTACTTCAGGAGACAATGGACTTGGCAAAAATTTTGACTAATTGGAAAACACATGGTAAAGACATTAACTAGTTATACATTTTGTGCCATTTACAGATTACACATAAAATGCAAAGTTTAAAAATAATTAAGGTGTAAGTATAAAGTAATAGATCATTTGCTATCATTACATTTCCTGAGGCACATCATACATTTCACATACTCAAAGTTTTTTTGAAGCCTGCATGGAAAATAGAGCACATCTATTTTGTTCAAAGTGAAAGAGCAACAGAGTTCAACAAATTATTTCAAGTATATATTCTAAATGACCGTTGAACAACATGGAACCAAATGGTTGAAATTTGCACATTATCTCCATCAATGAGATCTATGGCTTTCAGAATTTGTATAGTTGTGCCTTCTTGGTAGCCTTCGTCATTCATAATGTTGCATAAATTGTGCCACTATTTGTAACAAAGTCAATGTGTTAAAGGAGCAGTCTGTTCTAAAATTACTGCATAATTATTTAGAAACATTTTACAGCAAATAATAAAATATCTGTTTTTGTCTGAACTTTCTGATTGCATGAAGCGAAAATATTGAGGTTATGTGTGACATCAGTTAGTCCTCATGCTGTCAGTGGTATACATATTAGAAGGGTTTAAATGTTTATTTGAGTGTTAAAATACACTGATTAAACATAACTGGTTCATGAAGATGTCCAAAGGATGCATGAATTATTATATACTTATGTTTCTAAATAGCAACTTATGCCAGTAGAAAATCTTTAGCACCTCTAAGTTTGTGATGAATTCCATTAGATTCAATGAAATAATTCCTTCCTATTCTATGGAATGATGCAACAATTTTTGTGTCCAATTGTCCTCAAAGGATTAATTCAGCTCACAGGTTAAGAAGGGCATTCTAAAAGTTCTCGACCTGACCAAGAAATCATATGATTTAAGAGAAAAGCTTGTTTTAGTTTTCAACATAGTCACCTTGTAAATCAATATGTTTTGTCAGACTTTTCAAACTCTTAATATCCTCAGTAAAGTCAGGTTTAACCAAGTATGCAAAATAAGCATCCATCTCAGCTTTAACCTCATCATTTGATGTGACTTTTCATCCACCCAGCCATTTCTTCAGGTTTGGGAACAATAAGTAATCAGTGAGAGCCAAATCCAGTAAATATGGTGGATGTTGAAACACTTTGAGATGAAGGTCAAGCAGTTTTGCAGCAATAATCCCAGACATGCATGAAGGTGCATTATCATGAGGAAAGAGAAGTTTCTATTTTGCAAGTTGTGGACGTTTAACCTGAATAGCATTCTTCAGTTGGTTCAGCAGTGAGGTGTAATACTCCTTGATGATGGTTCTGTCATTCTGGAGGTAGTCTATGAGAAGCACACCATGAGAATCCCAGAAAACCATAGCCACAACTTTTCCTAGATGGAACTGTTTTTACTTTCTTCGGTGCTTCACATGCTGTTTGCACTGCTCCATCTTTGGTGAGTGGTGATGTGTCCATCATTCATCTAATGTTATGAATTATCAGAAAACATTGCTGGAATAACATTTAAACAATGTACATTTGAATGCATTTTTGGTTAATTGTTAAACATGGCACCCCTGAGTGAAAAGCTTTCTCATACCTACAACTCTGAGTAAAATGTAGCGGATACAGCCTGTTGAGGTATTTGCAATGTCAGCCAATTTGTATACTTTCAATTGGCGATCATCTAATCAATTGTGGATCATACATCCATTCAAGATGTCATCATGCCAAAATTCAGTAGCCCTCTTTTTAACGATAAAAAATGAAGGGGAGGAATTCTTGTTGATTCTAATTCCTCTTGTATTTCTGTTGGGGTTAAACCCTTCAAAAAGAAGTACTTTGTCACAGTTTGTATTTGAGCTTTATCCATTTTATAGAAAATGTTAACATAAGTTGTTTTTACATAATCACGAAAATGGTGAGTGGTGGTTACACTTGCATGTGTGAATTTTGCATCGCCATTTTAAGGATGATACTTAACAACTGTCATAACTAGTAAATTTGCCATCTTCATGACATCTCTTAGAGTCAAGCCGAGAACATTTCAATGCCTCTCGTATTCATATACTATGAATGTCCAGGTTTTACTATGTAGTATATCCCCAGTTAAGTCACACTTCTTTTTAGAATTACTAGTTTTTACCATCAAGCTCTGTCATTTTATATTACTTACCGTTACTTATATTAGGAATCATTGTTACATAATTTACACATCCTCTTGTTTAGCTTATATTTCGGAATTTTTGGCAACACATACTTTCAATATCAGGAATATAACTTTTATGTTTATACCATGAAATACTATTACTTAAATAAGATTTCCACATGCAAGCCTTTTCTTGTAACCCATCTTTTTATAGACTTGGAATATTGGAAATGCATTCTAAAGTTTCCCAACTCACATTATTACAGCAGCTACACATTACAAAGTGCAGCATTTGAAAATATTCCTTCTTTAAGAGAGTGTTTTTCTTTTTGGGAAATATCACTTTACTTTATTGAAATATCAAAGGTATGTTAGGGTTGTATACTGGTGGCAGCAGCAGCGCAGGCAATACCATGGTAGCACACAGGTCGCACTGTTTGGTTGAAAATTGGATTCATTTGTTCCTACAGTTACATTCTTGAGTTGTCTTTTACTACAAAAGCCACCATTCCGTATTTATGAGTTGTCCTCTGTGGTCTAGGGGTAACACGCTAGCCTCTAGTTCTCGAGGTCGTGGGTTTAAACCCGTCGAAGGACAATGGGTTTTTTTGGGCATAAAATCCTTACCATGGCTTCCTTTGGAAGGGAAGTAAAGCTGATGGTCCCATGTTGTACATTTATGGCACATGAAAGAGCCTCAAGCCTTATAAAGAGGCCTCTGAGCAAAATTTCTGGTCTTTCACTTCCAATATAGAACGGAACGCTAAGAACCTAAAGACGCTAAGTAGTTAAAGAGCATCCATAGATAAAACAAAATTTAATTTAACCGTATTTGTGGCATTGACATTTACAACTCTGGTGTAGAATGTACTGAGCACACTGTACTTGTTTTAAGTTCTCTTTCTAGCGTTATTTAAATTGCTTTAGTGACTTCTCAAAATTAGAAAGTCAGTGAAAACAGAGATGTTCATTTTTTCTGGAAGCAGAATTGCAACTAAACACACAACCTGCAAAAGTCATCATTTAAAGAGCTACAATAATTATGCAGTATTATAGCAGGACTTAACACTTAGCTTAGATTTTTGTGTGGAAAATGCTTTTGCCTTTCTTTTTTTAAGGTCTTTGTTTTCAGTTTTTATTTGGATTTTGCACTGGACTGTTCTTTTATGAAGCATTGCAACTAACTTGTTTTATTGCAACAGACATTAAATTATTTGACTCTTAATAAGCATGTAAATAGTAATGTGAATGTTTATGGTTTAAAAAAATTCAAGTATTGGAGCTTTTAGGCATCTTTTATAGAAATATAAATTAATTTTTGAGACAGTCAGTGGAACTTAACTGAGGTTCACCTTTAAAAGGCCATAAAAAACTCTTGAATAAGCCTTATCAAGTAAGTTGTCTTGACTAGAATATGTATTACTCTGGATTCCAACAGAATGAAAAGCAAAAAAAATGTGTTCTCCTGTACCATAGTAGTGGGTTAAGACGTAATTCAGGTTTACCAAACTACATTTTGGTGAAACATCTCTAAGCATTTGTAATTTGCTCCTCTCTAGGCTTATTTCTTTGTTCTTTTTAGGATAAAAAGCGGACATCTTCCAAGCAATACTGATGTTTCATCCAAGGAAGAGGATACTGATGCAGCAGCAGAAGGCCTAACAGACAATACATGCCATGAATGTTCCCAGTGTAGAGAAAAATTTGAAACTAAGCAGGGCTTACAGCAGCATAAACGTTCGGTGCATGGATCAAATCGGCTCCGGGAGTGTCTCACGTGTGGTAAAGTTTTCACATGTGCGAGTGCCCTCAAATGCCATGAGACTGTCCATTCAGGTGTTCGGGAATTTGCTTGTGAAACTTGTGGCAAAGCATTTCCTACAAAGACATGCCTGAAAGCACATGAAGCTACTCATGTAGGACTCAAAAGATTCATTTGTCAGGTATGTGGGAAAGCATTTGCCAAGAAAGATAGTCTAAAGGTGCACAATAGGAAACATACAAATGAACGTCCATTTAGCTGTGATGTTTGTGGTCGTTCCTTTGATCGAGCTTTTACGCTCAAGAACCATAGATTGACACATACAGGAGAGAAAACACACATGTGTGCGGTGTGTGGGAAAGCATTTTCAACACGTGGAGCACTAAGTACTCATGAACGTATACGTCATAACACAGATCCAGATAAACCAAAAGTGTACAAACGTCGTGCTCGAGATTTTGAACCAAGTGTGTGTGATCAATGTGGAAAAGTTTACTCCAATCGGGGAAATCTTCGCATTCATAAAGCAAGTGCTCACTCAACAGAAAAACCTTTCTTGTGCACAGCCTGTGGACGAAGCTTTGCCAAAAAATACACCTTACAGTGCCATGCAAGAAAACACTCCAATGAGCGCCCTTTTCCTTGTGATCAATGCAATCAATCATTTTATCGGAAATCAACATTAAAAACACACAAATTGCGCCATACTGGAGCCCGACCTTATGTCTGTCCACTAAATTGTGGAAAGGCATTCACTCAAAGCTCCAGTCTTTCTTATCATGTTCGACATCATGATAGAACACCTAGGATTGCCAATGGCAAAAAAAGACGCAGAAAGAAATCTAAAGCTGGAATACCCTTAATGGATCCTCCACCAATTTCTCTTGCTCCATTATCATTAGTTGGCGCTGTTTTACAGCCGCCACCTCCATCATTACCTCCACTAACACTTCCACCCCCTCCTCTTCCACCACCAACTATTGCACCACCTCTTCCACCTGCAAACCTTGCACCCCCTCAGCCAGTATTCACCACAGCATCATATCAACCAAATGTCGCTCCTCCCTGTCCAAGCACTCAATCTCTAGCTCAGCTTTGATTAACGTGTAACCAGGTACAAGTGTTGCAAAACAAATAAAGAGTATGAGAAATACAAAAGAAAAGCTATAGAAATGTGATTATCACTCGAAAACCATTGAAATTTTGGAGCTGCATGTAATTTATTATTATTATTTATATCTTACTCCCTTTTCTTCTTTTGTAACATAAAGGTAGCAAGCACCAGATGCTTTCAAAATGGGCCTACAGGACAGGTCTTTGCTAAAGGCTGGCATTAAAGGTATATCCTTCTCCTGTAAATGTTGCCAGTTTCTTGGAACCTCTGCCTTTTCTCTCTAAGCTTCTTAGTGCAAAACCCCTGTGAACCTGACTGTGCTGAATGATATTGCCTCCATCTCATAAAGTTGCTGGCAATGAGTTATACTGCAGGTGCAGGCTTCTGATCCCAAGGTCACAGGTTTAAACTGGCCCAGACCAATGGTTTTTAAGTGTGCTTAAAAGCCACAGCCCCATGTCATTAGATTTACTGCATGTAAAAGAACTCCTCCGGGACAAATTTCCGGCACACCAGTGGTACTGATATTATTCTGGCAATTGACGGCATCATTAACAAGCCATTTTTTGCAGGTGCAGGCTGATTACACAGCACAACAAATTTAAACTTTTTAGCACTCTCAGAAATGAAAATACGCTATTTTAATTAATTTGCATAGTTGATATTGAATCTGAAGCTGGTTTACCCTCTTATCATCTAACAATTTTTTGAGAGAACATGGTGAGCTTATCGCAACATACAGTCTATACAACAACCTACTGTTGTTAATTTGTGCTTTTCTGTTATTCCTAATTATTGTGATTTCAACCCAAATCATATATACCTATATATATGATTCAAAATATACAATAGAAGTTATTTTAAGAATTATAAACTTGCATGCATGTTGCAATGAAAACTTAAGTATAACAAACATTCTCACCTTTTTAATACTGCTTCCTGGATGACTTATGGTGATGAGATGGCTTTGAAACATCTGTGATAAGTTAATCAGTAAGCATGTTGGGTACTGACTTTCGTATGTATCGCTTTTCCATTTCCAGTAAGTCCTGATGTATCGTTTCCCCATGCTCATTGCTGGCCTCTCCCAAGTTCGATGAAAAGAAATCTAGATGGGAATGAAGAAAGTGAGTCTTAAGGGACATACGAGGGTTCAACAACTACCCGTGTTAGGAATGAAGATGCCATTTTTTTTCTTCAAACACAAACTATTTATTTCTCAACATAGTCCCCTTTTAGGGATATACATTTCCCCCAACGTTCCTACCATTTTTTTAACCCACTCAAAAAATAGGAATTGTCAAGCTCTGCAAAATAGCTGTCTTGATGATGACCTCACTTGATCTAAATTTTGTTCCTGCATGTCATTTTTTTCATGTAAGGGAAGAAGAAGAAATCTCAGGGAGCCATGTTGGATGAATATAGGGATGTGGCGGCAATTTATAATGCAATTCATGCAGTTTGGCAGCAACAACTCCGGATGAATGTGCTGGTGCATTGTGCTGAAACAGCACTTTCTTCTCTGCCAAATGGGACCATGACTCCTTCAACTTCTTGTCAAATTGGTCCAATAATTCACTGTAGTATTGTCCAGTGATCATGTTTCCTTTTTCTAAGAAGTCAATGAGTATGATGCTCTTTGCATCCCTAAAACTCATTGCCATCTTTTTTGCAGGGATGGATCTGTGTTTGCCTTCTTTGGAACGGATTCAATGGAAGCAACCTGTTGTTTTGATTGTTGATTAGTTTCCGGAGTATAATGATGACTCCAGGTCTAATTGACAGTGATAACTGGACAGAAATAGTTCTCTAGATTTTGCTTAAATTGCTCCAAACACAGCTTCAAAGTTGAAGTGAAAGCACCCACTTGTTCACTGTGAGCAATCATGGTACACAGGCCAACAACTTTTTCATCTCTAACTTATCATGCAAAATATGAATTGCCATTCCCATGTACACACCCATGGCCTCTGCTACTTTGCGAGCTAACCTTCAACGATGCGAGAATCATATTGTGGACTTTTTTTAATGATTTCCGTGGTAACTGCCAGGTGTCCTGGGCACTCCTCATCAAAAACAGATGCTTGACCATGTTTAAAGTTGTTGAACCAATATGTAACTGTTGTCATAGATAGCGAAAGGTCCCCATAAACAGCATCCGATTTTGCTTTTTATCTCCTCACAAGTTTTCCCATCCAAAAGTAAAAAGTGAATCACTGATTGATACTGCACTTTTTCCATTTTAGCAAAAACACAAACGACTAACTGAAAAGCCTGCCAAATCCAAACTAACCTATGCATCAGAACCAAATTTGTTTTGGCGACATCTAACAAATGACAGTACATGTTGGTAACACCAGTTTGCCTTAGCAATACGAGGGTCATGCTGAAAGTTTTTAGCTGTTCCCAAAAAACACAAGTAAATTTCAAAACTCTTTCACATTTTCTCAAAGTAGTCCCCTCTGACACTTATACACTTATTCATTTGCACAAACCACTTTGCAAACTTTCTTGCCACACTTTTTCTTTGACACTGTTCACAGTCTCCAAATATGCACTAGTGGCTTCACCATCTGACGTAAATCAGCGCCGCCGCAGCTGTTCCTTCATTTTGAGGAACACAAAAAAGTCACAGGGGACCAAGTCTGGTGAGTAAGGTGGATAGGGTAGCACCCTGATGCCCTCTTCATTCAGGAAATCCATCATTCTGACAGCAGTGTGAGAGGAGGCATTGTCATGGTGCAGCAGGAGATGTCCCTTCCGTGACCTTTGGTGCTGTTCCTTCCACCGCTTGATGATCTCTGGAAGGCAGGACTCGGTGTACCATAGTGCAGTGACACTGCGTTGATTTTCAAGTGGAATGGTTGCTATGAGACCCTTTCTTGAGAAAAAAGAGGCGACCATTTTTTTCCCAACACTTTGGCCCCTTTTGACTTTAGTTGGAGGTGGTTCATCTTCAAAGCACCAGACACGCAACTGCTGTGTAGTTTCTGGATCGTAAAGGTATATCCACGTTTCATCACCCTTAACAATGTTATATACGTCCCAACTTTCACCAGAATTAAATTTTTTTAGCATAAATTCGCACCAATCCATCCAAACTGCTTTTTGATGATTGTTGAGGGAACGTGGGATCCAATGCGCACAAGATGTTGATGCACAATTGTTTGTGCTGCTGTTGATCCAATGTTTAATGTCTTCTCTATCTCAAGGAATGAGATATGCGAATCTTCTTTCACCATTTTCCTCACAGCTTCGATGTTTTCTGGTGTAATTGCAGTTTGTGGCCTATCTGCACAAGGCTCATCTTCTAAGGATTCTCTGCCCCTTTGGAATTCACGAAACCAATTTCTGTGGCCAGTGAAATAGCAGGGTCCCCAAAAGTTTCTGACAAAATTTGGTGGCTCCGCTTGGTGTATAACCCCTTTTTGAAATCGTAATAGATCATCGCTTGAAAGCCACGTCTGGATGGCTCCATCTTTCTAATGCACTGGTCAACAGATGACGTAGTACTCTCCCCCCTCGTGACTCAATGCTTACAGATATCGTAATTGTTTTTCTGGGCCATCCTAAGTAAACACCAGGCTATCAGATGCATGTGGCAACTTCCTCCCGTGGCGTATTGCGACGGTGCTAACAACTTTTGGCATGCCCCTCGTACCATCTATTTTGAAACATGGGTACTTATTGAACTGCACTTGTATTGCACGCTGATATCATGTAAACTCACAACTAATCTTCCACCAAATCTATAATTGTCTGTTCTATAGTTTCTCAGAAAATTCACATATACTGGTTTGAAGGCAAGTTAGGCTTCTTTTTTTGTCATCTGAATTGAGAGTTCCATTGAATACAAAAATGAAGCAGATTGCATATTTGTAAGCTTATAAAGATGCCTTCCTTTATTTTTACCTAAACTGAAATGTTTGAAATTTTCCACTTAAGTAAAGGAATGCCCTTTCTGATTTGTCCATCGCCTTCACAAAGTTCTTTAGTAACCCCATTTTTTACTTTCTCTACTATGTATAGTAAGTAGGGGAAGTATTGTATTCCACCCAAAAATTCGATACCGAGATTTCACTGGAAATATATGTTTTAAGGCCTCCTGAATCCAAAAAAAAAGCATTTTTGGAAACATGTCTGTGTGTGTGTTTGTGAACAGCATAACTCAGAAACGAACAGTCGGATAAATACCAAACTTGGTATTTAGGTTCAGTATCTTCCAGAGATGCGACACGAAGGTTTTCAAGAAAATCCCCCACCCCAGATTACCCTTTACATGGAACATTTTTCGAAAATTTTAATTTTCTCAAAAATGGCTAACGATTTTGATTAAAATATCATATGTTTAAGATATTTTCATGACAAATAAAATGTATATCTCGAATTTTCTGGGAATGTCTCCAAAAGTATTCTTCATTGTGAACGACTTTTGCATAACTGGTAAACCATAAGAGATAGACAAAATTTTACTACACAAAAAATGTAGATCGCGTTAAAATACACAATTTATGTCATATACATTTTTTTTGTTGAGTGAACCATTTTCGAGATATTGCTTGTTATTCTCTTAAATTTTCAATACTTATTTTCTCAAATGGGAATTCGTTATTCATTTTTTTGTCTTGGATATGCAAAGAGCATTAATCTGTGGCAAAGAGAATGGTGCTGCACCTAGCAACCAGCTATTAAGAGATATATCTATGCTTAAAGGCTACTATATTTCTGTATTGCCCTTGCAAATACAAAACAAGGGGAACATAGTACACCTTAAGCGATAGTCAAATATTTTTAGAACTGGTCGCTATGTGTAAAATGTAATTCTCTTTGCATGTCAAAAGATCGTTTCTGCAAATGTTTATCTCGATTAATATGAAATAGATGGAGAAAAAGAGTTTGTAAAAATAGTTTGTACAAGAGTAGAGAAAGTCATGTGAGTGTAACACATAAGATTTTATATGTAATGTGGGCAAAATACTTTTGTTAACATCAACACATTTTTTTTCAAACTACTTCATTTCTCTTGATGGCTACTCCCTAATTTCATGATTATATCCCACTCACAAAGAAAATGGTGACATTTTTGGAATCCTGGCTGTATTCCTGTTAAAATACCTCTCACTTTTATATCAGCAATGACAACTAGAAAAATGTGTGTACCTGTACATTCCTGGGGGTTTAACAATCCCTTAGAGTAATAAAACTGAGGGATATAATGAGAAAGTTGCTCAGACTGAGACAATAGCGTCTTCTACACCCTATGAGAGCAAGCAGTTCTGATTTGGGGCACCATACAAATATCTTGACACCAATAGATGGTAAGAAAAAACTAAAGTTATTTTCATGTTTTGCATGTCCAAAAACATGGTAATTGATTTATTTTGTGTCTGAGAGGAATTCACTGTTGTTGAGTGTTACCATTGAGCAGTGTATCATAATTTCAGCTCTCAGAGTAACCCTTCAGTTACCCCCAGGAATGAGTGGATTCCATTCCACAACTACCTACCTCAGAAAAAAATTAAGACAAACAGTCAAGGTACTCAGTTGAATGTCACATCCGTACTTGTTAGAAGACTTTGGGGTCTCCTGCCTTTGCAATGCAAAACTTAGCTGTACTGTAAATACACATTGTTTTCCTGAATAAATTGTAACATTGTTGATTGTTCCTTCACACTCATTCTGTGTAGGCTAAGAGTGGAGGATTCTTTCAGATCTGAATAATTCAAATCTAACTCAGGCTTCCAACTTAAGCCTGTGCACCCGCATTGTAAATGAACAGTTAACAGATGTAAATGAATTTAGTGTGGTTAACTAGAAACACAGTATTAAAAATTACTTGCAGCATTTTAAGTCACCTGAAAGGTACAATATCTCAAGAGTAACTGACATTGTTTTGTAGATTTACTATGATACATGAATCTGATGAGAAGAATTTCACACTTAGAGCATCTTATGATACCTCAGTAGTAATAGTGCCATGACATTGATATGGAAAGCCTATCTGTATTGTCCTCTGTTGTCTGGGGATACCATGCTAGCCTCTAGTTTCCAAGGTTGCGCATTCAAACACGTTGTGATGAATTTTTTCAGATATAAACATTCTTAGCACGGCTTCCTTCAGAAGGGAAGTAAAGCTGTTGGTCCTGTGTTGTAGATTCATGGCACATAAAAGAGCCTCAATCCTGATAAAAGTCTGTGAGCAAAAGTTCCGGTCTTTCAAGCCCATTATAGAATGGGACGCTAAGAACCATAGTTGTTAAAGAGCATCTATAAATAATAAAGATCTGTGAGCAAAAGTTCCGGTCTTTCAAGCCCATTATAGAATGGGACGCTAAGAACCATAGTTGTTAAAGAGCATCTATAAATAATAAAGATCTGTGGTTCAAATCCAAGCCATGACATTGAATTTTTCAAATCTTATTCAACCTTCAACTTCATAACTTTGTTGGAATCATGTTAAAAACTGTTAAGTAAACAATCATAGTGAAGATAAAAATGAAAGGTATCAAATGCTTTACGTTCAATATTAATGTAGTGAGCTGATGTACTTCATAGTATAATAAATTGGATTTTGCAGACATTCATACCTTATAGAAGTTTATTTATAATCAGAAATAATAATTAAGCAAGTATAGGCAAGAAAAGAGCATTTAAGTCTGCCTGAAAATGATGCAAATAAAAATTGAATAATTATGCTTTTTCAGTTAAGTATTCAACTGCTTCATACCATGGATAATCATGGCTCTACTGATATGGTATTAAGTGTATTTTACTTAATAATGAATGTTGTATTTAGTTCTCTTAGAATTTGTTGCACGAGTGTTTTCTTTGTTGAGACACAAAACTTTCTTGGCAACTATAGTGGATTTGCTCTTTTAGAATTCTTGTATAGATATAAGAGAAGTATTTTTTATGGTTCCCCAAAGACTAAGGGATAATCACTTTCAAAAGATGTAAGAGAGCTCCATTTTGCTTTGCTCGAACCAATTGAAAAGTAAATATTTGCATCACACTGATAAACGCATGTAGTATTTGACCCCAAGTAATTTTGAACATCTGTCAGGTTGCCAGCCCACTAAACTTTACTTCTATTGCATTATTCCACACATGCAAATGGGTTCATTAAGTTGTCTACTCTAGTGGGTTTCACCATTGTTGGAGAGCTGAAACAGTAACTTCAGTTTAAAGTTGTTTTGATGTGCAACAGACAGTTACACAAGACTGTGCAGTTGTTGGTAGGATGACTGATGCAGTATCATGA
Source organism: Deroplatys truncata (assembly GCA_030765065.1). Lineage (NCBI taxonomy): Eukaryota > Metazoa > Arthropoda > Insecta > Mantodea > Mantidae > Deroplatys > Deroplatys truncata. Next base: position 162,514,484 of record CM060983.1, read on the forward strand.
GGATCTGTGGCAAAAGTGAGAAGTTTGGATGGAAGTAGCCTTGTGGCACTATGGATTTTGTATAAGGTGATAATACAACTTCAAGGTAATGTGTGGGGAGAGGAAATGTATCAGCATGTGAAAGACATGATTTTTGGAACATATTTGAATTAAGGTTAATGTTACAGCACAGAAACTTGCATTTCAGTGTTTCCATTCATCCATGCAGTCTTGTTAAAGATTGGTTTGCATTGAATAAAAGACATTTTCCAGCAATTTGGACAGCAGAATTTAAACCAAATAACAATCCACATTGTACAAACACAAAGAATCTTCAATTCTCAAGAAATTTCATGGTTGCCAGACAGCTGAAAAAATCATGGCAACTACCAGCATTTATGAACCTAGAAGGCATTCTGCCACATTTCAGTCATTAATTTAATCATCTTTTGAGTCTATTGTAGTGGCTGTGAATGGAGGGTGTCTGACAAAATGTCGAGGGACATCCAAAACTCACAAATCAGAGTTCCAGCACCACCAATTCTTAGACTTTTATGTAGAGAAATTCATGTGCATGTAACACATCACATCAATTTTTTTTTTTTTACTCCTGTAACACCTACCTTTAGTAAGCGAGAAAAGTATTCTATTCCTTTCAAAAATTGATACCGAGATTTTATTGGAAATATACATTTTGAGGTCCCTTGAATAAAAAAATTTTAATACTCTTTCTGCCTTGTGGTAGAGTGGCTGCCAGCCCTTAAAGTGTCAGATACGAGCAGATCGGCTTTAAAGTCCATCCCGTTGAGCCCATAATCGATCACATCAGCTTTGCAAAACCTTCATGGTAAAAGTGTTTTTGTGACAACCTATACTAATGGAATTCACACCCTTGGAAAGGTTCAACCTTTTTACTTCGACTGGTTGGTTTATAATGGTATACCTAGTTTTCACCATGGTAAACAACCCCTCAGTTTATGATTGTGTGTTGTGTACTTTGTTTATAAAATGGCAAGCGGTTCTCATGATGTTTTTACAGCTGGTAGAAATTGTTGTATTATCCCAAGGAATGTGGGGTTAATGCCGATGAGTTGATGTCACATAGTGATTTTAAGATGGTGATGTTACACAGAAAAAGGTGTTTCAGCAATTCATGTGGAGATGATGAGATCATTGTCAAACAAGGAGATGCTGTTTACAGTTTTAACTGTTCCATTGTAGAATCTCTAAGCAAAGAATGATTGTCTATCTGAAATAGCATCTGCTCTAATTACAAAAGATAGTGCCAAAACAAATCTGCAGTGTCACATTGTTACCTGGAAAAAAGGAAAGACAGCGTGTTGTGTTCCATTCACTGCAACAAAGGTGATGTCAGGCATGATAAAGGATTGCATAGCAGGTTTGCAGCCACCCATAAGTGTGCAAAATAAGTGTGTGTAAATAATTATGTACTCATTTTCTGAGCCATTTGTGTGCTATTAGTTTGATAACATATCAGTTTCTATTTATCATACTGGCAATTATTCATTCATTGATAATATTATTAGTAGTGTCATCAGTATTATTTAAATATTTGAAAAGTGACAGTATAAAGACAAAGAATAATTACAATGCCAAGTGTGCAGTTGAACCCAGCATGTTCCTGAATTTGCCACCAAGATGATTTATTGGCAAGCACCCAACCAAATGTATAACTAGTTTACATTGGGCACCTGTGTTGTTTCTGGCCTAAACTTTAAAACAATAAAATAATTTTGAATTATCTTCTTCCATCCAAGGTATAGGCCAATGACCTGTTCCGAGGCTAATTTTCAATGCCAGTTGTGTCGATCACTCCATCGTCTTCGTGGTCGTCCCAAGTCTCTAGTTTCCTTAGGTTTATAATACATTGCTAGCTTAGGTAATCTACAAAGTGACATTCTCATAACATGCTCTTTCCATTGCTTCTGGTAGTTACATATTTTGCCTACTATATTCTCGACTCCCAACTGTGTTCATAAGAAAGTCTTGGTTTGTAACTCTTATCTCTTCTAGTCTTCCCCACTAGATAATGTATAACATACATTTGTGCTGCTTCTAAGCAGTGTTTATCCCGGCTTCTCAGCATCCAGTTTCACTTCCATATCTCAGGGCTGGTTTGGATGCTATATTATACAATCTTTCTTTTATTTCAGTTCTCATACTCCTTCCAGAATGTTTCTTAATACATCCATTCAGTTTGTTGTATTTTACAATGTTCATTTCCAAGTCTTCATTCATTTGTTCAGTACTTATATGACATCCGAGGAATTGAAAGTGGAGCTCTGTTCTATTATTTTATTGTCTACTACTATTTTCACTCATCTTCGATGTTTCCCATACATGGCCATTGATTTGGTGTTCTTGATGATATTTTCATATCATATTTCTTTGTCATCGCATTCAACATATTCACCGATCTTTGTAGGTTATCTTCAGAATCTGATAGTAGTAATTGACCATCCACAAACAATATTGTTTTTATTTCTTTTTCTTTACTTAAGTGAATTCCTTTTGGGTCTTTTATAAGCCATTTTTCCAGAATTCTATTCCTATATATTACAAACAGCAGAGGTGATAGACCACATCCTTGTCTAAGTCCTTTATTTATCTGAAGGGTATTTGTTTGCTGCGCGACTATTGGTCTCAATTGGTATTCTATTATTGTTATACAGAGATTTAATAGCATTAATTAGGTTAGGTTCTATCTTATAGTGATATAATGTCTCCCATAGTTTTCCATGGTTCATCTGGTCATATGCTTTTTCACAGTCTAAAAACAAAAGGTAAAATGGTTCATTAAATTCTTTCTTCTTTTCCATAATCTGCTTCAGTGTAAATATAGCATCAATACATGATCTTTCTTTACAAAAGTCACACTGTTCTTCCAACAGTAGTGTTTGTGCAATTGGTTGCAGTTTTGTTTTCAAAATACTGGTGTACAGTTTGTAGCAGGTAGATAAGAGAGCTATACCTCTGTAGGTTTTGCACTCATTTCTATTACCTTTTTTGTAAATATGTAAATATTTATAATTTGTGCTGTGTTACATTCTTCTGGTATTTTCCTGGCACCCCATATATCATTCACAATGGTAGCAATCTAATTTTTAGTTTTTTTTACTTCCGTATTTTCAGAGTTCCATATTTAATCCATCTATCACTGGAGCCTTCCTATTTTTTGCCTGTTTCAATGCTACTTCTAGTTCATTCATTTTTATTGCATTGCATTCCATTCCTTGGTTTCATTAGTTTCTGTGTTTTGTATAATGTTCCTATTTACCAATTCCTCATAATATTTGAGGCCATTCATCCTCTTGCATAACATCGATCTTTGCCTTATCTTCTGTTGTTTCTCTTAAGTTTTTTAAAATTTTGAAGACATATCTTTGAGATCCTGTTACATCTTTCTAACCGGTTCACAAACTGATTCCAAGTCTACATACCTGTGTTCTTCTGTATTTATAATGTATATAATCTTCTTACTCTTTTGTACTAAGCCATTTCCTGTAGGCTTGTTTCGTTAATCGTATTGCTTCCTGTAATTCCTGATTCCATATTTTTAATCTCCTTTTCTTTCGTACTTTTTGAGTACCTAGGCTCTCTAATGCAGCTATATAAACAGCAATTTTTAATTTCTCCCAATCTATGTTCACATCTCCAGTTCTACCCTTCAGCTGTTTGTCTATCCATTGATGTAATATTGAATTATAATACACGTTTCTTTTTCTATAAAGCTCACTCTGTCGTTTGATATAGTCAAAACTGTTTCGAGTGCATTTCTAATGGTAGATTGTTTATCTTATATTCTGAAAAAAGTATTTATTGTAGAAAACATGAACATATTACACCTGGTATAAAATTAATATATACATATTACTACTATGAATGGATATATTACGTTGGTCTTATCTTCAAAAGTTTCTACCATTGTGTCTATTAAACATAGCTATTTTTATGCAATTTTTCATAAGAGCTACTTCTTGCTTAAAATGCCATGGCATTTTTAAGCGTGACAGACCTCTGGCTTCCTCCAGCCAGTTTCGAAAAGCGTATCAGATCACCTGGCAGCACTACGAGGTTTAAGGAAAAGGTCTGTTTGTGTGTATGGGTGAATGGGTTAATAACACAACTTTACAATGAGATATTGAATGAATACTGTTGAAGTTCAGCATCTTCCAAAGATGTGACTCAAAAGGTTTTCAAGAAAATTCCCACAGCTCAAACTACCCTTTACGTGGAAAAAAATTAAGTGCAAAGTTGTCATTTGTTTTTTCTCTTGGACATGCTAAGAGTGGAATTTCAAAGCCAGCATACAGTGACCTGTATTTTAAAGATTTGAGTTAATGTTTCAGCTTCCAGTGTTCCTTTGTATCTACAAGGAAATGTCAATAAAATCATTTCTGCAAATGTTTATCTCCACCATCATGAGGTAGAAAGAACAATAAAGTAAGAGTGGGTAGAGAAACTCAAGTGAATATAACACATCAAATTTTTTTTTTATTTTTACTTTCTCTACCATTTACCTATAGCGAGCAAGGGATGTGTTGCATTCTATCACTTCTGATACCCGCTGAATGAAAAACATTTAATATGGTGTGGTGTCTGAGCTTTTGGACCATGATCCAACAGGATAAATTATTCCAGGCATTATGGATGCATCTAAGATGGGTTCGTAGGTTCCTTCCCAGGAGCTCCGAGGTAACAATCAAGAAAGAACCTACTAATGTACCACTGAAAATGGGGTGTTATAGATGCATCCAAAATATCTGGAAGAGTATACTGTGTTAGACCATGCCCACAAGCCTGGAAACCGCACTGTAACACATTGACACTGGCTGTGAAAGCTCCACACTTTGAGAAAATTCATTTTTAGAAAAAGAGGGTGGGTATGACAGAGTGAGAGAGAACAGCATAACTCAAAAATGAAATTTCAGATTTCTGGGACTTCAACCATGAAATAGATACAGATGCAGTTCTAGTTAAACATGTCAGCCTTCGTTTAGAACTCTCACTTGGGAAAAAAATTTCATCACAAAATACAAACACCAGGTCATGAACTTTGAAATCCTGCCACCAGACAGTTTCACCAAGTTCATCATGTCGGTTGACCTTCAGCTGATGATGGAAGCAGGCCCTTGAAACTAGTCCTGTTATATTACATATTTTACACCAAACTTGGTATTTAAGTTTAGGATCGTCCAAGTATGTGACACAAAGATTTAAAGATTTTCAAGAAAATCCCTCGCCCCAAACCATGCTTTACTTGGAAAAAATTTTAAGTGCTAATTCCCCATTCATTTTTTCTCATGGTCGCTCAAAAAGGGAATTTCGAAGCTAGTACATAGTGACCCAATTTTTAAATATTTTACTATAATAAATAAATAAATAAATAAATAGTTTATTTCCCTATAGACATACAATAAGTTTCAAGCATCGTCACAATCTAATATACATTTATTATTTGAATTACAGATGAATATTACAAATCTATAATTTAACATATAAAATAATTTAAATTCTATATTATATAACATTACTATAACTTATCTATTCCATATATTCATTTTTCTATTAAATACTTTTTTAGTTGATTTTTAAATGTATTTCCATTTAATATTCTTAAATAATTGGGCAGTTTATTATAAAAATAATTCCTTTTAATAGAGATCTTTTTCTGCTGACTTGTTCCTTACAGTATTTCTATGAAAGTTATCACAGCCTCTAGTATTGTATTCATAATATTTGTTGTTTCTGTTTACACTATTAATGTTATATTCATTTTTATGTACAAGTAATATCAGTTTATATGTACACTGGTGTGCAAAACCTAAGGACGAGATGGGTAAAGTAACATAACAAATGAACTACTGGGTGGAAGTAGATAAAGGTAGCTGGACGTCACATGACGTGAGTGTAGCAAGCCCATAGTGCCAAATGGGTCTGGTCCTGCAACACGGTGCAGTTGACGAAACAGAACAAGATGGTGTGTGGCAATTAGCTAACTGTTATGGTGCACTGTAGTGGGGTTCTTCATTGCAACATGGCCTGTAGACACCATTTGGATTACTTCACATGGGGAAGAATCATTGGGAAACTGGAAGAAGGGCGAACTGTGACGAGTGTTGCTCAGGAGTTTGGAATACTCACAGCATTGTTTCACGTGCATGGGGAACTTCAAACCACAGGCAGTGCTGTCCCAAGGAGAGGTGGTGGTCGACCTCACTCAACTACAACAGCAGATGACTGCTACATTGTGCAACAGGCAAGAAGGGATCCACGCCAAACAGCGAGTGCAATTGCAACCACATTAAACATGACAGCTAGGCACGCAAACTCACGATACACAGTGGCACGGCGACTACATAGAGGTGGTCTCTCTGCCCGATGGCCAGTACGTTGTGTACCATTGACATCTGCACTTTGGCGGCACCGTTTGCAATGGTCCCAAGAGCATCAAAATTGGACCAACGAGGAATGGGGTCATGTGCTCTTCTAGGATGACAGCAGATTCAGTCTAAGTAGTGATTCTCGACATACCTTCATGGCGAGAGGTGGGAACACCTAATGATCCCAGGAACATCCTTGAACATGATCGTGGTCGGGGTGTTATGGTTTGGGGAGGCATAAATGTTGCATGGTCGCACCGACCTCCAAATGTTTGAACATGGTATGCTCACTGGCCAACATTATTGTGATACTGTACTCCTCCATGTGCATCTTTTCAGGGATGCAGTCGGCCCTGACTTCATTTTTATGGATGACAATGCGTGACCGCATCGAACAGCGCAGCTGGAGGATCTCTTGGAATGAGAGGAAATTCGGCGAATGGACTGGCCTGTCTGTTTCCCCAATTTAAATCCCATCGAACATGTGTGGGATGCTTTGTGGAGATGCATTGCAGCACATCCACATGCACCAACGACCATCCAACAGTGCTGGTGGAGGAATGGAGCGCCCTACGACAAGAATTGCTTACCAACCTTATGGCCAGTATGGGAGCACGATGCAGAGCATGCATTGCTGTCCATGGTGATCATACACCATGTATCTGTTTCTGTAAATCTAGATAGCCATCATGTGTCGTATTGACTTTAGTGTAGCTTATGGTCTATAAATAAAAGTGGCATTTCTGTTCGTCTCATTGCATATTTCATTTAGTTGCCTACTGTAGCATACCATAGCAGTTCCCTCTATGTATGATTCAAGTTTCATCGAGCTATGTTACTTGGCAGTGTCACAGCATGCGAATATTACTTTCGTCCTTAGGTTTTGTACACCAGTGTGTGTGTATATATATACACACACACATGCAATAAAACTACAGTGAAAGTATTTTCCTTTATAAAAGTTGGTCTACATGAAGTTCTGTTTTCAAGTTTGAATATAGTTCTTAGGTACATCTTTTGTAATTTTAATATTCTGTTTATATTGTAATTCCAGTACTGCCCCATATCTCAATTCTGTAGCTAAGATGGCTATGTATTATAGCATAGTATATTAATTTCAGCACTTCAGTATTCATGTATTAGATAAATTTCTTAACAGATATAGGCCACTACTAATTTTGTTACACATACATTCAATCTCTTTGTGAAATTTTAAGTTTTTATCTACTTCAATACCCAGAAATTTTGTAGATTCTTCCTGTGCTATGTCTTTACCATCAAATACTACATTATCTAATTTTAAACTAGTGCAGTATTAAAATTAATTTACTCTTTTTTACATTAGATGATTATTTTTTATATAATTCAGTATTGTTGAAGTTTGATTTAGTAGGTTTTGTTTTAGTTAATCCTTTAATTTATTCCAGAATATCACTGATGTGTCATCAGCATATTTATTTATTTAGTTTATGTTCGGTATAGTGTGGAATACACAAAGGAACAATGCCAAAAAAATACAAATTAATAGTAAATAACACATCAATCATAAATGGTAATCAGTATTAATGAATTCTTCTATACTATAATAATCTTTGTCAATTAAAAAACATTTCAACTTAGAGTTACATTTGTCGCCTTTGCATTGCTTATAATATTTTATACCCATAAAACTAGGTGTCCTCTCATAAACACGAAGTCTATGGCCAAGAATTGCTAAATCGTCTTTATGCCTGGTGTTATGGTTGTGTCTGTCGGAATTAGTTTCAAGGTGCAAGTTGAATTTCGTAACTGCAAGATGGTATGATATATATATATAAACTGGTAAGGGTTAGAAGTTTTAGCTGTTTAAATATTGGATGACAAGATTTATCATATTTTAAATTGCCAAGATATCTAACAGCTTTTTTCTGTTATGTGAAAATGTTATTGAAATTGGACTTAGTTGTATTACTCCAAAGTTTAATCCCTTATGAGAGGTAGGAATAGATTAAAGAATAGTAAATTATTTTAGCAGTAGACATTGGTATGTATTTTATTAAGTATTTCAGTACAAATAAATGTTTACTAATGGCGTTACCTAATCTGTCAATGTGGTCTGTGAAGTTAAATGTACTATCTAAAGTAATGCCAAGTAATTTGACATTTTTTTATTATTTGTACTGGTTTGTTATCAATATTTAAATGAATTTGAAAATCAGAGCCTTTGGTTCCAAATGTTTGCTTTTGCTAGCATTCACAAACATATTGAGATTATAGAAATATTGTAATAATTTATCAATATTTATTTATCAGTAATATTTTCTAAGGTGGTAATATTATTGTGGCACACAGTAATAGTAGAATCATCTGCATACTGGAATAATTTTACGTTAGTAGGTATAAGCTGGTGAATATCATGCATATATAGAATAAACAACAAAGGTCCTAAGATGGAACCTTGTGGAACTCCACGAGTTAAAGTTAACATATTTGACCTGTATTCACCATTATCTGTTCTTAAGATTCCAAATTGTTTTCGATTAGTCATATAGGAATTCAACATTTTAAGCATAAGGCCTCTAATACCAAGGTCATACAATTTAATCATTAAGATGTTTTTGTTCACACAATCGAAAGCTTTTGTAAGGTCTAATAACATAGTAACAGCGTAGTTTCTGGAGTCTATGTTGCTTATTATTTCCTCAATGCAGTTTGCTATATATTTTATAGTGGAACTTCTTCTCACAAAACCATTTTTATATTTAGGTAATAGATCAAATTTCAATAAATAATTCATGATTATGTTGTAAAGAATGCGTTCAAAAAGTTTTGAGAGAGCTGGTAAAACTGAAATGGGTCGGTAATTATTTATAACATCTTTATTACCTTTTTACTTTCTCTACTACGTATAGTAAGTAGGGGAAGTATTGTATTCCACCCAAAAATTTGATACCGAGATTTCACCGGAAATATATTTTTTGAGACCCCCTGAATCCAAAAAGAGCATTTTTGGAAACATGTCCGTGTGTGTGTCTGTCTGTGTGTGTGTGTCTGTGTGTCTGTGAACAGCATAACTCAGAAACGAACAGTCGGATAAACACCAAACTTGGTATTTAGGTTCAGTATCTTCCAGAGATGCGACACGAAGGTTTTCAAGAAAATCGCCCCACCCCAGACTACCCTTTACATGGAACATTTTTCGAGAATTTTAATTTTCTCAAAAACGGCTCTAACGATTTTGATTAAACTATCATATGTTTAAGATATTGTCATGACAAATAAAATGTATATCTCGAATTTTCTGGCAATGTCTCGAAAAGTGTTCTTCATTATGAACGACTTTTTCATAACTGGTAAACCATAAGAGATAGACAAAAGTTTACTACACGAAAAATGTAGATTGCGTTAAAATACACAATTTATGTCATATACATTTCTTTTGTTGAGGAACCGTTTGCGAGATATTGCTTGTTATTACCTTAAATTTTCCAATACTTATACTTTTTCTCAAATTCATTATTAATTTTTTTATGTCCTGGACATGCAAAGAGAATGGAATGCGCCACATAGCAACCAGCGTTAAAATATTTGACTATCGCTTAAAACTTACCATATTCCCCTTGCATCTACAAGAAAATTATCAATAAGATTGACATCTCGATATCTCGATTAACATGAAGCATATGGAGATTAAGCGTTTGTAAAAATAGTTTGTACAAGAGTAGAGAAAGTCATGTGAGTGTAACACATCAGATTTTTTTAATATTGGCACAATTTTGCTATTTTTAAGATATCTGGAAAGATTCCAGCTTCTAAACAGGAGTTGATAATAGTGGCTAATGGGTCTGATATAACCATCCTACAAGCTTTTACCAGAGAGATGGATATACCATCGTTTCCTATGCTATTATTATTTTTTAATGATTTAATAATGTTAGATACCTCATATTTGTCGGTAGGATATAGGTATAAGGTATGGGAGAATTAACATTTACTAGATAATCCTATAAAAGTATTAGTATCACTTTTGTAGCTATTAAGTTTTAATTTGGTTTCGATAGAAACAAAATAATTATTAAAGGTCTCAGCAACCTGCATAGGTTAATTTATGGTTTTATTGTCAAAATTAATACTTATGTTGTCCTTGGTGGGGTGGGTTTTGCGTAAGTTATTTATTATTTGCCAACTAGTTTTGCAGATATTACTAGAATTATTTACCTTAAGTAAGTTTTTATGCAAAGCTGCAAGTTTGAGCCATGTACGTACACATCTAATTTGTGGAGTAATCCATTTATCCTGATAAACATATTTATTGATATGATTTGTAACAGATTTTGCAGGACAATGTATATTAATAGAATAATATAAGATGTCATAGAAGGTATTTATTTTGTTATGTGGGTCTTGAATAGTATAGACATTTACCTAATTTTCTTTATTTAAAGCTGAATTTAAAGAACACAGATTAAATTCAGTAAACGAATTTACAATTTTCTATGACTATTCTGTGTTATTTTTGGAAAACCAAAACCACCTAATATTAAACATTGAGCTGTATGATCCGATAAGCAGGAATGAAGAATATCTACCTGATAATATATTTTATCAAAATTCGTAATAATATTCTCAATAGCTGTACTAGATCTGGCTGTGATTCTGGTAGGTTCATTAATCGTGACAGTCAAATTATATTCATTGAGAAGATATTGGAGTTTTAATCTGTTGGAGTTCTGGAGAAAATCAATATTAATGTCACTCATAATTATAATTTTGCGCTTAAGGTTAGCTGTGATGCGGTCTAAAAGGAGCATTAGTTTATTGAGGATAATATTAATGTCTATTTGGGTGGTCTATACATACCAATAATAGTTTCTGTTACATTATATAACTAATATTAATTCCAGCTAGCTCTATATGGCCTCAATACATAAATTATGAAAATTACAATTACCACACTCTTAGGCAAATTAGGATTGATTAAGCTACTAACACCACCCCAGGTTGTGATACTCCAACAAAAAATTTAAATTGAACGCATTGCTAGGGATTAAGTTGTATACGAATTGATGCTCTAAGCTTGGTAAGTATCAAAATATCAGGTTTTCTTCTGAAAGGAAATCATTCAATTAATCAACTTTATTTGCAAGCATTTGAATGTCTGGTGAATTAATTTTAATTTTGATGACTTACCCCTTACCTGAGAGCCGGAGAAGACACCTAGTTTTTTGAGGGTGTCTTATTGGGTGGTATAAATAAAAGCAAGCATTAGCTCATTTCTCACTAATTCCAAGCATTTGCTCGGTTTCGTATAAATAAAACTTTTCTGCTCAACCTCCTCGCGAGCAAAAGCTTGCTGACCTTGATCGCTGAGCTATTGCTCACGATATGGTATAAATAAAAATAAGTCCTGCTCGCCTTTAGTAAGCTTTTGCTTGCTATTTCTTGAGATATCTCCGTAAGTACCTCAGCTTGCTCAACTGCAGGGTGGAGTTCATAATCATGGTTCCAGAGAGGATAAAAATCACACGACTTTCTGTATCATCTTTTACAAACAATTCTTACAAAAGCTTATTCTTGGTATCTACTTTTTGTTAATCAAGATAAACGTTCATTGTAGGGATAGGAAGAATGCAGTAAACTAAAGTGATAGTCAAATATTTTAAATGTGGGTCACTATTTGATGGATTTGAAATTCCGTTCTTTTCAGATGATCGTGGAAAAAAGAAAAAAGAATCCTGATGTTCTACATTCACATGGCTTTCTCTAATCATTCTTCTACAAACTATACTTACAAGAGCTTATTATTCCAGCTTCTTCTTGTTAATCCAGATAAACGTTCAATTTACATTTACAATTTTGTTATACGATACAGTAGGTAAAGTGAGTCAGCTTTTTAAAGAGCACGTGGCTATATGAGGGCTTTGAAATTCGATGGTCTTTGCATGACCACAAGAAAATATCGAATACCGACTTCCCATTTGAGAGAATTATAAGTAGGTATTTGAAAGTTTAAACCAATATCGAGGAATATCTCAGGAATGGTTAAGTTAAAAAAAGAAAGTAAGAAAGAAAGAAATGCTTTGACTTAAATTGTGTGCTTTAACGAGAACAATTTTCTTTTTGTAGTAGGTTTTTTTGTAGATAGATTTGCCTATCTTATGGTTTACCAGTTGTGCAAAAGTTACTCAGAATGAACAGGACTTCAGAGGATATTTCCCAGGTAATGCAATATATGCATTTTACATGAAAACATTTTAAATATGTCGTTAAGAGTCATTTTTGAGAAAATAAAGCTTTTGGAAAAAGTTTCCATGTAAAGGGTAGTTTGGGGGGGGGGGACTTTCTTGAAAATCTTCCTGACGTATGTTTGGAAGGTGCTGAACTTAAATACCGAACTTGTTATTTAACGACTTTTCCTTTCTGAGTTCGGTGTTCAGACACAGATGCATAGGAGAATCTCTTACAGTTTAGCGTTACATAAGTCATTCAGAATGAAAAGCGCTCCACAGGCTATTCCCAGAAAATTTGAGATATACCTAATTATATTTGCCATGCAAATATCTTAAACAATAGCGCATTTTAATCAAAATTTTTGGAGCCATTTTTGAGAAAAGGGATAGTTTTGGGGTAGAGGAATTTTCTTGAAAATCTTATCACATCTTGGAAGATACTAAGTTTGAACTAATTTTTTTTATTTATGCTGTTCACACACATTTGCTAAAGATGTTTCTTTTTAATTCAGGCACTCTCAAAACGCGTATCTCTAATGAAATCTTGGTATCGAATTTTTGCGTAGAATGCAATACTTCCTCTGCTTGCTATATGTAAGTGATAGTGAAATTAAAATTTGTTTCAAGACGCAAGTACTCGGATGTGTGCTGATATAAACAGTTATTTAAAAGACAAAATGTAAAAGGTTGCGCAACATTTTCTTCCACAGACAAATGAAACACGAGGTGGACCTTCTAACAATGCTGAAAAGATCTTGACGCGTTTTCATCTGGGTACTATAACGCTAAACAGAATGTGAGGTCATAGTGAGCCGTTCTTATTACCGGAAGACTGGTAATATAATCAAAGCGATATACAGATAAACACTTACACAGAGCAGAATGTTCGTACAAATCAAAACCGGATTATAACTAAAGAATTTCAATTAAAACCAAACTTAAATTTAACTTTCAAATGAAACTCTTTCATCCAGTTTAACTTTAATTCATGGTAACATCTTATAAATTCTTGGAATTACGTAGTGATATTTTATATACATGCAGAGGATATCAATATAAAGGTGCAAAAACAGAAGTACAAATCTACTTTCAATATATCAGTTGGTGACATGTTTGTAATACTATCAAATAAGGAAATGAGGGTTATCTGTTGAAAGTTGGGTGAATCTCAATGTCTGTATTCAATATCGTGCATAATTGGCTCATTACGGCATGCGTGCCAATAAGAGCAATGACACATTTCCTATAGCAATGCCCTAATCCCTGCATTCCAAGTTGTGGCTTATAGAGAAGATGAAAGTATTTAGAGATATTGTTTTCTCTGAGTAACGAACATGCAAGCACCTATATACAAGATTAAATATACAATAATTAAGATCCATGCTGTTCTGATAATAGGCTACATCACAATCCGCAATACCTGACCACTTTTCTCCCAGCAAGGGAATTTATGCAAGTGGCAGTCTTGTTTGTCGGTTCAAAATGTCAGGTAATAACAAATGAAATGCAGGACGAGAAGCTAACATCTCACTTATGTCAGCTATGGATGCCAAATTATTTCTTGATTTATTTCCTATAATATACTTTGCTGTATCCAACTCGTAGATACATAACCATAGCCTTCTACATAATGAAGGCTGTGACATTTGCAAAATCTTTAATTATAATTGTGTTATTTAAAGTTTGCACCTCTATTAGGTTTCATAAATGAGAGTATGATCACATGAATGAGTATATGAATATTTAACTGCAGCAAAGATTAAATCGTCTGCTGACAGAAGAATAGGCGTGTTTGTTTACTCAGATGATGTGTCATGGTGAAGGTCACTGAGCAAAAGCTTGGTAGGTGATAGCAATAGCTCAACGAAGAGGGGAAATTTTTATTTATACCAAACCACGACCTGATGCTCATTTCTCAACTTGCTTGGAGCTACGCTCACAAGCTTTTGCTTGTTTTTATTTATATCACCCATTAACACTACTTTCTTTTATTTCCATTGCAGCTATATTTGAAGAGAGTTCTTTTGCTAAATTTAGGACAATCTTCACTATGGTGTTACAAAGTAATCTTTTCCCTTGCATATTAAAGTGCATACCGTGTCTGGTATGATTTTCACATTTAGCATTTGGCGTATTTATCACTTTCACTTGTTAATGTTTGTTTACAATAGAGGTTATGTTTGAATTCGGCAAGTTTATTTGATTATTTGGGTTTTGGTCATGTCTATGAGGAAGTTTCATAACTATCATATTGGTATGATGTAGGTTATGTATTACACTTCCATATTTTGCATTAAATCTGTTGTTTCACCATTTGCAACATCATTGCTACCACCGATAAGCACCATAAAATCTTCTTTAGTGAAATGCAAACATTTCTTGTCAATGTTACTAGCAACTTTGGCAAATCTTGCACCAGGTTTTACAATCGCACTGGTTCTAGGAATATTTTCATCAGTGTAGTATATAGTTCTTTTGCTAAACCCCTGCCATAACTATCACTTAACAGGAGAATCTGACCTCATGGATTCTTTTCCTTTGTGAGAGGTTTCGACCCATTGTGTTTAGTCCTGCTGTAGTTTATCTCGTCGTTGAAGTTTGCCAGAGGCGTATGCTTGTTATGGCTGATGTAGGATGTATATGGGAGGCTGCTTTGAACTTTTGTTTGTTGCCTTCTGTGCCTTGAAATGATACTCCAATCATCATATGCAACAAGTTGCTTTACAGTTATGTCGTCCTGTTTCTTCTTACTTTCTTCTTTTAGTGTGGCGATTTCTTCATGAGGAGCTTGTAAATCTTTCTTCATTATTTCAATGATACAGTAGTGTTTTGTTCACTCGTTATATACACCGTCTTACCTCTATGATCCATACTTATGCTTCCAGTCACTATTTCATTGTAACCAAGTTTAATTGTAGGTCCCTGTTGATTTTTTGCGCAGTTAGCCTCTCTATTACTTTTGTTAACTTTGTGTTGTACTTCATTGTAATTTCTTGATCCACATTGAGAGTTATTTAGATAATTTATGGAGCTGGAACAAGGAAGAACACTCGCGGCTGCCATGTTTCCATTAGCTATCATTGTGTTGTATAGAATTCTTTCAAAGTTTTGCATTGACACCTTAAAGTGCTTGTAGTTGAGGTGCTCAAATGTTATTGTTTTATAATGTATGGAGTGAGGTAGATCATTTACATAAATCAAATATAATAAAGGATCGAGGACAGATCCTTGCAGCACACCTAACTTAACAGTATATACTTTGACGAGATCTTATTAATTGCATTTCCATTTTTTAAGTTTATTTCAGTACATTGCTTATGATTCGTAAGGTATGATTTTATTATCTGAAGCACTTTTCCCCTAACACCATAATATTCTAGTTTACTAATCAATAGAGTGTGTTCAACAGAATCAAAGGCCTTTGATAAATCTAGAAACAATCCTGCCACTTTTTCACTGTTTTCAAGATGTGCGATTATTTCATGAATTCAAATACAAATTTTATTCACCGTTTGATTTCAATACAGAAATATTGGCTTTGTTAACAATACAATTATTAGTATAAAAAGAACAGATCTAATTAGATGTAGTACACAAATACAGAAATCCATTTCTTACATGAGTAGGTACCTAAATTAATTTTGGGGTTGTAAACATAGTATATTCCATAAGAAAGCTTATAAACTAATTCATTTCTAGATATTCTTCCACTGAACAAAAGCAACCCTGTATTAGGAATTTTTTCAAATCTTTTTTGAAGACTGTTAGGGTTTTAACTTTTTTTAAATATGTGGGGAGTTTATTGAACAATTGAATGCCATTATAATATAAACTATTTTCATATAGGGTTCTTTTATGACCTGTAATGTGCAGTTTAGATTTATTTCTTGTATTATAGTCATGAATATCAGCATTTGTGTTAAAACTATTTTGCTGCTTATACATTGTTACCAGAGTTTCAAAAATGTGTAGCGAAGGAACAATCAAGATATTTAACAGTATTAAGAAAGGTTTGCAGCTTAAGTTTCTATCATAGCAGTCGATAAGTTTTTTTGAAACCATGCTGTGTTGGTACTAATGTTATTTTTATTAAAAAATTTCACCATCTGATTAGCTATTATTTTTCCAAACAATTTTGCAGAAATGGAGGTAAGCGTTATATCTCTATAATTGCTTTTATCATATTTATCACCTTACTTGTAGATTGCTCTTACTATACTATTCTTCAAGCAGTCACCTTCTGATATGGGACTATTTGTGAGACTTTCAAGAACTCCATAACTAGCATACATTTTGTAAAAAGATCCGGAGATAAGCCATCCCATCCAGAGGAGTTTTTTTGTTTTAAAACCTTTTACTATATTTTGCATTTCCTCTTTTGTTGTTGGCGTTAGATAAATTGTGTCTGTTACATACTTATTTACATTAGCTTCAAAATTCTTTAGATTCTTCAATACCCCAAGAAAATGCACATTTAGCATTTTGCAAATTTCATCTGGATTTTCCACAATGTTTTTCTCATATTTTAATAGAATGTTCTCATGCTTAAATTTAGCTTTTTTTTTGTTTGTTTTGTTTTTTTGTTTTTTTCATTATATCCCAAGCTGTTTAAACCTTATTAACAGACTGTATTGTTACATTATCATATTTTTGGGATTTTAGTGAAGCAAGAGCAATAGAATATTGCTTTTTCTTATATATACTACAGCTAGTCATTTTATAAAATTCATACATGCTTTTTATTTGTTCCCTTAATACTTTACACTCATATGGCAACTTAATCTTTTTTGTCTTTTTCGCTATTCTTAACTAATTTTATCAGGAAATTGATATTAAAATAATAACTGGATGTTGCATAAAAAGCATTCCATTTATCGTTTACACTTTTTGTGGTATAGACAGTTTCCCAGTTTTCTTGAAACAAGTTTCTGTAAAATTTGAGATTCTGCTATTTGTAATGATCCTATTAAAGGTATATACAGGATGAGCCAAAAAACTACGAACTGGCTGTGCAGTGTTCTTCCTGTCCGCGTCCTTGGCACTCGTCATCTGCCGCTATCATAGAAAGGCATGGATGAAACCATACAACATTTTTAAAACTACTTTTAGAGGCTTTACTTACCAACTTTATGAAAGGAAATGCTGAAACTGGCCACCGTCATCCATACATTTTTGACACCTCTTTAGGAAACTATCCATCATGGATAGGTTCATGGATAGTTTCCTGAAGAGGTACCAAACATGTATGGACTATGACAATGGCCAGTTTCAGCATTTCCGTTCATAAAGTTGATAAGTAAAGCCTTTAAAAGTAGTTTTAAAAATGTTACATGGCTTCTATGTTAGCGGCAGACTGCAACAAGCGCCGAGGATGCGGACAGGAAAAACACTGCACAGCCGGTTCGTAGTTTTTTGGCTCTCCCTGTACATTAACTTTTGCTTTAATTTCATAGTCATAATTTTAGCTGAATGGTCTAATATATGTAGCTCTTGTACAAAAGCTGAGTATTCAGAAAGAATACCAATATATACCAGAAAGAATACCAACACATTATCAACATAGCCACTATGAATGGATACCAGAAAAAAACAATAGATAAGAAGATAAAAAGGTTTGAAAGACAGAAATACATCCAACAAATGACTACGTTACTCAGACAACAAAAACCACAAGCATATGGAAAATTCACTTATCACCCTTGGACACATCATAAATTTCAAAGGATTTTCAAAAAATACATCACCCTGTCTCCACAGAATAACCACAATATACAGAAACTACTATGCAACAGAACAAAAGATCCTATCCCCAACGATAAATCAGCTGGTATATATCAAATTGATTGTAATGAATGTAACCTGGTATACATAGGAAGAACCAAAAGAAATCTTGAAATAAGACTTAAAGAGCATATGAGATGCATTTACCAAAAGCAGCCAGATAAATCAGCAGTAGCACATCGTTTCTGGTCTTCAAACCATGATATCACTCCAAACATAAAACTCTTAAACCGATCAACAACAGCAATGAATTGGACATCTGGGAAAAAATACATATTGTCAAACACAGGAATCACCTAATGAATTTCGAACTGCTGCCACCCAACAGCCTTTGGAGGTTCATCAGCCCAGCACCAGAGAACACCACAAACCACACACATCCCCCAGACGATGACCGGCAAAAATCAGTTGAGAGAAAATGCTGACGATGGGAACAAGCCGTCTCCCGAAACGCGTTCAAGTAAGAATATTATAGTGATGTAGTGTAACAACCCTCAACTCTCTATTTTACTCAGAATACTCTTTCTGAGTATTCTGAGTATTCAGATTTGTCATTACATGATCAATTGTAGTAGCAGAGCTATATGTAATTCTAGTTGGACAATTAATTACTTCATGTAAGTGATAGCTATTCAACAGATTTTTAAGCTTATCTACACTTATTGTTGGATTTCTTAAGTCCATATTTATATCTCCCAGCACAACAATCTTACAGTTATTTTTTACAATTTTTTGTAACACATTATTTAAGTGTGCCAGAAAGTCATCAATCCCTTAGCTTGGGGATCTATATATATACCTACAAAGTATACATCTTCAATGCTTAATGTAATTTTAACACCAGCTATTTCACAAGTCATTTCCCTACTAAAGCACAATATTATCAAGTGAGATATATTGTGCACAGTTTTTGACAAATATTACCACACCACCACCTTTGTGTATTTTCCTACAGTAACTGCTACCTATGTTGTAATTATCCATTCTAGTAATTTGTAATTGCAGCTCATTTAACCCATGTTCAGTTAAAACTGCAACATGTGGATTAACTCTCATTCACACATCCTCAACCACATAATTTTATTCTGTGTATACTGTACATTTTGATGAATTAACCTAAATGTGGTGTTAGCAGTTACGTTTCCTCCATTGTATTCTGGGACTATTTTAACTCTTCCTCTCCTAGCATTATTGGGATCTTATTCATTAACATATTAGCTTCTTTACATAATTCATTCACTAGGAAGGTTTTGCCTGCTGTATTCAAGTGCAACCCTTGTCATGTATGCATATCATTGGGTAATCTACCTACATTTATCATTATCACTAGGAAAATTTGAACATAACAATTTTAACCACTTATTTGTTTTCCTAATTTCCTTATTACACATGAATTTCTATCAAAATCATGCCTGTGCAGGATATTGGTAACTATAACGTTCTTATTTTTTAAATCACCCTTTAATAATTCTTCCACTCTTTTAATTATATTTACATGTTATGTCTTTTGTCACACCTCTAATTTTGCATTTGACTTTACATAACGTTTCACTTTTGCACTGTTTAAACTTGTATGCATCTTTACTGCTACTCCTCTTGCATGATTATCCCAGTGTATTATGATTTTCTTATTTCTTACCCTCTGTGTTGATACTTCTTCTTTGGGATATACCCTATTATCCAAAGGTTCATTTTCTATACCTAAAGGTGTAAATAAATTCAAAATGGAGGTTTGATGCTGATTGCTTAAAGGCCATGCTGAGTGTCTCGCCAATTGTTTTGGTTTTTGCCATTTACCTCCTTAATATCCTCTTCTTTATGACTCAATTGTAGCTTTACATTTTCTTCCTTTAATGTATTTATGTTGTAATACGCCTCTTGTAACTCCTTGTGTAGTATTTCTATGATTTTATGTAATGGTTAAATTGTTTCATTATCGCTATTTTTACTAATGTCTGGCTTTCCTTCATCTCTTTGTTTATCACTATTTTCTTTACTGTTTCTGCATAAATTCTTTCTTCTTTATGTTGCATACATCTATCTTTCTTTTTTTTGTTTACCACAGTTTCATTATAAATATTCACTATTTTTTCAGTCTCCTGTATCCCCATTGTACCTACAATGAAATGTGTTATGAATCATTTCTGTAAATTTTTATTTTGATTAACTTGAAGTAGATAGATAAGCTTTTTTAAGAATAGTTTGTAGAAGAAATATAAAAGTAAACAATGTTGGGATTGAATGGGATGGCGGTAGCATCTGAGACTTACATTTGGGAGGTCGCAAGTTTGATTCCTGTTGGATCTGCCACCCCGGCCTTGGGTTTTTTTGTGGTTTTCCCAGGTCGGTAGGTGAGTGTTGTGGTGTATTATATCTTTGGCCGGTGGGAAAAGGCATATAAGTAAAAAAAAAGGGTTAATTTTTAAGAAGAAGCTTCTTTTAAATTTGGTCTTATCTGGATACTGGATAATGTACAAGAACAAAATACATACTATATTAAATTATCACTCTTTGAATATAGCATACAATCATTTTTTCATGTTTTAAAAACTAAAGTAAACACACAACTTATGTACCAATTAAGAACAATACAAATGTGTGACAAGTCTTTGGTACTTTGGTACAACTACTAAATTTTATATAACATTTTCATTTGAAGTTATCAGCTTATAAGAATCCTGGAATCCTGTACAATCTTATAAGGTATCATGTAGGTGTAAATCTGTAAAGAAAGAAAAAGAAGAGGAGCTGTTTACTGAAGATTTTCTCAGCCTTCGTCATGCTTAATTAAGTCAGGATCATTATCATGCACACTTGTAAGGAAATCGGATCCTCCTCCTCCAGGTTTATTGGAACTAGTTTGTCAGTGACTGGGGTTTACTGTAAACACTATTCTCAGTTCCTTGTCTCTTGATGCACAATGTATGGAATGGTGCGCTTTTCTCCAAGGAAGTTTTGTGTCTGATTTCACCAAATTTATTGTATAAATAGTGCAGCCATTTCACATTATGCCACTTGAAAATATTACCCTGCTGTCTCATTTACTCATAAGAAAGGCTCCTTTAGGATTTTACTGCCCTGAAGCGACTTACTAAAGCAATTTCTACCAGTTATTTCTAGCTGGAACCAGTCATTTGGGATGATTACTAAACTAGTTTTCTTTCTTTCTTTCTTTTTTTTTTTCTCCTTTCTTCTCAATGACTGAATGATTACTATCCACCTACATGTGACTGTCTTGAGATCATGAATTTTTGTCTATAAAATCAAAATTTGTGGACTTGCAGAAATGAAAATGAACTGTCATAATGGAATTCTTATTTTGCCTACTCCCACATGTGTCAGGATAAAATATGATTCTGGTGGCAATGATTGTTAAGTGCTTATAGAGACATGATGTGATCTGTTTGGCACCTCATCCACTTATAGCCTCATACCACTTCTTAGCATTGTCATGAACAGTGAGATTTAAAACTCTGTAGTTGGCATTTACTAATGTGACAGTGTTTTCTGATGCTGAAAACGGGATACTTCTTAACTGACATTTTTTTTTTTTAATTAGCCTTGGGCATGTACAGGGAGAGCCAAAATCTACGAACCAGCTGTGCAATGTTTTTCCTGTCCACATCCTCAGTGTGTTGCTGTCTACCGCTATCATAGAAAGGTGCAGCTGAAACCATACAACAATTTTAAAACTACTTTTAGAGGCTTTACTTACCAACCTTATGAAAGGAGATGCTGAAACTGGCCACCGTCGTTGTCCATACAATTTTTGGCACCTCTTTAGGAAACTAAACTTGCCATACTTCACGTTGAGAAATGCTGGCAATTTCTTGGCGGAAATTCATTTCTGTATGTGTTGCTGCAGATAAGGTGGTGGAAGCCATGAACTGCCATTCTTGTGAAGACATGTCTCATCTCAATGTTTTTCGAGTCAACAGTTGATGCCTGTACATGTGTGAATACAATTTTGCTCTCCCCCCTTTTCTTTTAAAGAATTAACAGCCAGGGAGCATGATTTTGCCTTTTTTCAACAAGACTCTGTAGCAGCTTATATGGTCAATATTTTGATGAGAACAATTGAAAGTGCATTTGAGGACAGAATTATTAGTAGAGATTTGTAGCCCCCTCAGTCCCTCTACCTAACTCCCTGCGATTTCTATCTTTGGGGTAACTTAAAATAAAGTGTACAAGATGAACCCCCACACCCTGGAAGAATTAAAACAAAATATCCGACAGGAAATTGCCAGCATTTCTAAACGTGAACTAAGGCGAGTGAGGATCATTTCCTAAAGAGGTGTCAAAAATGTATGGACAACGACGGTGGCCAGTTTCAGCATCTCCTTTCATAAAGTTGGTAAGTAAAGTCTTTAAAAGTAGTTTTAAAAATGTTGTATATGTTTCATCTGCGCCTTTCTATAATAGCTGCAGATGGTGAGTGCCGAGGACATGGACAGGAAAAACACTGTGCAGCCGTATACGTAGTTTTTTGCCTTTCTCTGTAGTTAATGCAATTAGAAAATCTAAAAGCCCATTTATCTATTTATTACTAATAAACAAAGCATATTTATCAGATTACTCAACATATTACATTACGACAACGGCAATGCTATTACAATACACAACATATAACAGTACTATTACTATAAATATAAACACGCAAAAATTATCATGTTATATAACTCATAAAACTGTTTGTTACCAGACATATTTTCCTGAATAATGAAGTTTCTTCAGAAGTTTCTCATTTTGCTTCAAGTAATTGAAAAACTCAAGGCAACTATTTTAAATTAATTGACATTGGTAAACAACAATCCTTTCAGCATTTCAACTTTCAGCTGTTTTTTTTCTGATATCCATATTTTGTTTGTGCTTGCAAAAACTGTATTTACATGTGCATTAGTACCTGGAAGTGATAATCCAAATTCTGCAATCTTAGAAAAATTACAGAATGATAACTTCTTTTGGGAGGAGAAATGCTGAAACATTTCTAACCATCTCAGATGGACTTCTTTTCCCTCATTATTCCACTGATTAATTTTGTCTGCAGTAGCAAATTGCTTAACATAAATTTGCTAAAAATGACATTATTATCAACATTTGTTCAGTCACATAAACATTTCTAATCACTGGTATACATATTTCAACATCATTCCATTTTAGGACATTGTTCAGCTAAATCCATACAGATTTCTCATATAGTTCAAATCTGTCAGTACAGACTGTTAGGTACTGAATACATGAATCGGAGAAAGCATTTGCTACTTTTTGGAAACCTTCTAGAACAGTCGGAAGGAAAAAATGGAGTGAGATTACACTGAAACTTGGGATTGAAGGTAATCTTATTGACATAATATGTAACTCTATTTGTCATAAAGTAGTTTACAAACTTGTTCCCAATATTTCTTGCTACTGCAGAGGAACTATTGTTTCGTATATTGAGAGGAGTATTGTCCTCACTTTCATTAGCATTTACTACAATGTAATCGCTGTCACTATTTCCATCAAGTACTCTTATAACATTGTGTAAGAGACAAGCAGTTTTTATTATAAGACAAGCATGTTACACGTTTGATTCTATAGGTTTACCTGTATACGCCATTAGCACACACTATACGCTTTCTTGCATGAGACAGTCTCTGATTAAAGTATCTTCTTTCGCCATTCAAAATCCTTTCTGAAAATGGACGCATCAAATATCTCTTTAATGGATAGCTTCGTCCCCAATGAAAACATACGGCAAGGATATCGTTTCTGGAACAATGTTCGGTGGTGGTACATTAAACCTGTCTTCATTAATTAACTTCTTCAAAAGAGATAAATGAAATGTCCCACCATCACTTTGACTTCCCCTTCCACCAACTTCTATTGTTAAGAATTTGCTATTTGCATCTGCTACTCCCTGCAATATTACTGAAAAGTAGTTCTTATAATTATAGTATGCCGATCCAGAATGAGCAGGGCAAATTATTTCACAATGTCGGCAATCAATTGCACCAGTACAATTTGGAAATTGCTATAATCTGTGATACTCATTTGCAACATTCTTCAAGTCTTCCCTAGAAGGCAGCGGCATGTGTTCATTCACTACTACTGACCAAATTGAAGCGCATGTTTCATAAACTATTGTTGCAATGGTTGTTTTCCTCATGCGAAAGTTGAAAGCCAAAGCTCTGAATGCCACTCCAGCAGCAAGATATCTGTAACAAAGGTATAAATGAGGTTGTTTATTGTGCTTTCTCTTTCAGAAGAATCACTAAAAAAGAAATGGAAACATCTGAAAGACCAGTTCAGGAAAGAGATTAAAAAACTTCCAGTTTGCAGATCTGGAGTTGAAGCACCCATAAATTATACTTTCTGGCAGTATTTTCAAATGATGACTTTTCTAAAAGATGAGCTTATGCCAGCAACGTCCACAGGTAATTTAGATAATAGTCAAAATCTGAATGCAGTGCATACTGAAGGTACGACATCCAGTCTTCAGAGTGAAGATGAAGCAGCAGCAGCATATGCAGATACTGAGGAGCAACAGTCCACGTCATCACCAAATGTATTAAGAAAACGATCAGCTAATGCTATGAGAGAATATATGTTGGATTTGGAAAGGAAGAAACTTCTTCTCATGGAAAAACGTATCAGTGAGAACGAAGCCAATGAAGAACTAAAGAAAGATGACGATTATATGTTTCTTATGGGTATACTTCCAAGCATGAGAAAATTAATCAAAATTCGGAAATTGCATTTTAGAGGAAAAATAAATGAGTGGCTACTAGATGCAATAACAAAACGAGTATATTCATGACAATACTCGCAGTGGTTATTTTCCCGAATCCATTTGCACTCAAGTAAACTATGCTACTAGTGCCAGTGACATGCATTGTATTTTGCACACAAACCTTTGAGAGATGATATTTGTTTAATTCTGCTTACCTTGAAGTCACAGTAAATTTCTCCGCAAGAGATATTGTTACATGAAAGCAGATATCTTTGATCCTTAGGTGAGATTCGGTCTTCTGCAATATATAATCAAAGGTTGATACAGACATTCTTGTGTACTCATGAAATTTTGCAGGATCAGATCTTAAAGTTTCGTATAATGTGTGAAACTGTTCTCTTTGTTTAACAACACTTGGACCACTTTTTATATTAAATAAATCAAGTTTTAAAAACGTGTTTTCTTCTAAAACCATATCAAATACCAGTTCCTCTATTTGCGTTGTACACGCCTATTTTACTTCCCTGTAGTATTTAACACCATCAGCACCGAACGCTCTCCACTGCACTGAGGACACACCAGCGGGTTCGAACGTTTCTACCTGATAACGCTGCATGTCCCGCTGCACACCCTGCAGCACTCAGGCCATACCCTTAGGGCTAAAACAATCACAAAGTTAATTGATATCCTTGTTACTATTTTGTTTATTTAGTGGATTACAAACAATTTCAGAAAACATGTCTGTAGTTATATTCAGCTATTAACAATGTCAGCGCACAAATTGTAACTTTAAAGCTAAAACACAGCATCACTAAACTCTAATAATACACTGAAATAACTGCCTAACACCAACTTCACTTTTTCTGAAAATTCAGAACATGATTCCAGTAGTCCTCACTGTTTTAGTTAATTTTTCAACTGATGTTGAAATGAAACACCAAAGTGTAAGGAATGTTTGATGATATATGACAATAAAGCTGTATAGGTGAGAGAGAAAGCTTCATACAATATTAATAATGCTCCTGAAGGTGATTACTGCACTTCAACATATCCGGCCAATGGCCATACCGGTTCTCGTCTGATCACCAAAGTTAAGCATATTGGGCATAGTCAGTACTTGGATAGGTGACCACTTGGGAACACCACGTGTCATTGGCACCAGCCCCTCTTATGTCGTCCTCCGTGGTGTGGTGGTTACCATGACCTCTAGTTTGTGAGGTCGTGGGTTCAAACCCGGTGGAGGGCAATGAATTTTTTGGGCATAAAAATCGTTAGCATGGCTTCCTTCAAAAGAGAAGTAAAGTCAGTGGTCCTGTTTCATATATTTATGGCACATAAAAGAACCTCAAGCCTGATAAAGAGGCCTCTGAGCAAAATTACCTGTCTTTCACGCCCAATATGGAATGGGACGTTAAGGGCCATAGCAGTTAAAGAGTTTCTGTAAATAAACCTTTTTTTTTTTTTTCCCCCAGCATACCCAAATTTCCTTGAATATGCTTTGGATATCTGCCAGCTTACCTCTGGTAGTTTGAGGCGGTGATGTGATAAACAAAAGAAAGGAGAGATAACCTCATTAATTCTTCAATAATTAAGTAATAACGTTAATAAAAGTGCGTGGAAGGTACTTTGCATCCACAACATCCATGGCTGACATTTCATCACTAATTGCAGCTTTAATCAAAAGAGTTTGAACTATAAAATATCCTGTTATTTCTATTTTGTTCCCCCAATTTTTTTTTTTTTTTTTTTATACAGCATGGTGGTCAGAAGGAAGAAAGTTATGTATCTCTATTGAATAATAGCCTATTTTTATATTTGTGCATATATAGTCAATAATAGTTGCTGTTTGCGAGGTCACCCTTGTTGGCTCCTTTACCACATCATTTAAATTATAAGATTTTAGGATATCAATTTACCTACAGTAATTCCTATTAGTGTTATCTACGTTTATATTGATATCGAGATTGTCAGTTTAGTTTCTTTACTCAGTAATTTGTTAAGAATACCATCTAGCTGCTCGTAGAATTCAGAAACCAGAGCATTTGGTGACAGATATACTCCCAAGATAGTGTGCACTATCTCTTTGTTAAATACCTTAATTTGGCTACCTCTATAGTTTTTTTCTGTGCTTGATTTAGGGGCCCATTCTAAAGTTTGGAATTTTACATTATTTTCAACATATGTCGCAACACCTCCACCCTTATGTTTTTGTCTACAGAAACTGCTTGCGAGTTTAAAATTGGGGATTTGGCTCAGATTTATATTACTATCACTAAAACCATGCTCTGTGATAACAGCCAGTTGTGTTCTTACCTCATCTAGAACTATTTCAAAGGCCTGCATTATATTACTTAGATACTGTGCATTTTGGTGACATATTCTGAATGTTTTGTTTAAGTGAGATCTTGCTTCCTCCAATGTTGGGAGTTTTCCGGCATTTGAGGACAATCCTCATCTTTGAGTGTATGTACTGTGCCCACAGAATCAGCAAGAAGAGCCTTTTCTCTTTTATATATATTATCTATAGCCTGTCTAATCATTTTCACAACATACCATTTACCTCTGTCATTCAGATGAAGGCCATGGGCAGTGTGCTTATCCCTTTCTAAATTGCTTATATCTATAAGGTTATCTGTCCAAAGTAAAAAAGAAATGGTCATGGACAATAAAAAGAGATGTGAATTAATTTCATCATGAGATGTTAAGACATGTAATTATATTATCATTATCATAAAATTAGTATTAGATTATCATTTTAGTATTATTATTATTATTATTATTATTATTATTATTATTATTATTATAATTTTTATGTTATAAATAAAGAAAGAAAGTAATATAGGTAGAATATGGCAAGATAACAGCTTAGGCTGATGTATAGCCATATTCTAAGGAAAATTGCTAGCACAAATAAATAAATAAATAAATATCTATAATCTCTACATTTTTGTTACCTGTACAGATGGATTTTATAAGTCTGTTGGTTTTACATATTGCCTGATTTACACAAAATGTATACATTAAGTCATACTTGTTGGGTATATTAACTACTAGTATTCTATTGATTCAGTCTTGAGGTTAGAGCTGCTTGAAGTTTCAGCACTGCATGATGAGCTTCATTTTTATACACGTCGTTTGTTCCGGCTATGAGGGCTGTAATTTCTGGTTCATGGTATCTTCTTTGGCAGGTTTAATCACATACTGAAATTTTGCATTCGGTAGTGTGTATTCAGTCACGTACCCATCCGGCATCATCTCTTTAAGCAGTGGTGCTATCCCTCATGTATGCTCTTTAACTGCTGTGGTCCTTAGCATCCCATTCTATATTGTGCATGAAAGACCGGAAATTTTGCTCAGAGGCCTCTTTATCAGGCTTAAGGTTGTTTTACCTGCCATAAATCTACGACACGGGACTACCAGCATATTTCTCTTCCAAAGGAAGCCATGCTAAGTATTTTTATGCCTGGAAAAATCCATTGCCCTCCGCCGGGTTTGAATCCGTGACCTCGGGAACTAGAGGCTAGCATGGTAACCACTACACCACAGAGGATGACAGAATGTGCCTATCATGTACTTTGATGTTACTAAATACTTGTTTTAAAGGCTTTCGTTCTCAGTAATATCTAATCTAAAACAATCTTGCCTGGAATAATACATTGAGTTTTCAAACTGCTGCTGCTGCTGCTTCTGCTTCCTTTCTGACTCAACAGTCTGTGTAGTTTGACCGTGGCCTCTTTAGCAATATACCACTATTCCAAACAATCCTCTGCTTTCCTTCTCCATGTTTTCATTCTTAATATTGTTTTCCTTCTCCATGTTTTCGCTCTTAATATCCTTAAGTCTTCTAACACATCATCCTTCCATCTTAACTTTGGTCTTCCTTTTTTCCTTCTTGAGTCCCATTTTGCATTCATGACTAATTTAGGGATTCTGTTTTCCTCCATACTACAGTCCCATGCGAATTAATCAGAAAAGAACAATAACACAACATTTTACATGCTTTCATGAATTTAATAATAAATTACTTCCAGTTTATATTTCTTAACACTTAATATGTCCATTCTGTTTTATAAGTTCCATTACACAATTAGGCATTGACTCCACAAGATTGAAACACACGTTTTTAAGATCAACATCATGAAACCACTCTTGAATTAAAGCTAATATCAAACGTTCTTTTGTGGAACAGTCAAAGTTTGCAAGTCTCGTTTTGCAAATAGACCACAAATTTTCTATGGGGTTAATGCCAGGCAAATTTCCTGGCTAGACAAGCACACGAACATTGTTGTCTTTGAAGAATTTATTCACTTTCTTAGAAGTGTGGCAGGTAGCTAAATCTTGCTGAAAAATTCTGTCACCTTCCGGAAACCTTTTCTGGAGTTCACAAACAACTCTCACCAGTACTGTGATGTACTGATCACTTTTCATCATGCCTTCAACTGGAATTGAAGGTCCTAGTTCTTCATAGGTGAAACATTTTCTTCTCAGGGTGTTTTACAGTCTGTTGAAAATGTACTGAATTTGCAGATTCATTATTTGCTGGCACGTATACTGAACCATCTGACCTTGCACTTCGAAAGGAGTCTCATCAGAGAACAGAACTTTTTTCCAGTCTTGCAGTGTCCAATTCCTATGAATTGGACATAATAAGAGAGTTTCTTCACAGGTTTTCAGGCTTTTCTTCCAACTGCTAAAAGTCTATAATGGACATTAAATGTATCTAGATTCACTCCCCTGTTCCTCAGGTCGCAAGCCAAGTCCACAGCAGTGAGCCTAGGGTTTGTTTTGCTTTTCTTAAGGAGAAAGTGGTCATCAGTTGGTGAAGTTTTCCTTTTCTGACAACATTTCCACTTTTTCTTTGGTGTAATGGAGCCAGTCTCGTACTGATGAATAATTCTATGTACAGTGGCTATACCAACACCGAACTTTGTAGCTATCTCTCTTTGCATTATAGAAGTATTTTGTACTAATGCCAGAATCGCACTTCACTTCTGGGAGTCATATCCATTGAAGATGAAATTTATAGATGTTACAAGAGAACTGTAAAACTCGACCACATCCAAATAAATGCACATTTGAACTGAAAACCAACTGCCACACAACAATTGACATGTTAAACAAGCAACAGTACCCAGAGAACATTTGATTTCATTATAAGCACAGTGCTGACAATTGTTTGGGAAAATGTAGCAAAATTTACCTTGTTCTGATTAATTTGCACGGGACTGTAACTACATGTCGTATCCAATTCAATCTAATTTTTATGTCCGTTACTATATCTCTATCTTGATATAATTCTGTTATTTCTTTGTTTTTATGCGCCATACTCATTATTATTAAAAGCACCATATATCTTTCTCAAAATGTTCCTTTCCCATACTGTTATAGCAGTTTTAACCTGTTTGTCAATGTCCATGTCTCACTGCCATAGGTTTGATAATTGTTTTATATATTATTTTTACTTTTCTTCCTATATAATCTAGTTCTCATTATATTATTAAGGGCATATAGACAATGGTTACCCATTGCTATTCTTTCTTTAATTTCTATCATTATATCATCATTATTGGTGACTGTGAATCCTAAGTATTTAAAAGCTTTGACCACCTCATATTTCTCTTCATTTAAGACAATGCCATTTCTTCTATACATTATACTGCTAACATTTTCTACGAATTTAGTCTTACTGTTATTAATTTCCAGACCAGGTGTACTCGCTTCTGATTGCATTTGAGTCAAGACTTCCTTTATTGCATTATATTTATAGTCAACAGTGCAATATTATCTGCATATGCCAAATATTGTCTGGTTCAATTAAAAATTGATCCACCAGGATTTATACCAATCTGTCTTATTATTTTCTCCAGAACAATATTAAATAATAAAAGTTGACAGCTAATCCCCCTTGTCTTATGCCTGTGGATCTGCTAAATTCTTCTGATAATTTGTTCTGGATTTTAACTTTTTTCGCTGTATTGGTGAGTGTCATTTTTGTGAGTCTAGTTAGTTTATACAGTATACCAAATTCTGGCATGGTTTTTCAATACGTATGATCTGCCAATTTTGTCAAACACTTGTTTTAGATGGACATGTAATTCATATAGGGGGTTTGTTATATTCATTAAATTTTTCCTGCGCAGTGTGAATATATGCCTGTTTTTCCAGAAGCCACATTGGTAAAGTTTTGTAAATATGGTTTGATATATCTAGCCAGAATATTAGTAAAAAACTTTATATGTGGTGGTATTTAACAATGAAATACCACAATAATTACTACATAATAAGCTTATTTCCTTGTTTATGCTTGGGGCATATTAGGGCCATGCTCTAGTCTTTGGGCATTATTTCTTTCTCCCATAGTTCATACCCATGAACTATGGGAGACTATCAGTTCATGAATATTTTTCCATAATTTCTTAACTCCACACCTAATCATCTCACCAGTTATTTTATCATCTCCTGGGGCCCTGTTTCTTCTCAGGCTTCTAATTGTATCGTAAATCATGGTAGTTGTTGGTGTGGGTATCAGCAATTCAGGTCCTGAACAATCTATTGATTGTTCCCTAAGTAAATTATTTGTGTTTAGTAGTTTCTTAAAGTGTTCTTTCCATGTATTTAATACTTCTAGTTTATCTGTAACAAGTGTCCCATCTTCATTTTTACACACATTGGCTCATGGTTGATAACCAGTTTTAAATCTTTTAACAGTTTCAAAGAACTTTTTACTTTCATCCCTGCCATATTTTTCTTCCATATCATATAGTATATTTTCTCCAAATTGCCTTTTCTTCTTTTTGCTTGACAATTCTTCTTGTGTCTTAATATTCATCAGTCGCTATTCTAATCTTTCTTTGTATACTTATTCGCAGCATATTTCTTGTCTTTATAGCATTCTCATATTCCTGATCATAATGATTTCTGATTTTGGTTGTTGAATTCTTATATCTTCTGCTGCCTTACATATACTATTCTTAATCAAGAGCCGCTTTTGCTCTGTGTTACTACCTCCTAATCCTTTACAGATATTGTTTTCAATTTCATTGTGATACTACTTTGCGTTCTTAAGTCTCTCCATATCATATCTAGTGGATCTAATTCCTTAGATTTTAACTGTATTGAAACATTTGGTCTATACCTGATTCTTACCATAAAATAGTCGTAGCATAGATAGAATCTCTGACTTCTCACATCTATTATATCTGTAGCATACCCTCCACTAATTATAATGTGGTCAATTTGATTTTTAGTTTGACCATCTGGTGATACCATGTTTGAAGATGAATATTTTTGTGTTGTTACATAGTGCTAGAGAGAATACAGTCTTTTGTTATTGAAACAAAATCTGTTAGTCTCTCACTTTTATTATTGAATTACTCATCTAAACTGTTATTAGCAATATATGTGTGGGGAGTGAATTTCTGGCAATTTTTGCATTCATATCTCCCATGATTATAGTTATATCATGCTTGGATATCCTTTTCCAACTGTTTATAGTAATTCATAATTATACATTTTCTGTTTATTTGCCAGAGGATCAAGAAATGTATCCTATTAAGCATTGGTGGTATATTGAGAAGATATAATCGGCTAACAACAGAGAATTATCACTCAATTCTTGTTTTGGTTTGTAACATATATATATATATATATAATATATTTTTAGTTTAACATCCTTTAACCTAGTAGGTCATATCAGATGATGAATTAATGAAATGGTTGAAGTGATGCTCAAAGGAACCTGGGATACATAAGCTTAAAGTTACCCAATGATCTTTTCAGGATAGGAGAAACCCCTGGAAAACCTTATCCAGGTAACTCACCCAAACCGAGATATGAACCCGGAACCTCTTGAATGTGAGGCAGACATACTACCCCCACATCATAGAGTTGAGGCAACAAATATATTATGAGGGAAAAACTTTTCATCGGCATTGTTTTCTGGCAAGGTGTTTTGCTTGGAGATTTGGCTCTTTGTTTGTTTCCAACCACTGAATCAAGTGACATCGCCTCTTTCTTGTCCCTTACGTCTGGTTAGATTTGGTAGGTCTGAGATGCACAGCTCAATTTAACTCAAACAGGGTGGCAAAACAAAAGGTCCCAGCAGATGATCATGAACAATTCCAGTTCATATGTTTACAGAATACTTTTGTTGGTAATATCAAACGAACACTGCACGAGGGTTCTCATTATCCCAAATGTGGCTGTTCTTGCTGTTAAAGTATCCATCTCATGTGAAGCAGGCCTCATCGGTAAACAAGGCATGGGCAGAAAATGTAGGATCTGTGATACTTCTTTGCAGAAATCGCTGGACAAACTGAACACGAGGAGTGAAATTGTTCGGTCCCAGTCCCTATACGTTCTGGAGGTGGTATGCATGGATCTGTTGTTTACAAACACTGAATTAAATTGGGCCGTGTGTCACAGATCTACCAAACTTGACCAGATGTAAGGGACAAGAAAGAGGTGATGTCACTTGATCCAGCAGTTGTAAACAAACAAAGTGTCAAAGTGTGCTGGCTGTGCCTTTCAAACCTATTGTACCGGATATGCTTCAAACAGGGGTGAGTACTCCATAACGATGCTTTGGAGGATGGTGGTTGCTTGTCCAAAAAATGTTCCCCTCTGCAAGATCTATTGTTCCTCAGTCTTTGTTGCAGAGGTCATGAAACATCCTGTATAGTTATGGATATCTAGCCAGATTTTATATTCTTCCTATTACTACTTTTCTTCTTCTGAAGCTTCTTTTAAATCCTCAGGAAGCTTCTGATTTGTGATGGCACAACAATAGAAATAAATTGTAATTCATTTTTTAAATCGATCAACCCACCCACCACTTTAACTATACCTGATTACATTTATCCACCAGATGCATCTTATTTGAAATGTGAGTGTCTTTACTTGTGTGGATGCTGACAGGTTTAGAAATTAATATTTTCAGTTTCTTTTGGCACCACAGTAAGACATTACTTTCTATGGTCCCAAATTATTCTGAAGCATACTTTCTACTGCTTTTCAGCATGAACAATAACATTGGTTTTGAAGTGCTCTAAAGTGTTAATGTATTCTCTATTTGTGATCATGTTCATAGTTTTGCCAAATGTATTGTAACATTAACTGTGGCTCAACAACAAGCAGAATAGGACAGTGTAAAGCTAAATGGAGGTCCAAGATGATGACTGCTTAGGGTGTTTAGGTGAACTATAAAAGTAATAATTATATGGTTAATATTACTTTCAAATGTTCCTACAAACATAAATGTGTAGCCCCATTTTTTGAAATTGGGGAAAACCAAAGGTGCGCACTAGATTCAAGTAAATAAGCCTATAGTAAGTGTTGAAAGTTATGCAGGTTTACATTGATACATGAAATTTCATATAATTAACTTTATAGTAATTGTATAATGAATGTATGTGTGTCTTCAGTAAATATGTGTCATTTTTATATTGCAGTATATATATTAATACAAATATGAGAGTGATATTAACATTAAAAGATGGATTAATAAAAATACTCATGTTGTGTAAGTGTTTCTAGTCTTTTACTCAAATGAATATTGAGGTATTCCTATTGTATCTTGTAAGAAATGGTAGGATTGCACTGTCTATAAGCATTTGACTTAATTTGGTAGAAAATTAACATGTGTTTGTGATGTAGTTAATTGTAAGTTACCTTCAAAGATGTCATTCTCCTTTGCAACCTCAGAGCCCAGCTAACGTTTTGGTGCTGTAGGGCTCTTTCATATTTGCCCTCAGCATTTACATACTTTGCATAATGCCCATTCTGGGTAGTTGAGGCTGGGACCATCGTTACAGTTTTTGTTATTGGAGACAGAGATCATTTTTTGAGTAGAGAATCCGATGAACAATGATTTTTTTTCTTCATAAAGAAATAGTACAAGTAAATTACAGTAAATTAGTTATAGCTATTTTATAATTTGACTGCCAGATTTTTTCCTGTTATGAGTATAATTCCCAGAACTTCTTTTAATAATCCTTGCGCCCAGTAATTGAGGGGCTTTCCGGAAGAAGGACACATGTGCACAAATGGCAAACTGAAATATTCATATTCAGACATTTTTATTTTATCTCGCATAGTATGTTAACTATATATTCAACAAGAAAACTATTTCAATGAAAACCAAGAACTTTATTTCCGAGTCTATAACATGAACAGCACTAATACTGTCACACTTAGTAATTAATTTCCAAAATAAAACCAATGAATGTGCCCTTTTTCCAGGAAACAATTTCACTAAAAACTTTTTATTGGGTCTTAGCCCAAATTTTTATTGAAAATACTCAAAAAAATTCAATGGAAAGCTTCTGCAATAAGACTACATATTCCAGTGATATTTTGCAATCAACATAAGGTTAAGGCATATTAACATTATAACAAAACACAGGGAAATAATATATCCATCTTCTTTGAATGAAACTCGATAAGAGAAAGCTTGAATATTGTATACAGTATAAATATTGTTTATTTTACTGAATTTGTGTTATTCCAAGAATGAAAAAAATGTAATACTTGATTTACATATTTTATGGCTTTACGTCCTGCGCAAGGCAAGTGTGGAGGGGACCAGTCATGGAGTATATGTGCTCACATTTCAAAGTCCATGTTACATGTGAAATGAATCAGCCTACTGTTTCAGCGCTCCAGATGGTGAATCCAAGTAATATAAGGATTCATGGGAGGAAGTGTCATTAACTCATCCTCCAGTTTGGGTCATATGAATATTATATATACACAAGCATATTTTTTACCAGTTTGGAGAATTATGATGCATTTCTAACATCTATACTCTCTGAAGTTACTCTCAATGAACAACTCTTTTAAAATGATGTTCAAACCATTGGCTTTGGTTTAAGAATTCAAACAAATTTTTTACATCATCCTCTTTTTGTGAAGTCAAAAGTGCATGCGGTACAGATGTTTACTTCAATGATTCTGTAGATTTTCTGTCTAGTTAGACCCTCCAAACATGAAATGATATATACCTAATTGGCTTGCAGCTGGCAGAGCACATCATTGTCCCATTTTGTTAGTATTTCAGTATTATGTATTTCTGGATGCTGAGCACAGAACAACTTGTGGTAGGTTCTGGGTAGGTAGAAAGAAAGAAGTGAGTGCTGTGTTCTAGTCCTTGATGATACTTCTGTGTACTATCAATTCGAATGGCGAAGGGCATGCGATGACCAGTGGCAGCAGGCAATGGAGGGCTCTAGAGCAGCCCCTCCCCATAAATAAAATAAAAACAGGAAGGGTAACATCAGATATCATTGCAGTATTAATTTCTACACTCTCCAATTTAGTTTTATAGATTTTGCTTTTCTTTTTTAAACAAAATTGTTTTTGTAATGCTTATACAGTGAGTAGCACAAATGTTTTCATTATGGAGTGTATTTTGGGCTACAATAAGTTCGTCTGGGAAACCTTACATTTGTAGATACTGCTAGAGTTGAGACGTGAGGGGAATGCTTTGAATGATGGAGAGGGGTGCAGAGAGGAAATAACAGCTCGGCAGAGTACGAGATGCCTTGTTATTAGTTCTTTCTCCACACGATCTTTTCCATGTGTAGTCATTCAATTTCACTGCTACCACCATATGAAAAAAAATGTACTCAGTTCCTGTCTAAAATTTAATTCTGTTATATGAATTGATTTAAAATTTAATTAAATTCTTAAGTTATACTACAATTTAAAATATAGCATTGTAGAGTTAAAATGATTCAGAGCAGAAAGTAAATAATTCCCCTTTTACTACAATCTATGATGGTGGCTTTTGTTTGCACATCACATAATCACAGTGCATGCACCATCACACAATGCTGTGATTCACGCACATACAGGTTTGTTGCATAAGTGTTTGGAAACATGTGTTGTGTAAAATACCTAACTGAACCAGTTAATTCAGTGCAAGTGAAGTTAAATTAATTAGTTAAGCAATCGTAATGCACAGTGCAAATAGCAGAAGGACAAATAATGCTTTAGCCACATGTTATATTGAGAACCATTTTGTTAAACAAAAGGAGAGGAGAATGGATTTCACCTACAAGAATATTAATTAGGTTAGTTTAGTTATAGTCAAGGTGCATTTTATTTTATTTGAAGGCAATTAGATGCAAGATGCATAATAAATTTCTTACAGTTCATTTTGTACTCCTGAACATTTTTTCAATGCATGTTGTTGATAGCGTGCACCACATACATGTTTAAATATGAGATAAAGTTGGACATGAACTCCATGCATTCCCCCTTTGTGTTCTTACCCTGACATCTGAATAAGCATTATTATAGAAGGTAGGAACTTAGAAGAAATGTGTTCATGAAACACAGACTTGTCGATGTGTAAGTATGTGTGATTAAGATTTGTAAATAATTTATTTTGTGAAAACAAAGCACTGAATAGCCATTTGTTATAAAACCGTGTGGTCTCCTCTGAAATTTTAACTGATATTCATAATGCATGGGTACACGTTATAATATAAATGACAAAAGGGTTCCTATTACTGAAGGGAATAATACTATAATTACATAGGCCTGCAAAGATTTTGTAGAATAGAATATTTTACATCATAATTGTCAAATTGGATTCTCTGATTTAAAAAATAATAATAGTTTTTGCATATCACATACAGATTTTGAACAATTCTGTTTCAACACAAAATTGAAAGTTCAGTACACTAGTATTAACACCACTGAATATCCGACTTACATCATGGTTGATTAGAATATGTAAACATGCTAAATCATATGATATGTTGTACCATGGTTTTACAGGTAATGTTGAACCTATCTCATAAACATTTATTGCCTAAGCTATCAATAGGAAACTATCTTAGAATCCTAGGTACAGTTTTAAACTACTTCTCAGTGGGTCTCTTTCAAAGTTGTATTGTGTTGTAAATTTTATTTGTGGGATAAAATGGCAAGTTCAAGTGGTATATCTAGGAGGGGCTGTGTGAACAGTCCTAACAATTTCTGTTATGTCTGTGGATGTTATGTAATAAGGCAGCAGAAAAGAAACATTACTGCAGTTATCAAGAGTTTGTATCTGGCCTATTTTAAAATCAAATTAGGAGATCAAGACAAGAATCTTGTGCCTCTATTGTGTGTAAAAGTTGTGTAGAAAATCTTAGACAGTAGTACAAGGGAGTTTGTTCATCTATGCCCTTTGATGTTCCTATGGTATGGCGCGAACAACAAAATCATTTCAATGACTTATTTTTGTCTGTGATATATATTTGGATTCAATAGGAAAACACAAGGTGGGCATTATATATCCAAATTTGCCATCAGCAATTAGGCCTGTGCCTCATGGACCTGATGTTCCTGTTCCATCACCACCTAGAGAGTAGAGTAACCAGAGAGTATTACTGATACTTCCAGCATAGATATGATTTAAATTTGTCCCCAGACTCAGAAAATGACATTCCAAATCCATTGAGTCAGTCAGAATTAAATGAAATTTGGGTCTTACAAAGAAAAAAGTGAATGTTTAGGTTCAAGGCTGAAAGAAAATCTTTTACTGGAACAACTTTCTACTGGTACAGACATTGAGAAGAAGAGAGAAATATTTTGTAAAGGAAGGGGAACTGGATAGGAACAGCTTACGAAGCAAGAGATTAGGGTCTATTCTCAAGCAAGTCTGAAAGGTGTTCTGCTGCACAATGGCAATATGTTTGCTTCAGTTCCAATAGCTCACTCTATATCCCTTAAAGAAATATACCAACATTTTAGAAAAAATTAAATTTAAGAACACAAGTGGTACGTGTGCTGTGATCTTAAAGTGTGTAGCATTTTATTGGGCCAACAAGCAAGGTACATGAATTTCCCATGCTTTTTGTGTGAATGGGACTCTAGAGCCAGAGGAAGACACTGGGGTGAAACTAATTGGCCAAAAAAGAAAAGATTTAGTGCCAGGCACAAAAAATATAATAAATTGCCTGCTGATTGACTCTCAGAAGGTTTTGCTACCCCTGTGACATACCAAATTAGCAATAATGAGCAATTTATCAAAGCTTTAGACAAAGTGGTCCAGTTTCCAATATCTTATTCAGAAATTTCCAACTTTGACTGAATCAAAAGTGAAAGAAGGCATTTTTGACGGCCCACAGATTTGCAAACTCATGAAGGTCGTTCATTTTAGAAATATCATGACAGACATAGAGCTTCAAGCTTGGGACTCATTCAGTGAAGTTGTAAACAAGTTTTTGGGTAATGTTAAAGATGATCAATATGAGCATGTTGTTTAAACCATGCTCGAAAAGTTAGACAGTCGGATGCAATATGAGCTTAAAATTGCATTCTCTGCATTCACATCTTTAGTGTTTTCCTGAAAACTTGTAACTTGGGTGTACTAAATGAAGAAAAGGGAGAGAGATTCCACCAGGACGTAAAGGAGATGGAAACAAGGTACCAGGGTTGATGGGATGTCTCCATGATGGCCGACTACTGTTGGTGTTTAATTAGAGACAACTCTTGTCAGGACCACAAACGCAAGTCAACTCAGCATTCGTTTTCAACAAAGCGGAGGAGAAAATAAAACCGTAAGGTATATTTGAAATTTCCTAGTTCAATGTAAAGTGTTGCATCTGTAGAATTCAGATTGTTTCTTAGTTTGTATGTTTTCACACATTTTAAATTATACTTAAAAACTAGAAATAAACTCACATATTACATATTTCCTTTCTGCATACCAAATAAACTGGCATGTAATATGAAAAAAATGGAAAGAGGATTTGAATTTAGCATATAAAAATTAGGTTTAGAGACCTGTTTAACCCCATGCTGCAGAAAAAAAAAAATTATATTCACATGCCTGTGTTGTTATTATTATTGTTTAATTTACGATCGCTCTGATGTGTTTTATTGCATGTTTTATTTCTTAATCTCACCAATACATAGCATTTGGTATGTGCTGAAAAATACATGCAGTAAACTGTACGAGAAATTATATGCACAAGATTTTGGTTTATATAGTTGTTTTGTTCATACGTTTTTTGGGGTAAATTGTAGAATAAAATCTGTTATGTAAAGGTACTTAATATAAAGGCATCATCACTTGCTGCCTCCCCAAACTTGCAAATCACGAGCCACCACTGGTGATGACTGTTCCTTGCATGATTTAACTGTGAATACAGTTTCTGTCTTCTTAATTTTTCCATCTTTTTAATTTTTCCTTTTAAGAGTTCAAAGTTTTAATTACTCTGGCCAAAAGAGGGCCACATACAGGGAAGACATGTATGATATGTACATTAATCTAAGTTATTATGTACATGTACATTGAACATGTTGAACCATAATAAACATTTGTTAATCTGTCCTGCTACATTTAGTTTTGTGAGTAATCAAATTCCAAGACTAGAGTTGGGTCTTCTTTTGCCTGTTGAGTAGATTCATTGTTTAAATCTTAATAAACGTTTGCTCTCTTTTTGTGCTCTTCATACTGCATTTGCAAGGATCATGAGAGTTAGCATCTAATTTCTGAATACAGGACATTCAAAAATCGTAAACGTACATTTTTGGTTTTTTAAAGCTGTAAAGGTACTTATTAGTAAAATATCATAAATAATTGGAATACTTCATTTTCAGGTCACTTCCGGTCTTATTCTTGTAGTGTCCAGCAAAAAGAGAATGGAGGATTTTAACATTTAATTTGGGATTCTGAAAATAGATTTTACCCATCCCAGAACTTCTATCTTTGGGATAGTCGTTAATTTTTTTTTTCCTAATAGATTATACACATGTTTTATTTTTTGTGGTGTTATCATTTAGACCCCCTTCGCTCAACAAAAATCTCATTATTCAGGATTTTGGTTTGAATTATGCGTATTATTTTCTCTGAAATGTTGTGTAACTGTAAAAGTAAACTTTTTACATACCTTAACATGCACACTATCATACACTAAAGAATTGTCCGGGTATTTAATCTTTTCAATTTAGGATTTTCACACCTTTCTACACATCTAGCTAATTCACTAACTTGCAAAGATTTGTCTCCAATTTTGTAAAAAGTAATTTTATTTCTTTTTTATTTAAAATAAAGAGAGTTGAAGGTTGTTACACTACATCACTAAAATATTCTTACTTGAACGCGTTTCGGGAGACGGCTTGTTCCCATCATCAGCATGTTCTCTCAGCTTACTGTCCATACTTGACCACATTCTACCTGATATGTTCTTGTGCACTTGCATTCAAGCAGCATGCACTAAGCTCGTAATCATTCTACACAGACTCTGGATTTAAACTAAATATGGCTTTTCACCTGCAGCTCCTTCTTTGAACACATTCTGTGCCACCTAGTGTAAATCAATCAAAACCAAACTTTGTAATCATACAGAATACAGGTTTGGCTGCGATTTAAATAGTTTTCCCTAAAAAAACATAGACCCATGTACACTTCTTCTGGCAAACACCTCAATTGCTTTTCCCTCAAGGTATACACTAGAGGACTGCAAGTGGGCAAGCATAGGGGTCGTAGATTTTAAATTGGCAGCAGTTCATGTGGATTTACCAATGTTTCCA
Organism: Deroplatys truncata; assembly: GCA_030765065.1. Taxonomy (NCBI): domain Eukaryota; kingdom Metazoa; phylum Arthropoda; class Insecta; order Mantodea; family Mantidae; genus Deroplatys; species Deroplatys truncata. The sequence continues at coordinate 162,556,099 of CM060983.1, forward strand.
ATGAATGACAAGCAACCAAATGAGTGCTCAGCTGTTTTCAATAATCTTTTCTTTGAATGCTCTGTTGCTGGCACATATACCTAAAGTAGCTAAAAGAAGGCTGTTTTTTCTTATGTAAACGTGCATATTGAAAAAGATAGAGTTGTGTCTATCTCAAGCAGGAGCTCAGACATGGTATCTTCAAGTGGTAAGAGCCTGCAGTAAACAAAGTTAAAACAGGAGAGCTTATTGTTGTCAACAAGAAAGGAAAATAAATTACTAGCTGTGCGGGAACTAAATTTGGGGAAGTAAGAGTGATGTAGGAGTGGTTCATGCTGAAGTACTGCAGCACGATAATATTCTTGATTTCCATAGTTAAAAATGTTAACATACCATGCAAAAAATACAAATAATTCATATCAAATGAGAAATGGAGCACTGCCAATAAGGAGCTCTCCAAGTATGGTAAGCATGTGAGGTTAACCGTTAACAATGGAATGCATCTGCAAATTTCACATGCTGAAAGTGAAGAAGCCTGTTTGAGGCAGCCTCCTACAACAAGCCATGCTGCTATATGTGGCAATGTCAGATCTGGAGGATAGTTCTACAGATTTTGTCTGTAATACAGTATGGATTTACCGGGCTGGAATTTCAATTTATATGAAATAGAAATGTTGGAAGGATACAATATATAAATATTTTACATACAATTTTCAGTAATATTCACTTAATATGGGAGATAAATTAAACTTAATCCAAAAATATTAATTTGAAGAATTCTAAACATTATACAGAGTGTCCCAAAATTAGACTGAGAAACATTGTGAACTGGCAGATAACATTTGGACAACTTTTTGTTAAGGCATGTTTTTTGCTGTGGTACTTCAAGTGCAGACGGGTTAATGTCATTACTGCTTCTCACCCAGTTTGTTTAAATATGACAAAATGAACAACGTAAATTACAATATTGTATTTATCTTAGTAAGGTACATAATCTTAGTTCCAGGAACAAAACCAGAAAACACAAACATCTCAGTGTTTACAGTACACTACAGCTTTCCCATTCAAAGCAAATGTTGGAGTGCATGTCCATTGCAGTGAACGCAAACAGTACATTGGCATGCTATATTCTGCCATACTCTCACAAAGACACTAGGCATTTCTCTGCTTTTGCCAGCTGTGCAAGCTATTCATGCCACAAGTTCCTCTTCAGACTCAGCAGGCATATCCTAAGGTACAGTCTTTATGTTTCTCCACAAAAAAAAAAGTCAAGTGGGGTAAGGTTAGGGGAGGTGTTGGCCAGGCAGTGGATCCACCCCTGCCTATCCAATGAATTGTAGAGATAAGATGATGACATACTTCAGCCCCAAAATGAGTTGGTGCCCCATCATATTGAAACCACATATCCTCTGTGATATGAAGGGGAACTCTTTCCATTAGATCAGGGGCAGAACTTGTTGCAGGAATAGGGCATAGTGGAGATGAGTTGGGCTGATAAAATATATCGGCCTATTAAGAAGTTATCCAGAATACCGACCCACGCATTAACACCAAATCTCATTTGATGACATGTAGCATGGGGAATTTTGAAGGCCCAAACATGTGAATTACTTCAGTTAAATAACTGCTCTGTGTGAAGCTTGCTTCATCCGTGAACAAAGACATGGGATGCCAATTGTAAGTCATTTTCAATTTTGTCCAAATACCATTGAGAAAATTGTTATTGCAGAGGATAGTCTTCAGGCTTCATTGTGTGGACCTTTTCAAAGTGAAAAGGATGCAACTACATTTCCTGCAGAATTCTTCCCACAGTAGTATGACTTAGGTGCGATTGTCGAGCAATGGTACAAGTACTTGCTGCAGGATTGTTCTCAATGCATCACAGCACATCTTCCTCATTCTCAGGAGTTTATACAGAACATTGCTGATCTTGACCTTCTGCTCATCTATCCAATGAGACCCTCTCATGTAGTCTACATTCAGGTGTATGTACTATGCTATGCAAATGTGCTGTGATAAGGAGCTCTTCAGTTTCAGAAGCATTCCTGGTAAAGCCTTACAGCCACATGATCAGAACCAGCTTTTCCATACACCAACATTCATGTTGGTCATCTCATTCCATATGTACTATTCCATTGTTGTAAATAAACTAAGGCATGGCTGAGAATACATAGTATGCAGCATGCATTCTGAAAAACAACAATGCACAATTTCAAGGAAGCTCAACATTGAGCACAGGAAGTAAACATAGGATAAACAGACTGAAGCGTTTCTGTGTTGTTTCTTTCGTGTGTTCTGTTTTTGTTCCTTGGACTAAGATTATGTACCTTACCAAGATATATACTGTACTGTAATTTGTGTATTTAGACAAACTGGGTGGGAGGCAGTTTTGGAGAATGCTCAATCAGCATTGCGCTTTCCCCATATTGTTTCAAAATAATTTCTTTTCAGAGAAAGGACTTCCTGAAATGCGTTTCTCGTAGTGTTGAATCTAGAATTTTCGTTTGCAATACCTCAAAAAGAATTTCTGAATGATAAAATATTCTTGACAAAATTAATAAAGGAATTCAAGGAGAAATTGAATGAGCCCGTATCACTCATAACGATCCCCAGTCTTCAGAATTTTCTATTATATTCAAAGAACATTAATAAAGGACTTCTCATTTTCTGTACTATTGATAAGCCATGAATAGAAGGTAGATCGAGTTTGTGCAGCCCTGGTTATCTTTCTCTCCATGAATTACTTGAATGTGAGAGTTCCTTTTGAAGATGTGGAGAAAAAGGCAGATATGTCAGATAGTATTTTAAAAAACATGGCAATTTCTGGTATTGCAAGTAGATTGTTGTAAAACCACATTCAAAGCATGGCTGTACCAGTGGGTGATAATGCCTTGTACATATATTTCTTAAGCTTCCGTTTGCAGACCACTTATTTGTCCTGCCATAACTGCTGCTCCATCACAGGTCTGACCACCCTGACAACATACTCGCAAAGTACTGCTACAGATTGAATTGATCTGAACGTCAGAAAATCCTTGACTCTCCTTTGTCATTTAAATATTTAAAACAAGTAGATAGCTGTGATTTGTTTGTTAATTCTGTAGCTTCATCCAGAAGTATTATAACACATTCAGAATTGCATATTTCCTTTTTAATGAAAAGTATTGAGGGAACGCATTTTATTAAATTGTTTTGAATGGCTGAGGGTATTCCATGGAAAACTGTGCTATCCTTCACGTGTTTAGCAAGTAAATTACCATAGCTCTAAACTTCCTGTGCTATGACAGCTTTTTCATATCTAGTAATGGATGTTGACAGTGCATTTAGATTGCATGACCAAACAAATAGCTTTTCAGAAACATTGCAACCTGCGAACCAACTAGTTTTCTTGTACTGTGCAGCCTGAAACTGCCTCAAATGTGTCTGCATTTGATCGTATGTTTTGTTAATTACAGAAGTGGTCTACCTTTTGTAACTATTTCTTGTTTTTCAGAGGAAGTTCTAGACTTCAATGGTTTTTTAATTAAGTAGTGCATTATGTGCTCCCTTTGATTTTCTAGCAAAGGTAATAAAATACTATATATATATATATATATATATATATATATATATAAAAAATATTAATTTGTATAGAAGACACCACTTATATGTAAAAATGAATCAAATCTAAAGAAAATAATAATGTACATTTCATTATCTCCAAGTACCAGTGCAACAATTACAACTGTGTGCTGGCCACAATGTAATCACACACTTTGCAATCCGTCCACTACTTTCTTAACTGTAGCATTCACAGGACAAGCTACATCTGTAATCTTTCAAGGTGGGAAATGCAAGAAGGGAAGTATGTGCACACCTCTTTGTTGCGTGAAAATGAGCTGATACGGAAGATAGCATGTATTGATATAGTATGTTGACAAACTTCACAACACTGCTAGTGTGGAACGGCTTAAATATCTATCAATAATTTCTAATGCTGACAGATATAAAGAGGAGTTTTTCTCACCAGATATCAATTTTGGATAAAGGCCGTAATTATTGATTATTTTTAAATGCATGGAGAATATGCTGCTGCTAACAGTTAAACTAAACATTGAAATACTTTTGACATTTACATTCTTTTATTGAAGCAATGTGGCACAAAGCACTGCCTCAATTGAAGGTGTTGATTCTGAACATTAGGCATCAATTACTTTGGTCATTTTGGACAAGAATGTGTAGATGAGCTTTATTTTGCCATTATGCGCATCTAACGTGGTTGTACTGAAGAATTTATTGCAAAACACTTGCAGGAGGAGAGTATGTAGAAGAAATACCAGTTAAATTTGTTCATGCTTCACCCCATCCCTAAACTTCTGAAAATCACCCCATAAAAAGCTACAAAAAGAATTTGATATGGAATTTATAAACTAACAGCTGAAATGTAAATTTATGCAGTATAAATGTATCTAATTTTGAACCTAAACGTCCTTCCTAGCAAAGACACCAAGAAATTTAGAAGATAAATGCCAAATTAAATAACATTATCATTAAGACTTCTTGTCTGTTTACTATGCTTCGTGCACGTTCAGAAAGTGAATGCATTTGCTGAATACATGGGATAGGGTTTCAAAATAATGAGAGGGAATGAAATGTCATAGTAATGTGTAGTTGAATAAATTACATGTACAACGTTTCCATAGTAACTGTGTATGCCACCATTGCATTGCCGACACATGACAAACCATTAGAATATGCCTGGCCTGCGCCGGTTACAGTAACACCAACTTCTATCTGCGATCGCTGCAGCATAAACAAGTCATGTTTTCTGTAGCTCGTGGTGTCCTACAGCGTTCTTGGATCTGTTCAGAAATTTCTTGGGTAGTGAGGAGTGCTTTGGCATCATTCCATTTTAATGCGGTTATTGCCTTGTAGGTTTCGAGTGTTTGGTGCATGCTGTGGGCATTTTCAGTTTTGCATAGTGGATCTTTAATTCATGTTAAGGAATGGTGACAAAGATTATGCAAACAAAAGAAAACCTGAGCATTCCCGGGAGATGAATAAAAATGTGTTTATTAAAGGTATCCCAATTAAAGAAGGGGCGCGGAAAATAATATGCTCGTTAGAGTATTTTGAAAAGGAAGACTTAAACGGGGGACCTCTTATTCCAATCTCCAAGGTACTTAAGAGACCATGTTTGCTGTAGGAATAAGTAAGAATGCTATGGTTAAAATGCAGAAGAAAATAAGCCATCGTTGTCAAAATTAGAAACTCCTGGAAAGCAATGGCGGATCGTAGTTCTAAATTCTACAGAAGCCAGGAACCTTTATTGCAAAATCCCCTTTCCTTTCGTTTTAATGCAATCAGACTTTCCTAATTACAATGACTACAACTAATGGTGGCAATCACAATTGTTTACAAAGGAGTCTATAGGGGAGCGGAGGGCAGAATGGTAAGGTTAAGTTTTCATCATTAAATAACACAACAAGAATGTTATATGTAGGTACTGTCATCTTTCCACAATATGTTGTATCATTTCCAACTTGAGTATAACCAACTAAAATCTCACTTAGAACCGGTGGAGAGCAATTGATTTTTTTTGGGCATAGAAATTCTTGGCATGGCTTTCTTCGGAAGGGAAGTACAACCGGTGGTCCCGTGTCATAGATTTACGGCATGCAAGAGAACCTCAAGCCTGATAAAGGGACCTCTAAGCAAAATTTCCTTTCTTTCATGCCCAATGTAGAATGGGGCACTAAGAACCACAGTAGTTGAAGAGCATCCAGAAATAAAAATGAATTTAATTTATTGTCACTTACAACCACAGTTTAAAGTACAAACTGATTTGCAGAAATCTGCTTTTTTCCATCTTTCCCCCACCCTGAGGGCATGATAGAAGATCATTATAATGGCATTTGAATGTAAATTAGACACAAAATCATCCCAAATTAATAACAGGAACTTTCTGATCACAAAATTAAGTTCAATGAAATTAGTTTTCATTAAGCTTGTCTACAAAAGTCACAAACATAGAATGTTTTAGTAGCTGTGAAGTCTGTACACTTACCATGGGCCCATTTGTTGCAAAAATTGCACTGAATCCACATTTCCCTATTTCTGTCATTAGAAAATTGCTCATTACAAAATTGCTCATTACAAAAAAGTCATGACATCTTGTCAACAGGTGGTACTGGGGATTTCAGTTGGATAGGCCTTTGATGATCCATTTCTACGATGTGGCTTCTCTTACCATGAAACCCAGGATTGACTTGGAATATTAAATTTCTTTTTATATTCTCTTGCTTCTTTTTCTGCAAGTCTTTCTTGAAAGGAAGTTGTTAGAGTTTCAAACTTCTGAATGTTACATCTTTTTATTCCCATTTTTCAGCCTTGGGAAAGGGTGAAAGAATTTTTGGAGACACGTTGAATGAAGATTCATGATGTTTATCGGTCTAGTAAATGGACTGCATAAATCCTGGTTTTCACTAGTTAAAGGTTGTGGATTACTATCATTTTCAGTTAAAACAGCAAAGATATTGTTGCTAGAAGTAGGGTTATGTCTAGTTCGAAGGCCACTAGGAGATTTACATTTATCAACAGATGAATTTATTGTATCCTTTGCAGTCATAGGATTGGCATCTTTACTAGACATGCACAAATTTCCGCCTTAAACATTTAAAACATCTCTGCTGGAGCAATCTTGAGTGCTCAGAATGAAAAACAGCAGAAGATCCAGCAGGCACCTAATCTCTTAGACACTTGATCATCCGAAGGATTAGCAGTATTTGAAGGCCCTGCACCCATAGAGGTTAATGACGGATCATGGTGAACAAAATGGAGCAAAATCATCGTCTATAAAAGTAGTCTTGTCGAATGGCCATACCCCACACTTCTTAAAAGCTGATGCAGCTGAGGTTACAGTTACTCATTTTAAAAAGCACCTTTGACAACACAAGGCACAGCATATTGATTTATTCTTCTACATTGATGCTGCTTTTGAAACATGTCTACGGCTCTTTCAAACATAGTTTTGAAGGATTTAAAAATGGACACATTGAGCGGTTATAGTTTGTGTTATGTGAGGTGGCACTGACACCATAACAATACTCTTCTCACGTCTAGATGAATAGACTTTAAATTTAGTTTCTTAATTATGGACGCTCTTTGACTGTTATGATTCTTAATGTGCTATTCTATATTGTGCATGAAAGACTAGAAATGTTGCCCAGAGGCCTCTCTTTCAGGCTTGAGGTTCTTTTACATGCCGTAAACCCATGGCACAGGACCACCGGTTTTACTTCCCTTGCGAAGGAAGCCATGCTAAGGATTTTTACGCCTGAAAAAAGCCCATCGCCCTCCTCCGGGTTTGAACACGCGACCTCAGGAACTAGAGGTTAGCTTGGTACCATGGAGGATGACAGATCAGTAGACCTCAGGTTGATATCAGCTGTATGGTTATCAAGTATCAGAAAGCAAGGCTGCATAGGAGAAGGACGGATACATTCCACAAAATATATGAACCAACCATATCTGAGTTTATCCAGCCCAAATCACTGCACCATGCAACACTTCCAATTGGACCACTGTCAAGCATTCTGTCCGCTACTTGCTTCCTCTTGCCAAATATGAAGTTTGGGGGTATAGAGTTTCCAACAGCATTGCAACAGACAATAATAGTGGCCAGTTCTCCCCTTTCACAATTGCTGACGACTCCTGTTGTCTCTTTCCTTTTGTGAAAATTACTTTTGGGGGCCTACTTGATGAAGTCTTTACGCCAGCTTCACCGTTATTATAGAGGTCTAGGAGAGATAACAAAGCTGTGTGTTTTGTAGACCTCTTCCAAATTAAAAAAAATCGCTGGACCATAGTTTTATTAAATCTAGAACACCTAGCCAGACTAGTTTGATTCTGGGGTTTTGTCATAAAAGCTTCCACCAAGCCCTGCAAGCTTTCCCTTTCTGAAATGCATGCTCAATATTGTTTCTCAAGGCTAGTGAGAGGCCAAATTTTGTAGTGATTCTTTGGTCAAACCGTAAAATGTTCTAACCCTTGTGCATGGCTTACAATTTCCAGTTCCAAAGCAGGAGAAAATACCTTTGAATAAATATTGTCCAAGTACCTTTGTGGAAGACCCTATCCTTAAATGTCTATGCAAAGTACCAAGTGGAATACTCGTATGTATCTCCTTGATGCTTCTGCAAGGAATGTTTCTCTTGCTGCTTTAATTGCTTCCTCCATAGCACACACTGTGCAACTTCCCTGGCTGATAGTCTTGTTGTATTTACTTACCATCTGAAAATAAAAGGAAGGAAGGAAAAATAATTTATAGTTTTGATGAAATACGAAACTGCTAATACACTTTCAACCAAATTAATTCATAGATCCTTGCTGTAGAAGCACACATAAATAAAACTAATATAATACAATGTAACTATATATTGATATAGCATATATGTGACATATTGACTTAATAATCTTCAGTAAATGAGTTAACTGAACTAATATTTAATAAATTCCAGAGTTGGAGAGCAAGGTGGGAAGCTTTTCACATTGCCCTAAACACAATTACGTCCTCTTTTCCCCGGACATGTCCTCTTTTCTAAGTAAAAATAAAACTTTTTTTTACTCAAGGGGAGAAGAAACTATTTTAAGTATATCCTCGCTGTATTGCTTACGAATACGAGGTGTGATCAAAAAGTTTCCAGAATGGCGTCATAACTACTACACAACAGTTTGTATTGTCTAATATGCACTGTCACCCTCGAAGTAGTCTCCTTGGGAGTTGATACACTTGTCCCAGCGCTTCTGCCACTGCTGGAAGCACCTCTGGAAGTCCTCTTCTTTCAACATGTTCAGAGCCTTCTGCGATTCGCGATGGATGAAATCAGTGTCCTCAAAACGGTGTCCTCGGAGCCGCATTTTAAGTCGCGGGAAAAGAAAAAAGTCCGCTGGTGCCAAATCTGGAGAATAGGCGGGATGGGGAACTGTATTCATCCTATTTTTATCAAAAAATTGGCGAACAGAAAGGGCTTTGTGCACGGGCGCATTGTCATGATGCAGGAACAAGTCACCACTCCATTTCTCCGGCCGTTTGCGTCGCACATTCTCCCTTAATCTTTGCAGCACTTGTTTGTAGAACACTTGATTCACTGTTTGACCCTGTGGCACAAATTCCTTATGTACAATGCCTTTAATGTCAAAAAACACAATCGTCATTGACTTCACTTTGGATCTAACTTGTCTGGCCTTTTTCGGGCGTGGAGATGAAGGACTCTTCCATTGTGAAGATTGTTGCTTCGTTTCTGGATCGTACCCATAAATCCATGTTTCATCAGCAGTAATAATTTTCTCCATAAACTGTGGGTCATTTTGTAGCTGTTCTTTAAGATCTGTGCAGGCAATCACACGGATTTCCTTTTGGTCATTTGAAAGCAGGCGGGGCACGAACTTGGCGGCAAATCTTCTCATGTCCAAATTGTCTTTCAAAATGCTTTGAACACTTCCAAAGGAGAGTCCTAATGAGTCAGAAAGCTCTCTTATTGTAATGTGCCTGTCATTTAAGACCATTTCCCTCACCTGATCGATATTTTCATCAGTTTTGCTGGTACAGGGTCGCCCCCGAACGATCTGCATCTTTAACTGATATCACACAACTTTTACATTTCGAAAACCACTCAAATGCTTGAGTTTTGCCCACAACTTCCTCCCCATAAGCTATTGTTAATATTTCATAGGCTTCTGTTGCAGTTTTACCGAGTTTAAAGCAAAATTTGATGTTCGTTTTTTGTTCTTCGTAATCTGACATTTTTGCTACGCGGAAAAATTGCAGCACATGCAAAACACGTGTTGACTTCAGAGCGTCCACCTCGTCACTGCATGCTCACAAGAAGTCACGTGATCTCATTGTTATCGGAAAGAACGCTGCATGTACAGTCTGTGTAAGAATTAAAGAAATCTCAGCGTCAGCATTGTTGTGAAGCCATTCCGGAAACTTTTTGATCAACCTCGTATTAAGGATTCTGCTTTCGTTGGTAAATACAGTTCAGAGTTACAACAGGTTGTCAAAAACTGTTTGATTAAGAAACGCAAAGCCTAGTTTGTCTCGTTCGTCAGAATTTAGCGCACATAATTTATCTAGTTTGCTCTCTCTCTCCCCAGTCGCAGCACGCGCAGCAGTCATGATATGACTGTATTAAACTGTGGCAGTTGACCGACGATAAACATTAGTATTGTATGCTTTAAAATTTAATCATTCATTTTAATTGTTCTGTGGTGCAAATACTGATTGAGATTTCGAGCAGAATGGCGAAAAGAAAATTCGTGTTTAATAACATACTTCAAGAAAAGTTCAAAGCATTAGTAAGGGAAGAAATTGGAGTCGGTCAGAATGTTCCGTTTGTCCGGCTGGCAGACACACACACCCATGTGTGTGTGTAATCCTGCGTCAATTGCACATTGGATGAGTGACCACTCCTATAGTCTTCCCTTCACGAAACTAGGCAGTTAATTCTGTATGCCGTGTTTTCCGCCTCTTTTAGAGTGCCAAGATCGAGTTGAAGTATGGAGGTAAAATGACTTCTAGGGCCACAGTAGTGTAGTTTTTAAAGCTCCTGATATAAGAAGACAGGATAGCCTGTTTCGCTTGACAGTGGTCTAATTGGAAGTGTTGCATGGTGCAGTGATTACCTGGAACCTACACTTAGATAAAGTTACCACTAAGGCAAAATGGTCCCTTATGGCCGGTTACCATCTCATAGGTTAAAGATTGGGACTACAGCCGCATATGACCAAATGGCTCTATCAGGTGGTGGTTAAACCACACATAACCTATGAAGCTTTGGTGTGGTGGCAGAAAATCCAGCAAGTGAAAGCGAAACTTGGTCCTTTCTGATCCAGGGTTCTTGTATGAGGACTGGCAATTTCATCCTTGACAGTAAAGCTGATGTAGCTTTTCTGTGTTGAAGGTTGAGTTGTAGGATTTTGATCTTTGCCCTTATCTTCTTTATTTAGAAGAGTAAAGTGTACTTTCCCGAATCCTAGGAAAGTTCTCATGTTGGAAGGTTTTACAGCTTCTGGTGTGGTATCGTCTATTAACACAACAAGAATTTATGCTTTTGGATTCTTCTTGTTGGAACTGACGATTCTCCAATTTTTTGTACCTAAGGTATTGCTTTGTTTGCCAAGCACTTAAAGGATTTTGTGTGGGATCAGCCTTTGGGTAAATCTTAAGGATTTTGAACAACCCATGCTCACTCTCAGGATTTCCCTCCGTTCTCCTGTCCGTAGCTCAGCTCCTTCCTCAGCTTTAGTTTTAAGTATTGTTTCCATTATCTATTTCTGAGTTTCCTCATTTGCATATACCAGTACTGAAGCACCTACTTCATGGTATGAAGCTGCAAATTGGGGATGTTCTCCATGTCCCAGAATTTTAAATTCTTCGTTCATTCTTTACTTGAATGCTCTTACTTGGCACAAAATATCTAACAAGCACTTGTCAATTTTACACTTTTGTGATTAGAAGTGTCCACCATAACTGAAATGTACTTCGCAACTTTCAGCTCCTCACAAATTTGAATCAATGCGTATGGAGCCAACATATGCAATGTTACAGATTCATACTTTGTTCTGGAACAGGTAAATTTCTTCTCAAACAGCTTCCTGATGATCGCAAGTGCAGTCCATTGACCTGAAGGAATGGTTAGGTTTAATTGCATGGAAAGCTAGCAAACCTCGTCAGCAAAATGCTTTTTTTCACCATTTATAATGGTACGATTCTCACATTTTGTAACAGACATCATACTTTGTGACAAAGTTTTTCTTGAAACAGCTAGCTTGTGTTTCTTCACATTAATGTGTTGCACAACATCAGATCGACCTTCATGGTCCATTGAAAAAGTACATTTGCACAAGTGCAAAATAATGTTCGCTTTGCTGATCTAATTTTAGAATTGGAAACTCAGATTTCGTCAGTAAATACACACTTTCGTTTTGGTGTTTCTGTGAAAAGTTTGAATATATCACATAAAGTAACGCAATTTGTGACTCTAACCACACTTCTAAACGCGGCGACCTGAAGCGACGGACAACGCGATAAGAAAGCAGAAGTGACAAACTGCTCGCCATGTGAAAGCATTACATAGTACCAGCCAAAAAAAAGTCAAAATCGTGCCTTGTCAGTTTGGTTTATTATTATTATTATTATTATTATTATTATTATTATTATTATTATTATTATTATTATTATTATTACACTGGGGGACAAAATACAATTTCGTGTGCCTTGAATTTTCCACCTGATTCTGGGTATTTTGATGCTGAAAATGTCTTCCATTTCATTCTAGCAGCTCTGGTTTATGAGATACTGATGATATTTATAAATTGCTCTTATGACTACTTTGTTTTACACCACCATTTGTAAATTGATATATTATTTGTATTATACTAATTTATTTTATCCAAGGTCTATTCATGTTGTTTGCAGATGTACTTTAACTATTCTGACATTTATGTCTCCTTTTTATAAGCACTGACGTGGCTTAGTAGGCACTAATATGGCTTCATCACAAAGAAAATGTGTGAATAATCCTGATGTGTTTTGTTTCATCAGTGTGGAATACACATTCATCCAGCAAAGAAAACCCATAACCGATTTTGTAAAAAGATCTTATTTGGCATCTTTCATAGCAAAACTTGGAGACCAAGATAAGACTTGGGCACCTCACATCGTATGTAAAACATGCACAGAGCATCTACGACTGTGGAAAAATGGGAAGCGGAAGTGCTTAAAATTTGGGGAACCAATGATATGGCGAGAACCAATAAACCACAGTGACGATTGTTACTTTCAGTAAATGTAAAGGACATCAATAGCAAAAACCGGAATACGTGAAAACATCCCGATCTACGCTCTGCAAGACGTCCCGTTCCACATTCAGAGGAGATACCTAAGCTAGTTTTTATCAGTCTTACAGAGTCATCAGAAGAAGTGGATGAATCAGCTAAAAGCTATGCTGAGCAAAATGACAGTTATTTTACAGGACCTTCATCAGTTGTATCTGGTTTTAATCAAGCAGAATTGAATGACCTCATTAGAGATCTTAATCTTCCAAAGAAGTCGTCAGAATTATTAGCTTCTAGGCTGTCAGAGAAACAATGTCTGTTACCGGGAACAAACATGTACATTAGACGGCTAAAGTCTCGCATCGCGATCGTCTGCTGTTGAACAGCAGGCAATGCAAAGAGAAAGAAATGCAGAATTCTTCCGCTATGCACGCAATGCAAGCATAAAGTTTGGAGTTTGCAAACTCTTGCGTTGCGTGACTCTATGTGAATGCTTCCAGTAAATAACATGAATGCAAAGTCTTGCGCTTATGCCACGTCTGCACTTACATTTCATTGTGAATGGGCCCTAAGGCTAACTGGTTAAGATATGCTCACTTTTTTGTGCACTTGGTTGTAACATAGCATCAAATTACACTACCTGCACAGTCATTTGGACCGATTTCCAGACAATCTTGGAGATGTAAGCGAGGAACAGGGTGAGCACCAGGAAATAAGTATAATGGAAGTACGCTATCGGGGACGATAGGATATACATATGATGGCGGACTACTGTTGGAGCATCCATTGCGAATGTCCAATATCATTGCATCGGAGGAAATCACATAAACGAGGATTCAGAGGCCCGATGGAAGAATATCAATGAACCTAATGCAGCTAGTATATAAATAAATTATGGTATTTGATAGAAAGTTACTTTATGAAAATGAATGTGCATGATCCATCCAAATGTATTCTGTATTTAATTGTGTGGAAGTAATATAGTTGTATATGCGGACCAGTAAGGTTATTTTGGTGCATAATGTGAATAAGCTGTATCTCAAAAACTGGAGCTGATAGGGCAAAACTCAGAGCATTTTTGGAATCAGTGACTCAATTATAGTCAGAAATAGGTCAGAACTGTAAGGCACCAAAATCCCTGTTCCCCAGTGTTATTATTACTATTATTATTTATGCACGCTCTTTAACTGCTGTGTTCCTTAGCGTACCATTCTATATTAGGCGTGAAAGACCGGTAATTTTGCTCAGATGTCTATCAGGTTTGAGGTTCTTTTACGTGCCATAGCTCTACGACACGGGACCACCGGCTTTACTTCCCTCCCGAAGGAAGCCATGCCAAGCAGTCAGTTTGGTTTAATCAGAGTGTATTTTCTTTATTATTGTGCTATAACCACATTTTGTTCCCCATTTGGTTATGCTACACGTTACCTAAAAGGACGCTATTTCAAAATCCACCGGACGGTTAATGAAAAACGGGACAATGTACGTCCTGTATGAACTTTTTGGGGGATAATGGAATACAAGCTAAATAAGGGACGATCCTGTAAAATACGGGACGTCTGATCACCCTAAAATACTGTGCATGAGAACTTTGTCTCCCTGAAAAAATGCTAGAGTTACAGAAGGTGAGAGCTCGTGTAACCAGTCAAGTAGCGACTGGACATCTCAGGGCTTTAAATGATGAGAGTTTGTTTTGGTTATCCTTTTTTCATCGTGTGATGTCTCACGTCGATGTTCTGTACAATCAACTTCAGAGTTGGAATGTCACTTCAGCGAGAATGAGTATTGCTTTGAATAATTTTTGTGAAGTTACTGGAATATTAGGAAATACCTGTCATCCGAGTCTCATGAATTTATTTCAAAGAAGAAAAGAACTGAAAATGTTATAACATCTGAAATAGAAATTTGCAGCACTATTTGTGTTCAAGCTAAAGAGAGGTTTAAGTTTACCGGTCATCTTGCAGCTGCTAAACTGTGGAAAGAAATTTTTTTCTAAGTACAACAAGGAATTTCCAGGGAAGAAGTTAGAAGAGACTGTAACAGCATATCCCATGTTAAGCGAGGGGCACTTGAGGACGGAATTGAAAGTGTTATATGAGAGAAAAGTGTTTCATGAAGTGGTGGTGTTCTGAAACTTTATCAAGTACTAAAGGACAGCGGACTCGACATCTCCTTGAATAAAGTGTGCACTCTCTTAAACTTAATATTAACATCCCATATGACGAGAGCAGATGCCGAAATATATTTCTCTACTCTCAGGAGAATCCAGACATTTTTGCAGCACAATGACAGAAGAGCGTCTGACTGCACTCGCAATTCTGACCATCGAGAGAGGGAGAGAGAGAGAGAGAGAGATTGTTGCGAATTTCAACGGAACAGAAGCAGTTTGCCGCAAGGACAGAAGAATGAATTCCATATACAAGAAATGGTTTTCATAGGTACTGTGACCTTTCACTTTCTGTTTGTATATTGTATAGCTAATGCATGAAATGTAGGATTAGTTATTGATTATATGAGCTAATAGAGACACACGCACATACAAAAGCTTAGCGTTTTATGCAGGAATTTCTAGATTTCCGAATATACGCATATAGTATGGTAATTTGTTGTTCACGGATATTCACTTACCCCGAATTCACAATTCAACAAACGGCGGGAATGTAACTCATTCTTGAGAAGTCTTTGTTGTCACTCCTGCAATTTCCCCAATATTTTTCTCCTAAAAATATCCTCTGTGTTATTTGTTCATCCCCATCTATTGATGGTGTAGAGAAATAGCTGATTTCCTCTTGCCCGAGCTTTCCATCCTGCCCTTCTCCCCCATAGATTGGACGTTGGAGGGTTGTTACTTCAAAACAATTTTACTCGACGATCCTCCTTCCCGAATCGTTCCATGGCAACGTGCGTAAGCTCTCAAGAATTCTCAGTACTAGTTTCAATTGAAGCAAAAGTCGGTTTACTGTTGCAAACGAGCATGGCTTTTAACAGCAAAGTATGTAAAAAGCCAAGGTAGCGAACGTAAGCCACAACCCGACTTTTTGGCGTTGAAATTTCGACCAGAATTGCGGCTTATTTTCGGGCCAATTCCGAATTTAGCTTTTATTGCCTGACAGCACTTGTCATACATTGCCATTTAAGGGTGTGCTATACTATGTTAGAGAGTTAATTAGTGATGTTTTATTGTTCGTAGATATAATTATTGCATAATGACAGAATCTACTGCGGGTTTTGCACGAAAGCATCCCTTTACGAAGAGAGGAAAAGCTAATCGTGGTGCATGTATTTAATGTGCTCGCAGAGAAGAATACTTCTTTAGCAGTGAGAGAAGTCGAGCATCTCTGTTCTGAACTTACATGTGTAGGTGTTCGCATCGCGACGAGAATTGAAGACAAGATTCTCAATAAATGTGAGTTGAGTTTCATTATATAGTTTTATGTTTGCGTGCCTTCACATCTTTATTTGAATATTTAATTTATGTTCTTGGCAATTATGACTTTTACTGCAGGTTTCTACTTGGTGTGAAAGCCATAACAAAGGTGCCAAAAATAATAGTCAATCAGGGGAAAGGAGAAGGGAATTTTGCGCGAAGAAATACATATCAGATGGGCAAGGTTATAAGAAACAAGCTTTCGGTACACGCAATAATGATGTCTTCACTCGAAAGCGTTAAAGGAGTTCCAGATCGAACTGCATCTATATTCACTGCACACGGGCCGACAATTAAGAGATAACCAGTGAAGTGGCAGCGCAGCAACTGCCTCCCACAGCACGGAAGACCAGGGTTGCACGGGCAAGAAAGCGTGTACCCCCTGTACTGCTTCTAGCACTGACCTAATGGTTACAATGTCCATTTGCAGGCGGCCCGATATATATTTGGTCTCCTTGCCCCAATTACACTAGCTTCCTCTCTAGCCTTTCCCGAGAGCAAAGCTAGTATAGACGAAAGCAGTCTTTTTTATATGTTTATGAACACTCTTTAACTACTGTGGTTCTTAACGTCCCATTCTATATTGGGCGTGAAAGAACGGGAAATTTGCTATCAGGCTTGAGTTTCTTTTACGTGCCACAAACCTACGACACGGGACCACCGGCTTTACTTCCCTTCCGAAGCAAGTCGTGCTAAGGATTTTTACGCCCGAAAAAAATCCATCGCCGTTCGTCGAGTTTGAACCCGCGACCTCGGAAATAGAGAATAATATGGTACCCCTAGACCACGGAAGGACTAGACGAAGGTAGACTCGTCCCCATTTAATCCTAATGAAGATGTTTATAATATCTTCATAACTTAGCTGTCTTAAAATACCACTTTAAATGCTGAGCATAGTCAGAACGTTGAGCCTGTGTTATAACATGGAAGTTCGAAGTCTGCCTTTGATCGAATTCAATTTTGAAAACGATCTTTCTCTACTGCCGATTCTGGCCATTAGTGGCAGGTAAATTCTAGTGACCGGTATTAGCAAAACGATTTTTTTACTTTTTTCTGGAGAAATTTATACATCCATCTCTCCTGACTTAATATTGTTTTCATTTTCATCTTTTGAAACTCGTAGTAAAAAGCCTTGAACTAAATAATTGCATTTCCCAATGGAACTCATTGTTATATATTTCTACTAAGTTTTGAGCTACTGCAATTATCTATTCTTAATAAGTATATCCAAGCTATTAAGAAACCCAAAACGGGTATTAACTAGTCTGCGTGCCTCGAGCATGAAGATTCTAAATTTGTGAGATGAAGGAAACTCTTGGTTCGAACTTTTTTCTAATCAGCTCAGCTTCTGGTGTTTGAGCAGAGTCATAATGAGGTACCTACCAAGTACACGTTTATTTTGGCACTTGCCTTGTGCTTCAGTCTCATTCTCTGCAATCAGCTAGCTCAGTAGCTTTCACTTCATCTCAGGGGTAGATTGTAATTAAGTTAATGGAAAATCACCAGTCATCTTTCTCAGCAGCAAAAGATAGGTGCATTAAAATTTAATATTGACTTAACCTATACATTTCAAATCTCTTTTCGAGATTCTCTGTGCTAAATTTGCCTGGTGGCCAATAATGGTGTGGGTCTGAAAGCAGTACTCAATTTAAGTAATACAAAAATACTACGGTACAAAGCATCGTATGCGTCTGTTGGCATTTGAGACATTGACATTAAATATAAGACTATATCTTGAATTTTCCTTTAATAGCATGTAAAGTCCTCTTCATTCTGATCAAATTTTGTATAATTTTATTATAACTGGCAAACGTAAGTCGTAGATTAAATATGGCTACAGTAAAAACGCAGGTCTATTGTAGAATTTTTAGTTATATATTTGTTGTGTTAACCATTCCCGGGATGTTTATTGTTGTCAGCTAGAGTTTTCCAATATTTTGCGATACCTTTTTGGAATTGATAAATTAGTAGTGTTCTTTTGTTACTCGTGAGGTAATGCAATATCAAGACCCATAGCCATGATGTGGGGTTAGCGTCCCACTCAACAGGTCAGAGTTTTACACCTTGTGTGGTTGAGTGATCTAATGTTAGAAAGTTGAAAAATGTTATTCCATGGTTGGGCTTGAATCTGATATCTTCGGATTTTTGTACCGATGCAGTATCATTGAGTTATTGTGGTGAGATACCCGAAAGTCCATTAAATGTTTCTCATGCAATTCATGTATCCCTGTAAACTTCCAAGACGAGTTCGGCAACATCGAGTAATTTAAAGCGACATGCAATCCTGCAGTTACTTTTAATTGCATGCTTCTAGTTATCTACATTATAGGCTTAATTTTTATTTGTTAATTATTATTTCACGCTTACCATTTGTAAACTAAAGTTGTAAAGTTTGATTAGATTTGGAACAATCACTGGTCATGACCGGATCTCAAACAAACGTGATTTAACTTCACAACTTATTTACTTCCAACAAATCTAATTATTTTGTTTGTTACATTTGAAATACTGAATGTTTGTAACACGTGTAGGTATAGTTAAAACTCATTAATTTGATTGATCGGGTTAGCATAGATGAAATGGCAGAGATATTCATTGCTCACAATATGTTTGAAAATTGCAGACATTTCCTGAAACAATGTTATTCTATGTTTAGCTTACAAATAAAAGATATTATCAGTATTATAATGTCCTCATTTACACTCATTAAATAACTAATTGATTAGCTCCATAAATGGGTATATCTACAGTCAGGCTATATATATATATATATATATATATATATATATCATGAACCGAGCTGATTGCGGTATTCTCGTTACAGGGTACAGGCTATCCCATATAAACTGTGTAATAGAATGGGTGGCCTACGTGCACTCTGCAGGGGTTTCATTTGTGATAATATCGTAAATTGTCCATTATATAATACTGTAAAATAAGTTAGATGCTCAAAAGAAGTCCCATTCTTTCCTGTGACTCTACTCAAAAGCGTTTCCCACTACAATGCCGATGTTGACAGCTTCCATCCTGTTTATAAGGTTGTCTATCAACAGGTAAATTCTATCCCTTATTTAGCCGAATAGAAAATGTCACAGCGTTAAGGTAAGACGGTATTACATGTTCTGAGTATTTGTACACTTGGCAAAAAATGTGGCAGACATTTAATCCACAGGGTAGAGAGATATAAATAAAGCTTTCAGGGATGATGGCAAACGTTTCTGCCATTTCTTAAAATCGTCTCAAGTGGTCTGTTGAGTGGGGTGGAACATTAAACCTGAGGAAGAACTCCCAAGAAAAAGTAAATAAATGTAAACAAAAGAATTTAAATCAGATTTAAAATCTCAATTAGTAAATCTGTACCAAAACAACAGAATATGCACATAATATTTTCAGTTATCGGATTTAACAACTCTAATTTGAAAATTAGGCGAAATTACAGTAAACCTCGCAGATATATTTCGAAAGGTATGTTCGAAAGTTCAAATCAATATTTTATATCTCAAAATAGACTTCAGAAAGTTATAGCGCCTTAATTCAGCTTAACGGATGCCTTTTGTGGAAATATGTGACACAGCCTATACCCCTCAGAATACTTAGACCCTGCAAACGAGTAGGCCACACATTTTACTCTTTCCGAGGCAGTTTGTACTAACAGGTATAGTGCTCCCTCTTTTCACTCTATACTCTATGACACTGATCGGTTTGGAAGTCAGACACGACCTACTAATGTAGGCCCGACTAATTCAGAAAACAACCACGCGTGAGGGAGGTGAAATCATTCATTCTGGTCAATATATACAACTTGCTGTTTTCAAGATCTTTCCTGCTATAGCGGTAAATTTAAATATACCTATTCTTTGTCCATTGAACATTTCTTTATTTTGATGATTTGCTTACGTTTTTTTGTTCTTAGGATTGTGGGGTTGATATTCTGTTACGTCAGTTTCATTTATTTCAATGTCATACATTTATTCTTAGATTTTTTGTTTTCGATATGCTGCTGTTAAAGTCGAAAAATGCTATTTTAAATATCATTTCTTCAAACGAGTTTTCTAACGCAGTCAGTCTTGAACTATTAATTTTATTATTAGATGCTGAATTTCTCTTTTCTTGTCCGTTTCAGAAGTAGTTCCAAGGTATCATGAGAAACTCTCCAAACTCGTTTAACCTTCTGCATACCAAGATAAAAATATAACACGGAAAACCAAGAGGGGTACCACAGTACTCCAAAGCAAAATGTACTGTTAGACATGGTAAATGTACAGAAACAAAAGTAATCTTATATAATAACAATGTGATATACCAGATATGAGTCTTAATTCGAAGTCTGTTATTTACCATGTCTAACAATGCATTTTGCTTTGGCGTACTGTGGTACCTCTCTTGGTTTTCTGTGTTATATTTTTAGCTATAAGTGAATAAAATGACTAACAGAGAAACATATTGTATTCAAAATAATTACACACAACGTATTAAAATTTACAACATTCAATTCACACTTGTACCGACATAAATTTCTATAATGTGCATTTATACATGCATGCTTTCTTGTTACACGGAATCGTAGGCAGGGTACCAGAGAACTCCAATTAGTATTTCGATTATTATTTAGCATATAGATAAATGTATTTAAAAAATTCAACAAGTGGGGAAGGTTTAACAATGTCATAATCTATTTGTAAATGCTACAATTAATAAAATAATTATGTTGGAGTCCTGCAGCACCCCGCTTAGTATGCGGAAGGTCAGTAACCTCGCCTTTCAAAGCGCACATAATTCCATTCGCAATAACGGGATGCTTTTCAAAATGTGCGTCCCCTTTTAGATTACCGTCAAACGCACCTAGCTCTAAAAGGTGAGATGTTTTAACACTGAGCACTGTTTGATTACATGCTCTCACATTTATTAGTTCATTATAATACGCTTTATAAAAGTTGCAGCATCATTCCCACCGAAAACGATAGAACATGGGATTGAACTTTTTGTGACACTCCTGTAACTGTATACAGGGTGGAAACTGAATACGGTGACATTTCATTGTACTCTGAAGTGCGCTGTCTTAGTGTTGGAAATGCCTTAAATAGTTTTTTGAGTTAAAGAATGAAATTCTTACCTTCCTCATCAATTGGGCATGAATATCAAGATAACCTAAGAGATAGCCAATTCATTCATACGCTCGCCTTGACTGATTTAACATCACATCTAAATACTTTGAATCTGAAACTTGAAGGTAGAAAACAAAATATCTCCTAGCTCTATGGGCATATCAAGGATTCCGCAGTAAACTTCATATATTGTAAATTAGATTGAAAGAAAATGACCCAACACACTTTCCATCTTGCCAACGGCTGCAGGAAGAGGTAAAAGATGTAAATTTCAGTGAGTTTTAGGAAATCATAAGTGAAGCGGAGGAGTTCAAGAACAGATTCCAAGACTTTGATGCTCTGAAGCTAAAACTTGCTCTCTTCAACAACCCTATGGAAACTAATGTGAGCCAGGTGCTCTCTGAGCTTCAGATGGAGATTTGTGATTTTCATGCTGATCCATTCTTCCAGGCCAAAAAGTGGGATGTTTCTGAGAATATTTGGAAGTACGTATCAAAACAGCGTTCTCCTAAAATTCTCGCTGCAAATGCTATCACTATTTGGCAATACATGTCTGTTGGAAGTGCCTTTTCAGCAATTACATAAAAAACGAGAAATCACATTGAAAGTACTTCACCAGAATCAAGCCTGATACTTTCCCTGACAGAACTTAAAGTGGACATTGAGAAATTTGTGTCTTAAAAGTAGCGCCAATCTTCTCATTAACTTTCCTGATCAAAAGCGTGTCAGATATATAAATTAATTTCTTCTGTGGATATTTTTTGTTAAACTGTTCCCTGCCTGCTTATTAAACGACGAGTTGTGTTTCATAAATCTCATATCTGTGTTTTTATAAATGAGTAAATTGAAATTTTTATACATAAATAGTATGCACGTAAAATTTTAAATGTTTCTGTAAAAACAAAGTGGTATATCTCGTTCATTTTTCTGTACTCTTCATTTGGAATAATTGAAGTGGTGGCCCTCGCCCCACAATAAGAAGTTCCTATTGGGCCTCAGCTAATGGAAGGTTGCACCACACTGTTTTAAATAATTACCGGGTGGTTTTGGACTGTATCGGTATTTTTTTTTTTTTTTTTTTTCAAATTTTGAACTGAGAGATGTATTTAAGAGGTCCATCATCTCCCTAGAAATACACTACACTAGCAAAACGATAGCATACCATAGCAAACGATAGCTCCTCACTTATCTCTCTCTCTGTCCTCCTCCCGAGCGGGATGGTTCCGTGGTAATGCGTAAAGCTCGCATTCGTGAGGTTCCGGGTTCGATTCCAGTTAGGCCGGCTATTCTGATCATGGGTTTTTTTTTTCGTGGTTTCTTCGGGCCGGTAGCCGAATGCTTCTACCACGAATTTCCTGTCCCATCATTTCGTGTAATCTGTTTCAGGGTTGAAGGATCAGGCGACGAAGTTCGGTGTGTTGCTGTCGGGCGGTGGCGCTACCTTTTAGAAAGGTTTCTCCCTGCGTCGGTTGAACTGCTGACGGACATGCCTTCTGGAGCACCATAGCTGGATTCTAGAGGCTCCCGAGGAGACTCGGGGCTTATGAGCAGGGCTGATCGGCGCCGGATACGTCCAGTCTGGAACCATTAGGAACCCCGTCTGTTTTGCGCACTTCGTCGCCCGGATCTGGTCTCCCTTCGGGTCGCCCCCTCATCCCTTACTCCCAAGTGTCACGTTAGAAATACAAAGGGTCACAATGACCTACGTGAGGTGACCTGCCCCGCTTTGGGGCGCCCCTTCATGATATGTACACCTACTCCTACACACATGTATTCACTCTCCCTCCTTCCCTCCCTCTCTCTCTCTCTCTCTCTCTCACTCACACACACACACATATACATACATACAAACAAATATTTTCATTTTCTCTTTAAGGAACGTATTTCTTCCAAGTGATGTTTCCACACTATGTAATAAAAAATTCTTTCTCTTTTTTGTTCAATTCATGTGCTGCCATTAATGGTAATGGAATGTGAAAAAAGGTAAAAAATTGAGGCTTTGTTTTCATTAGTTATGGGTTTCACAGATTGTTCTGCATTTGGCACTGCCATACTTAAAGGAATCTGAAAATTTAAATATTCCATACTAAGAGAGTAACACATCAGATTTTTCCAACAGCTAAGTCACTATTCCTTTTTCTCGTGGCCATGCAAAGAGAATGGAATTTCAAAGACACCACATACCAGCCCGTTATTACTTTTAATACTGCTTACCTACAGATACTAAATATAGAAAGCATTGCATTCCGCACAAAAATTCCATATTGATAATTCATTGGAAATATACGTTTTGAGATCCATTAAATCCCAAAAAGCATTTTTAGAAAAATTCCGTATGTGTGTGTGCGGGTTTGTATTCGTATCCCTGTCTGTAAAAGAACCATAACTCAAACTACATGTCCGTTAAACTCAAATTTAGTATTCAAGTTCGTTTTCCGATACCGAACTAAACTTTACATGGAAGATCTGCTTTATTTTTTTTCTCTAAAATTGCTCTAACAATTTTTATTAAAATACCATATATTTATTATATTAGAATGAGAAGTAAAATATATATCCTGAAGTTTATGGAAATAAGAAAGAACACTAATGAAATTAAAATTACGTAAATGTGCTCGTAATCAAGAAGGTTAATGAGTTTAATTGTACGCAAATGTGTTTGTAATCCAGAAAGTTAATGAGTTTAATTGTACACAAATATCTTCGTAATCCGAAAGTTAATGAGTTCAATTTTACGTAAATGTGCTCCTAATCCAGAAGGATAATGAGTTTAATTGTACTCAAATGTATTTGTAATCCAGAAGGTTAATGAGTTTAATTGCACGCAAATATGTTTGTAATCCAGAAAGATAATTAGTTGCATTTTACGCCAATATGTTCGTAATCAAGAAGGTTTAATGAGTTCAATTTTACACAAATGTGTTTGTAATCCAAAAGGTTATTGAGTTTAGTTGTACGCAAATGTATTTGTAATCCAGAAGGTTAATGA
Organism: Deroplatys truncata; assembly: GCA_030765065.1. NCBI lineage: Eukaryota > Metazoa > Arthropoda > Insecta > Mantodea > Mantidae > Deroplatys > Deroplatys truncata. The sequence continues at coordinate 162,580,418 of CM060983.1, forward strand.
GTTTAATTGTATGTAAATGTGTTCGTAACAAGAAGGTTAATGAGTTTAATTGTACGAAAATATCTTCGTAATCCAGAAAGTTGACGAGTTTAATTTTCCGCAAATGTGTTTGAATACATAAGGTTAATGAATTCAATTTTTACGCAAACGTGTTTGTAATCCAGAAGGTTAATGGGTTCAATTTTTATGCAAATATGTCTATAATCCAGAAGGTTTAGGAGTTCAATTTTAAGCAAATGTGTTTGAAATCCAGAAGATTTAATGAATTTAATCGTACTCAAATGTGTTCGTAATGTAAAGATTAATGAGTTTAAATTTAGGTAAATGTGTTTGAAATCCAGAAGATTTAATGAATTTAATGGTACTCAAATGTGTTCGTAATGTAAAGGATTAATGAGTTTAATTTTAGCAAATGTGTTTGTTATCCAGAAGATTAATGAGCTTAATTTTAAGCAAATGTGTTTGTAATCCAAGAGATGAATGAGTTTAATTTTATGCAAATGTGTTTGTAATCTAAGAGATCAATCAGTTTAATTTTATGCAAATGTGTTTGTAATCCAAAATATTGAGTTAATTTTAGGCAAATGTGTTCGTAATCCAGAAGTTTAATACGTTAATGTTACGCAAAGATAATGTCTGCATAATTCTGAAGGTCTTATGTTATGCAGTAATGTGTTCGTAAACCTGAAGCTTAATGAATTTTATGTTACACAAATGTAGTGTTTTAAATCTGAAGGTTAATGAGTTTTGTGTTACACAAAGTTAATGTGTTGTAAACCTGAAGGTTAGTCAATTTTATGTTACACAAATGTAAATCGTTTCAAATTTGAAGGTTAATGAATTTTATATTACACAAAGCTGGCGCGTTCATGTAAATCTATTTGAGAAAGAGAGAACGACTTGAAAAAAATTACTGCTATCGTTCGCGATAACACATAAATAACACGCTTTAATGCACGTTTTAGTGAAATTATTTGGCCAGTATATGCGCTTGCTTTAGCGGTGGGACTTGTGTTAAGCACACGTTGGACCAGTTTCACCTGTCCAAATTTACGTTTGGGTAGTTCCTTTCTATTCCGTTTTGGGAACTGTGAGAGTGTGTGTGCACAAGAATTGATTGTGCCTATGAGCAGCAGGTTTAGAAAAGTAATGCAATACCTAATCTAAGGATTTGGAGTGCGGAGGAATGTAAAATGGTTTACACACTTACCTTGCAAAATTGGTGTGCTTTAACAAGTTTTCTTACAATTGTTCAAAGTATTAGTCTGTCATGTGTTTATGTAGCCCTCCGCAGGAATTTAACTAGGTCAGTTATTACTGTCATGGTATTGTGACCGCGCGCGAAGGGCCGCCAGTAAGAGCCGTCCGGTCCGGCTCCTGAGTGGGGCCCTCGACCGGCCCTCGGAATAATAGCCCATATAAGTATGTGCCGCTTCCCTCTACTAGAAGTTGCCTTTCAGCATGTTCTAGTAGCTTCCCTTTCTGGAACACTCCACTTTGTATGCGATGGCTGTATGGGGTTGCTCTTGCCCGTGTTGGGTTAGTTAAGAAGTTACGAGGTTAAGTGCAGTCAAGAAATCGAAGAGTTTGGACAGTTAAAAGTGTACAGTACGAGTGCAGTTAATTTGAGAGTTGTGACTCAGCAGTTCAGCTGTGATTCGATTCGACGGATCAGTTGTGTTCCTATTTGAGTGTGTGTCAAAAATGTCTCAAATGTAAATTTTGTGCTCCGCTGAACACCTAAGTAACAAACAAAGTGTGTTTAGCAGCAACTGGTGTTTTCATTTGTTGCAGTATTTCAAGTGTTTGCTGACGATTTTACTGACGTTGTTTAGGTAAATTCATGTTACTAGTTATTTCAGTACGTAATACTGGCGTATTTAAGTGAGTACTTGGTTACCTACTTTGTTTGCCAGTTGTGTGCACCTGGCCTATTAATTAAAATAATAAGAAAACGAAAAGAAGGGAAACAAAATCCCCATTGTGCTACTGATATTTTAAAGGTAGCTTCGGTATACTTTTACTTTCTCTACTGCTTATCTATAGTAAAGGAAGTATTGCATTCCATCCAAAAATTCAATAGCGAGATGTCACCGGAAGTGCACGTTATGAGACACCCTGAATCCATAATTATGCAGTTTTAGAAAAAGGTGCGCGCGCGCGCGTGAGATTTTGAAGGAAACCCCCCACTCTACTTGGAAGATTTTTGGACATTTTCGAATTTTTCTAAGATGGCTAACAAGTTGGATTAAAATACCATACATTAAAGATATTTACATAAAAATAAATATATATCTTGAATTTTCTGGGAACAGCCTGTGTATCCTCTTCATTCGGAAGAAATTTTGTACGCTCTTGTATAATTGGTAAGCGTTAAACGATAGATGAAAACGTACTGCACAAAAAATGTAGATCTGTTTAAAACACACAATTTATTTCCAATAACTGTTTCGTGGCATAAGCTATTTTTGATATATCCGTTATTAAAGGTTCCAATTTTTCATTACTTGGTCATTCTCTTAAAGTGCTGCCAACATTCAGTTGTTTCTCTCGATTGCATGGAAACAGTATGGAATTTTAAGGCCAGCATATAGCGTCCTGCTCTTAAACATTTGACTATCGCTGTTCTCTTTGTATCTGTAACAAAATATGTAATATAGCTATTTCTGGAAAGTTTGTTTAGATTAAAATGAAGTAGATAGAAAAACAAGCTTTAGTAAGAATAGCTTATATACCCACTAATAAAGATAAGAGGAAAGAGGTCATCAGATTTTTTTTGAAACTTGAATAGTCGAAACTGTTACTTTAAAATACCCATTTTTCCTGTCTCTAGTGGTGGTTGTGGTGGTGATGGTGGCGGCGTGCTCATTGTCATAATTCCTACCTCTCCTTGCCTGTTCCCTTTTAAGTCGGAGATGGGAAGGAGACGGACACGCCGAGCACCCGCCGAAGGGGCCATCGCCGCGCTTTTCTCTGAAGAAACTGCCACGGACCTCGCCGCCGCTGATTCGCCGGCCGCTCCGCTGGCATCTGACGGAGCTCAGCCGCACCTCCGCCGGTGACCGGGCCTTCTTGGGCAGCGGTCACTGCATCTTCCCGGCACCAGCAGTCTCACCGCTCTCTTCCAGTCGACACCACACCTCACCTCCAGCCGCAACAGTCGCCAACAGCACAGCACCTCTCATCACAACATCCAACGCAGCAGCCACCACCACCACAGCATCCTACACCACCACAGCATCCTACACCACCACAGCATCCTACACCACTGCGGTGCAGCGCAGTGATTTCTGGAGTTCTTCGGGATCTGCCCACCAGATATATACTCACCGCAGCCCAACACCGGTGGCCTTCAGCCTTGAAGGCCACGTGCATCATCACGACTCGAGGACCAACCACCTTCGTCCGCCTGTCATTGGCTGATCCGGCCGACCGTGAGGCTGGCTTAAGGTCCGGCCTGCCCTTATTAGGGCAGGTTCTTCGCATAGAGGCTAGCCGATCGGAAAGCCACCAGTCATGCCGCAGATGCTGCTACGGCCACGACACCACAACCTGCGCTGCACCACCCAGGTGCCACTACTGCGGTGCACCGAGTCTGACGACACAGTGCACCAGACACGACCTCCGCCGCCGACGTCGGTACTGCGCCTCCTGCAACGGCCACGGCCACTTCACCGGGCAGGCGCATTGCCCACTATACCCAAGAAGCCATCGACCGTCACCGCCTGAGACCATCCCACAGCGTCAGCCGCTCCTCCGACACCAACGCCACCTTCAGCTCCGGCCATCATCGACACCACCCTACGAGATGCAGTCAAGGATCTCCACACTGAGGTCCTCAACATTGGATCCCGCATGACTCAACAGGAAGAACTCATCACAACACTCACCACCGCCGTCAACTCCGCCGACTCCTCCGCCGTGTAGCCGCATTGGAATCCGGACTACAAGATCTACACGCAAACACCGCTGCCTTGTCATCCACAGTCAACACATTCACCACCAGCTGCCTGCAGCGATTAGACGACACCAACTCCTCAATCAGTGGTCTGGGGGAATCCATCGCCAGTCTGCCACCGATATCAGCACCGCCAGCTCCGACAGATAGCTTGGAGGAGGTTAGGCAGACGACAACAACAGGTCTCGCTGATCAACTCGGGTCCCTGCACACGACGATGGCCGAGTGGACTTCCGTGCTCTCGGGCCTGAAGAGTGAACAGGAACGAACAAACGGCTACTTGATGTCACTAGAAGCCGCTCGCTTTTTCCCAAGCTACAATCGACAACCAGAGGGCTCCTTTCGAGGGCCGCGCTACAATCAATGAAGTGATGCAATAAAAACAACAACGCCATATCCCTTCCAATTCCCATCCACGAAACTCCCCGTGTGTGGCGACCAGGGCCTTGGCCATGGTCGTCACCCGGCCATTTCCTTACTCCTCTGCCAGCGCAATAAGCTGGCAGCTATCCTACCGCGTACTAACGGGGGTGCAGCAGCGGAACCCCAATACCCCTCCTAATTTCTCCTTTCTAGTCCACGTCAAATCCTATCCTATTCCAAAAAAAAAAAAAAAAAAAAAATATTGCCTGTTCCACTTTCAAAGTCTTCCAGCCACCGTTTCCTGGGTCTGTCTATAGATCTCAATATTGTATTTCATTTGTTTTGTGAGTCTTATGTCAGGCATTCTTTTGATGTGTTCTTTTCATTGTTATTTAAGTTTCTTTAATGTATTATTCGTATTAAACATTTCTAATTCTTATCTTATACCTTCACTTTTGTTATATGATCTTGCTTTGTACATCCCTTTATATTCCTTAAAATCTTCATATCTGAAGCCTTTATTTTACTTTTTTATTTTTCATTAAGTGTCCAGACTTCACTTCGGTATGTTAACACAGAGAGAGCCATAAGTTAATAAAACTTTGAATTGTTTCTTTGCCTATTTTGTTTCTAAATATTTAACTAATTGTTCTACAATCCTCTGGAATTTACACATTTTGTCAACATCATATTCTCCATTATATGTAATATCACTTTCTAAGTAGCTAAAGCAGCTCGCCTGTTGTATCGTTAATGTACGATTATTAATAATAATTATTTTTGACCTAACTGCTAGCTAGCTGGTTGGTAAGAGATGAGAATCAAGCAAAGTCCGCAACGGCAACGAGGAAACTGACACTTCCAGATTGGGCAGTTCCGCAATCTCAATGTGTCATACGGCTTTAAACGCAGAAGATGGTTTATAATTCCAATGACTAAAGAGGCGGAGAAGACATCTTCAAGAACTGCTGCCTTGTAGTAGGGTATTGGATTACCAAAGGTTAAGGTAAGACAACCTTGATCAAAAATTACCAGAAGTCATGAACCGTATGAAGATACTCCCTTCACATGACAACCATCTATGAGCTGGTAACATAACACTCATATCCTACAAATAAAACAGCCGGAACTATATGATAGTTTTCGTAATTTCTTTATCCTCAATTACTGCACCATTGTAAATTGTAACCGTATGCAATGAAAATGCTTATCCGTAAATGCAGCGCACTAACCCAATAAACTAATAAGGAAATCGTAGATTTTTAATTCTATCACAGAGATTACTCCCGCATTATATCCCGAAATTGAATCTAATCAGTGTGGCTGTTATCAGGCGGAACTTGGCGGAAATCACCTGGAAACATCGTGATTATTTTCCATAAGATATTCTTTCCGTTTGCAACGGCCGAACGTGTCTATAACCAGCTGCAGCTCAAGGTTAGCTTTACAGACGTAATGATGACCTATTGCCTCATGTTACAGTATCTTCACAGACATGATGCAAAGAAGTGTTTGTTACCTTCTCTGCGCATCTCTTCTCATTGATTCACTCGCAGTAAATAGTTTACTCTCGTACTGCTTTTAAATTCAACAAAGTACCTGAAAAAATCTTTGTTTGCTCAAGCAGACAAACGGCAATATACGCCGAATCGAGTTTTGGAAACAATTAATAAATAACATTTGCAACTGCACTTCTTCTTGCTTTCTTTAAAGCACATCTGTTGCACTACTTCGTTACTTGCTGACATGTGTTTATTTGTATCTCTTTTACCCTCTATCCGTTTTCTTTCTTCAGTTTTACATTAGGTGTGGTTTTTGGATTAGCTCAAAATGCTCAGCGAACATAAAAACGAATGAAAACAGGGAAAGGTTTGGAAAGTAAGGAATACTCTAACATTTAGTGTGAAACAATAGTCAATTTTGTTTAGTTAATACCCACAACTAGTGCTGGCAAAGAAAAGGAAAGGAAAAAGGAGAATAGTGTCTTAAGGATAAGTTTTCCGTGGCATGCGATTGAGCATTCGCTCAATTCGAAATAATGAATGACTTGTGTATTTTATTCACACATTTTTCGGAACATTGCAGTGTGTGCAGCTTTAAAGCAACATGCGACATGTAACAAACATCTTTGTTGTTTTCATTTAAGGGTTTATGAATCGATGTTAAATGCAAACATGTCCCAATATTTGTTAAAGACTTCCCGGTGGACATTTGAGACATTCGGTACAGACAGAGTTTAGCAACTTTAACAAACAATATCTGATGCTATCAAGAGAAAAATGCAATTTGAACATTCGATCAATTCAAGTTTTGCAATATTTTGGTATTAAATCAAAGATTTCGATTCTTCAAGCATCTTATGCTATCGGAAATGAATTCAGAGTACTAATATTTCAGTGCACTACCGTGTAATATTTCTTAATTTTGTGAAATATTTTTATAAAAGCAATGGCTTCATTAAAAATGTTTAATACGGAAGTTATCAAAGAATTAAAATCTGATGAAAATGAATTTCTTTTTTTCTTTGAAATATGACTTCTGTTCAATGTTTATTTTCTATACCACCTACTAGGTATAGCAGGTAGGGGAAGTATTGAGTTCCACCCAGAAATTGATATTGAGATTTCATCGATGTAGATACATATTTTAAGACCCCCGAATAACAAAAATACAAAAATAACAAAAAACAACAAACAGAAGGAATAAAAAGCAATTTTTGAAAGTCCCGAGAGCGGTCTGTCTGTTTGCCTGTCCGTATGTTTTATGTATATGTTTTGGTAAACATTATAACTCGAAAGCAAAAGGTAGGATAATTACTATACTTCGTATTCAAGTCTTCCAAATGTGACACGAAGCTTTGCAAGAAAATCCCTCGCCCCAAACTAACTTTGCATAGAAAATGCTTCCTAATTTTTCATTTTCACAAAAATGGCTCTAACGATTTTGAATCGACTAAAATACCATAGGTATATGTAAGATATCTCCATGATAATAACATTTATTCCTTGGATTTCTTAACTATAAATGAATGTTGTATAATTTTGTATTACTGGTAAAGCATAAGGGGTAGACGAAAGCTTACCCCACAAAAATGTAAGTCCTTAAAACGCGCGATTTTTTTGAACATTTTTTTGTGACTTTAATCATTTGCGAAACATTCGTTGTTATGGTTTGAAGTTTCCAGTACTTTTAAGTTTTTGAGGTGCTGAAACACCATTTGTGTGTTTCTTATGATGCTATGCCAAAAGTAAGGAATTTCAAAACTAGCACAATTATAGGATAGGACAGGACTAGAAGCGGCCCCCTCCGCTTAGCACCTCGACCTACGGAGATTTTTTTTGTGCCTAGGCCCTTGACGTGGCACCCACGGGAGGGGGGAGGGAGGGAGGGAGCTGAGGGGAGAGAGAGCGGCCGGGCTAGGAGGCACGACAGGCAGAGGGCGGGATCCCACCATTTACAGATTTGAACTCCCCGGTGCTGGCTGGTGCAGCCGGCGCCCCCCCCCCCCGTGGGCTTACACATCCCGGAGAGCGCTCGCAGTCCGGGAGGACGAAGGTGTACTCAGAGCATCCTTTTTCCTGCCATGGACACGCCGAGCCCCCCCCCCCGTGGGTTTACACATCCCCGGAGAGCGCTTGCAGTCGGGAGGACGAAGGTGTACTCAGAGCATCCTTTTTCTTGCCATGGACACGCCGAGCCCCCCCCCCCGTGGGTTTACACATCCCCGGAGAGCGCTTGCAGTCGGGAGGACGAAGGTGTACTCAGAGCATCCTTTTACCCTGCCATGCACACGCTGAGACCTCCACCCCTCTGGGTTTACATATCCCCGGAGAGCGCCCGCAGCCCGGGAACGAAGGGTTCCTTAGAGCATCCTTCTGCCCTGCATGCACACGCTGACATCTGCCGCCGACACTTGAAACCCTGAAAGAGACCAAGCAGATGAGAGGTGAAGTGAAATGAGAATGGAGATGAAATGGAGGGACAGGAAATTCGGGAGATGTAATGATCCTTCTCAGCATTCGCCTGACGACCCGGGGAAAGCCAGAAAACCCCATGGGTCAGGAATGTCGGCCACGGGCATCGAACCAACAACCTCCCGAATGCAGGCCACAGACGTTACCGCGTGAGCCATCCCGCTCGGTCAGCATAATTATAACGACCCGCTTTTTGTAGAGATGACTAGCGCTTCAGTCTCCTGTATCCTCCTCATACCTACAATGGAATGTTTAATGAAACGTTTATCTTTATTAACACGAAATATATAGAAAAATAAACTTTCGTAAGATCATTTTGCAACAGAGAGAGAAAAATCTGATGTGTTGCACTCACATGACTTTCTCTACTCTTGAACAAGCTATTATTTTCCATCTACTTCCTGTTAATCGAGATAAACGTTTGCAGAAGCTATCTTATTGCTAAGTTTCTTGTAGGTGCAAGGGGAATGTGTTAGGATTTAAGCTCTCTCCTATATATGCTACTGCGATAGTTAAATGTTGTAAGAGCTTTCCGCATGTGGAGCATTCCATTCTCTTTGCATGTCCAGCACTAAAAAAAACAACATATAACAAGGAATACCTCGGAAGTGGTTCACTCCACAAAAAAGTATATGACAATAATTGTGTGTTTTAACGAGATCTACATTTTTTGTGTAGAAAACTTTGTCTATCTCTTACGGTTTATCAATTATGTGAAAGTCATTCGGGATGAAAGGGACTTCTGGGGACATACCCAGAAAATTGTAGAATACGTTTCATTTGCCATGAAAATATCTTAAACATATGATATGTTAATCAAAATCGTTAGAGCCATTTTTTAGAGAATCAAAATTTTCGAAAAACGTTCCTTGTAAAGTATAGTATGGGGGGTTTTCTTTAAAATGTTTTGTTGCATCCTTGGAAGATGCTAAACTCAGATACCAATTTGGTATTTATCCGAATTTTCGTTTTTGAGTTATCTGTTCACAGACAGACACACACACACACACACACACACACACACACACGGTCATGTTTCCAGAAATAGTTTATTTGTATTCAGGTGCCTCAAAACATGTATTTCGGTGAAATCTTGGTATCGAATTTTTAGATGGAATGCAATACTTCCCCTACTTATTATACGAAGTAGGGAAAGTAAAAATATAGTACACCAGGATGAGAAAGTCATGTGAATATAACACAGCAGATATTTTTCTCATAAATGGCCTGCACGGAGAAATACAGGGTGAATCACCTAAAACTTGCACCGCAAATATTTCGGAAATGGAAAGTGCTATTGATGTGCAGTTTTCATAGCATTGATTGGTAGTCAGGAACTCGTACATTTAGGCTATACACAGATTTTAATAATACTGAGAAAGTGTATTTTTTGAGCAAACATACAATTTTTAAATGCAACAATGCCTAGTTGCATCAACAGAATAAAGATAGGGTAAATTAGAATGTCAATGGCGTTTGTTGCAAGATTCTAGTGCAAGTGGTTTTCGACAAATCTTATTTTGAAACTTGTACAACCTATGGTAGTACAAACTGAAGGAAAACAAAAGGAAATTACAATACTTCTGTGGATTCTTACAAGTAAAGAGAGCATAGCCCTTCATAGGTTGCGTTCAAAATGACCACCGGCAGCTTCCAGTCTGCTATGAAAAGACTGCTGCACACGTTCTAGCATTTCAGAGCAGGCAGCAGTAATACGTCGTTTCATATCGTCTGGTGTAGTTGGTACATCCTTGTAGACAGTGTCTTTCAGCCTTCTCCACAGAAAAAACTCTAAAGGGGTCAGATCCGGTGAAAGGGCCGGCCAAGGTACAGGTCCTCTTCGTCCAATCCAACGATTTTGAAGCAATCCGTTAAGACAAGCTGTAGTACTCCGTGCACTATGGGCTGGACAGCCATCGTGTTGGTACCACAGGTTCCTCCTAGTCTGCAAAGGAACGTATTCTAGCATCTGTGGCAGATGGTCTGTCAGGAGGCTGCAATACTTGTGCGAGTTCATTGTTCCTTCTATGAACAAAGGGCCTATGAGCTGATGGTTCACTATCCCACACCACACGTTTAAACTCCATGGACGCTGACGTTCCACCTGACGAAGAACGGGGATTGTCAACAGACCAATAGTGCATGTTTCTGCGGTTTACCTGGCCATGATTAGTAAATGTTGTCTCATCACTAAACAAGATACATGGTGAATCTGGAGTATCATGTCTTAATGCCCATGTACAAAAGTTAACACGATTCTCAAAATCGTTTCCATGAAGCACTTGATGGAGAGAGATGTGATAGGATGGAACCTATGTCGATGGAGAATGCGCAGTACACTTGTCTGACTTATGCCACTTCCACGTGCGATTTTGCGGGAACTAATTTGCGGATATACTGCAACGGAAGCCAAAAATAAATTCAGTTATTTGTTTCTGTTACATTTTCTAGGTGTTACAGTACCACTTTCACGTAATTGGTTGAAGAGGTTGATAAATAATTGCCGAGATGGTTGACGTCTATGGGGGTACGTTTCCGCATACACCGTACAGGAACGACAGGTCTTCCTACACTCTCCATACACCATGAGCATGTCGGCTTTTTCTGCATTAGTAAACTCCCTCTTCCATTCACGACTTACTGCTTGAACTGTCACAAACTGACCAGAAAGTCCCAATGCAATCAATGAACAGAAAACATAATACAAACATAACAACATCGTACCTAGCAACTAAGCAGGTTGAATGGGACAAACAATTGTCGGAGTGGAAACTTTTCAAAATACGATTTCTCGTAAACCACTTGCACTGAATGTACGAGCCCTTGACTACCAATCAATGCTGTGAAAACTGCACATCAATAGCATTTTCCATTTCCGGAATATTTGTGGTGCAAATTTTAGGTGATTCAACCTGTATATAATATTTTCCGTTATAACACTATTTGTTTAACTGCGTGTCACAACCTGTCATGTGCAGGACGAGGAGCAGAAGAAGAAGAAGATGACGATGTCGTGAGATTTGGTGGCGTTAAACACATTCAACCAGAATGATATTTTTTATTCGCTTATGCCATTCTACGTTCTATTCCTAATAAACTAGGTGGAGTAATTGCCTTAGTAATATCCATTACAATTTTATTCTTAATACCTCTCATAAATACTAACTTACGAAGATCTCAATATTACCCAGTTAATCAATTCATGTTTTGATTTATACTTATAACTGTTACACTTTTAACGTGAATTGGATCGCGCCCAGTTGAGTGTGCTTTTATTGCAAGGACACTTCAAGCGATGACTGGACATGGTGTTTGATGTGGCGCACATGTGCCTGGATCCTTTGCACCGAACGTTCCTGTCATTTGTATTTTCTGAAAGAGGGGAAATTCTGGAAGAAAACCTATTAGGATAAGTAGTCGCAAACGAAAATCGAACATGGTCCCGCAGGTTCGAAGGCAAAACCTTACTCCTACGCCACCGCGATGGATGATAACGGCAACGATGATGAAGGGGCACATCTAAGCATCTTACTGATGTACTTGAAGTAATTGTAATATGAAACCCAATGTTGCTACAAGAGTAAATACGAAATAATTAGCTGTCCTACAAGATATGATGGATATATACATATGGAAGAGTTTTCATGCTAGCGACATAACGTTGACAATTAACAGAGCAGAGATTATCTGATTTCTGGGATTGTTGGGGTGAGAAGTGTTTCCGCTGTGGTGAAGCTGTGCTGTGTCCTCAGTCAGTTGTTAGTCCTCCTTGGCTGAGCATCCAGGCGGTGACATCACGTCAGCGGTCACCTTGGAGTCATGCTTGTGCACACTGTCTTTCTTTCATACAGACACACAATGTCATGCGCAAAATATCACTTGTCCTTCAGTTTAGATTTTTCTCATTTTTTCATACAGACATACAGTGTCATGCATAAAATATCAGCTGTCCTTCAACATAGGCATTTCCTAGACATAAACCCAATGTACACATGCTATAGGAGAGAAGCGCTTCTTGAGATATTGTATGAAATAACTGGAAATATAGCTTGCCTTTTTCCATGGGTGATTTCAGGTATACTTCTCCATAAAATAGAAACGTCCCTATGGCATGTCAGAAGTGCCTTTTCGTGCCGGTGCCAAGTCATTTTGGAACTCATATCGTTGATTGAGACAATTCTCAATCTATTTGTTTCGTATAGTCACTTGTTGATACAACAATAACAAGAGTAACGGAAATATTGTAGCTCCTGCCACGTTTTCACTTGTAGAACATTTCTGTAAAACACGCCTGTCTTCATGATGTGGGTAGAGTATCTGCCTCCTAAAACGAAGCTTCCGACTTCGAAAGCTGGTTTGAGCAATTGCCTGGATAGTTCTTTTTTCCCTTATCTCCATGAAATAAAAGTCGGGGAACCATCTTTCCTCGGGCCCATTTGAGCATTCGCTCTTTATCACTTCATCCATCCTCTTTCTAAACTTAAAATTTTATACGCTACGTCACCGTCATGGGTGGCCGAGGTCGTCTTCACACGAACCCAGGATCTGGAGATCCGTTCCAGGTTTCCAGTCCTCCTATTTGGCACACACCGGGGAGGTATTCTAAACTTGGCCTGCAACGCTCCCTTCCCAAATTTCCTTTCCCATTTATCATTTAATTTTATGTATTGCCATCTGTGTCCATTGCATGCTGTGACGTACTAGTTAGAACGGGTATTAAACACTATTCAAATACACGCGCGCCAAATGCACATTGAACGTCCCACAGATTTCAGCTTAGAAATAACTTCATTCTTTGCATTATATGTTGAACTTGTTTATTACTTCCATTCCTTATTTGCTCTAAATGCATATCAATTTTAAATTAAACCCATGCTTACATTTATTATGACAATTAAGCTTAAGTAAGCACATAAATAGATGTTCGCAAAAACGTTAACCATTAATTTTTTTAAAATAATAAATTGCATGCTTCGAGCTACTGCAGAAACTGCAATACCTAAATCCTGTCTGAGTTCGGCTAACCTTAAGGAAATGTGTGGGATGAGATACAAAGCTTGTAATGTTCTAACAGTTCATTGAAAACATAGCATTTTGTTTTGTTATAGCAAAATAAAATTAGGTTCACTTTGCACTTTAGACAGGAGGCCGTGCAGAGGTGTAACCTTTTAAGATGGCAGTATTACCTGCTATTTTTATTCCTATGTATGCTAAAGTTTATGGGTGATTTGCTTTATTGGCATTTGCAAAGGTTAACTTTTCTTCTTCTGATAAAATGATGGTTGGCCCGTTTTCCCGAGCACCCATTCATGTTTCTCTCCAAGAACAAGAGCATTTAAACCAGAATAATAGAAATAGAATTGTACTTGTCTCGAGTTCTTAATCCCAAGCATAAAAAAACACTCAGTTCATCAATACCTTACGCACACTTAACATCAAACATACCGCAAATCTCTCAATCACTATAACCAACACTCTCACAAACAAGGCTCCAAATGTGGATCCGACCACGTTGTTTATCTAATTCACATGAAAGATGCAGTAGTAAAATTCAAAATAAGAAAGTCTTACTTCAGGTTCAGATTCTAAAATGAGGAAAAAGTCCATAAAGGGAATTACTAAACGACGTTTGTTACTTTTGCTGTGTAAACCACAAGTTTACTAATCTTTTGCAAATATTCGGTATTCTCTTTGTATCGTATTTTTCACTTTGATTTTACCATTTTGATTGAATCACTTTAGGAACTGGGGTTTTATGTATACAAAAAAGAAATCTCAATGAAGTTCAGCAGCATAAGTGAAATATATGTATAAGACCACTATAAACAATACTTAAAACCCTAAAATTAAAAATAAGCAGTCGGAGAGGTTAAAACATTGAATTTTCCAAATCATGTTGATCATGAAACGATAAAATGAAAGCAAAAACTTCAAAGACAGAGATGTAATGACTGTAAACAGATAGAAGAGGAATTAAGGAAACTAAAATAGTTGCTAAAACACTTAATTTTGCTTTAAATGTTACATTGAACTAAGTATTAATGCAAGGAGTAAAGAAGGATAAGATAGGACTAGGACCGGGACTCAGCACCTCGACATACACAGATCTTTTGTACCTAGACCCCTGACGGGGCTCCTTCCACGAGGGAAGGATGAGGTGAGAGAGACAGAGGGCGGCCGGACCAGGAGGCACGACAGGCAGAGGGCAGGGTCCCCACCGTTTACAGATTTGGTACAGCCGACTCCCCTACCCCCAGTAGACTTACACATCCCCCGGGGGGGGGCGAGACTCGGAGACCACGTCCATTTCGGGAGGACGAGGGTTTACTCAGAGCATCCTTTTCCCCTGCCATGCACACGCCAAGACCTCCCGCCAACTCTTGCAACCCTGAAATAGATCAAGCAGATGAAAGTTGAAGTGGAGGGACAGAAAATTCGGGTGATGTAATGATCCTTCCCAGCATTCGCCTGGCCATCCGGAGAAATCCCGAAAACGCCCATGGGTCAGGAGGGTCGGCCGCGAGAACCGACCCCACGGTTTCCCGAATACGATCCATAGACGTTACCGCCTGAGCCATCCCTGTCGGTTAGTAAAACAGAAACATTGCTTTCTTTTTATATTATTATTATTATTATTATGGCGGCGCCGTGGCCGAGTGGTTAGACCGCTCGCCTCCCACCGAGGCGGACCGGGTTCAATCCCAGGGACCTGCATGTGGGATTTGTAGTGGACGAAGCGGCGTCTGGGCGGGTCTTCTCCGGGATCTCCGGTTTCTCCCGCCATTCATTCCACCAACTGCTCCAATACCACCTTTCCTTTCATCCATTTCACCAACATTTCGCTTCATCTACTTCCTTCATCCCATACCAGGCATCGGGCTGATCACCCATCCTGGATGTTCTGTCTGATCCATGAGTGTCTGCTCCTCGACGGGCCTCTGACCCCAGGCACCCGCCTGTAAGTCCTACATAAGAGGAGGGTAAACAGATAATGAATTATTATTATTATTATTATTATTATTATTATTATTATTATTATTATTAACGTCCTTTAACCGTTAAATCATATCGGGCAATGAGTGAATGAAATGGATAAAATGATGTTCAGATTACCCCGGGGTCCATAGAACTGTAAGTTACCCAACATTAATATATTCAAGATAAGGGAAAAACCCAGAAAAACCTTATCCGTGTAGCTCGCTCTAACCGAAATTCGAGCTCGAGCTTTTGAATGTGAAGTAGACACGCTACCCCCACACCATGGAGGTGGGCTTTGGTGAAGTTTTGGCACACAGTTATCGACACTTTAATGGCAGAAGCTGGTTTCCATGCTGAAGCCTGTAAAATCGGCCAAAATGTGCAACATAATCGCACAGACTCCCAGCGCCATTTCTGATAGTTTCTGCATTCGCGGAACCAAGAAATTATTTCTCCCGAACGTTAACCGCAGTGTTTTATTGTTATATGTGCAGAAAAGGAAGGATATTTTGCGTTTCTCTTTTTTGGTGAAGCAGCAAAAAGGTGTGTTAGATGTTTAGGAACCATGAAGAGAAACGTTAGATGTATTACGTTCTGTTAGGTATTCTTTACACTCATTTTCAGATCGCATAATTGCTTCCTACAGGCTACAAGAGCGAAGCAATGAGCGCTTGTACTCGTGTACTTGAACTGGCTATATACACAAAGAGGAGCCTGCCTCATAATGAATCATACTGATAGGGCAGTGTAATTATGTATAACATTTATAACAAAATCGTTCATACTGCGGCCAGTCTTAGCTTTAAATATGTGTATTAGACAGAGGAAGAGAGAGAAAACAGGAGATAATGTAGATTTGCATTAGTAATTCGTGTCCATAAATTACTGAAGCAGATTTTAAAATATTTATTTAAATCTGAATGTAAGAAGATCAATTAAAAATCGAAAGGAAGTTCAGATATTAGGCCAATGAAATAATAGCTTAAGGATTCATGATATACAATCATTGGTGAAAATCTATGAGGAGCTTAGGATTAAAGCTCTTATGATAATGATTTAATGACAATAATAATAATAATAAAACGACTACACATTATTATTATTATTGTTATTATTATATTGTTGCAGCACTAGCATAATCCACAGCGCTGCTCACGTTATTACTTAAATGAGAAGATTCTTCCCTGTCTTTCTCTCCCACTATCTCGGTATTTCTCCCTTTCCTCCTGTTTCTCCTCCCTACATACACTACGTGATCAAAAGTATCCGGACACCTGGCTGAAAATGACGTACAAGTTCGTGGCGACCTCCATCGGTAATGCTGGAAGTCAATATGGTGTTGACCCACCCTTAGCCTTGATGACAGCGTTCACTCTCGCAAGCATACTTTCAATCAGGTGCTGGAAGGTTTCTTGGGGATGGCAGCCCATTCTTCACGGAGTGCGGAACTGAGGAGAGGTATCGGTGTAGGTCGGTGAGGCCTGGCACGAAGTTGGCGTTCCAAAACATCCCAAAGATGTTCTATAGGATTCAAGTCAGCACTCTGTGCAGACCAGTCCATTACAGGGATGTTATTGTCGTGTAACCACTCCGCCACAGCCCGTGCAGTATGAAGAGGTGCTCGATCGTGTTGAAAGATGCAATCGCCATCCCTGAATTGCTCTTCAATAGTGGGAAGCAAGAAGGTGCTTAATATATTAATGTAGATCTGCGCTGTGATCGTGCCACGCAAAACAGTAAGGGGTGCAAGCTCCCTCCAGGAAAAACACGACCACACCATAACATCACCACCTCCGAATTTCACTTTTGGCACTACACACGCTGGCAGATGACGTTCACCGGGCATTCGCCATACCCACAGCCTGCCATCGGATCGCCACATGTGTACCATGATTCGTCACTCCACACAACGTTTTGCCACTGTTCACGTATGTAATGTTGACGCTCCTCACACCAAGCGAGGCGTCGTTTGGCATTTCCCTGCGTGATGCGTGGCTTATGAGCAGCCGCGCGACCATGGAATCCAAGGTTTCTCACCTCACGCCTAACTGTCATAGTACTTGGAGTGGATCCTGATGCAGTTTTGAATTCCTGTGTGATGGTCTGGATAGATGTCTGCCTATTATTCTTTACGACCCTCTTCAAATGTCGGTGGTCTCTGTCAGTCAACAGACGAGGTCGGCCTGTACGCTTTTGTGCTGTACATATCCCTTCACGTTTCCACTTCACTATCACATCAGAAACAAAGGTCCTAGGGATGTTTAGCAGTGTGAAAATCTCGCGTACAGACTTCTGACACAAGTGACACCCAATCACCTGACCACGTTCGAAGTCCGTGAGCTCCACGGAGCGTCCCATTGTGCTGTTTCGCGATGTCTAATGACTACTGAGGTCGCGGATAATGAGTACCAGGCGGTAGGTGGCAGCACAATGCACCTAAGATGAAAAACGTATGTTTATGGGGGTATTCGGATACTTTTGATCACATAGTGTACATCCGTCGCTCTCTCACACGCTCATGCTCTTCTCCAACGCCCTCACTCCTCTCTCTCTCTCTCTCTCTCTCTCTCTGTGCGTAACTTATCCACAGATCAGGTGATATTTTCAAAACAGATGGTAGAACTGGAATTAATTGTTCTTCCACACAAGCTATGTGTTGGACGGGGCTGGAAAGGCAGAATCAGACGACTGAAAACCTCAATGCCATAGCCGGAATTTGAACCACGGATCTCCCGGTCCCCGTCCGGTTGCTCTAGCCACTGAACTACCACGGCAAAATGCCAGTACGACATTAAATTCTCCAACTGATTCGCATTTTTCCCGGTAAACCACAAGGAGATCTCAATACAATTTGAGAATTTAATGTCGTGCCGGCATGTTGCCATGGTAGCTCAGTGGTTAGAGTAACCAGACGGAGACCGGGAGATCCGTGGTTTAAATTCCGGCTATGGCACTGAATTTTTCAGTCGTCTGATTCTACCTTCCCAAATGATAGAACTGCTTTTTCGATGTTAATAGAAGTTAAAGCATGGGTTTCTTCCTTATGCCTGCAATGCTATTGGGACTGTGCTGTTTTTCGTGGTAACCGTTTTACGTACGTGAATAATAAGGAACAATACAATTGAAGGGGCAAGCGGATGGTGTTATGTGACATTTTCACAAAAATTGAGTTAGATGGCTGGATAAAGGTGTACTGTCCCATCCCATCTATTAAATGTCGTTTTATTGCTGAGTATTAATAAATGAGGGATATACCAGTTGGTGAAGATCATAAAATTGCCTTTAATAGATAGAATGGGACATAACACCTTTATCCAGCCATCTAACTCAATTTTTGTGAAAATGTACATAACGCATTCATCCACTCGCCCCTTCAGTTGTTATAATTTCTTGAATATCCGTCCTAATGAATTTTGCAAATGACAAAACATTTTAGAAACGTTATACTTACTAGTGTTTGCTGTGTGCATTTTTAATAAGCGAGATATTTCAATTTTACTTTCCTTAGCAATTAGTCAGCCTGGGTGGCTCAGTTGGTTAGGTGCTGGCCCTCTGATCTCAAGGTCGCGGGTTCAATTCCGGGCCTGACCGATGGTTTTTAAGTATACTTAAAAGCGACAGCCCCATGCCAGTAGTTTTACTGGCATGTAAAGGAACTCCTGCGGGACGAAATTCCGGCGTACCGGCGTCGCTGATATGATCCTGGCATCGTTTAAAAAAAAGAAAAGCAATTATCTATATAGTAGCAAAGAATATGCCTATTGCATTCCAACCAAAATAACTCGGTATCGAGGTTTCAACACAAATACATGTTTTGTGCTCCCCTGAATATAAAAAGCATTTTTAGAAGAATGTTAAGACGTGGTATGTGTGTCTGTCTGTGAACAGCATAAACTAAAAACGAAAAGACACGTACATACCAAATTTGGTATTTAAATTCAGGTATCTAGCTTCCAAAAATGCGACATGTTCAAGAAGATTCACCCACCCCAAACTACCCTTTACATGAAAAATTGTTCTTTATTTTCTCAAAAATGGCTCAAACGGTTTTGATTAAAACACCGTATATTTAATACATTTATATGATTCATAAACTGTATGTATTGAATTCCCTGCGAACAGTCTGTTCATCAGAATAAAATTTGTATAATTTTGTATAACTGGTAAACCATAAGAGACAAACAAAAGCTAAACGCACAGAAAAAGTAGATCTCGTTAAAACACACAAATTACACCAAATGAACTTTTTGGGCATTAAACATTTATGAGATATTCGTTGACATAATATTTTTGCGCTTTCTGATGTACAAAGTCGCCATTCGTTTGTTTCTCGTGATATGCAAAAGGTCTGTAATACAAACGCAGCATACTATAGCGGCCCGCTTTTTAAAGACTTGATTATCGTTTCGGCCTCCTGTAACTCCCTTGTACCTACAAAGAAATCTGTAATGAGATCATTTCTGCCTAAAAGCAATTGCTTCTGCCAACTATGTTAATCAAGTTAAACATTTGCATAATTGTTTTTATTTCACATTTCGTTTTAGATGAAAGGGGACCGAAACGATAGCCAAATCTTTAAAAAATCTGATGTGTTACATTCACATGACTTTCTTTAACCTGTATTTTTTATTAGTAGCTATACAAATTATTCTTAAGAAAGCTTATTTTTTCTATTTACTTCACTTCAATCAAGATAAATCTTTGTAGAAATAGCTACATTACACATATCGTTAGAGAGACAAAGAAAACAGCTATAATCAAATGCGCTATATTCTGGTTTTAAAATGCCTACTGTTTCCATGCAATCGCGAGAAACAACTGAAAATCGACAGAGCTTAAAAGAATGACAAAGTATTGAACAAATCGAACCATTAATAACGGTTATTTCGGAAACGGCTCATGCCACAAAAAATTATTTCAAATAAATTGTGTGTTTTAAAGAGATCAAAATTCTTTGTGAGTAGTTTTCGTTTATTGCTTAACGTTTACCTGTTATATAGGATTCCACAAAATGCCTTCCGAATGAAGAGGACTTCACAGGCTATTTCCAGAAAATTCAAGGTATACATTTTTCATGTAAATATCTTTAATATATGGTATTTTAATAAAAATTGTTAGCCTTTTTTTTTTAGAAAAAAAACAATTATAAAAAGTCTTCCATGTAAAGGGTAGTTGGGGTAGGGAGTTTTTCATCAAAATCTTTGTATTGCATCTTTGGAAGATAATGAACTAAATATCAAGTTTGGTGTTTATCCGATTTTTCGTTTTTGAGTTATGCTGTTCATAGACACACAAACACGGACCTTTTTCTAAAATAAAATGTATTCAGGGACCTTAAAACATGTATTTCCGGTGAGATTTCGTATTGAATTTTTGGGTGGAATGCAATACCTTCTCTACCGACCAGGTATGTGGTAGAGAAAGCAAAAAGTGGTTCGCTGTATGCTAGCCTTGAAACTCCAATGATTAATGACACAAACATTTTTATGCAACATAAACTGTGTATTTTAATAAGATGTGCATGTTTACGTGTAGTAAATGTTTGTCTATCTCTTAAGTTTACGGGCTTTACAAATGGGTACAAAACTCATTCAAAATGAAGAGGACTTCACAGGCTATTCGTAGAAAGTTCAAGATGTGCATTGAATTTGTCATGCAAATACCAACCATTTTTGGGAAAATCGAAGATAACGAAAACTTTTCTATGTAAATGGTAGTTTGGAATGGAGGGATGATCTTGGAAATCTTGGTGTCGCATCCTTCAGAGAAGCTGAACTTAAATACCAAGCTTGGTATTTATCCGACATCTCCTTTTTAGCTGTTCACAGACATACAGATAGGCAGTCCTAGGCTCCAAGATGGATCTTATTCTAAAAGTTTCTTTCTGGGGTTCAGGGGATCTCAAAACATTCACTTCCGATGAAATTTCGATATCGAATTTTTGGGCGGCATACAAAGCTTTCTCTATTTACTATAGTTAACTAGTTAGAAAGTAAAAACTATAGCGGGAAGAGAAAAGTCATGTGAATGTAGCACAACAGAATTTTTTATTTTCTGCCCATTGGGATCTCACTTTGGGCAAATTAATTAAGCTGCCATATAGCCTATTTTCTATATGGGAGCTAAGGTATATTAGATACAAAGTTTCGTAACAATTAATTCTACGTCTTATATGAAAAGCGCGCGTGCGCACGCACACACAGACATACACGCAATACAAACCAAGAATTTTAAAAATACTGTTTTTGGCTTCTGTGTAG
Source organism: Deroplatys truncata (assembly GCA_030765065.1). Classification (NCBI taxonomy): domain Eukaryota; kingdom Metazoa; phylum Arthropoda; class Insecta; order Mantodea; family Mantidae; genus Deroplatys; species Deroplatys truncata. The sequence continues at coordinate 162,601,951 of CM060983.1, forward strand.
CCGATATATACTATATTCTTCTTATGCTGCCCCCCCGCCACCGCTGCTGCTGAAGTAAGTTACGATAGTTTTTTAAAAAATAACACAACATTATTTCCCAAATGCTTTATTATCAATAATTATCTGACACCCAGACTACTTCTCCACAGAGTCGCCGCCGTTATTCAGGCCTATATCATAACTTGAAACCAGTTTTTGTATGACTTCGTCAAAGAATGATGCCGCCTGTGATGAAAATCAAGTCTGCACTTCTTCTTTTCCAAGAAATTTCTTCAGATGAAAAAAACAAATGAAAATCGCTTGGTGCCAAATCCGGACTGTAGGGAGGGTGGTCGAATTGCTCCCAACCAAATGATGCGACCAGATCTTGAGTTTCTTTGGCTGTGTGTGGCCGTGGCATATCACTCATTATTATTTTCCAATAAACCTCACACAATTGCCGATGAATGTTTGCTGGCGTAACAGTTCTCACGTTCAAAAAGACGAATCGCTGATCTGAGTTTACAGTCGTTCGATTATTTTGAACATTTCGAAACGCTCTAACAACAGGTAAACACAAAGTGACGATCGCTCTTAGCTGCGTCTAACTTCCTACTGAATGGAGGAAGTGATTTCGCCTGCTCAAAATGGTGACTGCAGCAGCAAAATATTAAAACGCTATTTACCTTAAAAACACGCCTCATACTACACCTGCTGCTACTACTACTACTACTACTACTACTACTACTACTACTACTACTACTACTACTACTACTACTACTACTACTATCATACTACGCTGATGTTACTTCTGCTACTAATACTATTACTACCACCACACTTATGGAACATATACTCAACAGGCGATTAATCAAGGAAATAGAGAAAGGGGAAGATTTTTCACCTAACCAATTTGGCTTTCGGCAAGGGTTGTCGACAATAGATACTAAATTTTTTGACAGATGCCAAGATATTTTCTAACATTTATATGACACTGGTGACCCTGGATGTTAAAAATGCTTTTAATTCGCCACCGTGGAAAGGAATAATCGATGAGCTCAGGCCCAAGTCGCACCTTACCTAGCTAGAATTATATGTAATTATCTGAACAATAGGTTGATCTTAGTAGGTGATACCAAGCATCTGGATATGGCGTGCGGAGTACTGCAAGGTTCAGTTTTGGGACCTACCCTGTGGAACAGCTATTATGATGATGTATTCAGAGTGCAGTTGCCGTTGGCACAACATCTGTTTGATACGCTGATGATCTGGCCCTTCTAGTGTCTGGGGAATCCAGAGAAGAGGTGGAGGATAAAATGGAATGGTCTACATACTAAATTGAAATCTGGATGTTCAAGAAGGGATTGCAGTTGGCTCTAGAAAACTGAAACTGTGATTTTTGGAGGGAAGACGATCTCTAAGGGAAGTTAATGTAAATATTAGTGGCGTGGCACTGGGTCTCAAAGGCAGTTGAGATATCTTGGTCTTGAGTTTGGTCATAATATGAATGTGGGTAAAATACGTGGTTGGCAAGGCGGAGAAAGTGATTGCTACCTTGAGTCGCTTATTGCCTAATATTAGCAGTCCCAAGCCTGAAAATCCTAGGTAGTATGGCTAATTCTATTATTTTGTATGATGCGCCCTCTTGGAAGACCTGCATGGATAAAGCGATATATAGAAGGTGGGTGGAGCGGGTGCAGCGAAAGGTTGCGCTACGTATTTACAGTGCCTCCAGAACCACCTCCACGAAGGCTGTACAAGTTTTAGCAGGAACCATACTTTTTCATCCGCTAGTCCAGGAACAAACATATGATCGGATAAGTACCTCCTCCAGAACTCCAAAACTGTTGGTTAGGAAGAATCCTTATCAGACAGTGGCAGGTGAAATGGAACCAGGAAGAGAGGACGGCTCAGTGGACCAAATTGCTAATTGCTGAGATAGCACTCTGGATATCTAGGAAGCATGGTAATCTGGGTTATTATGTGAAAATTTCTGACCGGCCACGGTAGTTTTAAATCTTACATACATCGAACGGGGCTGGCTGATACGGGCCTTTGTTCGTACTGCGCACAAACGGACACTCTTGAGCATACTGCTTGTTCTACATTGCTCAAAGTGGAATGGCATTCGTCATCAGAGCTATAAACAATTAGGTCAGGTTGTGACCTCGAACAACGTTATTATGACAATGCTGGAAACTAAAGAAAACTGGTAAATTATTTTTCAATTGATAACCTGTATCCTTAAGGCTAAGGTGAGGGGGAGGTGCAACCCCGATATTGTGAATCAGTATATGGACCATCTACAGCCTCTTCCTGAAGTAATACTTCAAGGTAGTTCCAAGAAGAAGTCGACTATGGCTTGCAGAGGTTTTTCAGCTGGTGAGAATCCAACTCACCCGACGGATGTGTGACTAAGATTTTTCCCCCTGACTTCCAAAAAAAAAAAGAAAACTACCACCACCACTACTAATACTATTACTACTACCACAACACTACTACTACTACTACTACTACTACTACTACTACTACTACTACTACTACTACTACTACTACTACTACTACTACTACTACTACTACTACTACTACTGCTGCCGCTGCCTGCTACTGCTACTGCTACTGCTACTGCTACTGCTACTTAAAAAGAGGAGAAGGAAAGTTTCCCCATGTATGTTAGCCATGAATCTAATATTTTAATGATGCAGTAGATGACAAATTATCAAAAGGAGGTTTAATATTTTCTCAAAATAAATACATGGTAAGTTAAGGAAATAAGGATCATCAAAAATTGAAAAGATATGGATAAACAATTATGTTAGCTTACAGTTCTCCTCCTGTAATCTACTTTGCCCCTCCTCATGCTTTGCTTTTCCTACTACAGAGTCTTTGTTCACTACCCGTGTCGTCTGGATGCGCTTCATGCTCCTTTAATCTGTATTATAGTGCAGTCAGAAAACATTTGCTCTCTTACTACTGCTAACAGAAAAAAACCAAGTTATGTTTGGTTGCATATGATGAAGGATTAATAACTGAAATACTGCTTCAGAATGAGGTTAAATAAATAAACTATTTAATATTACATTTCAAGCAATAAATTTTGGAGATTATTTAGAAAAATATGTTTTGTGTTTAATACTGGAGTAATTAATTATCTGTAATAATATCGTCAAGTGATCCTATCAGGGGTGCCCATCCCCCCAAAGGCTGTGGCATATCCCCTCCCAAAAGAATCATCCCCCCCAAATTTTTCTAAGAGCTCATTTTAAATTATTTAGTTACTTTTCTAAAGGAAAGCTGATGGAAAGCTTAAAAGGGGATGTCTTATAGGTACTATAGTGGCTATATATTGTGATAGCAGTACACAATAAAAGCTTAAACAAATAATTGGAAAGTTAAAATCAATAAAAAATTATAATAATTATACTAAAAACCTACAAACACAAATATTTGGCAGGTGGTCTATTTTATTACTTGGTATTTCAATGTATACCATTCTATCTAAACAGACCAATATAGCAAGCAAAATAAAGCTATATGTTATGAATGACTACATACCTACCTAATATTATAGTTCCTTTTATACATTATCATTTGATATGACACAATATACACAGCACAGTATGAATTGTACTTAGTAGGTATTATCTTTTGGGAGGGGAGGGTACAGTACATTTAGATTAATAAACTTAAAGATTAAAACTGAGTTAACAATTACAGTACTCAATTACATATTGTAATAAATGAGCTTATATTACCTGTGTTAATTTTCTTCAATATTTTTGTATTCCCCAAAATTTTTATCCCCACACCCCAAATGTTCCTGATCGTCCAACTTGCATCATACCCCCCCTGCTCTTCCTCTTAATTTTTATTGTCCAATTAGTGCTGTCATTTAAATTTAAATTTTGATGTGAAACCGTAAAAAAAAATCATTATTACATTGTAAAAGGAAATATTGTTCTCAGCACTTAGTATGATTTATTATACTATTACAGGAACCTTCATTAACCTAATTGCATTTTGTATTTATAAGCATTTGTAATAATACCAAAGTTTTAACACCTGATAATTAAAATACTAAATAGTTATTTTGCTACTTTTAGAGTTTGCAAATAATAAGATTTAAGTTTTGAATTTGTGGGGGAGTTTCATAAGGAATTTTATATAAGAGGTAAATATAAGAAGGAACAATTTGGAGATTGTAATGCAGTACACTGTATTTAGCTAAATATCCTTCTTTTTTATCTGGGTACTTCAGAGAATAATATTTGATGAGATGGGGGTGTAAACATAGTGACTAACATTTTATGCATTATGAGCAATGAACTACCATGACTGGGTACAAAACTATTGAAGGAATGGTAACAATTTTTTCATGCTTTAGTTGCTAATAAAAGCTCATATGGTCATGGAAGGAATTTTCATCATATAAATAAAATAGTTAATGTTTTTCTCAGGCTGTGAAAATTCTAGTGATGTCAATGGGAAGCCATCATGAAATAGATACATAACAATATGTAATTAAATCTAAAAACATATATAATAACTTTTGAACTTCATTTCTCTGATTTATTTTTCTTTGATGGAACTGTTTGCAATACACATACAAATACCTGCTGTATTTAAATAGTTGGATGGGTACAGTAACCTTTATTTACATTAGAATGCTTCACTTGTCAGTTAGTTGACAGAAGTCTTATTGTCAGTTAAGTTGGATGTTTTTCTGAACTAAGTTCTTTGCTGAAAAGAATAATTTAATAATGATAATCTTTGTAGGTAGCTGTTAGCATATTTTCATGTGTAATAATGTCTTTTATTCTGGTGTAGAATAAACATTCAGGAATATTTTCTTAACAGGCACAGAAATTACCTATAGATAAAGTAAGAAGTGAATGCAAATATGTATCATTGCTTGTCAGACTGTAAGGGCCACCACAACCATCTTATGTTTTTGACTGCAATAGTAGGCAAAGTGAAGAAGACATGGAAGGGGAGAGCATATGCTACAACCTTCTTCATGTTGTATTAATCCTGCAGAGCAGCAGGACTGTTTTCAGTGGACAAAAGGTGGCCGTGAAGAGCAGAACGTTTTAAGTGTGTGTTTGTTCTGAATCATGAAAGTGTGTCAGGCTTGTAAAGTGACAGTAACCACTTTATTACTACTATTAGTACATTCTGGAAATGGCTATAATCAGGAGAAAAGATATGTGGAGGTAGGTTTTGTATATATAAATTTATTTGCATGCTATATTGGAACCTTTTTAAAATGCACATACTAAATGATTGTATAGTATCTTTTTAAACAAGGTTAGCGTATTTAATTTTAAGAGCTGGATACTGTGTTTTCTGGTACATCACCGTTACTGTGTTGTTTACAATGCTTTTGTTTATTTCTTCATACTTATGTTCATGGTAATGAGGAAATGAACATTCACAGAACATGGTGTAGCTTTCTATAAAAGACTTTGAAAGGGAACAACAGAAGAAAGAGGTTGTACCTCTGTGTCACTCAGCTGTAAAATAAACTAGTACTTAATTATTGTTACCATATTGAAAATATGAAATTTCATCAATGTCTTTTATGTTGTACTTAGGAATATTTATTTTTGCATATCAATAATAATTATAATAAGACAATATTAAACAAGTAGATATGAAGACTTTTCTATTGCTTACCTTTATCCTTGATCGGATCACTTATTGCATTTAATGATGTAATGCTGTAACTTAAACTAAAATATTTCGGCGAATAGTATAAAGTATACTGGATGTCCTATATCTTATACCAACATAAGAAAATCTTGAAATTTAAAGTAAAACAGGTTAACAGGAACAAAGAATAATATTTCTGGAAATACCAAGCCTTAACTTGAAAAACAAAATGCCTAGCTCTCATAGATGCAGAATAGTGAATGTAAATAGTTTAATTATTAATATCATAGATATTTATGCATAATAAATTTATAGTTTTATTATACTAGTATTGAAAAATAGAGATGTGAATACTGTACGATTCAAGTATAGGTACTATAATAGTGTTGTTGCGCTTAGTGAAAGAGCATATTGAGGATCAAGAAAATAATAAGTTTGAATAATAGGCAGCAACACCACAAAAGAACTCAGATTGATACATAATCATAATGTGAGGAGATAGCTCTGGACAAACAAAAGAAGATAAATTTTGTATTAGCGGTTGTGAGAGAAGGAGACGAGACTTAGTGCCTGCATCTCATAGAGCAGTTTTTTTTTTTCAAAGTGAGTTCTTCACAACTCCTGGGGTTCCTTGAGAAAGTAATAGGGTTCCACAAGTTCCTAAATGGTTTTTAAAATTGTTTTGTACTCAAAGGTACAAAAAAATGTAAACAAAAGTTATGAAAATATCAATATATAATAAGATGAAATATCACCAATAATAATTAATAACAATCTTTATATATTATAATGCCATAACGAATTGCAGTATTCATAGACAATAGACAATACAGCAGCTTTGTTTCTGCTTGAAATGTGGGCAACAATAGCCTTTTCATCCTCTCTCACAGCAAATAGTTGTGAAACTTTTCATTCCAGATTTGGCAAACATTTCAATAACAAATCCAAATAAGCTTTGTGCTTCTTCATCTTCATCTTCTTCTTCTTCTTCTTCTTCTTCTTCTTCTTCTTCTTCTTCTTCTTCTTCTTCTTCTTCTTCTTCTTCTTCTTCTTCTTCTTCTTCTTCTTATTATTATTATTATTATTATTATTATTATTATTATTATTATTTGTAGTACTAATGTTATTAAACACCTTAAGTAGAAAGTAATATTTATCAGCAATATGACAATGCATCAATAAAAATATGCTTTGACGAATGCCATTCATAATAGTTTAAATTCAAAGCAGCAATGTATCCTATTTATACAATTTATACAGTTGTTTTGCTATTGGTGCTTCTGATTTTTATTTGTTGTCACAAGTTTAGCTGCAAACTTGATGGTTGTGAGTATTATATTTCGCTAGCCGAATATAATATTACTATACACAGAAGAGAAAATTAAAAAAACTGCAAATGTAAGAGAAGAGCTCATTAAAATAATGCGGGACAACCAAACCCCAACACAGGTATACAAACAGACCGATAAGTAAGAAAAAAAATTACGAAAATTATTTAGCTCTGGGATTTAGGGAGACTGACTAATTATTGCCCTCAATGTGTGATATATAGCAAATTGTTACCTAACAGTTCCATGGGACCATCAAAATTACATTATTTTGAAATGATTGCTTAAGAGTTTTGTGAAAAGAAAATTTGTTTGTTTCAAAGAAAGGCTGGTGTGCTATTAAAAATTAAAATCTGTATTATTCAGGCATCACATTTTGTTTATATATAAAAGAAACTGAATTATCTTTCCAAAATATTGCAGCTTCATTTGCAAATTTTTTTCACTAAAAGAACATCTACCCATATTAATATTATACAGAAATAAAATATTTGGGTGTGCGTATGTGTGGGCGTGCATGCACGTACATGTAGGGTACTCTCTGAAACCATTCAGTCAACCAATCTGATAATTCTTTCGCAAATGAAAATGCCTCTTTTTCCCAATGAACATAGGAATGTTAAGACAGCTTGAATTTCAACTCCTAAATGAATAAGAGGATTTACAAGAACTAAATATTGGAATATGAACGTGTTGAAGCTCTAGTAAAAGACAGTTTGCCCATGTGGTCGAGTGGTCAGCACTCTCAACCCAGAGGTCCCGATTTCGATTCCCAGTTGGAGTGGGAGAATTTTTCTTTAATTAGAATCATTCCTTGTCCTATGTAGTCTGGAAGTGAATATGAGTGTGTTTATTATAAAAAAATAAATAAACCAACATTAAAACCTACAGTTCAACAACTAATATCATCGTTATTAACATTAAAGGTTCTTGTAGTTTAAAACAAAACATTAATCTCAAAACCCTAGTCTTAAAATAAATGTTTTATTCAAATAGAATTCCTTTAACAATTACTCTTTTTACCTATTATTAGACTTTTTGACTGGAGATAAAAATATGCACTTATTACACTAAAGAAATTCTTCCTCACCGGCTATACAAGTAAAACAATTAAAAAAAAAAAGGAATTAAAATTACTTCTAAGATGGATTTGGCTTTTCTTTGTCCTGTTATTAATTCACAGAGAATGTGTGTAAAAACAAAATCCAATTATATTTATTATTCCAAAAGGACTTCAGCGGTTATTGCCAGAACATTTAAGGTATGCATTTCATTCTTAATGAAAATATCTTAAACATATGGCATTTTAATCAAAATCGTTACAGCCATTGTTTAGGAAATCAACATTTTGGACAACTTTTCCACGTAAAGGGCAGTTCGGGATGGGGGATTTTCTTGAAAATCTTCGTGTCGCATCCTTGAAGATGTTGGACTTAAATACCAAGCTTCGTATTTATCCCACGTTCCGTTATTGAGTTAAGGTTACACACACACACACACACACACACACACACACACACACACACACACACACACACACACACGACTACGCACACGCACGCGCACGCGCGCGCGCGCGCAAAGGGACATTTTTCTAAAAATGTTGTTTCTTTATTGTGTTCAAGGAGCCCGCAAAACGTATATTTCCGGTGAAATCTTGTATCGAATTATTGGGTGGAATGCAATACTTCCCCTACTTACTGTAAGTAATCGTAGTAGAGAAAGTAAAAATGGGAGCTGAAGAATCGGCGCAATAGTGGTATCCCGTTCGGGACATGCATCGAACCAGAGAAGCGCTCCAGGGGTTGAATTGTAAACGGTCAATGACATGCTAACTCTCAAACCATTCATGATGCTATAAGTTAAAAATTTTGAATGCAATAGACCTGTAAATTTATAGGAGTGATGTGCATCCAGTAAAATTCATGCGGTGTTATTCATTAACAATATGTGTTTGTTCATCTGTCTTTGTGATGAAATAAACGCGTTATATGAATCTGGTTTCTGTATGCGCACATATGACAAACACACGTATTTAATATCACAATTGTTTAATCTTCATGGAAAAAAAAATATGTATATCATTCGTCGAATTTTGTATGGCGGTGAAAACATAATAAAGACAATTTGTGCTGCAGGAGAAATGCAGAACTCATAAAATACACGGTCTAAGGCACATAAATATTTTGCTTTTGTTGTTTTCTAAGTGTTGGTTGTGTATGTCATTATTCCAAATATAGGTTTATACTTTGATGCGCCATATCACATACTTGTGTGAAAATGTGGGATTCTTCCTTTTTACTTTCTCTACCACGTACTATACCGAGATTTCACTGGAAATACACGTTTTGAATACAAAAAAGCATTTTTAGAGAAAGATCCGCGCGCGCGCGCGTGTGTGTGTGTATATGTGAACAGCATAACTCAAAAATGAAAATTCGGATAAATGCCAAACTTGATATTTTGGTCCAGTACCTTCCAAAGATGCGACACAAATATTTCCAAGAAAATCCCTTTACCCCTTTACAGGAAAGTTTTTCGATTTTTTTATTTTCTAAAACATGGCTCTAACGATTTTCGTTAAAATATCATATATTTAAGATATTTGCACGACAAATAAAATGTCTATCGTGAATTTTTTGGGAGTAACCTGTGAAGTCTTCTTTCTCTTCATTATAGGAATTTTTTATAATCTTGTATAACTGGTAAACGTTAAGTGATAGACGAAAACGTACTACATAAAAAATGTAGATTTCTTAAAACACAATTTACATATTTCAAATAACTTTTTTGTGGCATCAGCCATTTCCGAGATATCCGTTATGATTGTTTATATATGTTGAATACTTTGTTATTCTTTTAAAGTTCCGTCGATTTTCAGATATCTCACGATTGCATGGCAACAGTATGGAATTTTAGCGTCTAGTTCTTAAACATTTGACTATCGCTGTTTCCTTTGTAACTATAAGAAATGTGTAATAAATTTATCTCGATTAAAATTAAGTAGATAGGAAAATAAACTTTCGTAAGAATAATTTTTATACTCCCTATAAGCGATAGAGGGTAGAGAAAGTTTGTGGATGTAACACATATTTTTTTTCTCTCGCATGAGCTAATTACGGACATTTGGGTGATGTTTCTACAATCTGCCTGTAACCAAGCTGTTTAACTTAGATACTTTAAAACAAATTCTAACAAAACTTTTAGGAATTAATGTTAAGCGGATAAGACGTGTCAGCGTTATAAGAATAGAATAATAACATATGGGAATATTTGTGCTAAAGCAAGTCACGAGAATGTTAAAATAATATTATTTTACAATCGAAGGCTTCGCTTTGGAAAAACCTATTATGTAGTAGGTATATCAAATGTCTCATAATGATCTAAATTCTAAATGAATTATCTTATTAAATACCAGTTTTTGTAGCCATAAATCTAGTTGTTCTTCAATTATAAGATAAAAGTAATGTGTGCGCGCACAGCATTATTTATGATTTAATGACAAGTTTTCATATATGTTAAATCAGTTATTTACACAAAATAGAAAACTACTAGGAGAATTTCAGTTATTGTTTTATTATAATAGTAGATTTTACATTCTTTAAATCGGTTTAATTGAATTGCCCTAGCCATCGAAGAGCTTCAAAACAGCTGTTATTTTGCTTTAATTTTAGTTACGTAGTCACATTTTGTACTCCGTAGAGCACTCAACTATAAGCAACGCCATATTTTGCACTGGTAGAAAAGTCTACTTCTGTGCATGACGTCATTGTGTAAAGGCTGATGTAGAGAGAGCGTTCTGGTTATGGCAGAGATGTCATTGGATGAACTTCATCCGCAATTTTGAATGTTAATTGTATCGAAAGACAAATTAGCAGGGCAATCTATTTTTATTGCATATGGTTTACATTTACGCCCTATGCTTAATCAGTTGTATTACTTCTAAGCCAATGCGCGGAAAATCTCTCGTATACATAATACATTTGTTAGAGAATATAAACATTAACACTCAAGTTAGTAAATGTCACATGCACTTTTATGAATAAATCATTGCCATTTGAACCATTAACTCCGCATTAAATAATTTGCTTTCGTATTTAATCATATATTACTGAAAAATTAAATACAAGAAGAAAAGGTGTGTTATAAAAGTTAACTTCTGTCATAATTCCAATTTTCAAATATGCACCTACTTGAAAAAAAAAACTTTTAAAAGAAACTTCAATAACCCTCCCTCCTCCAAAACAAGGTTTTATAATCGCAGTACCACTTTAATGTTCGCTTTTATGACTCGCTGTCGTGGATGCATTTCGATGCATACATGTACGATATTTTAACTCAGAACAATTAATTTGCATGCGTGAACTCGCTTATATTAAGTTCAGGCTTTTGGGAAATCAATGATACACTTATCTTGTTTCTTTACTTTTGCACAATAGTTCTCATATGAAGTCTGACGCAATTTTATCTGATGGGTTAGTCTATTACACAGCTGTACTTATAAGCGTAGTATTTATGCAGAATTTAATGCACAGTTATTTCGTTTATATCTGTTTGGTGCATCGAAATTTTTAATAACGAAACTGTTGTTACTCAGCCCATACTATATCCTTAAATATCACCAAAACTCAACAAAACTTAAAGCCTGCGTATGTCCTTCCTCTGCCCCAACACTAAATTCGCGATCTACATGGACATCCTTGAAATATGAGAATTCAATGTTAGCATGCAGATAGCCGTGTCGGTAACCTATTCTTTTTAATAGTTAGGTTATAACTCACGTGTGTTTCCCATACATACAGAAGGAGATATTGCAAGAGAAGAAAGGAGAAACAGATTTTTTTTCTATTTAATATCTAGATAAAATCTGCTCCTTTGGCTACAAGCCAGTAGTCAAATTAAAAACCATCAGAAATCAAATAAACCTGCGGCAAATCGTTAAATATTTGTGCAGAAAACGTAAATTATACAGAGATGGAAATTGCTTTATTGCGTTTTTACGTAACTAACAAAATCAATAATTCATAACATAAATGTGTGTAGTTAACAGTTGTGCAAACATTTGATTTAAAGGGAGAATAAATGGCGAAAGTTGCCAAAAATGACCTTTTTAGTTTTTTGCGCGGTCTTATTGATTGGAATTTCCTCTACAATTTCATACATATTTTATCACTGTAGCTACAACAGTTATACTTTTAAAACTGGTACTGGATCTTATCATTTTATACTGTGAATGCTGTGAGACTTCACAGAAAGAAACATCGCAATTCCTCCGCATTTTGGAGTAGCCCATCTTTTGCTCAAGCTATGTAGCTTCTTTGCAAACATATGTGACTATGTTTTCTCCATTTTTGTTATGAAGTGTTTCTGTGAATGACATTTTCTGGTATAAATGATCCTTTTTCCCAAAAACTGTTGGAGATAGTTAAATCAATTTTAGGACAAGAAAACAACTTCTAAGTGTATGTGGATCTACTTGGCGTTGACAAATGGTGGGTGATTTTTTTAAAAATAATTCCTGATAAATTTTTATAAAAATTGTATAATTAATAAAATAATGTATCTTCCTTAATAAACAAACATATTGGATAAAGTGCATCGGTGCACTTAGGAGGCAAACATTTCAATCTATATTAAATAGTTTCTGAGAGAATGGGTCATGAATTTAGTAGATTTAACATTGGCAGGATAGGGCTTTTAGTCTTCCCTTTAAGCAACCAGACCACACAGTATCTACTCTTCCTCTTAATGAATAAAATCTGAACATTTTGGAAAGACAGGAAGGTTTTCGGAACAAAGTTAGATTGAGAACGATATATTTTAATATGATTGCAAAAATTATCACGATACCAGAAAAGCTCAGTGGTAGATGAGACATGAGAGCCATTTGTGCTAAACTAGCGACTGGGAGGACATCCTGGTGTGACGAATTCTACTCTTTCTGAGAGTTATATACGTACTGTTATGACATTAATTTACTGTGACATTGTTACTGTTGTGATTGGAATAGGTGACTATACGCTTAATGGAACAGGTGTGTTGCGTACTGATAACAAGGCATAGGAATTCTTAAGCAGTTGGCTTCAAGTTATTTGCACTCAAACCATTATCAATTCAAATAATGTAACAACAGTGGCTAAGAGTTATGACGGCAGGTAAATACGGCTTGGTGAGAGCCGTCAGCTAGCTCGTACGGATTGGGGGCGTTTGTTACCTGCGACGACGTCCCGGCTAAAGTCCAGTAGCAGTTTAGCTTTAGTTTCTTTCGTTGTGGCTTTAATGCTTAGAACTTTTTACGCCTGCTGATATCTCAGTCCTTTTGTCAGCCATAACTGTTAGCTTATCAACGGTTTCACCACTAATTTCCCTGAAGTCTTTAAAGCTTTGATGATCTTAATACGTCCTCTGCAATTTTTATTTTTGAGAGGTATTTCATTTCCGTAGAATAATTAAGCTCTTTATCTTCCAAACTTAACTTCATGTACCAATTTCCTTACTTTCTATTCCTTACTGTCCGCAAATATACGGATTCGTTATGCTTTTAAAAAGTTATATTTGTTGTAGTTGATTGGATTGACCAGTGTATCACGTGCTTCCACCATGACATAGCGTCCAAGTTGTCAGTGGCAGACCAGTCGTACATCAGATGGTACCTCAATTTGATGGAACCAAAGATTAGACCGTTTTCTCCAAAATGGAAGAGTTTTTGTTGTTATCTACCCATTTGTGCCATTTCTTGGTAAGCTGATGATGAAGCGCTTTCCATCTTTACTAAGTGATGAAACCCATCATAAATGTGAGACATCGGGGTCATCAATTGTAGCATTTCGGTTAAACATATAGAAATAAAACATAGACGGTTTAAAATGGAAATTATTTTATCGTTTTTTTGCGTAAGTAACTAACAAAATCAACAAGCCCGCATCTGTAGTGTGGGAATAACGTGTCTCACATTCAAGAGGTCCCGAATTCGAATCTCGGTTAGTATGAGTTACCTGGATAGGAGTTTTCATCGGGGGTTTCCCTTATCCTGCAGAGACGAATGTCGGATAACTAAGCTCTATGGACCCCGGGTTCATTTGAGCATCGTTTCCTCATTTATTTCGTTCATAGTCCGATATGACCAGGCCGGTTAAAGGACGCTAAACTAAAGAAAATCAATAACTCCAAATTATACATAAATGATTTTAGCTAAACAACTGCAACGCCATTTTATTTAAGAAACTGGATCGCCAACAACAACAACCCTAACAGTGTAGGAAAATCAAGACGGCCAAGGAACATGAATACTTAGAATTTGTAAACAGAGTCGTGCCTAAAATTTTATGTTTTGAATTTTGAATATGTTTAACGCCCGCTCTTTCTGGTTATTTACTACTGTCTGACGAAAGAGTACCTACAATTTTCAGGCGAGGTCGCTAGTGTGCCATGGCAAGGTTTAGACAGGAGAGATAACGTCGAAGGAGACTATAGTACAGTCTGACCATCAGAACAACAACACAACGTACGTAACGGAATAGTTAAACCTTTGTTTATCTTCTTTACAAAACTGTAGCACATTGAATATTATTTTTGTAGCTTGTGAGAGCATGTCTTCGCGTGGCGGCGTTTGTATATTGATTTGTTTACGAACCCATCCACTGTGACTAACAAACTCAACTGCTGCATTTCCTCACTGCAGACCTGTACATGCTACGCACCGGCAATGGTGACGTAATACGGTCTGTTAGTTTCTGCACAAACTTTCTCTGCCTCCTGTCTGCACTTGTTCCCCAGACAGGCAGTACGGCACCACAGGCGGTGGCACAATGGATACGTGAAATGAAATAATTGGGAAAGGAAATTTGGGAAGGAGACATTCCAGGCCTAAGTTTAGGGTACCTCCCTAACATTTGTCAGCAATGTGGTCTGAGGAAAACCAAAATGTTATGTTAATATTGAATTTTCTTTAGAAGTAATCAGATACGTTTACAAAACGTTAGCCTATGCTACACTTAAGTGTTTGAACTATTAAAATTGAAGAAACGAACAGACTTAGAATTAGGAGATTCCGAGATTCGTTTGGACAAAAATTATTAGTAAGTTTCCTCTTTATATTTCACTGACACTGCACGGATACATTTGGTAAGCAAGGGTTGAAAATAAGGTTAGAAGTGTTTTGAAAGTAGAGAGTAGGCTACAATTTTCACTCCTACCTAAAGCGTAGGAACAAAACTTTATATGTCTAGATAGGTCCAAAGGGGCATTAGAAGTTAAACATGGGCAGCGTACGTTTTAGAAAGATGTAGGGCAATTTATCACTTTTGCGAGATTCTAAACAAAATGTCCGTGTGTGTGCCTATGAACAGCATAACTCAAAAACGAAAAGTCGGATAAATGCAAAGTTTGGTATTTAGGTTCAGTATCTTCCAAACATGCGACTCAAAGATTTTCAATAAAATCCTCCAACCCTAAGCTACCCTTTAAATGGAACATTTTTAGAAATGTTTGATTTTCTAAAAAATGGTTATAACGATTTTGATTAAAATAGCACATATTAAACACATTTACATGGCAAAAAAAAATGTATAATCTTGAATTTTCTGGGAATAGCTATGAAATCCTCTTCATTCGGAAGGAATTTTGTATAATCTTGTATAACTGGTAAAGGTTAAGTGATAGACGAAAACATACTACATAAAAACTGTAGATCTCTTTAAAGCACACAATTATTTAAAATAAGTTTTCTTGTGGCATAGCCATTTCTGAGATATTCGTTATTAAAGGTTCGAATTGTTCATTTCTTGGTCATTCTCTTAAAGCCTCAACATTCAGTTGTGTCTCGCGCTTGCATGGAAACAGTATGAAATTTTAAGGCCAGCATATAGCGTCCAGTTCTTAAAAATTTGACTATCGCTGTTCTCTTTGCATCATAACGAAACGTATAATGAAGGTTTACTAAGATTAAAATGTAAGAGATAGAAAAATAATTCTTAGTAAGCATAGTTTTTATGCTCACTAATAAACGATAGAGGATAGAGAAAGTTATGTGACTGCATCATATCATAATTTTTTTTAATGTTCATCCAGAAAACGTGAATGTTTGTCGTTGATAGGACTTCGTAGTCGTCTCGAGGACTAGCAGTCCGCGGACGAATCACTTCAGAAATGAAAGGCTGAGATCTGTAAACCACGAAACACCGGAACGGATATTGAGGTCTACATATACCGCCAGAATTGCGGAACGTTCGTAAAGCAGAGGATTATGTTTATTCCTTATTCTCCACGATGTTGCATTTCTTTCCTTCCTGCCATTTCACCACGAGTTCGCTACGTCACCGTTACCTTTTCACTTTTTAAATGAATATTTAGGTAATACGAGTACAGCTTAGTACAAGGAGATGTGTAAAGGCATACGCACTTCCTGCTTGAGGCACAAGCCTGCTGGAACTAACAGCAGCTCACACAAGTGTGTCTCTTCAGCCAACTCCCAAATTATCTCAACCAGAACATTGAGGAAGTACACTCTCACTCAAAATACTTTGTCTTCTTAAAGATTAATGCTCAATTTAACACATTAATTTAATATGTAGACTTACCTGAGAGTTAGCAGATGAACCAGAAAAGTGCGACATCAATTATCTCCCGGACTTGTCCCGCAGCTCAGCCGGTAGAGCACCTGTCCCATTGCGAGGGGTCCCGTGTTCGATTCCTGATTGGATTGGGAAATGTTTCTTTAAACAAGGTTTCTCGTATGTTCAGTCTGGAGTGTGAATGGAGTGAGTGTGTTTGTTGTGCATCGTCGATTGTTTAATAACCAGTGCGCTGATAAACAAGATTTCAGGGTTCCCGCTGGGCAAAAATTTAAGCACACATGCCAATTCATACAATCATGACAAGTTAATCTACAATCAACTTATTATACAACAAAATTATTAAAAGAAAGAAAGAAGGAAAGGTAGGGTTACTAGATGACAGCCTTCAAAAAAGAGGACGTTTCTAGATTCATACAAAAATTTGCAAAAGTGTTACAGGTTACTCGATATTTACTAATTGGCACTAAGATAAATTATAATTTTTACAACTACATTCTTATATCATGAAAATATTTATATTATGTATAATACACTGTATGATTTGCAACTGAAACATATATAATAGGCAGTATTTCGTATTCGTTTATTTAATCATACAACGTTACAACTATTTGTGGCAGTTTTAATACAAACTATAAAAATCATCATTAGTAAACTAATCATCTTCATCTATATCATTTATCTCTGAAGTACTCAGATATTTATTTGATGACCCAATTTCTGAAAGTAATTTCTTGTTTTGCAACAAATAATCATAAAACTGTACACAAGAGACATCCTTATAATTATATTGCGCACTAATTCTCTTAGCAGACTGAACATTGAGTCTATTTCTATCTTTGGTCCAGTGACTGTTTACTAGTTAAAAAATCCTTTCTACACTAGCATTGTAATTAGGAATAGCAAAGAAAAACTCTGCAATTTTTAGTAGCTCTGAGAAACAAGCAACATTCTTTGTCTCTTGGAAATATTTACACTAGATATAGTTTAACAACAACTGATCTCCTCCATTAACATTAGCCCGGTCAAAAACTTCTGACCGTTGCAGAACTGGTCAAAGCACTTTATATCGTCTATTTTAATATTAAGCTTATCATTTAGATACAGAATTGTTTGTTCCACATCTTCCCAGTTTGGAAAATTCTTCAAACCTATCCATGTAAACACTAAAACTCTTGATACTGAACCATTTCTTAAGATATTTAATTGTTGCATCATACACATGTGTTATTTCTCCTTCTAGCATATCGCATTTAGAACCATAGCCTTCATCCCTCTTTTTTCTAAAAATTACTTTTAGTTTAAAAGATTTGAAATTCTGCATTTCTCTTTCTTGAATAACATTCAACACACTCTCAAGAATATATATCATTTCTACAAGTAAAAATTTATCTTTTTCTAGAGCTAAAATATACGGTGAAATAATCACATAAGAGAATGAACAAACCATAATCATGCTTCATTAAGCTCATATTGAAAACATTTTAATTAAAATTGGAATTTCATCCTGAGAAATGAAATATGGTTTCAGTTCAGGACATACTTCAATTAGTTTTGTAGCACAAGGGAAAAGAGACAGCCACCTAGTCTTAGAATGGCTCAATAGTTGCCTATATTGTACACCTACAAAATCACAAAAGTCCTTAAGACCTTCAGTGCGTACTGTGTAAATAAAAAAATAACTAAGTATTGATAATACTATGTAATCAACATCTAATGTGAGTCCTGCATTAATACAGTCCAGTGTTGAATACAGTTATGTGAAACGTAAACAGGGCAGCCTACTCCTACTAATCTATCATTTAAATTGTTTTTCAGGTGGACGAGAACATTATTTCCCGACCTCTTACCAATTCCACCAAAATTTGTATTCGCATTGTCCCCGGAAAAAACAACACATTTGTTATCAATACCTCTACTTCTAAGAGCATCGCATATGTAAGATGCAATCGTTTCAGGTTTTTCATTTGAAATGCTTTTAAGTTCTATCACCTTTGTTTGAATTCCCCCAGATTTAACGTCATAGAATTGAATTAGAAATAGTTTCACAAAACCATAGTTACTGCCGTCTGTTGCGACACCAAAACATGAAATACCCTCTAAAACGTCAATAGACACATTAACAGAGGTGATAATACAGAGTTAAAATTTGCTTCTGTTTTTTTTATTTATGGACGCTTTTTAACTACTTTGGTCCTTAGCGTCCCATTCCATATTGGGCGTGAAAGACCGATAATTTTGCTCAGAGGCCTCTTTATCAGGCTTGAGGTTCTTTTACGTGCCGTAAATCTACGGCACGGGACCACCGGCTTTACTTCCCTTCCGAAGGAAGCCATGCTAAGGATTTTTACGCCCGAAAAAATCCATCGCCCTCCGCCGAGTTTGAACCCGCGACCTCGGGAACTAGAGGCTAGCACGGTACCACTAGTCCACGGAGGACGAAAAAACAGTTTATTGATTTAAAACTTGGATAATGTTTGACCGTGTATGCCTTCAGCTGCATATGCCAGATCACTAAGTTATAGGCGAATTTCCAATGTCATAATATTTACGTATAAACAACCGCAAGATAATAAACCTTACCTAAAAAATATACCAGGTGGACAGAAGATCCTTCTGCTTCGGAGTTGATTCTTCCCGGTCTGAAGTCAGGAGATCGTTTTTTGTAATTCGTCATAAAGACATATTTCGTTTTGGCATGTTTTCGATTAAACATTAACACTGCTTCATTTAACAACAAGCAACTGAGAGTGGACCAGTTGAAAATAAAAATAATCATTCTAGAAGTCGAGTCGAGGTATCTTGGATTGTTGCATATGTAATCTTTCAACTGGCTGCCTCGCAGCTCGTATTTCACGATAATTGCCACGCCAGTTATTTCAATTGCTCTGTAATCGTAACTTGAGCTCGACGCGGCGGCGACATAGAAAAGAGAATAGAAAAAATATCACATTGTGTGCGTGTGTGTGTGTAACATAAATAAAAAATGAAAAATCGGATAAATATCAAACAAGTTCGGCATCTTTCAAGGATGCAACACAAGAACTTTCAAGATCATTCTTCTCCACAAACCATCGTTCGCATAGAAAACCATTTTGATTAAAATATCATATATTTAAGATATTTGTATGACTAATAAAATGTATACCTTGAATACTCTGTGAATAGCCTTGCGAATTCTTCTTATTCTCAGAGAATTTTGTATGATTTTGTAATGCTGATAAACCATAAGAGGCATACAAAAGGTTACTATACGAAAAACATAGTGCTCATTCAGCAACATTAGCTGTTTGTTATATCTTTAACCTTTCTTTCTTTTAATTATATAGATAACTTTGTTGTATAAGTTGAATACAGTACAATTGTGTATATATTTTAAGTTAACAGTAAATAACATGAAACTTGTAATCAGGTACTTATCCAACGATAAACCTGAGTATGTATTCATCTGAGTTATTGTCTTAAGTCGTTGTGGCGTTTTCATTTTACTCTTCTGAGCGGTGGGTCAGGTGGTAGATTGTCTGCTATTTGCTGGATCAGAGGATTTTGATGATTTTCGAATGTTTTTTGAAGGCGCGTGTAATTCATGCGGAGGAATCTCTGGAATTCCTAAGTCATCATGCAGAACTGCGTTGCGCACTTCCATAGTGAATCTGTCATCAGTCGTAGGCTCCTCTTTTATATGGTCTGAATCCTTTTAGTTTGACTGGCAGAAGCGGATCTCCAGATTGTACAACCATATTCCCAAATTGGACGAACTACTGAAGTATAGATGAGGCGCTTATATTGTAGTGCAAGTGGTAATATTTCCTGCAGTATATGCTCGAGTTGATGAATTGAAGACATGAGTGCAAGAACTAGATAATAACCAAAAGAATAGTTTTGAGAAAAGTGAGAAAAACATTTAACACCGTATTATATTTACAATTCATAGATTATATTGATTTAGTATAAAAGTATAAGTTAAGGTGCATCAGTCTGACAATTTTCTAGGTGCTAATTAACTGAGAAATGTATAAAATCAAGAAAAATATGTGCTAGAATTATCCATTTCTTGCACCCAAATGTTTCGTGGAATGTATGAACTAGGATAATACAGGATAAAAACAGTTTTCACACAGCAGTTTTAATGTCAACATACAATAATGTTTGAAAAATCTATGTATGAAGGTTTCCTTAATAGAAATTCAACAAATACTACTTCAGTAGAAGTTTATATCTCGTGGTACACTTTCAGTTTCAGAGTCTCCATTCCCATCTTCTTGTCTAAAGTGTCTGTACCAGGTCATATGTAAGGAGGAATATATTTGTAAGCAAATCCATCACATCACATCACATCACAGTACTTCTTTGTTTTAAGTGACAATGGAGCCTGATACAGCTCATGGGCATGTAAGGTAGGGGATTTGTGTTTTTTTTAAATATGCAAAATTTAGAGTGAACCAGTGTGTCTTGACCAACAGAAACGGACACTTCCTTCCATTCATGAATAAACTGACGATATTTACTGATTGTAAATGATTCATTCTTATTCCTTATTATTTTCTTAAATAACGACTGAAAGCGTTCTTTAAGATCCCGTATGATTTTCTGATCTACTTTCACTACGTAACTTTCTTTGATGCTGATGATGCAATATCATACCACTCTTCGGGCACATCATACACTCTTCGCTTGCTCTGCTCAATTTGTGCAAATGCTCGATCACAGGGCATGAATGAATGTCCCCGTTCTGGGAAATAGTGGTATATTTTATTAAATCTTCCCAAAGCAGTAAGTGTGTTTAAATACTGCACCATCAACATATTCTTGTTTTGCCCCGCGCAGCTGTCACGAAAGAGATGCAGGGTTTTAATTTTCTCAACGTAGTTCTCTATGTAATGTTTCAAAATTGAAACAGTTTCATTGGATCCCTTTCTTCTGCAAGTTTCATCGTACGTGTACATTTTCGACTCTCCAATAGTACAGGAGAATATATCCATGTTGAACACCCAAAGTTGCCCCTTATAGAACAGCCCACCTGTAGTTAGTACGGCAACTGGAAGGTTTTGCTGATAATTATGTACGCATTTCGCTATTTATAGGTTAGTACCAGTACCCTTCCATGGATATTTGAACGTAAAGTAATCTTACTTCATTAAACACTAACTTCTGAACATTATAACAGGTAATTAACCCCATCAAGTATGCATCCTGAGTGTTTTTATACTGAGATTGTTGAAACCATCAAGACTATTCTGCTTAATTTCATATGAGAATTTGGATGTGCATTTCCGTTTACATAAACAATCATTAACAACTGTCTTTGCAGGAATAAGTTTTCCTGATGTTGAAATATACTCTTCTCCATACAAGATACTCATTTTTCTAACATTTATACTCCAATTGTCCTCATTCCTTGCCCTTTTCCTTGGCTTTGCCGGGGAACATACAACAGAACTTGGCACCGGTACCTAAAATATCGCAATATGATTAACGTTCAGATTACAACAAACCTGTTACTCTAACAAATAATCATCTTTAAATGGTAATAAAATTATTAATAAACTGTACTTAGTATAGAAATGCTATTACTAACTTACCTCTAAATCAAAATTTGAATTAGCATCAGCGAACATTGCTTCACTATTCTCTGCTATCATTCTGTCAGTGACAATGTAAGATAACAACTGAATATTTCCGGTTATTATCTACTTCTTGCACCCAAAGCAGACTTAGCCGAAATTAAACTCCATCTTGTGAGGAAAGTAACTGTTATTTGTTAACATGATTATAGTGACAGATAGAGGGAAGACATGGCTACAATTTGGCACAAAAATCTAAATTTCACAAAAAGTGGCCATTATCTGGTTCTTGCACTCAGGTCTTGAATTGTGCTTTCACATTTAGATCTTTGTAAGTTTTTCCAGGTTGGAGTGCCATGCAGCATTTATGAAGTATCTTAGCTGGAATCAAGTTGCTTTTTGATATTTCAGTTGCTTTACTATTATTATCAGAAATTATATAGAAAAGATGCAATTCTCCTTTTACCACGCATTGGATCTTTAGTAAACTACGCTATGCGAACACGAGTTTCTTTTTACTGTCTCTACCACGTACATAGTAGGTAGAGAAGGTATTGAATTCCCCCCCCCCCCAAAATTCAATACCGAGATTTTGCCGAGAATACATGTATAAGGTATTGTTCATTTCTCAGTTCATATAAAACCAACCTATAGCGAGATGGTTGAATAGCCTAGGTGTAAATTCTGTGAAGATGCATACTTTAAAATGTATGAGGATAAATTATAATAATGTGTTGTATGCGGTCATGAACACAATTGTTTAACGTATCATATGAACATCAAAGTGGCTAACCTCGGAGAAAACACCCGAAATTTTGTGTACTTGTAACAAATTCTTCAAACCTAACCCAACCTAATCCAGCCTAACATAACTCAACCTAACGTGATATCACCTAGTCAACCTCATAACCAAAACGTACCTTCCTAACCGAAGTTAAATTTACCTGACCTTACCTTATCTATTGTTAATGTCGTTAACATATCATTATTAAAATGCATTACATAAATAACTGTTGTATTTTAAGTTTTTGTGTAATTAATCTGATGCATTTTACGTTTACATGTATTTATATACCGAAGTATTTTACTTATTTGTGTAAATAACCTGATATATTTTAGTTTTCGTGTAAATATATTTATGTATTTTAGCTTAACACATGAGATAGGGTACACGTCCTAGGTACACATACTAATTAATTAGCAACCTAGCAGGTATAGCCGGTGATAAACATCACAGTTTGTTTGTAATGTCATCTTACAGAGATGGTGTAAGAGGACTGTTATGTTTAGATAGAGGTAGGGCAATGATAAATTCATAATGGCGCAATCTAAGGAGGGAAAGTGAAGAGAGGTGGAGATAATTATACAAGAGGCGTAATTTATAGCAACTGAGATCGATGTAGACGAAAGATAGACTCACAGTATAAAATAGATTCATTTGTGAATTAATATAGAACTAACCTCTCACGAGACGGATGGTTGTCTTGGGTATAAATGCTGAGAATCATGTCCACCACTATTCGTACTTTAAAAATGTATGAGGATAAATTATAGCAATGGTTGTATGCGGCTATAAGCAGCAATTTTAAAGACGCCATAATAATTATGAGTATCAAAGTGTTATATATTGGAGAAAACACACGATTTTTAAACAAATCTTACATATTTATCATAGAAAGTTGAGTATATATAATTGTATATTTTATATTAAAACGTTTACATTTATACTACTTAATGACTTGCTCATATCCAGTAGTACATTATGGAAAATAATAGGAATATAAATATAAATGGGATTACGATGTGTTGTATAAAATTAAAGAAGTAGAAGTTAGGGACTACAACTTGAAGAGGTAATTAAAATAGAGATCATATAATGTATAAATTAGGGCCAGCATTGTGCAAGAGAAAGAAATATATCTTTTTCAATATATAATACTTATACATACATTATTCATTTACAATAGTATATACGAATTATGTTTAAATGTGGTGGAAGTCTAAAATCCAAAAACAGTTAAAACAATGTCTTCTTAAAATGTAGGATCAACATAGTCTACCTTCTCTCCCCTGATACTATGCCTCTGGTACCATGATCTACGCGGGGTGTGCCATGTCTTCTAGCACTTTAGAGTGCAAGGTTTTTCCAGAGCTTAACTTAATCGCAGTGCTATACGAATGTACACAATACATTCTGTACATTCTGTCTGTACGTACATTAATCACACAACAGACGATGACGCAAGGATCTCGTTGACGAGTACATACAGAGTTAAGTTTTCTTGTATTTAACATCGCAAATAAAGTGTAGTATCTTGTATACAAAACGCGTGTATTTGGTAAAAAAATATTGGTAATTAATTATTGTTTCACACAAGCCGTATGTAGGACAAGGTTGGAAAGGTAGAATCAGACGGTCGTCGATCGTCTAATTCTCTCTTTCCAAAAAGAATAATGTTATTTGTTATTGTGAGACTTGATCAAAGGCATAGATTGCAACGGGAGAAGATGGCATTAAACTGAATGCAGACTTAATGCTGGAGAAATATTAATTATAATATAGCCTTACTATTATTGGTGTTGTGGTGATATAATATTTCTTCTAGGTTTTATATATTATTTTCTCATTTCACTATACGGCATTTGGTGTCTGCTTCCTGCCATTTACTTTGTTTATGGTTTCTTTAAAAAGCTATGTTTAGATGTGTTTTATTTCAATGTATAGTTAATACACAAAACTTGACTTTGCACTTTATTGATTGTCTAATGATGGCAGACGAATATTTGGAGCAGTACACCATCTTCTCTCAACTTATCTTCCGAAAAGTATTTTGCTTATAAATAAGCCATTTTAAATTACATTGCTCATACCTACGTATTTCAGGGGGATAATATCCTTAGGACTAAGAATATTTTACATTCATCTATTTATGCTATACCCATGTTCTTTACAGGGTTCAAACACAAATCTTGGCGAATCCTTGCAGTTTCTTCGGGAATATGACAGAGAAGCATCAGGCATGTGTTTTCGGGTTACATCTGCTCAATGGAACTACAGCACAAATATCACTGATCACAATAAAAGACTCATGGTAAGAATTTTCTGGTTAAAACTTATTTAATTGAAATTGCTGCGGCATTTGATTGTATCTTCTTTACAACCAACTTAACATTTCGAGAAACCTGGACCTATAAGTAACAAAGTTGCATTCAAATAATTAAGTGAAGTTTTAGGCCAATTGTTGAACTTACTTCACGTCATAATGTAAGTAGATTTCAAAGGTATTTTCTTCATAAACAACAAATGCCTCAGTATTGCAAATGTTATTGACTGTGTGCTTATTTCTGATCCATACAAGTCCACTTTATTATAATGTTTCACTGAAGCATCGACATGTGGACCGGGAAGGAAAACTTGGTAGCGTAAATGTATTGGCATAGATAGAGGTATCAAAGTAAAGCTAAGTCATGGTTCTAGAAATGGATAGCTCCTTAGCTAAAGAGTAGTTTTCTCCGATACGAGTTGATTACGTAACTGTCCCTCCTCTTCCTGGGAATGGGATATGTCTGCTATTTCCATCGGTGCTCTGATAACATCTACTTTAGAGAGGGTATCGACAGGAATGCTATTCTGTAATGTGGCAGATGCTTGAAATGTATGGGTTGATTTAATCAAAATGGTTAATCCAGAGAGAACTAATTGTGCTTTATGGTGCTGAAAGTATATTATGACTTCACACATTGCGGATTCTCTATATAAGGCGGTATATTTTTGCTGCGAAAACCTGAGCATTTTGAAAAGACAGTGAGGGTCCACCATATGCCAAGTTGCTGCAGAACTGCAGCGATGGCGGTTGCTGAGACGTCGGTCACCAAGGAATGAAGAGCAGGGCATTGGTGCTGAGATAGATGACCTAAGTTGAATAGGCAGACTTGTTTTCAAACACCTGAAAGCCCGAACTTCATAATAGGGACCTTCAGGTTTGCCTGTCATGATATTGTCTACCCAGGACGTGCCCCCTGAAGTCATAATTGCACATATTGTTTATGGATGTAGATGTCGTACAGCTAAGTTAATGTCCTCCTCAGTGGTCTAGGGATACCATGCTAGCCTCTAGTTCACGGGTCCAAACCCAGCGGAGGGCGATGGAATTTTTCGGGCGTAACAATCCTTAACATGGCTTACTTCGGAAGAGAATAAAGCCGGTGATCCCGTGTCGTAGATTTACAGCACCTAAAAGAACCCCAAGTTTGATAAAGAGGCCTCTGAGCCAACTTTCCGGTCTTTCATGCCCAATATAGAATGGGCCATTAAGAACCATAGTAGTTAAAGAGCGTCACTAAATAAAAATTCAATTAAAAATCTAAGTTAACATAACACTTTATAGTTTCAAAACTGTTTGTTCTGAACACAAAAGCAAAAAGGGTAGCAGAAAGGAAAATGCATAGAAATACAGAAAACGTCAGGAGGATAATTCAACAAACGTAAATACTTCTCGATATGGCCATAATGCTTTTCCTCTTAGAAAACGTCGTCTTTGAATTATTGTGAGGAAAATATAGTTCTTTCTGAACGGATCCTGTTCTCGTAAGAATTATCATCTGACTTTTGAGTTGGGTTTGAAGTGAAATGATGCGGAGGAATCACTAACATATGACTGAGGTTATACCTGTAGAACTAAGCAAAAATCCTGGCTTCAATCTGTCAGTAGAAACCTCTTGTGGCCTACATGGGGTGTCGAGCTTATAGCGTTTCTGAGAACGGTGTAGCACGGCAAAAGATACATTATAAGCGAGTTGTAGTGGCTTTCTCACTGCATCTTATCTCACAAAAACATCTGAGGGAAATATCAGTCCTGGACAAATGCTTACCTCTAGATTTATATTCTGTGTTAACTGGTTTAATAGTTCTCATATTTTCTCGTAGTTTATAAATGAAACTGGTACATCAGATGAATTTTCAAAACCATGAAGAAATCACCAGGTAACCTTATTGTTCTCCGTATGTTAGTTCCGCTGCTAATACTTCATATTCTAGTATAACGTATGACCTGAGACCTAGTAATGCGATGGGTAACTTATCGATCCAGTTGTCTGACAACTGTACCTTAAGAACGACTTTGATCAATGTGCGATACTATCGTTCAATTTTTACTTTCTCTACTACGTATAGTAAGTAGGGGAAGTATTGCATTCCACCCAAAAATTCGATACCAAGATTTCACCGGAAATACATGTTTTGAGACCCCCTGAATCCAAAAAAAGCATTTTTGGAAACATGTCCGTGTGTGTGTGCTTGCCTGTGTGTCTGTGTGTGTGTGTGTGTGTGTGTGTGTCTGTGAACAGCATAACTCAGAAACGAACAGTCGGATAAACACCAAACTTGGTACTTAGGTTCAGTATCTTCCAAGGATGCGACACGAAGGTTTTCAAGAAAATCCCCCCACCCCAGACTACCCTTTACATAGAACATTTTTCGAAAATTTTAATTTTCTCAAAAATGGCTCTAACGATTTTGATTAAAATATATGTTTAAGATATTTTTATGAGAAATAAAATGTATATCTCGAATTTTCTGGGAATGTCTCCAAAAGGGTCCTTCATTGTGAACGACTTTTGCATAACTGGTAAACCATAAGAGATAGACAAAATTTTACTACACAAAAAATGTAGATCGCGTTAAAATACACAATTTATGTCATGTGCATTTTTTGTTGAGTGAACCATTTTCAAGATATTGCTTGTTATTGCCTTAAATTTTCCAATACTTATACTTTTTCTCAAATTCGTTATTCATTTTTTTCGTCCTGGTAATACAAAGAGAATGGAATACTCCACATAGCAACCAGCTCTTAAACGCAATAAGATTGACATCTTGATATCTCGATTAACATGAAGCATATGGAGAATAAGCGTTTGTAAAAATAGGTTGTACAAGAGTAGAGAAAGTCATGTGAGTGTAACACATCAGATTTTTTGTATTGGATGCAGGGAGATATGCTGTTTTCATGTGGTAGATCCCTAATGTCCCTAAGATAATTATAGAAGTTGCATTCAAATTGTTTGCCTCTGTCAACGGTAATTCTGCTTTGGATGTCAAATCTTGCAATTTATGCAGCTCGTATCAGGGGATTTTGAACGACAAATTTCACCAAGATGATCAGTTGTCATTATAGCAGTATATGAGCATAAAAATAGTGCATGGCTTGTTTTATCATTTTAAATAACGGATTGGTATCGGAGCTTGATGGCTCGTGGTTGCGTCTGTGGCACGCATTCGGGAGGTCGTGGGTTCGATTCCCGTGGCCGACCTTCCTGACCCATGGAATTTTTTGGGAGATTTCCTGGGTCGCCAGGCGAATGCTGGTAAGGATCATTACATCCCCCGAATTTTCTGTCCCTCCATTTCATTCAATTAATCATTTCATTCATCCTTCACCCCGTTTGGTCGGTTTCAAGGTTGAAAGTGTCGGCGATGGAGTTTCGGTGAAGTGCGGCAGGGGAAAAGAATGCTCTATGTGAACCTTCTTCATCTCCGGCGGGGGTGTTGGACCCCATGGGGGGCGGGGTCCCTGGTTTGCCAGTCCATCTCCGGGGCATTTATATCTGCATGGTCAAACGCCTCCCATCCAAGAGTGTTCGGGTACGATTGGCCGTGTGTGGACGTGCATTGTCGTGAAGAAACAACACCTTGGTGCTAAGTTTTCCCCCACGCTTATTTTGTATGGCACGCCTTAACTTTCATAGTGTTTCACAATACCTCTCTGAGGTTATTGTTGTTCCACGTTCCAGAAACTCAACGAGAAGCACTCCCTTAGAGTCCCAAAACACAGTAGCCATGACCTTTCTTGCTGACAGCGTTTGCAAACATTTTCTTGGTTTCTTGGGAGAATGTGTGTGTCCCCATTCCATCGACTACTGTTTTGTTTCACAATTGCTTCACTCAAGTCTCGTCCCCGGTTACGATACGATCGAGTAAAGCGTTACCACATTTGTTGAAATCTTGGAGGAAGGTCAGTGCTGCAGCCAGTCTGTGTTTTTTATGGTCTTCCGTTAGGATTTTCGGAACCCGCCTAGCACAAAATTTGTGGTAACCAAGTTTCTCCACCGCAATTTGATGCATCAAACTCCATGAAATTTAGGGAAAATGTTCCGAAAGTTCTGTAATCGTGAAACGACGATTTTCACGAACTTTGTCATTGATTTGCATTGACTTCATCAGTCATAAGGCTAGGCCTACCACTGCGAACCTCGTTGTGAACGTTGGTACGGCTATTTTTAAAATCAATGCACCACTGCCTGACTCGGCTTTCAGTCAACATCACAAAGTTGACGATAAATTTCAATTGGTTTGTTCTTTTTAGCCAACAAAAACCTAATCACAGACCGCACTTCACAAATGGCGGGATTTTCTATTGCAGCACACATTTTAACAACTCACAGAGAGTACTACCTCACGCTACCACAGCTGGATGCATACTGAATGTAGGAACGTTCTGATACCAACGTTCTAGCCCTACTCATCGCCACGATAGGCCAAAACCTCTGGGACTTTCTGGACTGCCCTTGTATGTATATATATATATATATATATATATATATATATATTTACTTACTGTGGTTTTAAGTTCTTGGAAAATAATTCACCCAGACTTGCTCATATTAGGTATATAATTCTGCTTAAAAGAAATTCAGGACATAACCATTCCACAGGATTTTGCATCACATCTTAAATGTATGAACAACATTTCATTTTATTGGGTTTAATATACGGAGAGAAAATGTATAGATACTGAAAATATAAAATTTCTGGAAATCACTAAAGAATAACAATTTTGGGGCATGTCTTGTGCATCTGAGTAAAGAAATAATTTCTAGATGCGCTTGTACTTTGAATGCAGATATAGCAATTTGAGGTTTTATTCATACGATAAGCATATAAAATATGAGCCCATTTTTAAAACCTTGATATTTTGACGTAAAAATGCAATTAAATTAATATCTTCATGTCAGTTTCCTTCACACAACTTTCTTTTTCTTACAATAAAATTACAAATAATGCTTCTGTGAGGTACTTACAAGGACAAACTTCACATTATCAGTCGTCCTCCGTGGACTAGTGGTACCGTGCTAGCCTCTAGTTCCCAAGGTCGCGGGTTCAAACCCGGCGGAGGGCGATGGATTTTTTCGGGCGTAAAAATCGTTAGCACGGCTTCCTTCGGAAGGGAAGTAAAGCCGGTGGTCCCGTTTCGTAGATTTACGGCACGTAAAAGAACCTCAAGCCTGATAAAGAGGCCTCTGAGCAAAATTACCGGTGTTTCACGCCCAATATACAATGGGACGCTAAGAACCATAGTAGTTAAAGAGCGTCCATAAATAAGACTCAATAATTCACATTATCAGCACTGTAATATTACATTACTTCTTACTTGTTGATGACTCCAAAATACATACACCAACACAGCTTTAGGTTCCTTTGTTGTGCTTTTTAATTAATCTAATAATATATTTTAATGGGGTATTAAGCATGTTTTGAAATCTTGGTTCAATTCACATAATGTTCTTATAGTCAGCATGGATTTTAGTGCATTGCTGTAGAATCAGAAAAAAAACAGCCAAATGATTGTGAAAAAAGCTGTACTTCCAGACACCAGCTAAATCACTCATTTGCCAGCTAAATGGTGTTAAAAAAGGAAGAGTTAGCTCTAAAAAAGCTAATTTGGCAACACTGCTCTGTGTCTAATGCAGCAGCTTGTATATACTTGACATGGATTCTCCCAAATGCAGCAGCTTGTATATACTTGACATGGATTCTCCCACTGTTTACCTAAGTTGGTTACAAATGAATCTTATATGCTAGAAGTGCACGAATAAATGAGCTTGGCAAGTTTTTCTGCTGTACATCTAACTCTTATCATCCCATTGCCTCTTAATGGTGTCTGCTACATGTGATTTAGAGGGAACATCTCAGTAGTTTCCCTGATTCTATAACTTATTGGTAATTTTTTCCCTGCTCTTGAGGAAGACCTTCTTCCAATACGTTCCACTAATCTGCACAATAAGTCCACCTTGGGACAGTAGATTTACGCATGAACAAGAGACTTCTCCCCTACACTACAGACATTAAACTCAACTTTTCCTTGTATTGAAAATCCTGGTTTCACATTCTAAAATCCAACTTCTTACACATACACATCTCAGCTAGCTTAATTTTACACACAACCTACAGTCAGACATTATCACATGTGAACAACCTTTTATGCTACGAAAAACTTCTACTATATACAAATATACATCAGAGTATGTCAAATAACTTCCTTATATTTTGATGTGATTAATTGTTTTAAGTTATTTTTAAAAAAAAATCCCTTGTATTATATTGGTTATAAAAGGAGAACAATACTATTTTATCCCACTTTCTACTGCTTGTGCATGATATGGAACTGTAAAGTCCATAATATGAAGATATAGAACATAATCTGAATGAACATTTCTTGCAAATTCTCCTTTCTTACATGGACCAATATAGGCAGCTCCATTATGATACATTCATTATAGTTTATGATGTTAAAATAATTGTCAACCTCAAAGTTTAACACTGGAACTTCTGAGGAATAAATCTAATTTTTCTTCCTTTTAGTAATCTTTCAGCAGCAAGCTTCCATGTTTGAAAGAATATTTTCAGATTTCTAAAGAATGCATTTCTGGAAATTATCCAGTTGATGGAAATCTTGTATCTATTGCATTTATGTATTACAACTTTCACTGAAATAATGTGCCATTACCAAAACTAATGACAATATCATTCCCAGAAATATCACTTTCGTATCTAAAAGAGAATTCTGAAACTTCTTTGAATATTGGCTTTGAAAAGTGGACTTGTAATCTATTTGGATCCAGATATATTGACAAATAATGTGCATAACTTATACCAGTGCATGCAAAACCAGAATAATAAACTATTTTAAGAAACTCCAACAGCTAGACTAGGTTATGATCTCTTGATGAAAAGTGAGAAGTCTCTGCTAGCCAAATGCAGCCCACATTTTTAACAGAGCGTGACTTTTTCTTATCAAAGCATTAGTGAGGTTTATTATCCATGTAAGAATATCTTGTACCTTTATTCAATTTCAAAGAAATTATTTAGTGCTTCCCCCAAATTTCAAGTCATGCCATGCCACTGGTGATGAATCTGTTTAAGTCAGTAAAGCTCACCACATGACATAACATACACACAACTGTCTACCTATATCAGTCCACATAATGCATCCTGACTGGTTTAGAGCAGCTAAGAAAGTATTTGAAACAATGGAAGAGCTTGACCTTTGTTGACCCTCAAAGGGTCCTTGAGTTAGTCCTCTTCAAATGGTAAAGAAGAAACATTGTGAATACAGGCCTTGTGGGAATATAGAATACCTTAACTACTCCCAGCTGATATCCAATAACAAATATTTAAGTTTTTCAAATCTACTGGATGGTAACATAATTTTTTAAAATGATTTACAAACTTATGCCAGTGATGCATAACTTTTGTTTTATTACTTTCTCTACCACTGCCTATACGTTTATGATGTCCACTGAACCCCCAAAAAGCACCTTTTTTTAGAAAAATATGTGTGTATATTTGTGTGTGCACATGAGAGAGAAAGAGAGAGAGAGAGAAAGAGAGAGAGAGAGTGAGAGTGAGAACAGCATAACTCAAAAATGAAAAATCAGATGAATGCCAAATTTAATGTTTAAGTCAAACATTGTTTAAGCATTCCTAAGAAGGAGTACTGTAACATATTTGGGATTATGTGAAGTTCTAAACATTGTACAGCTTTTGTATTTCTGACACATTTTGATGAATTTCATTACATTCATCCAGAATTAGTGAAAAATAAATATATTTGTTTATTTACTAGTGAAGTACTATGTAAAATTGTGAACAAGTGTTATTTCTGCAACAGTTAGAAGAGCAAGCTCTAAGTGCAAAGTTCAGACGTCTCTCATGGCGCCGTGCCACATCTTTCACCTGGACTCGCTTACCAGATCCTCTTGCCAGAAGACAACTACGTATGTTGGTGGTGGAAGGAAGAGCTGCCCTGCCTGAAGAACGCTTCAATGAGGTATGTTTCTTCTGTTAGAGTTAAGAAACACTCCACGGAATGGAATAATATTTTGGAAAAAGGTATTTTTATTTATTTATTCGTTCATTCATTCATAAAGATTTAAAGAGTCAAGGAGACTCACATTAGGGGAGTACAAAGTATTTTACATGTGGCATGTGGCAGTGAGCACTTTACACAATATTTCAATGAACAGTAATTAAATAGGTACCTAGCTATATTGTATAGTAGAAAAGCTATGTTTTAATACTGTATGATGATCATAGGGATTTGATCAAATACTAATTGTTTAGATAAAGTAACATAGTATTTAAATGATTATAGTATTGCTCAGAAAATACAACAAAATAATTTTTACTATGAAAAAAAATGAACAAATTTCAACCGAGAGCTCTAGATATCTAACTCTTATTTTGTTATGCACATGCATTTCCAAGTAAAACTGTTTGTATCTTTGTTTGAATTTGTAAAGGAATGCAATCTTTCTTAAATAATTTGGGAGTTGATTGAATTCTAGAGTGATTTTACATCATCTACTTGGAGTTTGGTGAATGACATGCATAAAAAGAAAGGCATTAAAAAATTGGAATTAAATATTGAAAACACTATTGTATGTTCCTTTTTCCTTAAGCTGTACTCTGTAATTATTTTTAGGTTTCAGTTTTCCTTCTATTGCACATTAGGACTCTGAAGCAGAATGCATTATGCTTACTTTAACTCTGAGTTTGATTCAATACTGTAATTTTTAACAGATAATGTATTAAGCAACAAAAGTTATTCAGAGCAAATAAAAATGTTTCCAAAGTATTAGATGACAGAAAATTGTTTTAAGAGGAATTCAGCGCAATGCTTTGACTGGAACAGAATGCTTTGAGTCTTAACCACCCACTCATTTTCGTGCCTATAAGTTGCCCTTACTGATTAATTATTATTAACATGTTTTCAGGGATGATTCATGCAAGAAATCAGATGAACTCTGCATTACTTAAGAATAACCAAAGGGATAAAAAGTAAGCAAATGCGTATGCAGAACATATTAGAATACAATGCGCTTTCATTATTTAGCAAAAAATGAAAGCCATATGTATCTTTTCTGTTATGGAGTTGGTCAATTGCTTTTGAATGCAATCATTCTAAGTTTCAAATAATTCTCATAGTCATCTGAATTGATAATATCACGTTGTTTAGATATACTTACTATATTAGATGTTTAGTCTCTGTATGGATAAAAACCATCTTGCAGGCACAGAGTTGTGACTAACATTTTGTATAGTTTGGTTATTTCATGGACTTACACTTGTACATTACTCTTTAAGATGAACATCCCCTTTGTTGTTCCTAAAGACTGCTTTATGGTATACATCTTTGTTTGTATCTTTCATTTATTTAATTTGCTGCAAGCCTTGGTAGCTACAGATTTACCTTTCTGGAAAATTAATATAATCCTCAAAATTGGAAGAACCTATATTGCTTCTTTTAGATGATTTATATTTGGAAACAATCACTAGCTTCTTACATATTTCTGTTGCACACTTTATTTTCATCATAGTCATGATATGTAGAAGTTTTTGGAATAACTACTTAGTCAGTATTATTACTAATGTGACTTGTAAACAATATTGTCTTATTTTGGTATCTAATCACTTGAATGAAATGTAACATTATCTTTTGTTTTACTACATCAACTGATGTAGTTTGTAAATAGCTGTATGTTACATCAGTGCACCATACAAGGTTGTTAAACATTTTCAGTTAAAGACAGACCAATTATCCTCTAGAATGTGGTGGAGCTGCTCTAAATTTTGAAGACATTCATGTAATAGATAGTTTCTGTATCCATACCAGGGCGCAATAGTGTCAGATAATGCAACATTCAGTGAGAGAAACATTAGTGTCAACCATGTGCAAAAGCTATCTACCCATTTGTGGCACTGTCATCATTTGTCAACACAAACGCCATAATTAGCATTTTGTTCATTTGACCAAGAAGGACAGTGCTGAATGTTATTAGACTTTTATTTTCAAGGTATGGTATCTAAAGTTTACAAAATGTAAGATTAATATATATATTGATTTTGTTTCAGCTTCAACAACTAATTGCAGAAATGAAGGATCTATATTCAAGAGCAAGAGTTTGTCCTTATACAGTTAGCGGTTTAAATAACAACTATAGACTAGCAGGCTACTGTGATCTAATGCTTGAACCAGGTGGGCAACAAATAATTTCAGGAAATATGTAGTAAATTATTATTTATATTATAAAATGTTGACAGATATCCTATTTTACTAATGTGATTTTAAGCAAACCAATATGCCAAAGTGTCGATAATGCTGTTGTTGATTAAAACCAAAATCCTTTATTCAACAAAATAATATTCCAGCTCATTGATGTAAGTAGTATTCTACCATAGCTACTTAGATGTAAGGTAAATGGGTTATACACTCATACACCATATTCCTGACCTCTCTTCATGCTTGGAACATTTTAAGCGCATTTCTTCATTGATCAGATCTAGTTAGCTGACTTCCCCTTTCTTAACGTAAACTAAAATGAACTAATTGAAATGAACATTCTGTGGTGTCATGTATTCTCTAATTTGTACAGTGTTGGCACCTATTTCATGGGCAATCTTTAGAAGCAGTGCTCTGCTTATTTAGACTATGGCATAATTTCAATAGAATTGTGAATATGGATAATCAAGCTATAAATTTGCTTTTATGAACCTCATAAAAGGTTTAAAACCTGAGAATCACTATATTCTACTATTAAGAGCTACTTTAGTGGTTCTTATATATTTTACAAAATAAAAAAGAGGACTTTATCACAGGATTGTGAAGTGTCTGAACTGTGAGTTTGAACTGTGCTACAATCCAAAGAGAGAAATAAATATTTGGTCTTGAGTTTTGCAAGATGTACACTGTGATAAATGAGAAGCATTCACAAAATGGAAATGACAGGAGTTTATGGACTAACATATTAATAGTGCTAGTAAATGGGAAGTTGTATCCCACTTGACAAGATATTTCATGGAATTAGGTGCTAAATAACAAATCTAAGCCTCCCATACTTACTAATATTCCATATTATTTTACAAGAAGATTCTTGCTGAGGTTAATTATACCTTAGTGCAGACCAGGAAATGTACAAATGAGGCTGAGTCTGTAAAAACTCAGCCGGATGTACCAGAAATCGCCTTATTAAAGAACAAGGTGGCTTCAAAAAAGGAAAAGTAACTAGAAACCATATAGATAACATCTGATGGATCATTGAAAGGACATTGTAACTGCTAAACCAATCTTCAAATGCTTCATTGACTATAGTAATGACGATTGCACAGATCATAGTAGAATGTGGAATGTGCTGAGGATTATGATAATATTACTTCATCTTTAGAAATCTTAATTCAATGAGTGGAACCTTAGGATTTCTACTCTGCCATTAAAATTTTAGTTCCATAGTTATAGCTCTAGTTTATAAAATCAAAAGAGTTGACATGTAGCTCTAATACTGCTTCCTTCTCCCACAGGATTTGGGAGTTCTCTTTTAGATATCTCATATGGATTGTTTCTAGCGGTAATATTCTATATTACGCCAAAATTAATTTTATATTTATAATGAGATATTTATGTTATAAACATAAATGATCTTTAGTTGAAAAGGTTAGTGGATGTTGCCTAAGTTTAACTTTTCTTATAAATAAGATTTATTTAATATTTGTAAATACATCTTATATTCCGTAGTAGCAGTTATAAAACTCTTTGTGTGTGATATTTATTTGTTGAATTAATTTTTACCTGGTTATTTTATTGTGGTCCATGGATTTTCTAAGTGGTATTAAGATGTTTTCTTCCAATTCTCATGCATAGACTATCTTTTTCATTGTTATCCAATTATAAAGGGAGAAAGACTGTGCTGAGCTTATCAGTTATTTAGGGGAACACATTCCTCATATTCCCTGAGTTTCGGAGCTTGTACTTAAGATGCATATGCATCATAACAGCACAAAATAATTGCATAAACTTTCAAAAAATTTAAAATGGAATAAGTACTGCAGTGTTGAGATCTTGGGCTTTGATATGCAAAGAAAAAGAGTGAAATAGATTTTCAGATGAACTTTAAGACACATAGTTCAAATTTAGAATGTTTAAGAATTTAGGAACATATCTATATCATTGGCTGGAAATGAAATCACTATCCTTATTGAGAAGAACTCTTCTCAGGCAATCAATCAAGAGAATTCCAGTGAAGTTTGTGAGCTTTCAACAGCTAATGCTGCTCTCATCTTCAGGAAATGGCACACTTTGTAATCTCATAAACATCTGCAGAATTCACCTGACTCAGTTGCTTGAGAAGAATTCTTTTTATATTGCTGCCAGAAAAGCTTCAATTATGACTAATCTTATTATCTGTACCATTTAATCTGAATCTATTCACTATGCATCCCTGTAAAATGAAGTCTTAAAAATAACTAAAGAGAATAAAGTGCATTATCAATTGCAGTCCTACAGCCCTATATCAAGAGGTAATACATGCATTTCACAGCTTGATTTTCATATTCCTGGCAGATCTGACACGTCTTTTAGCACAATCTCATGATTATGATGAACAGCTCCATGTTTGGCAAAGTTGGAGAGATGCTGTTGGGCCACCAATTAGAAGCAAATATGTTCGATATGTTCAGCTAGCTAACCATGCAGCAAGATTAAATGGTGAGTCATACAAACATTTTCTTTTAAGGTTTATGGTTCTTCTCTGTGAATATTTCACTCTTTAAACATAAACTCCTTGTGACTCTTTTCATAAAATATGAGGGCTGATCAACAAAGACTGAGACTGATTTTTTTTCACAGATGTTTATTACTCCAATTCAATGTTTACATGATCTTTTTCAAAGTAGTCCCTCCTACTTCAATGCACTTTTTATAGCATCTCTGCCAATGCTTGAACACATGCTGCAGACCATTCTTTGTCAGGTCCTTGAGAATCGCCTCACTTTTCTTGAGCACTGCTTCAGAGTTCACAAATCGAATACCCCTAAGCTTTGCCTTTAGTGATGGGAATAAAAAAAGTCACAGGGTGCAAGATCGGGGCTATAAGGTGGATGTGGTACACAGGTAATATTGAATCAAGCCAGAAACTGCATGACTTGATTTGCGACATGAGGCCGTGCATTGTCATGATGAAGTCGCCACCCAATCCGAGAAAGCTCTGGTCGTTTCTTTGCAATGTGCTTCCTCAGTGTAGCCAATACTGACGTGTAGTATGCTGCTGTAACAGTAGTGTGAGGGGGAACTGCATGCTGGTAAATCATTCCATTACAGTCAAAAAATGTGATCACCATCACTTTCCCTGCAGATGGAACAACTTTTGCCTTTTTTGGTGTTGGAGAACCTGGCGATTTCCACACTGTGCTGGCTTGTTTTCTTTCAGGATCATAATGATGCAGCCATGACTCATCACCTTGCTTAACACTGACAAGTTGGCCTTCTTTGAAGTCCTTGAACCACCTAAACACTGTTGCACAAGGTAGTGCATCTTCAGTGTACGCTTGTTTCAGCTTTTCATAAGTTTCGGTGGCTGTATGGTTTAAACAAAAACAGAATTTGGTTGCGCTGTACTGCTCCTCTCGCGTCACCTCCATTGTCTGGTATGCGAAATGCACGTAGGGTCTACAAAATAGAGCATTACTACCAACTTACCAATACAAGAGTGCTGCCGCCTACCAACATTATACATAAAACCCCGCTCTTTTCAAATATTTATGTTACAGATACGAAACTATCACGGAAGCTACAGGAAAAAATCAGTCTCAGTCTTTGTTGATCAGCCCTCGTATATCACATTGAAAGCAGTCTTAAAAGGATCTAATAGAGCCTAGCCATTAATATGCTAAATGGTGCACCATTTAATGTGTACATGTGTTTTGATAATATTTATTCCCTTCTTATGTGCAAAACATTCTAAATATTTCTTCTTTTCTTTAAGGTTTTCATGATGCTGGACAGCAACAAAGAGAGAATTATGAGGATGCAGATATCAGCACTGATCTCAATGACCAAT
Organism: Deroplatys truncata; assembly: GCA_030765065.1. Taxonomy (NCBI): domain Eukaryota; kingdom Metazoa; phylum Arthropoda; class Insecta; order Mantodea; family Mantidae; genus Deroplatys; species Deroplatys truncata. The sequence continues at coordinate 162,641,218 of CM060983.1, forward strand.
GGAATATACTTGTGCCTGTCTATAAGGAGCTACATGCTTATGTAAGGAGGCGTCTGGTTGAGCGTTATGGCCATAACAGGGTACGACCAGATGGACCTATTCCAGCACATCTACTAGGTTAGAGCTTATTTTTAATGGCTTTGTTAGCACACAATAAATATTAGACTAAATATTGTCATTCATCTAATTCTTAAGTACACATTCTTCTAACATTAGTTATTAATACTTGTTGAAAACAGCACTATATATGAGCAAAATATTATCTCTTAGTATTAAACATGCATTGCATTTTAAACTAATTACTTTTAAATTCTTTGATATATTGCAAATTCAATTTTACTAAAATTACTGAGAGTTTAATTATATCGTTACTAGTGTTTACTAATATTTCTATTACTACTTTTGGAAATGTTGACAGCCTTTCATGACATAATAATCTAATTAGATTAATATAAAAATTGTAACAATTTGCAAATACTACTGTGAAGCAAAGTCATACAACTTAATTACAGGCTTTACTGCCAGAGCATCAAATGTTCTGTTGAATGAATTACATAAAACTTTAGAAAGCATCTTTCACATATGATGTGTTCTAGCAATTAAAAACATTATCTTTTTATAGCTGCATTTGCATTATTGAAAATAGTCAAGGGTGAATTTTTCAATAACCAGAAAACAGCAACGTGGTAGTGCTTTCCTTTAATATTGGATGATCAAATTTATTTGAAACTTGATATCATCAAGTCCAAATGGATGATGCAGCTGCTAATCAATGCATCTTATTTTAAAGCACTTTTCTGAGAGAAAGAATTTCTTTGAGCAACGTGTATGCTGTGAAATCTAATGGTTGCCTTCAGAGCTAGGCTTGGAAACAAAAAATATTTATTTGAGAGTAAATTATCACTGTATGATCTAGCAGTTGCCTCAGGAACTAAGACAAACCATTTTATAAACAAAATTACATCAAGGTTGTGCCATCATATGACTTCTTTCTGTTCAGTGAAGCTGTTCATTGCCAATAGACTGGATTTCGCGAATGGGCTACATGTATTCATGATAATCACACGAGAGTGCCTTTTGGACAACCATTGAGCTCAATGCTACATGATTTACTAAGACATAAGATTATACTGATAATCAATTGCATTGTGCTTAAAAATTAGTACTTTAATCTTTTGTTTTCTTTCTTTTGTATTTATTTATTTTCCTTCTCTGTTTTTATTTTATTATGCACTTGCTGTAGTGTTAATGCATTTGCTTTCATAACCTTAGATATTTAGTTGTTATTAATCCGGTTTAATTGCAGATATTTAGATGGTTCTGCTTAGAATAAAATCTAATAAAATTGTGTGGTTTTGTTAGGAAAGACAAAAAGGTAAATCACTGCTTTGATGATCATGATTATGCAATAAAACTGCAGAGCAAAAATGTTACTTTTTTCTCTGTAAATATCTTACTGAATACAACTGCTAAAAGTTGATAACTTACCTTTGGTATTTCAATTTCACTATAAAAAATATCTCTGCTCTCATAGATAATTATTTCAAGACTGAAGGTCTAAGACTAATTATAATAACACCAAATATTTGTTAGATTCAGTTACCCTTTAATTAATATGATGCTGTCTTTGATATTATAACCTGTCAAAACTTATTGTGAATTACATATTTTTCTACTGATTGTCAATATCTCAGTACCTGTTAGTTTAGGTGTGAACTCACTGGCAAAGTAAGGATTCTCATTATGTCTCTTCTGGAATATAAATAAAAATGTAAAATTCTACTGCCATCATTCTGACTACAAAATTGTGTAGTTTTTTTCTTTCATGGTTTTTTAATTCAGCTCTTTTTTAGTTATTTGTTTTGAAAAAGATATATGGAATGGACAGGTAATTCCAATTTAAAAAGAACTAATAATACTTTTGACTCAAAGAGAAGACAATAGATGAAAGTTTTTTGGCATGTTTGATGAAACTATAGTGATGAAACTGAATTCATTTATCCTGTTTTTAGTGAAAATTACACATTTTAGGAACAAACTGCTCCTGGAGGTGATGATGGCCTGGAAAATCAGTTGACCCAAGTTTTGAGTCATAATCATTCTGGTGATGATCTGTTAACAAGGAGTTATATAGTGAAAAGTTGTAGTTATGGTTTTTCATGTTCCACATAGTTTTGTTTATACTTCACTTTTTTTCCTTGTTTGTGTTTTTGTTTCCTTGAGAATATATAAACTTGCTAATACACACATCTTTTCAATTTAATGCATATAAAGATACAATTATAATAGATTTTATATAGATTTTTGCTGAGAGTTTTTTTTAAATATAATTTGTATACAAATGATAAACATAAATTTAGTTAATAGTTGCTATTTTAACTCAAAATATCTCCTTTTTATATGCAAAACTAAGCATTAAAATACCCAAAACTATATATCTAAAACTATACTTTTATACCCAAAACTAAGCATTAAAAATATCCAAAACTATATATCTAAAACTATACTTTTATATCCAAAACTAAGCATTAAAAATATCCAAAACTATATATCTAAAACTAAGCATTACAAATACCCAAAACTATATATCTAAAACTATACTTTTATATCCAAAACTAAGCATTAAAAATACGCAAAACTATATATCTAAAATTATACTTTTATATCCAAAACTAAGCATTAAAAATCGTTCTGAACATTACACACTCTCATTGATGATGACACATGGTAGTAGTATCCTAAACATGCCATTATTTTAATTAACAGTTGAATTACCAGAAAACTAGTAGCATCTGTATTTCTGGACAGTTATTTCCTAACCAGGTTGTTATTCATGACCAATGTTGTTGTCTAAGCGAGTTTCTTCTGTTTCATCTACAATTTCTACAAACCTCCAGAAAAAGGTTTTACAAAGGTTTAGTCAGCCTAGCATTCAAAGTTCGAGTTCCAGAATTTTGTGTAAGAAACTACATAAAATTTAAAATATAACACTTAAGTATCTTCCCAGTATATCTTTACATCTGTGAATGTAGGTTTACTGCTCCACATCATGACAAATATATATCCTATGCCAATCATGTCAAGATATGAAATGTCATTTCCCTCTCATCCTCTATGTCAGACCACACTGAGGGTACCTGCACTGAAACAAAAATATTACCATTTCAAATTGGTTAGCAGTAAATTCAAATAAATTTGATCACTTTGTTAAATGCATAATGGAAGATGTAGAATTTTCTTATGTTTAACCTAATCTGACCATATTGTACAATTATAACTTGTACTCAGGTTACTAAACTTAAATTTTTTAAATTTGCTTTCAGTATTTGAGTGATAAACCCTGCAATATGCTGTACTAGATGCATATGTGTGTGTACCTACTTTATTATTTTTACTAAACAAGCTCGGTCATATGTGTTACACAAAAAGGCTTAGTCTTATGTGAATTAATAATTTTATAGTTTTATTTCAGTGGTTTATTGCGTATATCTGTTGTTCCTAGTTGGGACAATCCTCTGGTTTGGAGTTCTTACCTTGAAATGCATCAGTCACTGAAGATGTCAAGCTCATTTATGGCATTAGTTTTTTCATTCCATTCATCACTTCAAAAGATTCTTCTGGTTGACAGAGCTTAAAAAGAATGACTTGAGTAGCAGTATGGTGGCAAACTCTATTTGATCTCTCCCTCACTTGTAGCACTTCATGTTGCTTTCTGGCATGCTGTCATCAATAATTTTCACAATTACTTTTCTATAAGTAATGGGCAAAAATTGTCACTGTTGAGAAAGTATTATGGGTTGAGTATTGAAAATGTGCCAAAGTTTCTATCAAACCTAGGAGTTTGGGAAATGGAGAGCTTCTCTAGGAAAATAAATTAAGACTTCTGCATGGCAGAAATTTCTGCTACTTGATACGAAAAGACTTATATACCATGCCAAGAGAGATCAGGTTATTGATAGCTTTTTTATATGTGGCCTAAATGATACTAAAGTAATGAGTCAGGTGTTTGTGAATTCTTGTAAATTCCATTACTTTTGGTTTTGATGGCATGAATTTGCTTTTTGGATATCCCCATTACTACCATTGTTCCAATACAACTAACAATCAGTTGCTTTGAGTTCAACCTCTTGGTTAATTTTACAGACATAAGCCAGTTATCAAACATGATCTCCAAATATTGGAAGTTGATGACAGTGTTGCTGAAATCAATTAAGAGTAAAAACTGAGTTGATTAATGACACAAAAACACCCACTTTTTAAATTTCCGGAAACATGTTTCGAAGGTTAGTTTCCTTCATTGTCATTGACATTGACTCATCCTGGGTGGTGAAGCTGGTCCATCAATAAATGGCACTGGTGGTGGTTCTAGGAACTTGTACAGTGGGTCACTTTGGGGAATATCGAAATTCAAGTCTCTGTTCTTGTTCTTCCAAGTGAAATTCTGTTCACATGTTGACAATTCTTGCTCTCCTGTTGTGTGTTTTAATAGTTTTGGTTCTTAAGTGTTTATTCTTAAAGAAATGTGATATTTCTGTTTGTTCCTTTGTTTGGAACTGGGTTGGTTTGCTCAAACTTCTTCCTACCAGGAGCTCAAAAGCATTCATGCCCTTGCTAGCATAGAGGTAACCATTTTAGAAGTAATCTGTACTTGTGTTAGCCATGCATACCAGCTTTAGTCTGCACTTTGTTGGCTCTGAAGGAACAAATATTTTAAAGCTGCATCCTTATCTGAAGTTTATTAGTATTTACTCAATAGATGCACTGGCTCCTAGTAAATAACATGTTTGTGAATTTTAAAAGAATATTCCCAAAAGAATAGTTGCTGCTGGATCTTCCAAGCATGTCTGACTTGAATTATTCAACTGCAGATTAGCAGAAGATTAATAAATTGCTTTGTGATCAAAGTGATGGAAAAAAAAAGGCTTTCTGTTTTACTAGAAAGCAGCAGTATACAAGAGTGATGAAAGGAAAGCTTAAATCTCTATTTCAACTAAATTCTTAGTTTAAGAAGTGTAAACTTTCATATTTCTGCATTATTGTTTCCAGCTTAAAATTTCTCCATCTCAAATTTAAAGATAATATACGAGGGCTGATCAATAAAGACTGAGACTGATTTTTTTTCACAGATATTTATTACTCCATTTCAATGTTGACATGATCTTTTTCAAAGTAATCCCCTCCTAACTGAATGCACTTTTTATAGCGTCTCTGCCAGTCCTTGAACACATGGTGCAGTCCATTCTTTGTCAGGTCTTTGAGAATCGCCTCACTTTTCTTTAGCACTGCTTCAGTGCTCTCAAATCGAATGCCCCAGAGCTTTGCCTTTAGTAATGGGAATAAAAAGAAATCACAGGGGGTAAGACCGGGGCTTTAAGGCGGATGCGGCACACAGGTAATGTTGAATTTAGCCAAAAATTCCTGGACTTGATTTGCGACGTGAGGCCGTGCGTTGTCGTGATGAAGTCGCCACCCATTCTGATGATGTTCTGGACGTTTCCTTCTAATGTGCTTCCTCAGTGTAGCCAATACTGAGTGTAGTAGCTGCTGTAACGGTAGTGTGAGGGGGGGAACTGCATGCTGGTAAATCATTCCATTCCGAAACACCAGGCCCACCTTGCTTAGCACAGAGGACTCGCCCTTCTTTGAAGTCCTTGAACCACCTAAACACCATTGCACAAGGTAGTGCATCTTCACCGTATGCTTGCTTCAACTTTTCGAAAGTTTCAAGGCTGTATAATTTAAACAAAAATAAAATTTTATTGCGCTGTATTGCTCCTCTCGTGTCACCTCCATTTTGTGGTATGCGAAATTCAAGTAGGGTCAATAATATACAGCATTACTACCAACCTACCGTTATGAGAGTGCTGTCGCTTATGGGCATTATACATGAAACCCTGCTCTTTTCAAGTTTTCATGGTAGAGACATAAAACTATCAAGGAAACTACAGAAAAAAATCAATCTCAGTCTTTATTGATCAGTCCTCATAGATGATACTATGGCACAAGCTCTTTTGATTCCTGTTTACAATGAATTTGACTAAACCTACCAGTGGTTTTGTTTGTAGATCTCATGATGAGAGTCACTTAAGTTAAATTAAATTGAGTTTCGTTTATGGATGCTCTTTAACTACTATGGTCCTCAGCATCCCATTCTATATTGGGCATGAACGATAAGAAATTTTGCTCAGAGGTCTCTATCGGGCTTGAGGTTCTTTTACGTGCTGTAAAGCAACAACATGGGACCAGTAGCTTTACATTCCTTCTGAAGGAAGACATGCTAAGGATTTTCACACCTTAAAAAAAAGGAAAAATCATTGCCCTCTGCCAGGTTTCAACCTGCGACCTCAGGAACTAGAGGCTAGCATTGGTACTCCTAGACCACAAAAACCGAGATGAAAGTCAGTAGTTCGATTCCTGGCTCTAGGGTGGCAGTTTCAAGTCAGCCCAATTCAAGCCTTCACCTCTGACTAGCTCATGTGCTAGTGCTATTCCCAAGGTCTAATGTGGTTTAGTAAACACTGTAGGTCTTCTCATACCATTCTCCATCCTCATTATCACCATACCATTGGAGGTAACAGACACTGCCTATTGTATGTCTCCAACTAATAAATGTGTACTGACTATATGAAGAGAACTGAAACAACAATATCAACAATATCAACAATATTTCCCAGTTTTACATGCTGTTTCTTTTGCAACACTTTTATCTTCGGCATCTTCTTTAGTTTCAGGATTACAAAGATTCTGTATAAGATGTAAAAATAATGGAGTTGCAGACATGACAGAGCAAAAAATAGGATTAAGATAAGGGTGCAAATTGAGTCCTATACTATTTAATATATTCATAGATGACATATTAGAAAGAGTGAAAGAAAAAAATCCGCACTGCCCCATAATAGCAAATACAGAGATACCAGGTTTATTATACACAGATGATCTTATGGTCAGGGCTATAACGGTAATTGGGTTACAGAAAGCAGTTAATGGGATACATGAATTTAGCAAAGAATGGGGAATAAAGGTAAATATAAATAAATCAAAAGTTATGGTATTTAAAAGAGGAAATAAACTAAAAAGAGAAGAGAAATGGCAGATGGGGGGTTTAAAGTTAGAAGTTGTCAAGGAGATGGATTATTTGGGGGTGAGGATGAGCAGTAATGGTGAATGGGGGGCACATAGCAGGAAGGTTACGGCTAAAGGAAAGGCAGCAATGACAGGAGTAAGGATGTGCAAATATAAATTAGAAATGCCAACTAAATGGATAGAAAGAATGTACAAAGCATTGGTAGAAGCAAGAATGCTATATGCAGTAGAAATTTGGGGGGGGGGGTCGGATTTAAGCAGGAAAGTAGACCAGAGTTATAGAATGTTTTGCAAAGAGCTATTGGGGTTAACAAGATCAGCACTAGGGGAAGTAGCATTAGTGGAATTAGGAAGAACAAGAAGAAAGGGAATGATACTGGAAAGTATATTAAAATTTTGGTATAGATGCCTGAGAAAAGATAAAGAGGAAATTTTAAAGATATGCATGGACAACAAAAGAATATAAAAATAAAAATAGCTGGTGGACAGGGGTAGAAAAAAGTATGGAGAAGATAGGAATGGGAGATATTTGGAGAGCAGGAGAAAGAAATAGCAACAGCTTCTGGATAACAGTAAGAAACAGAGTGGATGACATAAAAAGACAAGAGATTTGGGGAAGCTTAGAAAACAAAAAGTCATTAGGGTTCTACAGATTAGTAAAAAGGAATTGGGGAAGGGAAGGGTATGTAGATTATTGTAATAGGGCAGAAAAATAAGCGTTTGCATGGATGAGAACAGGATCAATGTACTTGAGAGGGATAAGGGGTAACAAAAACGGAATTTGTGAAATATGCAGAGGAAGTGAAAGCACAGAGCATTATATGACAGAATGCAAAGAATTAGCAGAATGTAGAAAAGAAGTATGGCAAAAAATGGGAAAAAATGGATAGGAAAATAGTAGCAATTAAAATGCTAACAAGAAAAGAAGAAAAGCAAAATAAGAATATGGGGGAGTTCCTAAAGAAAGTAAAAGAGAAATGGATTAGAAAAGTAAGAGAGATAAGAAAAGTAGAAAGGCAAATGGAGGAAGGAGAAAATGGGCAATAGGGATTAAAGATAGCAAGGGATGATTAGATGAGCCAGAAGGCCAGGGTGCCAGGCAAAAAGAATAGCATAGCTGGCAAGAAAATATTTGTACATAGGTTAGTTAAGTTAGTTTCAGGATTTGCAGACATATTGTGTATTATACCTCTCAGCTAAGCAAAACCATTCACAATTTTATGTATGTACTTCATAGTTTTAAGTACATCTATTGGAATTTGAAGTTATTTATGTTTTTTCATTTACGTGGAAAAAGTGTACATATCTCTGACTTGCAGGTAACATGTGGGCTCAGAATTGGCGCAGTGTTGCTGATTTCACCATGCCATTCCCTGGGAAGCATCTTGTAGATGTCACACCAGAAATGCTCCGACAAGGGTATACTCCCAGTAGGTACGTTTTCCAATGTATGTTTTACATTATCTTTCTCTTGCTGCTATCTGTGTTGCAGGATGATTGCTTCCTCGGTTGATAGGTTTCCTTTTTTATGTTTTTGTCATTTATTTCACTTTTTATAGTGTTATTCTTTAATGATACCTTAATTTTCATGTAAGTTCTGTAGGAAACACATTTTTGTTTGGCTAGAAAGCACATTTTGTTGTAATTTGCAGTTATGATACTACTAGATGGAAAATCTCTAAAGAAAAGGACTAAAGCTCATTACTGCTCTGTATAGAATGTTTCAGCTGGCTGAAGAGTTTTTTACTTCCATGGGTCTCAAACCAATGCCCCCAGAGTTTTGGAGGCATTCCATGTTAGAGAAACCTCATGACAGAGATGTTGCATGCCGAGCTTCTGCTTGGGACTTCTGCAATCATAAGGATTATAGGTACAGAAATGCACTTTCAAACTGAAATGTAATATTATTTGGTTGTAAATAATTAAAAGTAATACTTCAGGTAAGATTAAGATAAAACTAGCTTTTAGTTTAGATTGTGGTGTTATAGGCAATCTTGAATAGGTACTGAGCAATAGACTGAGTGGCATGTTGCAAGAGCTTCAGCTACGATATACTGGAAACTCAAATAAGATGTTCAAAATAAGCTTTGTCAAGCTCTGCACAAATGCAACTTTCTTCAATAGATTTCCCTGTACTCTTTGCACACTACAGTTGTTATACGAGGCATATTCCAAAACTAAGATCCATTTGGTCATAACAACAACATCGCTTATGATGAGGCAAGGTTTTTATTGACAGTAATATGTGCCTACATATATACTTTACTTTTTCACACCTCTATACATTTGCAGTAACGCTGCACCAGCTTCTTTAACCCCTCGGCATAGAAGTCTGCCGCTTGGGACTTGAACCAGTTGGTAACGATCGTCTTGAGTTGATCATCGGTTTGAAATCCTTGTGCACTCAGCCACCGTTTCAAATGCAAGTCGCTTGGTACCAGGTCGGGACTGTACGGAGGGTGGTCAAAGAGTTCCCAACGAAACTCTTGAATCTTTTCTTTGGTTTTGGCAGCGGTGTGCGGGCGTGCGTTGTCGTGCAGGAGGATGATGCCAGACTACAGTTTCCCGCGGCGTCGATTTTGGATCGCACGTCTCAGTTTGGTAAGTGTTGCACAGTGCACATCAGCTGTGATTTTGACCCACGGTCCCTGAAAGCAATCAAAAGGACTTCCTTTCCATTAGACAAATTTTGCGATTCGTGTACGGTGATTTCTTACACTTTTTTGGTTTGGGTGAACCGGAACTGCGCCACTGCACTGACTGTTGTTTCGATTCTGCGTTGGTGTAGGCTATTCATGTTTCATCGCCCGTAACAGTGCGAGAAAACAAACCATCTCCATCTTGTCTATAGCGCTCCAAAAACTGTCCCACCTCGCACAAAGTTCCGATATCCAAGCTGTTCGGTGACAATCCTGTGAAGTGAGGTTCGAGCAACATTTGGGAATTCATCAGCCAGACCACTAATCGTCAAACGCGGATCACTTCGAAGTTTTTGGTTCACTTGCTCAACGGTGTCGTCGGTCCGAATATGGGCCTACCGCTCCGCTGTTCATCGTGCACATTTGTACGGCCATTTCAAAATTCTCGATACCAGTGTCGATCCTGTTTGTCATTCATTATGTCCGGTCCATACATGAGGCGTAACTCACGATGGATGTCCGCAGCTGACGATCCTTTTGCCAGCAAAAATCTAATCACACCGCGCACTTCACAACTGGCGGGTACTACGATTATCGGGGCTTTGAGATCTGCTCTCACCGACTGGCAAACGCCTACTGCGTCACACCAACACTGCGATAGGTTCCTCAGGAGTCGGTAGACAGCGCTGCAGGGTGAAACATTATTCAGGCCTACCATCCATTAAATAGTGTTCATCGGACCTTAGTTTTGGAATACGCCTCGTAGTCGCACTTGCTGTTTGAAATCTGTTTATAGTCATCTCTGTGAATAGGTAAATCATGGTAACACAAACTCTTATGTAACGCTAAAGAAAATAATGTGTGTAAGATTTGATGATCACCGAATCTGAATGTTGCTGTAGCCCAATGTTGCTGTTTTTTTACATTGAACATAATACATATTGTTACGGTTTACAATGTGTAATATGGCATTGTTATTTTTTCATTATTCATAAACAGTAAGTCTGTAAATTTAACACTTTTTCCACATATCCTTTGTATATTATGACTTTTAATAAATTATATCTTCCTTGTCATTTCTAATGATTCTTAATAAGCTAATGCTGACATAAATCCAAATATTTCATGTTAATGCTAGTAAATTTGATTTATTTCATCTGTACTCACACTGCAGTATTATATCTAATATAAGTAATAATAAAATCAGTGCAAATTAGCTGAGAGCATGTTAATTACATACTGTTTAAAACAGCTCCATATTTAATCTGGTTAATTACATTTTGCATCCTGAATTTTTGTATAAATATTTATGGCAAAATTTTCTATCTCAAAAATGGACTTGCATTTAAATGAACTTGCATTTATAAAACTTGGATAATGCTAGAGGTTATATCAGTACCTGTTCCTTTCCCTTGAAGATGTATTTTTCTCAATTTTTAAGTTTGTAACAGTATTTGCCCCACGTTTTTGGCGTCACTTTGAAGAAGGTTTATTTGTGTGAGAGATGTGAGAAGCCCCACGTTTTGGCGTCACTTTGAAGATGTTGTATTCTTCATACTTATGAAGATGATGAAGTTCGAGTTTTAATTTAAACTGTCCACGTAATGGAGATGCAATTTGAAGTTGGATGATGCTTGTTGCTTGGGACGCCAAAACTTTATAGTGAAGATGATGCTTGTGTTACGTAATATTACGTAACGTTGCGTAATATAATTTTTACGCAGAAACTTGAAGATTTTATATTTTTATTTGTTGCTTTGTGTGTAAGTTTCAATTAATTAAGCTTACGTAATATTATTTAAATCTGCCTCGGCAGCTTCAGTCGAACTATAGAGACATAAGGTCTTTTTCAGGTCGTGATATGACAAAAATTTAAAGACGTCACAGATTTTACTTTTAAATTTCACTTCTTTTTATTTCTTTATACTTCCAAATATATAAAACACTGCACTTTATAAAAGAAACTGCGAGAAACTTTTAAACATTCTTAATGTATTTACTATAAAATCTTACTCGTGACTTTTCCATTTGCACTCTATCACATCATGTCCGCAACTGACTAATCTTAACGGTAAAAACCTTAAAGCTTCGGTAATATAAGTCTCTCATTGGCTAATTCTAGTCCAATAGAGTTTAAGCATTCAAACTAAACCTTTTCTTTACTGTTGATTGGCTAATTCCAAACTGTAAGCGAGACTATGTCATTACCGATCTTTTCATGATTAGTACTTTTCAAAATTCCAGACACATTATTGTCATAAAATTACATTACCACATTATTAACAACCTAAAACATATTTTGCACTATTAGAGTATATAAACGTTTACATAACATTAATAAATACGTTTACAATAAAAAATAAGTATTTGCAATGACTTACATATAATTTAAATGATAATTATATACATATTGTTTTCAAGGTGGGCTGTTATTGAATTTAATTATAATAAAATACAATTAATATTATTTAGGCATTAAAATACTGCCTCACCCTCATTGTTTTACATGTGCTCACTTAGATACAAGAACTGATGAAATGTTATGCTGACTCATTTAACAGGATCTATAGTCAAGGACAGGAGCCAATAACAATGAATGATTGGTAATTGAAAGAATCCCTGAATGCTAGGAAGTTTTAGAAATATGTTTCTACAGGCTGGATGAGGAGGATTGTTCATGGTATTGTGCTAATGTTTTTAAGTGAAGATGGAAAAAACTACAGTGAATAATCACATCATGTTTCTTCTTTTTAATTTATGGTATGAAATAGTTTCCAGATACTATTGAAGCACTTGAAGATATGTCATGTAGCATCATTCCAGTTTTCATTCTGATGATTGAATTAAAAATGAAAATTGGGAAAACAGCATTAGATGGTTGGTTTTACTGTGGTCAGCTTGCTTGATCAGTTTATTGAATGAGTCCAGCAATTAAAAACTGACTTCATTTATTTCTGCATATCAAAGCCTATAAGTTAGGCCTAATTTTGGGTTTTCTATGATTTTGAAGGGGTATAAATCAGTTTCCTTCATATTGAGAAATAGAAGGTTATGTAAGACTCTGTATGAGAAAATAAAATATGTTAGTTGAAAATAAATCTCATATTTATCAAAATTTTATTTAAATTGCTATGTCATGAATAGTTTCAGATATTTGAGGAGTGGCTATATATAAGGTTGTGGAGGCAATTATAAACATCCTAGCATGGCTGTGTCTGTAATGAGGAATACTACTCTAATTCTTTAGCAATCTTGAAGAGCTATTCATAAGCTTAAGAAGATAGTACTTTTTCCTAAGCAATAATGCATGAGATTCTTTTTCTGTGGTAATCACATGAAAGGAGAAAAAAATTAAATTAAGCACTACAGCTGGACACACTGAAAGAAAAATTTCCAGTATTCAATGATTGTTTTAAAGGATAATAATAATAATAATAATAATAATAATAATAATAATAATAATAATAATAATAATAATAATAATAATAATAATAATAATAATAATAAACAAAAAAACAACAATAATAAAAATAGTAACAACTTCCAGAGTTAAAGAAAGGACAAAAGTATCAAACAAGTGATGTGTGAATTGTAAAATGCAATAAAGTAACCCATGTTCAATTTAATTTTCAATGTGGTTATTAAATTATTTTCTAAATGTAGCATACAAATCTCAATATGTTAATATTATTTCAATACTTTGTAAAATACTGCTGAACAAGTATAAAAATGGAAAGGTTTTCACAGTACTAAAAAGGAATGAGGTTTATGCTCTCCTTTTTGGTTTTCTGCAAAGGACTTCCCTATTGAGATGTGATTGAATCATCCATTTTATAGATAATAGTGCGTTAAAGAAATTTGTTCCTTTCTTACTAAGCGGACAATGCATGTCTCTTGAAATAAACAAGTCTCTAGAAAGTTGGCTATACATTGCTGCAACAGAAAATTTGTTACATGTCTTGAAACCTAAATGGTGAACACACCTCAAAGTTGTCTACAGTAGTAGTTGTGGCAGTTCATTACAAATGACTATCATAACCTTACATAATCCAACAACTTTAAATGGATAGAGGTGTAGATACATAATCTCCTTTTAGACAACAATATGCTGTCCTAATTTAAAACTGTCACTTTAGATTAACTAAGCCTTTTGTTTTCTTATATACCTATAGGATCAAGCAATGCACAACAGTTACAATGGAGGATTTACTTACCATTCATCATGAGATGGCACACATCCAATACTATCTGCAATATTCTGACCAACCACTGCTCTTCAGGGATGGTGCTAACCCTGGTATGGTTAATTATTCAGTAAATATTAGTTGAATACAAGTGCTTTAGAAATATAACTGATTCAGAGCTGTCATTCTGTAAATCACTTTGAAGTTTATATTTGCATTATAGCTACATTTTTGTTTGCCTGAACTGCATGAAATGCAATATGGATGAACATCTTTATTTGAGCTCCCATATTCTGCAGTATTTTTAATAAAAGTGTAATGTTTAATGTTTAGTTCTACTGCAAGGATCTAGTTCTACTATTCTTAATTTAACATAGCAACTCAATATAAGATGCTGTTCCTATTTGGTTTAAAAGTTATGTTGCTTTTCTAAATCATCAACATTATTCTTATGTTGGTCTAGGTCAGGCATGAAAGAAAGGTGATTGATTACATTTTGACTCATATTTCATATGTCTTGCTTTCAAACTTCCTCCTCCTATATCCAGTAGTCAGCCTCATTTTATTTGATTGACCTCGCTGGTGATTTGATTGACCAGGGTTGCGTCATTAAATGAAGAGTATTATTTTTCTACTTACACTGGAAAATAGTATAGAAAATGTAAAACTTTATGTAGAACATGTAGGAAATCAGCAATGGATAATTTAAATAGTAACTACTTATTTGAATACTATGGATTTTAGTCTATACCATACTGCTATTATTTTTTTAATATGATGTACAATTTTTAAATTTTAATGTACAATACAATGTACATTATCTTGTACAATTTTTCATGAGTTACACAGTATGCAAACATTTTAACTAAAACAATTTAAAGTTTAAACTAATACTCTATGCATTCAAACTTGTTATAGTCGAGTTCAATAATTTCACTGGAAAAAATATGTTTCTTAAATTAAAAAATAAAGATTTGATACTCCATCTGCATTCTGGAGCCTTGCTAAACACAGATGCAAAACTTGCTAAGCTTGCAAAGAAATTACTAAACATTCCTGCTACTTCTGACAATTTCAGAGTTTTCAGCTATTGACCTTATGTTTGGCTAACATTTGACAGGTTAAAAATTGTTTAAATGTATATCACACACTTGAACATATTTGGTCTGATAAATATTTATAAACTGATTTACAATTGTGACAGGCATTCTGCACTTCCATTATTTCTGTATTGTGCTGCTCAGCAGCATAGAAGTAAGCTATCAGCCAGCAAAGTCACTTGTACATGTCCCCTTAATTCATGTGGTCTTTAACTGCTGAGGTCTTTGGCGTCCCATTCTGCATGAAAGACTGGTAATTTTGCTCAGAGGCCTCTTCATCAGACTTGAGGTTCTTTTATGTACCATAAATCTACAACACGGGACCACCAGCTTTACTTCCCTTCCAAAGAAAGAAGGACTTTTACGCCGGAAAAATCCATTGCCCTCCGCCAGGTTTGAACCTGCGACCTTAGAAACTAGAGGCTAGCATGGTAACCACTACACATTTCATTCTCTGATGAATACTGGCAGTACACCAGCCACTTTACTTATATTCCCATACAGTTTTGTTAATAGTACCCATGTTTTCAGAGCTACAAACATCTAAAATGGCACACCTTCCCTCTCTAAATGATAAGTCTGTTTAGCCTAACACATTGCCAGTCATACTTAATTGCTCAGCATGTTACCCAAAACATTTTTTATACAAGATCTGTGATAGATTACACTTAAAACGAAATGTTAAATTTTATTTTTGGCATAAAGTCTTTTAAAACCTTCAAGAATATACCTAGCTTTATTAATCCTTATATTCTGTTTTTAATATCATTAATGATTAACTGTGTTTAATTCTCTTGCTCATAAATGTTTAATTACATCCATCATCTTTTTGGATTAGGCAAAATATGTTTCAAATGCTCTAGTATCAAAATGTGATTTGTGATACCTGTATGTCATCCTCTATGGTGTAGTGGTTACCATACTAGCCTCTAGTTCCTGAGGTCATGGGTTCAAACCCGGTAGAGGGTGATGGATATTTTTGGGCATAAAAATCCTTAGCATGACTTTCTTCAAAAGGGAAGTAAAGCTGGTGATCCCATGTCATAGATTTATAGCACATTAAAGAACCTCAAGCCTGATAAAGAGCCCTCTGAGCAAAATTTCCAGACTTTCACACCCAATTTAGAATGGGACACTAAGGACCGCAGTAGTTAAAAAGCATCCATAAATAAAACTCAAATTAATTTAATTTAATTTTATACCTGTATTAAATATTCTGACCAATGATTTCATTAATGTGTATCTAAAATTTCATTTAATATAAATGTTATATTTGTGTTTGTATTATGATGTTTATTATGTTGGGAATGAAAGGAAAACAATATCAGCACCTTTTGCATTGCAGGTTTTCATGAGGCAATTGGTGATACTATCACACTTTCAGCTTCCAATCCAAGGCATTTTCAAAGGATAGGTTTACTCAACAATATTACTGATGACTATGGTAAGAGAATAAGAGTAAACAACAGGTAACTAAGCAATTATATTTTTGCTTTATCTCTAAGTGTTCTATGAGATGTTTTAGAACAACTGTCCAACTCTTCAGCTCCTTGTTGGTTCTTTGAATTACTGATGCCAACTGTGACATTTATTCTTTGGGTTTCTCATGAATTTTCTACAAATTTTAGCAGTGTGAGTGAATACCAGAATTCCAACAGTCAACAAGGAGCCTTACATGTTACCGTAGTAAAAAAATTTTTGTTTAAAAAATGCTAAACAAGTTGTACTGGCTGGTAATGCTATCTGTATTTGCCAAATCATCGGTGTTACATGATTTGCTATTGATAAGATTAGAGCTTGAAGTTTATTATAGAAAAAACAAGCTCCCTAATGTAGCTGTTACATGACACCTAAAGGATACACTGTAGTGAAGTCTTTAAAGCAGTTAAACTTTAATTTATGTGCCATGAATGACCATTTAACCTTCTAGATGTAAATACATTAGGGTGTGTATACAAGGTATCACATTGGAGGCTTCCTTGTCAATGTTCTGACCAAAATGTGTCCTCCTGCAAACTCTGGACACAACAGGCTGACTGACCTCCTGGTTGGTTATCCAAGCTGTGTAATAAAACCTTCATCTGGTGTCCTGGCTAGCCATACCCAAACATTTAATTTGTGACAAAATCCATGTGACAATCTTTTTACATTACAGAATATGCTCATGCTTCTTGATTGAGTAAGGCTGACTATCAGCTTGACTGCTGTAATCCTTAGAATCCATCAGTGTTTCTTGGAAGAGCTTGTAACTGCCAAGCACAAGAAGCTGCTTTATCACTTCATGCATCCCATGAACAACAGCATATGTAGGTTTTCATGAAATGATAATGGCCAGCAGGTTTATCACAGCACCTTGTTAGTGTTCAACTGTTCCGTCAGTGAAACAGCCAGGACAAATTTCTGAAGTATCTGCACTAACTGTCAGTTTCAAATTTAGTAGGGGTGACATGTCATGGCCAACCAATGGTTACATGGTTCTCAAGCACCTTTCAAATGTCCTTGGATGGTACCAAAGTTGGGACCATGTAGATGATCTCAGCTGCTCACCCCTGAGCACTGTCCAGCAGAAATGCAGCTTTCTTTGGTGGATCCTTGCTGTTTACTGCTACAATGGTAGACAATTGTTATGTCAGTAAAAATTTGAAATATGGACATCCCATAGTACCTTGGAAGCTTAAAGCACATGCTTGATGAAGTAGTTTCAAGTGTCTCTAACTTACGTTTTGGAGCTTCCTCTCAACCTCTTCTTTGACAGGGGTATTCAACCCTTGGAAATTAATGTCATTATACTCCTTAACTTATTTTATGCATCCCCAAACTTTCTCCAAGACATCAGCATGCTCCTAAACCTATTTCAAATCATTAAATCTCTTGTTGTGCCAAAATATTTTCTTATGCCATAATCTTGTTCCAATACTGTGATCTTACTTTCATGCTGATGAATTTCTCTTTGTTGCCAGTAGGTTAATTCTCCCTGGCAGTGAGATTCTCTTTTATGCTGGCAATTATTTTGTTTTTCATTCTGCCATTCCTTCCTATAATTTTGTTCTTTGCTTCACCCTCTATTTTCCTCATTAAGCCTTTCATTTTTACTATTTCCTTCTTCATCACCTTGCGACTGTGTGTTGTGCGTGTGAGACATTGTGAGACATGGTGTTAACTATTACATACCTTGATGACTAATTGGCTACTCTCTCTCTGTGTGAGTGTATATATATACACACACACACAAATCTCTCTGCGGTTGTCACCATCTTTGTTTCCATTGTGGCAGAGTAATTGATTAGATGGGCCTAGGGTAGTCAGTTGGATAGAGCTATGAGTGGTAGAGTAGATCCAGGGGGTGGTAGCACAAGAGTTCTACTTACTAAATATTAACACCATAAATTTGAAATTTAAGATGCATGAATTTATTAGGCCTCACTTTCTAGTCACCTTCTGAAGCACATGCACAATATGAAAAGAATGTCAACACTTGTAAACAATATTTCCTATTAGGGAAAACTTGCACACATCTGAATGTTAAAATACTACAATATTCCTTTAAATAGCACAATTCCTTTCTTATGCTATAACAGAATACAAATGTTCTTTGTATAGAAGGACTATTGCTTTCCCTTCACTATTGCATAGCAAACAACTTTCGTGGTGGAAGTATTCCTTGACAATTCTTAGTTTGTACAAAAATATATACATGAAATTCTCTTATTAATAACATATAAATTATGAAAACATGATAAATAACATTGCAATAAAACAACACACAACGAAAGGGGTGGCAAAATAATATTGATACAACCTCCTGGATAAATTGCCAACTCCATCTTTATGTGGTTATACCACTGCTAGACCTCATTGTAACCTTTATTTTTAATTTTCAGTGATAAAATCTGGGCTAATAACAATCATGATAATGCACTATGTGTGAGTAAACCACAATACATAATATTGTAGTTTACTTAACTCTACTTAACTACTTAGTTTCTTAATTACTTATATGACATCATCGCTATGACATTAAATTCTTCACCTGCCTATATTCGATATTCCCTAGCCAGGCAGGTCATTAAAAGTATAATTAATTTCATTAATTGTACATCATGATAATAATATAAACATTTGTACATATATGTTCTAACTTACATGTTTCCCAAGAGCAAAGTACTTGCAAATTGCAAGTCGCCGTCAAGAATGCTATCTCTAATGTAAGATGCTTGGTTGTTCTACCTGGGAAAAACCTGAGTCAGTTGGGGAATCCAATATCCTACTGGCATGTTGTCATAGTAGCTCAATGGTTAGAGTAACTGCATGGAAAGTGGGAGAACTTTGTTCAAAATCTGGCTATGATATTGAATTTTTCACCTGGCTCTATTTCACTCTGCTAGCATGTTGTAGGTAGATCATATTACTCAACATGAATATAAGCTTTCACATTACAGGATTTATTAACAAACTACACCTTGCATACATTGTGGCTGACATTAATTACTGACTTCACAGCATAAGAGACTGTCATGCATTTCAAGGATGCCAACCTTCATACATCTAAATATACCAACTACATAAAAAAAAGAGAAAACAGCTCTAGATAAACATTTATTCTAACAGAATTAAACAAAAGATAACAAGATACAACAAAAGTTTCTATCCAGGTCCATGATCTTAAATTAATCTGAGTGAACAAATAATAGTTGTACTGTACTGCAGTCACTCTGGAACCCAATCTTCATATTTATAGAGCTTTCCAGCCAATATTTCAAGAAAAAATATTAAGCAATTAAGAGTATTTTTGCTAGTTGTTTGTATTTATTATTTCTAAGATCTAGTTGTATGATATATCCAAAAAGGAATATTATGTAACATCAATGTAAAGAGAATGGGTGTTGAACAGCTTTGCATTAATAAAATATTCAATAAGCATTTAATAAGTAAGGAAGATGAATGTTTGCTTGCCTGGATTTCACTGCTGTTGATGTCATGCAGCAAACAGATTGAGAGCTAAATAAGTGCAGAGGATGTGGTGGAAACCTTGAGTCTTTCACTGCAAGGAAACTGATTTTATTTTGGCTTCAACTTGTCTAGCTCAAGCATTTCCCTTTATGGCTCCAGTTGCTCCATGATTTCAGCTCACTGTGAGAGCTTTCATTTAATTTATAAAGAAGCTCCACATAGAAATGAAGAAGAAGAGTTATATAAAAATTATTACTGCATTACAGCTCAGTAGCTCAAAAGGAATGACCACTGCTGTGAATTATTTAATTTAAAAATTGAATGAAGTTGTTCACACTAATCACAAGGCCGTAGGCAGCCCATATTTCACCATGCAGAAAAATAAAACACCTTTGTAACTTGATAACTATTATTAATACTGTTCTCATCATGCAAGAAGTTAATAGGATACTGTAATTTGATTTTTCTTACATACAAAAGAATATTATAGAAACAATCTTAGGAAGACCATTAAACTGCATTATTTTATGTGCAGAAAGAAATCACATAGTAGATAATTAAAAAAACTTCCTGAAGCAAATTGCTTATTTCTGCATAATATTTATAAACTCAGTTTAAATATTCATTTTGCATGTATGAATAGGGACCCCATAATTATGTAATCCACATAAGGCCAGTCAACTACAGCAGAATGCAACTTGTGTTCAAATTAATTTAATAATGTACGTATCTGAAAGCATGAATATATTACCTACTTCATTCCAGGAAGCCAATATGCATATCATTTTAATTTCACACTGAAAATCATTGTGATATAAAATCCACTGATGCTGAATCTCCCAAAAGTGTAAGGGACACTAAACTAGAGTGATCATTTGCTTCTTCTGAGCAGGAGCATATAAAACTCCATCCATAAGGTCATATGTGCTTTGGAGGTTAACATACAGTGATGCGTTTTGAAAAAGTGCTTATACATGAAACAGGACTGCCACATATCTCTTATACCCTATGGATACCTCATTTTAGAACTGACTTTCTCTTCTCTATCTCTCCATGAATAAAATAAGACTTAATTCACAATTTCATCTGGTTGTATGACAGTTATGGTGCATGTGCAGGGTTGCCATAATCCAGGAACCAAATCAAGGACATAGTCCAAGCATTAACACCATTGGAAAAGAAATTGTCATTAATGAAGAAAATGAATGTTAGTTTGCATTAAATAACTTTTTTATTAAAACATTAAGCACAAATTACTAAAATATGCTCAATTGTGTTGCTACAGTTGAGATCTATTTTACACTAAGCTTTATACCAGTCATATTTCTATGAGCATTGAACAGAAGAAAGAACTTGCTCTGATTCTAATGAGTCTGTGAAAAGCAGTGCAACTTATATTTTTCATATTATACTGAATTTAGAGCAATGCATCGACTGAAGTTAATGCCAGCCTGTTCCTTTCTTCTGTGCATTGTGCATTCACTAAAGAAAATACTCTCTCCACATTAGCATTATGCCCTGGAATGGAGGAATAGTATTGCACAATTCAAGCAGTTCTGAATATTGCTCTTCAGAAACACAATCTTGTGAATGTTAACTTCATACAAACCATAGAATGTACAAACTCAAGGCAGGCAATAGAAATAAAGGAGCCGGAAACAGCAAAATCACAGAGAATGAATAATGGTATTGCTTCCACTGTCACTGTTAGCGCCAGATCGGTGATACATCGATGGTCTTTATCAGCCACAATGTTGCTATCTGGAAACTTCTATCTAATGGTGAAGTACTTGAATGGCATTTGGCGGTAAAACTCAAGTTAATAATAAAAACATTTTGTTTAGCACTCACTGCTTTCGCAGACTTTCATCTCTTCGTCCAGGACATTCATCTTCTAGCATAAAATCGCGGATTGTCCGCAAAATCCACGACATATGGCAACCCTATGCATGTAGCATTTACATAAAAAATTAAATCAATCACACATCAGTAATAACTGATTAGATCTAAAGAACGTTTAGTAATCTTAAAATCCTTGAATAAAGATATTTTAAATGTTTTAGAAGCCACCCGACCATATAGCATCACACGACTTGCCATGACCTTTAGAGAAATTTAGGTACTTCTGATGGATGATGCTCATAGAGTATCCGGAATAATATGGAATATTGAACAGGGAGGATGGTTCTTTTACTATAAGCTCTAAATTATAATCTACAAAACAAACTTTGCAGCTTTAGCAAGAGAACTGCAAAGATGATAAATGACATCACAACTGCCCTAGATAGCCAGTTTTAATTGATTTAAAATTATAAATATTCTGATTTTGCATAGATATTATCTAATATTTTCATTAATTTTGTTTCAGAAACAAACATTAATTTTCTTTTTGTGATGGCTCTTGAGAAGATTGCATACCTTCCATTTGCATACCTTGTGGATCAGGTGAGCAATGCTGTGTTAGAACATAATATAATTTTGTTAATCAAAGGTTAGCTTTTCATTCATGCAGAAGATACCTGTTTTCAACTGTACTTAGAATATATTTTAGTGGCGCTGGGGTCTCTTTGCTGGAGATTGGAGTATAGATGAGATGAATGCACGATGGTGGGAACTACGGCTGAGACACCAAGGTGTGATACCTCCAATTCCCCGGACAGAAAATGATTTTGATCCAGCATCTAAATATCACATACCAGCAGATATGCCATATGCCAGGTAGGATGTAACAGTAATTTAATTTACAAAACAAAAAAATATATTCTCTGTATTTTTATCCATTTGCAAATACACAATGAAGTTGAGATTACTTTGTAAAAGTCCATATGTACAATACAACTTGGAAAGACAGGAGCTAAAAGTGAAAATTTGTAGTCTTAAAATAACTACATGAAAAGTTTAAAAAGTTCTGGTGATTTAATTTTCAGAGCTGTCTTTGCGTTTTGCAGTGGTATATTTTGAGGCATTTGAGCCTTATGAATGTAGGCAAAAATAGCCTTATGAATGTTGCTACTGAAATACTGAAATTTTATAACACCAAACAGAAGCGTAACATATGCAATAGGGGCCCGCCTCCAAAAATAAAAAACCCGGGCTCCCTAAAATAAAATGTATAACCGATTAGTAACTAACATAACTTCAATTACAGCAGGTAGAAGTATAAATTTAATGCAATGTATTGTACAATCCTATATAATATAAACAAAGCTATTATTTTTTCACTATTTTCAAACTATTAAACAAAATTAATACCTCTAAAATTAAATACATTATAGTGATTGACATTCTATATCAATAAGGATAAATCTATACTTCTATCTGCCGTTTGATGTACTTGTACTTATAAAATCTCACTGTACTCACCTTGATCTCCAGTGAAACTGGACCATGCGGTGTGCTTTCTGTGATGCGAAGGTATGGATGATTTCACTGACATCAATGGATATAGCTCTTTCACTTTTGATACAGAGTAGGCTGAGTTCGCTTAGTCTATCTTGTGTGATAGAATTCTGCAGATAGTTCTTTATAAGTTTGAACTTCGAAAATGAGCCTTCAGCCAAGAAGCAGTAACAGGAATAGTTAAAAACAGGTAAAATGCTGTGCATAAATCTGGAACGCTAGCAGCTATGATTGAATTCTCTATTACTAATAGTTTTGTTAAGTCAAGTACAGAGGTTAATGAGGATATTTCTTTTTTCAGAGCGTTTTTGAAACCTATTACCTGGTCTGGGAATTCACTGGATGAATCCTCCCCATATTCATTTTAAAGAATTACTGCTACATTGTGAATCTCTTCATCGAAGGCAGAATTTAGAATTGGGGAAATAATTTTGAAGAAATGGTTAACATTGTGCATACCCTCAAATCTGCCTTTTAACTGAGCTACAATAATGTCCAAACGACCATTAAAAACAGTGGTTCTGAAATACATACATTTAAATTATGCGCTGCACAATGCACCTATTTTGCAGTTCTTTGTCTTTGTTGAATTCCCGTTCTAACACCTTTGCATATGCCTGCCATATTGGCACAAACGTCATAACCCTGACCATGGCATTTAGTTAACGAGAGTTCCTTTTCGTCTATTGCACTTAATATTTCTTTTTCTATTCCTTATGCACTTTGATCTTTTATTTCATGAAAACCTAAAAAGCTTTCATTTATCTTCACGTCACAAGGCTTTCCAGTGATATCACTTGAACCTGTAACATATCTAAATATCTGAGCTAATTGATCTCTTTTTGTAATGTCCTGTGTTGTATCTGTGATAATAGAAAAGTATGGGGCAGCTTTAATGTCATTAATGATTTATTTTTCAATTGCACAGGATAAGACATTTATTAACTCATTTTGAATTGAAGGGATAACATATTTTTGCATGTATTTTGGTTTATTTATTAAATCGCGTAATACTGTATCATACTTTGCGAGAAGTTCAATAATTGCCAAAAAGTCTCCACCGTTTGATTTTCCAATTTCCTCTCTATGTCCCCGAAAAGCTATATTATTCGATGTCAGTGTTAAAGTCACATTTACAACATGCTCAAGTACCTGTTTCCATATGTACTCACTTTTCTTTAGTTCTGAATTTACCTGCATCAACTGTGTTTTCCTTATGCCACAAATTGAAAATGATGCATGCATTCAAATGTGCATAGCTAGTTTCATGTCGCACTATACTTTTGGTTAGGCACCTCCAATCTCGAACCCCTTCCCTCCATGCTGACGACGATTTCTGTTCTTCAAACAGCCAACAGGGTTTACAGTAAACAGTAATTTTTAGATGAATAACACAACCATTCTCTCCAAATTCTTTGTCCTGCCAATGTGAACTTTTCGTAATATTTAGTGGAGAAGGTCCTGTTTTCCTGCTTAGCATCTTTGGGGAATGGACCCACTGGCTGACAAGGATTTTGTCTAACAAAGAACATTTTAGTTTCATTAATCTACATCTAATTGATAATGTGCACGATCATTTGAATAGTCTGTGATACTAATAGGTCTAATTATATTTATGTCGAGTTTGTTATAATCTTCGTTTTTTATTTGACAATTATTATTGGTGTTCACTTCAGAAGCGCACTCACTTGTAACACTGCAAACTTCTTTAACCGTTAAGTTAGTACTACTACTAGGAAGAGAAAAAAATCACTTATTTTCACTAATTTGTTTGTTTCTTTTTCTAATTCACGTTCCTTCTTTCTTTTTTGTACATCACTTAGATGTTTGTACTTAACTTTAAAAGATTTCATTTTTCTGAAAAAGTACACAGTTAAATAGAAAAACTGAAAAAGTTAAACTTTTAACTAGTAAAGTAAAGTTTTAAAAATATCACACAACTTTTTTCAATACACCTAACTTCTCGCAAAGAAAGCTTGCCTGAAACTGAGTTGACTGTTGACTGACTGTTATTCTGTATTCACCACATCTTAATGGATAATTGACAATTGACATTGTTGTCAAATGAAAAGTGTGACAAAAGTTAAATGTTTAGAAAAAATGTGCATATTACAATTTCAGGAACACTACATATCAATAAAGAATAATTTTCTGCCTAATGTGATAGTTTGGTTTACATTTTCATTGTAATGTGCCACTCTTTTGTGACGGCAGAGAAAGATGATGCAAACCAGTGTTACAAGAGAAGTCATAGTTAAGGACAAGCATTGTTAACACACACAGCTGTGCTAAACTCAACTAAACGTTGACCGATTCTAGGAAACCGTTTTGAATGATCTGACCATTAATTTTCTATGCAGACTGACATTGGACTTTACTATTTATCTTATACATATTTCTGTATTTATATTTGTATATATTTTAATTTTTTATATTCAATAATAATAATAATAATAATAATAATAATAATAATAATAATAATAATAATAATAATAATAATAATAATAATAGTAGTTTTTTCTACAG
Source organism: Deroplatys truncata (assembly GCA_030765065.1). Classification (NCBI taxonomy): domain Eukaryota; kingdom Metazoa; phylum Arthropoda; class Insecta; order Mantodea; family Mantidae; genus Deroplatys; species Deroplatys truncata. The sequence continues at coordinate 162,667,099 of CM060983.1, forward strand.
GCCCCTAAAATATCGGGCCCACATGCATTGCAGGCCCTGCAAGCCCTAACGTTATACCCCTTACACCAAACACTAATAAGAGTTCATATAAATAGAGATTAATCCTAACCTAAGTTCGGGTTAAAGCTAGAAACCTCCAAACCCCGAAGTTTTGCTGCAACTTGCTATGGTCTAATGGCCTTTACTTGCCTCCTACTTGTTTTTAGAGCATGTCGAAGGCACATGTCACATCAAAGAGCTATGTCTGCATTCAGAGATTTTTGAAGAGCTGCATGCTAGTGTCAGTCTAGTTAGAATACACAATTATAGTAACATATATACAATTGTATAAAAGAATATATCATGCTTAACCACACCAGATGTTTTAATCTGCCAGTTCTAAGTCTGGAAGAAGCAGGAAGAAACCTCATTTTGTTGGTGTTTTTAATTGCAGTTTACATGTTCTCTGAGAAAGGATAGTAAGTGTTTAAGCCATAATTTGCATGTCTAATTTTAACGAATCTAAGATTAGGTCGCAATTTACAAACCCTGTTATGTACAGGTAGAGTTTTGCCCTATAAAGGTTAAAATATGGTGCATTTTTTAATCAAAATGAAATAAGAATAACTATTTTTATCAGAAACAGTGAAAATGACACTTTACTTCTCCTTTAATTCAATGTCTCACACATTAATACTTACCAAGTAGGTAAAAGAAAAATTCATACCACTATAACAATAATAACAATTTCCTATCAAATGTAAATAAAAGATTGATAACATCAGAAAAAGGTTTAATTATGCATATGATGATAAATACTCAACCTTGAAACATTAGATACAATAATCATAATGTTGCTTCCTATGGAAATTTTGCTGTGAAGGAAAACAGATCATTCACAGCAGCTTAATTCCAAACAAAGCAGCAAGCAGATCTTGAGGCTAAGCTGCCCTATCTCAGCTTTTGTGTGCTCGTGATCCTAATTCTACATGTTAGGGAAAGGAATAAGTAATTTATGTGTGCCAGTTGCAAGTAACAAGGAAAGACAAAGAAAAGTTGGAATTGTTTTCAATCATGTTTAATGTAAGGTATAGCAAACAAACAGATTTCCTCTAGGTACATACTGGAAAAGGCATCTGGAAACATAATAAAAGCTCTGTAATAGATTTATTCTGGTTTCTGTTACAGATATTTTGTCAGTCTAGTTTTGCAGTTCCAATTACATCAAGCACTATGTGAAGCTGCTGGACATTTTGGACCTTTGCACACATGTGATATCTACAGATCTCGTGAAGCAGGCAGACTCTTAGGGTGAGCTGAAATTTAATTCTGCACAAATGAGTTTAATCAAGAATAAATTAACAAATTTTACGCCAGCATTTCTCTCTCCATTGCTCACCTACAGCATTTAAAGTATATTTAGAATGAATGAATGAATTTAAATTTATTTGTATAACTTGATTTACAAGGTTTGTACAATATACAATATTTCCCCTAGAACTAACTATACCTATTTGCAAATTGTCTGGTCTCTAAGCCTATTTTGTGGTACTCAGTTTACTTGGCTCCCTGGTCTTGTAGCTCACTGAATAGCCATTTACCAGCGTTTGCTCCTTGCTTTGATTCCTCTCCCCCTACCCTTTGTTGTCCTTCTTTCCTTGTAACTCTTACTTTTCTAATCCACTTTTGTTTTTACTTTCCCTAAAAACTTCACCATGTCAAGTTTGTTTTCTTCTTTTCCTGTCAGCATTTTTATAGTTACTATTTTTCTGTTAATTTTTTTCACATATTTTTTCGCTCCATATCATCAGTTCTTTACAATCTGTCATGTAATGCTCTATACTTTCCCTTCCACCACATAATTCAGAAATTCCTATTCCACTTCCTCTTGACCTTCTTAAACATATTGACCCTGTTCGCATCCATGCTAGTCCTTCCTTTTCCTGTCTATTACATTGGTCAACATACCCTTCTCTTCCCACTCTCTTTTTATTATTTTATAGAAGCTTAATGATTTTTTTATCTTCTAAACTTCCCCATATCTCCTGCCTTTCCATGTCTTCCATTCTACTTCTTACTGCCTTCCAAAATCCATTTATATTTATCTCCATTAACATCCATGTATCTCCCATTCCTATTTTTTTCATAATGAAATTTAAATAGAAAAAGGGAGCTGTTGAAGAGTCATGAAAAGTATAAAATGTATAACTGCAGGAGCTTAGATGGGGAAGTCCTAAATATTTTTATTACAGAAGAAGCACTGCCAAACCATTTTTAAACAAATTAATTAGAACATTCAATTGGATTCTATTACACTTTGATTTTTAAACTGTATATTTCTGGTATATTTGGTTTGAATGTCAACGAATGACCAACTGCTGGTGAATTATGCATAGTTACTCTATAGTGCACTGGTGTTTTGAATTGTATAAAATATGTTAGCTGGCAGGATGTGATTTTCAAAATTGAAATACTTAAAAGAAAATCAGTGAAAAGTGCAATCCGTAGGTATTGTAAAAAAAAACAACATCTAAGCAATACATGGAGTATAACTAATCAATTTGGAGTGTATGAAAACAACTAATGTATGATCCCAAACTAAGCTCTGCTACCTATACCATTTTCTAAGCTTGCTGGTGCTGTTGAACAATGTCAGTTGTTTTCTGTGAAGCTCAGGAATGGAACCTCTTTATTCTTGGAGCTTGTACAACATGTAACCTGGCTGGCTTCTTTTATCAGGGATATCAAATTGAAACCTCAAGTATAATTTTCTTTGAGTAAAGGTTTGCTCCAATTTTTTATTTCTGATTGATTTCAATGTTAAACGTTTTAATGAAATTAGGCAATGCACTCATGATTTCTGTGTTCAAAAAACTCCACCATGAGCTCCTCAACTTAAGGTCATCTTGACGGTAGAAGATGTGGTTCAAATACATGTAAGTATTATTCCAAGAATTATGTATTCCAAACTTGCATTTCACATAAAACACTCTACTTAACTAACAGTCTCTGTCTCCTACAGCTTGGGAGGTGACATTGGGCATGGTAATTCGGAAGATACAATACCATTATTTTAATGCAGAACAATTTGTTTGCCTCTACTGCATATGTTACCAGTACCATTGTACAACCCATGTATACAGATACATTACTGAAACACTTTGTTTGTGGTTCATTCATTGGCAAAAGGAGATACCAGAGCTAATTAATGATAACATAAAAAATAAAAAAGAAAAGAAAAAATGCAGTAATTAAGTGCAGAGAATGTAAAACCTACATCAAATTATTTTAAATATAATAAAATTCATGAGTTTGTAGACTACCTATGATAGTGAGGTTAAGCAGGTATGCAATGCTGGAATTCATAATTTCTGAGAGGAATTATTGCTCTTTCACATTTACCCCTATTTGCATTTTTTCTTTTCTCTCTCTCTTGTTCTTTTGTCTGTTTTATTTTAGTTAAGTGATTTTCACCATACTGATTATGGCATGATCAGTTATTTCAAGTGAAGTTCACTTTGACATGGCTGATCACAAAAAAAAAATATTTTCACATTTTGTTCATTTTTCCATATCTTTCTTCATTGTGTCTTTTAGAGAGGTTTTGGCATTAGGTGCTTCAAAGCCATGGCCAGAAGTGATCAGGGTGATGACTAGAGGCCGAACTGACAAATTGGATGCCCGACCACTCATTGATTACTTCCAGCCATTAACCTTGTGGTTACATGTACAGAATCGAGACACAAACGTTGTTGGCTGGAGCACTACAGGAGAAGATACAGGTATAGTATTAAACTTAAAGGAAATGTTATTACTATCGCCACACCACCACTGCAACCAACACCACCACCATCACCACCATTTAAAGTTTGATAGTCTAATGTAGAAAACCAGTTATTAAAAAAAATTCATCAAAATACTTAATGCTTCTGAAGATACAGTTTTGCAAGTACAGAAGACTGTTTAGTGAAACCATTTCTCCTCTTTCATTTCTCTGGGCTGGTGTGTGCTGCATCTGTCAGTGTTTTTAAGTATTCCTTGGTCTTAGCCTTTCATCATGTGTTAGTGCTATAGCTGTTTTCATTATTTGTTGTATTTATAAACAAATTACACTTTGGCTTATTGATTATGACAGTTATTATTTAAACAATTTATTTTTCCCCATTTACATTTGATAACTCATTTCTTACACATTGTGGTTGAATAATATATTTTAAAATTATGTGTTTTACAAATTCCTATAGAGCAAATAAATGTTATAATGGAAAACTGGCTAACCCTAATGTAATCAGAACTAAGTAAAATATTACCCTCCACTGCATCTATTGTAGCTTATTTTTTATGGTTTATATGCTTAGTACATGACTTTAGAGGGTAGTATTTATATGGTACCTAAATGTGTAGAAAATCATAGTGAATAAATGTTTTGAAGATATGAAATATCTAAGCCAACTTTTTATTACTAATTAAGTTTGTAACTGTGTATTAAATGCATATTCAGGGCAGAAAGTGTGTTACTGCTTTCTTAAGTTTAACACTCTTATTAAGATGTTGTTGTTCTGTTTCAGCACTCTTTGCAAAGTGGTCTCAAAACACTTCAAGCACTACACTACCTAGTTTGCTGCTTTTAATTCTATCAGTGATCATTGTCACCTCCTGAGATGAAAATAGAAGTCATTCTGTAGTAATTAATTACTGCATTTCTGTAATAGCTTGTGAAATACTTTATAAATATCCAACAAATGTACAAAATTATTATAATAAAACATTGATTAAGAAATTTGTATATTTAACTTGAATATATACAAAATTTTGTTATGTTAATAAAACACCAACTAAGAAATTTACATCTTAATAAATGTTTATATCAATAAATAATAAGATTGATTTTCCTTGAAATAAGCATTCATTAATATTTGATTTCTTGTTGTTTCTTATGCTATGATTTAATTTCCATATACATCTAAAGATATGTATGTTAAAGAAAAGATATCTGGAGCAACCATTAAGTTCTGTACATTCCTTTTGAAGCAGAATATGTCTGAACCAGTAGTGTACCCAGAACAATATTAAAGGTGAGGTTTATGTATAGGGATTTATTTTTTAAACTATTTGTGTCCATTCAAATGACAAATATGAATTAATCCTGAGTTGAAGTAGTTAAATAAATTGATTTTATATTCAGAAATTAAGCCACAGTTTATTTCAATAACTTCTTTTGTGGCATAAGCCATTTCCAAGATATCCATTATTAATGGTTCAAATTGTTCAATATTTTGTCACTCTTTTTAAAGTCCTCTCGATTTTAGTTGTTTCTTGCATTGCATGGAAAGAAAATGGAATTTCAAGGCCAGCATATAATGTCTAGTTCTTAAATATCTGACTATTGTTGTTCACTGTTCCCTTTGTTTCTATAGCAAAATGTGTAATGTAGCTATTTCTGCAAAGGTTTGCCTTGATTAGAATGAAGTGAATGGAAGAATAGTTTTATACCCACTAATAAATATTAGAGGGTAGAGAAAGAAATGTGAATGTAACACATCAGGTATTTGAACATGCTAATTCTACTTAATAATTGTGTTACAGCCATATTTATTGCCAAAATTTCTCCATCAAAATGTGTTATGTTAATCCCAGTGATGTGTAGAAATTAAATAGAGTTGAGCAAAACCCTGCCCCAACTCCACTTTCTTTATTAGCACTGACTCACTCACTTGCTGTTGGCAGGCTGAGGTTGAGCCTGAATGTTTTTGCTGCGTGCCCAGCCTCAATAGGTTTAACCACAGGGTTTTTGTTTTGGGTGGGTACTAAGGATGGCTTTTTCTGGTTTAGGATGGTGAGAAATAGATAGGAGGAAGCATGTTGCTCCTGGATGCAGTGGCCCTTCTGCAACCTGCTAGAAGTGGTTTAAAAATCTGTAATTTCATTGGTTGTTGGTTTAAAAGTTTGAAGCCAATCAACTCTTAGGTGGGGGGTATTTGATTATGAAAATACTCCACATATTTGTAGATCTTAGTGATGAAATTCATGAGGTGATATCTTTACAATTCCTTCTTTATCATACAATGATCCATCAGTATGGAGCCATTCAGTTTTTGAATACAATGATTCTATAGTTTCCAGAGCCAAAGCTTTCAATTCCTCTGTGGTACATCCTATTTTCTGCAGAAGTGTAAGTCTGAAGTTGATTTGGAGGGGGAATAAAAAAAGAAAACAAAATCAAATAAATAGTAATAATTTATTCATCCAGAGATAATACAATGATGCTTTTTTTACAAAGCAAGACAAAAGATTATAAAAAGGTATGTTTACCACAAATAAATATCAACAAGGTAGCGTTTATCTAAGTTAACTATTTACATTCTACTTGTTTACAACTACAGAATTTTCTTCTGCAGAATCATGTTTTGTTGTAGAAGCTTGTATATTTCTAACTGAAATGTTTTCAAGTAGTTTTCCTAAGATGTTTAGATAAGCTGTTGAAGAATTTAAATTTATTAAACTTAAAGGCATCTTATATAGAGCTATTTTATGAAAATAGACATGAAGCTGATACTTGCTGTGATGATGGTATTTGTGTATTTCATTATTATTGACAAAATTACTTAGGTAAATTTTAACATTTATTAATAATTATTTGATATATTATAAGCAAAACATTGACATTATAATGCTTTGAAATGATACCGTTGGCCTTCCTTTTTGGAATGCCTTAATGATTCCTTTTGCAATTGGAATATAAAGTTACTATTTAGAGAATTTTGTCATAATGGCAACTCATAAAGTAGGTATAAGTGGATTGAATCAAGAGAAGCAGCAGGCTTTAAATGTCTCTAAAGGTAGGTATACTTAGTACAATGTGACAGAGTAACAAGCATGCCCTACTCTGATTATGGCAGGGTTTAATGACATGTTCCTCCAGCTTAAGTCCTTGCTTGTCAATCCACAATACTAGGAATTTTATTTAATCTTGATAGCTGAATGATTTTGATCCAAGACTCATGGGAACATCTATGGATTCTTACACTTTTTATGGAACTGCACATTACATTTTTCCTCTGTTTACCAATAAAATTTTGGTATTTCCATTGTAACTAGCATGAAATTGAGTGAGATGTCTCATGGTAAAGTGTGAAGTTCACATTCGGTAGGTCCTGATTCAATTCCTGGGGTTGTCTACTCTGACCGTAGGTTTTTCATGGTTTTCCCTGTTGGTAAGAAGAATGTTGGGGTGATTTCTCTTCTACCACAAATTTCCTTTTCCTCATTTCCTATCATTTTGCTTCCCCTTTCATCCCTTTGGAGGGCTTAGGGGTTCTGCAGTGTCAGTTGATGTTGGATAGATGGCACAGATGCTTGCTGCTTGGAAAGTTCTTCTCGACCCTACCAGACAGCAGTCTTCTCTGAACCATCTTAGGTGGATTGAGCTCTCCATGGTTTTGCCAGTGGGAAGCCTTGTTTGCGCAGCCCACTAGTGTGATCGTGTCAAGCTTGGAATTGTTATGGAACTTTGTGTGTCTCTGTCAACTGGCCTGCCTGCAGCCTATAGCCTCCTGTGGCTCCTTTGCCTCATTTATACCTCCTGGGGATGGTAAGCACAAAAGATTCATGTTGGGTCAAGGTCCCCTGCATTCCATGGTCATTTATTCCTTCAACCAGCATGAAATAATGTCATTCAAAAATTTTACCTTCACAAATTAAATTATTGACCGTTGTACATAAATGCCAGTATTAATTATATGTGTTTTTCTATTGTAGCGGACCAGTTTGAGCGCCCAGGATTACATCATATGACGTAACCAGCGTAAAGTGTCGAAATGGGGTTACCTCAACACGACCACGCAAAGGAACGCCGAGTCAGCTCTTCTGTACGTATTTATACTACGGGGTTTTGACTCGGTCGAGGGGAGTTATCGATGAGTAATCGATTGCCAGTTGTCGGAGGGCAGTTACCAGTCAGTTGTCAGTAATGAAGGGGCAGTTATCAATGAGTGATTGTCAGGTCAGTTATCAATGATCAATTGTTGAATCAGTCGTCGAGACCCCGTACACGAGTCGCCAACGCAACACCAGGTAAGAATGTATTTCTTCTAAGTTCTGCTTACTTGTCGGGCTTCACCACAATCTGAGTGGCCAATGTACTCACGCTAAAGGAATAATATAATTTATTGGCTCAATGCATCCCCTGTGCGTTATTTAAATACCCCATCCTGGAACGCCACCCTGGCCTACCTACCACCCCAGTACCGAGGCATCCCCCTACCTCTGAGCTACTACCCTCCTAGTGTAATCACCTACTGCGGGGTTACCATCCCCGTGGGGTGTTACAATATGTTGTAGGCGCCGGGTACAATTTGAGGCAGGCGTCGGTTACAATGTGGTGACGGCACTAGGCACAATTGGGGGTAGGCACCGACTACAATGTGGTGGAATACACCTACAAGGTGGCACTACCAAGCAACAGCTTGGGATGGAACGGAAGCTACATGTTACCACCACTGAATGGTGGAACTACGGAGCACAACTCCCAGAATTTATTTCTCCTCTGTCACCTATGCATATACTTAGTATTCTCCTACGCCCTACACTGTAGATAAGAAAACTCAGTCATGATGCCATGTAAAAACCCACCCGCCCACCCGTTGCATCATGACATATTATTTTTTAAGGCCATGCTATATTCTAATTATTTCATAGTAAGATGTGTAGCCTTAGTATGTAGGTTTTTTCTCTCCTTCAGCTGCACCATGTAAATAGTAAAGATAGTTTAAGCACAAAAGTCAAGATGTCGTGAGCAGTGAAAGACGCCGTTACTAGTGAGATCAGAACACATATAAGACATATAAATGACAAACGTGCAAAATTAACAGACCCGCCCTTACAGAGAAACGGAATAAACATACAGGATTGTAGTACAGCTTGACAAAAAGAATACGGCAATATAAAAGTCGCCGTATATCATTGTAGGAGTAAAAATCCAAATTTATAAATGTATTCAAATATAATTATCCCCATAACGGCTTCGTCGGCTTCTATAAAATATAGTACATTCAGAAAGCGAGTTCAATGTGTTATCCAAGTATAATTACAATGATTATTGCTGCAATATTTTTACTCGCCTCAAATCAATTTATTGTGATGAAAAGTAGCTTCCATTGGCACGATAAAAGAAATCATGGCTGACCCATATGTGTTACGCATAGCAAGCAGGAGATGGTTGACAGGTTCAATGTCAGCGAAGCTTCCACCACAAATTCCGAAATGCATTTTCTTCCACACCACCAGTAATAAGTGATTATATGTAGTGAAGGAGAAGAAAGGGAAAGCAGAAAGGAGTAAGAAAAAAGAAGGAAAGAAGTTAAGTTTTAAATTTTAATAATAGTTCTCAAATGCTTAAAAATAAATAAATTAATTCGCTGTAATAGAATGTATTGTGTGTTTTTTACCTCCAGCGTAATTTTAAGTTTTTTGTAGACCAGGTGGTGATCTACGCGACCCATCTGTGTGTTTTTTTAGAGGTATGATGGGGAAAATGTTTTAAGTGAGGTGCAAAAGGTTATCCGATGCGACCCTGGTATATCCCCACGTTTTTTGAGACACTAAATGTTCAGATATAGAGATTTGAATGCAGTATATTGTTGTCATACAAGTTAAGTTCGGGAAGACAATGCTGATGACAAATTGATTTTTCAGTAGTTTGTGGTGTACGCTCGAGGAATATGCGAACATGAATTATGAGAGTTTTTTGTTGAGTTTCCCATGCCCTTTATAGTAGAATAGAGATTAAAAGTTATCGCTGGAATGTCTTATGAATGTCTAAGATTCACGAAATATTTAAGTTTAATCTTAGCACGTTTTTTATGTTAATTTATTTCGAAAATAATTGGCTAATGTTAAGTAAGTTGGAACTGATTTCTCCAAAAACAAATTGTGCAGGCGAGAACTATAAATAAATTAAAAGCTTTATTGACGGAAGAATAAGACAACGTAGAGTTAAAAGTAATCTATAATATATGGGCGATGAATGCTAAATAAATAGTCAAGAAAATAAAAAATTAAATATAGTGTGTTAAGCATGAAATTCAAGCTATCGCGGCACCCCCAGCCGTTCAATTATAGGGCACCTCACAAAACCTATTTGTGCAGCAAACACGGGAGGCAATAGTAAACGCAAGGGCGTTAGCATCCCAGAACATAGTAAAGAGCCAGATGAAAAATAAAAATTTATATGATTCAAAGAGGCGGCACGTCGAGTATAAAGTCGGCGATTTGGTGAAGCTATACACCCCTAAAAGGAGGGTAGGTAGAGCCACGAAACTTTTGATGAATTACACAGGACCGTATAGAGCAATGAAAAAACCCAGTCCCTAAATTATGTAATTAAAGCAAGAAATTCCGTAAAACGACAGAACGTCCATGTTAGTAGAATTTCATTATATTATGCTTAGTGGGGGTACAACACGCTGGCAACACAGCGAGTAAACACAATTTTATTGCCACATATAAATAAACAGAATAAAAAAGTCCCCTACGTATCACTCAATGTCTATCAATACACAAGTGTTGACATTATTACATGATGAAATTCGTTACACAACACCATCCACGCTGCAGTAAGGATGAAGTATTAAACAAACAAACAAAAGACAGAAATAAGGTAAAACATTAAACACCAATAATAGTTTTCAAATGCGTAAGATAGGTTAAGCAATAGGTTACAATGCAAGACGTAGTATATCCTCAGATCTCCAGCTTAAGCTAGGTTAAAAGTGATAATCCACGCGATTCATTTTTAATGTTTTAATTTTTTTTGCTCCATCTTTCTCTTGATGAAGAGAAAATATATCTGTAAGTGAAAATATAATGGGAAATCCGAGACGCGACCCTGTTATTCGCTTAATACAGATATCTATGTTCAGATACAGAAATTCGAACAATATATATTGTAGCGGACCAGGTTGAGCACCGAGTATTACAGCATATGTCGTAAACCAGCGGAAAGTGTGGAAACCGGGCTACCATAACACGACCACGCTAAGGAACGCCAAGTCAGCTCTTCTGTACGTATTTATACTACAGGGTATTGACTCGGTCGTGAGCAGTTATCCGAGGGCAATCGAGAGAGTTATTAAAAGGCAATCGGGGGCAGTTATCAAAGAGTACCTGTCAGGTCAGTTGTTGAATCCGTCGTCGAGACCCCGTACACGAGTCGCCAACACAACACCCGGGTGAACAGGTAAGAATGTATCTCTACTAAGTTCTGCTTACTTGTCGGGCTTCAGCCCATTCTGAGTAGCCAATGTACTCACTTAAAGTAATAATATAATTTATTGGGTCAATGCATCCCCTGTGCATCATTTAAATACCCCCATCCTGGAACGTCACCCTGGCCTACCTACCACCCCAGTACCGACGCATCCCCCCTACCTCTGAGCTATCACCCCTAGTGTAATCACCTACTGCGGGGGTAACCACCCCCGTGGGGTGTTACAATTTGGTGGAGCGTCGGCTACAATATGGTGGCGGCGCCAGACGCAATTGGGGATGTAATAATTTTTTTCTCCGTCTTTATTATTTTTTTCAAGGTGTAAAATACACCCCATTTTGGGATAACCTTTTACCTGAGGTTATCTGGTGAAGACCAACCCTCCCACCCTTTGCATCATGAGTCACCTACACAGAATATAACTTTTTTAACCTTTCTCAAGTTATGTATATTGTTTTAGTGTAGTACATTTAAGTTATTAATCATGACTGAACCTGCTCGAAACTCTACTAGTCCTACTACTAAAGAGATTAGAAATCTGTGCGCAGAATTAGCAGCTATACAGGAGGAACAATTTAAATTCCAAGAATTTCTAATCACTAATTTGAAAGGAATTTCACACGAGATCGCGGCACACGCAGAGACGGCAAATCAAATACGCCTGCGCTCTGGCAAGATCATTAACACCTCTAGTCCAAGCACAAGTAGGGTAGAAAAATGGTTAGCCATGAATAAGGGAGACGAACACACAAATACTATGCGTAAAAGGACTCACCTGTTTTAAGTAGAATGGTAACTGAAGCACCTCAACCCATGCACGTTAGTCGTCCACCATTGGATCCGGGTAGCTTCGCAGGGAAACCAGGGGAAAGTATAAGGGACTATCTCATATGTTTGAGTTGATAGCGCGTGCCAATAATTGGGACGACCAGCATAAGGCGCAGTATTTACCATGCTACCTTAATAGTACCGCACTAAACTGGTACAAAACCTTTGCCCATAGAAATAGGGACGCCCAATGGGAAACATTGCAGCAGGGGTTATTAAAAGCCTTCATTCACGCGGCAGAGGAGGAAATGACTAAGGCAGAGGGTGCAGGACCTTAGTGAGCCTACAGAGCAATACGCTTATGACATTATAGCTCTGTGTGATCTAGTCAACCCGAAATGACAGAGAAGGAACGGGTAAAACACATCGTGAGGGGCCTTAAACCATCATTAATAGAACAGGTACTGCCCTATAACCCACAAACAGTGGTCGCTCTCATACAGTTGTCCGCAGGATAGAATCCGCCCGCTACCTGGCAGGCAAAAGAGTAGATCTAATCGATGCACAAGGCATTCCCCCTAGCATGCCAGACGACACCCTCCAGAAACAGGTATCAGAGATGTCAAATATGGTGGGTGAGTTAACAAAACAGGTGCAAAACCTGACAATGAACTCCCGCCCACCACCCCAGGATTACAATCCACAGCGTCAACCCGTTAGGAATTACGGACAGCCGCCCAGCGGCTGTAGGAACACATATTCAGAGAAGAACGTTATTCACGAGGCCTGTGTGAGCCTACTGCAAACGGGTAGGCCACGTAATCGCTAATTGCCAGACACGAAGGAGGAACACAAATTTTCACGCGCAGCCTCGCAGCAATCCCCCCTCCATAAGAGCCGCGGTAACAAGCATAACGGAAAACATCAACCCTGGGTACACATTAAAAACTATGGGAACATTAGCAGGGACAAGGATCGACATTCTCATAGACATAGGCAGCTCAGTAAGCATAATCAATGACGACCTGGTAGGTACAAGCAAGCAACCAGCACCCCCAAGTATGATTTTGCGAACTGCAAATAACAATTTACTTGCTGCACAATACCAAACTAACACTAACTTCTATATGGGTGACGTGGAATTCAAAGAACAACTAATAGTAGTAAAACACTTCCCGCATAGTTTATTGCTGGGCATGGACTTCCTTCAGAAACACCAAGCCCTTATAGATCTAGGGAACAACATAATAACACTAACACTGCAGAATTCAAAGAAGGTCAAGGTAAGCTGCCAGCGAAAGCGAGAGTGCCCTCTGATGCAAATTACACTTGAAGCAGACGCTGAAGAGACAAAAATTAAAGCAACATGTCAGCATGACGTAGAAATCCTTCCATTCGACCCTACACAGATAGACGTCAAAATACCTTCACTTCCTACAAACACATTATTACTGGAACCATGTATTAACACTATGCAGAAAAAACACGTTAACATTATACCGGGTCTGTGCAATAATAATCAAAATCAAAAGATACAAGTCCACAATAATACTGCCGCCTCACAGAGAATATTTAAAGGTACAACACTAGCACTCGTACACGAAGTTGCATTAGTGCAGGCAGACACTTTCACACATGAGACAGCAAAACAAATAGACATCAAAGACTCCAAAGTTAATATTGTAGCGGACCAGGTTGAGCATTGAGAATTGCAACATATTTCGTTAACCAGCGCAAGTGTGGAATTCAGGTTAACAGAACACGTCCACGCTGCACAACGCCGAGTCAGCGCTTCTGTATGTATTTATACTACAGGTTTTTGACTCGGTCGCGAGAGTTGCCACGAGAGGGTTATCAGAGAGTTGCCAGAGAGTTATGCGAGCAGTAATCGCGAGCAGTTATCAGAGAGTTGCCAGGCAGTTATCAAAGAGTCGTCAGATCAGTTGTCAGTCTCGAGACCCGTCGCCACCAGTTAACCAGGTAAGCATGCGACTCATTTGAGTTCTGTTTATTTGCTGGGGCCTCACCCCAAACCGAATGTACTCACTTAAGGTAACAATATAATTTATTGGGTCAATGCATCCCCTGTTCATCATTTAAATACCCCTATCCTGGAACACCATCCTGGCCCGCCTACCATCCCAGTACCAACGCATCCCCCTACCTCTGAGCTACCAACCCCCCTGTGTAATCACCTACTGCGGGGGTAACCAATCCCCGTGGGGTGTTACAATGTGGTGGAGGCGCCGGTTACATGTAGTAGGCACCGACTACAATGTGACGGAGTCTCCGGGTATAATGGAGGAAAACATCCTTACCTCTTCCAGCCAGGGGATGTAATCAATTTTTTTCTCTTTTCTTTTTGCAAGGTGTAAAACACGCCTCATTTTGGGATAACCTTTTACCTGAGGTTATCTGGTGAAGACCCACCCTCCCACCCTTTGCATCATGAGTCACCTACACAGAATATAACTTTTTTTAACTTTTCTCAAATTATGTATATTGTTTTAGTGTAGTACATTTAAGTTATAATGCATGGCTGAACCTGCTCAAAACTCTACTAGTCCTACTACTAAAGAGATTAGAAATCTTGGCAGAATTAGCAGCTATGCAGGGGGAACAATTTAAATTCCAAGAATTTCTAATCACAGATTTGAAAGGAATTTCAAACGAGATCGCGGCACAAGCTGAGACGGCAAATTAAATACGTCTCCACTCCGGCAAGATCATTAACCTTTCTAACCCAAGCACAAGTAGGGTAGAAAAACAGTTAGCCATGAATAAGGGAGACGAACACACAAATACTATGAGTAAAATTGACTCACCTGTTTTAAGTAGAAGGGTAACTGAAGCACCTCAACCCATGCACATTAGTCGTTCACCATTGGATCCGGGTAGCTTCGCGGGGAAACCAGGGGAAAGTGTAAGGGACTATCTCCATAAGTTTGAGTTGATAGCACGTGCCAATAATTGGGATGACCAGCATAAGGCGCAGTATTTACCATGCTACCTTAATAGTACCGCACTAAACTGGTACAAAACCTTTTCCCATAGAAATAGGGACGCCCAATGAGAAACATTGAAGCAGGGGTTATTAAAAGCCTTCATTCACGCGGGAGAGGAGGAAATGACTAAGGCAGAGGGTGCAGGACCTTAGTGAGCCCACAGAGCAATACGCTTATGACATTATAGCTCTGTGTGATCTAGTCAACCCCGAAATGACAGAGAAGGAACGGGTAAAACACATCGTGAGGGGCCTTAAACCATCACTAATAGAACAGGTACTGCCCTATAATCCACAAACAGTGGACGCTCTCATACAGTTCGTCCGCAGGGTAGAATCAGCCCGCTACCTAGCAGGAAAAAGGGTAGACCTAATCGATGCATAGGGAATTCCCCCTAGTATGCCAGACGATACCCTCCAGAAGCAGGTATCAGAGATGTCAAAGATGGTGGGTGAGTTAGCAAAACAGGTGCAAAACCTGACAATGAACCCCCGCCCTCCACCCCAGAATTACAATCCACAGCATCAATCCGTTAGGAATTACGGACAGGCCCCCAGCGGCTATAGGGGCACATGTAGTCAAAGAAGAGCGGTGTCCACGAGGTCTGTGTGCGCCTACTGCAAACGGGTAGGCCACGTAATCGCTAATTGCCAGACACGAAGGAGGAATGCAAATTTTCACGCGCAGCCTCAAAGCAATCACCCTCATAAGGGCCGCGGTAACAAGCATAACAGAAAACATCAACCCTGGGTACACATTAAAAACTATAGGAACATTAGCCGGGACAAGGATCGACATTCTCATAGACACAGGCAGCACAGTAAGCATAATCAGTGACTCTCTGTTAGGTACAAGCAAGCAACCAGCACCCCTAAATATGATTTTGCGAACTGCAAATAACAATTTACTTGCTGCACAATACCAAACTAACACTAACTTCCAAATGGGTGACGTGGAATTCAAAGAACAACTAATAGTAGTAAAACACTTCCCGCATAGTTTATTGCTGGGCATGGACTTCCTTCAGAAACACCAAGCCCTTATAGATCTAGGGAACAACATAATAACACTAACACTGCAGAATTCAAAGAAGGTCAAGGTAAGCTGCCAGCGAAAGCGAGAGTGCCCTCTGATGCAAATTACACTTGAAGCAGACGCTGAAGAGACAAAAATTAAAGCAACATGTCAGCATGACGTAGAAATCCTTCCATTCGACACTACACAGATAGACGTCAAAATACCTTCACTTCCTACAAACACATTATTACTGGAACCATGTATTAACACTATGCAGGAAAAACACGTTAACATTATACCGGGTCTGTGCAATAATAATCAAAATCAAAAGATACAAGTCCAATAATACCGCCGCCCCTCAGAGAATATTTAAAGGGACAGCACTAGCACTCGTACACGAAGTTGCATTGGTCCAGGCAGACACTTTCACACGTGAGACAGCAAAACAAATAGACATCAAAGACGCCAAATTTAATATTAATTCACGACTAGAACCAGGGCAACACGAACAGCTACGAAATTTATTTGACAGGTACAGACATACCTTCGCCAATAGCCTACAAGAGTTAGGGACAACAAACATTGCGGAAATCAAAATAGAGTTGACAAACACGACACCAATTAGACAGAAGCCATACAGGGTGTCCCATAAACAGCGGGAAATAATAAACCAACAAGTGGAAGAAATGAAAGAGGCTGGGATAATAAAAGACTCACAGAGTAGCTGGTGCTCACCAGTAATTTTGGTCAAAAAGAAATCAGGAGAATATCGGTTTTGTGTAGATTACAGAAAACTCAATGCACAAACAGCTGCATCCGCCTATCCCTTATCACTGATTGACGACCTACTTAGCTATTTAGGAGGTTCAAAATTTTACTGTACGCTTGACCTGCTAAGTGCATACTTCCAAGTACCTCTAGCTCAAGAAAGTAAGAAATATTCGGCCTTTTGTACGTCGGACGGAGAGTACGAATTCCAAACCTTGAGCTTCGGGCTCGCGAATGCTCCTAGAACATTCACAGAGATCGGAAATAAACTGTTAGTCGACCTGCGATACGAAAAAGTACTCATATATCTAGACGATATAATAGTGATCGCAAATACATTTCAGGAATTATTGGCAAACCTGGAAGCAGTATTTAAGAAATTAGAACAACATACGTTTAAGCTAAAACCCCAAAAATGTTTTTTCGGTATGGACAAAATAAAACTCCTAGGATAACGAGGTATCGGCAGCAGGCATAGAACCTGATAAAGACAAAATTTAAGCTATTACACAGCTCAGAACGCCTAGGAACGTCAAAGAAGTAAGGCAGGTCTTAGGTTTATTTTCTTTCTATAGGAGGTTCATTTATAACTTTGCAGCGATCGCGAGGCCACTAAACGAACTAACAAAGGCAGACCAAAAGTTTGTACGGGGCCAAGAACAGCAAGAAACCTTCCAAAAGCTGAAGGATTTAATGGTTAGGGCTCCGGTGTTGGCACATTTTATGTCGGGAGCCAAAACCCAAATGAACTGCGATGCCAGCATATACGGCATAGGCAGTTGCCTCCTCCAAGAACGAGATGGAAAAATGCACCCAGCAGGCTTTGTGTCTAGAAGTCTAAGCAAAGCTGAAAAGAACTATAGCGTTTCGGAACAAGAGCTGTTAGCAGTTATGTACGGTTTTTCGAAGTTCCGCCAGTACATATATGGTTACCCTGTAACCGTAGTTACAGACCATGCTTGTCTGTGCCACCAAAATAGGTTGAGAGATCTAACAGGGAGACTGGCACGTTACAGCTTGATGCTACATGAATTTGACTACACAATTCAACATAAATCAGGGATTAAACATAACGACGCAGATTGTTTGTCTAGAATGCCAATAGACCCCCCTGAACCCGAAACAGCACAAGAGCAGGAAGACAGAATTACCTGTCTCATAGAACCCACAGAATTAGCTAAAAAACAAGAGGAAGATCCCCAGCTAAAACCCCTAATACAAGCCGTAAGACAGCCGGGTACAGCGAATGCTAAACTAGCACGACAAGCTGCAACATACGTGCTGAAATTGAATGTCCTGTACCGAAAAAATGCTGGTAGTACAGGGAACATGCACTTGTTAGTAGTACCTGATAGTTTAAAGCAGGAAATACTATATAATAGTCATGACGATCCGCTAGGAGGACACTTCGGGTTTTCAAAAGCTTTTCACAAAATTAATTCACATTACTATTGGATTGGAATGAAGAGGGACATACAAAATTATGTAAGAAGATGCACTTCCTGTCAGCAACGAAAAGGTCCAGTTAATCAGCGACCCGCAGGTTTAATGCAACCCATAAAGGTAAACTATATAGGAGAAAGGTTCTCCATAGATATCTTGGGGCCTTTCCCAAAGTCCTCTAGAGGTAACAGATACATAATTGCGGCAAGTGATTACTTTTCAAAATATTTGGAATTAAGGGCAATCCCAAAAGCTTCTGTTGAGCATGTAACTGAATTTATCTTGGACGACGTCATCTATCGTCACGGCGCACCAAAATATATTCTGTCGGACAGAGGGTCCGTATTTATGAACGAAGTGACACAAGAACTACTTAAGATGATGGGAACAATACCGACTTTCACAACAGCCTACAGACCTCAAAATAATGGCCTAATAGAAAGGGCGAATAGAACTATCGCGCAAGTAATCAGTAACTACGTAAACACACAGCACACAGACTGGGATAATAATTTACATCAAATTCGGTTTGCCATAAACACAAGCAAACAGGGGAGTACTAAGTTCACACCCTTCGAATTACAGTATGCACGGAAACCGGTATCACCCACAGACGTTCAACTACAGGGCACCTCACAAAACCTATTTGTGCAGCAAACATGGGAGGCAATAGTAAAAGCAAGGGCGTTAGCATCCCAAAACATAGTAAAGAGCCAGAGGAAAAATAAAAATTTATATGATTCATAGAGGCGGCACGTCGAGTATAAATTCGGCGATTTGGTGAAGCTATATACCCCTAAAAGGAGGGTAGGTAGAGCCACGAAACTTTAGATGAACTACACAGGACCGTATAGGGCAATGAAAAAACTCAGCCCCCTGAATTACGTAATTAAGGCCAGAAATTCCGTGAAACGCCAGAATGTCCACGTTAGTAGAATTTCACCATATAATGCATAGTGAGCATACAGCACACTTGTGACACTTGCACAGCGAGTAAACACAATCTTATTGCCACATATAAATGACACAAAAAAAATCGCCCACGTAGCACTCAATGTCCATCAATACACAAGTGCTGACATTATTACATGACGGAATGCGTTACACAAATGCGTCCACGCTGCAGTAAGGCTGAGGCATAAAAACAAACAAACAGGAAAAAGAAAGAGGTTAAAACATTAAACATCAGCAATAGTTCTCAAATAGGTTAAGTAATAGGTTACAATGCAAGACGTAGTATATCTTCGGACCTCCAGCTTAAGTTAGGCTAAAAGTGATAATCCACGCGATTCACTTTTACTTTTTTAATTTTTTTGTTGCTCTCTCTTTCTCGCGATGAAGGGAAAATATATCTGAAGTGAAAATATAATGGGAAATCCAAGACGCGACCCTGTTATTCGCTTAATACAGATATCTTTGTTCAGATACAGGAATTTGAACAATATACATTATCCGCCCCAGGAGTTCAGAGTAGGGCCCAGGGACACAACAGAGAGCAAGTATAAAGAAGTATTGTCGTTGTTCGTAAGTTCGGGGAGCAGAGTTAAATAAATAGGAAAGAGAATAGGAAATAAGTTTTAGTGGAGTTCGAAAAGTTATTTCATAGTACTGTTATTTATATAATTGTTAGTATAAGATTAATTTAAGATAGGTATTTGATAATGTGTTTTGAGAACTATAGGTTGATGCCAGGAATTCTTTTCTTCGACCTTACACATGCGTTAGCGCATAGAGAATAGATAATAGCTAAAAAAAATCTAACAACGTCCATTCTGGTACGACGACCAAGCGCTATAAAGTAAATAAATGTCAATTAACAGGCAAGACGAAGTAAATCAACGTGCAAAATAGATAAATGTAATGTGGCAAATAAGCAAGTGTAAATAATTAAAAAAATAAATAAAAAAATTCTCTCACGACTAGGGCAGATAATACACGAGATGGAGCAGGGACATAGAAATTTTGAAACTGGCATCCTGTTTCAGAGCAACGTGAAAATGACCAACGGTAAACTGCAACTACTGTTGAGTCTGCTCCCCGTCCTGTTAGGCCAGGAACACAAATTGGTCGGTACAAATACCAGATCTAAATTTATCACAGGTCCCAACCATCATAACGACACACAGCCCCAGTCAAGGATATGCAGCAACCTCCCCCATGCTAATGGCATTATACGTTTGGACAGCCCTGCTAACAATGATAGTAGCAGCCATATTATTTAGGAAACCCGAGCTCATCTTAGCAACTACGCTCCCGACAGCGCGAGCAAACTCTATCATGCAAGATGAGCTCGTCGAAATCATAGAAATAGTATTTATGACTGTTTGCATAGTAGTCATGGCCCTGTTAGCATACAGAATATTGAAGAAATTTTGTAAGGAAAAGTCGAACTTTTCAAACTCGACCACGGCGGAACCAGAGCTCACGCCACCTCAGGGAATTATAATTCTGGCAACACCAACCGATGCCGCCTCAGAATCAACACTAACATGACGGAGAAATATATAAGAGAGATAAATAAAATAAATAAATCAAAAGGCGCAAAATAAACAAGGGGATGAAGGCAGGAAAGGCACAGGTATCCGCCACGAATTACGCAACACAAGATACGTAACACATTCCACACACGCGGAAGGGTACAGAAATTTTGGTTCACAAACTTAGAAACACAGATATCGCTTTAATAAACATACAATTCTGCATGAACAGTAAGTGTCGAAAGCATCAGTCTGGTCATGAATTCCGCTGAACACAAGTATTCGTCGCCTCACGCACAGAGCTTGACTTTGCACTTCTCAGTGGCGTGTAGCACTGCGACAAGTATATGAATAGAAAATGGAGTGTAAATATGGTTGTTGTTTTTTTGTGTTTGTTGTGTTTCATTGGTCACAACATCTGCAATATTCGTATTTCTGTGTACTAATTTCAAAAACTAAGTCTGTTTTAGAGGATGCCCTCCAGCAGGCAAGAGAAACCACAGTCTACAGCAGCCTCAGCGACCCTCTTCCCCGGGTTACAGAAGCGAGGTATCAGCAAAATGCCAAAACCGGACATCTAACCACCGCTTACATACAATGCAACACACACACACAAAACAGTTTTGGACAGTTACAGACAAACATCATTGTATAATGTACAAATTTAATTTAATTTTGTTCGAACGAACATACCAAGTTAAGCAGAACTTATGAGTAGTCGCATCACACCTGGATAACAGAACTTAATGTTTTATTTCTGTTCCGTGTTTTTTTTCTTTTCCCTCTCTCATTTTTTTCAAAATTTGGAGAGATAAGGAATCGGCAGGGGTACCAACTCACTTTCTAAATTTACCTTTTCTCTGCTGTGTTTAGTCTCATCTCGTTACATTTTAAAACGCAATATAATCCTTCCAACCTTATCCTAAGTGACATCCATCTTTGACAAACAACCCTGTTGCTGCGCACCAAGAGACCACCAAGAAGAGAAGCACCCGACAAAAAAAAAGACCCAGGTAGAACAGTGCCCACCAGTATGCTCACGCCGGTAACTCACCACGGGAGTCGCGCCAGAACACGCAGAATTGGTGCGCTCCGAGGGAACGCCACTGCTTGACCACAGCAATGCAGCATGCGCGGAAATAAATACTACGTTTCCGAGAAAATAGCTAAGTATGCAGAGTCACTCAGCAGTTCTGTCCCAGCACCTTATTCATTCAAGGCAGAGTTCACCTCCGGGCACAACAGTAAGCAACCAGCTGAGAAGAGTCCAAGATTGGCAGCAGGCTGCGGTGCGCAGTCGAACCCACCCCTAACGAACTCACCAACCCTTAAACAAAATTTTCCCTTGTATCCGAGTCTTGGACAGCAGAGGACACCAGAGCATTTCAATTGTTTGAAGCTCAACCATGTTTTGTTTTTTTTTCTTTTTCTCTCCGCCCTCGTCTAGGTAGACTGTTTTAGTGCCCCCTAAGATGTTTGTCCTCCTTTTCAATTTTAAATTCCGGGTCGCAATTTGGCGAACCTGGGACCGATGTAGTGGACCAGGTTGAGCATTGAGAATTGCAACATATTTCGTTAACCAGCGCAAGTGTGGAATTCAGGTTAACAGAACACGTCCACGCTGCACAACGCCGAGTCAGCGCTTCTGTATGCATTTATACTACAGGGTTTTGACACGGTCGCGAGAGTTGCCACGAGAGAGTTATTAGAGAGTTGCCAGAGAGTTATGCGAGCAGTAATCGCGAGCAGTTATCACAGAGCTGCCAGGCAGTTATCAAAGAGTCGTCAGATCAGTTGTCAGTCTCGAGACCCGTCGCCACCAGTTAACCAGGTAAGCATGCGACTCATCTGAGTTCTGTTTATTTGCCGGGGCCTCACCCCAAACCGAATGTACTCACTTAAGGTAACAATATAATTTATTGGGTCAATGCATCCCCTGTTCATCATTTAAATACCCCGTATCCTGGAACGCCACCCTGGCCTGCCTACCATCCCAGTACCAACGCATCCCCCTACCTCTGAGCTACCAACCCCCCTGTGTAATCACCTACTGCGGGGGTAACCATCCCCGTGGGGTGTTACAATATTAATTCACGACTAGAACCACTACAACAAGAACAGCTACGAAATTTACTCGAAGGTACAGATATACCTTCGCCACTAGCCTACAAGAATTAGGGACGACAAACATTGCGGAGTTCAAAATAGAGTTGACAAACACGACACCAATTAGACAGAAGCCATACAGGGTATCCCATAAACAGCGGGAAATAATAAATCAACAAGTGGAAGAAATAAAAGAGGCAGGAATAATAAAAGACTCGCAGAGTAGCTGGTGCTCACCAGTAATTTTGGTCAAAAAGAAATCAGGAGAATATCGGTTTTGTGTAGATTACAGAAAACTCAATGCACAAACAGCTGCATCCGCCTATCCCTTACCACTGATTGACGACCTACTTAGCTATTTAGGAGGTTCAAAATTTTTCTGTACGCTTGACCTGCTAAGTGCATACTTCTAAGTACCTCTAGCTCAAGAAAGTAAGAAATATTCGGCCTTTTGTACGTCGGACGGACAGTTCGAATTCGAAACCTTGAGCTTCGGGCTCGCGAACGCCCCTAGAGCATTCACAGAGATTGGAAATAAACTGTTAGGCGACCTGCGATACAAAAAAGCACTCATATATCCAGACGATATAACAGTGTTCGCAAATACATTTCAGGACTTATTGGCAAACCTGGAAGCAGTATTTAAGAAATTAGAACAACATACGTTTAAGATAAAACCCCTAAAAATTTTCGGTATGGACAAAATAAAACTCCTAGGATACGAAGTATTGTCTAGAATGCCGATAGACCCCCCTGAACCCGAAACAGCACAGGAGCAGGAAGACAGAATTACCTGTCTCATAGAACGCATAGAATTAGCTAAAACAAGAGGAGGATCCCCAGCTAAATCCCCTAATACAAGCCGTAAGACAGCCGGGTACAGCGAATGCTAAACTAGCACGACAAGCTGCAACATACGTGTTGAAATCGAATGTTCTATACCGAAAAAATGCTGGTAGTACAGGGAACATGCACTTGTTAGGAGTACCTGTTAGTTTAAAGCAGGAAATACTATATAATAGTCATGACGATCCACTAGGAGGACATTTCGGGTTTTCAAAAACTTTTCACAAAATTAATTCACATTACTATTGGATTGGAATGAAGAGGGATATACAACATTATGTAAGAAGATACACTTCCTGTCAGCAACGAAAAGGTCCAGCTAATCAGCGACCCGCAGGGTTAATGCAACTCATAAAGGTAAACTATATAGGAGAAAGGTTCTCCATAGATATCTTGGGGCCTTTCCCAAAGTCCTCTAGAGGTAACAGGTACATAATTGCGGCAAGTGATTACTTTTCAAAATATTTGGAATTAAGGGCAATCCCAAAAGCTTCTGTTGAGCATGTCACCGAATTTATCTTGGTCGACGTCATCTGTCGTCACGGCTCACCAAAATATACTCTATCGTATTTATGAGCGAAGTGACACAAGAACTGCTTAAGATGATGGGAACAATACCGACTTTCACAACAGCCTACAGACCCCAAAATAATGCCCTAATAGAAAGGGCGAATAGAACTACCGCGCAAGTAATCAGTAACTACGTAAACACACAGCACACAAACTGGGATAATAATTTACATCAAATTCGGTTTCATAAACACAAGCAAACGGGAGTACTAAGTTCACACCCTTCGAATTACTGTATGCACGGAAACCGGTATCATCCCCAGGCGTTCAATTACAGGGCACCTCACAAAACCTATATGTGCAGCAAACACGGGAGGCAATAGTAAAAGCAAGGGCGTTAGCATTCCAGAATATAGTAAAGAGCCAGAGGAAAAATAAAAATTTATATGATTCAAAGAGGCGGCACGTCGAGTATAACGTCGGCGGTTTGGTGAAGCTATATACCCCTAAAAGGAGGGTAGGTAGAGCCACGAAACTTTTGATGAGCTACACAGGACCGTATAAAATAATTAAAAAACTCAGCCCCTTGAATTACGTAATAAAATCAAGAAATTCCGTAAAACGACAGAATGTCCATGTTAGTAGAATTTCATTATATTATATTTAGTGGGGGTACAACACGCTGGCAACACAGCGAGTAAACACAATCTTATTGCCACATATAAATAAACACAATAAAAATAGCCAGCGTTTCACTCAATGTCTATCAATACACAAGTGTTGACATTATTACATAATGAAATGCGTTACACAACACCATCCACGCCGCAGTAAGGATGAAGCATAAAACAAACAAACAAACAAAAAACAGAAATAAGGTAAAACATTAAACATCTACAATAGTTCTCAAATAGGTTAAGTAATAGGTTACAATGCAAGACGTAGTATATCTTCGGACCTCCAGATTAAGTTAGGTTAAAAGTGATAATCCACGCGATTCAGTTTTACTGTTTTAATTTTTGTTTGTCTCTCTCTTTCTCTTGATGAAGAGAAAATATATCTGGAAGTGAAAATATAATGGGAAATCCGAGACGCGATCCTGTTAGTCGCTTAATACAGATATCTATGTTCAGATACAGGAATTTGAACAATATATATTATTCCCCTCAGGAGTTGAGAGTAGGGCCGAGGGACACAACAGAGAGGAAGTATAAATTAGTATTGTCGTTGTTCTTAAGTTCGGGGAGCAGAGTTAAATAAATAGGAAAGAGCATAGGAAATAAGATTTAGTGGAGGTCGAAAACTTATTTCATAGTACTGTAATTTATGTAATTGTTAGTTTAAGATTCATTTTAGATAGGTATTTGATAATGTGTTTTGAGAACTATAGGTTGATGCCAGGAATTCTTTTCTTCGCACCTTACACATGCGGTAGCGCATAGAGAATAGATAAAAGTAAAAATAAAAATCCTATCACGTCCATTCTGGTACGACAACCAAGCGCTATAAATTAAATAAATGTCAATTAACAGATAAGGCGAAGTAAATCAACGTGCAAAATAGTAGATAAATGTAACGTGGCAATTAAGCAAATTAAAATCAACAAATATCTCACACGACCAGGGCAAATAATACACGACATGGACCAGGAATATAGAAATTTTGAATCTTGCAGCCCGCCTCAGAATCAACACTAACATAGAGGGAGAAATAAATAATAGAAATAAATAAATAAAAAAGGCTCAAAATAAACAAGGGGAGGAAGGCAGGAAAGGCACAAGTATCCTCCACGAATTACACAACACAAAATACGTAACACTTTCCACACACGCGAAAGGGTACAGAAATTCTGTTCACAAACTAAGAAACACAGATATCGCCTTCATACACGTCCAATTCTGAATGAACGGTAAGTGTCGAAAGCAGCAGTCTTGCCATGAATTCCGCTGACACAGGTATTCGTCGCCTCACACACAGAGCTTGACCACAGACCACCACTCAGTGGCGTACAGCACACTGGGACAGGTATGCGAATAGAGAATGAAGTGTAAATATGGGTTTTTTTGTTGTGTTTCATTGGACACAACTTCTACAATATTAATATTTCTGGGAACTAAAGTAAAAAATTAAGTCTGTTCTAGAGGATGTCCTCAAGCATGCAAGAGAAACCACGAGGGAGGATCAGTCTACAGCAGCCTCAGCGACCCTCCTCCCCGGGTTACGGAAGCAAGGAAACAGCAAAATGCCAAAAAAGCGGACACCATCTAAACACCGCCTACATACAATGAAGCACACAAAAAAGTGTTTTTGTACGGTTACAGACAATAATGATTGTATATATGTACATATTTAATTTTTTTTGTTCGAACGAACATACCAAGGCAAGCAGAACTTATGAGTAGTTGCATCACACCTGGATAGCGGAACTTAATGTTTTTCTGTTCCGTGTTTTCCCCCTCTTTTTCAAAATTTGGAGAGACAAGGAATCACCAGGGTACCCACTCACTTTCTAAATTTACCTTTTCTCTGCTGTGTTTAGTCTCATCCCGTAAAAATTTAAAACGCACTATAATCTTTCCCACCTATCCGAACTAAAATGCATCTTTGAAAAACAACCCTGTTGCTGCGCACCAAGAGACAGCCAGAAGAGAAGCAACCAACCAAAAGGATCCAGGTCGAACAGTGCCCACCAGAGTACGAACGCCAGTAACTCACGACGGGAGTCGCGCCAGAACACGAAGAATTGGTGCGCTCTGAGGGAACGCCACTGCTTGACCAAAGAACTGCAGCATGCGCGGAAATAAATCCTACGTTACCAAGAAAATAGCTACGTATGCAGAGTCAATCAGCAGTTCTGTACAGAACACTCAAATATTCAAGGCAAAGTTCACCTCCGGGCACGGAAGTAAGGAACCAGCAGAGAAGAGACAAAGATTGGCAGCAGCCTGCGGTGCGCAGTCGAACGTACTCACCAACCCTTAAAAAACCAATAAATTTGGTCCCTGGTATCCCAGTCTTAGACAGCAGAGTACCCCAGAGCATTTCAATTGTATAAGGCTCAAACCATATTTTTTTTTCTTTTTCTATCAACCCTCGTCTAAGTAGACAGTTTTAGTACCCCTAAAATGTTTGCCCTCCTATTCAATTTTAAATTCCGGGTCGGAATTTGGCGAACCTGAGACCGATGTAGCGGACCAGGTTGAGCACCGAGTATTACAGCATATGTCGTAAACCAGCGGAAAGTGTGGAAACCGGGCTACCATAACACGACCACGCTAAAGAACGCCGAGTCAGCTCTTCTGTAGTATTTATACTACAGGGTTTTGACTCGGTCGTGGGCAGTTATCCGAGGTTAATCGAGAGAGTTATTAAAAGGCAATCGGGGGCAGTTATCAAAGAGTAGCTGTCAGGTCAGTTGTTGAATCCGTCGTCGAGACCCCGTACACGAGTCCCCAACACAACACCCGGGTGAACAGGTAAGAATGTATCTCTACTAAGTTCTGCTTACTTGTCGGGCTTCAGCCCATTCTAAGTAGCCAATGTACTCACTTAAAGTAATAATATAATTTATTGGGTCAATGCATCCCCTGTGCATCATTTAAATACCCCCATCATGGAACGCCACCCTGGCCTACCTACCACCCCAGTACCGACGCATCCCCCTACCTCTGAGCTATCACCCCCCTAGTGTAATCACCTACTGCGGGGGTAACCACCCCCGTGGGGTGTTACAATATTATCCCTCAGGAGTTGAGAGTAGCGCCGAGGGACCAACAGAGAGGAAGAATAAATAAGTACTGTCCTTGTTCTAAAGTTCGGGAATAGAAAATAAGATTTAGTGGGTCGAAAAGTTGTTTTATAGCAATTATATTTATATAATTGTTAGTTTAAGATTAATTTAAGATAGGTATTTGGTAATTTGTTTTGAGAACTATAGGTTGATGCCAGGAATTCTTTTCTTCGCACCTTACACATGCATTAGCGCATAGAGAATAGATAATAGCTAAAAAAGTATCTAACAACGTCCACTCTGGACGACGACCAAGCGCTATAAAGTAAATAAATGTCAATTAACAGGCAAGACGAAGTAAATCAGCGCGCAAAACAGTAGATAAATGTAAAGTGTCAAATAAGCAAGTGAAAATCAACAAATGTCTCTCACAACCAGGGCAAATAATACACGACATGGACCAGGACATAGAAATTTTGAATCTCGCATCCCGCCTCAGAATCAACACCAACATAGAGGGAGAAAGAAAATAAATAAATAAATAAAGGCTCAAAATAAACAAGGGGAAGAAGGCAGGAAAGGCACAGGTATCGTCCACGAATTACACAACACAAAGTATGTATCACTTTCCACACACGCGAATGGATACAGGATTGTTTTTCACAAACTAAGGAACACAGATATCGCCTTCATACACATCCAACTCTGAATGAACGGTAAGCATCGGCAAGCGGCAGTCTTACCATGAATTCTGCTGACTCAAGGTATTTGTCGCGATACGCACAGAGCTTGACTTGGTACTTTTCAGTGGCGTACAGCACACTGTGACATGTATGGACGCAGTGTAAATATCGTTTTTTTGTTTCATTGTTCGTTGTATGATTGGTCATAACTTGCTACAATATTAGTTAAAATATCGTTAAAATTACGTTATGTGAGCTAAAGGCAAAATTTAAGTCTGTTCAAGGATGCAGAACCAAGACAAACGAAAAGTGAGGGTCAGTCTACAGCAGCCTCAGCGACCTTCCCCCCTGTTACGGAAGCAAGGAAGCAGCAAAATGCTAAAATGGTGGAAGCCTACATCAGCATCCAAATAAGCAAACACCGTCTATACACAGTCTACACACAATGTAACACACACAAAAACAATTTAATTGTACAGCTACAGACATAATAATTGTATATATGTACCTGTATAATTTTTGTTGTTGTTGTTCGAACAATCATACCACGGCAACAGAACTTATGAGTAGTTACATCATACCTGGATAACGGAGCTTAAAGTTTTTTTTCTCTTTCTTTTTCAAAATTCGGAGAGAAAAAGAATCGGCAGGGGTACTCACTCACGTTTTTAAATTTACCTTTTCTCTGCTGTGTTTAGTCTCATCCTGTAAAAATTAAAAACGCACTATAATCCTTCCCACCTTTCCGAAGTGAAATCCATCTTTGGAAGAAACCCTGTTGCTGCGCACCAAGAGACAGCCAGAAAAGAAACAACCAACAAAAACACCAGGTAAGCAGTGTCCAGCAGAGTACAAGTGACAGTAATTCGCCAAGGCGGTCGCGCCAGAACAGGAAGAATTGGTGCACCCTGAGGGAACGCCACTGCATTACCGAAGAAATGCGGCACGCGGCGAAACTAAATGCTACGTAACCAGGAAAATAGCTATGTATGCAGAATCAATCAGCAGCTCTGTCACAGAACATTCAAACATCCAAAGCAAGGTTCACATTCGGGCACGGAAGTAAGCAACCAGTGTAGAAGAGGCAAAGATTTGCAGCAGGCTGCGGTGCACAGTCGAACCCACCCCTAACGAACTCACCAACCCTTACAAAATATTTTCGTCCCTGATATCCGAGTATTGGACAGCAGAGTACCCCCGAGCATGTCAACTATATAAGGCTCAAACCATGTTTTCTTTTCTTTTTTTACCAACTCTCGTCTAGACAGACAGTTTTAGTACCCCCTAAGATGTTTGCCCTCCTCTTCAATTTTAAATTCCGGGTCGGAATTTGGCGAACCTGGGACCGATGTAGCGGACCAGGTTGAGCGTCGAGGATTACATCATATGACGTAACCAGCGTAAAGTGTCGAAATGGGGTTACCTCAACACGACCACGCTAAGGAACGCCGAGTCAGCTCTTCTGTACGTATTTATACTACGGGGTTTTGACTCGGTCGAGGGGAGTTATCGATGAGTAATCGATTGCCAGTTATCGGAGGGCAGTTATCAGTCAGTTGTCGGAGGGAAGTTATCAGTCAGTTGTCGGAGGGCAGTTATCAGTCAGTTGTCGGGGGGCAGTTACCAGACAGTTGTCAGTAATGAAGGGGCAGTTATCAATGAGTAATTGTCAGGTCAGTTATAAATGATCAATTGTTGAATCAGTCGTCGAGACCCCGTACACGAGTCGCCAACGCAACACCAGGTGAACAGGTACGAATGTATCTCTTCTAAGTTCTGCTTACTTGTCGGGCTTCACCCCAATCTGAGTGGCCAATGTACTCACGCTAAAGGAATAATATAATTTATTGCCTCAATGCATCCCCTGTGCGTTATTTAAATACCCGCATCCTGGAACGCCACCCTGGCCTACCTACCACCCCAGTACCGACGCATCCCCCTACCTCTGAGCTGTCACCCCCCTAGTGTAATCACCTACTGCGGGGTAACCACCCCGTGGGGTGTTACACTATCAGAAAAAAGTAATCTTCCAACTAGGTATCCCATAGTTTCAAAATGAAAAAGTGGGACTTCTTCTCAAAGAGTGAATGATTACACAAATATAATAAAAAATATAGATATATCTATAAACTATACTGTTAACTTAGAGGTCAACTTTTGATGCAACAGGATCTGTCAGGATCATTTTCTGCATCAATGTAGGGGCTGGATTATATTTGGCAGAACTATGGATCTGCGTAAGTATCTTTTGATTTTGCATGTTTCAGCATGCCATTTAGACCACATTACTTTAGAAAAAAACCTGTTACACATGAGGCATCTCACCTTTGATATCACCTTCTTCACAAATGATAAATGGAAATTGAGGTTCTAAAACGTCTTAAAAGTAAATTTTTTAATTACTCACTTTAGTTGCAGTTGAATTCGAGTTCCAGGAATGCAACTATACTTCAATCTAACCTTTTTCACAAATTTGCCACAAACAGAAAATTCTTTTATTAATTATGGTTTCTTGAGTACAACTATGAAAATTAGAGGAGAAATAAAATTGGGAACTTGATGCATAAAATGATTTGTACCATAGTAATTAAGCAGAAGCTTATAAATAGTGATATATTACTAATATATGAGCTGGAAATCTGAAACACTAAATATTTGTAATTTAGTATAAATAAGTACCTTAAACATGTGTGCATATGCCAAATATTTTCATGTTTAACAATAGATACTAAGAGCATACTTTAGAAGTAAACATGGGCAATCTGCTTTCTCCCTTATTGGCAAACCTTTTTATGAGTCAGCTGGGACCTGGGTCACAAGAAGCTTTCTACATATGTTTAATATCTGGTACTGTTAGGTGGGTGATATGCATTTGCCATTGTCCCCAAAAGATTCCTATAAGGTTCATTAAACCTATTGAACCTGCAAGAACAATCCATTCATTTTTCAATGGAAGTGGAAGAATGAGGATATTGCCCTTCCTAGACATCAAAATAATAAGAGAACAATAACACCTAAAATTTGGCATAGGAAGAAAATCAACTCATACAGCTACATAAAAGGCACTAGTTTTAACTCCAAATCAAATAAACAGGCAGCTTTCAATAGCTTACTTACTGGCTTGTAAACATCCCCATAAAATTGTAAGGTTAGGTATAAATTACAAAGAAGAGTATGAGCACATCCTGTCCATAGCAGCTACCAACAGTTACAAAAAATTAAATATACATAAAAAATTAAAAAGATAAATGCAAATATTGAACAATACAAAACTGAGCAACCAAAATAAACTTGTGCAATGCAGAAAATTCACATATCACCCCAAAGTCCATCACAAATTCAGCAGGATTTTCAACAAATACAACATAAACTTAGCTATGCAAATCCAATTTAGTATAAAAAAATTTCTGTGTACAAACCTACAGGACCCAATTCCCAACATTAATAAATCTGCTAAAAAAAAAAAAAAAAAACTTCTCTGTCTGGAGGTAAATCTACACTAGATAGAAAAAAACAGACCTGAACACAAACACTAAGGATGCCTGAGAAAAGTTAAAAAACAACAAAAAAGAAAACATAAATCTGATGTAGCCCATCATTTCTGGTCACTTAATCACAAATAATACTCAACATAACCTTCCTACAGTTACCTAGTTGATAGATACCTGGGGAAAAATACAGATACTAAGAAACAAGGATCGCTTAATCAATTTAGATTTTCTGCCACCAAACTACCACTGGAAGTCACTGATAGATGTCATCACGGAAAATTCTATGAAAAATTCTTCCAATGGCAAAGAGTCAGATACTTGCTGAGTACAAGCAGTACTCGACACATGTTCAAGGTATTTACTTATATTAAGTGATGTTTAGTGTTTCAACTTTATAGCTCTTTGGTATAAATATGATTTACACCTACCAGTTACTTTTAAATAAAATGTAATGTAAAACATACTGTAATTAGGTACTTGTCTCAACTTTAATTAAAACGTATGAGGGTCATTTAAAATGTAAACAAATGATTTTTGGAAATTTGTTGGTGTTCCTATTGAGTGTTGTCTGATGGAAAGGAAGTTAGCACAGTGGATAAGTTTATGAGTTAAAAAGCATTGGCAACACTATATTTGTAATCTGTAAGTTATATTGGAAACCACCAAAGAGAGACACATCAGATTCATTATCAATGGAGTTTCTTGGAAAAGCAGGAACTCTGAATACCAGACAATATAACAAAATAGTTGCAAAATTGCAGATTGTGATAAACTCAAGAATTTCCCTCAAAGGGTAACATTTTTGTTTTGCTATACTGTCACAGTGGTACAACCAATGCTGTATGTGAAACATTGCCAGCATTCTGGGAAGTAGGTACTAATTTACTCACCAACTTAGTGCTCAAGTATTACACACAGTAAAGCACTAAAAACAAACAATTTATACCAGAGATGGCTAGAAAGATGCACTTTGACATCTCTAGTATCCGATGAAGCATTTCATGGAAGATACATTCACTATCTTTTTCACAAAGCGTTTCAATAAATGTGACAGTGTTTGTGGTTAGTTCATTGTTATAAAACCATTCCATAAAATATTGATTTTTAAATACTGTCAGTCTACTGGATGATCCGTTGACATACTTATTGTAAAAATATACTCCATAAATACTTTGCAAGTCTTTACTGCCACCAGCATTTCTTGGTCCACATATAAATTTGAACTTTTCTGCCATAGAGCTCAGTAGTGCTAGATATTGTATTTTCTGCCTTCTTGATGAGAGGAATCTTACCTCCCTGCCTGTAACATGCAAGCACCTCAGCTATCTAAAAGTTTACTTACCAACCAACTAGTTCCAAGAGGCTGATTATATATTTTATAACCAATTATGTGCTATATGTTACAAATATATTTCCAAGAGGCTGATTATATATTTTATAACCAATTATGTGCTATATGTTACAAATAATATCTTACAATCATTTTTAGTAATTAAGTATTCTAGTTGACTGGAGAAACAAGTATGAAGTGAATTATTATTTCAGCTGTACTATATTCTAAACTGTTTTTCTTTGAACTGCAGTATTATTAAATTTTGATTGAAGTTCATATAAACCCTATTCAACTTTTGGCTGTTTCACTCATACTCATGTATGTTTCAAGTTCACTATATGTGACAAAAGAAATGTATACTATAAAAAAGAACAAGCTTCTCTGTTAACTAATGATTAGTTTAAACTCTCATTAAGGAACTTGGTATGTAAGGATATCTTTGTATCATGAATCATACTGAATTTCACGAAATTGTATTAAGTTTACATGAAATAGATGCAGAAACTGATGGAATTCCTTTACATTTTGCTATAAGTATATATGTTAATGTGCAAATTCAATGCAATATTGTCACTTTAACAAATCTTTCCACACGCCTCTAATTTAAAATTAAAAAGTTTTTTTTTTGTGGAAATTAATGTCTCCTTTTTCGACTTCTGGAATAGTATCGGTCATCATCATCATCATCTTCATAAAGAAGAGCTAATTTACGGACAGCTGTTTTTGCTCTATCTGTAATGTATGAATCAACCTGTCCCAGAATGTTTACAAACTGTATCATTCTTTCAAAAGCCTTGTTTACACGCTCAGCTCTTTCAAGTTCTGTCTCTTCCTTAGGAACCAGACTCAGTGGTGGTGCCAATTTTGGTAAAGCAAGGGAGCTTGAAGCTTTGGTTTGAACTGGTGTAGATGGAACCTGAGGTACTTCACGAGGATGAATGGCCTTTGAGCTGTTGTTATCACGTTCTTCATATCCAGTAGAGTTTACAGGAAAATTAGATATTCTCTGAAAAATAACATTAGGAGCGGTAAAGGGTATCTGCTGATAAGCTACACCTGCATATCCATTCATGATTCCAGGTGAGTGCAAATTTTGTTGGACTGGTAGAAAAACTGGCTGGATGTTGTAAGCAGAATTGGAATTATGTGCTAAATAGGAATTATTGTCATTAAGTTGTTCACTTATAGGTGTCAGCAAAAGAACAGGATTCTTCCGAAATTCATCATCACTTGCAGCATTAGGAAGCCCATAATTGGTGCTTGGAACAGCATGACTCATTTGCATCTCTGGAGAAGCCTGCGTATAGATATGATCAGCATTACTTCCTCTTCTATAATTTCTGTTGGAATTGACAATTATTGGTTGATTAAGCATACGTGAATAATGATGATCTATGTTTGGAGTCATGTGGTTTATTTCACTCAAAATTGGAAGAACTCCATCACTTCTTGCTGATAAATGCTGTTCCAAAGCTGTTTGATGTTCAGTTTGATCAGAAGCCACTACTCCTAAACGTTTTGGCTCTCCACTTTCGAAAGCAATGGATGAACTGATGTTGTTCGTAGATATCTCACTATCTGTTGCAGTGCTGTTGACTGATGCAGTTTTAAGCTGATATTCCTCTGTTATATTTTCTTCTGAAAGACCATATTTAGTCATTGATGCAGTATCAGATGCACTTTCAGGAGTTGTGTTTTCTTGACTGTTATTAAGATTATCTGAACTGTAAAAATTGTGAAGATCTTGAGAAACTACTATGTTATTTTCTAAAGAATTCAAACCTTTTATTTCATTGCTGGTATCATACCTTTTTAGATTAAGAATCTCTCTTTTAATGATAGGCACATTTTTCACTTGCTTAGTATGTTGGCAGAAAAAACTGTTTACTCCATTCTCAACATTGCTGACTGTAGCATCTGTTAAGCCAAACTGGTGCTGCAACAAAAACAGTAAAATATAAATTAGATTGTCTCTATGTATTAAGCCTGCAACATTTTGAATTTGATGTGTCACACATGTGATATTATCCTATCAGATTTGATACATGCCTTGCTCTCTAACCTATCTCCACAAGAACAATCCTGAAATAAACACATGGGAAGTAAAAAAGAAGAGAGATGGAACAGTACTAGTCTGGTATCACTCACTAATCATAACTGTGAAGTGTTAATATATGTTAAATTATAAGGAAGGGAAATGAAACAAATTTGGCTCTCATAAATGCAATAATTTTGTTTGTAACAGCCTTTGTGTTGGCATATATAATAAATTTTAGGTGGCTGTGACATCTGGATGCTGTAAAACCTGTCTTTCTGTCCCAAGAATATACAAAATGTTTAAAAATGCTTTTTTTTTAGATTTAAGGAACCTCAACGTATGTATGTGTGGTGAAAATGCAGTATTCAATTTTTTTGGTTGAGTGCAGTACTTCCTCTACTACAGGAAAGTGGCACAGAAAGTAAAGTCAGAAAAATATATAAAATATGGGAACAAAAGTAAGTAGCCACAATTGAGGAGAATTTTTTCAAAACTGATAATTGCAGAATATTGAATTTTTTAGGTTATTTAATTTCTCCTAGAGAGAGACATTAGAATTTAATATTTTCTGCAGCATTAGATCCTACTGTTTTAAATAAAACGTCCTTGTAAGATAAATTCAAACAAATTTTGTAATATGTAGGATTATAGGATGATTATCAGGTGTTTTCAAAAGTTATCGAATGCATGTTTACGTAAGAGTAAAAATTCTTATAATTATGTGTTACAGTTTCATTTATCTTCTTTATTTTTGCAACTACTTATTTATTTATTTGTTACAATAATACCTATGCAACATAAGTTTTACAGTTTGTTATTGGCTGCATTATTACTTATTACATGCTAAACACTTATTTAACTTATGTTTTTTAATTTTATTTTGTCAATTTTATTGGAAAAATATAATAATTAATAACAAGAGCATAACACAAAATTCATAATATGTTAACATGCAATGATTTATCCTTAATAGTGCACATAGTACAACAATCTAATCAACTAAAGCATGTATTATTTATAAAATATTGAGCATGTCTAGCTTGATATCTAGATATGGTTAGATTTGTAGTTGTCCCGTAGGACATCTTTGTAGAATGCAATTGCTTCATTTGGTACTTCAAAATACTTTAATGGTGCAGAAATGTCCTTCTTCTTTTCTTTGCTAATCACATTTTGTTTTGGTAGAACAGTGGATGATAATAGTGTTGGATGGTATGGTTTTTTTTCCTAAGAATTTGAACTTCAACAGAATCTCTGAAGTATATGGTCTTTCACTGATACATTAATATTATTCTTTATTTCTTGTATGTGATGACATGCTGACTATTCATTTTAATTAGTACTTCTTTTACACTACCCTTTAAAATTTTAATTTTCCAGTCTTCATTGAGTACTTTCAGGGAACCGTGTTCTTTTAAGATTTCATAATATTCTTCAGGAGACAAGATGTCTTCTTTTTTGCTGTATGATTTCTGAAGTCTACTAAAAACTTGGTCTGAAGCCATATAGTTGTGTCCCCATATTGGAAAGAAATGAGGAATACTCTTGAATCTTGAACTCTTTTCCAAGTATGCTATAAGTGTCACAATCATGCAGCTATTTTTATTTTGACTGGTGCAGGAGTCAGAGAATAGATGTATAGTGGTGGGATCATAACTTGGCAGATTCTTCTCTAAGTCAAAAATGAAAGTCTAGTAAAGCCAATGCAAACTGGTTCCATCATCTTGAAGACTCTCTTTCCAGCCACTTATAAAAAGCAATATTTTCCTTACTTTATTCATTAGCATGTATCATGATTCATAGATTGTGTAACCATACTTGTCTAGTGTAGAAAACTTTGCTCAATGACAGTTTTTAGAAGTGACTAATTAATTTGCTGCATATCAAAGGCAATCTTAATGATTTTCTTCTTTCATTATTCTATAAAACTACTTTGCAAGAAATTTGTGAAATCTGTGACCAGCTCCTAATTAATTTTTCTTCTCCAAACACTTTTATGATTTTATTTTCATGACACCAACCTTACAAGTAGAGCATTTATCAGTGTGGGGTTCCAAAATGATAGATTGAAATATTTATAAAATAGTTCTTTTATTTTGATATGGAGCATTGTCTAAGCCCGAAATTTCTCCTTTCTTCACAGAATCTTTTCTACATCTTATTGACTGTCAGTTCTGAATAAATAATCCCTTTTAGACTTACCCCTGCCATGATGACTCCTCCTACATTTGTCACTTCTTTATATTTTTCTTAATGGCAATAATTAAGTCCTTATGAGCCTTTCCTGTCCTGTCTCTCTTTTTATTTGGCAACTTCCCTTCTTCATGAAACCTTTTGCTAGATAGGATAATTTATCTTTTGGCATACCAGAAGTTCCTTGAAAATTCCAGTGCACAGACAGGCACTATCTCGCTGCTTTACTTCCTATTGCTATATTTTACTGAAACTATTTCCTTCCTTTTTGCTTCTTCATTGTTCCCTACTCTGTGCTTAGGTGAAGCAATAAACATAAACTTTAAGAGAAATTTATATTGGTCTGTTTTGTTTAAAGAAGTCACATGATGATGAAACTGGGTGATGTCTTAGTAGCATAATTCAGCAGCTTTGCATTGTTTTTTCCTTTTAGCTTTTGCGTCTTTAGATCATCTGTCGCCTCAAAATTGTTTTACCTGTACAGGATATTTAGTAACTAGAATCTCCATCCATTCTTATTTAATTTGAAATACTGTTATTTACTCAAATATAACTGCACAGTTGATAACTTCTCTAAAAGTAACCCAGAAATACGCCAACGACAAAGAAGTCTGGTTGCGGGATTGTAAGTAGCCAATGTAAGAACAAACATTGTTGCAATAATGAGCAACACTGCAATAGCATGCTTCTATGATTGCCAACTGGTCAGTTGAAAAAAAATTGAGTTTTATTTATGGACGCTCTTTAACTACTATGGTTCTTAGCGTCCCATTCCATATTGGGCGTGAAAGACAGGTAATTTTGCTCAGAGGCTCCTTATCAGGCTTGAGGTTTTTTACGTGCCGTAAATCTACGACACGGGACCACCGGCTTTACTTCCCTTCCGAAGGAAGCCATGCTAAGGATTTTTACGCCCGAAAAAATCCATCGCCCTCCGCCAGGTTTGAACCCGCGACCTTGGGAACTCAGTTGAAATGAAAGTGAAAAAAATTGCATTTGTCGACTTTTGTTTTAACTCTCAGAATGCATGTTTTTGCTAAAACCCCGTGAAATGGCCTGCTTGTGTACACGATATTTATCGACTTTTGCTAAAACCCAACTCACAAGATGATGTAGAAGGTAAAAATTATATT
This sequence comes from Deroplatys truncata, assembly GCA_030765065.1. Lineage (NCBI taxonomy): Eukaryota > Metazoa > Arthropoda > Insecta > Mantodea > Mantidae > Deroplatys > Deroplatys truncata. The sequence continues at coordinate 162,705,885 of CM060983.1, forward strand.
GTTATGATGTATAGTTCAATTTGGAAAAAAAAATTCCATTTATCATGTATTGAAAAAAACGCTCCTCAATTAGGATGTGATATCATCAGTAATCATAACTATTAAAAGAAATCCATTCATTCAACAACATTCATTCACTGAAAGAATGAGTACCAATGAAATTTGGAATTTTGAAGGGTAAAACTTAGTAATTATTTTAAATGACAATGTCCAGAAAAGTCTTAGCTAGCCATAAAAATAAACTAACCAAATACCAGTAATTAGTTTTCAGCATTATACAAATGTATACATCCATCCCATACCACAGTCCTCTGAGCAAAATTTCCGGACTTTCGCGCCCAATGTAGAATGGGACGTTAAGGTCCATGGCAGTTAAAGATCGTTATACATAAAACTCAATACAACTCTTTTTCATCAACCTCCTGTCTGTTCTCCTGAAAGTTTTCGAGAAGCTACTGCTTCTCCGCTTGTTCCCGCTTAGGGAGACATTAAAGCCATGGTTAAAGACAGAGAGACATTAAAACCATTAATGATCAGGACCATAAATTTGGGTTTACTTCCGGGTACTCGACGCCCCGGCAGTTACTGCGCATGTGGAAGTCGCTGTCCTGTATTTCCAGCACAAGGCATTCGCCTCAGCAGTTTCGCTGGACTTGGTTCTGTGTCATCTGTGTCAGCGACTTCATGCCCAACTTAGCTACAGAGCAGCAATTATCTATGCTGACATTTTATTTTGTACCAACAAGAACTCACGCAAGGCCTTCAGTCCCGTACATAGACACCTTCGTCTTATAGACGAATGGTGCCGGCGCAGGTGAATGTCCGTAAGTAGGATAGATAGAGCGGTTCTGGCGCAGAAAATTGCGTTTATATGGGGAGAAATGCTAGGCTAGCAGAGGCTTGAGGGATGGGAAATGCGTTTATACAGGAGAGATAGGGAAAACGAGGATAGGTGCCAGGGAGACTAGGGGTTGAAGGTATTAGACGCTGGTTCAGGGGACTAATTTCGCATTCATAGAAGATGGATGAAAGGTAGTACACAGGCACGCCGCACGCTCGTTATCTGGTATTCTTTATGCTGCATAACTTAAGAACTTTCTATGACAAATGCATCTAAGCGGGTCTCAACCCACAACTATCCTATGCTCAGGTATTTTATCGTTTTACTCTGATTTACAGAGTTGCATTACTCGATCTTGAACTCCCAAAAGTGCCCCTATCCAAAATAACAAATCTTGGTTTCTCCATTTTCGTTGCAGCATTCCAGGTGAATGATTTAGTTTGCGGTACAGCGTCCAACTCGACAATCTTGAGGATGTCAACCCTTTCAGCATCAGAAAGGCGAATGATAGGCATTCTCCACTTGATATGCATAAGTTTAATATTAGCATTCTCTTACCCCGAGCCGCCTGAACGCTGTTTTTAGTCTTTGGATCGAATCAGCACCAAAGCAAACTTGCTGTTGAGTATGAGTTCCTTGTGATTGATGGAAAATCTCAGAAACATTGGCAGCAGCGCTATAGCATTGATGAAACCATTTGCAGCTTATGTACAATGCCCACATCTACTCCAGGATAGCGCCATCCAGCATTCACCAGACGAGTACATTCCATGGGATTGAATGCAGCATAGTTCCGAATGTTCACAGATAATTCAGGTAGTATCGTAAGTATTTAGAATAATTCAGGTAGTATCACAGGTATTCAGGATAACTTAGGACAGCGATTCGTATCACAGCTATTTAAGGTAATTTCGGGGTGATTCAGATAATATTAAATGTATTTAAGTCAATTTAACAGCTAATTCATATTGTATCCCAGATATTTATGGTAATTAAGAGAGTAATTCAATACTTTATAAACATCTCTTACCCAATGTTACAACACATTTATATACTTTTACCGAATCTTATAAAATTCTACATGTTAAACAGAGTGTGAGACAGGAAAGAATAAACTGTGTATAGGGTTGCGGTGAGGTCTAAACTAACCCATCCACATGTTTGAGCAGGTATTATAACGTTTCTTTAGCTTTTAGTTTTATATGCTTACATTTTTGTCTAAGTGTCTAAGCTAATCAGTTAATCATTGCTTCATTAGATAAGGATTTAAGGCTAAGCATCTCTCCTCTTTTATTTGGGCTTGAAACCAGCACTAGGATTTGCTCCTAATGGCAGAGTTAATGGCTCCCCTTCCATATTTTTATTCTTATTCTTCCTTCTTCACCAGATGTCTGCTAGGCGTACACGCAGCACATCAGTAAACTTCCATATTTTTAAATTGTAGACTACCGGAGAAAGTCTTTATCTTGAACTCCAGGCTACATTCTCTTAAGTGCTGTTGTAAAACTGTAATGTCCATATGCGTATGTTGTTATTCCATCCTCTGCAATAACTCCTTCATCGTTCGTAAGGAGTCAGCGTGATTTTATTCACTTGCGCTGAGGTAACAGCATGCTCTCTGACAGGATCAGATTCATCGGCATTCGTATTATTTCATGATTTTTAAGATAGTCTGTATAGCTGTCAAATGTATTATACTGTTTAATAGCACTACGTTTTATTCATTTATTTATTTTTTATGATTCAGCCATGGGTATTTAGTGCATACATCTTAGATCGTAGTCCGACAAACCGTAAGATAATTTTACCATTAGCCTCATATTTAAATTTTCCCAGCACCCTTTTGTTTTGAGTGGAGTGACATATATTATTGACAGGGTAATCAGTTGTAACTAGATGCTCAGGAAAATGTAGCTGGTCCTGGTACGCATCGTCAGTTGTTACACGATGAATGAATGAATCAGTGTCCATATACATTTGCTTCAGATTGTTAGCTGTATAATACGGCAACAACACATCATAATGATAGTGGTACATTAATGTCTTAGAGGTCCAACACACGCATTCCAGTGTATATACGCTTGTTGAACACAATCTGTTGGAAGGCCATATACACAGCAGCTAGATTAGTACTACATAATGTCCTATCGATAAATGTAGGCTTGACAATAAACTTTACCACAGTCTTCTCGCTTGTAACCAACCGTATATGCATACGATTATGCAGGTTGTCCATAGATTTTCCAAACATGGCATTGTTGAACAGCTTGTAGCAATATCTCTCGAAATTATTTGAGGCCTTTTGAAGTAGTCTGTTGTTAATTTCCACATAAGCTTTTAACCACTGAGACTATCGGAATTGTAGCACGCGATGGATTTTACTCAAACGTAGCCCATGACTAATAACTTGCTTTTAAGTCATGCAATATACTACATACTTCTTCCGAGACACAAGATGGAGTATTATTTCTTTGTAGACGGCTCCTTGGGCACCATACACTCAAGCAGGAAGGGTAGGTCGTTGTGTATATCGTGAAGTTTAGCAGGATACCCGACGTCGACTTCTGATGTGTATCCACGAGGATCATATTCTTGTAGTGTTTCTAAGACGCTATCCTCAGGAGAAACACACTCAAATCTACCATAAGGGAGGGCGTGGCACATTGCCCAACCATATTGGTTATTTGTATCTTATAGGTGATAAATTGCGTTGATTTCGACAGATCAGACCTATGCATGCAAGTGTTTTTTGCTTCGGCAAACTTCGGGAGACTTGATATAAACCTGCCCTTATACCGGATTCCACCATTAGTTGATCATAATCCAGAAGCAGTTGTAGCTGAATTTCAGTTTACAGAAGCATGGCATCCCAGTCGATTCCTGGAGAGGTGAAGTCATGCACGGGGCCAAACTTGTGTGTTTTCAGGACCTGATCTCAAAATGTCTCAAAGACATCAGTAAAAGAGGAATATCTGAGGTTAAACACGGGTCGCTTTATTCACAAAGGTTTCTCACACTAAAGAGTCTCCATGCATTTCCAGCATGATTATAGTCAACACCACTAATTTCTTCTGCATTTAATCTATTGTAGAAAGAGTCCTTAGGAGGTAGGAAGGTTTCTTTCAAGACACCCTATGAAGTGACGTATCATAGCGAAATACTCCTTTAATAGTCATTAATTTTAACCTGTGTTCTCTGAGGTACTTTGGTGTTTCAAAATATGATGTTAGGTTTTTCAGCAGCGTTTTCATGCTTGTACTCAGGATCCGAAAGCTATCTATAAACCGGAGCTTTGTATATCCTACATACTTGGAAAATGATATACAGTTTTTTATTCAGAGCTAAGAATCCACTCGCTCACTCGTACACTCCAGCTCCTAACTATGAAATGTGAGTCATATCCTCTAAGATTTTGTGTGAAGACGGGAATACATTTAGGTGTTTTGCAGGACAAATTACATTCATTGTGAAGACTTTCTCTATATTCATCACTGATGTGATCATGGTCGCGTACTTTGTAATTCTTTTCTGTAAACATTTTACCGCACAAGCAGCACACTGCAGAGGTGTCGAAATCCTTCTGCTGTTGATCTATAAGTTTCAATGGCTTGGCAGATGCGTATATATTATCAATCTTCTTTGCAAGGGATAACAGACAATCCATAAAGTTCTGGGCAGCATCATAACCACGATATACATAGGGCTGCTTACGAAGACCAGTTTCCAGATGTTCAACAGATTGAGAAGGTTTCACATAAACACAGAAACTGATCGCTCTATCCCTCTGATAGGGGGCTGTGTAGGAAGTTTCAGGATTGGAGATGCGCGTATTACATGGAATGAAGATGCCTTCAAAATCTGTATAGATGACGTAAGGTAGTTTCAACATCCTTTCAAAATGTTTAAATTGTACGACGGAGTTCTCCATTGTAGCCATAGCTGCCCTTGCAATATCATGTTGGTTACAGATGGATGCATGTTCTTCTAGTTTTTCCAGCCCACTTCATCCATATCGATTATCAAAATGTTCGAAACACCTCTTACACACCCGTCCCCTATGTTTAGTTTTTTGACATGCAATGAGTTTTTCAAAATTCTTGAGATATACATATTGATGTAATCCTGCGTTATCAATTAGTATTAAAAGATCACAGTAATCAAGCAGTTCATATAAACAACCTTTATTGGATACACTTCTTGCTTCTCATCCAGCCCGAAAGCGCCGATAGACATCCTGTTAAGCTTCTCAAACATCGGTATCTGAGCAAATGTATTAGGGTATGAAACACAGCTGAAGTCGTACTTATCTTGAAGTTGCTTTTCTTTTCTGACTCGTTGAGGCTTGTTACTGACAAATTTGGCTAGTACAGAATACATGAAGCATTTCTCGTCGCTGTAGTTCTGGATGTTTATACAAGTTTCTTTAGCTCAAATAGATGGTAGTAGCGGTATGTAGCTACCTACTCGTAACGGGTTATACATGTTGATACGAAATCAAACTCCTTCCACAGCAAGCAAAGCGCAGTTGCTAGCCTTAAGCTGCGACCCCCCATTTTAGTAACCAACTTCTTGGGTTTCGTTTCCAACATGGAGTCCAGATTCCTTTCTAGAAACACGGCCTGATTCCGTGTTTTAAATGTTTTATCACGGGTTTCTCCAATATTGTTCACAAATCGACATTCAACCAGCAGATTAACCTTCACACTCTTGTGAATGGCTAATGCCTGGATTATTTGCTGTTTTGCTTCCTGTAGATAAACATGCATATTTTTAGGTGAACTACATCTTATAGAATACGACTTCAATCGTCCTTCGAATGATGTCTCATACTCCTTCATATCACACTCCTCCATTGTTGATAATAACTGATGTCTAGTTGGCTCCAATCGACTTTTCTTCTTAGGAGGACTTTACTCAGACACATTTTTATGCCGTTCTCCCATATAACCATCACTCAAGAAGGTGTTACAATACTTGCACTTGAAGACTCGATTACAAGTCATTTCATGCCTTCTCTTATGATAGCTTGTATGAATTTCTTTCCACATTTGCCACAGGAATATCCAGCGGCGCTTGGAATGTTATCCTTGTACGCAGAGTTGTTGATCTTTACTCTTGATGTAGTGACGTATTGATACATCTTCAAGGAAATGCACATTATTTTAGGGGGAGATATGAACCTTTCAGTTCAATCATGCAGTGAATTTAATAATAAAGCGATGATTAAGCGTCTAAACTCCTAATATCAATGTATAATTGCGTATGGGTTCGAGCGCAACCGTATGTATTCGTGCATGTACGTGTGTTCGGATGTGTTCATGTGTCTTTCGCATGCGGGTGTGTTTGGATGAGGTATTGGTATGTATTCGTGGGTGTTCATGTATGCTAGTGTATGTGTTCATATGTGTTGTGTATGCGGTCGAGTGTATCTGTATATAGTCGTGTATTTTATGTATAGGGGCATATATTTGTGTGCATGTTCTTGTGTGTTTGTGTATGTGTTAGTGTGCATTTCTGTATGTTCTCGTGTGTGTTTGCGGTCGTATTTGTGTGTTTTTGAAAGTGATAGTGTGTGTCTGTATACAGCTGTGTATGTCGTGCATACGGACGTGTGTGTGTTTGTGCGTACGCGCGCGCGTTTATAGAATGTATCTGTATATAGCCGTGTATGTTATATATGTGCTGTATGTGTTTGTGTACATATTTGTGTATACGTATGTGTTTGTTTCTGTGTACGTTCGTGCGTTTGGTAGAGGTGCTTGCATGAGTTTGTGTTTATGCATGTGATAGAGTGTGTCTGTATATAACTGTTTATGTCATTATACAAGCGTATACGTTTATGTGTATGTTCGTATGTCTTTGTATGTGTGTGTGTGCGCATACTTGTATGCATGTATGTGGTCGCATGTGTTGTGTATGTGTTAGAGTGTGTTTTTATATAGAAGTGTATGTTCTGTATACAATGTATGTGTTTGTGTACTTGCTCGTGCATGTTTGTGTGTATATTCATGCATGTGCTTTTGTGTGTGCGTAAGTGCATGTGTTGTGCCTGCATGTAAATGCCTGTGTGTATTATATGTATTTTTGTGTGTGCGTGCTTGTGGGCATGTATGTGTTCGGAGATGTTCGTGCGCTCTTATGTCTGTCGAGAACTTCTGCGTGTCTCAGAGACCTGTGTAACAGTGATCGGTAGCCCCTTACGGGTTCTTCACTCCACCTATTCATAGCCAACCCTAACGATTTCCATTAAAATGTCATATGTTTAAGAAATATACATAAGAAATAAAATATATACCTGAAATTTTTAAGGGAAATAGCCTTAAAACCTCTTTATTCATAAGGCATTTTGTATAATCTTATATAACTGGTAAACATTAAGCGATATAGGAAAACGTACTGCACGGGTAATGAAGATCGCTTTCAAACATACAATCTATTTCAAATATTTTTTTGGCATCAGTCATTTCTGAGATATTCGTTACTAACACCTAGACTTCTTTATTTCTACGCCATTCTAAGCGCTTTCAAAACTCAGCTGTTGTTCACGATTGCATGGAAACAGTATGAAACTTTAAGACTGGCATATAGCATTCACTTCCTAAACGCATTCTCTTTACACCTATAAACGAAATGTGCCATGTAGTTATTTATACAAATGTTTATTTAAATTAAAATGTTGTAGACATAAAAATAAGCCTTAGTAAGAGGAATTTATGTATCCACTATTAAGGATAGAGGTAGAGAAAGTCATGTGAATGTATCACATCAGAAATTATACCTTAAGACTAATTTAGGGTACTTATTCATTAATTCTCACGTACGTAATTCCAGATTCTGCAAGGTAAGGAATAATTCCTGTTTAAGAATTTTTTTTCCCATGCGCTAGTAAGAAATCGAACTGGGAAATCCTCTCATAGTATATGCCTTCTGTGATGTGTTTTCTCTTGAATGTTATCGTTTTTTACTTAATTTAATGCTGCTTTCAAGTCTGCGATATCCTGTTCTTTCGAAAGGAATTTTGTATTATTGTGTTAAACAGGCAAACTTTAAGTGATATACGAAAAAGTACTACACAATAAATGTAGACCATTTTTTAAAACATACAACTTATTTCACATAACTTTTTATAGCATCAGCCGTTTCCGAGATATTTGGTATTCACATCTAGAATTGGGTATTTCTCGGGAATTCTAACTCCTGTAAAAACTCAGGTTTTTCTCGAGATTGCATGGGAACAGTAAGTAATTTTACGACCTACGTATAGGGCTCAGTTCTTAAACGTATAACTGTCACTATTTTCTTTGCATCTATAACCAAATACATAATACGGCTATATCTACACAGATTTATTTAGATTAAAATATAGTAGATATAGTTTAAGCTTTGGTAAGAGCAATTAAATTAAATTGAATTTTATTTATGGACGCTCTTTAACTGCTGTGGTGCTTAGCGTCCCATTTTATGTCTCTGCTTGCTTATGTGTCTGTATATCTCTCTTTCTTTCCCTTCACTTTCTTCTTCTCATCAATATTTAAACATAACTTTTATCTACTCGAAACAACGCATACATTCATTCCTTTATATAACCTACTTTCCAAAGTTTTTATTACCTAGTCAGCCTTTCGTCACGTTTTAAGAGTTAATTCATCATCGTTTTTCATGTAATTACAGAGACTTGCGATAGTGTGAACTTTTTTAATTTAGTCGCATATTTTCGCTAGAATAAAACATGTGGGTACCCATTGCTAAAGTCGAAGGTGAGTTCTTATTGTGCTACTGGTAAGAGGGGAAATATGCAGTAACATTCTTCAGTCGTATGGTATTATTTGGGGCACTATTTTTAGCACTTAAATGATTTCAGTCAATTATATAATATAAATTCATATAAATATATGCCCACCTTTAAGCAATATGTGTATGTGCAATATATAAAATGCATGTAACAGTCATTGTATTAATGTTTATATTATTGTGTTCATGTTCAATAATGTTATGTGAATGTATTACGTAATTTAATAATGTAAAGCTGTGAGAATAATAGGTTAAAAGTTGCTAATAATGAGGTAACAATGAGGTAACCTTGAGGCAATAATGAATTAGAAAGCTTAATAATGCTACTAGTCATTCTTGGAAACAATGATGTAATTTTTTTAGACAGTTTATAAAATAGCCAATCATCAACCAGAAAGAAGCTTAAGTTAAATAAAAGTTATCTATTAGCCAACCAGAAAATTGAAATGGAGCAAAATTTACAAATTCAGAAGTCAGTTGCTTGTAAATAGCGTTCCTAACCGGACACGAGATGCGTCCTCGAGAAGTTTAATGCGTATTCAGCGTGAGACGAAAATAGTTTACGTGTTAAAAGGTGGAAGTAATTAATAAAAGAATCTCACAGCTCTCTATATCAGTGAAGTGTTATTTTAATCGTTTAAAGAATTAATAAATGGAGTGAAGTACAAATTATAATCTGTGTAAGCCTACATTATTAGCCGCAATACTCCCTGCAAAGAAATCCATGTCTCTAACAATAATACTGACGCAGCCGAGGCAAACATAAATATATAATATTTAAAGAAACAGTCAAATTACACAGTTAATAATTTTAAACTTGGGGCGAAGGCTACCGGAACTTTGTACCATACGTGCGGTTGCAACTACTTCAAGTTCGGCTCCCCAACAGTTGAAATACAATACAACTCCTCCTAAAATTCTCTTTCTTCAAATTGGTTTCCATACGCGTGGCAGAAACTACCTTCATCATGTTAAAATCCGCAGTATACACACCGCATTGTTCAAGAATTTTAACGCAGCAAAAAGAATCTATGTGCGGACTCTGTATGGCAGTCGAAGAGCCCCTAGTGCAAAAATTCCATAAGCTAGTAGATTTAACCGTTTTGACACAAATATACATTTATATTATGCAAATGAGGTCTCATTAGTATGTTAATTAATACCCCACACCGCCTCCTCCGTCTGCTATCTTCCTAACAATGGGGTATGTTATAAATAGTGTGTTGTTTGTTGAACAAAGGATGACAGCTGAGATTACTAGGTGCTATAACCCTCCCCTGCTTGCTATTGTCAAAATACGATCGTAATTTATCTTCCTTTGTTGTTCCCTGAATTCCCTGTTTATGCTTTGACGATATATTTATAGCGAGGTGGGGTGTGCTGGCGGTCTGATGGAAAGTGTGGAATTCTCACGTGTCATACAAAGACCCCGCGACTATACACATGCATGCAAGCAGCACGCACACACATATACAAACACACACAAAAGTATACGCGTGTATACACGACATACAAGTTGTATACAGACACACTCTAACACATGCATAAACACAAACTAATGCGAACATATCTCCAAAACATATAAACGTACACAGAAACACAAACACATACGAATACACACACGAACATGTACATAGACACATACACAGTATACATGACATATACGGCCATATACAGAGTCACTCTCTCTCATGCACTAAACACACACACACACACAAACACACACGGGCTAGCACATAAACTCATACGACATACACAGATATATACAGACACACTCTTATCACTCACAAACACGACCGCAAACGCACACTAACACATACACAAACACACTTACATACACAAACCTACGCGCGCACACACCCCTATACATCACATTCACGACCATATACAGACACACACTATCACATTCACAAACACACAAACGCACACGAGCACATACATAAACACACACTTACACATACACGTACGAACATGCACACAATATATACATCTCTATACATGACATAATGGTTATATACAGATACACTCGACCACATATACAAACACATATGAACACATACACTAACCTACATGAATACCCACCAATACATACCAACACCTCCCCAAACATACGAGCATGCAGGAAGATATACGAACATACCCGAACAGATGAACATGCACGAATGCATAAGGATGCGCTTGAACCCACGCGCAAACATCTATTGTTATATAGGGATTTAGACACTTAATCATCGTTTTACTAGTCGTCCTCCGTGGTGTAGTGGTTACCATGCTAGCCTCTAGTTCCCAAGGTCGCAGGATCAAACCCGGAAGAGCGCGATGGATTTTTTCGGGCGTAAACATCCTTAGCATGGCTTCCTTCGGAAGGGAAGTAAAGCCGGTGGTCCCGTGTCGTATATTTACGGCACGTAAAAAGAACCTCAAGCCTGATAAAGAGGTATCTGAGCAAACTGTTCGGTATTTAACGCCCAATATAGAATGGGACGCTAAGGACCATAGCATTTAAGAGTGTCCATAAATAAAACTCAGTTTAATTTTCAATTTAATCATTTTACTATTAAATTCAGTTCATGATTGAACTGAAATATCCCCCCAATAAATACGGTGCCTTTGTCAATGGCTTTCATTGAGCTATTTAGTCTTGAGGTGTCAACATCGCGTTCCCTCCAAGAATAATCGGCTTTCGAAAGCGTCATCCAGGTGAAGAAGCCTACATTTCCTTGAAGAAGGATTAATACGTTATTATATCAAGGCTGACGATGAACAACTCTGCATACAAGCATATCATTCCAAATGCTTTTGGATATCCCTGCGAAATGCGGAAAGAAGTTCATACTAAGATATCATAAAAGAAGGTATAAAATAACTTGTAAACGAGTCTTTAAATGCAAGTATTTATCGCAGTCTTCAATGATGGTTATAAGGGAGAGCGGTATGAAGACGTATGCGAATTAAGCCCTTGTAAGAGGAAAAGTCGATTTGAGCTTCCTAGTAAGTTATTATCAACAATGGAGGAGTGTGATATAAAGGAGTATGAGACTTCATTCGTAGGACGTTAAAAATCGTATTTTATACTATGTAATCCACCTAAAGGTATGAATGTTTATCTGCAGGAAACAAAACAGAAAATAACCCAGGCTGTTCAGAAAGAATTAGGTATTTCCAAGAGTGAGAGAATTAATCTGCTGGTTGAATGTCGATTTGTGAGCAGTATTGGAGAAACCCGCCATAAATATTTGAAACACGGGATCAGACCGTTTTTCTAGAAAGGAATCTGGACTCTATTAATTAATTGGAAACAAATTCAAGAAATTGGTTACTCAAATGGAGGAGTCGCAGCTTGCAGCTTAAGGCTAGCAACTGGGCTTTGTTTGCTGTGGAAGGGGTTCGACTTTGTATCAACAAATATAACCCATTACGAGAAAGTAGCTACATACCGCTACCGCCATCTGTTGGAACTAAAGAAGCTTGTATAAACATCCAAAACTTAGCGACGAGAAATACTTCATGAATTCTGTACTAGCCAAATTCGTCAGCAACAATCTCAACGCGTCAGCAAAAACGAGAAACTTCAAGATAAGTGCGATTTCAGCTGTTTCAAACCCTCCTACACTACACTACAGATACCTAAGTTTGGGAAGCTTAACAGGATGTCTATCAACGTTTTAAGGCTGGATGAGAAGCAAGAAGTGTATCCAATAAAGGTTGTTGATACCGAACTGGTTGATCACTGTGACCTTTTAATGCTAAGTAATAACACAGAACTACATCACTATGTATATAAAATGTAACAAAAATGTACGGCACAAATTACAGGACACATTCCTCACACGTAGACGAAGAGATTATGTTATATGAACATGGGTCTGGAAACGCTTTGTTTCCATGTTACAACTCATTTTCTCCAACTCATTAATCATGGGAAACGCGCACGAACAGAACGCTCGAATCATGAGAAACGTGCACTCCTGGTTATGTCTGGTTTCGTTGTCATTTTCGTAAGCGCACCACCAGTGTTTTGTTTTACGTGTCCCGTTGCCATGCGACTTACGTCGTTGCTTGTTTACGGGTAACACCAACTGTTCCAGTGAGCAGTACGACCTTGGCAAGCACACGGGTTACTACGTACTAGTAGAGTTGGTCACAGACTTGGCTCGTGCAATGGCAGTGTACACAAATGCAGAGATGGCAGATGCCCATTTGATGTATGGATTAGCAGACGACAATGGCACTTGCGCTTAACGTTTGTACCGGGAAAGATTTCCAGGACGAAGGTGCCCGAAAGGAAAACGTTTGAAGCCATTGATCGTCATCTTAGGGAACTTATACTTGAGTATAAGTTCTTCAGTTCTTATCAAACCACATGCCTGTCTTGCTACAAGAGGTACCATTCCAGCAACGACTGGAAATATGATTCATGCATGGTGGAGCACAGTCCTTTTTCTCCGAAATGTCCGAGAACACCTCACACATTTAATGAGCAATGGATTGGTCGGGGAGGTTCTGTACGTTGGGCATTTCGTTCCCCGATTTTAATCCCATGGATTTTTGGTTGTGGTAGCACTTGAAATCTTTGGTGTATGCCGCCTCCATTAATGATGTACACACACTACAGGAAGGCGTCATCAATGCCTGCCAGCGCATCCCTGACCAACCTGGGGTCACTCAGAGAGAGCGTTATTCCCTAAATGTCGGACAGAAGCACGCCTTATTATGAATGGACATATTGCGCATCTCCTTTAGCGATGGTTCACAAGTGCAGGCCGTATATAATAACAAGAAGATTACATTCGAAGCTATGCTGTTTCACAGTAACAGAGTAATGTGTCTTCATTTGTTTACTGCATTCTGTAGGTCGTATGTAATAGCAAAGAACTTGCAGTAGAAAAGATGTTGTTTCATAGTGGCAAAGTTGAACACGTGCTCATAGTTCTTAAGGTATTATTTTAGAGCCCATTTTAATGAACTTTTTTCTTGTTCTGGCCTTCTCAAAATATGCAATACCTTTTTTAACATCCTGAATATTGAATTTTCTGGGAATAGCCTGTGAAGTCGTCTTCATTTGTGCTGTTATGTGTTCTTTTTATGTTTTGTATCTGTATTATACATCCAGCCAGTCACTTTACGTTGCTTGTCCCCTTTGCTTTACGCTCTCTTTGGTGCTCTCATTTTTTTTTCCTCTGTGGTTTGCTGACGTGGCATGTGCTTTGGCCGTACGCGCTGAGTGGTGGATTTCTGTCCGCATTGCAGGGATAGCTCTCTGCCCGGTAACTACTGATGCGGATTGTGGAAGTTTTTGTAATGAATTTTTAAGGAACGTCTTTGTGATTTTCGGTGGATCGACCTTATGTAAAGGTAGGCTTTATTATCAGTTTTATGTCCTGGTAATGGTGAGTGAATTTTGGGGCGGAAAACGTTATGTGTGTTTGAAAATAAGAGTTCGTAAAGTGACTGGCTCTTGGAGTTGTTCATAGGTTTAGTGTGTTTTGTTTCTTTTCCAGTTGAGTTATATTTTCAGTACGTGATTTTCAGTGTATAGTTAGTTTAAAATTTGTGATAAGAGCTTTACACAGTTGTGCAATTTGAAAATGCATATTTTGATTCATGAAGGTAAAAAGCATCAGTAGTGTGAAATTTGTGAGAAAAGCTTTTGGCATTTGTCGTCTGAAATTGCATAGTTTGATAAAAGGAGGGCAAGAAGCAATATAAGTAGAAATTTGTGAGTAGAGCTTTACATATTTTGGGCACTTTGAAAATGCATAGTTAATTCAAAATTACAGATATTCTGTTGTGTAAATTATGAGAGCAGTAATTGCAGTTAATACCCAGTTATGCTGAACCCATTTATGCTGAACTTTGTAACTGAAAACGGTTGGGTTGTAAAGCTATCTACATCTAGCTTAGCTGGACTTTGAAGCTCTCGGTTTCCTGAATTTCATTAAGGTCTGTTTCGGTCTTGTTCAACATTCTTAGCCAGTCTTTGACTAGCTAAACATAATTAAATTTTTTGGTCTGATGTTTATAGTGGCCTTGTTTTATAAACTTTCTAAATTGATTTGGTTTGTTGAATTTTTGGATTTACTTAATTTTGCTGTATTTAAAACTTGCCTTTACTGCTCTGCTCAATTGGTTTTGGTTGCTTTACTCTTTAAGCCATTTTTGTTTTACAGTTATTCTTTTATGGTTGCTTTACGGTTCTGGTTATTAATGTTTGTTTATTATTATCATTAAAGTACCCAAAAACAAACTTATCAATAGTAGTATATTTTTGAGAGTTCTGGTTTCCTTTTGTTTTCCCCTACGGCACTCGTTAGGGCTTCCCTTTTCGTTTGGCCGGGGTTCCCTAACTCAGTCAAACAGCGGAACCATTGCAAATTACTGGTAGCAGAGCATGGTTAATTGATTTGTCTGTGTTGGTTAGGGAATATTTTTGGGTTTGTTGTTTGCTCTGTATTCTCCGGATCTCATTTTCTTACTTGTACCATATCCGTAGTATCAAGATGGCGGTATCGGTTAGTAATGTGGACAGATTACGGAAAGGTGAATTGTGGGTAGAGTTGGTTGTACGTGGAGGTCAATGTTCTATGACAACTGAAGTGGCTATTATGTTGGATGTTTTTCGACAAATTAAGGATGCTCCAATAATTACTGTTTCTATTGATCACGTGATAGTGACTAAGTGTGAGTCCACTTGCTCGTTGGCCTTAGCAGAGATTCAGGATAATTTAATGGATTTTGGGCGCGAGGATTCTCCCTCTAAGGCACAGTTGCTCCGGTGGCAAGTTAGAATTCGGCATTACTTGTTCTATTTAGATTATGTCTTACAGAGATTCCCTACTTTGCAGTCTTATATAGCGTTGCAAAAGTTAAAGGATCAGTTTAAGGAATTAGCCCATAAGGTGGAGGAAGATTTTGGGACTACACAGAATGACACTGGGGCGTCTCCCTTGTATAATCAAGGATTGTCGGATGTGGTTCAGCCTGCGATTGCGGTATCTGCGTTTCGGCCACTTAGACTCGCTCATCCCCTCCAACAATTCGTGGAGGGCTTTCAGTTAAACGACATTGTTGATGTACCATCGGCTTTACAGTTTCTCTATTTTCTTGTTCGATTGACGCTAATGGCTAAGCGTTATTTGGTACCCACGGCTCAAGTGATAGAATTATTATCTGTCAAGGTGTCTGGGATAGTTTTGGACCTCTTAATGCGGTGTGCTGGTTTGGCCGAGCCTGTGACTCGCTTTCATTTGGCCCTATTAGACATGTTCATTCCACGTAGGGAATGCACGAGGATAATGCAAGACGTATATTTTCGTCCTCAGGGTCTAACGGAACCGTTTACAGAATATATGGTTCGGGTTAAGGAAATTGCTTTAGTGTTGGTGCTCCCTGATACGGAAGCGGAAATTTGTGATGTCATTTTATCAGGACTCAATCCAGTCGTCAGGTCGGCTTTGGTTTTAGGACCTCGGCCGTCAAATTTGCAGCAGTTGGAAGCATTGGTACCTAAACTCAATGAAGTTATGCTTGTTGATAGGCTGCGTCTGTCAGAGCCTCCGGGCTCATTAGCAACTCCTAATACCACTGTATCAGCTCCTTCTTCGGCCATTGTTCCGGTTTCTGGTCGTCGGGCCACTATTAAATGCTTTCAGTGTGGTCAGGAAGGCCATGTTCGACGAAATTGTCCCAATAGGAGGACCGTGAATCGGGGTTTTCTTCGTGTTTCTAATCAGGGGCGACAGTTTCGACCTTTATGACGCCAGAAGGTTAAGTCGACCATTTGTTTGTCTCGGCGTATTTGTGGTTATCCGTTTTCTGGTAAACCCTTAGTTCAAGTTTCTCTTGAGAAGTTGCCTTTATTGGCGTTATTAGATTCCGGAAGTTCTGTCTCTTTGATTCAGCTTGATTGGCTTAGGTTAAATTTACCATGTATTATGTCGCGTGCAACCACGTGTCAGTTGGTTTGTTTGATGGTCAATGGTCAGGCCTTTCAAGTTACTCAAAAGGTATCATGTACTATACGTTTCCCACGTTTTACGTGGAAACATAGTTTTTTTGTCGTTCCCAAGCTTCCTTATGCATGTGTCCTAGGTGCCGATTTTATGTCAAGGACTGGGATGGCTATTGATTTTTCCACTAGGCAGATCGCTTTTCATTTTGCTCCCCGGATAAAGTTGGACTTTGTGAGGGATTTTAAACCATCTCGGCCCCCTTTAACTTTGGGAGATATTAATTTGGTAACCCAAAATTGCGCAACTTCTTCTCTGTCTCATTTGTCCCCTGAACAGGCAAAGCAAATAGAGCATTTAGTTGGGGAATTTGATTCATTGTTTACAGATGTTTTAGGGGTCACTCATTTGACTCAATATGAAATTCAGTTAACTGATTCTACTCCGGTCAAGTTATCTCCATATAAGCTCACACCACCGAAGATGGCTATATTAAAAGAGAAAATACAGAAGATGCTTGACCAAGGGGTTATTAGACCATCTACTTCAAATTACAGCAGCCCCATATTTCTAGTACCGAAGGGAGATCAGGATTTTAGACCGGTCATAGATTATCGTCTCTTGAACAAAAGAATCCTTATTGAAAGTACCCCTTTGCCCGATTTGCATACAGCTGCTCATCATTTTTCGAAGGCTCGCGTTTTTACGATCCTGGATTTGAACAATGCTTATCATCAGATTCCTTTGGCTGAACATTCCAAGCATCTAACAGCTTTCGCTACCCCCTGGCGCCTTTATGAATTCAATAGGGTCCCATTTGGTTTGGCTACGGGCGCGCAAGTCCTCACTCGTTTGCTGGATAATTTGTTTTCGGACATAAAATTTAAATATTTGTACCATTACTTAGATGATCTTGTAGTATATTCCGAGGATTTTGACTCACATCTTGTTCATTTACGTGAGGTCTTTCGTCGCCTACAGAGCGCCGGGTTATCAGTTAAGCAGTCTAAAGTTCATTTTGCTACCTCTCAAATATCATTTTTGGGCCATATGGTTTCCCCTTCTGGTATTACCATAGACCCAGATCGCACTAAGGCTATTAGAAAGTTTCCGGCACCCAAGAATAAGCGTGAGGTGGCTCGATTTTTGGGAATGGTTAACTTCTTCTCTAAATTTATTTCAAATTTTTCTACTCGGGCGGAACCTCTTAATTGCTTACGTAGGAAAGGGGTTACTTTTGCGTGGGCCGAGGAGCAGGAAGCGGCATTTGTTGATCTAAAAGAGGCTATTTCAAACCCTCCTGTCTTGGCTTTTCCAGATTTTGCTATGCCCTTTATTTTACAGACGGATGCTAGTGCTAGCGCGCTAGCGGCTGTTTTGTTGCAGGAATTTCCTGAAGGTCGTCGTCCCATTTATTATAGTTCGCGTACTTTATCTCCTGAAGAACGTAAATTTTCTACATATGAATTAGAAACCTTAGCGGTGCTTTTTGGATTGGAGAAGTATAGGGTGTACTTAGAACATGTGCATTTCTTTTTAGAGTGCGATAACCAGGCTTTAACGTGGGCGTTAGCTGTCCCAAGGAAGACAGGTCGTCTTGCGCGTTGGGGTGTCCGGATAGGTGCCTTTAAGTTTACTCCTTCCTTTATCAGAGGTTCAGAAAATTGTATTGCGGATGCTCTTACCCGGGTATTTTCCGAACCTACTGAGGAGTGTGTTTATTTCGAGACTTTGGATGCTCCTGCGGATACTCAGATTGAGAGCTTCTCATTTTCGGCATTTCCTGAAATGTTTGTCAGTATTCCTGAACTTCAACTTACCGATTCTGGGTTGGCCTCAATTATTGAGCAAATTAAATCAGGAGTTTCACTGCAGGATTATAAGATTCATGAGGGTGTTTTGATGGGAAGAGCTAGTTTTGATCGGCGTTATAAAGTCATAGTTCCGAAGGCAGCTATTCCCATGATTCTCAGTTATTTTCACGATTCTCCTTTCGGGGGTCATTTAGGCATTGCCAAAACCAGAAATCGAATTCGTGAACAGTTTATGTGGCGGGGCATGGATTTCGATGTAAGAAAGCATGTTAAGTCTTGCCGCATTTGCGCATTGTCCAAACCCGCGCAGGCTTCAAATTGGGGATATTTGGCTTCGGAGGTTCCCTCCGCGCCCATGGAAAAACTATTTGTAGATTTTATCGGACCGTTCCCTCGTTCTATTCAGGGAAATATTTTTGCATTGGTGCTTACTGATGCTTTCTCAAAGTTCGTATGGATTTCACCTCTGAGTGCTGCTACTGCTCGCCTCGCTATTCGGGAACTTGGAACAATATTTGGATCTTTTGGTGCTCCTCAATATCTGGTCTCTGACAACGGTTCGCAATTTAAGTCGCGTCTCTTTCGTTCCTTTTGTTTTGATTGGGGTATTAAGCATTTTACTACTACCCCTTATTACCCTAACCCCTCATTAGCGGAACGGGTCAACCGTAACCTTAAGTCCGCTTTAATTGCTTATCATCACCAGCAGCACAATTGCTGGGATAAATACTTGAAGCAACTTCAGTTTGCTTTCAATTCTGCGAGACATGAGGTTCATAAGACGACGCCATTTTCATTGTTATTTGCCTACCAACCTTCGTCTCCTTTGGCTAATTTGTGGGCGTTAAATGATTTATTACCGGCTGACAATTCTCCGCATACCATTCGTACTAATTGGAAGGCTGCCTTGAATAATCTGCGTAGAGGCCACTCTATGAGAAAGCAGCGGTACGATGCGTCCCGTCGTCCCTCCCCATTCAAAGTGGGAGATGTTGTTATGTGCCGTAACTATCCTCAGTCCTCGAAAGCAGATGCGTTTGCCGCGAAGTTAGCTCCTCGCTATCTTGGCCCGTTTAAGATTCTCAGAATTTATAAGGGGGTGTCTGTTCTTTTGCAAGAATTGTCTTCTTCCTGCAGGCGCCGCGCTCACCTGTCTCAGCTTAAATTGTATAACTCGGGGTAGCAAGTGAGTCACTTGGCATTGTCCTGATGATGGGTGACTCACTTTCAGGAATTAGCGATCCTGCCCCATGCGAGCTCTTGATTTGTCCCATTCCCTTAACCGGGATAAATCCTGTCCCATTCCTCTCCCAATCATCCTTTCTTATCCCTTCCATATTCATGAAAGCTCCCAATTATACTTTCCTTTCCTCCTACAGTAATGGTATCTTTGCGGATGTTAGCATATAGAACTCCAGTGATTTGTCTTCAGATCTTTGACACATGAGAATATCACTATTGCATACTTGCCAACTTTTACTGTTTGCCCGTAAAATGTATGGTTATGTCCGTGTGCTAGGGCTATTCAAGAGTCAGTCACTTGCGAGTTCCTGAATATTTTGGAGGAATTTATGATTTCCTTTTCAAGTCAGTGTGCAAGATAAATATGGTAACATGTATGTTATCTAATTCTGAAAGTTTTGCCTCATTTCCATTCGCCCTTGCTGGGATATTTAGCTGTTGCGCAGAGCCTACCTTTGCTGTTGATCCTGTTATTTTGAGTGACCTTTTGTGTTCCTATAAATTTGGCTCGAATTTAATATCCTTTGTTCTTTTTTTAATTTTTGGGGGTAATATTTTAAATTATAATTATATATATTTATAAGGTCACTTAATTTCAGTGGGTGTCAGCTTAATTAAATTGTTCTTATTGGGAAAATTTTCATGCTTCCACACCGGTGATGCCCTGCCGGTATGCCCTGTTCACCTGCCTCTCCCCAGTTATAGTTTGTGTGGGGTCGGGGCAAGTGAATTATTATTTTGTTGTACATAGTTGTTATATAGTGCATTATGTCTCATAGCTGTTTCATTGCATACCATGTTTAATTCTTGTTCTATAATTGTAATGCTATATTTGTCTAATTTAAAAATGCACATGGTTTATTGTGAAATTCAGTATTTATATGTCTATAAAATTATAATTGATTGACGATGATTTAGTTTGTATAAGTAAGTTTATATTTTGCTTTGTGAGCCCCCTCTGCTGCTTTGTTTTATTATGTTTCAGATTCTTATCCTTCTCGGCTACCATCCCTTTTTCCTTCCTCGTGCTACTCTGTGGGGACACGTTCTGGACCTTCTGAGTTGCGATGTGCTGACCGCTGTGCAAGTTTCTTCTGCTCTGGTGGTGTGTGCAACCGGGTGGTCCTACGTGGGAATTTCACCGTCGGACGCTATTTGGTGGTTTAAAATACTGAAGCCTGTGCCTCCTCTTCCGGATCCTGACTACTTTATACATGTTTTGGCCCGCTTCAGTTTCTGCCTTAGGGTTAACCGTCTGCAGTGTCGGCGTTATTAGTAAAGAAAAATCTATTCTCCTGGTTAGCGGCTTGTCCGCTGAATGTCGCTGCCAAAATCATGATGCAACTTTTCACCTATGACTGTTCCTGGGAGTTATATACTTAAGCTTTTATCATCACCTTGGATGGCTGCCCGGTTGCTACGTCGTGGGATATATACTGTTGGGGTTTGCTTGCCTCAATTATGGTCTTCTCCTTGTGTGTTCAGTGTCTGCTACTGAAGTTTGCGGACTGTATGTGTGGAGTTACCTTCTTCGTCTACTTACAGTGTAGCATGTTCCTTCTGTTTTCCTAGTTGTTTCCCCTTTTGGCTACTTATTGTTCCCTTTCCTCGAGTTCCTATAAATGGGTTTTTTTTTCTTCTCGCAAGCTCGCAGATTGGGGGGGGGCTATTGTGCTGTTATGTGTTCTTTTTATGTTTTGTATCTGTATTATACATCCAGCCAGTCACTTTACGTTGCTTGTCCCCTTTGCTTTACGCTCTCTTTGGTGCTCTCATTTTTTTTCCTCTGTGGTTTGCTGACGTGGCATGTGCTTTGGCCGTACGCGCTGAGTGGTGGATTTCTGTCCGCATTGCAGGGATAGCTCTCTGCCCGGTAACTACTGATGCGGATTGTGGAAGTTTTTGTAATGAATTTTTAAGGAACGTCTTTGTGATTTTCGGTGGATCGACCTTATGTAAAGGTAGGCTTTATTATCAGTTTTATGTCCTGGTAATGGTGAGTGAATTTTGGGGCGGAAAACGTTATGTGTGTTTGAAAATAAGAGTTCGTAAAGTGACTGGCTCTTGGAGTTGTTCATAGGTTTAGTGTGTTTTGTTTCTTTTCCAGTTGAGTTATATTTTCAGTACGTGATTTTCAGTGTATAGTTAGTTTAAAATTTGTGATAAGAGCTTTACACAGTTGTGCAATTTGAAAATGCATATTTTGATTCATGAAGGTAAAAAGCATCAGTAGTGTGAAATTTGTGAGAAAAGCTTTTGGCATTTGTCGTCTGAAATTGCATAGTTTGATAAAAGGAGGGCAAGAAGCAATATAAGTAGAAATTTGTGAGTAGAGCTTTACATATTTTGGGCACTTTGAAAATGCATAGTTAATTCAAAATTACAGATATTCTGTTGTGTAAATTATGAGAGCAGTAATTGCAGTTAATACCCAGTTATGCTGAACCCATTTATGCTGAACTTTGTAACTGAAAACGGTTGGGTTGTAAAGCTATCTACATCTAGCTTAGCTGGACTTTGAAGCTCTCGGTTTCCTGAATTTCATTAAGGTCTGTTTCGGTCTTGTTCAACATTCTTAGCTAGTCTTTGACTAGCTAAACATAATTAAATTTTTTGGTCTGATGTTTATAGTGGCCTTGTTTTATAAACTTTCTAAATTGATTTGGTTTGTTGAATTTTTGGATTTACTTAATTTTGCTGTATTTAAAACTTGCCTTTACTGCTCTGCTCAATTGGTTTTGGTTGCTTTACTCTTTAAGCCATTTTTGTTTTACAGTTATTCTTTTATGGTTGCTTTACGGTTCTGGTTATTAATGTTTGTTTATTATTATCATTAAAGTACCCAAAAACAAACTTATCAATAGTAGTATATTTTTGAGAGTTCTGGTTTCCTTTTGTTTTCCCCTACGGCACTCGTTAGGGCTTCCCTTTTCGTTTGGCCGGGGTTCCCTAACTCAGTCAAACAGCGGAACCATTGCACATTCAGAAGAAGTTTTGTACAATTTTCCAAAACTAGTAATGTTAAGAAAGAGAGAAAGGGAGAGAGAGAGAAACGCACTACACAAAAATATAGCACTCTTTAATACACAGTTTACTTCAAATAAGTTTTTATGGCATCAGCAATTTCCGAGATATCCGTTATTAGTGGTTTGAATTTTTCAATACTTTGTGATTTTTTTAAGTGCCACCGTTATTCAGCTCTTTCTCGTGATGTCATGGAAAGAGTATGGAATCTCAAGTCCAGTATACCGGGTAGAAGGAAAGTTATTACATGAATCTAAAACAGTTACAGATTCATTATTTGGAACACATTCCGTAATTTCCTTTTCTTTCTATGACCATTGGTGTTTCGAGAACATAAAACAGACATACTGGCAACATTGCACTTTCACTTTCAAAACAGTTGAAGGACACCACCTAACCAAGTTTCTCCTTTGCTTTCATGACGCGTATCTCATGAGGGCAAACGAATAAAACGTTTCGTATTTGCCACCTCCTAATAATTGCATCTGACTCTTCCAGTGACGCATTTTGTAACCTAAACTCACAATCTACGGATATTTTATCAGCTCGTTCAACATTAAACTTAAATGCGTTTTGCAATTGACGGTGCTGTAATGTAATCAACCAAACATCTTTCTAACATGTAAACACATCGTTAGTCCCTTACAAAGTCTCAAATTGTACTTTTAACATGGGTAGCAAAAGAAAAAACAATAAGCCAAATAATTCACCCACTTCACAGGTATTATTCAAAGTGTCCACCATTTGCGCACCTTCAAGCTTCACACAATCATACTCTAATAAAGACAGCCTTATCGTTGCGTGTTTCCTCCGTAGACAGATGTACCATCTGTCAAAAATTTGAGGTCAGTAATCGATGTTTTATAGATCCTGCTTTTCATATTGGATGCTAAAGGCATTCCTTCCATTTCACACATTTATAATGCAGGCAAATAGCTTGCCAGTTGTATGTGTTTTATTTCGTCAAAAGATTTACATTACCCTGTTGTCGTGTTTGGATTAAGAGGCTGTGGAAAACAAAACCGCTAATCAATTTAATTTAAAAAAATCAGATCTGTTACACTCACATGACTTTCTCTACTCTTGTATAAACTATTTTTACAAACGCTTATTCTCCATCTACTTCATGTTAATCGAGATAAACATTTGCAGACTCTATCTTATTGCTAATTTTCTTGTAGATGTAAGGGGAATATATATTTACAAGGCCAATATAGAAATACAGTAGCCTTTAAGCACATACATATCACTAAATAGCTGGTTGCTAGGTGCAGTACCATTCCCTTTGCCACAGATTAATACTCTTTGCATATCCAAGACAAAAAAAGAATAACGAATTCTCATTTGAGAAAATAAGTATTGAAAACTTTAAGGGAATAACAAGCAATATCTCGAAAATGGTTCACTCAACAAAAAAATGTATATGACATAAATTGTGTATTTTATCGCGCACTACATTTTTTGTGTAGTAAAATTTTGTCTATCTCTTATGGTTTACCAGTTATGCAAAAGCCGTTCACAATGAAGAATACTTTTGGAGACATTCCCAGAAAATTCAAGATATACATTTTATTTGTCATGAAAATATCTTAAACATACGATATTTTAATCAAAATTGTTAGAGCCATTTTTGAGAAAATTAAAATTTTCGAAAAATGTTCCATGTAAAGGGTAATCTGGGGTGGGGGGATTTTCTTGAAAACCTTCGTGTCGCATCTCTGGAAGATACTGAACCTAAATACCAAGTTTGGTGTTTATCCGACTGTTCGTTTCTGAGTTATGCTGTTCACAGACAGACACACACACAGACACACACACAGACAGACATACAGACAGACACACAGACACACACACGGACATGTTTCCAAAAATGCTTTTTTTGGATTCAGGGGGTCTCAAAACATGTATTTCTGGTGAAATCTCGGTATCGAATTTTTGGGTGGAATACAATACTTCCCCTACTTACTATATGTAGTAGAGAGAGTAAAAACTCAATTTAATTTAATTTAAAACGGCTAGTCACGCTTCAGATAAAGGAGGGAGTGAGGTGGGCTATGTTTTATTTACGTCTGGAAAATATGAGCCGTCCAAGGCGGTTGCAGACCTGCACTGAGAGCGGAAAGATAGTGAAGTAACGCAATGACGCAATACAACACACGCATACGTCAGGAAATGCTACAGTCTTCTACTTTTCAATATATCGTGTAATGTTCACATTAGAGAAGAAAGGTCAGAAAATATCTATTTCAAATGCCATTAAACGTGCTAATGCTTTGCGTTTTCCCAGTTAAGGCTGGTTCACAACCAACGAGAACGGTAACCCGAACGAGAACGAGAAAGTTGAAATACAGGTATTCAATTGGGAGCGTTCACAATCGACGAGAAGCCTTCCCGGGCCCCGGGAATGGAAAGAAGAGTTGCCCAACTTTTAAATTTATCGTTCTCGTTCCCGTGGACGGCATATTAGATCCATATTAGGCATATTAGACTCTTCATTCTAGAGTTTATTCTAGTCGGCCGTGGCATGAAACAGCCGCCAGTGTACTCTATAATCGCAAGCTGGAAACATGAAACTGGAAGAAATTATGGTAGTAAACGTGCTTCCTAACCTCATATCCCGACACCCGCAAATCCAATGAGCGTTGGTTCCTCTGGTGAAAGATACATTTATAGTTTGTTTAAATGCAACTCAGAACTGGCTATTACCTAAAAACAATGGCTAAAGCTACAAATAAGAGCAAAAATCGGTGATAATTAAAAAAGAATAATAAAAAGTTTTATGTATGCCATTAAATAAAGGAATGAAAGCTTGGCACAACTAGAGGGATTGGAAATGTAATGGATATGCATTTAGATAATGTTTACTCTATGGAATTTTGAGTTGGCTAACCCGCGTTATGTTGGCTAAATTGGAAGTAGGTGAAAAATAGCATTGGTGAGTTAAAAATAAGTGAAGTCCCAATGCGCAAAATGACTTTCACTTTCTGATCGATATGATCATCGATATGCATTCCCGTTCTCGTTACCGGGCTGTTGTGAACCAAATCTTGTTGGTGTATTGCTTCCCGTTTTCGTTTCCGTTCTTGGTCGAGCTTGGTCGTTCTTGGTCTTGGTCGAGCTACAGTTCAGATCGCGTCACCTAACACGACCTATTTGCACTGTTGTGGAGTTTTATGACAGAGTTTACGTCTGCAAAAATGTGTTCGGAATAGCCTTTTGATGATTCATTATTTTAAAACGCTGTGTGATGTCACAAAGTTACTACCGAAGGTGCGTCAGAAGTAAGTTATTCTGTTCCACTTATAAGTAACAAACTATTATCTTCATACTTTCTCGTTGAATTAAACTCTGATTTAGAATAAAGACTATCTGTTTTTTCTTTGAAGACGGCTGATCAAAGAACAAAATGCTATTATTACTTTCTGTACTACGTATAGTAAGTAGGGGAAGTATTGTATTCCACCCAAAAATTCGATACCGAGATTTCACCGGAAATACATGTTTTGAGACCCTATGAATCCAAAAAAAGCATTTTTGGAAACATGTCAGTGTTTATGTCTGTGTGTCTGTCTGTCTGTGAACAGCATAACTCAGAAACGAACAGTCGGATAAACACCAAACTTGGTATTTAGGTTCAGTATCTTCCAGAGATGCGACACGAAGATTTTCAAGAAAATCCCGCCACCCCAGATTACCCTTTACATGGAACATTTTTCGAAAATCTTAATTTTCTCAAAAATGGCTCTAACGATTTTGATTAAAATATCATATGTTTAAGATATTTTCATGACAAATAAAATGTATATCTTGAATTTTCTGGGATTGTCTCCAAAAGTATTCTTCATTGTGAACGACTTTTGCATAACTGGTAAACATAAGAGATAGACAAAAGTTTACTACACAAGAAATGTAGATCGCGTTGAAATACACAATTTATGTCATATACATTTTTTTGTTGAGATATTGCTTGTTATTCCCTTAAATTTTTCAATACTTATTTTCTCAAATGGGAATTCGTTATTCATTTTTTTTTGTCTTGGATATGCAAAGAGTATTAATCTGTGGCAAAGGGAGTGGTGCTGCACCTAGCAAGCTATTAAGAGATATGTATGTGCTTAAAGGTTACTGTATTTCTATATTGGCCTTGTAAATATATATTCCCCTTACATCTACAAGAAAATTAGCAATAAGATAGACTCTGCAAATGTTTATCTCGATTAACATGAAGTGTATGGAGAATAAGCGTTTGTAAAAATAGTTTGTACAAGAGTAGAGAAAGTCATGTGAGTGTAACACATCAGAATTTTTCATTTTTTTGTCTTCGATATGCAAAGAATATTAATCTGTGGCAAAGCGAATGGTGCTGCACCTAGCAACCAGCTAATAAGAGATATGTATGTGCTTAAAGGCTACTGTATTTCTATATTGGCCTTGTAAATATATATTCCCCTTACATCTACAAGAAACTTAGCAATAAGATAGAGTCTGCAAATGTGTATCTAGATTAACATGAAGTAGATGGAGAATAAGCGTTTGTAAAAATAGATTGTACAAGAGTATAGAAAGTCATGTGAGTGTAACAGATCAGATTTTACTTTTTGCTTGTAATACTTCTATGAAGCACATGTTGTAAAGAATATAATGAGTTCCCTTCCGCCCGGTATAGCCTCTAGCTCTTTAAACATGTGACTATCCATTCCATTTCCTCTATCCTTCTTGTACCTACAACGGAGTTTGAACTGAAATATTTCTACAAAGGTTTATTTCGATTAACATGGAAAAGATAGAAAATTAAGCTTTCCTAAGAATAGTTTGCACAAGCTATATAAGAATAAAGGCTAATGAGTAGAGTAAGCCATGTGAATGTAACAGATTTTTACTTTCTCTACTATGTATAGTAAGTAGGGTAAGTATTGCATTCCACCCAAAAATTCGATACCGAGATTTCACCGGAAATACATGTTTTGAGACCTCCTGAATCCAAAAAAAGCATTTTTGGAAACATGTCCGTGTGTGTGTCTGTGTGTGTGTCTGTGTGTGTGTGTGTGTGTGTGTGTGTGTGTGTGTGTGTGTGTCTGTGTGTCTGTGAACAGCATAACTCAGAAACGAACAGTCGGATAAACACCAAACTTGGTATTTAGGTTCAGTATCTTCCAGAGATGCGACACGAAGGTTTTCCAGAAAATCCCCCCACCCCAGACTACCCTTTACATGGAAAATTTTTCGAAAATTTTAATTTTCTCAAAAATGGCTCTAACGATTTTGATGAAAATATCATATGTTTAAGATAATGTCATGAGAAATGAAATGTATATCTCGAATTTTCTGGGAATGTCTCCAAAAGTATTCTTCATTGTGAACGACTTTTGCATAACTGGTAAACCATAAGAGATAGACAAAATGTTACTACACAAAAAATGTAGATCGCGTTAAAATACACAACTTATGTCATACATTTCTTTTGTTGAGTGAACTGTTTTCGAGATATTTCTTGTTATTCCCTTAAATTTTCAATACTTATACTTTTTCTCAAACTCGTTATTCATTTTCTTTTGCCCTGGTAATGCAAAGAGAATGGAATACTCCACATAGCAACCAGCTCTTAATATATTTGACTATCGCTTAAAGCCTATCAATTCCTCTTGCATCTACAAGAAAATTACCAATAAGATTAACATCTCGATATCTCGATTAACATGAAGCATATGGAGAATAAGCGTTTGTAAAAATAGTTTGTACAAGAGTAGAGAAAGTCATGTGAGTGAAACACATCAGATTTTTTTTACTTTCTCTACTACGTATAGTAAGTAGGGGAAGTATTGTATTCCACCCAAAATTTCGATAGCGAGATTTCACCGGAAATACATGTTTTGAGACCGCCTGAATCCAAAAAAAGAATTTTTGAAACATGTCCGTGTGTGTGTCTGTGTGTCTGTGTGTGTGTCTGTCTGTGTGTGTGTCTGTCTGTGTGTGTGTCTGTCTGTGTGTGTGTCTGTGAACAGCATAACTCAGAAACGAACAGTCGGATAAACACCAAACTTGGTATTTGGGTTCAGTATCTTCCAGAGATGCGACACGAAGGTTTTCAAGAAAATCCCCCCACCCCAGCGTACCCTTTACATGGAAGAGTTTTCGAAAATTTTAATTTTCTCAAAAATGGCTCTAACGATTTAGATTAAAATATCATACGTTTAAGATATTTCTATGACAAATAAAATGTATATCTTGAATTTCCTGGGAAGGTCTCCAAAAGTATTCTTTATTGTGAACGACTTTTGCATAACTGGTAAACCATAAGAGATAGACAAAAGTTTACTACACAAAAAATGTAGATCGCGTTAAAATACACAATTTATGTCATATACAGTTTTTTTGTTGAGTGAACCATTTTCGAGATATTGCTTGTTATTCCCTTAAATTTTTCAATACTTATTTTCTCAAATGGGAATTCGTTATTCGTTTTTTTTTTGTCTTGGATATGCAAAGAGTATTAATCTGTGGCAAAGGGAATGGTGCTGCAGCTAGCAACCAGTTATTAAGAGATATGCATGTGCTTAAAGGCTACTGTTTTTCTATATTGCCCTTGTAAATATATATTCCCCTTACATCTACAAGAAAATTAGCAATGAGATAGACTCTGCAAATGTTTATCTCGATTAACATGAAGTGTATGGAGAATAAGCGTTTGTAAAAATAGTTTGTACAAGAGTAGGGAAAGTCATGTGAGTGTAACACATCAGAATTTTTCATTTTTTTGTCTTCGATATGCAAAGAATATTAATCTGTGGCAAAGCGAATGGTGCTGCACCTAGCAACCAGCTAATAAGAGATATGTATGTGCTTAAAGGCTACTGTATTTCTATATTGGCCTTGTAAATATATATTCCCCTTACATCTACAAGAAACTTAGCAATAAGATAGAGTCTGCAAATGTTTATCTCGATTAACATGAAGTAGTTGGAGAATAAGCGTTTGTAAAAATAGTTTGTATAAGAGTAGAGAAAGTCATGTGAGTGAACACATCAGATTTTTTAAAATTGGTAACAGCATTCAGTTGTTTCTCGAAGTATCAGTGTGGAATTTCAAAGCCAGCAAATAGCGACGCCTTTTGAACATTTGACTAGCGCTTCGGTTTCCTATATAACCCCTGTATATTCCTAAACTAAATTTATAAATGAGACTGTTTCTGCAAACGGTTAACTCATTTAACAAAAGTAGATAGAAAATAAGCTTTTGCAATAATGGTTTATAGAGTGTAACAGGAATGTAATGGGAAGTAATATTCTCTCCTCCGGTAGTCTAAAGTTAGTTCTGCGAGTGCTCGAGAGCTGAGGTGCGAAAACGTTGCGGGTAACTTAGATAAAGGTGGCCAGCCTGAAACGTGCTCAGTTGCTCTTACTGATAAATCAGTGCAGAACAGGTCTCGAGAAACACCCTTCACTAACGTCAAGGAGGACTATCATTGATCTGTCTGCCTGTAATGTTGTGCGAAGTAATAAATGAAGTATGAAGTTAACGCAACCTGAACCGTGGTACTAATGGGAGGGCTTTTTACGGTAAACTGGATCGGAAAATTTTAGATAACACGTGTGGTTTTAAACATGTTCCCGACGTTAGTAACGTTCTTAGGAATCGAGCTTGGAAATTTGAGAATCGGCAATCGCGATTCAGCTGAAGAGTGTTAAAAGTGGCATTGGGATATGTAAGGTTCCGTGAGCTAGGCATGCGGATGAATAGACAGGCCTTCCCTACAGCATTAATAGTGGGAAGGTTTTTGTTCCATATGCGATCTGGCTGGGTAGTGAAGAGTAAGTAAAGACTGTTCAACGTGTTGTTAGAAGCTATAGTATCCGGGAGCTATGGCTGCCATATATGTAGATAACTTCTTTACGTGAACAATGAATGACGTTTTGGGACCAGCTCGCGTCCCAATCCAGAACTGCAGAGGTAGAATGGGGCTGCCGTTGGCGGCACAGTTGTTGCTGAGCAGCTCTTCGAAAGGAAGCAGAGTCCCTGGTGGAGCTGATGGCACGTTACGCGGAAGAATCTTGGGGAAACGGGCCCCTTATCTATTGCCGAAAGCAAGCGATTTCTGATCACAGTTGCAGCTTCGCGAGATCCGGTGATTAGTGCAAAGTGTCAATGTTGGTGTAATTCATTTAATTGCAATTATTTTTAAAATCAGTGCATTATTCCAGAGGAAGCTAAGGTAAGCCATTTTTATTTAGGTATTTTATACTTAACTGTGGGTGGAGGACAGTACACCCGGAAACATTGCAATCAGAACTAGTTGAGTAACGTGACGTAATAGTTGAAGTGCGGAGAACAAGCATTCTCCTTAGAGTATCTAAGTTGTTTCTATTAGTAATGTAAGGTTGCTCTGCGTTAGAGAAACAGAAAGAATTAAGACATTCTGCTCTTAGAGCGTCGTCCACAGCGATGAAAATGATGTGTTATATGTCCAACAGATGTCACTCTGTCATACGCTAGCTCTAATGCTGGCAACATATGAGTAACTAATGCCGCCAAAGCCGGTAAGATACTCAGCCTCAAGGCGTAGCCGAGGGTCTGCGCGTCTAAAACTCCAATGATTCACGTTCGCAGAAACAACAGCACATCGCATATTTAGTGGATTTCGCTGTTTATTTAGGTTGGCAGTTCCCATTTTGCATGTGCTTTAGTGCAAAAATGGCTACGTTTGTTGTGTTTGTAAGCGATTTTCCTATAAAGGGGCGGCAGATCGGCACCAGACATTGGAGAGATCACATCTACTTCTAAACTCACACCTAACATAATTTATTCACTTTCCTTTTGCTTTTATAAGCATTTTCAACGACGACGCTCTAAGAGCAGATTTACCAGAATTAGAAACCAATTAATTAGTTTGTAAAAGTTCTAGCCAGCGCTTGTTTAGTTAAGTAGTTTCTAGCGAGAGTCATGAAGATTAAATTATTGACATTAAACACGTCAACGTTGACCATTCGCGTTGTATTACTGGAGCAATAAGTATGCTTCCGTAGTAGACGTTTCTGTTAGCGTTTGGAGCAAACTAGTATTCAAAAGATATTCTGAGTTAAATGGAAATAACTAAAGAAAATTGATTGCCGCACAATATAAGGTCTTTTGTCTCCCATATGGACGAATCATATTCTTACTTTTAAAAATGTATTCTAATGTGTTAATGATTAGTTGAGAGAAACAGTCAAGTTCAGGTCATTTCGACATTATTTTAGACAGAACCCTCCTGTATTTCTGCGAGTGTAGTTGCAGCAGCGAATGGATAGCGACTGAGTTATATAGGAAATGCTGTTGGTGCCGCATTGGTACACTCTGAGCATACAAGACGTGGTATTGCTAAAATATTATGTCTTGAAAATTAAACTAGTTGTGATGCCCTAACAAAAGGAATGTTCAAGTAACGAGATGCGCCACATCCCGCCAAGAGGCTATAATACAAATGAACGATAATGGGTAGAGATAGGTAATACATAAAGTTTTTAGAAATATAGTCATATTGTAAGAGTAGGACATTTTACCAGACTTTTGACTATATATCCTTAGAGAATTTGTATTCGGTTCAATTATGTCATCCCTGCAAAAACATGACCTTATTCCAAAGCAGGCTAGCGTCTTTGCTGCTGTCCTCCTTCGTGGTGTAGTGATTACCATGCTAGCCTTTAATTCCCAAGGTCGCGGGTTCAAACCTGACGGAGGGCGATGAATTTTTTTTTCGGGCGTGAAAATCCTTTGTATGGCTTCCTTCGGAAGGAAAGTAAAGCCGGTGGTCCCGTGTTGTAGATTTACGGCCCGTAAAAGAACCTCAAGTCTGATAAACAAGCCTCTGAACAAAATTACCGATCTTTCACGCCCAAATAGAATGGAACACTAAGGACCACAGCAGTTAAAGAGCGTCCATACATAAAAAAAGCTTAAAAACCAAAGTCTTTGCTGCTGGAATAAAAGTTTGTTATCAATCCCAAATAACGCTTACTTTAGTACACTTGTGTTAGATACCTATGTCATTTTATTAACCAATTATAAGACTAATTTTCAAGGGAGGCCTTATATCTAGTGGTACCGGTAGTAGAGGAAATATTGCATTGCGCCCATAAAATCGATATCGAGATTTCGCCGAAAATAAAATTTTTGGGTTCCCCCGAATAAAAAAATAATTCTTTAGAAAAACATTCACCTGCGTGCGTTTGTGTGTCTGTGAACAGCATAATTCCAAAACGAAAAGTCTGACAAATACCAAACTCCGTATTCAATTTCAGCGTCTTCCGATAGGACACGAAAGTTTTCAACAAAATTCTGCCACATCAAATTTCCCTTTAAATGGAAACGATTTCGTTGTTTTTGATTTTCCCAAAAATGTCTCTAAAATTTTGATGAATATACTATATATTTAGGATATTTACATGACAGAAATGGATATCTTGAATTTTCTGCGAACAACCTGGTAGGTCCTATTCATTCAGAGCGCATTTTGTATCGGTAATTGTTAGGTAAACCGTAAGAGATAGACGAAACTTGCTGCAGAAAAAGTCTATACATGTTTAAAACACAATTTAATTCAAATAGATATTTTATAGGTGTTATTTGTTATTGCTTGAATTTTCAAATGGGTGCTTATACCTTTTACCTTCTCTACTACTTACTTGTAGGTATGTAGAGGAATTATTGCGTTCCAACCAAAAATTCGATGCTTATATTTCATTTGAAGTACACTTTTTGAGTCTCCCTGAATTAAAAAAAAATGATAGTTGGACGAACGCCCACTCATCTATGTTTGTCTGTGAGCAGCTTACCTCAAAAACGAAAAGTATGTTTAATACACGAAATGGTATATAAATTCATCTTTCAAGGACATATCCTTTGTATGGTTCTTGTATGATTTGTTGTTTTAATTTCTTCAATAAGCACTTTAACAATTTTAGTAAAATGTGTTTGTTAAATATATTTACACGAGAAATAAAATGTAGGTAAATCTTAAATTTTCTATAAATAGTAATAGTAGGCAAGTTTCCTTTATTTTATTGAATTTTGTATAATTTTGAGTTACAAGGAAACCTTAAAAAATGGACAAAACCTTAGTTCAGGATGCATAGGTAAAATACATAGCTTGTGTAAAATAATTTTTCCGTACTGATAATCGTTTTCGAAATATTCCATGGCGAGCGTCATCTAACGGACAGGCATGAAGGTTTGCATGCTTGCTTTTTCTCCCCTTTCTTGTCTTTCTATCGCAAAAACTTGTTACAACGAATAAATATTTGATACTATTTCCACATGATGTGACTAAGCACGTCTTGCTTAATTTTGACATGAATAGAATGGTCGCTTTTTATATAAATACTATTGTATACAATTCCAATATAAATAAATACATAACACTCTATATATAAAACTACCCGTTGTGTTCTAACTCCCCTTTTTCTCTCAATTTCACACCTAAAATCGTAAAAGCACTTTATCAGAAAATGTTGAAAAGAACTATAGGGTAGTTAAATTGTAAACGAACCCACTCGCTGCCTCTCTCTACTGTGCGAGACAGCCGGCAGTCGTCGGGGAAATTACGACAGCGACGGATTAAAATCCTTACCTTATAATAGATGCTGGAAATGTTGATCTTCTGCTCTCAAACAGGCAGCATATTTCGTGTAAATATTCTCGCTCACTCTCCGAAGCTCAGCAGCAGGAATTCTTGTGATTTCTTGCACAATGTTTTCTCTAAGTTCCTGTAGTGTGCGAGGATTGGAGCGATACGCTTTGTCTTTTAAAGAACCCCATAAATAAAAATCACAATCGGTTAGGTCAGGAGAACGAGGGGGCCACAAATCAATACTAATTATTCTGTCATCAAAACCTCTCTTATTGCATGTAATGATTCAGCAGCCGTATGTGCTGTTGCAGAATCTTGCTGGAACCAACCATACGATTTCTCTTCTGTCAAGCAATTGCAAAATGGCCTCAGAATTAACCTCTGATATCGCTCTGCATTTATTGTTTCATCAAAGAATATGGGCCCTATTATTCTTCTAGCACTTATCGCACACCACACTCCAATTTTCTGATCATAATGAGGCATTTCATCACAAGAATTCCTGCTGCTGAGCTTCGGAGAGTGAACGAGAAGCAGAAGGTCAGCATTTCCAGCATCTATTATAAGGTAAGGACTTCAGTCCGCCTCTGATGGCGGATTTCCCCGGTGACTGCCGGCTGTCTCGCGCAATAGAGAGAGCCGCGGGTGGGTTCGAATATAATTTAACTACCCTATGTTACATATTGTTCCAACTCCATTTTCTAAGCTCTGTTCTGTTGCACTGGTTCCGCATTATTGTAACGCCATCATCCAATGACCAACCAATGGTGCGAGCTAAGACAACCAATTAGAAGCAAACTGGGGCATTAGAATAATGTGACGTGTGCATTTACTAATAATTACATGAGAGATTTTAGCACTTCCGATGTTGAAGATAACAATATACATAATCTTTCCTCGGTTGGAGATAAAGCGGAAGTCAGAATTGTGTTCAAACAATATGACTACCAAGTTTGTGCATTTACTATGCAAACAGTTTTATTTTTGCTTGAAATAGTTAGTAGGCTCCAAATAATGGTTCATTATTTTGAGATTAGAAGTGTTAATTTGCCTAATAGGTTATAAGTGTAATAAATTAAAAATGAGTCTGTTCTTTCTTCAGATAGACTAAACCGATACTAAAAGTAGCTGCACAATCTGATGCATCGAAACTGATTCAATATCTCGATCTTTTACTGAGAGTGAAACCAACATGGAGCTGAGAACGATGCAACAAAATGTTATTACTCAACTCAATGTACATAGTACTGTAATACATTTTCAGCATTTATACAGTATTAATTATAGTATGATATGTATTTTTTCTTCTGCATTCTAATTGCCGCCGTTTAATATTTATGTAGACTATAGTAGGCAAAAGAATAACATTTTAGATGAAAGAAAACACAAGGCTGCCAATATAATGTATAGGTTAACTCTACAACAAATTGCGATAAATTGAAGTATGAGGATATGTACTGTGAACAGATAATACGAGCGCCATGAGAAATTAATACAGTAAAAAGACATAATGAAAAGTAAAACCTAATCAAACCAAGTCGAGTTATTAAACATGTGCAAATACAAAGGGTAATTGCTTTCATGTGATTGGACTTGAAATCAAAGTTGGTCATAATGAAGATTATCGCACTAGTGGGATAGTCTAAAGCTTTTAGTTCATGTGCACTGTTAGAAGTTCCACTTTTAGGCCATGCTGTCTAAAAAGATACTTACATGGTAAATAAAATGTATATCTTGAATTTTCTCTAAATAGCCAGTGAAGTCCTCTTTATTGAATTAATTTTATAATTTTTTTATAACTGGCAAACTACAGGATAGATTACATTTACTACACAAAAATGTGCATCACGTTAAAACACATAATGTCTGATGCTTTTGTCGTCCACCGTGGTGTAGTGGTTAACATGCTAGCCTCTAATTACAGAGGTTACGGGTTCAAACCCGGCTGAAGGCGATGGATTTTTTCGGGCGTAAAATTCCTTAGTATGCTTTCTTCGGAAGCGAAGTAAAGACGATGGTCCCGTGTCGTAGATTTACTGCACGTAAAAGAATCTCAAGCCTGATAAAGAGGCCTCTGAGCAAAATTTCTGGTCTTTCACGCCCAATATAAGAACGTGACGCTAAGGACCACAGCAGTTAAAGAGCGTCTATAAATAAAACTTAATTTCAATTTCTGATACATTTTGTGGTATTAACCATTTCC
Organism: Deroplatys truncata; assembly: GCA_030765065.1. Lineage (NCBI taxonomy): Eukaryota > Metazoa > Arthropoda > Insecta > Mantodea > Mantidae > Deroplatys > Deroplatys truncata. Next base: position 162,742,351 of record CM060983.1, read on the forward strand.
AAAATTTCGTTATTGGTTTGAATTTAAAAGTATTTAAAGATTTGAAGTGCGAAAGTCGACATTTGTTTGCTTCTCGTGCTCCTGCAAAGAATGACATTTCAAGGTCAGCACATAGCGACCCGCTTTTTAAAGATTTTGCTGTTACTTCAGTCTCCTTTATCCCCCTAGCACATACAACGAAATGGGAAATGGAACAATGTCTTTAAGTTTCATCTCGATTAACATGAACTTGATAAAAGAATAACTTTTGTAAGATTGATTTACAGAAGAGGGGTAGAAAAATCATGTGAATGTAACCTAAGGGTGGCGAAAATGCCTTTCTCTCTCGAGTCGTCAAATATGCAACATGGACTACACCACTCAGCAGCACATGGAAAACAAATGAATAGACGGCTAGAAAAGAAGTTGTGCCTGCGAGTCTCATTGCCTCGCGAGTCGCGTTTTCTCCACCACTGATGTAACGCATCAGATTTTTATTTTTTACTTTGAATTAACCTTTAGAAGGCTTCACGCACTTGAATTTCTCTTGTCAATGTTTAAATACATACGTATGCACACCTTTCTTTTACTTGTTAATATAAATTTGACACAAAAACTACCTTTAGTACTTCCATAAGAATATAATACTTTAGGTGTGCGTATAGAATGCATTCTTGCTGAGAGGAAGTAACGGAATAATACCGTCTTAGTTTTCCTGCGTAATATATTAGGGGAAAAAATAGAAAGTTAATATAACGCCTTATTCACCAAAATGTGTAAGATTTACTTATCGAAATGTTTCCTTAGATATGTAATAAACGAGATATTTCAATTTTGATAATCTAAAATGAGCAGTATATAGACTAAGCTAAAATACAATGCACTACGACTTAATTATATCTGTAAATAAAACAAAGACAATGGCTCTTAAAGGGAAGAATCCCGTTAGATAAAATATACTAATAAATTGTAAAATGTTAGAACAGGTATCCCACTTCAATTATCTAGGATGTGACATTAGTTTTAAATTTGACAAAGACATTGAGATGAAAGTTAATAGGTTTCAAACCATTTGTGGAATGATCAGAAGAACTCTAGGAAGAAAAACTAGAAAAGAAACATAAATTAAGTTCTATAAGAGTATGGCTTTACCTACTGTATTATATGGTTCCGAGTCGTGGACAATAACAAAAAGAGAGAGATCACGTATTCAGTCCACCGAAATGATATTTTTGAGGTGTGTAAGAGGATGCACTAGAACTGACAAAATAAGAAATGAATCAATAAGATCAGATTTCAATATTGTATCAGTAAACGATAAGATTGATAAAAATAAAAGAAATTGGGAAAGAACATATTGATAGAATGGCAGATGATAGAATACCCCCCCCCAAAAAAAGATAATGCATTACCAACCGACAAGGAGGAGAAGTCTAGGAAGACCACGCAAGAGATGGCTAGAGACCGGAACAGGGAATATCACCTAATCCTTGAAAGGAGAAGAGTTCCTCTTCTTTGAAACACATCTTGCGACTTGAGGCAGTATTTTTAACACTTGAATAATTTCAATTAAATTATATAATATGTAAATTCAATAACAGCCCGCCTTGAAGCAATATGTATATAATAATTTTTAAAAATGTGTGTAACAGTCATTGCATATGCTTATATTATTGTGAACGTGTTTAATAATGTTATGAGAATGAATTATGTAGTTTAATAATGTAAGAGCTGTGAGAATAATAAGTTTAAAGTTGCTAACAATGAGGTAACCTTGAGGCAATAATGAGTTTGAGAGTTTAAATGCTACTAGTCATGATTAGAGCAACGATAGTGCAAATTTTGTGACAGTTTAAAATTAGCCAATCAACAGCCAGAAACAGCTTTAATTAAATGCAAGTATTCTATTGGACTAGGATTAGCCAATCAGAGACTTGAAATACAAAAGTTTACGGGTTTGGACGGTTGAAATATGTTCAGTTGCCTGCAGAACTTGATAACTAACGGATGGAAGATGTGTTCTCTAAAGAAATATTACGTATTCGTGTGAATCGTAAATTAAGTATACGCGTTAACTAAGTGCAAATATTAAATAAAAGAATCTCACAGCTCTTAATATCAGTGAAGTGCTATATAATTTGTGTCAAGAATTAATAAAAAGAAGAGAATTTAAACTTAAAATCTGTGTAAGCATACATTCTTGTCGCACCGCGACCTGATTAAGAGAAACGTGTCTCTAAAGTAATACTGAAGCAGCCGAGGCAAACATAAACAATATCTGTAGAAGCAGTTTAATAACAAAGTTAATAAATATTTTTTAAACTTGGAGTGTAACAACAAAAACATCATCTTCAAAAATCAGCTTTTTTATACGTAGCAGCATATTACGTAACAAACAATCTTCTTCAAATTGACGTCCATACGTGGAGCTAAATAAATAAATAAATAAATAAACTCCAAGAACAATACTACTTCAAGTTGGCTTCCAAAGCGTGAAGTTAATAATTTACGTAAATAAATTACGTAAACAAAACACCATCTCAGACTAATAATTATAGTAGATGTTTTATAGCATGTAATCAAACTGGGATCTACATTATGAATTACCCAATTTGATGTAATTCAGTTGTTTTCTCCAAGTATAGATTGACAAACAAAACTCGCCCTTCCACCCCTTCATTTGCAAGAGCTCACAGAAACGAACATTCTAAAAGCTATACTTCTGATTTCATGGAGTTCATAATGCTAACACTAAATATTTTAAAGAAAAGAAAATGACTAGAAACCATGTCACTACAGTTTTATTATAAAATATCTTAACAATTCTATCCGATAAGGTGATGCAGAAGGTGAAGCTGATAGTGTTAACACTTATGCAAAACTCTAACTTTCTGCAGCATATTTCTGTTACAGTGAAACCTTGGAGCTTGGCATTTGAAAGTATCACATACAGTAATAAAAGGTCTTAATAGATTACGAAGTGTGTTGTAACGCTATAGTAGATATTGGATCTTTAGTCAGTATGACTTATTATTATGAGTGTCTAAATTTCAGGAATTGTTTCCAACTTTAAATTCCGAAATTAACATCATGCTGTATGTATAAACAGGTTCTTGCTGGAACAGTGATATCTTGCATTAGGAAATACTATCTTAGAAAGGAATGGGGTTTATTAATTGCATGCCTTAAATATAGGGTTTTGTGAGCCTTCAAGGGGAAGCAACTAATAAGACAAGACAATACGTAGTCTGTCTACTTTCAGAGCAATGGTTCCCAAATTTACGCCGCTCGCCCCGATTTTTTTGAGCTCCATAGCAGATATTACATTTTTACTTTCTCTACCACGTACATAATATTTAGAGAAAGTATTTCATTTCACCCAAAAATTCGATACCGAAATTTCACCGAAGATACATGTTTTGAGACCACCTGAATCAAAAAAATTTTTTATAGAAAAAGGCCAGGTTCAGTACCTTCCAAAGATGCGACACGAAGATTTTCAAGAAAATCCTCACCCCAGACTACCCTTTACATGGAAGATTTTTCGAAATTTTTAAGTTTATAAAATGTTTCTAACGATTTTGATTAAAATAACATATATTAAAGATATTTGCATTACAAATAAAATGTACATCTTGAATTTTCTGAGGATGGCCTGTAAAGACCACTTCGTTTGGAAGAAATTTTGTATTATTTTGTACAACTAATAAACCTTAAGCTATTTCTGAGGTATCCATTATTAAAAGTTCGAATTGTTAATTTCTTGGCCATTCTCTTTGATTCCTGTCAACATTCACTTGTTTCTCGTGATTGCATGGAAACAGTATGGAATTTTAAGGCCAGTATATAGCGTCCAGATCTTCAACACCTGACTATCGCTGTTCCTTTTGTATCTGTAACGAAATGTGTAATGTAGCTATTTACAAAGATTTCATCAGAATTTTTTGCTCAAAAGCATTATATTTGAGAACGCTGTAAAATAAATCAGAGGGTTTCAACAACGACAATAGTAGAATAACTTTAATAGAAACTCCAACATGTGTGCCTGATACAAGAACGAAGATTGAAATATATAGAAATAATCATATTCCAACAGATTGTAAACACGGCTGCCGCATCAAATTCTAAATGGTGGCCTGAAGGGAAGTTTACACACATATGTAACTAAATTTCCGTTCACATTAATTTGCAATATTCCGAAATGCACAGAAATATCTCTTTTTACCCTTAGCGGCCGTTTTAAACATATTATAACTTTTATTAAACCAGGAGTAAACAATATAACTTCCACACTTAATGTCTAAGACCAACGCACAAATTAGGGTTACTTATGTTATTGAGGCACACATGCTCCATTAACTACACTCAAATATAAAACAACAAAAACTTAAACAAAGGAGCGTATACGAAACAGTTTTATGTATTCCGTGGATAAATGTACGTGTAATTAGATATAATATGAATTTGTAATCTAATTTAAGGCAAGTCACAGAACATGTATCAAAATTATTCATTTTTCTCTTAATCAGATCATGTGTTTTTTCTCCCGATTAATTTGCCTGTGTCTTCTCACCTAAATCGCTCACGATGGATCATTTGGTAACCACTGGCTTTGGAGAAACGCAGTGAAGTAAAGCAGAAAACGTTATGAATTTAGAACTTATCCCAAATATATAGTTTTGATTTTGTCCAGAATTCCATCTTACCTTCATAAACACAAAAATGGTAATAACATGAAGCAAATAACAAATATGCATGTTTAAGCTGAAGTATCATCAGCGAACTCTTTGATGTCTGGTTCTCACAAGGACAGTGCGTGCACTGTTATTCTTTTAGGTTAAAGGGATACTGGTGTGTGCAATAAAACTTGCTGTATCAGGACAATCTGCACTTGCACAAGAATCAGCAATGACATAGTCGGTCAGCATTCCTTTACCTTCATACGCTGTGTTGCAAAATGTTTCATAGCCTTTCATTTGTAATTTTAATGTGCCTAATTGATTAAATTCGATTGCGTAGTTTTCTAAATGACTTATTCCATGTTGTGTAAAATAAATAAAAATAATTAAAGTAATTTTTCAGCTGTTTTATTCTGTATTTGTTGGAGCTAGTCTTTCCACCAACTTTAATGGTCTTTTAAACGAACATTTTTTAATTACTAGCTTCGTCCTGTTTTCCTCACACGTGTACAGCCTACTTTGTGGAAGGAGATTCTATTAGCTTTGGGGTAATCAAGAAAACAAAAGGTTTTGTAGGTATTAATAATTGTTTTGTGTATTGGTAATTTATTCCTACTTAGTTATAAACATATGCGCCCTGATGTTTCAAAAAATAAACAAGGTAATACAACAAACTTCCTACTAATCTTATTTATTAGATTTTGCACCTTTGGTCACTTTATCTACTGCGTCATATTTTTAGACATTTTCAATGTTTACGCAAAATATAATAGAAAGTTATGAACAAATTAAATTAAATTGAGTTTTATTTATGGACGCTCTTCCTTAGTGTCCCATTCTATATTGGGCGTGAAAGACCGATAATTTCGCTCAGAGGTCTCTTTATCAGGCTTGAGGTTCTTTTACGTGCCGTAAATCTACGACACGGGACCATCGGCTTTACTTCCCTTCCGAAAGAACCCATGCTAAGGATTTTTACGCCGAAAATATCCATCGCCCTCTGTCGGGTTTGAACCCGCGACCTTGGGAACTAGAGGCTAGCACGGTACCACTAGTTCATGGAGGACGACGGTTATGAACAAGATTAACATAGGTATATATTTCAACTTAAGTCTGTAATATGATTTTTTCAAGAATATGATGCATTTTAAGATAGTTGTATTTGTTGCCACTAGGTCATCCTATTTCCCATCTGAAATGTTCGACCAATGGACTAGAACAGTGATTTCCAAACCAAGGCGGGACATTTTCCATATGTCACTGACAACTTTCTCAACATAAAAAAGAAACACGTTATCTGATAAATAAACTAGTAATATTCTTATGAATAACCGCTTTCATACAGGTTTTCTGGCATTGTCAATGTGTAAATAATTTAAATTAAATTATAAGTACATACTTAAGTTTATTATTGCATTTAAATTCATACATGTAAAACCCATTAATTGGAAGTAGTAGGGAAATGGGCGTTCTGGCACAATTAATTTATGCATGGCTATTCATATGCAAATGAGCTCCCCCACCTCCTCCCTCCCCCACCCCCTGCTACTTGGCATGGGCATTCTGGCACAGTTAATTTATGCATGGCTATTCATATGCAAATGAGCTCCCCCACCTCCTCCCTCCCCCACCCCCACCCCCCGCTGTGCCTTGGTAGTTTTAGTTGCAGCTGCGGTCGTAAATCATGTTGAGTACAATGGAGGCTTGACAGTTAAGCAATTAAGGCTGTCAATCAACTGTCAAAACGAACAAAGGGGTCATAAATTTAAGGTTCTGTAACAAAGGCGAGATGTTTTTCCTACCCATCCCACATTAGGCCACTTCTGCACCTGGTCAGTTACCACCCCCACTTCCATTGTGTGTCGAACACGTGGCATACTCGTTCCACTAGCTTTTAACAAAAGAACAATGCTTAACCTTCAGCTGTCAAAATGAACAAAGCCCATGATGAATTAGGGTTGTAACAAAGCCTGACCCTTTCCATTGTGTAAGAGATTCTATTGTGTGTGCCTTTCTATTGTCCTTGGCAAGGCTAGTTTAGAAAGACACCTGCAGTGTTCCCATCCCAATAACAAAGCCTGACCCTTTCCATTGTGTAAGAGATTCTATTGTGTGTGCCTTTCTATTGTCCTTGGCAAGCATTCTTTAGAAAGACCACCTGCAGCGTTACCATCCCAATAACAAAGCCTGACCCTTTCCATTGTGTAAGAGATTCTATTGTCCTTGGCAAGGCTAGTTTAGAAAGACACCTGCAGCGTTCCCATTGTTTGGCCACCTGCTAGTTTAACAAAAGAATTCGAGGGTTGCTTTATACTCGTCCTGTCCTTGTTTGTGTGAAAGAGAGAGAAACTTGTTTACCAACTCTGCGTGACGTCATACTTTAGAAAGACACCTGCAGCGTTCCCATCCCAATAACAAAGCCTGACCCTTTCCATTGTGTAAGAGATTCTATTGTGTGTGCCTTTCTATTGTTCTTGGCAAGGCTAGTTTAGAAAGACACCTGCGACGTTTCCATTGTTTGGCCACCTGCTAGTTTAACAAAAGAATTCGAGGGTTGCTTTATACTCGTCCTGCCCTTGTTTGTGTGAAAGAGAGAGAAACTTGTTTACCAACTCTGTGTGACGTCATTGTCGGCCATCATGATTTTGCCTGAGGGAGTTCTCTCCGATGTTTTACGACCTCCTACGAATATACCCGAGCATAGTTAACAAGCATTCTGTTTCAGCCAACGACTCCGAAAAAAGCGCCTAATATACATTTCATTACGTGCATTAAACCTCTGAGTGATATCCATAGATCGGTGTTCGATTCTTACTGTAATCAAGAGTTTATTGCTAATGAGAAATTAATGATTGATATTATTATATCATTACCCTAATTAATAAAAGTGCGTTCAGAGAATTCTAGCTCGAGTCTTACCAAGTGAAACTCTAATGCGTAATAACTATTAAACTATGCACCAACAGATTAAAAAATGTATTTATCAATTATAATTTAATTTTTTATACATTATTACCCTAATTAATGAAAGACCGTTCAGAGGGTTCTAGCTCGAATCTTACCCAACGAAACTCTAATGCTTAATAAATATTAAACTATGCAAGGTCAGATTAAAATGCATTTAACAAATATAATTTTTATATATCATTACAATAATTAATAAAAAGGGTGTTCAGAGGGTTCTAGATCGAATCTTACCCAGCGAATCTCTAATGCTTAATAAATATTAAACTATGTGAGTATTGCGCGGCCAGATTAAAACGTGTTTAACGAATATAATTTAATTTTTATATATCATTACAATAATTAATAAAAGCTTGTTCAGGGGGTTCTAGATCGAATCTGCGAAACTCTAATGCTTAATAAATATTAAACTATGCACGACCAGATTAAAATGTGTTTAACAAATATAATTCAATATACACGACATTACAATGTTTAACGATCTGTATTCTTAGGAACCAGAGTTCCATAGTTCGAATCCTGCCCTGCGAAACGCTATAATAACTATTAAGTTATTGAAGCAGCGGGCGGTCGGATTAAAATTGCATTTAACAACTATAATTATTTATATTAAACCCTGATGCATACTTAGATATCCCGAAGCCTAGACAACATTCTTTCTTCTTCTCCTCTCTTTTTCTTTCTATCTATCTCTTTCTTTCTCCACGACTTGTACACATTCAGGCGTTCACATATACACGAGCGCTTGTACACACATCAGCAAACATACACTGGTGCACGCATGCAAGCACATACACACACGCACATGTAAGTACACACACGCACACACGCAAGCACATACACACACGCACATACATACACCAGCACATACACACACATGCACATACATACAACAGTACACACACACACATACATACACCAGTACACACACGCATTCACGCACCTCATGCGTATACATACATACACCAGTGCTCTTACACTCACGCATTCACGCACCTCATGCGTATACATACATACACCAGTGCTCTTACACTCACGCATACATATACATGGACACACACACACACGTGCAAGCACATATGCCTGTTCACTTACACCCAACAGCAGCAACCCACACACGCACACACCAACTCACGCGCATGTCCTGAATGAAAAGAGACAAAATGATGCAATAAAAACTAATTATAGCTCGGGATGCAAGGCTCCATTTACGATTGCTCGAAACCGGTCTTCTAATAACTCCAAAACTAATTAAAATAAAGACAGTAAATAAACTTTATTACTTTTATGCCATTAGCTCGTTTCTTGTGCATGTATATTAGAGTCCGGGTGTCATGGGTTCGATCCTTAACTTTAAATCTCAATTATCTCAGAAACTAGCAGGGATTAAGGTGCGGACCAAAGCACGATTTTTAGTTCCTACGATGAACAATTAATGCTTTATATAATTTCCAATCAGTGTCCCTAGCTCGAATCCCGATCTTTCAGTGACTTCCTTAATTTTCCACTGTGTTCTAGAATATATCACTTAGATCAATGTTGCAACTGCATACAGGTCTTTTAAACACATCAAACTAATATTATAAATAATTTTGTTTCTGGCGTTCTGAGTTCGAATACCGATTCAATGAAGTTTACTTATAAATTTAATAACAGTAAATAATTAAGACAAAGGTACCAAATAAACCTATTACGTTTATGTCATCAGATAATATCTTGCGGGTGTATATATTAGGGCAACTGACGTCCAGGGTTCGATCCTTAAGTTTAAATCTCAATTATTGCAGAAACTAGCAGAGATAGAGCTGTAGACGAAAGCATGTTTGATAGCTCATACAATGAACAATTAATGCTGTATATAATTTTCAATCAGTTGCCCCTAGTTCGAACCCCGATCTTTCAATGACTTCACTGATTTTCCTCTGTACTCTAGAATACATCACTTAGATTAATGCTTTAACTGCATGCAGCTTTGTGTAACGACATCATGGATGTACTCTGTGTGAGAGAGAGCGAGAGAGGGAGAGAGAGAGAGAGCGAGAGAGGGAGAGGAAGTGAACCAAGCAGGGATAGAAGTGCTGAGGGCCTCTGCGCATGCGTAGCAAGAGATGATGTCATTGGCTGCAATAATCACGTGACGTGTAAGCATCACAGCCATGATGACGTGCAGGCATCGCCTGGAGGGGGTTTAGATCCCTATATAAACAGACATCTGTCCCATGTTAGAACTGTTGTGTACTTATTAACTTTACATTCAAGTTTTAAAGAGCTTTAAAAGCAACGTGAGCTGCAGGCCGTCTACACATTCAGCACATATCAAAACGGGGCAATGCAAGGTGAGTTTTAAATAACTATACAAAATCACTGTTGGCTTTTACAATACATTTAATTTTATTTAAACGTTACAGTACATGAAAGACGATTCGTTACAAAGAGCATCACATTTTCTAATCTGTGCTTTACATTCACATGATATTCTCAACACACATTCTTCTGTAACATTTATATGATTTTCTCTACATCTTCTTTGTAAACATTCATACGATTTTCCCCTCATTCTTTGTTTCACTATACACTCACATGATTTCCTCTACTCATTCTTTGTTCCACCTACAGGTTCATGCTCTGTTAACATTCACATGACTTTCTCTTCACATTCTTTGCTTCCATTAACATTCACATGATTTTCACCACACCTTCTTACATAAACATTCATACGACTTTACCCTCATTCTTTGTTTCACTATACACTCACATGATTTCCTCTACTCATTCTTTGTTCCCCTGCAGGTTCATGCTTTGTTAACATTCACACGACGTTCTCAGCTCATTTCTCTATTGACATTCACATGATCTTCTCAACACATTCTTCTTACTTAAACATTCATATGATTTTCCCCCTCATTCTTTGTTTCACTATACATTCGCACACGATTTCCTCTACTCATTCTTTGGTTCTCTGCTGGCTCATCTTCAATGAACATTCACATGATTTTCTGTACTTATTCTTTATTTCTCTACACCTTCATAGGCTTACTTACAAAACATACACACCCTAGTTCTTCAACTTGAATAATGTAGTGAAAATAATAATTCATGGCAATGTCTGTTACAGATTGTTTAGCTGATAGACTTAACAAGATGGTGGAAGAGCGTAGTTTCCTACCGACTCGTCGAGTTCAAGATCTCGAAATAGGTCTTAACTATGAGATAAAGTCCTTAAAGAGAGTTCAAACAAGATATGGTACCAGGATCGTATCTTCGCTGGAGGATTGTCAACTGTTCTTGTCAGAGCGCTATAATTCGTTAACCGATCAAGAGATTGCAGAAATACCTGGGAGCGTATACCTACAGTATAATGGCATGGCAGAGAAGGGGAAATTTAAGACATGTAAATTGTCTTTTTTACACGCAAAGAAGGTGCGTAGAAGTGTCAAACTTAAGTATTGAATGTTCTCCCATTTCACAATGAAAAATTCATAAATAAAACAACTGACTCATTGATATTACATATAAAGATACAAAAGATGCATATTATAGAATTTTATAAAAAATTAACGAAATTACAATATCACATGCTTGAGTTTAATTATATCTAGCGCATTGAAATAACTCTAAATATCCGAATGTTTATACAAATCATTGTGCTTCTTTTACATGTGCCATATGCTTCATTTTACATGTATCATAACAAAAAATGTAATTCTTTCCAGGTTGCCTTTACTTGACCAAGATAGTTTTCTAAGACTTTCATTGTGCAACGTTTCAGGGTGTGCAATAAGAGGAAGAAGAAGAAGAGGAATAGCCTGCTGCCATGCAAAGGATGCTGACGCTATTGGAGGGTAGAATACATACAAGAAACATTTCGGTAAGAAACGGGTGCTGAGACATCTACATCACCGAAACACATTAAGACAGGATCCTTATATAACATTACAGGGTATACAATGAAAAAATACGGTCAACTTTGTATACAATTCAATGCATGGCTGAGAGTTAGCTCGAACTAGTCTCCCTATATTCACTGAAATTAAGCATTGTGAGCAATAATTTAAGTGACTGTGAAAATACTTTAAGTAATGGCGAAATTTGTATCCTAAAAGACTTGAGCCCTGTATACATTAACAGCATTAAGACTGTTTGCCACGCTGGAATACAAATTATGAAAATAAAAAGACTTTCATTTAAATAATAAGGAAATTTGCATAACCTGCTGTTACAAGTGTAATGACATATACAGAAACAAAGAGTCGGGCGAGAAAGTGATGGAAATGTAAGATAAATAATAACAATAAAAGAATTAAGGTATGCTTTTACATAGTGTTTTTATTCATTAAAAATCCTTGCATTCCTAATGAAAAATAAATCATTACAATGATTAGTTTAAGTTATGTTACAATGATCAAAAAGAGAACCGTCTTTAGATGCATTACTCGATCTTAAGTCAGAGCACCAAAAAATGACAAATCACGGCTTCTCCATTTTAGATGTGGTGTCACTATTCAGGTAAATTCCTGTAACACAGCAGGTTGAGTATGCAGATCCGTGGTCCTAAATGGGTGAAACAGAGTCTTATCCAGCTTAACAGTCTTGAGATCTCAGCATCAGAAAGTCGAATCACAAGCCTTCTCCACTCGATGAGTACAGGTTTAACAACAGCATTCTCTTCACCCTGAGACGGTGTAATGTATATAAATGTTCAACTTGACTAGGGATTCTAAACTCGTTGTTAGAGTCCAGAGCTGATGTATTATATGGTGAAAACACATGTTCCTCTTCTTAGTGATCTTGTCGTCGAATCTCGGTAGCATTGAAGATGCCCATGATTATAGGATTCTGAAGCCCAATAACTGTAGGAACTGCTGATTGCGTGATGTTAACCTGATGGGCGTCAAGGGCAGAGCATGATGTGTACGTCGAATCATTCCATTATTATATCCTCGACGTCGTTGACTTCTTCTGTTACTTGCCGTAACAGATGGGAAAACTGGTAGATGGAGTGTCCACTTTTACTATAGAGGAAGGAGACTGATGCAATACTGCGCTAAATTCGTATGATGCTCAACTTAAATATATTCACTAGGAAATCAGATTCAGACAGCTGATTAGATGGAATAACTTTGTCACTGAAGGGTCGCAGAACGTTCCTATAGAACAATCACTGGAAAAAATCAAGAGTGAAAGGACATTTTAATGACATTTTTATTATTATTATTATTCACTGATCTAATAAAGAAGACATTCGCATCCTAATATGAGGAATCTTTCTAACTCTTTCGTGGTTTTGCAAATGCTAATCACGCTATAAAACCACCCAGCTTTAAATCCTGAATAATGTCGTTAATCGCATCGGAAAAGTCATTTTTATCAGGTGTATGAAGCGTCATGAGTACCCTTAGCATGTTTACCAAATCATTAGGATCGGTGTAGCGGCATAGCATCTCCTCTGTATTCGCTTTGGATATATCTTCTAATCTAGGTGAGTTGTCACTAGTATGCTTGCTTTCATTGGTGTGTTTATTCAGAGCTTGCTCATTTAAAGAAACTGCTCTCATTGCTTCATTAGTGGTAGCTCTTGATGTTATTACAGGGTCGCTTGAACTGGCTCCAAGCACGGTACATCTTGAATCCCGCTCTTCGGGACTTGAGAAGATTTCAGGATCTCGTTTGGGTGTTGTAGTCAATGCACAGCTGGCCATTGCTTTACAGCATCGTCTCCTATGTTGCTTAAGCCTTGAAATTGCCCTGTTTTTTAAAGTTCTATTACATATGGAGCACTTAACAAAGCGATTACTCCCCCCTTGGGAAACATACGAAAAATCAAGTTTCTCGTAAATTGACTGTAATTGTCCGTCTTTGTGAGTGTTCATGCTCAAGCAGTATATATAAACTAGTCAATGTATAATGTAGATGTTGAATTCGTATACGATAACACGAGACTGAGTTATTTTTTAACATTTATGTATTTATATATGTACTCAGGTTTTGATGCATATAAACAGCCATGTCCGAATTAGACTAAGCAAAATATTGTATATTTCCGCATATTAGTTGTAATTCCGTTAATTATAACTATCTCATTAAGCACACGCAGATTCAAGTAGCTAGAAACGGATTCATAGAGGTAAGAGTACAAGTTTTCTTGATAGTTAGCACAGAAAATGCGAGAGTTAAGGGAGATACTGGTCATTTTCCCTTTGCAGGTCACCTTTTTTTCCCGTTGCTGGCCACCTTTTCCCTTTGCTGGTCACATTTTTCCCTTTGCTGGCCACATTTTTCCCTTTGCAGGTCACGTTTTTCCCTCTTCTGGTCCCATTTTTCCCTTTACTGGTCACCTTTTTCCCTTTGCTGGTCACCTTTTTCCCTTTCCTGGTCACCTTTTCCCTTTCCTGGTCACCTTTTTCCCTTTGCTGGTCACCTCTTTCCCTTTGCTGGTCACCTTTTTCCGTTTCCTGGTCACCTTTTTCCCTTTGCTGGTCACCTTTTTCCCTTCCTTGGTCACGTTTTTCCCTTTGCTGGTCACGTTCTTCCCTTTGCTGGTCACATTTTTCCCTTTGCTGGTCACCTTTTTCCCTTTCCTGGTCACCTTTATCCCTTTGCTGGTCATGTTTTTCCCTTTGCTGGTCACCTTTTTCCCTTTGCTGGTCACCTTTTTCTTTTGCTGGTCACCTTTTTCCCTTTTCTGGTCACCTTTTTCCCTTTCCTGGTCACCTTTTTCCCTTTCCTGGTCACCTTTTTCCCTTTGCTGGTAACCTTTTTCCCTTTGCTGGTCACCTTTTTCCCTTTGCTGGTCACCTTTTTCCCTCTGCTGGTCACCTTTTTCCCTTTCCTGGTCACCTTTTTCCCTTTCCTGGTCACCTTTTTCCCTTTGCTGGTCACCTTTTTCCCTTTCCTGGTCACCTTTTTCCATTTGCTGGTCACCTTTTTCCCTTTGCTGGTCACCTTTTTCCCTTTGCTGGTCAGCTTTTTCCCTTTGCAGGTCACCTTTTTCCCATTGCAGGTCACCTTTTTCCCTTTGCATGTCACCTTTTTCCCTTTGCTGGTCACCTTTTTCCCTTTCCTGGTCACCTTTTTCCCTTTCCTGGTCACCTTTTTCCCTTTCCTGGTCACCTTTTTCCCTTTGCTGGTCACCTTTTTCCCTTTCCTGGTCACCTTTTTCCCTTTGCTGGTCACCTTTTTCCCTTTGCTGGTCACCTTTTCCCTTTTGCTGGTCACCTTTTCCCTTTGCTGGTCACCTTTTTCCCTTTGCTGGTCACGTTTTTCCCTTTCCTGGTCACCTTTTTCCCTTTGCTGGTCACCTTTTCCCTTTGCTGGTCACCTTTTTCCCTTTCCTGGTCACCTTTTTCCCTTTGCTGGTCACCTTTTTCCCTTTGCTGGTCACCTTTTTGCCTTTGCTGGTCACCTTTTTCCCTTTCCTGTTCACCTTTTTCCCTTTGCTGGTCACCTTTTTCCGTTTGCTGGTCACCTTTTTCCCTTTGCTGGTCACCTTTTTCCCTTTGCTGGTCACCTTTTTCCCTTTCCTGGTCACCTTTTTCCCTTTCCTGGTCACCTTTTTCCCTTTGCTGGTCACCTTTTAACCTTTCCTGGTCACCTTTTTCCCTTTGCTGGTCACCTTTTTCCCTTTGCTGGTCACCTTTTTCCCTTTGCTGGTCACCTTTTTCCCTTTGCTGGTCACCTTTTTCCCTTTGCTGGTCACCTTTTTCCCTTTGCTGGTCACCTTTTCCCTTTTGCTGGTCACCTTTTTCCCTTTGCTGGTCACCTTTTTCCCTTTGCTGGTCACCTTTTTCCCTTTGCTGGTCACCTTTTTCCCTTTCCTGGTCACCTTTTTCCCTTTGCTGGTCACCTTTTCCCTTTGCTGGTCACCTTTTTCCCTTTCCTGGTCACCTGTTTCCCTTTGCTGGTCACCTTTTTCCCTTTGCTGGTCACCTTTTTCCCTTTGCTGGACACCTTTTTCCCTTTGCTGGTCACCTTTTTCCCTTTTGCTGGTCACCTTTTTCCCTTTGCTGGTCACCTTTTTCCCCTTTGCTGGTCACGTTTTTCCCATTGCTGGTCACCTTTTTTCCCTTTGCTGGTAACATTTTTCCCTTTGCTGGTCACCTTTTCCCTGAATGGGTAAACATGATGGGAACGTATATAACGTTGACATGAAACAGTTTTCCACTAAGTTCACATCTAAAGTCGCTTTCAAAGTCTAACATATGAATAGGCTGTGAGCATTCTTGTTTCATCCTCTCTAGCTTGACAGCTAAAGTAAAATAAATCGCTCTTAATGTATATACGCTAATGAGAAAGTATAAAAGAACTATCCTGAATAAAAATCGATTAGTATAACGTGACAGCTAAGGTGGTTAAGCCCGCAAGAGGTTTCGGTTTAATTAACTCTCTTACTAGCCTGCAATCATTGAAGTACATTTACCTGGTTACATAGGCTGAGGAACTGTGGCAAAGCTAGAGAAAAATTAAAGAGAGGAGACCCTGGAATCATTCCGTTAGACGATTCGTGTAATCTTAGCGGCATTGCCAACGCTCAGCATAAGGTCTCTGCTTCGAGAAACATTGCTGCCAAGATCTGACTGAAACGACTTGGAAAAGCGTGCAATCTGATGTTACATTAGGTGAAAAAGTTGGCAGCGTGACTAGTAACAGCAATTATGAAGGGAAAGGTAGGTCCAGGTACAGTAACCATGAAGAAGAAACGAGGAGGATTTCTACCTTTCATACCAATTATTGCAGCTCTAGACGCTGCTGCTGGAGGTGCGGCCCAAATTGCCTCAGCTGTAAATATGAAAAAGCTGCAGATAAACAACTTGCTGAAATAATGAGACGTAACAGAGAAATTGAAGCAAGAGGGAGAAGTTTTCGAGTGAAGAAGAATAAGGGAAGAAACACAGAAACGAAGAGGAGACAGAGCCTGAAAGGGAATTCAAAAAACTCTGGCAGAGGACTATACTTGTCCCGCAAAAAACATTGAGTAACATAGACCTTGACTTGTATGCCCTACGTTTAAAGATTCCTCATATTAGGATGCGAATGTGTTCTTTATTAGATCAGTGAATAATAATAATAATAATAATAATAATAAAAATGTCATTAAAATGTTCTTTCACTCTTGATTTTTTCCAGTGATTGTTCTATAGGAACGTTCTGTGGCCCTTCAGTGACAAAGTTATTCCATCTAATCAGCTGTCTGAATCTGATTTCCTAGTGAATATATTTAAGTTGAGCATCATACGTATTTAGCGCAGTATTGCATCAGTCTCCTTCCTCGATAGTAAAAGTGGACACTCCATCTACCAGTTTTCCCATCTGTTACGGCAGGATAACGTATTTCACAGGAACCATCAAATCAAATTTTACCTGTTGTTCATAAAGATCCGCTTCATAGAGCAAACAGGGGAGCCTAACAGCAATATCATTGCCTTTAGAAACAAGGATATAAGCATAATGCCTATAGTTTTTAGAAGAAGTCAACGACGTCGAGGATATAATAATGGAATGATTCGACGTACACATCATGCTCTGCCCTTGATGCCCATCAGGTTAACATCACGCAATCAGCAGTTCCTACAGTTTTTGGGCTTCAGAATCCTATAATCATGGACATCTTCAATGACACCGAGATTCGACGACAAGATCACTAAGAAGAGGAACATGTGTTTTCACCATATAATACATCAGCTCTGGACTCTAACAACGAGTTTAGAATCCCTTGTCAAGTTGAACATTTATATACATTACACCGTCTCAGGTTGAAGAGAATGCTGTTGTTAAACCTGTACTCATCGAGTGGAGAAGGCTTGTGATTCGACTTTCTGATGCTGAGATCTCAAGACTGTTAAGCTGGATAAGACTCTGTTTCACCCATTTAGGACCACGGATCTGCATACTCAACCTGCTGTGTTACAGGAATTTACCTGAATAGTGACACCACATCTAAAATGGAGAAGCCGTGATTTGTCATTTTTTGGTGCTCTGACTTAAGATCGAGTAATGCATCTAAAGACGGTTCTCTTTTTGATCATTGTAACATAACTTAAACTAATCATTGTAATGATTTATTTTTCATTAGGAATGCAAGGATTTTTAATGAATAAAAACACTATGTAAAAGCATACCTTAATTCTTTTATTGTTATTATTTATCTTACATTTCCATCACTTTCTCGCCCGACTCTTTGTTTCTGTATGTCATTACACTTGTAACAGCAGGTTATGCAAATTTCCTTATTATTTAAATGAAAGTCATTTTATTTTCATAATTTGTATTCCAGCGTGGCAAACAGTCTTAATGCTGTTAATGTATACAGGGCTCAAGTCTTTTAGGATACAAATTTCGCCATTACTTAAAGTATTTTCACAGACACTTAAATTATTGCTCACAATGCTTAATTTCAGTGAATATAGGGAGACTAGTTCGAGCTAACTCTCAGCCATGCATTGAATTGTATACAAAATTGACCGCATTTTTTCATTGTATACCCTGTAATGTTATATAAGGATCCTGTCTTAATGTGTTTCGGTGATGTAGATGTCTCAGCACCCGTTTCTTACCGAAATGTTTCTTGTAGGTATTCTACCCTCCAATAGCGTCAGCATCCTTTGCATGGCAGCAGGCTATTCCTCTTCTTCTTCCTCTTATTGCACACCCTGAAACGTTGCACAATGAAAGTCTTAGAAAACTATCTTGGTCAAGTAAAGGCAACCTGGAAAGAATTACATTTTTTGTTATGATACATGTAAAATGAAGCATATGGCACATGTAAAAGAAGCACAATGATTTGTATAAACATTCGGATATTTAGAGTTATTTCAATGCGCTAGATATAATTAAACTCAAGCATGTGATATTGTAATTTCGTTAATTTTTTATAAAATTCTATAATATGCATCTTTTGTATCTTTATATGTAATATCAATGAGTCAGTTGTTTTATTTATGAATTTTTCATTGTGAAATGGGAGAACATTCAATACTTAAGTTTGACACTTCTACGCACCTTCTTTGCGTGTAAAAAAGACAATTTACATGTCTTAAATTTCCCCTTCTCTGCCATGCCATTATACTGTAGGTATACGCTCCCAGGTATTTCTGCAATCTCTTGATCGGTTAACGAATTATAGCGCTCTGACAAGAACAGTTGACAATCCTCCAGCGAAGATACGATCCTGGTACCATATCTTGTTTGAACTCTCTTTAAGGACTTTATCTCATAGTTAAGACCTATTTCGAGATCTTGAACTCGACGAGTCGGTAGGAAACTACGCTCTTCCACCATCTTGTTAAGTCTATCAGCTAAACAATCTGTAACAGACATTGCCATGAATTATTATTTTCACTACATTATTCAAGTTGAAGAACTAGGGTGTGTATGTTTTGTAAGTAAGCCTATGAAGGTGTAGAGAAATAAAGAATAAGTACAGAAAATCATGTGAATGTTCATTGAAGATGAGCCAGCAGAGAACCAAAGAATGAGTAGAGGAAATCGTGTGCGAATGTATAGTGAAACAAAGAATGAGGGGGAAAATCATATGAATGTTTAAGTAAGAAGAATGTGTTGAGAAGATCATGTGAATGTCAATAGAGAAATGAGCTGAGAACGTCGTGTGAATGTTAACAAAGCATGAACCTGCAGGGGAACAAAGAATGAGTAGAGGAAATCATGTGAGTGTATAGTGAAACAAAGAATGAGGGTAAAGTCGTATGAATGTTTATGTAAGAAGGTGTAGCGAAAATCATGTGAATGTTAATGGAAGCAAAGAATGTGAAGGGAAAGTCATGTGAATGTTAACAGAGCATGAACCTGTAGGTGGAACAAAGAATGAGTAGAGGAAATCATGTGAGTGTATAGTGAAACAAAGAATGAGGGGAAAATCGTATGAATGTTTACAAAGAAGATGTAGAGAAAATCATATAAATGTTACAGAAGAATGTGTGTTGAGAATATCATGTGAATGTAAAGCACAGATTAGAAAATGTGATGCTCTTTGTAACGAATCGTCTTTCATGTACTGTAACGTTTAAATAAAATTAAATGTATTGTAAAAGCCAACAGTGATTTTGTATAGTTATTTAAAACTCACCTTGCATTGCCCCGTTTTGATATGTGCTGAATGTGTAGACGGCCTGCAGCTCACGTTGCTTTTAAAGCTCTTTAAAACTTGAATGTAAAGTTAATAAGTACACAACAGTTCTAACATGGGACAGATGTCTGTTTATATAGGGATCTAAACCCCCTCCAGGCGATGCCTGCACGTCATCATGGCTGTGATGCTTACACGTCACGTGATTATTGCAGCCAATGACATCATCTCTTGCTACGCATGCGCAGAGGCCCTCAGCACTTCTATCCCTGCTTGGTTCACTTCCTCTCCATCTCTCGCTCTCTCTCTCTCCCTCTCTCGCTCTCTCTCACACAGAGTACATCCATGATGTCGTTACACAAAGCTGCATGCAGTTAAAGCATTAATCTAAGTGATGTATTCTAGAGTACAGAGGAAAATCAGTGAAGTCATTGAAAGATCGGGGTTCGAACTAGGGGCAACTGATTGAAAATTATATACAGCATTAATTGTTCATTGTATGAGCTATCAAACATGCTTTCGTCTACAGCTCTATCTCTGCTAGTTTCTGCAATAATTGAGATTTAAACTTAAGGATCGAACCCTGGACGTCAGGTACCCTAATATATACACCCGCAAGATATTATCTGATGACATAAACGTAATAGGTTTATTTGGTACCTTTGTCTTAATTATTTACTGTTATTAAATTTATAAGTAAACTTCATTGAATCGGTATTCGAACTCAGAACGCCAGAAACAAAATTATTTATAATATTAGTTTGATGTGTTTAAAAGACCTGTATGCAGTTGCAGCATTGATCTAAGTGATATATTCTAGAACACAGTGGAAAATTAAGGAAGTCACTGAAAGATCGGGATTCGAGCTAGGGACACTGATTGGAAATTATATAAAGCATTAATTGTTCATCGTAGGAACTAAAAATCGTGCTTTGGTCCGCACTTTAATCCCTGCTAGTTTCTGAGATAATTGAGATTTAAAGTTAAGGATCGAACCCATGACACCCGGACTCTAATATACATGCACAAGAAACGAGCTAATGGCATAAAAGTAATAAAGTTTATTTACTGTCTTTATTTTAATTAGTTTTGGAGTTATTAGAAGACCGGTTTCGAGCAATCGTAAATGGAGCCTTGCATCCCGAGCTATAATTAGTTTTTATTGCATCATTTTGTCTCTTTTCATTCAGGACATGCGCGTGAGTTGGTGTGTGCGTGTGTGGGTTGCTGCTGTTGGGTGTAAGTGAACAGGTATATGTGCTTGCACGTGTGTGTGTGTCCATGTATATGTATGCGTGAGTGTAAGAGCACTGGTGTATGTATGTATACGCATGAGGTGCGTGAATGCGTGAGTGTAAGAGCACTGGTGTATGTATGTATACGCATGAGGTGCGTGAATGCGTGTGTGTACTGGTGTATGTATGTGTGTGTGTGTACTGTTGTATGTATGTGCATGTGTGTGTATGTGCTGGTGTATGTATGTGCGTGTGTGTGTATGTGCTTGCGTGTGTGCGTGTGTGTACTTACATGTGCGTGTGTGTATGTGCTTGCATGCGTGCACCAGTGTATGTTTGCTGATGTGTGTACAAGCGCTCGTGTATATGTGAACGCCTGAATGTGTACAAGTCGTGGAGAAAGAAAGAGATAGATAGAAAGAAAAAGAGAGGAGAAGAAGAAAGAATGTTGTCTAGGCTTCGGGATATCTAAGTATGCATCAGGGTTTAATATAAATAATTATAGTTGTTAAATGCAATTTTAATCCGACCGCCCGCTGCTTCAATAACTTAATAGTTATTATAGCGTTTCGCAGGGCAGGATTCGAACTATGGACCTCTGGTTCCTAAGAATACAGATCGTTAAACATTGTAATGTCGTGTATATTGAATTATATTTGTTAAACACATTTTAATCTGGTCGTGCATAGTTTAATATTTATTAAGCATTAGAGTTTCGCAGATTCGATCTAGAACCCCCTGAACAAGCTTTTATTAATTATTGTAATGATATATAAAAATTAAATTATATTCGTTAAACACGTTTTAATCTGGCCGCGCAATACTCACATAGTTTAATATTTATTAAGCATTAGAGATTCGCTGGGTAAGATTCGATCTAGAACCCTCTGAACACCCTTTTTATTAATTATTGTAATGATATATAAAAATTATATTTGTTAAATGCATTTTAATCTGACCTTGCATAGTTTAATATTTATTAAGCATTAGAGTTTCGTTGGGTAAGATTCGAGCTAGAACCCTCTGAACGGTCTTTCATTAATTAGGGTAATAATGTATAAAAAATTAAATTATAATTGATAAATACATTTTTTAATCTGTTGGTGCATAGTTTAATAGTTATTACGCATTAGAGTTTCACTTGGTAAGACTCGAGCTAGAATTCTCTGAACGCACTTTTATTAATTAGGGTACTGATATAATAATATCAATCATTAATTTCTCATTAGCAATAAACTCTTGATTACAGTAAGAATCGAACACCGATCTATGGATATCACTCAGAGGTTTAATGCACGTAATGAAATGTATATTAGGCGCTTTTTTCGGAGTCGTTGGCTGAAACAGAATGCTTGTTAACTATGCTCGGGTATATTCGTAGGAGGTCGTAAAACATCGGAGAGAACTCCCTCAGGCAAAATCATGATGGCCGACAATGACGTCACACAGAGTTGGTAAACAAGTTTCTCTCTCTTTCACACAAACAAGGGCAGGACGAGTATAAAGCAACCCTCGAATTCTTTTGTTAAACTAGCAGGTGGCCAAACAATGGAAACGTCGCAGGTGTCTTTCTAAACTAGCCTTGCCAAGAACAATAGAAAGGCACACACAATAGAATCTCTTACACAATGGAAAGGGTCAGGCTTTGTTATTGGGATGGGAACGCTGCAGGTGTCTTTCTAAAGTATGACGTCACGCAGAGTTGGTAAACAAGTTTCTCTCTCTTTCACACAAACAAGGACAGGACGAGTATAAAGCAACCCTCGAATTCTTTTGTTAAACTAGCAGGTGGCCAAACAATGGGAACGCTGCAGGTGTCTTTCTAAACTAGCCTTGCCAAGGACAATAGAATCTCTTACACAATGGAAAGGGTCAGGCTTTGTTATTGGGATGGTAACGCTGCAGGTGGTCTTTCTAAAGAATGCTTGCCAAGGACAATAGAAAGGCACACACAATAGAATCTCTTACACAATGGAAAGGGTCAGGCTTTGTTATTGGGATGGGAACACTGCAGGTGTCTTTCTAAACTAGCCTTGCCAAGGACAATAGAAAGGCACACACAATAGAATCTCTTACACAATGGAAAGAGTCAGGCTTTGTTACAACCCTAATTCATCATGGGCTTTGTTCATTTTGACAGCTGAGGGTTAAGCATTGTTCTTTTGTTAAAAGCTAGTGGAACGAGTATGCCACGTGTTCGACACACAATGGAAGTGGGGGTGGTAACTGACCAGGTGCAGAAGTGGCCTAATGTGGGATGGGTAGGAAAAACATCTCGCCTTTGTTACAGAACCTTAAATTTATGACCCCTTTGTTCGTTTTGACAGTTGATTGACAGCCTTAATTGCTTAACTGTCAAGCCTCCATTGTACTCAACATGATTTACGACCGCAGCTGCAACTAAAACTACCAAGGCACAGCGGGGGTGGGGGTGGGGGAGGGAGGAAGTGGGGGAGCTCATTTGCATATGAATAGCCATGCATAAATTAACTGTGCCAGAATGCCCATGCCAAGTAGTAGGGTGTGGGGGAGGGAGGAGGTGGGGGAGCTCATTTGCATATGAATAGCCATGCATAAATTAATTGTGCCAGAACGCCCATTTCCCTACTACTATTGGATTTTCCTTTGTTTATTTTTCTATATGTTAGTAATTTGTTGAAGAGGTGCATTCCATCAACATAAAGATTTCTTTTAAATGTCTGGGTGTTAAAGGCTCAATATGGAAATTATGTATTATTAGCACAAGATTTACTGTTATTGATTTCGACAAGAGAACTGAACAAGTGTCTAACCCAATAAGATATTCCTTCCCTTCCCATAGAGCCTACAGGCATTAAAAATTGCTGTTGTTTCTTAAAATCTATTTAATGTAATTTTAATTCAATATGATAGTCGTAGCGCCGCAGTATGTTGGTAGCGGTATTTACAAGTGTATGACGACTTTATACAAAATAATTTTATGAATTTCAGTAAGAGTATGTGCTACATTAATTATACATAACACTCTTTGAACTGTATTTTACTGTGTGATGGGCTTCTTGGAGGTCTGCGTGCTGATATCTACTCCATAGAGTATGTGCCTACAGAAATGACATGTAACAGATGCACCCACGGTGAGCTGTTTTATTATGTAGATGGGAATGTGCCAACTTGGTGTGCCCAATCCGCCATCTGGTGATCACAACCTGGTTGTTACGCCTCAATTTCTACAGTGGATAAGATGTTCTGGAGTTACTTATAATTTCGTGTAGTTTGCTAGGAGGTGTGATTGCCAGAGGTTGTAGAAATTTTTGGGTACATATTTTGCAGCATCTTTGTGAAGTAAGGGTATTTGTTCGTGTGGTTTTCTTTGCTGCGGAGTCTGCAAGTTCATTACTTGACATACTCTGGTGTGAATGTATCCACATTAGGGTTGTTTTCCTCCATTGTTTCAGTAGAAATGTAGACAGTTCGGAATTTCTTGTATTGATTCATTGGTAGGGAAGATGTGTTGTAGAATATGTGTAGTGGATCTAGAATCAATATGTGTTAGATAAGATTCATCTTTATTATATCTCTAGGTATTGCATATCTATAGCAAGTAGAGCAAGTATGCATTCCACCGAAAAATTCGACACGGAAATGTCACAGGAAATACACGGTTTTTAGGTGCCCCGAATAAAAGAGTAAAGATCCATTCGTCCGTGTGTGTGTGTGTGTGTGTGTGTGTGCGCGTGCGTGCGTGCGTGTGTGTGTCTGTGATTATAACTCAAAAACGAAAAGTTAGTTAAACACCAAACTGGGCATTTAAGTTCAGCTTTCTCGATGCGACTTTTCAAGAAAATCCCCCACCCCAAACTACCCTTTACATGGAAAATGTTCATTTATTTTTTATTTTATCAAAATTGGCTCTAATGATTTTAATTAAAACACCGCTTATAATGTTTGCATGTCAAATAAGACGATATCTCGAATTTTCTGAGAATAGGCTTGTGAAGTCATCTTAGTTATAAATGAATGTTTTGTAACTTGTAAACTGTAAGAGATATGCAAAGCTTACTATACAAAATATGCAGCTCTCTTTAAATCACATAGTTTCTTTTTTTGTGGTGTTAACAATTTTCGAGATAGTCTTTATTATGATACCGTAATTATTGACGGAAGATATAAATAATTAAATAAAGAAATAACAATAAGATAGAGAAATAATGCAATAAAGAATTTTTGTATATTACATCAATGTTAAATGTAATAAGTTTGAGTCGAAAATTTATCCCAAAAGGAGGAGAAATTAGCGAGTCATGTTAAAGGAAGTCATTAGGAACCACAGTCGAGGATAGAACATATTAGCTTAAAGATTCCTAGAATTCAATTAGGTTATGAGCTCAGTATGTTTGCAGGGTCAAGTAGACAGAATTCTGGAAAAGAGAAGTAACCAAGTAACACAAGCACACGTAACATTTTAAGTATTGGCTGCGCGTGAATAATAACGTTGATGGGGAGTAAAATATAGGCGGAGCTTAAGTTAAGATTACACATAGTCGTGTAATCTAAATCAGAGAGTTATTCTAGTACCGGCACTGGTGCTTACATTCGTTCGTGCACACAGTTGTGCATACATTCGTTGCTCCGAATACTTGTGACTATTTGTGTGTATTTTAAGTGCCTAGTGAGGCACTTGTGCGGGTAATATTTAGCGGCTTTTGCGAGGGATCTTTCCGGTACGCATTTTAGCGACTCGCGGCAAGTGATACTACTAGTTTCTTTTATTCCGGAAACAGCTATTTCAAACGCAAAATTGGTACTGCATAAGTTAGCAGATATAATAAGTCAGCTATCATAGTTCGTGTGGTACGATTCATAGTCAGTTTTGTTCTTTGTCTTCAAAGGGTTGGCACCCCGCATCAGTATGATGTGGCGTATGGTGTGGTAATACTATAAGAATATGTGGTGTGGTAACACTGTATGGTTAAGTCTTAGGTTGGAAACGTAAATAGGTAGTGACGTAGTAGAAGGGGAGGGGTTAACTGGTTTTGTATTGAGGTAGCGTGTAGCTTGCTCTCTCTTTGAGCCTTGCTAGTGAATAGAGCAAGATGTGTTTCGGCATGGCTCTTGGTCAAACATGAAGGTAATCTGTATCACTTTGTTTTGGCATATTTATATTGGTATAATATTTTTTGGTGTTGAAATTGCTCCATGTGATTACCTCGTGTTTCCTCTTCCCGCCTAGTGAGTACGAGTGATGTTTCGTGTTGTAAATGAAACCAAATTGAACAGTGTGAAGTGAATTACATTGTGTGTGATTTTCGTTGTGTAAATGCAAATAAATTTAACAGTGTGAAGTGAATTTTCAGTGCCAGTGCTCTACGAATTAATTGCGCGTGTGTTTATAAGTGCAGTGAATGTGATCCTATGCAGTGCAAAGTGCAACTTTAGTTTTTCTATATTTGCTATCTGCTGGCCGAGGTTATAGTATTTTCTACATTACAAACTAATTTTTCTGTGGTGAAAATGCCTAAGCGACGTACTACACAAAGTTTTGAAGTGCCCGCTGCACCAATTAGTGAACGTAGCGAGTAGGAGTCTATTTCTGGTGTTGGTGCGCCTTTTTGTACACAATTACTGCCAACAGTGCGTAATCAGTTTGCTTCTGTTAGTACAATGCAGCCAGCTGTTTCCAGACCGGTCATTGAACCCCCATGTTTTGAAAATTCTAGTAAGTTGTCAGCATATGATTTTCTAACTATTTTGAAATGGTTGCTACTGCTAATGCTTGGTCTGATGATATTAAATTGAAATGTTTTCCATGTTACTTGAAAGATACTGCTACATTGTTGTTTCAGACCTTTTGCCACCGTCATTCTCGCCATAATTCGTTTTACCTGACTACGCAGTTCCTGAATATATTTCACATGACTAATCAGAGTGATAGTTTAATTAGTTTCAGTCACTACCAGGTGTACCACTATCGCGGAGACCTACACAGTTTCAAAGATAATCTAACATGGACCAGCGGGATTTATCCACCACCTACTGGATGCCGATGGTGTCGCTCCATGTGTATTACAAGAGCTGGGAAAGTTGTATTGGAATTTTGTGGTAAAGGAAAAAGAAAAAAAAGGCTGTAAGTATGTGCACATTCTGTGTACCAAAGGTAGTATATATTTTGAACAAGTGAAAATTTTTCCGATGGAAACAGTTATGCTAATTTTTTTTTCTTTAATGACCAATGCTTAATAGTCTTTGGTTTTCCGGAATGATAGATGAGATTGCTGCTTGCTAATGATATGCTTTATTCTGTTGTATTCTTTTGGCTTGATTTTGTGTTTCATTATGATGCTGCAATCTTTCTTTGCAGAAGTTGTTGCATAAATTTTGTGTATTTGTGTGTATATGTGAGCAGTATTTGGAAGATTTTTCTCGGTGGAAGTGTCGAAGAGTAACCCTGATGGTGGTAGTGAGATGTGGTGAGTTAATGTAAGCTTCGACGGGATAGCTACAATGCAGCCTTGAAGTTTGAATGTTGTGAGTTTTCAGGAGGGCTAGCATGTCACTGGAAATTTATGACGAGTTGAGAGATGTTGTGCATATTGGTGTTGCTGAAACGTACCCAGTATAGCGTGTGTGATGTGTTTATAAAAGAGGTGCAATGCAATGAGAATGCTTTTTTTGAGTTTATGCAACAAGTTTTAGTACCACCTGTCTTCCAGCTTCATCTTGATCCTGTAGATGTGGATGCAACAGCATAATGCTATATTATTTGTGTGTCATTCCTGAAATGCTAATGTGGTTTTCTGAATTTATGCCTATGTCAGGTACTTTTGTTTTCTGCACTATTTTGCAGCTAGTTGGACGAGTTATGTCAGTGAACAAATTTCTTTTCCTCAGTAATTACTGCGTATAATGAGGATGATGATGCTAATGAGAAGGATAGCGGGATGATGATGATATTAACGAGAAGGACAATTTGTGGTGCTATTGAGATTCAAGGATGGGCACTTGTAGTTTGGTGCATGTATTGAGATACTTATTTTGAAGCATGCAGTAATGTGGGCAGTAGTTTTGGTAGTCATTAAATTGAGTGTTTTGTGTTATCTGAGCTATGGTTATTTTGAATGATTTTGTTTCATTGTTATGTATGTATGAATGATAAGTGCACTTTCATTTTTGCGAATTATTTTGTACCAGCTGGTTAGATTTAAGTTTGGGATCCCAAATGATTTGCTATATTTGTATTTTGCTTTACTATGTGTAGCTGATTGATACAATTGATGTAACGCTTATGTACTTTGACACTTTCATGTATACCTCTACTATGATGTGTAAGAATGCACTGCACAACTTTGGCTTGTAACCTTCTGTATAATTCAATTTATATGTCAGGTTGTAATTATTTTTTGTGTTCATTACTAACACTTCATTTTTGTAAAGTTTTGCCAAATTTGTGGCATTTTTGGTTCATGCTAACTATTTTAAATGACATATTTTTATGTATAATTTTGTTTTGGGAGCACAAGTTATACCTGTTTGAAATTCATGTTGTAGTGACTCATTGCTGTATGGAGTGTACGAGTGTCCAACGGAGTGAGCCCGCTGTGACGAGACACGCCAGATGCTGGATGCAAGCCCAGGTGAGCTGCTATCTATTGTCTGGTATCTGCACGTTATGTGGCAAAAGGGGTCAGTTTTAGGGAAGCAATCCAAGATAGCGATTGCCCCCTCATCATCATTGAATTACGTCGGCAGTGATAAAGGACTCTGCAGCTGATATTTCGTCATTATTGGAGATGTTGAGGTTGTCTCATAAATACCTGAAACAAAGTGCAGTGTAAATACAGTTTTATAGTGGCAGCAATGTACTAAATGCGTGTGCGGGACTCACTCGGAAACTTGTAATGTACATTTAAACAAATATCGTCGATGGCACTCAAAGCTCCATAAAAATATATGATATATCTGACAAACATGTTAACAGGAAATAAGACAAACTTCATTTGATAGACATTTGTGCTCCATTATATAACATTTCAAACATAAAAATCTGTGTAAAAACAATTTGGCTTCTGTAATTCTTATTGTAAAGTATGTCATTTATTTATTTTTATGTATTTCTTTGTTTTGTCCTTTTGTTTCGACGAGGACGTCGACTTGGGTAGCTAGGGGGAGATATGGCGTATGGTGTGGTAATACTGTAAGAATATGTGGTGTGGTAATACTGTATGGTTAAATCTTAGGTTGGCAACGTAAACAGGTAGTGACGTAGTAGAAGGGGAGGGGTTAACTGGTTTTGTCTTGAGGTAGCGGGTAGCTTGCTTTCTCTTTGAGCCAGGCTAGTGAATAGAGCAAGATGTGTTTCGGCATGGCGCTTCGTCAAAGAAGAAGGTAATTTGTATCACTTTGTTTTGGTTTAATATATTGAACATCTAACTTTATAATACGTGAATTAGTTATGTAGGTGATCCCTGCCTTCCTAATCCATGTTGATTTAATAATATTTCAGTGGTTTTCAGGTGTTCTTAAGTATTTTGTTAGCGCACCCCCGTCGAACCTCGTGTTAAGAAAATGTGATGTGACGTTTTACCCCCCGGTAATGGAGTGAATATAAAAGACTTTTCTACATTATAATGCGTTAGAACATATTCAATTTATTAGTCAACTTAAACTGGTGTTATCCTTTCACCCCGCCCACGCATGCCCTGAGAGAAGGATTTCATAGCTAGTCCACTGAGTAGCTGGCGCATGAGACAATAGAACGAGCTACGAGATAACGACATCAGAAGCAAATGAACCCCCGGGGATTTACTTCAGTAAGTACGGGTTTGGCGTTCTCGGGGTCCCGAGCCACCGGTCCTCCAGGGTTTGGGGGTTGGGTTAGGGTCAACAGCCTTTCCCGTAAAACTGCAACGTTCTTCATCCTTTTGTGTGCGGGCAGCGGTTTCCAGTAAGGTTTGCCAGTCGCTGTTTTACAGGGTAAATTAGAACTTCTGAATGCAGATACTCCGGTAACAATGTAGCTAGTGGTGTACAGCAAAGTGAACAATCTTGGTGTCAAGCTAGATGATGACAATGCACTGCCTGGATCCTATTCGGTGGAGAACAACATGCAATTGCATGTAATTGGTAAGTTTTACGTAATGAAATGGAAGAGTTTTTTAAAGTAGAGGCGTTGGAATTTTCATAGGAAGAATTTGTCAAACGAGAAGACTTGGAGCATATCTTGCTCATCATCGCCTGGGAAGATAAAATGTGGACGAATCGTACAAACAAGAGAGAGAGAGAGAGAGAGAGAGAGAGAGAGAGAGAGAGAGAAGCAGATGAGGTTGCAGCTGGAGTAGCAAACCTTGGTGTTTGTTGCATAGTGAAGGTATCCGACCATCCAACAAGGAGAGCTACATTAATGAGATATTGGTTGTGTAGAATTCACTGTAGGCTAGTGGACTGGTGTCAAGTATAGTGAGCCTCCGGGAAAGACTGATGGTAGAGTTGATAGCAACAAATTCTTGTCTGTCCGTCGAAGTTTGGTGGACTTATCAGGTCTGTGCGTGTTGAAATTAGAGATTTCTCGGGAGAAGCTTCTGAGCTGTTAGGAATTTAATAACCCAGAGTTTTCACTCGCTATTATTTGCTTTTTCTGAATTTTTTGAAATATTTTGGTACAATTGTGTACTGAATTAGAATGCAAGTTTTGTGTGTGTCATTTTTGTTTCTCTTCTGAATTTT
Source organism: Deroplatys truncata (assembly GCA_030765065.1). Taxonomy (NCBI): domain Eukaryota; kingdom Metazoa; phylum Arthropoda; class Insecta; order Mantodea; family Mantidae; genus Deroplatys; species Deroplatys truncata. The sequence goes on from CM060983.1 coordinate 162,772,986, forward strand.
GTATTGTTTTTGAGTCAAGATGTAAATAAATGTGTAACCAGAGCGTGGCGTTGATGACACCAGCAGTTTTGCGCCACCCAAAACGTTGCTACTACTAGAAGTAGGTAAAGTAAATTCATTCATTCAGTCATTATCTGTTTACCCTCCTCTTATGTAGGACTTACACCCCCCAGGACTTACAGGCGGGTGCCTGGGGTCAGAGGCCCGTCGAGGAGCAGACACTCATGGATCAGACAGAACACCCAGGATGGGTGATCAGCCCGATGCCTGGTATGGGATGAAGGAAGTGGATGAAGCGAAATGTTGATGAAATGGATGAAAGGAAAGGTGATGATGGAGCAGTTGGTGGAATGAATGACGGGGGAAACCGGAGAACCCGGAGAAAACCCGCCCAGACGCCGCTTCGTCCACCACAAATCCCACATGCAGGTCCCTGGGATTGAACCCGGTCCGCCTCGGTGGTAGGCGAGCGGTCTAACCACTCGGCCACGGCGCCGCTAGGTAAAGTAAATGATTTCAAAAATTGTTGATTATCGTTAATGCTTCGATTATAGTTTTGAACTGATACTTTACTTTTTCAATGCAAAACCGCTATTGTTTTTTTCCACAATATGCAAAACAACGGAAATTCAAAGCCGTCGCATAGGGAGACGTTCTTAAAAGCTCAGATTATCGCTTAAGCCTATTGTATCCTCCTAATCCCCTTGTACCTTCATGTGTAATAAAACCATTTCTACAAATATTTGTCTAATGAACATGAAGTAGGTAAAAGGGTATTCTTTTTAAGGATGGTTTGTTGAAGATATAGAAAGTAACATGAATGTAACGCATCAAAATTCTTTTTCTTGAATATTGCACTTTTTTGATGGCATACTACTCGCAAATAAATAAAGAGATGGTAAAGTGCACAGCACATCCACAGCAGTTCTCAGTCTACGATGCATTGGTATATATGTTAATATACTTTTGGTAACAATGCCCTTGTTCATTCAGAATCGTTCATTTCAGGAGGCAGAATTCAGCTTTTATTCTTTTATTTGTTAAGTTAAAGGTTCCTGCAGTTTTTATTAAAACTAATTACCGCACTATTGTGAAATCCATTACTTATTCTACATTCACCTCAAACATAAGTGTTTCTAAGAAGGCAATGGGATGTATATAGCCTAAAAAGGGAGCCGCTAGTTGAATAAGATTCTCTAGAATGTGTATAATGTAAGCATAACGTTGTCAAAGGCTTTTAATTAAACAGGATGGAGTGAGTGTCAGTTTATAGCACCCGATTTTGCAGCTGTTTCACAAAGTCTTTAAACTAGTCTTACGGAGTTGCAGGTATGGAGTTTAGTTTTTATACATAGAATTTTGGACACATTAAAATTTTTTTTGAATTCTGAAGAATATCAATGGTGGTTTAAATGCAGAGCCTCCTGTAAATTTTAAATTTTTGGGCATGCCGTTGAAGGTGAAGAAGTAATACTCTTCTTTTCGCACCACACTGTCGACCGAAATCTTGGTTCATACCTGATCATCACATCGATTTATAAATTATTAAAGACACGCTTAACCCATTTAAGGCTTGGTAAAGTAATTCAAAACGTAATATCTGGTATGGAACTAACTTCGAGTTTCCGCATGACAAGTGAGAGTACAAACTATTACACCACATTGCAACTATTTTAAATAAGTCTATAAACATGTTAACAGCGTTTCGCCTGCTTCCCTGAATTCCATTCAGATCTTAATGGCAATAAAATAAATGCACAGCTCCCTCTGCAAGCTTACAGTTATTTACTGCCAACCTTGAGCCTGGCTCTGAAATATTTAGCTGCAACCTGGAATCGAAGGTTCTTTATCTTAACTATTCTTTAAATATGTCGACAAACTTACTTCAAGCTCTTGTGTATGAAAGCTAAATTCCAAACGTCCAGTGTGCGCCTAAAATTTCAAAATATGCAGGAGACTGTTCATGTAAACTATTTCTATTATGCATCAATTTCAACGAAATTTGAAATGTTTGGAACTCTTATGTTCAAACTCTTGTGTGCGAAGTTGGATTTTTTTTATCAGAACAGCTGTAATCGATTTACACATTCAAGTTTATCAGTTTTTAGTACTTGATGTATAATTTGACCAAGATATTGAAGTAACGCCCACCGCTTTGAGTTTACAGGAGGTACAGACTTTTTGGCATATTGCACTCCCTTCATTACTTTTATGATCGTGGATCTCATCTTGTTTCTAATGCCAAATATTATTCGTAACTATTTTAGCACCACAGGTTTTATTTTTGTGCATCGTCATCTGATACGTTCATCTCTGAATGTACGTTTTTCTGAATTTATGGCATCTTTAAAAAGTAGGTTTTATCCCCAACTAAGACCTCCATGTTAAGACGTCAGGTAATCGCGTGAATTGTGACGTAATAGGAGAATTTATTGCCAACCCTTACTTGCTTATTAACTTATGGAAATATAGGTTCAGTTAAAAAAACGAAACACCGTGGCGTAGAAATACCGCGCCCTAAATTATTGGAAGAAAATCCAGCAATTTTTGTGCAAACGCGTGTCTCCACAATGGATTTTGTGAGTGAGGTGGTAGGAGGGACTATGTCTACCATCCTTGCAAAGGATCTGCTACGGTCATAAAGGCATATTATGAACCACTCACACCTTGCTGAGGTGTCATCCTGTGTGTTTCAGAACCTATGGAAGTATGCCATATTACATAAGAATCCCTTTAACGTGTCTAGAGAGAGAGAGAGAGAGAGAGAGAGAGAGAATTTATCAACAAATTCAGAAATAGCATGACATCATTGTAGACTGTAAACTTTCCTACATCTTTTCAAGATAATCTATTTATCAGGTCAAATGCTTGAAATAAGTTATTTGTTCTGTTTGTCCTCAAAAGCTATTCCTGAATGTGGAATTCCTGATGTAGAACAAAAAGACCTATTCTTTAGTATATAATTAAAATAGCATTTGAATAAAATATAAGAGGATCATTTCGTTTACTAATTACCAGGGGACTTCACAACACCTACATTCATTATACATTTTACGTATTAAGACGTATATTCCTACAGGATGAAAAGAATATAGATGTTAACATTTAAACTGCTTACAGAACTCGTCAAAAAAGCAAAGCACTCCTTAATAACCTCTGGTTCATATCCAAACACATTTATTACAAAAATAAGTGTTTTTATTGCAATATTTGACAATACTACACCACTGAAACAAATGTCGAGCGCACGTTATAGACTTTGCGGTAGGTCAGGAAGTACAAAACTCACCAGCTTTCTGTCGGGAAAGAGGGGAATGGTTTGGGTGTATGACGTTTTTACCTATTAAACTTACACTAATGAATAGATTAACAAGAAATTCTACACAAAACTTGTGGTAGCACAATACAGTTCCTTATGATTGGCACAGAAAACAACCAAGAAGCAGGGCAGAGAGACTGGCTAGAGATGAAAAAGTCTTCATAGGCCAGCAACATGTCCAGAAACTGAAGAAAGGAGAATGGATTTGTTAGGCGCTACCGTACAAATGGAAGTAAGTTAGTATGTTTTGTTACACAGGGAGTCATGTGCCTTCATCTGAGTTTCTTCTTTGTACTCTATTCATGGCAACCAAGAAGTTTGGAATTGGAAGCAATACAATAATCACTGCATTCGAAACTGAATATGTCACAACTTCAACTGTTTCTTCCCATAGAAATAACAAACACTCAACTGTAACAGGCCCAATAGATTTTGTCCAGTAATACACATGTGCACTGCATATGGTAACGCTCGTGTCACTCACATTCCTTTACGCGCACCACAAGCTTCCACCACTTTTTTGTGTGGTTGTACCTACCCATATTGGAGTGCGTGCAACAGGAATTAAGGTATTTAGTAACCTGTATGTTACATATTCATAGGTTACTCAACACCTTACTATGTAATTGCAATTGTATTTGTATAATGCGCGCGCGCTTGTATGACCGCATATGAGCGAAAGATAATGAAAACGTATATCTGGTTTGTTTTCGGGAAATGTTTTATAGCCCTTTGTCCATTATGATTCTTAATTTCTGTGTAAATTGTATCATCCAGGTGCCTAAGCAGATAAAGAGTATTTTACAAATGGACATATAAAGAATGGCCAATGAATACCTATATATTTGCAGCTACTTGTAATCAAATACTCTATTTTTCAAGCCAAAGGGGCCATCCATGATGGAATAAGTCCCAAATAAATTTAACTTGGTTATATTTGTGGGCAGCAATTATTCCAGATTTGCTGCAGAAAAGTCACTACATTTGAAACTGATATCGTCGTCATCATCATCATCATCATAATCTGAAAGGCCATGCTCTTGTTCATTTGTTTCTTCAGAATCTTGAGGGTACTCATTACAATCATCATCCTTGCTGTAAGGAGGTAATGGGGTTGGATATTGAGTATAATGCATGTTGTAGCGCGCTCCAAGCTTAAAGTTTTCTTCAGGACGTTGTGAGATAGCGCGCCGTTGTTTGGGTCTCGCTCTACTGTGATGAGAACGGACCTCTCTGGGCTGGTTGGAAGACAAAACTGCGACCAGGTCATGAATATCCTTGTTGACGTTCAAACGAATAACCTGGTGTTGAGATGTAATCCTTGGATCCCTGAAGTTCCATTCATCCGCCTCATACTCTTCCTGACTCGGAAGTATGGCTGGGGAGATGATCACTACTGTGGATAAAGAGTTACTGGATTTTTCTTTGAAACCCTTATTGTTTCCATGTGGAGGCAGTGGTGTGCTTTTTTGCTCAAAAAAATGTTGCTTTTCTTCTCTGAAATTCATTACCTTGTTGTCACCCTCCCACAAGAACTTCGGGCTTTCTAAAACTTCAGCAACGGCATTGTCACCTTGACCTTTTTCGTGCGTCAGAGAAGTTACCATTGGAGATAAAATATCATCTCCTAAAGGCGAATGAATAAACTGGTCTATATCAGTGCTTTTGTTGAATTCTGACAGAGCAATTAGAGCCCTGGAATGTTCAGCGATTTCTTCAACCGGCGAAGTGTTCTGGTAAATGGGTTTATAATTTCTTCTCCTAACACTGCGAAGTGTTCTCTGTCGAGGCTCTTTCATTTCTGAAACCTGCAGCGCAATCGCCGCTTTTGGCTGGGCAGAGTTCTGTAAAGAAAGAAAAACTGTGTTTATTTACCACATAGGGTGAGGGTAAACGAATAAGTCTGTAGACAATGTTTTTATAATTTGCTACTACAGCAGCAGGAAACTTACAACGATATCAGTTTTACTTTTAGTATCGCTTAGAAAGGTACCCAAGGTAGAGGAAGTACTATATTACACTTAACAATTCGATATACATTTTCACAAGGAATGCGTGTTTTGAGTCCCCTGAAAATGTCCATGTGATTATGTCTTTGTAGTAAGTCAGTAATTAATGAATAAATTCATTCACTCAATCGGTCGGTCAGTCAGTATATCTGTATATGAATAGCGTAACTAATAAACGAAAAGTCGAATAGATACTAAATGTAATATTTAAGACAGGCATCTTTAAGGACGCAATGACAAGATTCTCAGAAAATTCCTCCATCGCAAAAAATAATTTACTTGCCCTCATTTTTCATCTTCTCAACATTGACTCCGGTCATTTGATTAAGATAGTATGTGTTTGAGATATTGGCATCATTAATAAAATGTATGCCCTGAATTTTCTTTGAATAACGTCTAAGGTGCTCTCCAATATCAATGAATTTTAGTAACTGCAAATCCTTAAGAGATAGAAAACATTCACGTAGTATATGCAGAATGAACCAAACTCCACCGACAGACTTTCAGAGGTTATTCAGGGATACCTTCTGAGTATTTTGGTATAAGGGACACATGGTCTCCGGCGGTTCATTTCAGAGTAATAATATAATTATAATTTATTCGGTTTGTTACCCCCAGTCACCCTTTGGTGAAAATGCCTTCACAACAGCAGCAAAGAAGCGTGTATAATATGCAATAAGCAAAACGTACAACACACAATACAGAGTATTGCAACACCCCGGAGACGAAACATGTATACGTTTATCACAGTGTTTTTTTATCTGATCTGTCAGTGTACAGTACATAACAAATGCAGTACTGTTCTCTTACAGGTATTGTTCAAAATATCGACCACCATGATCGCGGAAGTGTATACAGTGACGTGCCATTGATTGCCTTCCAGGAGTTTGGGTACTAAATCCGAGGCTACGACAATAAATATCCTAGCAGTCGGTTCATGCGAGTATCGATCGCAGTCTCATAAACCAGGCTCTTCACATGTTCGCAGAAGTCCATTGGTGTCATGTTTGGTGACCGAGCTAGCCATGGAACAGGACCACCGTGACCAGTCCATTGTCGTCCAAACTGTGCATAATCTGGTTCCTAACATCGAGTGCAAAGTGTGCCGGCGCACCGTTATGTTGAAACCACATAGGCTGACGAATTCTCAGCTGCACATCTTCCAGGAACTGTGGGGAGACATGTTGAAGGAACGTTTTGTACACGACTCTGTTCAGTATTAGGAAATACGTAAGGCGCAATCACAAAATCGTTGACAATACCAGCCCATACATTCACAGCAAACTGTTGCTGATAGGATCGACAATCATTGTTTGTGGATTTTCGTAATCTCATATCTACATGGTTATCCCTACTGTTGTACATTTTGTAAACTTGCCCTCGTCTGTAAACTACCCCAAGAGAAGGAAAATTGTGATTTTCTGCACATTGCTATAGGAACCAATTTGCAAATTCCGCTCGATATGGACATTCCACTAGCTGCAATGATTGCGCCTCCCGTGGATGTTATGGGTTGTAGTTGTTATTCATGTATACCTTTCAAAACAGTTGATTGGCTTGTGTTCAGAGCTCCTACAACGCCCCGACCACTAGCACCAGGATTGTCAACAATCGCGTGTAACACATTCTCTTCCAGATCGGGTGTTCTGGCATTCCTCGCATGGCCAGTATCTTCTACTATAACACGGAAGGATCTAATTTCTCGTGGGCGCCTATGTACAGTTGCAAAACCCTGGAAAGAACCGAGCAGCATGGATGCAAACTTGAGGGCAACGAGTTAAAGAGGGCATTACTGTTCTCAACAGCAGTTACCGTGAGCGTATGGAAACAGTTTATTTACAAACAAGACAGAGAGCATACTGTCGACATTTGCATTGTTGTGCAGTATTTTCAGTGTAACACAGATACAAAGCTAATTGAGGCAAGAAACCAAAGGCTGGCCTCGTAGCTCAGTCGATGGAACACCTGCCTATTGTGCGAGGGTTCCCAGGTGAGGGGTGGGAATTTTTCTTTAACCAAGATTATTTCCTATCGTCTCCAGGGTCTGGAAGTATGAATGAGAGTGTGGATATGTCTATGATCTTATGAATAAAGCCACAGACAGAAATAAATCCAACAAGCGAATACGAGCTAACACCATTGCCCATAGACAATAATATGTTCCCAAGGAAAGGCCGCCGATAAGACCGTTGCAATTAGAGTCGGTGTATAAATGGAACTAAAACAAAAAAAAGGAAAACAAACGAAAAGTAATTACTCTATATCGAGCAGTCGGAGACCAGGGTGCCTTATACCAAAACACTCAGAAGGTAGTCCTGATCAACCTATGAAAGTTTGTCGGTGAAGTTCCGGTTCACTCTGTATACTACATAATATATTATGTAATATATAATACATGTTACAGTTGTGACAGTTTTTATTATACGGTTGACTGTGCGATGCGTTTGTTTGCAGTGATGATTTGAGGGATGTGACTCTGCTTATTTACAGGATGCGGTAGCAGGAGAGCAATAATTTTCCACGAAGTTTTGAATTCAATTACTTTTATTAGACACTTCGTAGCAATGCAGTTCTCAACATGTTTATCAGTGTGCTATGTGTTAGCATACTATTTTATGCCGCGATTTCTCCCGACGTGTGTAATGCGTCTTTTTCCAACACTATCTCAGGAAGAAAATTGAAGCAAATTTTCTCATATCTATGTACAATTCATGTTGCCATCGTTCCCATCGTTATCTTTTATTGTTGTCGGTCTGGGTGCCTCAACTGATTAGGCGCTGGACTTCTGATCCTAAGGTTGTCCAGATGATGGTTACCTGTGGTTTATTCAATAAACTATATGGTGTCCCTACATCATAACACAAAAGAGATAAAGAAAGAATTGAGGGGAGATGCCGCGCACACGAACTACATTTACGATCGTAATAATGTGTCTGGCATGACAATACACACATACGTCACAATATGATCCAGAAACTTTCTAATACCGTACTAATACAATGGCTAGTCACAACATAGAGGCACAATTAATTTTAATTACATTACTAATTCAATCACGTTAATAAACAAATACATTAATAATAATAATAATTTTGAAGTTAACATATCCTTATAATTTGCCTCACTTTTATGTTAATAGACCCAAGGCTAAGAAAATTTGTTTAGTTTTAATGTGTATTCCTTCCTTCCTGAGGAGTACTGTAGTTAGGTATTCAACACTTATGTTTTATTGGTGACTTTTGGATTTCAGGTGAGTGGCAAAAATATTCTCTCTGACTACAAATTATGTATATAATATGTACTCTAGTGTTAGCTAAATAAAAACATTTCCGGCGAATATTTATGGTGAATGGCAGGAAACAGATAGAGAACAAATCTTAGAAGTGAATAAGTTTTACTTTCTCTACTACGTATAGTAAGTAGGGGAAGTATTGTATTGCACCCAAAAATTCGATACCGAGATTTCACCGGAAATACATGTTTTGATACTCCCTGAATCCAAAAAAAGCCTTTTTGGAAACATGTCCGTGTGTGTGTCTGTGTGTCTGTGAACAGCATAACTCAGAAACGAACAGTCGGATAAACACCAAACTTGGTATTTAGGTTCAGTATCTTCCATAGATGCGACACGAAGGTTTTCAAGGAAATCCCCCCACCCCAGATTACCCTTTACATGGAACATTTTTCGAAAATTTTAATTTTCTCAAAAATGGCTCTAACGATTTTGATTAAAATATCATAGGTTTAAGATATTTTCATGACAAATAAAATGTATATCTTGAATTTTCTGGGAATGTCTCCAAAAGTATTCTCCATTGTGAACGACTTTTGCAAAACTGGTAAACCATAAGAAATAGACAAAATTTTATCACACAAAAAATGTAGATTGCATTAAAATACACAATTTATGTCATATACATTTTTTTTGTTGAGTGAACCATTTTCGAGATATTGCTTGTTATTCCCTTAAATTTTTCAATACTTATTTTCTAAAATGGGAATTCGTTATTCAGTTTTTTGTCTTGGATATGCAAAGAGTTATAATCTGTGGGAAAGGGAATGGTGCTGCACCTAGCAACCAGCTATTAAGAGATATGTATGTGCTTAAAGGCTACTGTTTTTCTACATTGCCCTTGTAAATATATTTTCCCCTTACACCTACAAGAAAATTAGCAATAAGATAGAGTCTGCAAATGTTTATCTCGATTAACATGAAGTAGATGGAGAATAAGCGTTTGTAAAAATAGTTTGTACAAGAGTAGAGAAAGTCATGCGAGTGTAACACATCAGATTTTTTAATAAGTATGAACATATCAAAGATCAAATTTTCGTTGACCTTGTTAAGAGTACCACAAGCTTTCTAATATCTCAGTGAAAAATGTATTTGCTGAGAAGCAAGCTACGATGTACAACTTTCAAAAGCGCTTCTTCTGCGATGAATGAGATGAATTGCTCCTTACGGATTCTTTAAGTTGATAAAAAAATGTGGCAGTCCAAGAGAATGAGATCGAATCATATGTGGAGCAAGAAATGGAAACACTAGAGATCTCCACTGCAAATTAAAATTAAGATTCAATTTTCTGCAGGCAAAGTGCTCACACTTATCATTTGAATTGAATATTTTTTCGTTATTTTTATTTTTAAAAAATGACACGCAAGATTTTGGTTAAAACGAAATGCATTTGAGATTTAAAAAACGCCAAATGGTTTTAAGCATCTTAAGCATTCCAAGTTCACTTACTTTATACGCTTTAGGTGAGACTTAGAAGGAAGGCTCATGCCGAAATCTACATTGGAACTTTTGTAAGAAAGCCATGTGGGATAACAGACGTGTTATTGAAGTAGAAGCAGGAATTCTGTAACGCCAATGCAGTATGTTGTAATTCAGGTAGACATTCCTGCTTAAACTGGAGCTGTACAAGTACCTTTGCAGGATTCACCCCTCTTTCTCGTTCTCAGTTGCCCTAAAGAAGTCAGCCAGGACCGTTCAATCCCTCACATGGCACAGACACCCCTTCTTCGGGAATTAATGGGGTGTTTAGATTCTCAGTTGGTTAATCTGGTTTCTGCAACAGAAATTTGGGTTTTGAAGGGTTTGACACATCCCTTCTTGGAAACTGATCTTTATTGAATATCTGACTAATTTAGAGGAATTATTAACTCTCGCGTGTACCAAGCAGGGCTCCGTGGTAACGTGTGAAAAAATTAAATTGAGTTTTATGGACGCTCTTTAACTGCCGTGGTCCTTAGCGTCCCATTCTATACTGGGTGTAAAAGACCGAAGATTTTGCTCAGAGACCTCTCTATCAGGCTTGAGGTTCTTTTATGTGCCGTAAATCTACGATGCGGGACTGCCGCCTTTACTTCCTTCCGAAGGAAGCCATGCTAAAGATTTTTACGCCCGAAAAAAAATTTCATCGCCCTCTGCCGAGTTTGAACCCGCGACCTCGGGAATTAGAGGCCAGCATGGTAACCACTAAAAGCACAGAGGATGACACCGGGAACTGGAGGCTAGCATGGTACCCCTAAAGGTAACGTGTGAGATTCGCATTCGGGATGTCCCAGGTGTTAGATTTCCACCAACCGCCCACTCTAACATTGGGTTTTTCGTGGTTTGCGTTAGTCGGTAAGCGAAAGTTGAGTTGGTTTATACTACGATTTCCTTTGCTCCATTTCTCTTTTGCTCCGTTTCCTTCTCATCTTTCAGGCGTGCTTCTAGGTTTCGCGCGTATGACAATGCTGGACAGATGGCGTGGCTGCTTGCCCAAAAGAAAGAGCATTCCTTGTGTCCACTAAAGGACTGCTTGGTCGACGGGCCGCTCATCGCCCCCTCTAGGAAGCTCCAGCAAAGGGACGGGTCTTCGAGCCTGGGACTATAAGGACTTTCGCGCATTTTGTGGCTTGTCTGCCTGCAGTCTGTAGCCTACTGTGGTTCCTTCACTTCATCCTTTCCTCCTGGAGGGTGTTAGCCACAACAGATCTGTGTAGGTCGCAGTGCGCGAGGTATAACCTATAACTAATCTAACTCTCGGTGTGAAGCTATTCTAAACGAAATATCGTTATTCGTTTCCTGCGAAAAACGTCGTATCTAGGTAACGACTGGAGTAGTTTTAGGGATCTTTCTTTAGTTTATACATTGGATTTCCTGTAAATTATCAGAAGTGCTCCTCAATGTATTTTATATAAAAGGGACAACATAAAAGTTTGACTCAAGCTTACTCCAGGAAAAATGTAGCTTTTCTTACACATACAATTTACGCCAGTTAACTACTTTTCTATCACTTTCACTTCTGAAATAATCTCTCTTATATTTTAAACCCTTAAATTTTAAGTTTGTTGTCCATTCTTTTGTATTTCATATGAGCTCGTGGCTGGAGCCTTAACTATTACTTTCTCTACCACGTATATAGTATGTACAGAAGGTATTTCATTCCACCCAAAAATTCGATATCCAGATTTCACCGAAAATACATGTTTTGAGGCTCCCTGAATCCAAATTAAGCATTTTTAGAAAAATGTGCATGTGTATATCTGTCTGTGTGTTTCGTCCTACGTGATCTAGGGGTACCATGTTAGCCTCTAGTTCCTGAGGTCGCGGGTTCAATCCCGGTGGAGGGCGATTTATTTTTTAGGGCGTAAAAACTGTTAGCATGACTTCCTTCGGAAGGGAAGTAAAGCAGGTGGTCCCGAGTCGTATATTTACGTCACGTAAAACGACCTCAAGCCTTACAAAGAAGCCTCTGAGTAAAATTTCACGCCCAATGTAAAATGGGACGCTAAGACCATAAATAAAACTCAATTGTGTGTGTGTCTGTGAACAGCATAAATCTAAAGCAAAAAGTCGGATAAAGACAAAACTTGGTATTTAGGTGCAGTATCAGAAGATTTTCAAGGAAATCCTCTACCCCAAACTACCCTTTACATGGAACATTTATCGAAATTTTTGGTTTTCTAAAAATGACTCTGAAGATTTTGATTAAAATAACATATATGTAAGATATTTACATGTCAAATACAGTGTATATCTTGAATTTTCTGGGAATAGCCTATGAAGTCTATTTTGTATAATCTTGTATAACTGGCAAGCGTTAAGCCATAGACGAAAACGTACTGCACAAGAAATGTGGATATCTTTAAAACACACAATTTATTTCAAATAACTTTTTTGTGGCATCAGCCATTTCTGAGATATCCGTTATTAAAGGTTCATATTGTTCATTACTTGGTCATACTCTTAAAGTCCTGTCAGTATTCCGTTTGTTTCTCGCGATTGCATGAAAACTATAGAATTTTAAGGCCAGCATATAGCGTCCAGTTCTTAAACATTTGACTATCGCTGTTCCCTTTGTATCAATAACGAAATGTATAATGTAGCTATTTCTGCATAGGTTTATTTGGATTAAAGTGTTGTAGATAGAAAAATAAGCACAAGTAGGAATAGTTGTTTACCCACTAATCAGGACCGTATTTAGAGGGGGGGTTTCAGGGTTCAACCCCCCCGAAACTTCTGACAGTTTTATTTATTTAAATTCATAGCAAACCAATATGAGAACATGTTGACAGATAAGAGTAGGACTGCTGCTAGTAGCATATTTACAAGAAAACGGGAAACTTAATATCTTCGCCTTCTAGTTCTAGTTTAAAGAAGGGTGGGTTTTATACCCAAGCACTGCGACCTTAAGCATCCAGACTGCTAACTGAGGCTTTCGATGGTTCATCTATCTTTGGAAAGTAATTGTCAAAAATACTTGCTCTTTAATTCGCAAGAGCAGGGCAATCACATAGCAGATGAGTAACATTCTCATGTCCTTCTAGGCATCTACTACAGATAGGGTTGTTAAACAATCCCATTCTGTATAGCTTAAACTTTAGGGCACAGTGTCCTGTAATGAATCCTGTTGCCCATGCAAGTCTTCTTCTACTAAGACTGCGCAAGTACTTTGCCCGGCTGTTATCCAGGTCTGTAATAAACAACTTGGAATGTCTGCAACCCTCAATGGAGTTCCAGTAGTTCTTGTGTTCTGCTTTAGGCCAGCACTTGATAGTCTGTTTCACTGGTCTGTAGGACACCACCAGTACAGGCTCCGGACCCAAAAATGGGATTTCGCTGCCAATCTTGGCTGCTTCATCCGCTTTCTCATTGCCTGGTATACCTGTGTGTCCCGGCACCCACATAAGTTGAACCTATTGTGTTCAGCCAGTGTCATTAAGGATTCCCGGCATATCGTCGCCTTATATAGGTAAGGTGACCATACATTCCGGTTTTCGAAGCAGTCTCCATGCTTTGTACTGTAAAGTGGAATATCCTCATTTTGGTGAGCTTTTCTAGTCTATATAATCGCACCAAGTAATTTCCTTATCCATGTAACGCCTATATACTATGGAGCAGGTACATGGTAACTGTGTGAGGTACTATTAAGTTAGATCTACTCGTGGAAAACCCTCCCCGAAATTTTTTTCTGGGTACGGGCATGCCACTAATAAACGATAGAGGGTAAAGAAAGTCATGTGAATTTACAATACCAGAATTTTTTATTAATTTCGATTCTTGTCTCAGCTTCTTGTACACTACAGAGCGTATTATCTAATTGAAATAATTGATCTGCAGATGTTTATCGCAATTAACGTGAAGTACATAGCTAAGTGATGTTTTATAAAAATCGTTTGCACAATCGCTATGAGCGGAGAAAGTCGGAAGTGTTATACCTTAGATTGTTTTCTTTTTTTATTATTTCTGTGTCTTTTGTGTTACTTTGGATGTATCCATTTTAATTGCATCAGAATTTTACTTAGATTTTCTAGTTTTCCATTCTTGATTGTGTTTGAAATCTTTAATGTCAAAGCAATAAATTAAGCATTTACTTTTGAAATGAAGTTATGATAAAACATAAATGCCACTGTTGCGGTTTTAAAACTTCGATTTCGTCAGAGTTCTTTTTGTTTTGTTGGTTCTATTATTTGGCGTGGACTGAAATATGTGTGCATTGGAATATCTCAGTTTTGCTGACAGCACAAATGGAAATGCATAGTTGCATGTTGTGTTACTGTGATTTTTGCTTAGACAGCGAGTGGCACTAACCTCCTCCTGCTCTTAGACTGCAGATTATTTTATCTACTGAGTTTATTTTGATTTCTCTACCGCTCACCTATGGTGGAGGATCAAAATTGTTTCATATATTCAATATTGCAATTTCACTGAAAATACACATTTAAGAGTCCCTGATGTGTGTGTGTGTGTGTGCGCGCGCTTTTCACTCAAGATTTCTATGACACTTTGTCTAGCTTATGAAATAGGCTATATGACATTTTCTCCAATCGAATTTAAACAATGAAAACGCAGGGTGTCCTACCTTTGGTATTCTGCTATCACTTGAATATTCATAATGTATTGAAAACTAGTTTTGTATTTACATTATGTTTTTGGATAAAGACAACAATTTGGAGCTGTTTGCAATTACTTACATAAGATATTCCAGAACTTCGTGGCAGCACAAAATTGTGATAATTAAATGGAACATGTATATTTCATTCCATAGACTTGTTGCAGTATTCATCCTGGTTCAAACAATATAAGAATGAAGTATCACAGTTTTTTACTCAGGCCATTCGTAAAGCAAAGAATATTAAATATTAAGCTGTTACTTCATTCTTATGAAACCTTGCTTCATCTGTCCATAAATTAAGTTGTCATAATTTATTTTAATTATTACTTCAACAGTAAAATTAAAGGACTCTCATAATTCAACATTTTGTGGTTATATCACTAGACTAAGGTTGAAAGAGTAACAAAATTATGAAGTTAAAATGAGGTGTTCGTTTAAGACTACACAATATCGTATTATCACACATTTCTCGAACACACAGTGCAAATGCCAACCACTCCAGACTATACTAGACCTTCATTAATACCATAATGTATTGCAAAATGATTTTAGGTGCACTAAAATGTGCTAATTATAGCAGTATGTCGGTGAAGTTGGAATGCCTATAAGCGACTCATTATTGTTCTTTTTTAAGTTATACAATGGAAGTTTATAAAGAAATATGACAAGGGTAGTTATTTACACGGTTTCGAGAGGATGAATACAGATTCAGTTAGCTCTGATCGTATAACAAGCTTAAGAAGCAATGGAAGTTTGTGCGGTGTTAAAAGTTTTCTTACCTTTTAATTTTTTAGCAGTCTTTTAACAGATTTTCAAAATATTACATGGCAGTTACGCTGCACTTAGGGAGAGAGAGAGGAGGGAGAGGGGGAAAGATTGAGAAGGAGGGAGGAAGACAGTGACAGG
Organism: Deroplatys truncata; assembly: GCA_030765065.1. NCBI lineage: Eukaryota > Metazoa > Arthropoda > Insecta > Mantodea > Mantidae > Deroplatys > Deroplatys truncata. Next base: position 162,788,603 of record CM060983.1, read on the forward strand.
GAGGAGACTGAGATAGAGAAAAATTCCGCGAGTGGAGCTGCGAGTTCTACTACTTAATTACATAAATAAATGCTATTTGATTTCTAGCTGCACATTTCCCCTACAAACACTGCCCAAGATCCGCAAGGTTCGTTTTCATTGCTGTACCATCTATATTACATGTCATACTTCCATTTTTACTTTCTCTACTACGTATAGTAAGTAGGGGAAGTATTGTATTCCACCAAAAAATTCGATACCGAGATTTCACCGGAAATACATGTTTTGAGACCAATAAATAAAAAAAAAATCATTTTTAGAAACATGTCCGTGTGTGTCTGTGAACAGCATAACTCGGAAACGAACAGTCGGATAAACACCAAACATGGTATTTAGGTTCAGTATCTTCCAGAGATGCGACACGAAGGTTTTCAAGAAAATCCCCCCACCCCAGATTAACCTTTACATGGAACATTTTTCGAACATTTTAATTTTCTCAAAAATGGCTCTTACGATTTTTATTAAAATATCATATGTTTAAGATATTTTCATGACAAATGAAATTTATATCTCGAATTTTCTGGGAATGTCTCCGAAAGTATTCTTCATTGTGAATGACTTTTGCATAACTGGTAAACCATAAGAGATAAACAAAATTTTACTACACATAAAATGTAGATCGCGTTAAAATACACAATTTATGTCATACACATTTGTTTTGTTGAGTGAACCATTTTTGAGATATTGCTTGTTATTCCCTTATATTTTCCAATACTTATACTTTTTCTCAAATTCGTTATTCTTTTTTTTATGTCCTGGACATGCAAAGAGAATGGAATGCGCCACATAGCAACCAACGCTTAAAGGATTTGACTATCGCTTATAACCTACCATATTCCCCTTGCATCTACAAGAAAATTAGCCATAAGATTGACATCTCGATATCTCGATTAACATGAAGCATATGGAGAATAAGCGTTTGTAAAAATAGTTTGCACAAGAGTAGAGAAAGTCATGTGAGTGTAACATATCAGATTCTTTTTATTCAGAAAGAGAACTTTCAGCTTTCCCAAAAGTAGGGGCTGCCGAACAGACAAAGCTTAATACTTTTACAAACTATTATATAAAAACAAGAATAGCAAGAAGACAAAACATGATTATCACTGAAATAAATTCCAATTATGAGTAAAAGAAAACAACGGAAAATTCTATTTTAGAGGGGAAATTACTAAACGTGTGGCTGTTCTGCTGTTATTCATATGTTACAGAATTAAATTAATTTGAATATAGATGATTTTGGAGAATTGTGATTGAACCTTTAAGAGCAAAAACTGCAATGTTGTACATGAAATTGGTCTTGAGACTGAACTTTTTGCAAAACTCAGCAAAGGACCTCTTGCCCTAACCATCAGTCCAATAACTTCAGTGGATAATAAATTGTACTTCTCAAGGTAGTAGGGGATGGTAGGCTCGTAGATTCGATATTTTTCATTGTGTACTTCAGCTGGTTGCGTTGTTGTTCGTTCTGTTCCATTTTCAGTGTTGGAACGATGATATATCCGGATGATGAGCCTGTTGGTATGGCTAGTATGTCAATCCGACGAGAGGAGCCGTCTTGAGAGAGTCCACGCACTTCCTGAAATACTGTATGACCTTTTAGTTTTAAGGCTTCAGCAACAGTGGATCTTATTTTATGATGCCGACAATTCCGCACTGTCTCCCCGAAAGGACAGGCGCCCAAAACTTGGCCAAGGGTTTCTATCTCACTATCGCAGTGGCGACAGTGGTTACCGTCTCGTGACCTTCCTGGACAAACATTGGCAGTCATTTTTACTTTCTCTACTACGTATATTAAGTAGGGGAAGTATTGCATTCCACCCAAAAATTCGATACCGAGATTTCACCGGAAATACATGTTTTGAGACCTCCTGAATCCAAAAAAAGCATTTTTGGAAACATGTCCGTGTGTGTGTCTGTCTGTCTGTCTGTGTGTCTGTGAACAGCATAACTCAAAAACGAACAGTCGGATAAGCACCAAACTTGGTATTTAGGTTCAGCATCTTCCAGAGATGCGACACGAATGTTTTCAAGAAAATCCACCCACTCCAGACTACCCTTTACATGGAAGATTTTTCGAAAAGTTTAATTTTTTCAAAAATGGCTCTAACGATTTTGATGAAAATATCATATGTTTAAGATAATGTCATGAGAAATGAAATGTTTATCTCGAATTTTCTGGGAATGTCTCCAAACGTATTCTTCATTGTGAACGACTTTTGCATAACTGGTAAACCATAAGAGATAGACAAAATTTTACTACACAAAAAATGTAGATCGCGTTAAAATACACATCTTATGTCATATACATTTCTTTTGTTGAGTGAACCGTTTTCGAGATATTGCTTGTTATTTCCTTAAATTTTCCAATACTTATACTTTTTCTCAAATTCGTTTTTCATTTTTTTTTATGTCCTGGACATGCAAAGAGAATGGAGTGCGCCACTTAGCAACCAGCGTTAAAATATTTGACTATCGCTTAAAAGCTACCATATTTCCCTTGCATCTACAAGAAAATTACCAATAAGATTGACATCTCGATATCTCGATTAACATGAAGCATATGGAGAATAGGCGTTTGTAAAAATAGTGTGTACAAGAGTAGAGAAAGTCATGTGAGTGTAACACATCAGATTTTTAATGCTGTTTTCCATTCACTACTAGTAAGCTGGTCAGGTTGTCGAATTCACTTGTTAGCTGGAATGTATAGCTTGTATAGTACAACTCCTTTCTGAGAGAGGGTACACCAGGATTGAAATTCACGCTCTCTCAGTTCTTTTCTAAGCATCTTAACTCTCATTGGTTCATTAGGAATATTCTCAAGTTCGAGTTTCTTCAGGCATGTTTTCATCTCGTCCGGTAAGTCACGACAGGTATTGATAATGATGTTGTGGGATCTCTGTAAACTGAGACAGGCATTAATATGTTGTAAATAGGCTTCCCAGTCGGACTTGAAAAACCCTAGTCCTTTATGCTTTCTATCTGTGTACACCATAGAATCAGGTAAATCAGTAGGCAATTGTAATATTTCCTTTAGTGTTGATTTAATAAGTTTGTCAGCATCAGAAAGAAATTTAGATGGTATTTTCTTAATGGCTGTTGTCTGAAATTGATAAACCAGAGAAGGGCAGATGAAATTGCAAAGCACGTTTAATTTTTGGTAAGACTGTATGTAGGATGGCCAGGATGTTCAGTTTTTTCTTTAGTTTAGCCTGTTTGTAACAGTGTCAAATATAGCTGTATTATGATAGGTGACTCGACAAATCATTTGAAACATAACAATATTTGCAAACCAGTTTCTGTGATCTATGCACGGTTGTCTTTCTAATCCAGTAATTATATCTGGAAGATCAGCGTTACAAAATATTCCCTCTATTTTATCTATTTTCGGGCCTATCAATATGCTTTTTTTTAGCGCGAAAAGCGAAGTTTTCCCTCTTTCCAACAGCACAGTTTTCAATAATATCAAAAGTATGGAATGTCATATCGAGCGGGATGGCTCTGGTGGTAACGTCTGTGGTTCGCATTAGAGAGATCCCAGGTTCGACTCCCAGTGGCCGCCCACTCTGACTATGGGTTTTTTCTAGTTTTCCTCTGGTTCCCCTAGGAGAATGCTGGGGTGGTGTGTTCTACCACGATGTCTTCTTTCCCTCATTTCCTGTCGTTTTATATTTCAGACAGTGTCTCCAGGTTCCGTAGTACGTCTGATGGTAGTTAGAGTGCATGGCCACTGCTCTTTAGAATGAAGTAGAATATTTGTTGGTAGTTGGAAGATGCTTCACGTTTATCTGCCCCACGTATGGGAGCCAATTTGTCGCGGTCACTTCGTGTTATCTTATTACTGAGCGCCTGTTATTTTTTTACTACTTTGAATGTTGGGTTCTTTGTCCTCCGGCTAGCTATTATTACTACTCAGTCGAGCATGTCTCTTAAACAGGATGTGTAAACGGAAAGGATTTGTTACTGAAAGATAACACTTATAAAAGAATTTGTTTTTACACTTTTATTACCGTCACAATTAGTTAATTTCATATACTGACTCTTGATACACGCCCGACTGAAACTGTTATATTTTTTAGTGTTACTATAATCACTTATTTGCTGCACATTATTAATTCGCGTATTTCACATTTATAACTAACTTTACGACGCGAGAGATTCTGTAGAACTGCGTGACGTTTACCTTGTGAATTATTCTGTCAAACTGCGCGTTACCCGTCTCTGGCACGGAATTTATACTCTCTCACCCGATATGCCTAAATATTATAACCGAGCTGCTATTGGTTAATAAAACGCGCCAACTTTAGCGCCTATATTTATATTCAATCAAAATTACAAACACATATGCTCTAGGGAAGAAATTCCCTCCATTTCTAAAGAAACTCGCGCTACTCTGATGTCATTTGCTTGTCTCTAATAATTGATAAACAACTCAACCCCCTCGTTTCATTGTTACCCGCTCTTGTCAGTTTCAGAGAGGCCGTGTATACTTATTTCTTAACAATGCTTATAATTAACAAACATCTCAAATCAATCTCATACAATAATGCTTATTTACACTATAATCACTCTGGCATTTACATTGTTGTGATATAAAATACGGCCACAAGAAAAATTCCTCCCCGCTAACGACAGGATGTGCTGGCCTGCCTGCAAGGTCGCTTCGTCGTCCTCTCCCGGGACTCCGCGTCTACTGGCCCATGAAGTGATAAGATCCGCGAGTACAATAATAATCACAGCCAGAATAAAAGCTTAAGACTAATCCGCTAATAAAACAGAATAAGGAAGGAAATAAGTATAATAAGGAGATAAAAGAGAATATTAAAGATTAAGAAAAGGGGGGAATAAACATTATTACGGATGAAATAAAATAAAGTAGAGACACGTATAAATAAATCAGAATGTGAAAGGAAACGCAGGAAAAGAAAAGACACAAGGAATTCTGCCAAAAAGGCAAAACACTTTAAGTAATACAGGAAAGGCGAGCAGGAGAAACAGTTAGGTTCTATTGAAATCGTCGGAGACTCGCCGGAAAGCGGAACAATGAAACGGATGCGCTAGGCACTCATGCGGACAGAAAATCAAATCAGCCGTTAATAATGTGAAACAGAAGAGACGCTCGCAGTGCATAAGGTTGTTGAAATTTAACCAATGGTAGAAAAAGCGCAAAGTAGCTAAATAGCCAATAAGGAATAATAAAGGTCACGTGAACAGTAACGCAAGGGAACGAAACTAGAAAAGAGTCGTGAAATAGATTTTTGTCTAGGAGCAGGAGCGAGTTTTCGACACGCGAAACATGGAACACTTTGTGTCGTGAATAGCTAGAGAGAGGATGTAAAAACTTTGTATCGTGTAGAGCAAGGGAGGGAAGATGAAATATTTCGTGTAGTAAAAGATAGGGAATACAGGCTACGTGTAACAGTTTATATTAGCACAAGGGAAAGAGATATACGATAGGAAATTATCGTAGTAGAACAGTGAGAGATAGGGTAGCTAGGAATGACAAAAGTCATATTGTGTATAACTTAGAAAGAGAATAAAATCCAGGGAGAAGCACGGAAACTGTAACGGGGAAAAACAGATAGGAACGCGTCTTGTGTAAAGGGTCTTCAGTACGACAACAAGTGTGGATCTTCATAATAAATGGGCCACTGAGAGGAGCTGTGAGTATAATTCATCTCCCATCCACACAATCCCTGAGATAAGAATCCCACAATCACTTATCTTCTACCTGAGTAGCCGGCAATAATCTTTCCGTACCCGAAATCCTAAGCCAAGTTCCTACACACCAGAAAACGTCATATTTACCAAAATCTTGCTACACCCAGCGGGGTGTTTCGAACCCGAAATGATAGGGACTTCCGTGCTCTCTACAGGCACAAGCATTCCTAAGCACATGGATTAAAAGCATCTACCTCAAACCATATGTAGTACAAAGAATGTTAGCACAGCGACAAAATGTCATTGACGCCAGGTAAAAATGGTCTGGTGAATGCTGTCTACAAACGCTTACGTCAACACCAACAGACTGATGGAGCGGTGGTTTGTTACCTGAAGCCCAGTAACAGTTCAATTTATTTCCTTTTGTCCTGGTTGTAATGCTTACAAGTTGTTATGCCCAGTCATCAGATAAGAGAATGAAAGTGTTAAGGACATTCAACCCTTTCTTCCTTCAAGAAGCATGTGGTACATTATATGGATATGCCCACAATTTAAATGCCCTCATAACGGCAAGGGTTCATCAAAAGCTCTCACAGAACATAATGATTGTCACAGTTTAGAGAAAACTAGAAATTATGCGATTTCAACATTAATGTTTCTATTATTTGAAGATTTCATAACGGTCTTATTCTCTTAAGCCTCTGTAATGCTCTCTAATAGATATTCAAGGATATCACTAAACCGTTTGCAATTTTAATGCTTTTACCCCACGACAGATATACGCCCAGTTGGAAGACATTTAAGACAAATCGCATGGTTTCCTGGTTGGAAACTGTCATTTGTAAAGGTTAATTAATATTAAAATTCCAATAAGGATGAAACACTTTCATAGGGAACTTTGGTGTATTTCTAAATTCGGAAAGTTATATTGTCCTTCTGCATATTAAGTCTCACTCGCTTAAAATACATAGAGAGAATTTGAAAGAAAATAAAGGGAAAAAAGGGGACAAAAGCCCTGGTGGTAAAAATCACATGGCATTCTTGACCCATTATAATTTCAAAGTACTTTACTAAGTGCTTACTAAAATGTTATTTCTTCTATTCAGTTCCTGGTAATCATAATAAATGTGTGCATAGAAATTGTTTTAGATAAGTAATGCTACAGCTCAGACGCATGAAACCAGTTAGTTAATAAACGAAATGGATACATACCAGGCGCGAGGGGAAGAGAAACAAAACTGTGGTCACTTGCTTGGAATTTCAGATAAATTAGAAAATATAATTTGACCGCGTCTTATAACCGAGGTTTTACAACGCGGATTGACACACTCCTTGAAATAGTTTCCATAGATTGAATTTTAAATATGGTTATCTAGGCACGGTTTTACCATATTTCTGGAGGAATAATCCAGACATATGGCAACGCGGCGCCGCGTGATATTTCTAATTTATTTTGCTATTTTGCCTCATTTTGTACAACATTTTGTAATTGCTTTCTCATTAAAAGCACCACATTTGACTCAAAAATTTTACATTGGAATTTCGTCAAAACTGAATCCCCCTACCGAAAGGTGTGTGTGCGTGTCCATCCGTCCATCCCTCGTCCGTCTCTCTGTGTCTGTCAACACCCTAACTCTAATACCAAAAACTTGGCTTAATATAATATTTCATATTTGAGTTGGACAGTGCCGAAAGAGATCAGGGCAAATATTTTAAATAAAATCGCAATCTAATTAATCCTGAAATAGAAAATTCTTGCTTACGTCCTTAACTATTTGGATTAGCATGCACGTCTGGAATTTTCTGTGAAAGCTCAGTGAAGCGAGGAAAGTGGGAAAATAACATACGCAAGTGACATAATTGTGTTACTTATAAAGTTTAAAATGTAAAGTGTGTTAACAACGTATACATGTTTTATTGTGTTTATTCACTCATTCTAAGGAATAAAGGAGTCATTCAGAATACATCAGTGTCATGACTTCATGAGTATAGCGATCCCGGCTTATTCTCACGTACTGTACAGGGACTCAACATTTGTAGGTATAGAAAGCATACAGTAGGCTAAAGCAAGAGTCAAACTCTTAAAAAGTGGATAACTAAGTGATATCTTTGAAATTCCGTGCTCTTTGCATGACCACAAGAAAATAATAGCTTAACACTTGAAAAAAGTATAATTTGAAAATCAAAAACCGATATCAAAGAATATCTTGGAAATGAATAATGCCACAAAAGCTTTATTTTACATAAACTGTATGCTTTAATAAGAGCTACATTTTGTTATGTAGTAAGATCTCTAATGGTTTATCAATTATCAAGATTCATTCAGAATGAAGAAGACTTCACAAGTTATGAAATTCTATATTTGTAGGCATATTTTAATTGTCATACAAATATCTTAAACATACATTATTTTAATAAAAATCATTAGGGCTATTTCTGAGGTAATGTTCCATGTGAAAAGTAGTATGGGTTGGGGGATTTTCTAGAAAATCTTTGTGTTTGCACCTTTGGAAGACACTGAACTTAAATGCCAAGTTTGGTATTTAATCAACTTTCCGTTTTTAAGTTATGCCATTCAAGTACAGACACACAATCATGCATATAGATATTTTTTCTAAAAATCTGATGTTACGTTCACATGCCTTTTTCTACCTACTATGGTTTATTTGTAAATACCTATAGCTTTCTCACTGAAGTTTACAAAGCTGGAAAACTGTAACGGATAGACAAAAACTAGTAGAGAGAAAATATACACAGCTCATTAAAATATACAATTAGTGTCAAATAATACTTTTTGGAGTATTAGGTATCTCCGAAATATTTATTGCAGTGTATTTACATTTTCCCAAGTATGCCAACTAATTCAGCATATTTGGGAATATTCTTTTGTTCCGCACGATAGTAACAAAAATGGTCTTATTATGTAAAAACTGAGCTTAATCGCGTCAATCGTGTATATTCCAAGTCGTAATGCTCATTTGAAACACTCGTGAACAAAGACCCTATCATCCAGCAAAATACGATTTGTGATCATTGAGGCAGTATTTTTACCTTCTTTACTACGTATAGTAAGTAGGGGAAGTATTGTATTCCACCCAAAATTCGATACCGAGATTTCACCGGAAATATATGACTTGAGACCCCCTGAATCCAAAAAAAGCATTTTTGGAAACATTTTCGTGTGTGTGTGTGTCTGTCTGTCTGTCTGTCTCTGTATGTGTGTGTCTGTGAACAGCATAACTCAGAAACGAACAGTCGGATAACACCAAACTTGGTATTTAGGTTCAGTATCTTCCAGAGATGCGACACGAAGGTTTTCAAGAAAATCCCCCCACCCCAGATTACCCTTTACATGGAAGATTTTTCGAAAATTTTAATTTTCTCAAAAAATGGCTCTGACGATTTTGATTAAAATCTCATATGTTTAAGATATTTCTATGACAAATAAAATGTATATCTTGAATTTCCTGGGAATGTCTTCAAAAGTATTCTTCATTGTGAACGACTTTTGCATAACTGGTAAACCATAAGAGATAGACAAAATTTTACTACACAAAAAATGTAGATCGCGTTAAAATACACAATTTATATCATATACATTTTTTGTTGAGTGAACCATTTTCGAGATATTACTTGTTATTCCGTTAAAGTTTTCAATAATTTTCTCAAATGGGAATTTGTTATTCATTTTTTTGTCTTGGATATGCAAAGAGTATTAATCTGTGGGAAAGGGAATGGTGCTGCACCTAGCAACCAGCTATTAAGAGATATGTGTGTGCTTAAAGGCTACTGTGTTTCCAAATTGCCCTTGTAAATATATATTCCCCTTACATCTACAAGAAAATTAGCTATAAGATACACTCTGCAAACTTTTATCTAGATTAACATGCAGTAGATGGGGAATAAGCGTTTGTAAAAATAGTTTGTACAAGAGTAGAGAAAGTCATGTGAGTGTAAGACATCAGATTTTTTTGTCTTGTATATGCAAAGAGTATTAATCTGTGGCAAAGAGAATGGTGCTGCACCTAACAACCAGCTATTAAGAGATATGTATATGCTTAAAGTCTACTGTATTTCTATATTGCCCTTGTAAATATATATTCCCCTTACATCTACAAGAAAGTTAGCAATAAGATAGAGCCTGCAAATGTTTATCTCAATTAACATGAAGTAGATCGAGAATAAGCGTTTGTAAAAATAGTTTGTACAAGAGTAGAGAAAGTCATGTGAGTGTAACGCATCAGATTTTTAATATTTAAATGATTTCAGTCTAATTATATAATATATAAATTCAATAACAGCCCGCCTTAAAGAAATATGTGTATGCAACAATATATAAAAAGTGTATATTACAGTCATTGTATATGTTTATATTATTGTATACATGTGTAATAATGTTATGTGAATGTATTACGTAGTTTAATAATGTTGGAGCTGTGAGAATAATAGGTTAAAAGTTGCTAACAATGAGGTAACCTTACGGCAATAATGAATTAGAAAGTGTAATAATGCTACTAGTCATTCTTGGAGCAACAATAATGTAATTTTTGATACAGTTTATTAAATAGCCAATCAACAACCAGAAAAAAGTTTAAGTTAAATAAAAGTATTCTATTTGAGTAGGATTAGCCAATCAGAAACTAAAATGGAGAAAAATTTCCAAATTCAGTTGCCAGTTGCTTGTAGACAGTGTTACTAACCGGACGCGGAATGCGTCCTCGAGAAATTTAATAGGTATTCAGTGTGAGACGAAAATAGTGTTAAAAAGTGCAAGTAATTAATATAAAAGCAAACCTCACAGCTCTCTCTCTATATCAGTGAAGTGTTATTTAAATCGTGTCAAGCATTAATAAAAGGAGTGAAGTAAAATTATAATCTGTGTAAGCCTACATTCTTCATTGGCACCACAACCCTGCAAATACATTCATGTCTCTAAAAATAAATACTGACGCAGCCGAGGCAAACATAAATATATAATATTTAAAGAAACAGTCAAAATTACAAAGTTAATGTTTTTAAACTTGGGGCAAAGGCTAGCGGAAACTTTTTACCACATGTGCGGTTGCTACTACTTCAGGTTTGGCTCCCCAACAGTCGAAACATAATACATCTTCTTCAAACTGACTTTCCATACGTAGCAGCAACAATACTACTTCAAATTGACGCCCAAAGTGTGGTGCAAATAAAGCTCCAAACAACGTAAAGACAATACCTACTTCATCATTTAGACTTTCAAAACATCAATAATGAAATTAAATTAACAAATAAATAAGTAAGAATCTATATTAAACCTTTTGTTCGTTTTGTCAGGACAATTTGCCCCTTGAACTGAGTCTCTACTGAAAATATCGGTTCAAACGTCTCAGAAAGATTGATGTATACTACGAATAAAAGCAGTTCTGACATATCTTCGATGGTTTGTGATAAATAAGCCCCGCCATTGGGCAACAAATGGTAATTTGCTTATTTCCTACCCCAAATATTGCAACTTTTCTAACGCTTTAAAGTTTGATGTGAGTTTTTGAAAAGAGATTCAGCACCAGCATAACTGAATAGAATAGTTTCTTAAATTAACGAAATAACTTTGTCTTAATGCTATATTGGCAACTGACATTTTATTCGGCTGAAAAATATCCTGAGCTATTTATTATGTAAAAGTACAGGTGCGTATCACAGAGGGGCCCCCGGAACCGGGGCAGAGCACCGCATGAAGGCCAGTTGGCCCATTGTGCTTCTAACGTAACCCCTGGGAGGGAAGGATGACGGCAGAGACTCGAAGGTAGAGTAGATTTGGATGCCGACGGGCGCAAGCATGTACAAGGTCCCTAACGTTTCCAGATAGAACCCATCCGACGCCGTCCGGTCCCTGAACGTAAGCCACCAACCTTCACGGTCTCCCGGAGAGGAGCTCCACACTGAGGAGAGACCTAACTAAGCGGTACCGCCAGGGAAGAAACCCTTACCGAGCGCAAGCCACCGTCCAACCGCAACCCGCCGTACATCGTCGTCTGGTCCTACAACCCTGAAACAGATGACAAGGATGATGATGGGTACAGGAAATGAAAGGAAGGAGAGTCGTGGTAGAAGATGAACCACCCCAGCATTCGCCTGGCGACCCGGGGAAACCATGAAAAACCCATGGACCAGAATGAGCGGTCGTCGAGGATCGATCCCGGGACCTCCCGAATGCGGCCCACAGACGCAACTACTGAGCTATCCCGCTTGGCTTTTATTATGTACTGTCACATGTCCCTAATAGAAGGGACAAACAAAAATAGAACAACGCCGTGCTATAGAATTTTTTCTTGTGATCTGGAGCTCTTTAACCTAACCTAATATAGCCTATAAGCAACTAGTGAACGACTGGAAAAAAATTAATACTGCACTACTGTAAATTGAAATAATTCATTTTTAATAATCTGGGCTTTCAAACACTTCAGTTCACTCTCTTCATAAAGTGCATTTAATTGTTCATTTTAAGTGGCTGTGCTTTGCATTCTCACCCTTCATAATAAGCACTACGTAACTCCATTTTACTCAGTTGTCGAAACATCTAATTTAGAATGTAGCATTATTTCATAAATAGCAGCATCAAGATTTGTGATTATGAACTAGATGTGATCACAACTTTTATATATCACTGAAAAACTAACAGTTATTGAAATATCGTCCATAATTCACAAGCCGGCGTATATGTAAACCTGGTAACTTAAAGATTCAAAGATTGTCAAGATAGAAGTTTATGCATTTATTGTAGATTGCTGAAATTGTATTAGTATTTACCACTTGATTTATCAGCTAGAATACACGTGTGCTTCATTTGTTTACAGTTTATATATGTCATAATTGGAAAAATATTATATTGCTTATTGCTAATAGTGATAATTAACATCAAGTGAGGTTAATTTCCTTGCAAAGTGATATCTAAGGATAGAAACAGAGATCAGGATGAAAGAAGTCGATATTTGTGAGTATGGTTGTTGAGACAGCCACCGAATTAGAATGCGTCAACCCTTAGTTTAGGAAAATAACAGGTGACACAGAGATGAAAACAGTGATAGTGCTAATACTGTAGTTTGTTCTCCTGTTGTAATATATTCCTCTGTGCAGGGCATTTATGAGAAAAATATCTGATGTGTTATATTCACATGACTTTCTCATCCTGATGTACTATATTTTTACATTCTCTACTACGTATAATAAGTAGGGGAAGTATTGTATTCCACCCAAAAATTCGATACCGAGATTTCACCGGAAATACATGTTTTGAGGCCCCTGAATCCAAATAAATATTTTTGGAAACATGTTCATGCGCGCGCGTGTGTGTGTGTGTGTGTGTGTGAACAGATAACTCAAAAACGAAAAGTCGGATAAATATCAAACTTGGTATCTGACTTTAGCATCTTCCAAGGATGCGACAAAACATTTTTAAGAAAATCCACCCTTACTACCCTTTACATGGAATGTTTTTCGAAAATTTTTATATTCTCAAAAATGGCGTTAACGATTTTAATTAAAATAGCATATGTTTAAGATATTTTCATGGCAAATGAAACGTATGTCTTATATTTTCTGGGAATGTCCCCAAAAGTCCCTTTCATCCTGAAAGACTTTCGCATAACTGATAAACCGTAAGAGATAGACAAAGGTTTACTACACAAAAAATGTAGATCTCGTTAAAACACACAATTTATGTCATATACTTTTTTGTGGAGTGAACTATTTCCGAGACATTCCTTGTTATTTGTTTGAATTTTTCAATACCTTTTCTCCAATGGGAATGCATTATTGGTTTTTTTTATGTCCTGAACATGTAAAGAGAATGGAATGCTCCACATAGCGACCAGCTCTTAAAAGATTTGACTATCGCTTAAAGCCTACCAGATCCCCCTTGCACCTACAAGAAAATTAGCAATAAGATAGCTTCTGCAAACGTTTATCTCGATTAACATGAAGTAGATGGAGAATTATAGTTTGTACAAGAGTAGAGAAAGTCATGTAAGTGCAACACATCAGATTTTTCTATCTCTGTTGCAAAATTATCTTACGAAAGCTTATTTTTCTATATATTTCGTGTTAATAAAGATAAACGTTTCATTATACATTCCATTGTAGGTATGAGGAGGATACAGGAGACGAAGCCCTAGTCATCTCTACGAAAAGCGGGTCGTTATAATTATGCTGACCGAGCGGGATGGCTCAGGCGGTAACGTCTGTGGCCTGCATTCAGGAGGTTGTGGATTCGGTTCCCGTTGCCAACCTTCCTGACCCATGGATTTTTTTCGGAGTTTCCCCGGATCGCCAGGCAAATGCTGAGATGGATCATTACATTTCCCGAATTTCCTGTCCCTCCATTTCATCGCCATTCTCATTTCACTTCACCTTTTATCTGCTTGGTCTCTTTCAGGGTTTCAAGTGTCGACGCGAGGTCTCGGGGTGTTCATGGCGGGGTAAAAGGATGTTCTAAGGAAACCTTCGTCCCCGGGCTGCGAGCGCTCTCCGGAGATGTGTAAGCCCAGAGGGGAGAGGTGCGCCGGCTGCACCAGCCAGCACCTGGGGAGTTCAAATCTGTAAATAGTAGGGACTCTGCGCTCTTTCGCTTCGTGCTCTCATCGAGACAACATGGGAAGAAAGTAGAAAACCGCCGCAGCCGCAAAGCCCGCTCCTTGCGAGGCAACCATCGCCGACGAAGAAGATGACCAGCTTCCCGCCTCATCGCCGCCGCCAGCCGAAGCATCCAGCGCCTCCTCTCCTATCAGCGCAGCCAACCACTCACCGCTGACCAGCGTGCCTGCACGCTTCTCCGCTGTTGTCCGGGGAGTGCACCGTCAGCTCCCGGACAGTTTGTTGCTCACCGCCGCCCAGCGCTTCTGGCCATCTGCGGCCAAGGCGACTAGGATTAAGAACGACAGAGGTCCCACACCGCTGGTCCGACTAACCTTCGTGGAGGAGGAAGACTACTCGGCCCTACACGCAGGAATGCCCTTATTAGGGCAAACCCTGGTGATCGAGGCTAGCCGCAGTGTGCGACCAACTCCATGCCGCCGCTGCTGCCTATACGGGTACACAGCCGCGTCTTGTGACGCCGCACCCCGCTGCCACTACTGTGGCAACGGGATCAACACCTCCGACTGCAGGGCACACGACCTGACACACCGCCGCCGCTTCTGCGCCTCCTGTGGGGGCAAGGGGCACTACACTGGCCAGGCCGTCAGCCCACTCTACCCTCGTAGAGCCACGCCGAACTCCTCAGAGACACCGCAGAACCTCACACCTACGACGCCGAACATCACTTCATCCAGCGACTCGCCACAGATCCAGGAACAACTAGTAGCCACGAACCAACTCCTCCACCAGCAAACTACGACCAACACAACCATCATCGAAGCCATCCAGGACCTCCACGCTGAGATGCTAAACCTTGCCAGCAGGCTGAATACCCTGGAAGAGCAGCTCAGCGCGCAGTTTACTGGAGTCGCCGATATCATAGACGAATCCCACGACGTTACCAAGAAGCGTCTGATCAACATGAACAGCCACTTCAACGAACGACAAGAATGCTTGGACCAAATAAACAGACGCACCCTGGACATGGACAGCTGTCTCAGTAAGATGTTAATCGTCATGGAGACACGCTTCACAGACGTCATCACGCGCATCAACGAGACCAACATGGAAACCCTTGCTGAGATCGACAGACTACGACAGCCACCTCCTCCAGTATATCATCATCAACAACGACGTGCCAACTCCCGGAGATAACAGGCCCGGGAGTGGAGCCTTCATCTCCTGTTAACTCACCACCGACACTCCGATGCCCGGAGGTAACAGGCCCGGGCTCGGTACCATCATCAACTGTTAAGCCACCACTGTTTCCTAGGTTACTGTCAGGGCTTCGGCCATGACTTTTACCTATTCCCTACTGAGGAGTGTGTCCACTTTGGACCTCTCCGTTTTTATTTAGTAATTACCCATGAACCGCAGGTTTGCTTCGGCGGTACCAGCCATCACAATGCCAATTATGCCCCCAATAAATAGCGCCACCACAGAACAAGATCCTTCTTTTCCTCTTCCTTTTTCCTTTCTACAACCTATATATATATATATATATATATATATATATATATATATATATATCTGTTTTTCCTTAAACCTTTATTCCTGTTTCCCTCCCCCCCAAAAAAAACTCTGCCTGTCGTGCCTCGTGGTCCGGCCGCCCTCTGTCTGCACTCACCTCATCCCTCCCTACCGGGGGCACCCTGTCAGGGGCCTAGGCACAAGAGATCTGCGTAGGTCGAGGTGCTAAGCCCATCTCCGCTTCTAGTCCTGTCCTATCCTATAATTGTGCTAGTTTTGGCATGGCATCATACGAAACACACACATGGAGTTTTAGCACCTCAAAAAGTTAAAAGTACTGGAAACTTCAAACCATAACAACGAATGTTTCGCAAATGATTAAAGTCACAAAAAATTGTTTAACTAAAATCGCGCGTTCTAAAGAGATTTACATTTTTGAGAGGTAGGCTTTTGTCTATCTCTAATGCTTTACCAGTAACACAAAACCAAACAACATTCATTTATAATGAAAAGTACTTCAAGGCTATTCGTAAAAAATCCATGGTATATATTTTGTTATCATGGAAATTTCTTACATATACCTATGGTGTTTTAATCGATTCAAAATCATTAGAGACATGTTTGAGAACATGGAAAATTCAGAAGCATTTTCTATGCAGTGTAGTTTGGGATGAGGAATTTTTTTGAAAATCTTCGTGTCACATCTTTGGAAGATCCTACTTCAATACGAAGTATAGTAATTATCCTACTTTTCGTTTACGAGTTATGCTGTTTAGGAAAACACACACAGAAAGACACATGCATTCATACACATATAGCTACACACCGCTCTCGGGACTTTTTCTAAAATTTCTTTTTATTTCTTCTGTTTGTTGTTTTTTGTTATTTTTGTATTGGTTATTTATTCGCGGGTCTCAAAATATGTATCTACCTCGATGAAATCTCAATATCAATTTCTGACTGGAACTCAATACTTCCCCTACCCGCTATACCTAGTACGTGCTAGAGAAAGTAAGCATTGAACAGAAGTCATATTTCAAAAGGAAAAAGAACAAAAAAACTTTTGCACCAGATTTTAATACTTTGATAACTTTCGTATCAAACGTTTTAATGAAGCCATTACTTTTATAAAAATATTTCACAAAATTGAGAAATATTACAGGTAGTGCACATAGATTTGTACTCTGATTTCATTTACGATAGCATAAGATGTTTTAAGAATTGAAATCTTTGGTTTAATACCAAAATATTCCAAATCTTGAATTGATCGAATGTTCGAATTGCATTTTTTCTCTTGATAGCATGAGATATTGTTTGTTTAAATTGTTAAACTCTGTCTGTCCCGAATGTCTCAAATGTTTACTGGGAAGTCTTTAACTAAGCTTGAGATATGCTTGCATTTAACATCGATTCATAAACCCTTAAATTAAAACAACAAGATGTTTTTACATGTCGCTGTTGCTTTAGAGTTGCACACACTGAATGTTCAGAAAAATGTGTGAATAAAATATACAAGTCATTCAATATTTCGAAATGAGCAAATGTCCATCATATGAGACGGAAAACTAATTCTTAAGACACTATTCTTCTTTTTCCTTTTCTTTTCTTTGCCAGCATTAGTTATGGGTATTAACTAAACAAAATTGACTATTGTTTCACACTAAATGTTAGAGTATTCCTTACTTTCCAAATCTTTCCCTGTTTTCATTCGTTTTTATGTTTACCGAGCATTTTTATGCCAATCCAAAAACAAGTTTCAGTGGTGATTTTTCAAAAAGAGTCTTAACAAACATTCCTAATGTAAAAATGAACAAAAATAAAGAAAGAAAACGGATAGAGGATAAAAGGGATACAAATAAACACATGTCAGCAAGTAGCGCAGTAGTGCAGCAGATGTGCTTTAAAGAAAGCAAGAAGAAATGCAGTTGCAAATGTTATTTATTAATTGTTTCCAAAACTCGATTCAGCGTATATTGCGTTTGTATGCTTGAGCAGACAAACATTTTTTCAAGTACTTTGTTGAATTTAAAAGCAGTATGAGGGTAAACTACTTACTGCGAGTGAATCAATGAGAAGAGATGCGCAGAGAAGGTAACAAACACTTCTTTGCATCATGGTTGTGAAGATACTGTAACATGAGGCAATGAGTCTGCATTACGTCTGTAAAGCTAACCTTGAGCTGCAGCTGGATATAGACACGTTCGGTCGTTGCAAACAGGAAGAATATCTTGTGGACAACAATCACGATGTTCCCAAGTGACTTCCGTATAAGTTCCGCCTAATAATAGCCCCACGGATTAGATTCAATTTCGGGATATAATGCGGGAGTAATTGCTGTGATAGAATTAAAAATCTACAGTTTCCTGATTATTTTATTGGAGTTACGAGGGCTGTCCCAGAAGTACCCGACCTACAAAGAAAACAAAAAAAAATTTGGAAAAAAAAGTCTTTATAGTCTCCTTTCACCTCGATACACTTTTCCCAGCGGTGTTCAATAGCTTCGATACCCCGTTTATACTGAGAACCACGAGTTCTGCAAAATAGGCATCAACTACAGACTCCAGCTCTTCACTGTTGACAAATCTTTTAGCACCAGGTATTTCTTCAACTTTGGAAATAGAAAATAATCAGAGGGGGCTAAATCTGGCGAATACGGTGGATGAGGATGCAATTCGAACTTTAACTCATTTATTTTGGCTATGGCGATAATGATGTGTGAACTGGTGCATTGTCTTGATGAAACAACACTTTCTTTTCCACTAAATGCGACCGTTTTTGCTTGATTTCATCATTCAAATGCTGCAATAAGTTTCCATAATACTCGGAATTGTTTGCTTTTCCTTTTTGAAGACAATCAATGAAAATTATTCCACACACACATTCCAAAAAACTGACACAATGACCTTGCTTGCAAATAGAACTGTCTCATCTTCTTTGGAGCCGATTCTCCCCTTTCAAGCTACAGTTTTGACTGTTCCTTCGTCTCAGGTGTGAAGTGATGGGCTCATGTTTCATCCATGGTTATGAATCGACGCAGAAGCTCGGCTTTATTGCAGCAAAACATCGCAAAACACTGGACTGGAACATCCTCACGATGCTGCTTTTGTTTCATTGTGAGTAAACGCGGCACCCATCCTGCGCACACCTTTCTCATGTCTAAGTTTTCAGTTAGTGTGGGATGTACAACACTTTTGAAATGCCTACGATGTCTGTTAGCTCGCGCACTTTCGATCGACGGTCATCCAATACCATGTTGTGGATTTTCCTCATAATTTCTGGCGTGGTCACCTCATTTGGCCGACCACTGCGATGTTCGTCTTGGCAGCTCGTACGGCCTCGCTTAAGCTCTGCCACTCAATATTTTACTGTTGTAAACAAAGGAGCAGACTCCCCAGAGTAGAAGCTAGCACAGCTTTAATATTAGTTGGACTAAGACCTTTCAAATGAAAGTATTGTGTTACATAACGATGACCAGTTTTATCCATGTTTATAAATTTGCTGAGAGCGTTCACTATTGATGGCTGCCAAACAATTACTAAACAACGTAGCATCGTCAAACTTCAAAGTTAAGCTTTATAGGGGTGGTACTTCCTACCACAGTCATTTGTTTGAAACAACAACCGCTATCTATACATCAAGTCGGGTACTTCTGGGACTGCCCTCGTAGTGCGCTGCATTTACTGATAAGCATTTTTCATTACACACGGCTACAATGTGTGCAATTTGAGGATAAATAAATTGCGAAAACTATCACATAGCTCCGGCTGGTTTCTTTGTATGATATGAGTAAGTGTTATGTTCCCATTATGGGTTTCCAGACCAAGATGGTTGTCATGTGAAGTGAGTATCTTCACATGGTTCTGACTAGTTATTACCTTCTCTACTACGTATTGTATTCCACCCAAAAATTCGACACCGAGATTTCAGCAGAAATACATGTTTTGAGACCTTCTGAATCCAAAAAAATCATTTTTGGAAACATGTCCGTATGTGTGTGTGTGTGTGTGTGTGTGTGTGTGTGTGTGTGTCTGTGTCTGTGTCTGTGTGTGTGTGTGTGTGTGTGTGTGTGTGTCTGTGAACAGCATAACTCAGAAACGAACAGTCGGATAAACACCAAACTTGGTATTTAGGTTCAGTATTTTCCAGAGATGCGACACGAAGGTTTTCAAGAAAATCCCCCCACTCCAGATTACCCTTTAAATGGAACATTTTTCGAAAACTTTAATTTTCTTAAAAATGGCTCTAACGAGTTTTATTAAAGTATCATAGGTTTAAGACATTTTCATGACAAATGAAATGTTTATCTCGAATTTTCTGGGAATGTCTCCAAAAGTATTCATTGTGAACCACTTTTGCATAAGAGATAGACAAAATTTTACTACACAAAAAATGTAGTTCGCGTTAAAATACACAATTTAAGTCATAAACATTTTTTTGGTTGAGTGAACCATTTTAGAGATATTGATTGTTATTCCCTTAAATTTTCCAATACTTATACTTTTTCTCAAATTGGTTATTCATTTTTACTTTCTCTACTACGTATAGTAAGTAGGGGAAGTATTGTATTCCACCCAAAAATTCGATACCGAGATTTTGAGGAAATACATGTTTTGAGACCCCCTGAATCCAAAAAAAAGCATTTTTGGAAACATGCCCGTGTGTGTGTCTATGTGTGTGTCTGTCTGTGAACAGCATAATTCAGAAATTAACAGTGGACAAACACCAAACTTGGTATTTAGATTCAGTATCTTCCAGAGATGCGACACAAAGGTTTTCAAAAAAATCTCCCCACCCCAGATTACCCTTTACATGGAACATTCTTCGAAAATGTTAATTTTCTCAAAAATGGCTCTAACGATTTTGATTAAAATATCATATGTTTAAGATACTTTCATGACAAATAAAATGTATATCTTGAATGTCTCCAGAAGTATTCTTCATTGTGAACGACTTTTGCATAACTGGTAAACCATAAGAGATAGACAAAATTTTATTACACAAAAAATGTAGATCGCATTAAAATACACAATTTATATCATACACTTTTTTTTGTTGTGTGAACCATTTTCGAGATATTGCTTGTTATTCCCTTAAAGTTTTCAATACTTATTTTCTCAAATGGGAATTCGTTATTCACTTTTTTTCTTGGATATGCAAAGAGTATTAATCTGTGGCAAAGAGAATGGTGCTGCACCTAGCAACCAGCTATTAAGAGTAATGTCTACGCTTAAAGGCTACTGTATTTCTATATTGCCCTTGTAAATATATATTCCCCTTACATCTACAAGAAAATTAGCAATAAGATAGAGTCTGCAAATGTTTATCTCGATTAACATGAAGTAGATGGAGAATAAGCGTTTGTAAAAATAGTTTGTACAAGAGTAGAGAAAGTCATGTAACACATCAGATATTTTTGACACGCAATCTTAGAACAGTTAGCTGATAATATGTTGTAACTTTTTGTTTGTGAACTGACTTATTCCACTTTAAATGTTTTGCTGCTAATACTTCTGTTTGGTAAGACATCGGAGTTGGTTTCATCACGAGCGGGACGCAATATAACCTTGACACCATTACCACAATTGGCAAGCTGACCTTATTATGATTATTTGAGAAGATTCTGCTGCATTAGTTTGCTCTTATGGGCAGCCAACAAACAAACAAACAAACAAAGCACAAAAACGCTTATTCAGTTCGGTATCCTCTAGTGTCATCAGTACAAATGCGGTTGCACTTCCTGATGCCCATACCGTAGCGTCAAGAGCGTTTAAACCATCTAACAGTTCGTTTCACTTTAGTTCTAGAATCGTTGAAATTCCTGGATTTCGAATGGGTACTGTGTACCTGTATTCCATTGTTTTAGTGTTTGCCAGACATGCTGTTTGTACTAGAACTTATGGTATAAAGATATATAACATCTGTGTCGAGAGCAGCTAGTAACCAATTGTTTAGAGCTTAGGTTAACCAGCTTTTAGAGCTCATCTCAAGTATCTATTTCAGTGCAAGCTTGCTTTGTCTGGTAATTGTTGCTAATTACTACGCAAATATCAGATTTCTGTCCACGTTAGTCTAGATGGTCTAAACTTTCAAGTAATTTTTAGGAGTTAAAGCTTTTTAAATCAATAATGAAGTTACGTTTAAGTTAAACTATGTTCGGTTTAACCTTAGGGGAATTTGAATGAAAAATAAGGTATTTTTACCTTATGATATATATTTTGTTCCCTGAAAATACAAAATGAATTCGAACTCAATTTTGAAAAATCTGGAACTAAAACCTTTTGTTTTATGTGGTTAGTTTTATCAATTTTTAAAATTTGATACTTAAATTTAAAAACTATCTGCTCATATAAGCATTTAGTTTATATAGTTAGAAATTAATGTGGTACAAAGCTTATTCGTTGCTCGAGTTTCTATACCGTGAGATATTAACAAATATCTTTGAAACTTGATAAAGGATGAGAAGTTTAATTGTTTAGAAATTCATAATGTTTTATAAACTTTAGTGAACATTTTGTGGCCACTTGTTAAACATATTACCGGTGCAATTTACGACTAAAGTTCGTATTTGAAGCGTATACAGCAGTAATGCTATCGGAAGGAAAATAATATTTAGCCCATCTTCCTGTTTCATTCTTTGGATTGCTTACCGTCCAAGGGTTCCTATTGTATTTATATATACAGAGTTGACACATGGTTCAGTTTACTGCAAGACACGAAGTTAGAAGGAGAAAATAAAATGAAGTGAAGTAAAAGGCAACCCTGGTATAAATCGAGGCTTATAACGAACGCAATAAAATACCATTCGATATTTAAAATGTCAGTCCCTGGATAAAAATTATTTTTACATTTAGTATTTCATATTTTTGGTTTTACATAAAAATATTATTTCATAAAGGTAGGTATATTAAGAGGTCGTCTCCTTAGCGCGATGGTAGTGCAGCGGGAGACCCGGGTTCGATTCTCGGCAACAGCGTGGGAATTTTTTCCCGCTGGAGACCTGACCGGTGTGCACTCAGAGATCCCTGAGGGGCCAATTAAGGAGCTACATGGTCGAAAATTAGCGGCTGCAGATTGAGAAGACTACATATACCCGCCGGGAGGGATCCTGGGTACTAACCACGTTCCCCCCTCCAGTACTGCATCCCACTCATAACTGTTGTGGGGAGAGGAGAAGAACGCAGCGGCAGGGCGATAGGTCCTGACCCAGCAACAGGCTATTTAGGCATATTAAGAGTTATGAGATATATGCATAAAACTAAAATTGTGAAAGAAGGTAGCAAAACCTTAATGTATAGTTTCAAGTTGCGACATGAAGATTTTGACGAAAACACCCCACCGCAAATTACCGCTCATGGTTTTTGTGATATTCACCATTTTCGAGATATTCTTTGTTATTGATTTAAATTTTCAGATAATTTATATGTTTTTCAAGTGTTATGACGCTATTCTTTCTTTTTCTCGTAGTTGTGCGAAGAGTAGGATATCAATGTCGTTACATAGAGACATTGTTTTTAAAGATTTTACTATCGCTTCGACCTCCTGTATCCTCTTGTATCTACACTGAAATAAACGCAAACATCTGCAAAAGTTTGTGTCGATTAACACGAAGTAGAAAGAATAACCTTTGTAAGAATAGTTTGTAGAAGACTTGGTAGAGAGAGTCAAGTCAATGATGTATCACGTGAGATTTTTCTTTTGCCTTTTTTTTCTATACAGCGAAACGGTTGGCTTTCTTGGTGATGTCTTTCTTCTATGGTAATCATTTTGTTCATTGTTTTTTCTCTTACCTATGAATTTTCCAAAGAAATTGAATTAGAAATTCATAACGTTTTATAAACTTTAGTGAACATTTTGTGGCCACTTGTTAAACATATTACCGGTGCAATTTTTACAATTTTCTTGTTTTAGCTGATTTGTTCTGTGTATATTACGACTATTTTTTATGGGAGTTGATATAACTTAATCTGTATACGCCAGAAGAATGGTCTTAGTTAAGTGCACTATTTGTGTTTATGCAGTCTGATATGGAACTTTTTGGATCATGATTCTATAAGGTACCTGAGGGATATCACAAGTAAAATCTAAGTAGACTGGCCTGGCACAAGAGATTTGAGAATTTGGAGCACAGCAACAGAGACTGTTGTCTCCACCTGCTTGCTTGGCAGTGTTTTGTTTGCTAAGAGGTAGAGTTGTTTCGAATATGCAGGCAATTAGTATTCCTGATTTTACACTTTGGTCCTAAGCGCCGTAAAAGCTGGCGCAAATCATCAAGCTAGTGCCATTTGAGTCACGAAGGTACACGATTTAAGACATTGCCATTCACCCCGAAACCATCTCTGAGGTTAAGAATGACACTAAATATTAAAAATAACGATCCAAATACTCTTTCAGCTGTTAAGTATCATTTAATATTATTTATTTGGTACGTTTACATTCTGACAGATACAATCACACGAACCGTTCTACAAATATAAAGGTTTCAAGTTCTTTGTTTGCTCGTATGAACTTAATGAATCTGCCGTTTTATTATACTAGCTTAGTGTAAGGATACGTTTTCTGTAAATAGAAGTTATGTGGCAAACTTCCCTGTATACATATAATTATATAACACATACAGGTGTAAAATATATATACATATATATTACTTTCTCTACTACGTATAGTAAGTAGGGGAAGTATTGTATTCCACCAAAAAATTCGATACCAAGATATCACCGGAAATATATGTTTAGAGACCCCCTGAATCCAAAAAAGCATTTTTGGAAACATGTTCGTGTGTGTGTGTGTGTGTGTGTGTGTGTGTGAACAGCATAACTCAGAAACGAACAGTCGGATAAACACCAAACTTAGTATTTAGGTTCAGTATCTTTCAGAGATGCGACACGAAGGTTTTCAATAAAATCCTCCCACCCCAGATTACCCTTTACAAGGAACATTTTTCGAAAATTTTAATTTTCTCAAAAATGGCTCTAACAATTTTGATTAAAATATCATATGTTTAAGATATTTTCATGACAAATGAAATGTACATCTCGAATTTGTCTGGGAATGTCTCCAAAAGTATTCTTCATTGTGAACGACTTTTGCATAACTGGTAAACCGTAAGAGATGGACAAAATTTTACTACACAAAAATTGTAGATCGCGTTAAAATACACAATTTAGGTCATATACATTTTTTTGTTGAGTGAACCATTTTCGAGAATATTGCTTGATATTCCCTTAAATTTTCCAATACTTTTCTCAAATGGGAATTCCTTATTCATTTTTTATATGTCCTGGATATGCAAAGAGAATGGAATGCTCCACATAGCAACCAGCTCTTAAAAGATTTGACTATCGCTTAAATACTGCCATATTCCCCTTGCATCTACAAGAATATTAGCAATAAGATTAACATCTCGATGAACATGAAGCATATGGACAATAAGCGTTTGTAAAAATAGTTTGTACAAGAGTAGAGAAGGTCATGTGAGTGTAACACATCAGATTTTTTTCCTAACACATTAACAACAATAATAGTTATTGTTATGTTTATCTGACGTCACTGGTCACTGTTAGAATATTAGCATCTCAGTATGTCGCAATATGCCATAGGCTTCCCTTTAAGTGTCGATAAATCTGCTAGGGCGGCGCATTTGCATATTTTGTCACTGTTCTGGACGGGAATTGAAACCGCAACCTTGGGCACAAAATCTGTTGCGTCGATAACTCTTTATTTTGCCGAATAGGCAACTGGACTAGCAATGTAAGAAACGAATAAAGTTGCCGTTTAAACGACCTTTAACACATGCCTGTTGAATACATGTTACTTACTACATACAGCCTCTAATCCGTGCAGAAAGCAATCAACATTACATAATAATTTGAAGAAATTGAAGGCGATTCTGAGATATCTTATGTTACTTCATAACTGGCGATTTGCACACATAATGCCAATCTTATTTCCCCTGCGTTTACATGTTATGCGGAACTTTCAGTTTTAGACACTACTTTTGAACTTGTTCAGGAATGTTGGAACGATAACAGGAAGCAGACACACACGTGTTATGGATGTGTTACTTATAATGTGGTCTCGCTTTAATAACCTCACCCGGACATCGTGTTCATTACATTCACAAGGGCACGTTCATTGTTTCATTATAGAATGTAGAGGAATCATATCCACATCTTGTGGAAAAGGACATTTTCACGTACACAGGAAGAACAACAGAGCACATTCTGCGAACGCTGCATTCGCATAGTATAAATAGAAGTTTGATGAGCTAGAGGCCACCATTTTGTTGAACAAAGTGATCGTGTCGCTTGCAATGAACACGAACTTGTTATGCTGTATAGCGCTGCTATGTTTACTGCTGATAGCCTATACGGAGGTGAGTATGGAATACTTTAAAAAAACTCGTCAGCAATTTTAGCAGAAAATTACGAAAAGGAAATGCTATTCTCAGAAATAGTACATTGTTTCTGCTAGTAATTCTTTTCCGTAACGACTATAAAGACTTACTGTAGTATATCACAGGCATCTATTGTACAGTGCTTTTCCTTCATATTGTGGCCGCCGCAACAGTTATAATCTCCCCGCAACCACCTCATGTTCTCTATTTACAGTTACAATTACAATGATAATAAGCACATACCTCATCATAAGAGATATTGGAAATGTTTCTTTCTCTTCTGCATATTTCTGGTATCTTCACAAGAAATTATCATCCACACTTGAGAGTTCAGTATCCGAAATTGAGTGAATGGGGTTTGTTGCACACACCCTGTTTTTAAAGTTCCTCTATACATAAAAAAAACATACAGTTTAAATCAGGGCATCGTGAGGGCCATAATTCTTGACTGGTTACACTATTTTCAAAATTTCTTGAATTAAATTTAATTATCATCAGCTGTATGCACGGTAGAAAGGTCTTATCGGAAAAATCCAGACAGATATTCAACTTTAGCCAGCTGTTTAAATGGCGTAAGTATCTTTTACATTTATTGCAGGTTTAAAAGAAACACACACAGGTCCTATTATTCTGTATGGATTTACTGCACACTTATTTTTGCAAGAGAATCTTGTGTGTAAAGAAGAATATTAAGTGTGAGTCCATTACTCTATAATTTTGCAAAATCCAATTACAGAACTTTGCCCAACCCTAATGATTACAACATAAAGTGTATGCAGCAAACCCCTTCCCCTACATTGTAAGAACTAAAAGAAAATATCAGGCGACAAATTCACTCAGTTTCGGATATTGAACTTTCTAGTGTGAATGAAAATTTCCTGAGAACATGCTAGAAATGTGTGGATAGAGGACAACATTTTAAACATATCTTATCATAAGTTATGTGCTTATTATAATTATAATTGCAGCTATGAGAGCGTGAGGTGTTTTCGGGGATATTATAACCATTTCTGTGGGAGCCCAAGCTGCGGCGGCCACTGTGTGGTGGCCATAGTGTGAAGGGAAAGCATGTATATGATACTTTCAAGTAAAAAGAGGCTTCTATGCATAACGGTGTTTGCATAGAAAATAATGTTATTCCTCTGTAGTTATATGCAGGATGAGGAGACGACAGTCGACTGAAAATAGCATCGCATCAGCTGTCAAAGCATGACTTTCTGTTAGCAAGGAAAATTCGTAGTTGTATGAACTAGACTGTGGTTATGAGCTCTCGGGGCAAACAAATTATCATCGCATATGTTCATATGTTACATTAATGCCGAAATGGAGCTCAGGTCTTAGGCATTTTTAATAATGAGTACTCCGAAAAAGGCAAAGGTTAAGGCTAATAAAAAGTTATTTAACAAAATAATATATTTTAACTTGTCCTAGATTTCAATAATATCAGTTTGAAACTTTATGTTAATAAAATAACTGTTAACTAAACGCTTGCTGTTCATTCTGTTTACACTCAATTTTCTATTTTGCTACACATAAATGTGACAAAACACAAATTTTGTTAGGAGCTACTATCAGCCTTCTGTTGTTATTATCTGAACAAGTTAACACTTCATTAAGTAACTTTTGGGGTATAGCGTAAGGCTGTGGAACTTATAAAAAAAAATCTGATGTGTTACACTCACATGACTTTCTCTACTCTAGTACAAACTATTTTTACAAACGCTTATTCTCCATCTACTTCATCTTAATCGAGATAAACATTTGCAGAGTCTATCTTATTGCTAATTTTCTTGTAGATGTAAGGGGAAAATATATTTACAAGGGCAATATAGAAATACAGTAGCCTTTAAGCACATACATATCTCTTAATAGCTGGTTGCTAGGTGCAGCACCATTCCCTTTGCCACAGATTAATTCTCTTTGCATATCCAAGACAAATAATGAATAACGAATTCCCATTTGAGAAAATAAGTATTGAAAAATTTAAGGGAATAACAAGTAATATCTCGAAAATGGTTCACTCAACAACAAAAATGTATATGACATAAATTGTGTATTTTAACGCGATCTACATTTTTTGTGCAGTAAAATTTTGTCTATCTCTTATGGTTTACCAGTTATGCAAAAGTCGTTCACAATGAAGAATACTTTTGGAGACATTCCCAGAAAATTCAAGATATACATTTTATTTGTCATAAAAAGTCTTAAACATAAGATATTTTAATCAAAATCGTTAGAGCCGTTTTTGAGAAAATTGAAATTTTCGAAAAATCTTCCATGTAAAGGGTAATTTGGGGTGGGGGGATTTTCTTGAAAACCTTCGTGTCGCATCTCTGGAGGATACTGATCCTAAATACCAAGTTTGGTGTTTATCCGACTGTTCGTTTCTGAGTTATGCTGTTCACAGACAGACACACAGACAGACAGACACACACACGCACGGACATGTTTCCAAAAATGCTTTTTTGGATTCAGGGGGTCTCAAAACATATATTTCCGGTGAAATCTCGGTATCGAATTTTTGGGTGGAATACAATACTTCCCCTACTTACTATACGTAGTAGAGAAAGTAATAGGTGAACAGTTAGGTTAATTTAAGTGCCATCTTTGTGGGAATCTTGTCCTAAAATAAGCTTACCAGCCAATGACTACCTGCTTCTACTTTTGGAAGTAGTTCATTGTACGGTGACTATGTGTATTATACTGTTGGGGACAAAAGTTTTAAAGCAGCTCCTGTAAGTTTTTAAGTGAAAGAGTACCACCCTGTGCATGCTTCGAACAGAAACTATTGTTTTACAAGATTGTAGAATACTTCCTTTGCTTTCCTGTGTAAAGGCTTGAATCGCAGCGTGCGCAGTGATATTCCTTGATATAGAAAATATTCGAGGCGCTCAACAATAATTATAGGAGGTATTTAAACATAAATCAAGTAAAGCCTTCTTCTTCTTATTTAATGACGTTCTGAGATAACCTTGATCTCTTTAACGTCTTATATCAACAACATTAAATGATTCATTACATTAAATTCTTATATTTTATTTATTTTTTCGGTATCAATCCATTTGATATTCCCATTAATTACTCAAATTATCTTTTATTTCAATAATACTATATTGTTTCTTCTTTTTTATCATTTAAGACTTTTTCATTTGCTATTAAATCTTGGTTTTATGCTTATGGGTGCATACTTTAGTTACGTTATTAAAGTCGTCTTTTGTTTTGCTTAAATGAATTAATGTTTCTTATGTCAGATTTCAACATTAAAATTTCACTTTTACCTTCAATAATAATAATAATAATAATAATAAAGAAATAATAACATTGCTTTTTTAAATAACATATTATTTTCACTTTCATTTTAGCTCATACTGATGAAAACTTCAATATTTATTTTTGGATCCTATTAGCATAAACACTTTCCTTGAATTACACCATCTTGTATTTTTTAATCTAAGAAAGCCTCTTTTTCCTAGTTTTATCATTCCAACCTTAATATTGATTTAACGATCTTTGAATCATTCTTCTTTCTTGAATTATGTTTAGTTTTGCAAATTTCAAAAATAAACAAATTTTATCCAAACTGTTTTTCTCTTCCAAATTGTTATAACTTCATATTACGCCATTTTTCTTCCCTCCTTTTAAGGGAAGCCCTCTTTGCAATAATATATTAATATGGCCAAAACTACTGCAAACAGCGAGAGCAAAATGGATGCGTTTTTCACATGGGGTTGTCTCTGTGAAAAGGTGGTATGTTAGTGTGCAAAGAAAATAAAAATGCTTTATGATGATGAACCTTTAAGAGTACGAAGAACCGCCAGAGAACAATTATGCTTCTGTATAAAAACAGAAATATAGTTCTACTCGGTTGTGAGCTACTAAAAAGTGGAAGTAAAGCGGAAAGCAAATAAAAGTCTTTTTAATAGTAGTCTTCTTCTGTAGATGTTACCACATTTACTGAGCAGCCTGTTTTCCTTAAACCCTTGCGAACTGACAGCCTATCAGACATCGATGGTTCCGTATTCGTCACTGCACTGCCTAACCATTGCAAAGGTGTTAGGGAGAAGCTAGATATTTTTATTGCTATTACTTTCTCTACTACGTATAGTAAGTAGGGGAAGTATTGTATTCCACCCAAAAATTCGATACCGAGATTTCACCGCAAATACATGTTTTGAGGCCCCCTGAATCCAAAAAAGCATTTTTGGAAACATGTCCGTTGGTGTGTCTGTGTGTGTGTGTGTGTGTGTGTGTGTGTGTGTGTGTGTGTGTGTGTGTGTCTGTCTGTCTGTCTGTGTCTGTGAACAGCATAACTCAGAAACGAACAGTCGGATAAACACCAAACTTGGTATTTAGGTTCAGTATCTTCCAGACATGCGACACAAAGGTTTTCAAGAAAATCCCGCCACCCCAGACTACCCTTTACATGGAACATTTTTCGAAAATGTTAATTTTCTCAAAAATGGCTCTAACGGTTTTGATTAAAATGTCATATGTTTAATATATTTTTATAACAAATAAAATGTATATCTCGAATTTTCTGGGAATGTCGCCAAAAGTATTCTTCATTGTAAACGACTTTTGCATAACTGGTAAACCATAAGAGATAGACAAAATTTTACTACACAAAAAATGTAGATCGCGTTAAAATACACAATTTATGTCATATACATTTTTGTTGTTGAGTGAACCATTTTCGAGATATTACTTGTTATTCCCTTAAATTTTTCAATACTTATTTTCTCAAATGGGAATTCGTTATTCATTATTTGTCTTGGATATACAAAGAGAATTAATCTGTGGCAAAGGAAATGGTGCTGCACCTAGCAACCAGCTATTAAGAGATATGTATGTGCTTAAAGGCTACTGTATTTCTATATTGCCCTTGTAAATATATTTTCCCTTTACATCTACAAGAAAATTAGCAATAAGATAGACTCTGCAAATGTTTCTCTCGATTAACATGAAGTAGATGGAGAATAAGCGTTTATAAAAATAGTTTGTACAAGAGTAGAGAAAGTCATGTGAGTGTAACACATCAGATTTTTTTATAAAGAACAGTTGTTATTTCAACAGCATAAAAGCAGAAGCTTTACGTGGACATGTCCAATGACTGGCTGTGCTGTAGAACCACAACTATTTCGTAACTTCATGAAGCACATTACCAAAACTGGACATTTAAGTGCTTCATATGTAATTGATCGCATATTTGAATTTGAAGTAAATGTTCAATAGAAGGCTGCAACTGAAGTATTAAGCAAAACTAGCATCAACTGAAAACTATGCAGGCAGCGGCAGAAGAAACAGTACGATTAGAGAAAGCCCAGAAGTATTAAGAAAGCTTGAGAGGGAGAAGATGAAAGAAAGAAGAAAATGGAAAACTATACGCACAAAAGACAGTAGAGGGAGCTGTAGGACATTAAACAGCGAACTAAGAAGTGAAACCCACACAGAGAAAGAAGAATGGATGAAGCATAAATGTGAAAAAAAAAACAATCTGTTTAAAAAAAAGGCAAAGATGATTTAATGCACATTAAACTAAAATTTTTCACTTCTATGTTATAGTAAACAAAAACAGCAATGCAATAACATATAAACAAAGAATAATATAAAATTGAAATAAATATGTAAAAGAGTGGGCGCAGAACCCATTCCTTCCGTACCGGTCTATAGCCAGCAGGTAATAGTCCCAATTTCTCCCGGCTCTTCTCGTTATGGATATTCCTATTATTTTTTTAATTCCAGTACAGGAACCATTAATTCAGATTTAAACATTAAAGATCATCATGCTAATAATCAAAGCGGATTTCTTTATTATTAACCATAAACGGAAAAAAAATGTTTAACAGCTTCCACTAGAAGAGCCTGTTTCACAACAAACATAGATAATTTAAGACCGGTTTTTCGCGAACTTTCACGAATTTTATGTTTTCCCGCAAAAGCTCTATTTGGGCAATAAACAAAATTTTTCATGTTATAAAAATTAATGATAAAAATTAAAATCACCTCTGTGCATATTATACTGGCATAAGAATAAAATATGCAACGCTTTATAATATTTGGACATCCTTGTTGAATGAGATACATAGCGAATTTGTGGGGAGAAAATGGACCGAACTACTGAAAACTAGTCTTCTCGTATAGCTGAACACTGCGCAAACTTGCATGATGCAATCTGGTGGCATAGAAGAAACACCGGGAATAAATAATGTTTAATGCACATACATTTTTTAAAAAATAAGTTACATCTCAGTTATATTTTGCATAACATCAACTGCTGCTTCTGTAATTCAGTTTACCCTATTAATATTATTTGAGGCAACTGTAATGAATTGTGTAAGATACGAGTGTGTTAATCTTTTCTTTCTCTGCAGAGTGTTAACTACACTTGGGATGAAAATATTTTCGATATTCTTTATTTATTTGCAAAATATGGCTCTAAATATATGTAATATTTTTATTAGATTTCCTGGGAGTAACCTGTGAAGTCCTCCTTACTTATGGTGAATACTATAAAGTTGTATTTAAATGAGAAACCATACGAGATGGGAGAAAACATTTCAGGGAAAACATAGATCTCAAAACTACAAACTTGTCCAAAATAATCTTTTGCCTAGTGTTAACTGTTTCCGAAATATTTTATGCTATATAACTGTTTACTTCTTGCCAAATTTAAGTTCATATGACATAAGTGGTCTGAAATTTTTGATTTCTTTTACCTTCACGATCTCATGACAAACAACAACAGCTGATTTCCTTATATGTAAGAATGTAGGAACAATTAATTCAACCAAACTTGAAATAATTTCCAGCCAGAGCATTTTATATGAATGGTATAATATGTAAGGGCTCCTAGAAGACGTAAGGGCAGGGAAAGTCACATGAATGTACCACAGCTCACTTTTATTTTCTCTACCACGTACATAGTAGGTAGGGGAGGATTTCATTCTACCAACAAATTCGATACCAAGATTTCACCGTAAATACCAGTTTTGAGGATCCCTGAATCAAACAAAGAAATGTTTGTGTGTATGTGAACAGCATAACTCAAAAGTGAAATGTCGGATCAACACCAAACTTGGTATTTAAATCCAATGTCTTCCAAAGATGCGACACGAAGGTTTTCAGGAAAATCCCCCTCCCCAAACTACACTTTACATGGAACATTTTTAGAAATCTTTTATTTTCTAAAAACTGGCTCTAACTAGTTTGATTAAAATACCATATAACAAAGATATTTACATGACAAATAAAATGCATAATTTTAATTTTCCGGGAGTAGCCTGTGAAGTCCTCCCTATTCGGAAGCAATTTTGTGTAATCTTGTGTAACTGGTAAACGTTAAAACATAGACGAAAACGTACTATACAAAAAATGTAGATCTCTTTAAAACACTCAATTTATTTCAAATAACCTTCTTTGTGGCATCAGCTATTTCCGAGACATTAATGATTCGATTTTTTCAATACCTGTGATTCTTTTTAAGTCTTTTAGTTGTTTCTCGTGATTACATGGAGATAGTATGAAATTTTAAGGCCAGGGTATAGCTTCCAGTTCTTAAACATTTGACTATCACTGTTTTCTTATCCTAACGAAATGTGTAGTGTAGCTATTTCTGCAAAGGTTTATCTAGATTCAAATGAAGTAAATAGAAAAAATCTGATGTGACACAGTCACATGACTTTCTCCTCTATGGTTTATTACTGGATTTACAAATTATTCTTATTAAAGCTTATTTTTCTCTCTACTTCATTTTAATCCAAATAAACCTTTGCAGAAATAGTTACATTACACATTTCGTTATAGATACAAAGGGAACAGCAATAGTCAAATGTTCGACCGCTATACGCTGTTTAAAATTTTATACTGTTTCCACGCAATCGCGAGAAACAACTGAAAATCAATAGATTTAAAAATAATAAGTATTGAACAATTCGAACCTTTAATAACGGATATCTCAGAAACGGCTTATGCCACAAAAATCTTATTTGAAATAAATTATGTGTTTTAAAGAGATTACATTTTTTGTGTGGTACGTTTTCGTTTATCGCTTAAGGTTTACCAGTTACACAAGATTATACAAAATTCCTATTTCGCTATTCGCAGAAAATTCAAGATATACATGTTATATGTCTTTCATATATATTTAATAAAAATTGTTAGCTATTTTTTAGAAAATCAAAATTTTGAAAAATGTTCCATGTAAAGGGAGTTGGGATGGGGGGATTTTCTTGTGAATCCTCGTGTATCGCCCTTGAAAGATACTGAACTCAAATACCAAGTTTGGTATTTATCCGACTTTACGTTTTTGAGTTATGCTGTTCATGCACACACACACACATACACACACACACACGAGGCATATTTCCAAAAACGCTTTATTTGGATTCAGGTGGTTTCAAAAACATGTGTTTCCTGTGAAATCTCGGTATTGAATTTTTGAGTGGAATGCAATACCTTCTCTACCTGCTATGTACGTGGCAGAGAAAGTAATAAACTTTCTTAAGAATAATTTGTATATTCGTTAATAAATATAAAGGGTAGAGAAAGTTATGTGAATGTACATATAACATTTTTGGAAAAAGGTCCACACGTGTGTGTCTGTGAACAGCAAAACTCAAAAACGAAAAGTCGGATAATACCAAACTTAATTTAGTTTCAGTAACTTCTAAAGATGCGACACGGATTTTCAAGAGACTACCTCAAAACTACCTTTGCGTGGAACATTTTTCGTAATTTTTTATTTTCTAAAAACTTGCTATCGGTTTTTATTAAAATGCGACAAATTATTTATATTTACATAGTAAATAAGGTGTATATCTTGAATTTTCTGGGAATAACCTTTGAAGTCCTCTTCATTCGGAAGGAATTTTGTATAACTGGTAAACTTTAAGCGATAGATGAAAAGAAATGTAGATCTCTTTAAAGCACACAATTTATTTTAAATAATCTCCTTTTGGCATACGCCATTTTCGATATATCCGTTATTAAAGATTCGAATTGTTTACTTCATCATTCTCTTAAGTTCTTTTAACATTCGGTTCTCACAATTGCATGGAAACAGTATGAAATTTTAAGGTCAGCGTATAGCTTCCAGTTCTTAAACATTTGACTACCGTTATTCCCTTTGTATGTATAACGAAATGTGTAATGCAGCTATTTCTGCAAGGGTTTATTTTGATTAAAATAAAGTAGATAGAAAAACAAGCTTTAATATGAATAGTTTGAAAACCACTAATACACCATAGAGGGTGGAGAAAGTCATGTGAATGTATCACATCAGATTTTTTTAGAATCAACATGATTTCATGTTGGTTATTGTACTAACAGGCGTGCATTTTGTTTTTTCTTTTTTCGTAAAATTACCGCGAAAATTTGTTGTATTATAAACACTAAAGCGCGCAAATATAAAAATCAAACGACACATTTTATAAAGATCATTGCTAATACAACGCGGCTCTGCTGATAATGCATGTGTATTAATGAGTTGAACTACTACCTGCTCCGCTCGACTACTACCTGCTCCTAGAATACCCGCTATGACCGGGAGAAACGGAGCCTGTATAATTACGTAACCATAAGGGTCCCGGAAGGAATGGGTCCTGCGCCCAGGAGACAGTAATTGTCCTAATAGCTTGGCTGTAGAAGAAGAAACAGATGTAGAATGAAACAGGATTTAAGTGAAGAAGCAGCACATTAGCGAAATGAAGAACGGAGTATGATAGCATCTAGGTAAAGAAAGAAGCAAATTTTTTCTTTATGCAGTGACATGTATCAATGCCGAGCGAGTTGGCTCCGCGGTAACGTGATGTTCGCATTCAGGGGGTCCCAGGTTCCCGGCCTGTAGTCTCCTGTGGTTTCTTCACTTCATCCCTTCCTCTTGGGGGTGGTAGCTACTGTGCGTCGCAGTGCTCGAGGTGTCCTCCTCCGTAGTACACATATCCTATACCCTAGATATATAGTATGGATATCACGGAGACAGTAATGCTGCTAATATAGAAAGATAATACTAAGAAATACAATAATTTCACTGCTATTAACCCAGTATATTATTCTGGTGCACTGAGGGTAGCGCAGCGGTAGTCATAACCTGAACAGCAGTGATTAGAGACGACACATAAGCTAGTTTATCTGTTTGATTGATGCGATTACATGACACAATCAAGCACCTCATTCTTGCGGTCAAAGAGTACTTACCTATCACGATGACTGTGGTTAGAATATTCTTAATGTTTAAACGCGTGCCATTGATATACTGGTTACACCTCCATCTGATATAATTAAAATTTAAGTATTGTACATTTTAGCTACTCAATACTACATACGCAAAATTTACCTTCGTTTTAAAGCATGACATGGTAAACATTTGATATATTACAATTTGTTACACTTCTGTCTGATATAATAATAATTAAGTACTGGGTGCACTTCGTCAATTTAAAACCGTCCGACAACTGAGTCGGAGCTCGGATGGGGTACTTCTGTGAGCACTCGGACAGCCAAGCTTTGTTCACAACACTGCTTATATTTCTGTAGTAGTTATAATGGGGAACACAATTATAATCACAAACGTTTTCATAGAAAATAATTCATATACGAGATTTGAAATAGACAGATGTTTTAAAGTGTTTCAACACTGAATATTTGTAAACTAAACACACTTTTTTGATTTATGGTTCTAAAGTGGAGTAGGACTAAAGCTCGTTAAAATTCTACGCTTACTACAGCACTTTTAGCTCAGTGGTAGAGAGTTACCTCGCTGTTGTTGAGGTTGCAAGTTCAAATCTCCAACGAGCTACTCAACCTTTTCTGTTCCCTTTTCATTTTAAACATTCATTCATTATCTGTTTAACCTTCTCATATGTAGGACTTACACCCCCCAGGACTTACAGGCGGGTGCCTGGGGTCAGAGGCCCGTCGAGGAGCAGACACTCTTGGATCGAACAGAACATCCAGGATGGGAGATCAGCCTGGATGATGGGGGAAGGAACTAGATGAAACGAAATGATGGTGAAATGGATGATGGAGCAGTTGGTGGAATGAATAGCGGGGGAAACCGGAGAACCCGGAGAAAACCCACCCAGACGCCGCTTTGTCCATCACAAATCCCACATGCGGGTCCCTGGGATTGAACCCGGGCCGCCTTGGTGAGAGTCGAGCGGTCTAACCACTCGGCCACGGCGCCGCCTCATTTTAAACATACGCGTAAAAATATAATAAGCATTCTTCATTTGTTTGTATATAGCGTTTATTTAGTAGTCCTTCATACTGGTGGATGATAGCCACGACATTAATTTATCGGTCTGGAGGAGGTTCATACTCAGTCAGTTTAATTTTATAACAAAAAAATTCACAATTATTGTATTTGTATTTTTAAGTAAACTGGAGTAGTACACGCAATATCGATTAGCTACATTACAGTACAACGAGTTGTAAAGAATAAAAGATAATACTGAGAATTGAACTCGAGATGTTTGCGTTGAAGTTATTAGCTTAACCACTGCTCCACGCCAACCTAGCACGGCGTGTAGGTAGTGAAATCAGTGTCTTGTGTCTTGTATTATACCCATGTAGAATTAGCCAAGGTGGCACACAGAAGTTGACGGTTGTGAATTTCGCGCTCGCTCGAAGGAACTTTGAAACAATTTAACTGCTCAAGAGATCGGCCAGTTTTACTTTGAGCGAGTGTGCGTTTTAGCTGCTGCAATACTACATATAGCAAAATTTACCTTCGTTTTAAAACATAATATAACAAGTATTTAACATGCTGCAACCTGTAACATTTCTGTATTACATAAATAAAAATGCAGTTTTATTATTTATTTTACCCAACACAATCTAACAATAATATCTAATATTATACACTGCAAAACTACGTATTTTACTGCACATGGTTTACATATAATTTGTTACACAAGTCGTGGTTTAATGATAGGCGTGTAAGCTTCTAAACCAGAAGCCCCGGTTCGAAAATTCGGTTGGAGGTAGTCAAAGGGGCTATAGAACTGTCAAAACGGGTAAGAAAGTTAACAGTAACATTACGAGCATTTTGGGGTTCACAATTTTAATAACTTTACTTATTTAATGCGTATATGTAAGACATAATTTATAATTTTGTTCGCTTATTTACATGCTCTAAAATATCCTAAAATGTCACCCTGTTATTTGTATTGTTGATACCTTAAAACAATGGATTGTAGTCTCCTAGATACTCCTTCATGCATCGCTTTTTACTTTTGTTTAAGTCTTCAGTCTAGGTCCAATTCACACATCATCTGATTTGTGTCTTGATGTTCTATCCTTATTTCTTGTAGAACAGAAAAAAGGCGCTTCACCTGGAATCTGTGATGCCAAGCTTCATTCATGTTATTAGTCCTTGTCCATTGTGTAGGTTATATTGGTTATATAGTGGTTACATTGGTCAGGTGGATATCGTGCTGGGAATAACTCTTCTTCCTCGTACATATTGGTTATATACTGGTTACATTGGTCAGGTGGACATCGTGCTGGAGTAACTCTTCTTCGTCGTATATATTGGTTACATACTGGTTACATTAGTCAGGTGGACATCGTGCTGGAGTAAGCTCTTCTTCCTCGTACATATTGGTTACATACTGGTTACATTGGTCAGTGGACATCGTGCTGGATAACTCTTCTTCCTCGTACATATTGGTTACATACTTGTTACATTGGCCAGTGGACATCGTGCTGGATAACTCTTCTTCCTCGTACATATTGGTTACATACTGGTTACATTGATCAGGCGGACATCGTGCTGGAGTAGCTCTTCTTCCTCGTACATTTGTTATGTCAAAGCACGCAACAACTTAGACTAGGGCCTCAGGGATATCGATATAAGTACAACATTCAAAAACCCGAAAGATATCCTCTATCGCCTCTTAAGCAATACTAGTTAATAGTTGGTGAACACCATTTTGGAATGTTTTATCAGCTGAGTCCCCATAGGTTTGTTGTAAACCTCTTGATTGCAATATCGATAAACAATTTGTCCTGGATTGCAAAAACAAAGCCGCGTTGTAGCGCATTGATTGATAAGCATTTATTATTTCCTTTTCAAAATCGTTTATGATTGTTGTGGTTCCAGTAGGATGACATGTTGATTACAACAAGGCACTTCCTCTTCTAGAACGAGTGTGTAAGCAGCTTCTTCTTGTACGGTCAGGAAACAGTAAACGAAAGAAACGGGGGCTCTTTATAAAAGCCATGTAAAGTAACTATCTGCGGCGTCATTGTTGGACACACATATACTTTCATACAGCAAAAATCGTTCTGATCCCAACGCTACTCTAAATTCTTGTGCGAGTTCTTTAGTTCTGCCAGAGATCTAGGATTTGGTGGAAGTGCTTCTTTACATCAACTGAACGCGCATTGGGGAAGGACGTTTCCTGGTACTTCTGCTAAGCTTACCCTTAAAGTTCTTGACGGAGGTAATTCAGGGTGTTCAGTGGTTGTCTTTTCTCATCTACAGCAATCCTTCTAGCTAACACAAGCTCCTGAACTGATAACTGGAGACTCACTTTCTGTTATGGCTCTACCCTTACATACTTCTTTTCTTATGCACAGCAAGTAACGGTTGATAAATAGAATTTGATTGTGTTCTTGATGTTTCCAGAAACTTAACAGCATAAATAAGTGAAAATATTAATATAAATTGTATTTAATGCGTCTAATAGCACAGTGAATAAAATAAAATTACCCCATTACCACACATACACTGTTTATTAATGTAACTTTAGTAATGGCATTGTAACAACTAAGCATTAAACAAAATAAGACATTTTGCCTAACAGTAAGTTCTTCCATCAATCATGTTGGTGCACTGCTTGTGAAATAAAAGTCACTATGAGAAAGATGAAAGCCACCTCTTGTAGTCTCTATTGATTCGACTACACATAAAACTTAGAAATCCACATAACTTAAATCTTGTTGTATACAAATTTAAGATAATGTAGTAATCATATACACATTAGCTGTTCTTATGTAGACAATAAACAGTATATCAAAGCGTTTATGAAAATCCAATTGTACCAGATGTAATAGGTGTGCGGAGTAGTATTAAGTAAGAACAAAGTATGTAAGTTTTAATATGTGAAATAAAAATAACCAAAACGTCTAGTGCATGTAATTGATGTACCTATGTCAAATCTCCATTTCAGGGAACCCAGTATATCAAACGTGGAACCATCCAAACACGCAACTTCGCCGTTGCTTGCAAACAGACTCCGGTGCTAAAAATTAGTTTTTACAATTATATGATATCCAGTTTTTCTACTACTTTTTTGAACATAGGGCTGCAAAATACAGTTCACATTAATGGAATATTTTACAACTTTCAATATGTACCAGAACGTTTATAGAAATCTAATAAATCTTGTTGGACCGGTAAGATAATCATGGGTACTGTATACAGCAATTCTGTATAAGAGTAGATATTTTTAGCTGTAAGTTAAAAATAACAAGTGTATAGCTGTCTGTGTTTAGGGCTATTGTTGCCCCAGATGCAGACCCATTGCTGCAAATTGTATTGATAACAAAACGTACAGAAAAAGTATGCTGATAAATTTGTTATGCAACATTTTCTTATAATTGAATTTATATGTATATACAAGGCGTGTTTTTAAAGTAAGTGCCGTTAATTTTTCAAAAATAACATAACATTATTTTCCAAATGCTTTATTATCATTCATTACCTTACACCTTACACTACTCCTCTACATAGTCAACGCCGTTATTTAATCGCGTAACCGGAAATACACTTTTTGTTTCACAATATCATCGTCGTTGAAATGTTTTCCATCAAGGAATTTCTTCAGAAGAACAAACAAATGAAAATCGCTTGGTGCCAAATCCGAACTGTAGGGACAGTGGTCGAATTTTTCCCAACCAAATGATGCGATAAGATCTTGAGCTTGCTTGGCTGTGTGTGGCCAGACATTGTCACTCATTATTGTTTCCCCATAAACCTCACACAATTGGCTATGTATGTTTGCTCGCATTAAAAAACGAATCACTGATCTGACTGATAGTCGGTGGGTCGTTCGATTGTTTTGAACATTTTAAAACGCTCTAACGACACGAAAATAAAAAATGACGATCGCTCACAGCTGCGTCTGTCTTCCTAATGAATGGAGGAAGTGATCGCGGATGCTCAAAATCGCGACTGCAGCGGCAAAACGTTAAAACGGTACTTACTTTTAAAACACTCTTAGTATTCAACATTATAAGTTTTGAAACTTTTTACTTTGCAACCAATTACAACTTTCTAGGAAAAAGCAATTAGTATGTCATATAGACTATAATCTAAACGAGACGACGGTGTTACAGATCTTACTTTCATTAACTCATTATAAATGATGCACACAGAGGCGCGCGGGTTTGTCAAACGCGATTTTTTGTTTCACTATACATTAATCATTTGTCCAGAATGAAACATCCAGTATGTGTTGGTTACGTCCCTATTCTTAAGCGTAGGCTAGTTATACTTCTGCTCTTAATTTCAAGGCCCAAAAGATCCAGTTTGTTCTGTAACCGTTGTCCTAGTGTGTTAAGGGGACAAGGTACTCTGAAATGGTCAAAAATCACATTTTTTGTTTTAGGCACAAATAAAATCTCTATTACTTCCAGTTTCGGAAAATATAAACTTTTTGGGGTTAAGAGGTTTTTATCATGCAATGCCCCGTTTTAGAACATTTTTGTATCTTTCAACAACGAACGACTATATCATGCCCAGCGAGCAGTTCAGCAATTAACAAAAGAGGCCAGCACCAAGAGAAGGCAATCAGAAAAGCTGAAGCAATCCAGGAATGAAGGTGCGGATGGTTGTGACCCTAGAATGCACTGAAGTGTATCAGAATTTTAATGTTTAAAGTTTAAATTCAGTTTTCTCAAAACAACATTTTTGGATACTTATGTACCTTTTTCTCAGAAAGTATGAGAGGTAGAGAGCTTAAATTTTCAGTACATGTACACAACGCATAGTTAAACTTTCTGAACCACAATAGTAATTTTATAATATATATTAGTAATATTAAGAAAGCAACAAAATTGGAAATTTTTCACATTTTTCCTTTTTTTTACTTTGCAAATAGTTCTTTTTTCAATTTATAGCGGCATGATATACATAACCAAATAATTGAGGTTCAGAAGATAGCTGATTATACTAAGAACAAGCATGTAAAAGTGTCTTTCTGTATTGCAAGTAGTATCAAGGAGAAAGGTACATGAGTTCACATGTTTTAAGAGTAAATTTTATTATGTTTCTGCTGAATGAAACACTTTTTATGAACATAACTACATAAGCTATCAATGCAAACAACCACTTGAAATAATTGTCATGATTTATATATATTCATAACAATTTCAGCATAAACCATTGAGAACTTTAAGGGCAGTGGTAATTTAACACACTTAAAGTATAATTTCCATGTGTTCAGACTATCTTGTCCCCAAAACGCAAGAAAGGTTTTGTGTATTCTAATACGACCGAAGAACTTATTCTGTGTTGAGTCTGCCAGGACTTATTCAGTTTTTTCCCCCTTGCAGGCCTCTCCAGTTGATCCTGACAGTTTGACCCTCTCCGTGAGACCATCTTCGCATGTGGTGGAGAAGCGTCATTGCAAGAAAGAAAAGGGCAGCAGAAGCAGAAAGAGCAAGCACAAGAAGAGGAAGGCCTCCTATGATAGCGAGTACGGTGAACCAGATTCAGGATATGAAAAGAAGAAATCCGGTTGCTGTCCCAAAATCAAATTTCTTATTCAATGTCTCAAGTTCAAGTATAAGGCCTGGAAATATGTAAAGGATTTCTTTTCGTCATACATTCTTGGCTCCTCTGTGTGATTTCAGTATACGTTTCTATTTATTGTAGGGATCCTTCTGCCAGTGCCCTGAAGTGGAGAGGAAGCTGAGGTTGGAAGCATCTAGAGACACTAACGCTCTCTCTGTAGCTTGGCGGATGCACCCGGCCGTCCTACGGAAGCTTCGGGAAATTCTCAGGCTATCTTAAACACACCTTATAATACACAGAATGTAAAAGATACGCGAGCCGAAATTTATGCGTTTAGTTCGAGATGTACCCCAGAATAAAGTTGTAGCATTGATAGGTGATTTCTTTTCTGCCAACAGAAAATCCAATCAGGTGTGCATAGTTTTAAAACGCAGCTAGAGTAATACACGTGCACTAGGCCACCATTTACAGCCGAGTGTATTGTAAATTTAGAGGTTAGACTTCCAACCTGTTCTTTTTTATTGGCGTATTTCACGGGTAGTCGCTTCTCTACTATAAAGACCTTTAAATTTTGGTGTAACTAAATATAAATATATCAGAGAGAAAAATACATAATAACCATTTAGATGCCTAGCGTATCAACAATTTTTGGCTCGTGTATCATTTACACCCTGTATAACTAAATTATTTATATTTTGTTTCATTCTTCTAAGCTTAGGCTTAAAAGGTATTATATACTCACCATCTTTACTTATTTGTAAATAACTAGTTACATATTAACTGTTTGTCACAATCTCATGATTCTCATTTTCTTAAAGTAGGTTTAGAAGGTATATACTCTTAAAGTATTCCAAATCATAACGGAGTTACTGCTGTATTTCTATCACATTCAATAACCTCTCAGATAAACAGGTAACAGTAGAAAATCAGTGGCCGACATGAAGCCCTGTATTTTAAGTATTTTGTATCATTTCATGGCAAAAATACGTTCAAGTATAATACTTTCCTCATACATTTCGTTGATGGAGTTATTTATATGCACATAAGTATATATTTATTTGTTAATTATACATCTTCCAGTTTCAGCAAAACAATTTATATATATGGCTTATGAGATTGTTACCAGATTAATTAAAACGCTGAAAGGACAAGCCACATAGTTAAGTTCAGGAAACCTCTGTGAAATTCAAAGCAATACTTCGCCCATTATC
This sequence comes from Deroplatys truncata, assembly GCA_030765065.1. Lineage (NCBI taxonomy): Eukaryota > Metazoa > Arthropoda > Insecta > Mantodea > Mantidae > Deroplatys > Deroplatys truncata. The sequence continues at coordinate 162,832,722 of CM060983.1, forward strand.
GGAGTGGAAGGAAAAGTCTGTTCTTAAATATAAGGACATATATATATATATATCTGAAGTATATAATTTATTAATGAACAAATGAAGGTTTATATAACTTCATAGAATTTTACTATTACAATTGCATCATAGAATGTAAGACTTAGAACATGTATACTTATTTCTGTGTGCTATAATTATTTTGGTTTTGTTACTCTCCTGCAAAATGGGTAAATGGGCATATTTCATTCCACTCTGGGGCGTGCAAGTATATATATTGTGTATACTTTGTTTAAAATCTACGAAAAGTGCACTTGTCCTAGTGGTATTTTCAGTTCTTGAGCTATAATTAACATTCGAAGTGATATTTTTTATTAAATAATGATAGTTATGTATGAATATATATCGTGTGCACACAGCATGGGGGAATACCTACTTAATTGAGTTAGAGTAGTTTGACCACAGAAATTTTCATGGTGCACAAGATTTTACCAAAGGCATGGCTAGAGTGACAATTTATCAGTGCACATTCAAGCACACCATTTGAAATTGCAATTTCTTTTCGTTCCCATTCATATTAACGAGCTCTGTTACCTAGTCATTGAGAAATACACTTACGAATATTTTAAAATGCATAGTAGCATAATAACGACCTGCATGGTGTAAGACAGTGTCTCTTGATGAATGCAATTATTCTGGGACAAAGTTTACGCTGTGCATGATTAATTTATTGTATAAGATGAAAATATGTATTTTTGCTGTTGTACCTACAAAGAGATTTAGTTTGTAACTAACGAAGAAGTCTTGAATAATTAATACATGTAATAAAAACATTATTCTGGAATATAACATGTGTTTAGAAATTATAAGCTGATATGTGCATCTTTTGAAATAGAATTTTAAAAGCTGAAATTTATCCGTAAATAATAAACTGAAAATTTCAGTTTCTGTTCAGTTTCTTTACATTAAAATTTTATAAATATTCAAATAAGAATAAGAGAAGGACGAAATAAAAAATTCACAGCTGCTTTTGACATTCCAACACACAACTATAGGCGTCATCTGAAAAACAAGTAGAAGTTTTTTTCCTAGAATTCCATACTGAAACTGATTTCTTCCTTTTAAACGGATTTCAGAAATTAAAGAGGGAGAGAAACTATTCACCTTCTTTGTTGCATAGCTGTATTCTTGTTTTCTTGTGTGTTGTATATTCCCTTAGCAAATATAAAGGCGTGTTTTAGAGTAAGCTGCATTCTAATATTTTGCCGCCGCAGTCGCGATTTTGAGCATGCGGGATCACTTCTCCATTCATTAGGAAGTCAGACGCAGTTGTGAACGATCGCCACTTTGTGTTTTCCTGTTGTTAGAGCGTTTCGAAATGTTCGAAACAATCGAACGACCCGCCGACTGTAAAGTAAGATCAATGAATCGTTTTTTGAATGCGAGAAATGTTACACCAGGAAACATTCATCGCCGAGTGTGTGAGGCTTATGGGGAAACAATAATGAGTGATATTGCCCGGCCACACTCAGGCAAACAAACTCAAGATTTGATGGCATCATTTGGTTTGGAAAATTCGACCACCTCCCTATAGTCCGGATTTGGCACCAAGCGATTTTAATTGTTTCTTCATCTGTAGTAACTCATCCTTAGTGGAAACTCCTCCTTAATGACGTTGATATTGTGAAACAAGAAGTGCAGTCTTGGCTTTCATCACAAACGGCATCATTCTTTGACGAAGGCATACTAAAACTGGTTTCCTGTTACGACGAGTGCCTGAATAGCGGCGGTGATTATGTGGAGAAGTAGTAAAATGTAATTATCGATAATAAAGTATTCGGAAAATAATGTTCTGTTATTTTTTAAAAAAAATATCGGTACTTACTTTAAAAACACGCGTCAAACGAAACCAAATGCCAGAGTTCTTCCATTAAATTGTTTTTTTTTGTCGCATGTATTGCACTGATATATTTATTGTGCACTTGCCGCGATGGTCCAAGTATTTCTGTATTTACCTTTTCGGAAGAAGCTGGCTGGTGGCGTTGGACACCGCAAACACCGCACACACCAATTCTGTAAACGAATGAGATGATTCGCTGTAGCGTGAGAAACTCAAATTCGGGAGGTAGGCAGTTCAAATCCTACTAGCACCATCCTTCCTGACTAAGGTTTTATCCAGATTTTCCTCATTCCTCATAACTGGCAAATACCGAGAAGGTCTAAACTGCGGCCTGGAACGTTACTTTCCCAGCATTCCTTTCCCAAATTATCATTTTATTTCATGTATCATCAGTGACCATCTCCTGTAGTGCCGTATACAGGGTGAACAGAACTCCACTGACAAATTTCAGAGGTTGTTCAGGCATACCTTCTGAGTATTTTGGTTTAAGGAATCCATGTTCTGCGACGGCTCATTACAGAGTAATAATGTAAATGTGATTTATTCGGTTTGTTACCCCAATACCCTTGTTTCTGTGAAAACACCTTCACAACAGTGAAGAAGTCTGTATAATATACAATAACCAAAACGCTCAACATACAACACAGAGTAATGCATCATCTCGCAGACGAAATACGCACGCTTTTATCCAGTGTGTTCAATCTGATCTGTCAGTGTACAGTACAGTAGTAACATATGGAACTGTTCCCTTACAGATATTGTTCAAAATGTCGATCATGACCACGACAGTGTACAGCGATGCACCATCGACTGTCCTAAACACTCAAGCATTCCAGGAGTTTGGCGTACTACTTCCGCGACTGCGATAATGCTAACAATCAGGTCAGTGCTAATATCGACCGGAGTCTAGTAAATTAGACTCTTCACATGCTCCCAGAAGAAGAAGTCCATTGGTGTCATGTCTGGTGACCGAGCTGGCCATGGAACAGGACCACGGCGACCAATCTATTGTCATCCAAACTGTATATCAATGCGGTTCCTAACATCGAGTGCAAAGTGTGCTGGCGCCCCGTCATTCGAAAGCACATAAGCTGACGAATTCTCAGCGGCACATCTTCTAGGAATATAGGAGGACATGTTGAAGGAACGTTTTGTACACGACTCCGTTCAGTGTATCAGGAAGTACGTAAGGTCCAATCACAAAATGGTTGACAATACCAGCACTTACTTTCACAGCAAACTTTATTAATAAGGTCGACACATCAGTGCGTGTGGATTTTCGTAATCTCATACATAACTATTCCTACTGTTGAACATACTGTCTCTTGTAAACTTGGCCTCGTCTATAAACAGCACCAAAACATGAAAATTGTGTTTTTTTGCACATTGTTGTAACCAATTTGCAAACTCCACTCGAAATGGGAAGTCCGCTAATGCAATGACTGCACCTTCTGTCGAAGATACGGGTGCACTTGTTCATTTACGACTCTCAAAACAGTTGATTGGCTTGTGTTCAGAGATCGTGCAACGCCCCGACTACTAGAAGCATGATTATCATCAATCGCGTGTAACACATTCTCTTCCAGATCGGATGTTCTGGCATGCCTCGCACGGCCAGCATCTTCCATTCTAACACGGAAGGATCCAGTTTCTCGTAGGCGCTATGTACAGAGCAAAAGTACAGTGATGTGTTTGCCGTCGGTGCGGGAACAGCTCAATACAGCGTCGTTGTGCCGCTTTTCATTGCCTTCAGTGAACCCATACACGAGGTGCATATCGGACAATTCTTCATCAGTAAACCTATCCATACTGCTGTAGGATAGGTTTACTGATGTCAACAGCAGATGCCATGAGCGAATAAAAACAATTTGTTTACAAACAGACACACAGCGCATACCGTCGACATGTGCCCTATTGCGTAGTATTTTCAGTGCAATACAGATACAAAGCTAAGTGGGGCAAGAAATCAAATTAAGTGCTATTACTCTGTAACGAGCCGCCGGAGATCATGGGTCCCTTATACCAAAATACTAGGAAGGTATCCCTGAACAACCTCTGAAAGTTTTTCGGTGAAGTTCTGGTTCATCTTGTGTAGTAGGAACAGGCGTTAAACACTTCTATTAGCACTTCTTGTGCAACCAAATGCCTTGAGCAACGTCTTACAGGTACATAGCGATTTCCCTGCATTGGTCGACAGATAACTGCATGGCCCGATACTTTCAAAGACCGAAAGTGTACTTCCCATATACTCGTCACACAGTTTATTTTGCCATCCTCGCGGAAATACGGTACACACACGTAGAAGCGACAATATTCGTTACAGCAATCCATAGCTTGACCACCGCGCGATTACTAAGTGGAGGAAACGTTGTCACCTACGTATTCCCTCTGGTTCTGGTGGAATCTTCCTCATTTACTGCGGACAGAAATTTCAGTATTAACTGATTAACATGCTGTAGCTCAGCTTTAAAAGATATTGCCTGCTTCCTCACGCATTCTATTTTACAATTCATCTTATGTTCGCATATTTTATATTTACAACCTCTCTTTAAAATTGTTGCCTAAACAGATAGATCCATCCCAAAAAATGTAATTTCAAGGAAAATGCAATGTCGAACTAAATTTTATGCTGCAGGCAAAGCTGTAAACACACGATACACATTTATTACTGATATAATGTTCTTAAGCACACGAATATGCAATATATAGGCTATTGTGATTTATACAGTTTTTACCCAGTTACACTTAAGTTTTTCCTTGTGCGTAACGTTTCAATAAACCATACGCGAAGCAGCCTCTTCTCTCTTTTGATCACTCACTAGAGTGTCGAATACAGGAGTTCTCTCTTCCTTAATTGTTCATTTCAGTTAATTTTTCAATTCTTCAGAATTTAATTCTTCGGTGACTCTCTTTCGGTCGATCACAGGAGTCACATCTACAGCCTAATGCTGCAGCGAATGCGTTCCTCTATATACCCGCAGAGCTTTCAGGAAACTTCTTACGCCGCCGAGAAAAAGTCAGATTTCGAATATTCGCTCTTCTGGATTAATCTTCGAGATACTTCCTGAACCGGGAGCGCCTCCCCTATCTCTGACTCCAACCAATCATGGTCTGGCTAGCGCTGCAGAACACGCCCGCTATCCACTAAGCGGGAGGCCCAGCTTCGTCACAATATAAAACAGAAATTGGCTTATCATTGAGATATAATTGAGCACTGTAGATGTGGAAATTCGTTTTTGTGTCCTGTCGGTGTATCATCAAATGCCTCTACTTCTTACCAAAAATTCCTATTGTAAAGTTCCATCTTAATTCTAATAAAGTTTTCGTGGGATAAGACAATACACGCTCTTGCATCTCAAACTCAACTGAAACTTATGTTGGTATCTGCACTCACCAGAAAGAATCATTTGGAACAGATTCTCATGAATAATCATTACCGCTTTCAGCCAAGCATCCCAAAATTTGTTATGGGCAATATTGTCTATTCTCCTCCAATTCGTGATACATTATACTGAACATAACATTTCTAGTTTTTAAATATACAATAATCTCAAAATCTGTTATTGTCTAGGGGTTCGCTCTCTCTGCTTTCTTCTCTCCTCTTCCCTCTACGCCCCTCTCTCTTTCTGTGCAGCAGGTCGCGGGTTCAACCCGGCGGAGGGCAATGGATATTTTCGGGTTTCAAAATCCTTAGTATGGCTTCCTTCAGAAGGGAAGTAAGACCGGTGGTCCCGTGTCATAGATTTATGACACGTAAAAGAATCTCAAGCCTAATAAAGAGGCCTCTGAGCAAAATTTGCGGGATTTCACACCAAATATAGAATGGGACGCTAAGGACAATAGTAGTTAAAGAGCGATCATAAATAGAATTCAATTTAAATTTTCTCTATATAGCGTTCAGGAAAACACTTCTGGTTTATCGTTGCTTCCTTACAGTTCAGATGTTGCAGCTGCCATTTACTTCATTTGGACATGTTTTCAATTCTTAACTTCCAGGTTTTCTAAGTCCTCACTACTGGAAAATGCGGGGGAGGTACCATAAGCGTAGGCCCGAAACGTTTCCTTCTTAAATTTAGTTTCCCCCCTCTCTCATTTATCATTACTATGCACGCCTATGATGCCGTATGTAGTACTAAGAATGGGCATTAAACACTTTTTAAAATGGTTAACGCACTGGATGTGGTAACATATTAAAATAGAATCCAATATACGCTTATTTACAAGGCACAGAACAGTTAATTGCAGCAAATTATAATTAAATGAACAATTAATAATATCTGTAAAACCGTTATGCGCAAATTATCATCATCCTATAAGTTCTTAAAATTCTTACATTTTTACCAGTTAGTGAAATTCATCCCTACGTACCTAGATTATTTCAGTGAAAACAACCTACCGTACGACCATGACTCAGTGATAGCTTGTTATACTCGACCGTCGAAATGAATGTGCAGATGATTGCATACCTATGAGGCTCAACTTCTTTGCTCCCTTGTTTCTCTGTCCGAAGCACTTCTTTTGACCGAGAGTTCACGGTCGACTTTTTTTTTATGATGATATCAAGGAAGGAACAATTGATTTTCCTGGCTCTCTGCCACACTTCCCTCCTCGTAAGGTTCTCTCGTATTGCTGCGGCGAAAACAAGAGCCGCCTACGTGCCCCGCATTCCTTGCTGCTCTTCTTTAGGACGCCATTGCTGTTTTTTTATTATTATTTTATACATATTTAGAGGATTAAATAGGGCAGAGAGCAGGAATTATTGGAGTTTTGAGTTTTTTTACAGCGTAAAATCCAACTGCAAATTTAATACGTTCCATATCCGGGGTTGTCGCCGAAGCTTGTATCGCTCTGACCGAAGCCATTTTTGGAAAGTGAGGAGAGATGGGGATTCTTCGTGCAAACAGTAATGATATAGTGCCAATGTTAACCACACCTGTGTAATTTCGGTAGCTCCCTTCTGAAAGTCCCAAGCTAATAGGACAGACGTAGTCCGATGATCCAAACAGCTGCCGATTAAATGATCTATATGTTTCTTGGTCCAATTCCAGATGTCCCTGATACTAACACAGGTGGTTATGCGATTAATTTGAGTGTCCACACCACCACAACGCTTACACCAAGGTTCTGAGGATAAATTATGTTTGTATCGCTTGGACTCCGTGGGTATCAATTCGTTGATGAAGAAATAAAAAGAAACCTTCCACTCCAAAGGTATATAGTTTATCAGCAACATTTTCCATATCCGCTGCCATGGTGAATTAGGGCATTTCCGTTCTATCGCAGGCACTGTCATGGAATCTTTCAGCAACGTGGTATATAACGTTTTGGTGGTGGGAATACTGCTCGACGTATCCATCACAGGTAGTATTCTTCTATACTCTGTCAGAACCTGTTTGAAGTGTCCGGCAGCCGTCCCAACCATGTTCATACAAAACTGCACAACGTGATTGGCACCTTGTCTGTGGAGTGCACTCAATACAGAATGGAGCAAGAAAGCCCGACATTTAATCTGCACATCAATAAGATTCCAACCACCCTCCGTAATTGCTCTGCGTAATTGGGGTCGGGCTACTTTATAGAAGTGATTTTTCCAAACGTAGTAGCCAAGCACCCTTTCTAGTTGCTGGGAATATTGTGGTAACCTCGGTATCACCTGGGCCACATACCAGAGTTTCGCGAGCACAAAGGTGTTAGCATGCCAGATATTTTGCAGAAAGGTTAAATTCCGTGTCAACTGCGAGGTCATGAGAGAAATGCACAGAGGTACAAGTCGCTTCCAATTCTGCGCTATCAACCCTTCCAGCCTGGAGGTAAAACTAACGCCCAATATGCTACAGGTAAATCGAGCAGTGTCCGTTGGCCAGCTATTCAATGGCAATAATTGTGACTTGCCATAATTTATCAAAGCTCCAGAGGCATCCTGGTATGTCGTTAATAGCGGCGCCAGTTTGTCAGGATCATCAGCATGAGCGAAAATCAAGGTGACATCATCAGCATAAGCCAAACTTCTTTCACAATTGAACGGATTATTGGAATGAGAAAGTAAAGTCGCCATGCCTCTAATCAGCGGTTCAACGCACAAAGTATACAACATCATAGAGAGGGGACATCCCTGCCGTATCGACTGTGCTATAAGTACTGGTCGCGTAAGAAAGCCATTAATTTGAACTCGGGAGTGCGCATCTCGATAAAGAGATTGTAGAAGGCTTTGAAATGGCTGTGAAAATCCAAAACCCTTCAAAACACCCCATAGATAATCGTGGTTAATCCTATCAAAGGCGGCCGTGAAATCCAAAGCCAAAAAGGCTGCCACCATGTTGGGATTCCGTTCACCAGCGATAATGACATCTCTTAACTTCATTAGAATATGTGTGATCTTCCTCTCCGGTATACCGCACGTTTGTCCAGGTCCGATGATGTCAGGCAGATAGGTCTTCAACCTGTTAGCCAAGATCTTTGTGAACAACTTGTAATCCGCATTCAAAAGCGTAATAGGCCGAAACGATTTTAGTTCCGTTGTACCGTCTTTTTAGGGATCAACACAATGATACCTTCATTAAACCTCGTTAAGGTGCCTGTATGACGCTGTACCTCCAACATGACGTCGAGTAAGATATCTTTAAGGATCTTCCAGTTGGCTTTGTAAAACCGATAACTGAGTCCATCAGGTCCAGGGGCCGAGTCCAGACTGGCTGAGGCTAAGGCAGCCCACAATTGCTCAGACGTAATCTCCTGATTTAAGACGGTATTGGCATCTTGGGATATCTGTTGTGTTATATGACGATAAACATCTTGCTGCGCAGAGACATCAACTTCAACTGCTCCGAATTTATCAGAAAAGTGTTGATAGGCCTCTTGAAGTATGTCGCACGTTGTTGCTAAGAAATCCCCTGTGGAAGCGCGTAAGTAGGAGATGTATTTCCGTTCACCACGACGTTTTTCAGACGCTATATGAAAAAGCGAGTTTTTCTCTTCTCGTACTACAGAAGAGTCGCCGGAACGCAGTTGTGGACCGTGATAAAGTTCCTCCTGAGGACAACACATTCTCCTCTTTATTGCAGAAAAGTGATTGGTCACGTCCTGTTCATGGCGTTGTAGGTCATATAAGTGATTTAACAAATCGTAATAATAGTGCAACAGTTGCCGTCTGTTCTTAGACTTTGCTATCCCTTCCCCTTTGTAAACGTTGCGTATAGCCGGTTTAAAAGTATATAACCATTGATGTAGTTTATTGGGGGTCCGACGTTGAGCTGTTTGTGCCCATCTCGTCCACATATGGGAGAACTTCTCGGAAATTACTGGATCTTGAAGCAGCGTATTATTAAGTTTCCAAACGCCCCTCCCCATCGTGGGTCTCCTCGCAGTGTGAGCTATTTTCATGATCAAGGAATGGTGATCACTAAAGGGTACCGGATGAACTTGCATGGTCCGTACCATCTGCCGCATCGATTTACTCACATAAAAGCGATCTATTCTCGAAGCACTATTATAGCGATGAAACGTATATTCAACCAAATTGGCATACAAATGTTCCCATGCGTCCCATAATTCCAAGGCTTGGCACACTCGGTCTAATGCAGGTGACGGAAAATATTGGCCTGTCTGGTCCTTAGCACTAATGGCACAATTAAAGTCCCCACCTAGAAGTAGTTTATCGTATTTATGCCGCAAAAAGAGCGGCAGTTCCGAGGTGAGGAAAGCTTCGCGTTCCTTCCTTCTGTTCGACCCCGAGGGTAAATATAGATTCACCAGAAGAATATTGCTGTCCTCCAATAATAAAGATGTAATCCTACCACTCACATGCCTCTCCGCTAATCGAATACCATAAGACGAGCGGTAAACAATGGCTGTACCACGCTGGGAATCCCCAACATTGGAAATGTAATTATATTGCGGTCCAAAAAAATCTAGCTTGTGTTCATTATTCTCCTGCAAAAACAGAATATCAATGTCATTATCGTACACAAAATCTCTTAACAAAGTTTGCTTGGCTCTACTCTTGAGACAATTCACGTTCACGGTTTTATGCTACTGTGTTTTGCTGTTTTCATACCGCTTATTTCCGCAACACACATACACCACAAACACCCATGCCCGTGGCGGGTCTTGAACCCGCGACCCTCAGCTTAGCGGAGCGCCGGAGCGACCACTCCAGCGACCACGGCTAAGAGGGCCGGTACATCTCGGATCCCGCGGTTAACCGCGGCTATTCGGAGCAATGACAGTGCTTTGGACTGTATAGGTGAATGAAACAACCGTTACGGTTAGACACCTCTTTACTCACTCAGTAGTAAATGCGTATTTGGATACCGAAGTTAAACTGGAAATACATATTTTAAGATCCTTTGAACCCAAAGAATAATTTTAGAAATAGTTCTCTGTGTGTGCATGTACATCATAATTTAAAAAACAAAAGTAAGGATAAATACCAACATTTATATTTAAGACCAACATCTTCCAGAGATGTGGTTTTCATGAAATTCCCCCCTTCCCAAACTATGGTTTACATTGAATAACATTCATTGTTTTTTATTTTCTCAAAAATGGTGATTTTGATTCAAATACTATATATTTGAGATACTGACACACAAATAAAAAGTATATCTTGAATTTTCTGGGAATAGTACATGAACTCCACTATAATGTTAGTGGATTGTTTGTAACTTGAAAACTAAAATTGAGAGGAAAAAAGCTTGATTACATAAAAAAGGCATATCTACAAAAGAATACACAATTTGTTCAAAATACAATTCTATTTTCACAACGTCAACAGTTCCTTTTAAATATTTCATGCTGTACGTATGTTTTGCATTTTCCCAAGTGCAAGTAAATGTGATGAAGAACCTTTAAAGTTTTGCGATATTCCTTTTTTCTTTCCTGTCTTTCTTTATTTCTTTTCACAGAAGTTTGATGACATAAACAACTTAAATCACTTGAGTACCTGTTCTACATTTTGCATCAACGCGGTAGTAGTTGAAGTTTTATGGGCAGTAGTTTTGGTAGTAGTGGCAGTATTAATAATGGTAGTACAATGTATTAGTATTTTTATTACTATTAATGCTCATGATTAGGAATATCATCTTTGTATACGCAAACCGCACAAAAAAGTTATGTACCTTGCTTCTGCGCTAATATAGAATGTGCACCATAAAACGTGTTTGGAGAAATACATAAGAATTTCGTTTAAAAATGAAAATAATTAATGCTTCAATCCGATTTATGTCAGCGCTAGAACCGATCCACCACTACAATCCTCAGTACGATGCGTCCCCAGACCTAATTGAGCCTGCTCGCCGTAAAATGCGGCTATACGAGTACTGACAAATGACAACAGACTAGCTCCGTTGCCATTCCCCAACCTTACCTGCTTTTGTAAACAAAACTGTCGGTCTTTTGTCTCTAGGACCTTGGAAATGGTTTTATTGCAATAGTGATCTTTTATGATCATAAAGACACTTAAGTTTGGGTAGTCCATTTTATTTGTAATTAACATAAAAGACCTACCCGTTGTAGTACATTCCACAAAATGAGGTATTAATTTTTGTTCTGTAAAATCACTCCATATTAATTATTATTACAATTAATATTATCTAAGTAAAGTTTATCTCAGTTTTTTGTTACGTTCTCCTTGTTTGTTTCTGTTTGTACACATAGACAAGTAGTAATAAATATATCAGGTTTTGTTCTATTATGCTCATGGGCTTCATTTTTAAGGTTATTCTAAAGTCACGTATAACGTAATAATGTAGTCTTTTATTGTTTCTGGTAAGTAATGCCGTAGTATTACCAACAATCAGTAGTATAGAAAACTGTAATCATATACATACTATATAATACGTTTATTTGGAATCTTGCAAATACAAACTGTATTACTGGGAACAATAAGGAATACTTCATACAATTTCATTGTTTAGTAACGAACACTTTTATTTTAAAACCATTCCTTTCCGCGTCGCCTGATGTGGTAAGACTTTATTCAAGCCGATTTATTTTTTATTTCAAGCAGTAAAATGATACGAGAAATTTATAAAACCAACTAATTTTAAAGACGTGTTCAAAATTGCAACTCGTCCGATATAATCTACATATTTAATAGACTTAAAACTACAAAAATAAATAAATAAATACAATCTAGAACGCGGATTATTCAGATAATAGATTATATACGAGCGATAAATTGGGTATTTGATAACCAACGATTTGGGTATATAATAATGTTACAATTAAAGAATTGCTGCATTGCTGCAGTTTATAAAAGAATGCAACTATTTTATAATCCATCACTCCCGAATTCATCATAATTCATCATCAACCGAAAGTGGCCCGGTGAGCCACGGTCGGTCGTTTTCGCATGAACATATTGTGCATGCGTTAGCATTAGTTGCTTCAATTTTTTCTTCGTTTGTGGTATGTGTGGTAATGAACACAATTTGGGAGCTGCTGAAGATAAGAAATACGTACTTTTCTCCAATTGTGTTCGTATCACTATTTCTTATATTTGTAGGGCAGGTCGAAAGCTATAGGATAATTCCAGGAGCCCACTTTAGCGAATAATAATATGTGCTGTCCTGAATGGGTGACGATCTCGATTCATAACCACGCTTCAGCGAAATGGTGTACAACCCTGCACATTTATCTTTGGAGAACGGTAATGTAGGTGAGGAATGTAGATATCGAGGACAAAAGGCTAAGAGTTTGCACGTAGGACAATAAAACTGCATACATAGGGGCCACCAGTCAGTATTATCAGCAAGGGGTATGTTGTTGGTCTTGACTGTCATAGGACCCATTACATGAACGTGGGAAGATAAAATGTTTTTGCGATATTTTCTGATACTCAATTGTAATAATAGTAGTAATTAATATGCTAGTTGAAGCCTCATAATTGTCCTTGTAATTAATATTCAAGCATTAAAATACGGTAGAGACAATATTACTCATATCCGCTGTGAGTTTCATTTATAGATAGATAATGTATCTTTATTGGTTTCAAATTATTGAAGTTATTACACAGTATTTAGTGTACAAGTTATTGACCATACATGCATATTTAAGATACAAGTATGGTGACAAAATAAGCAACAGAAAAATAAAACAAAACAAACAAGAAAAAGGAAAATGGATATAAATTACCTTTGTCTAACAAAACAGACTTGACCTAGCTTCGCGCACTTTAGCCAAGTAATTGCCCATGTTTTGCCAGTTCCTCTGGTCAGCCAGTAGATCCCAACATGCCATTCGCTTTCTTGACGGATTTAAGAGTTTTTCTTTGAGTTTAATTGTTCGCTGGTTCTCCCACTGTGCATATTCCGCCAAAATATGTACCCAGTCCTCATCCAAATCACAGAATGGGCAGATTCTCCTGCCAGAATCATCAGTCATTTTCTGTGCCCTCCAGGCCCCCCCATGCCATTCCTGATCTTTCCTTTCTTTCTAAGTTAAGTATATATGCCTCTTTACCCCAATTCAATTTTATTTCATTTGCTAGACGTAGAGAAGCTTTAATTTTACAATTCGATTCTATTTCCTGTTGGTTGATGTCTCTTAGTCTTCTTTTGACACCTTTCCATATGATTTTGTCATTTGTTTCAGCTCTTTGTCATACTGGCCCCATTCCTATTCTCTTCAAGCCCCTTTCCAAATCAGCTGCCCAAAACTTAGGAGACAGGTTTTCTCGCTGGTATTTATAACATTTGTTATCGCCCTGCATCAGCCTCAGCCAGTACTTCACTGCTCTTTTGCATTTATATGAAGCATAACATATACCGCGTTAGACAAATACGTGGAAATGGAGTGGAAATAATGGAAATGCATTTTAAGTATTTTGGAAGAAAAGTTAGTTAGATACATCATAAAGTAATTCACAACATTATTTCATAAAATGTAATCGTTTATTGATCAGAATATTAAATATCAAATACATTTTATCGTTGGTTTATACCTCGCATATTTCTTTACATCTCTAGATTTGTTTTGTTCAGAAAACACGCAGCCCTTGACTTAAATAGCAGATAAGAAATATGCTTAGTAGCTGAAAGCACAACATGTTATTGTAAGAAGCAGAATGACGACGTGGTTCCATTGACACGATCTAAGATGTGGCCTGGATGTATAGGGTTATCCTTGTCCTCCGCACCATCAACATGCAAACCGACGGCATGACATCAACCTAACACAACACAATTAAGATTCATTGTATCAGAATAAATATTAAAACATAATAAAAAAAACACTGCATTGTTTCATACATCAATGTTTCCGTGTGATGGAGAAAACAAACACGAAGCTAATATGTTCACCTTAACAATTAGTGCACGGAAGCGAAGCGCTGAAAGTAGAAATGAAAATATTTATCTACTCGAAAACCTATGATACAGCAACCTTTATTACCAGTGGTTTAGGGTGACGTGTATGCGGCGATGGAACTATTAATATAAAATCATTAAAGTCCTTATATACATAAAGTTGCAGTCCTAATTTAGTAGTATTTATGCTCCGTTTCTAAAACGATAGTTATCCATAAGTCTACAGTTATATGCAAGTTAAGACAGTATTAGGATCAAATTTCCGTAATTAAACGACAGTTACCTGTTAAAAAACTCTTAAAGATCTCATGGTCGACTTTAATACATCAAATGTAGAATTCGGGCTTGTGCCTGAAGATGCCCAGCGAAGTTATGGGGAAACATCGGGTGAACTTTCATATTTTTTATTTTTAATTATTATGTATATTGAAATATATACATAATTAAAAAGAGAAACCTTAAGAAACCCATAAGCACCCAGTATCAAAGTACTTGCAATGACAGGTCGCCATTGAGATTAGTGAGATGTCTTAGTGGTCTGTCTGGGAAACAACTTGAGTCAATTGGGGAATTCAATGTCCTACCGGCATGCTCTCACAGTAGCTCAATGCTTAGAGCAGCCGCACGGAGAGCGGGACAACCGTGTTAAAATCCCGGCTGTGACATTGTGTTTTTCGGTTGATTACATTAAAAAAATCTGATGTGTTACACTCACATGACTTTCTCTACTCTTGTACAAACGCTTATTCTCCATATGCTTCATGTTAATCGAGATATCGAGATGTTAATCTTATTGCTAATTTTCTTGTAGATGCAAGAGGAATTGGTAGGTTTTAAGCGATAGTCAAATATTTTAAGAGCTGGTTACTATGTGGCGCATTCCATTCTCTTTGCATGTCCAGGACATAAAATAAATGAATAACGTATTTGAGAAAAAGTATATGTTGGAAAATTTAAGAAAATAACAAGCAATATCTCGAAAATGGTTCACCCAACAGAAAAAATGTATATGATATAAATTGTATATTTTAAAGCGATCTACATTTTTGTGTAGTAAATTTTGTCTATCTCTTATAATTTATCAGTTATGCAAAAGCCGTTCACAATGAAGAATACTTTTGAAGACATTCCCAGAAAATTCAAGATATACATTTTATTTGTCATGAAAGTATCTTAAACATATGATATTTTAATCAAATCGTTAGAGCCATTTTTGAGAAAATTAAAATTTTCGAAAAATCTTCCACGTAACGGGTAGTCTGGGGTGGGAGGATTTTCTTGAAAACCTTCGTGTTGCATCTGTGGAAGATACTGAACCTAAATACCAAGTTTGGTGTTTATCCGACTGTTGGTTTCTGAGTTATGCTGTTCACAGACACAAATACAGACAGACAGACAGACAGACACACACACGGACATATTTCTAAAAATGCTTTTTTTTGCATTCAGGGGATCTCAAAACATATATTTCCGGTGAAATCTTGGTATAGAATTTTTGGTAGAGAAAGTAAAAAAGGAATTTTCATCTGTTAGACCATGAGCTACCAGCCCGGAGTCTACATTTTATTGCAGTTACCTGTCATATGACAGTCTGTGTGGTTTTTTTTCATATCTTCTCCTAACCACTTCACCAAATTTAGCAGAATTATTACTTCAGCAAACATACTGTAGAGTTTAGGCATATCTGCTACCCGAGACTGAGGGGTGAGAACCTTAAAAGTGAAGAGACAACAAGCTACTTTCCTCCTGAATCTATTTCTACAAAACCTGGTTCGTATATTAGTAGATAACCCAGATAAAATACTTTAGGAGATACACATCCCTAGCTCATCCTCTTTGGGAAGGAGGAGTTCCAATCATAAAAGTGATGAATCAAGTATTAGTGTCAAATCCATTTGTCTTAGGGACGCCAATTACAAAATCTTATAACTCAGATTTAACACTCTCGGCAAGATTAAAGGTGCGAAAGGTGAAGAATAATCTAGAAAAATCTAGCATATTCTAAGATATTATGAAACGTATTGAAATATTATATCCATTTTAGAACATTGCATAATACGTTATAAAAGTAAACAATGTTGACCTTCTAAAGACATTCGTTTTTACTTCTCTATACCTAAGCTAAAACTTGCAAATGCAAAAACGTTTTTCACATACTCCTCTTGGACAATTCATTATGACATTGCAATGAAGACTGTTTCTTCTCCTTACCTGTTTCAACGCTACCCCATGACCAACCAAGTAGTTCATATGAGTAACATTATGGCGCAAGTAGGTCCGTTGTGATTATGTATATAAGCTATATTCATTCTTGTTTTCAGAATAAGGCAAAATTACAAAATAAAAGAATCTCTGCCTCAGGGAACTCATGTACGCTGGAATCTCACTGGCATTAGTATGTTATTTTCTGAACAAATGAATAAATTCTTATAAAACGCTGGATAATGCAAGCTTTTCACTGGTAACTCTTACAAAGAGCAATGCTTGTTATTATTTTCAATGATATTTCGTATTAGTGAAATATGAAACCTTTTTCAGGTAACACAATGGAAAAATGGAATTCTTAGTTCACATTTCATTCAGATAAAAAAGGGATAGACCATTTAAGTTGAGACTGTACAATATCTCCAAAACTAAGCGTCGTAGAAAGAAATGTCTTCAATAAAAGTTGCTCGATATTATTGGAGAAAGTAAATGCCATTAGTCGTATTTTATTTGGAGAACGTTTTGATGGTCAGTTTAGGGTCAATTTAATTTTTATAAATGAGAACCTACCTTTTAATGTTGTTTTCTCACTCCTCATGGAGAACTAAACACCATTTGTATAAATCACTTTGCAATTGTTCTTACACCAACGTAAATAACAACGAAAATTTTGAATGGCTGTGTACGAAGAGCGTAATGAATGGCTGGATGGTTATTTGAGGGCCAAGTTACGTCTTGTAATTGAGAACCAACGTTTTTATTTTGTTTTCTTATTCCTCATCACAAAATAAACAGCTTTTATAAACCATTTTCTAATGAGAAAACAAGCGACATAATGTAGGTTCTCATTTAAAATAATTAAATGGACCCTAAAATGACCACATATCGTCCTCCAAACAAAACACACTAATGACATTTCTCCCCATAATATCAAGCAATTTTTATTACAGACATTTCTTTCCACAACGCTTAGTTTTGGAGATATTGTACAGTCTCAACTTAAATGGTCCATCCTGTATAGTGAGATACAAGATATATCAATCTACGCAACTCCTTAGGCTTATTCATACAGTCTTCAAGATTTGTGTTCGCCTTGGATTGTTAGTCAATCTCTTAAGGATAGAAATATGATGTGGCGTGTATGTGTGTAAATTGTCATGCCGGACACATTATTGCTTTGCTAGCGATAGTATTGTTATGTAATCCTTTCGGCTTGGATTTTGAATTTCGTCTGGTGTGGCATCTCTCCCCACCTCCTGGTCAGAGTGGAGAGAGGGGGAAGTAAGCGTTACTAGACTGTATTCACTCTTAGGTTGATCCGCACCAAAACAAAACCCAGGTGGCCAGTGCACCGTTGTAATGTATCCTTCCGCCATTCACGGCAGAAATTCTGTCATATTTTCACGACCATGTGACAGAGTACAGGCAAACATGGTCCGACAACATACTCTGAGATAACTACTCCGATTAGCATACTCTGTTAGGGTTGAATGTGATAAGATTGACAGTTGCAACAAAATAAATGTTTGCACATATAATAATAGTTAATTCTAAAAGAAACGAGCTAAAAAGAAAGTAACAGGTATGCGATGTCTTACATTTATTCGCTCACTGCAAGCGGCACTTTTATCAACTGTTAGCGGCTCATTTTTAAAAAAGAAATTGTATATTGTTACGTGAATTACACTCTTGTCCCATTCTTGCATCGCGAATTTGTAACGCTTTCTGTTTTTCTCACGTGTAACCACACTCCCGTTTCAGATGTTTCTTAAACGAGCACTGTTTATACTTGTACTCGAAACACCGGTGAACTCAGAAGTTAATTTTATCACTTCTTTTACGGGAAATGTTAGATATTTCTCACATAACTTACAATAAACTTCCAACCCTATTGTTTTTCACCACTAGTCAATGGTTTGCCCGCATATGCTTTACGCAAATCGACGAAAGCGCAAGAGCAAATTACCGTCCGCCATGATACTGCTGGTTTCTGGCTACAAACAATATTCTGGGCATACCCGGATGTCAGATATTTATATGAATTGCATGTTGGGACTTGTAGCTCTGTTTAAAGGTACAAATTAGCGTTAATTAGACTTTAAGGAATTTGTATAGAAAATTATACCATTTAAGCATAAACTCATTCTAAAATTTAAATTATTAGCATGGGACTATTTTCCTGCACGCATTGCTACAGTGTTGTACCACGGTGCACTGGTCACGTGCGTTTGTTTTGGCGCGGATCAACCTAAGACTGAATGCAGAGTAGTTATTTTGTGTGGTGCGTGGCGTCACCTACTTCAAGTCTAGTGTCTGGCATGGAAGGGTGTGTATGAATCGTGTGAATGTGACCTCGTGTGTGTAACATCTCCCTCCAATTGCTTCTTTTAATATTTTGTGAATGATGTAGGGGCACCGTGTTTAATATTCAATAAACCACAGGTAATGTGATTAATGGGAAGTTGGGTGTATTTTTGTGATAACTATCCCACGCCTGCTCTGAAATGTGCAGTTAAGATCCTGGTCCTCTCGTTGCCTCCGATGTTACGCCCCCAAATGTTTATGTTGGGATAACTAAATTTAATATCTAGCTGCAAACATTTAGGCCTCACCCCGGTGTATAACAATATGTAATCAAACTTAAACCTTTTATATTATGCCTATTGAATGTTTCACAATAATACTTTTACAAAACTCCTTTAGCAACATTATTTCTGTCAAGTTGTCAACTTGAGTTTAGCCATAAACTGAAAACGTTTTGCAAGTTCTTAATTCTATTGTTCTTATTGTCACTTACCTACATTACAAATATTACTGAGAAGGTTTCGCTTGTGATTTCTTGGCTGCTTCAGCCTCCATACGTTCCACCAGCATCTTAGTCCCAGCGTCAATCATCCTCCCAAACACATTCTGAAGCTCATGAGCTATAACTTCAGAACGCTCTTCAACCTGAAATGATGTGTGTATATGATTCCCTGGCACTAGTACAAGTAAAGGTTCTGAATAAAAATATGACTACCATCACCACTTCAAGAATCACGACCAATAAAATCTCCAATTTCAGTATATAAAATCGGGTATTTTCCTTTCATTAGAGATTGCTTAAAACAAAATGCGCATCTGATTTTGTATACACAACAGTGAGTTCTGCAAGGGCAGAGTGAATTATTAATAAATCAGCATTATCGCAATTCTTGATTACATAATTAAAACAAGAAATGATAATATTTTACTACGTCTACTGGCATGTTTTAAGATCCTTTTCCATAATATTTTTCTCTCTAGTAGAGTTTTATTTATTGTTATCACGCACCTAGTAGAAATTCCATTCAAGATTTCAATATCGAGATTTCACAGGAAATATATTTTCGAGACCTCCTGAACCTCCAGAAAACATTTTTAGAAAATGGTTTGTGTGTATCCGTTTATGTGTGAACAGCATAACTTGAAAATAAAAACGAAATATCGGATAAATAGCGAATTTATGCATAAGTTTATTATAGATGTGGCATAACGATTTTCAAGAAAATTCTTCTCCACAAACTAGCTTTAAATTAGAATTTTCCGTTATTTTTTGTTTTCTCAAGAATGGTCTAACATGTCATACACACAACAAATAAAATGTATGCCTTGAATTTTCTGGAAATAGCCTGTGAGATCCTCTTAGTTTGGAAGAAATTTTGCATAATTTTGTATAACTGGTAAACCATAAGAGAAAGGCAAAACTTTACTATACAGAAAAGTATAGTAAAATACATGTACCACAAGTAAACAATAATGCTATTTCCTAATTTGTAGCACACTTTAATGGCTACGACCAAACAATGAGGATTTGCGATGCTGTTTTCTTAATCTATTTTTCTTCTGCACAATATTGCAATTCCTCTATGGGCATAACCAGTACTCAGTTATATGATTGAAAAAGTCACCCTTGAGCACTTGCCAAGTTGGCAGCTCATCCAAAGCTCACGATTTCAGTATGGATCTTTAGTATAACATTTACTGAGCTCATGCGCATTTCAAACCCTGTACTAATACTGCCAAGTCAGAGCACTGTGGATAGCTATCTCGTTTTTAATCTCTTATGTTATTGCACCAGAGATTGATCCCCCTTCTCCCGTTGGGGAACCATTCAGATTGAGCTGAACTCGGTGAGATAATAGGGAATTGCACGTCGTAGCAGGTTTATAAACTACTATGAAATGTCTTCAATCCAGCCCAGATGACTGATTTCCTAATGATTTTAACAATCTTTTCAAAAAAACTGAAGCGCCTAGGTTTAGTACACCTTCTAGTTGTAGTTTATGCGAAATACGTGGTTTACATCTGGGATACTTGGCAATATTCTAGAATGAGTGGCTCACAATTGACTCGCCATTCTCCACTGTAAAGAGTGTGACATGCTGAGAATATATGAAAAACGTCACTCATATAGCAATTGCACCCTCTTTCTGAAAACCGAGTGTGTTTACTTTGTTAAACTCTTGAACGCTTAATTTCCTTTCAGCTATATTTATTAACCCATCGGGTTTACTTTAGTTTAGCACTACCCAAATTATGCTCGGTATTTCAGCACGAGTGTTCAGCAACTTTGCTACAAGTTATTGAGAATAATGTGGGTTTTGAAGGGCAAGAGCGAATACAGTTTCACTTAATTTCATAAATATGTTTCCTCCGCCCTCATAACTGGCAAATGCCGGAAAGCTACTCTAAACGTAGGCTTGGTACGTTTCCTTTCCAAATTTACTTTCCCAATTACCATTTCATTTCATGTATCATCAATGTGTACCATACATGGTACCGTATGTAAGAACAGGCGGTAATCACTACAACCAACCATGGTTTAAATGTTCCTATACGCTTCAAATCTCTCCCTTGCCTAATACCACATTATGGGGCTTGCATCGCTCAACATACAGGCAATTGATGATGGCTGAAACAGAACTATACTAACCTTTGATTCAACACGCTCAATGACGTCGCCCATTCTAGCTTTCAGTTCTTGAGAGCGGCTTTTAAGGTCCTCCACGGCAACGGTGTCTCGGCGCACAATGTTCCTCCTCGACATTTGGCTGGCCGTCCTCGCCTCCGCAAGGGAATACTGACAACAAAGAAAATAGCGCAGTGGAAAATTCGCTACTGAAAAATTATATTGAGGAAGATAAAATATGAGCTTAGAGGAATGCATGTCATTCCCTGTGTATAGCAAATAAATTATGAAATACATTTTCTGACATATTATTGAAAAGAAAAACAAAAACACAAAATGACACTAATTTTTTGCTTTTCAAAAATTTGAGAATGTGGTAGTGGATAATGAAAAAAGTAGGTACAATCACACACAAATTACAAACGACGAGTAGGAACATACAAAAAGAAAGGATTACCTCTGTGATCGAGTGATCGTAAATAAAAAAAA
This sequence comes from Deroplatys truncata, assembly GCA_030765065.1. Classification (NCBI taxonomy): domain Eukaryota; kingdom Metazoa; phylum Arthropoda; class Insecta; order Mantodea; family Mantidae; genus Deroplatys; species Deroplatys truncata. The sequence continues at coordinate 162,854,530 of CM060983.1, forward strand.
TAAAAAAAATAGTACATTCTCCTCTTAGTGTATCCCCACGGCGATGAAAATGTGTTATATGTCCAACAGATGTCACTCTATGCCATACACTGGCTCAACAGATGTCACTGTATGTCATACACTTATGCCAACATATGAATAATTAATGCCGTCAAAGCGCTGCAACTGCGGAAACGACCACAGGGCGTAGCCGAGGGATCTTATACAACTTAGGTTTATGAATTCACGGAAGATTAGGTTTTTTTATATAAGCTTACGTTTCTGAATTCACGGAAGGTTAGGTTTAGGTTAGTTTTTTTTATATAAGCTTAGGTTTCGTATTTACTTATATGTATATGTATATCCTTGATTTTGTCACATTATGATGTTTACTATAAACTACATAAAGTCATTTTGACCACCGAAACAAGGTAACGAATCCAGGATCATTCATTCTGTCTCTTAATGAAGAGGTACTATATCCTCACAAAGCCCAAGAAGCTTACAAAATCGCGTTGATACTTCCTCTTCATTCTCTGAAACGGTTGTTAATTTCATATAATGAAATATTCTTAAAGTATAGGAATGCTCTCTGCCTAAGCGTAGGTTCTTCATTACAAACTAGCCTTATCCGTTCTTCCCTCTTCACTACTTCTTCTCTATGTCTCTGCTTACGAACATATTCCTTATTACTGTCTATAGTACAGAGTTGCCACTGGAGGGGACACGAGATTTAACCCATCCTCCTGTTTGTACTTCGGTTTGTCTACCGTCCAAGGATCTATAGCACTGTGTCGCCGTAAAGTCCGACCACCCCCAACACACGCAGTTGGAAGGGGAAAGGAGAGTGGCATGACTGGTCTAGTATCTCCTCCCAAACAGTTTCTTCTTATGCTGCATCGAAGACCATGCATTTCTTTACCTTTTGTTATTTCGATCACTCGTTCTAAAACAGTATATTACTTATTTTATCTGTCCAGTCTTCTCCATAACCACATTTCAAATGCTTCCAACCAGTTTCCCTCACTTTGTTGCACCCTTCAATTTCTGAAATACACATTGCGACTCTACATGCCAGGTAATTCACTAAAATTATCCTTAGTCCTTTCTTAAAGAACGACAGACAGTTCGTTCAATTAAATCTGTCTTTGTCATTGCTATATTTTGTTTGACTTCTTGACAACAGCTCATTATTAGTAGTTATGGTAAATTCTAAGTCTTTAAAGGTTTCCATTTGCTTTGGAATTTGCAAACGTATCTTATTTGCTTTTATTTCAATCACAGTCTGTGTTTTTAAAGCTTATTTTCATCCTGTACTCCTCACCGTTGTCATTTACCTCCATCAGCATATTCCTTAGGAATTCTAAGTTATGATCATTTCCTCTTCTGTTAGCAGTGTCATATCATCAGAAGTACTGGTATTTCTTCCTCCTATATTCGTCACTCGCTCTGCAAACAATTCATCCCTAAAAATGTTGAATGAGTTTTACGTATGCTACTCCTGATTCAATTCCCTCTGACATTCCCCTATCCTGAATCTTATTGGTTCTTAGATTACAGCGATTACTTAGGAGCCTTCTGTAATGTCGTATTAATATTAATACAAATTTTTTGTGAACGGGAAAGGGTTTGAGACATAAAACTATGAAATGCCTAAAGCATTAATGTTTCTGTGCGGGAAATTGCAATAATTTTGAAAACGCAATGCCGTGAAATGTCATTGTTGTGAAGCTCTTCAATAATAATTCATATTTATGTTCTCGGAATTAGTATCTTTCCTTTTAGGAGAGACGTTCTTTAAATAGTGATATGCGATATAAGTTGATTCAACAAGAGTTAAACTCTTCCATTATTCCATGAACATAAAATTGATTTTAAAGTAGTATTTCGGATATTAAAGACCAGTAACGTTACATAAATATGCTCATTAGGTTAACATGAGGGATGGCTTTTATTCTGGTTATCTCGATAATTGCACAGAACGTTAAAACTTGTTTCTTTAGCCAATCTGTGCTGCATTGCCACCTGAGAAATTACACCTTAACCCATGTGGAGGAGGAAAACAACGTTGTAACACTCCTATTGCACCAAAGTAGTTCTTTGTTAGAGTTTTGTTATTAACAAAGGCTGTTCGAGTTTTTATTTATTTTTTACATATTTTAATACTTGCTCAACCCTTGAAATACCTAATAAACAACAATAAGTTGTAAAGTTACAGAATAATCTATGAATAGAAGAAAAATTGAACTCTTATGTTACATATTTTAAGTAGTTAGATGATTCATGTTTAATTTATGAAAGCACACCACAACCAAGGTGACATTATGTACATTTTGTTATTAGTCCTTTTGAGATACCCACGTTTGAACGCTGCAATAATATAGTTACAGTATTAACCATTTGCATACGTTGTGAAACATAACAGTCTGTTAAAGATATGTATTCTGCTACATAAGTGTTATATACATATAGTTTTTGTGGTTACTTGAACTGTGGTTGAAAGAATCTTTTTTGCAATAGCATTCATATTTTTCATTTAATAAGACATAGTTTTCTAGCAGCTTTAATTACTAATTATTATTTCAAGTGAGACGGAGATTTCCGAACAGTAAATAAATCGGAAGGGTAAACTTAATATTGATAGGCGTACTTTTAGCTGATCTTGAATAACATAAATATGTGTGGCATTGACGCTTATACCGCAGATTTGAATTTTACCGAGTACCTGCGTTTTTGTCAATGAATTAGGTGTTATCAATATGCTAGATGACCTTCTCCACATACAACAATTGTCAGGGATTTCGGGGAGTAATGATGATTTTGCTACAAATTCACTCAAATGTCCTTAATTTACGGCATAACAAATTATATTTCCATTTTTTGATTCAAATTTGAAAATTTTGTGCTAATAATTGGTGTTATTATAGTGACTACAAAAATTGTCGCTGTTATGATGGCTAAACATTTCATTTTGTTCATTCAAAACTCTTCTTTGATATTTACCTATGCCATGCAGCGGTTGGAGACCAGTAAGATGTCGCCACAATTGTTGGATCAGCCATATAGTCAGTCCTCAGTCGCCTTGTACAAAGTGTTTCAGATAGATACAGCTCAGTTAGTGGTGCTACATAAAGTACTAGGTGATTTGGAGAAATGGATTTGTTCCTTCTGTAAACATGCAACCGAAAAATGTATTCTAATAAAGGTGAAAGCTGCCGGTCGATAGCACGTGGGCCATTATTAGAGTAGATCCCCCTATTGCACAATTAAAGCAGAGAATTTGACGATATATCAGAGATTTAGACAGCAATTATAATTCTCCAGAGCGCTTATTACCTAGATAACAAAAATAACTCAGTTCTGGCATCTGACGAACACTAAGTATATGTCCAGTGCTTTTATGTCTTCTTTGCAAAGTGAGTTCTTTTTCTGTATGGGATACGCATTGGTATTCCGCGATTGGAACACTGCAACAGCTTCTGATCTGAGATGTCTCTGGAGTGCATCGAGATTGCAGCTTTTAATTGGCGTTAGTTCTGTGGTCTTCCGTCGTTTTCTTTCTTACAGCACTATCGATGTATTTCGTTGAGATGGTGAGATATCCACCTGGTTTGGAAGCATATGCACCTCAAATTGCAAGCTGATGTGTTTCTTAACTTTCATTTACAGATAATTCACCGAAAATGTGTATTAAAGTTGTCCGGATGTTTTCTGGACTGCCTGGTCATTAGTCAGGTTGGGGCTATGTTCGTTATTGCCACAAATTACTACTGTCTAAGTCTTGAATAGGAATGCATTCCAGTCCTTGCTTCATAAATGACGCAAAAATAAAAAGTCATGAAATGAAAATTGCAAATATTTTGTGATTAGAGTGAAAACTCTCAGGAGGAGGATCAAAGAAAGAAAAAGAAGAAAATGATGAAGGTGTAAAAAGACAAGAGAGAGCCTTAAAGAGCAATCCTGCGACAGCACCTCAATACTCCTTAGATGATATCAAGTGTGGTGGTGGTGTGTATGTGTGGTAAATATAATAACTCTAAATTTTTACTCAAGGTAACCTAATCCGGCAGAAGCAAAGTTCTGTTGTGCAGAAAACATAGGAATCTATTGTAATACGTCTTTTTGTAAAATCTGCATGAAAGATGTTGCAGGCGAAACAAAGGAAGAAATCAGTAATCGTAAAACAAATGGGGTATTCCATCATTATAAGCATTGATAATACTGTTTACAGTACATAAGCTGTTAGAAGCCGTAGCTTATTCCTTCTTAGAGAGTATAATTTGCAAAATCTTCAAAATTTGAATCTCTATACATCTATGTGGTTTAGAAAGGTTGTTTTTAAAATTAAAAACTGTTCTATATGATAGATGGCATTATCTTATAGGAGACTACATTTTCGTGATATATTGCTCACTTAATAACAAATAACACTTGTTTTCGTGATGAAATATGTTGATATTATTGCTCTGCAAACATCTACTTTTGCACATATATTCATTAAATTTATTTTGCAGAGTCTATTGCATTTTTAAGAAATTCTTGCAATAAAAAATATTGTAGAACTGAAGAATAAAGATATAATTGCAGAAACTATTGTTTCGGAAAACTAAAGCACTTACCTGCAAGAAGCAGAGGACAGCGAGATATGCAAGCAAAGTCTTGGATGCCATGTTGTCGAGCTAACAGTGCGGGTGCTCAGGGTCCTGCCTTCTGCCTATATATACTGATAGTTGGGGGCTAATACGCAATAGTGCTGAAATAGTTGTGTGATTATACCGCAAATTATGAAACAATTGCCTAGCGGGCAGCGTAAGATAGTAAGTCACAAAGTGGATCACTTTCGCAACTTTGTATCCCTGAACAATACAAAGAACTACGGCGATTATGTCAAATGCTTAAATATATAAAAAAAAAATCCAAAGTGTTATACTTTCCCTACCCTCTATCGTTTATCAGTGGGTATACAAATTATTTTTACGAAAGTTTATTTTTCTATCTACTTCATTTTAATCAAGATAACCCTTAGCAGAAATATTAAATTACATATTTCATTATTGATAGTAGCTTTTCGTCTTTCGCTGAACGTTTACCAGTTATACAAGATGTATAAATTTTCTTCCGAATGAAGGGGACTTCACAGCCTATTCCCTGAATATTCAAAATATGTATTTTATTTGTCATGTAAGTGTCTTAAATGTGTGATATTTCAATGAAAATTGTTAGGGCCATTTTTCAGAAAATCAAAAATTTTGAAAAATGTTCCATGTGAAGTGTAGGTTGCTGTGGAGGAATTTTCTTGAAAATCTTCGTGTCGCATCCTCGGAAGACGCTGAACTTAAATACCAAGTTTGATATTTAAATGACTTTTCGTTTTTGAACTATGCAGTTCACAGACGACACACACACACACACACACACACACACACACACACACACACACACAATCACGCGCTCAGACCGTGCTCTAAAAATGCTTTTTGTGGATTCAGAAGACCTCAAAGCGTGTATTTCTAGTGAAATATTGATACAGAATTTTAGAATTTTTGGGTGGAATAAAATGCTTCCTCTAGGTCAGTAATAGAGAAATAAAAATGAAGTGAATGTTTATTGTTGGCTTAAGCTGGCTACACATGAGATTAATATGTGGATTTTTTTTGTTGTTTTTGAGTTTCTCAAAAGTGGTTCTAGCGATTTTTATTAAAATTCCACATGTTAAAGGTATGGGACTGGATATATGGTCGCATAGGAGTGATTTGTAGTGGCGTGCTGATGTTTCCACGGGAGGTCTATCTGAATCTCGAATTCAAACACGGTGACAAGAAACTGACAGATGTCCTTACTTGGCTCATCTTTGCCACCTATTTTTGGGTACTAAAAGTTGGGGACGCAGTGAATCTGCAGGCCTTCCAGAGATTTATCCGGAAGGAACGCTGGGAGTTGGACAAAAGGACCACTTTGGCCTTGGATCTCCCGCATTTAAGGAAGCTCTAAGTGTCCACTGCAGGAGGGCATATGCTAAGAATAGGGATAAGAAGAAGAAGAAACAAAAGTGATCTATCCTTCTTGTGTAGTAGTTTCCACATTCTCCTAAAAACCTATCCCAAAATAAAGTAAGTAAATAAATACATTGCACAAAAATTAAAAAAAAAAAAATTAAAAAAATTAATAAAATGAAATAAAAAAATGCACAATTTATATTATATGCATTTTTTAACAAAAAAATAAGAAAGAAAAGAAAAAATAAAAGAAAAAAGAAGAAAAAAAAAGAAAAGGCATTTGCATGACAAATAAAATTTATATAGTGTACTTTCTGGCAATAGCCTCTTAAGTACTCTTTATTCTGAATGACTTTGTTAATTAGTAGGTCTTACCACAAAGAATGTATATCTCGTTAACGCACACGGTTAATGTTTTTTTATTATATTTATTTGTAGTGTTAATCATTTTGAGATATTAATTGTTATTCGTTTGAATTTTAACATGCTTATACTTTTTCAAGTGGCAAGTCGCTATTTATTTTTTCTCGTGGTCATGCAAAGAGCATGCGATTTGAAAACTATCACAGCAATCCACTTATTAAAAATCTGACAATTGCTTTAGTCTAATATACCTTTCCTATACCTAAAAGAAAAATGTCTAAATGTATACTAATTAGTGATATAGTGATTATCAAAACGTAGCTTTTGTTAGAATATTTTGTAGAAGAGTGAGCAGAAAAGTCATGTGAATACAACACATCAGACTTTTCTAGCTGTCCTCTTAATGCATACCTACCTATCTATAATATTTAAAAAGAGGAAATGCAGTAGCAATTTCTGTTCGAAGATATCTCGGCAAGTGTTCATGCGATTTGAACCATATTTCTAATATGAGTTTATTACTATGTAAAATACAGGGTTACTCTAAAAGAAGGAGCAGATTGTAAGCGTTTATTTCAAATAAACGACAACAGATAAGTCACTGGATAGCGGAAAGTTCGAAGTTTCATTTGGAAAACATTAGCACCTTTTGTTATAAATGACGACCATCTTCTACTAATTTCTTATAGCAATGGTAAATCTGTTTGACGAGACGGTTCTTTGTTGAACGTACAACGAAATGCACGCTGCACTGAAACAATGGATTCACTCTTTGTAGATCTCAGCACTAAAAGGTGTTTTTGTGCCATCGCCATTTTCCCGTAAACGCTAAAACAAACTAATAGGTGTGAGCTTAAAAGTTTGAACTTTTCTCTATCCAGTAATGCGTCGTATGTGTCGCTATTTATGTCATTCATTATAAATTAATATTTAAAATCTGCTCCTTTTTACTTTCTCTACTACGTATAGTAATTAGGGGAAGTATTGTATTCCACCCAAAAATTTGAGACCGAGATTTCACCGGAAATACATGTTTTGAGACCCCTGAATCCAAAAAAAGCATTTTTGGAAACATGTCCGTTTGTGTGTCTGTGTGTGTGTGTCTGTGTGTCTGTGAACAGCATAACTCAGAAACGAACAGTCGGATAAACACCAAACTTGGTATTTAGGTTCAATATCTTCCAGGGATGCGACACGAAGGTTTTCAACAAAATCCCCTCACCCCAGGATACCCTTTACATGGAAGATTTTTCGAAAATTTTAATTTTCTCAAAAATGGCTCTAACGATTTTGATTAAAATATCACAGGTTTAATATATTGTCATGACAAATAAAACGTATATCTTGAATTTTCTGGGAATGTCTCCAAAAGTGTTCTTCATTGTGAACGACATTTGCATAACCGGTAAACCATAAGAGATAGAGAAAATTTTACTACACAAAAAATATAGATCGCGTTAAAATACACAATTCATGTCATATACATTTTTTTTGTTGAGTGAACCATTTTCGAGATATTGCTTGTTATTCTCTTATATTTTTCAATACTTATTTTCTTAAATGGGAATTCGTTATTCATTTTTTTGTCTTTGATATGCAAAGAGTATTAATCTGTGGCAAAGGGAGGGTGCTGCACCTAGCAACCAGCTATTAAGAGATATGTATGTGCTTAAAGGCTATTGTATTTCCAAATTGCCCTTTAAATATATTATCCCCTTACATCTACAAGAAAATTAGCAATAATATAGAGTCTGCAAATGTTTATCTCGATTAACATGAAGTAGATGGAGAATAAGCGTTGGTAAAAATAGTTTGTACAAGAGTAGAGAAAGTCATGTGAGTGTAACACATCAGATTTTTTGAATAACCCTATATCAGGTGGTCCACACAAGCCGTACTTAGTTGGAGTTAGCTTATACCGTTTTGCGCGGATGCCAAAAGGTTTGCCTAAGCAGAACTGTAAAGTGGACTTCATACCGACAGAGAGGAGCCGCTAAATGAAAGACCAATGCTTGAAAAATAATACTTCAACTGCTATTATAGTCCCAAATCTGCTCCGGTAGAGAAAATGACTGCTATATGAGGTGTTCCGGGTTCAATTGCCGGCTGGGCTCCAGAAAGTTGTTTAAACAAAAACATTCACGGTATGCCTAAAGTCTGGTGTTTGAATGTGAGAGTACCTGTGTGTGTGCGGGGGGCGGGTGTTAAGGGTTATTTAATAACCAATTCACCCATTAGCAAGAATTCAGGATTGTCGCTTGACGCAAACCTGAGCACACGTGTTATGTCATGTAGCTCTATGACAGTTAATCTACACTCTGTATTACCATATGGCACCGCAAAGTTAATAAGTTTAAACGAAATTGTGTTTTTATTGTATTTATGTACCTACCTTTAAAGGTGCGTTAGAATTAAATTATTTTCCATTAGTGTATTATTTATAATAAGCATGTGCAAAAACATGCCCACCTTGGTGGACGAACTAATGAAAGGGCCTCTCAGGCCCACGTTCTACCTGGAATGATCCATCATTTCTTAAATATCATCTGTATACGTAAACAAATTAAATAAATAAACAATTAAAAATAAAAAGTTTGCAGAAGACAGATGCCATGTCTGAAACTGTTCAGAATCCAGTCCTCGAGCCTCAGGTGCCTTTTGGTGCGTCTCCGCACACATCGTAACCATATTTGTATGTTTGTTTATTGGTAAACGTTACCAATGGCCTGGCTCGAACTGCAAGCAGGCGACTATGCGACGCTTATCATTTCGAAACTACCAAGTAAACACCTGCGGACAGCAGCACTACCTCAGTGTCCTTTCTTTTTGTACCTGCACAACTTCTTTTGCACCTATGTAGGTATGCGGGAAACATAAAACTGCAGAGGACGGCTTGTTTGGGCCACCTGGTGTATTATTATATTTAGCTAGGTTAAATGGTGTAGAATTGTATGTAAACAAATATAAATGTAACTCGACGACCTTTTAGAAAGTAATAATTTGGCCTGTCTCTAATGGCGTCCTAAAATCCAAGTGTCTGAAGTTTCATCCGAGTTATGTAAGAGATCAATATTCAACTAGATCAGACTTTCGTTCCCAACATCCCAGTTTTAAAGCCAGTCCCTTTTACTCCCTCGAACTGTGATGTCATAAAAGCTGATCGGTAGCAATAAATGATGGCGATACCATTGCATATTCATATTTAGGAACTAGGATGAAAGTTCGTGAAATGAATATGAAGGCCCTTTCCACAACGTGCAGTTTTAAACATTTTGGAAATGCATTATACCACATATCCACCAGAAAGAACGATATTGTTTAGTGGTGCAAGAATTGTCAAAATTGAGTGAAACGGTTTACGAGATTATCCTGGATACACACCCAAATTCTCCTACAGTAGTACTATAAATCATCAGGACTTCGCGAAATGTTACTGCTAAGCGTTAAAAAGAACAGGAACAGGGATTCAACACTTCAGAAATTCATGTTCTACAATTATCTTAAGTTCCTTCACTCATTTAAACGACAGTTTAAATATAATAACATTGTTGATATGTCTAACTGCCTACTAGGAGCTAAGGATATTCCCTTAGATTATCCTCATTTGGATGTCTGTTGATAGTATTAGCGAACTCTTGCTACCTTGTCACGGACATATTTAAAATTACGGATCTGAGGGACGGAAAGGACAGAAGTTAAACAGAAAGAGAAGAAAAAATATGTGATTGGCTGTAAATAGCTCGGATACCACTCTGGCGATTTGATGAAGAATCTGTTTTACTACATAGAACTCTCAGTTATAGGTTGGACAATGAATTAACCGGATAGTTCTTCTGATGTCATTTAAACGTTTGAAAGTCTACTTTATTAGATACGAGGGCTGTCCCAGAAGTACCCGACCTAACAAGGAAAACACAAAAATGTTTGGAATAAACATATTTATTTCTCTACATAGTCTCCTTTCAGCTCGATATACTTTTCCCAGCGATGTTCAATAGCTTCGATACCCTGTTTATAGTGAGAACCGTCCAGTTCTGTAAAATAGCCATTAACTGCAAAATCCACCTCTTCATTGTTGGCATATCTTTTTCCACCAAGCCATTTCTTCAACTTTAGAAGCAGAAAGTAATCAGAGGCCACTAAGTCTGGCGAATAGGGTGCATGAGGAAGCAATTTGAGCATTAACTCATTGATTTTGCCCATAACCATAATGGATGTGTGAACTGGTGCATTGTCTTGATGAAACAGAGCTTTCTTTTTCGCTATTTGCGGCCGTTTTTGCTTGATTTCACCATTCAAACGCTGCAATAAGTTTGCATAATACTCGCCATTGATTGTTTTTCCTTTTTGAAGATGATCAATGAAAATTATCCCAAGCGCATCCCAAAAATCTGACGCCATGACCTTGCCTGCAGATGTCTTCGCCTTCTTTGGAGCCGATTCTCCCCTTTCAATCCACTGTTTTGACTGTTCGTTCGTCTCAGGTGTGAAGTGATGGAGCCGTGTTTCATCCATGGTTATGAATCGACTAAAACACTCGGTTTTATTGCAGCGAAACATCGCCAAACACTCGAGTGAAACACTCTCACGACGCTGCTTTTGTTCCGTTGTGAGTAAACGCGGCACCCATCTTGCGCACAGTTTTCTTATGTCTAAATTTTCAGTTAATAAGCGATGTAAAGCACTTTTCGAAATGCCTACGATGTCTGCTAGCTGGCGCACTTTCGGTCGACGGTCATCCAATACCATTTTGTGGATTTTCTTCACAATTGCTGGCGTGGCCACCTCATTTGGTCGACCATTGCGATGCTCGTCGTGGCAGCTCACTTAAACTCTGCCACCCAATATTTTACTGTTGTAAACGAAGGATCTAGTGGCGTGCCGGCATGTTGCCATGTTAGCTCAATGGTTAGAGCAACCGGACGGAGACCGGGAGATTCGTGGTTCAAATCCCGGCTATTGCATTGAATTTTTCAGTCGTCTGATTCTACCTTTCCAACCCTGTTCAACACATGGCTTGTGTGGAAGAACAATTAATTCCGTTTATAAGGGTGGTACTTTCTACCATAGACATTTGTTTGAAACAACAACCGCTGTATATACGTCAGGTCGGGTACTTCTGGGACTGCCCTCGTATATGATAGTAAATAAACTTACTATTACAGCTCACTACTTTTTACAAGTTTAACTATGCTCTGCCATTTTTAGAAGTGCTCGTTTTTCCTCTTTCCTTTTCACTGCTGTCTTGTTACTTTCTGTACCACGAACAGTAGGCAGAGAAAGTATTGAATTCCACCCAATAATTCGATATATACTTTTTTCACCGGAAATACATGCCTTTAGGCCCCTTGAATAAAAAGAATTTTTAGAATTAAACATCCGCGAGGCGCGTGTGGAAACACATAATTCAAAATGAAAAGCAAATACCAAACTTGCTATTTAAGTCAGTATATTCTAAATTTTTTTATTTTCTCAAATATGGCTCTAAGGATTTTTATTTTAATACATTATATTAAAGATATTTACATGAGAAATAAAATGTATATTTTTAAATTTTTGGGCAATACCAGTGAAACCTCTTCATTCGGAAGGAATTGTGTATAGTCTTGTGTAACTGGTAAACGTTAAGCGATGGACAATACATACCTCACAAAAAATGTAATCTCTTTAAAATACACGATTTATTTCAAATAACGTTTTTATGACATAAGCAATTTCCGAGATACCATTATAAATGGTTCGAATTTTTCAATACCTTGTCATTCTTTTAAAGTCCTCCCGGTATTCAGTTGTTTCTCGCGATTTCATGGAAACAGAGTGGAATTTTAAGGCCAGTATATAGCGTTCAGTTGATTCTCAGTATTCACTTTGCATCTACAACAAAATCTGTGATGTAGACATTTTTGCAAAGGTTTATCTCGATTAAAATAAAGTAGATTGAAAAATAAGCTTTCTTGACAATAGTTTGTATACCCACTAATAAACGATAGAGGTAGAGAAAGTCACGTAAATGTAACAAAAATTTTGTATAGAAACCATTCGTTTTTCAGAAAAGGAACAGAAAATGATGTTTTGCATTAATAGAGCCAATAGTATATGTAATTATATTAAATTACTTCTAAACATAACGCACATAACTATGTTAATTTGATTACAAAATGTTACTTTCGTAGTTTCAGAATAGAACTGTTACATATATTTTAAAATGTTCTATATTCCTTTTTCTGTTGGTTTCTGTTATATTTAAAGACTTATCCGTGTAGAATTCCACTATTGGTTATCAGCAGTGACTAAAGTTCAGCTGGATTCATTGATCCCCGCGAATGTTTACCTGTCAGAAGGTCAGCGATTACGCCGTGTACTTGTAAATATACCCTTTGACCAGACATGTTTTGCTTTAACAGAGACGGTCAGCAGTGTCCAAGTTCACAAAGCTTCTTTTAAGGTTTAGGAATAGGCGGATATTAACTGATTATAAAAACATGGCTGAAGCACGCTGTAAAGTGTAAAATAATAATAATAATAAAAAAAGGAAAAGAAAAGTAATTTAGCATTTGTTGCATTCACATGACTTTCTGTACTCACTCTTCTACAAACTATTCTTATAAAAGCTTATAATTCTAGCTACCTCTTTTTAATTCAGATAAATTTTCAATTCACATTCACCATTTCGTTTTACGATACTGTACGTAAAGCGATAGTCAGATTTTTAAAGAGAGTCGCTATGTGAGGACTTTGTGTGAGAGAGAGAGAGAAAGAGAGAGAGTGAGAGTGAGAGAGAGAATAACTACTTTCCATTTGAGAAAATTATAAGCATTTCAAAATTCAAACCAATAAGCAAAAATCTCGAAAAAAAGAGGTTTGACATAAATTGTGTGCTTTAACGAGATCCATATTCTTTGTGTAGTAAGATTTTGTCTATCTGTTTACCAATTATGCAAAAGTTAGATATGTACTATGTGAAGATATGGTACTTTATTCAAAATTGTTAGACATTTTTATAAAATATGAAATTTTGAAAAATGTTCCATGTTAAGGGTAGTTTGGAATGAGGGAACTTTCTTCAAAACCTTCATATTGCATCTTTGAAAGATACTGAACTTGAATACCGAGTTTAGTATTTATCCAGCCTATCGTTTTTTACTTATGCTGTTCACACACATACGCATTGGACAGTTTTCTAAAAATACAGTTTTTATTCAGGGGGACTCGAAACATGTATTTCCCGTGAAATCTCGGCATCGAATTTTTAGGTGGAATACAGTGCTTTCTCTATACTAGGTATGGTAGACAAGGTAAAGTTGAATTAACCCATCCCTTTAAAATGGCGTGTGCAATATTAGACCAGGGACCCGCATGTGGGATTTGTGGTGGACAAAACGGCTTTTGGGCGGTGTTCCCCGCATTTATTCCTTTATCAGCTTTCCTTTCATCCATTTCACCATCATTTATATCATCCATTTCCTCGCTCTCGCACTGGGCTGAGTACCCATCCAAAGTGTCTGCTTCTCGACAGGACTCTGAACCCAGGCACCCGCTTCTAAGTCCTACATACGAGGAGGGTAAACAGAGAAAGAAGAAGTAATGTAGAATATTAGAAGTAAACTGTAAGGGGCCAGAGAGACACTTGGACAGAGTGGATACACTTATGAAAGTCATAACCAGTCCTTTCAAGGCTGAACTATCTATATAGAGCACTGTTGCGTTTCCTAAACTGCACTTGTTGAAACTAAATTCAAGTGTATCGAGATAGTTGTTCTATATAGATAATGTTAGACCTTGGTGAAAACTCGGATTATGTCATTTGATGCACACGCTAGATGAGGCAATGTTATGTGTGGATAACATTATGATTATAAAAGTCTAGCATTTACAAAGCTATTAAATAACAATCAAGAAATATTTAGTCTTTTTTTAATGTTCCATTTATATGACACGTACAACATCTAAGGCCATATAGGCAGCTTTTTTACGTTGAGAACAATTGCTTATTGGCAATTATGTTCATTTCCTCACAGTGGTGTTAATCTATTGACTGTTATTACTTTTGGTAATTATATTAAACTCTCTCTCTCAAACACACACACACACACAGTCACAGTTTCGTTCTTAGTTCCATACTCTAGACAGGATCGGAATAATCCTGGCTATAAAAGAAGTTTCCACCCTCGAGCCACGAATCGAACCCAGGGTCTCTGGATTTGGAGGTTAGTATGTTAACCAGCAGACCACATCTAGCCTTTTACTCAACAAGAAAATGTGAGATACGTGATCTTCTGTAAGACCGTTCCTGTGGTGACAGAGTTTTATCTTTGGAGGAAGAACTGGATTCGATCTCCTGGAATAGGAATTTTCCCACGTGGAATAATGTGAAACACAGAGCATTTAACTACATTAGGGCCTGGAGGACTAAATGAGAAGTAGTAGATGCTGTTTTGAAAACCACGCATAAGTGACTGGAGACACTGGGCAACCTGACCACACACAAGCACCAATACTGCCCTTTGACCTTTAATGTTCTGCTCACAGCGGTCATGTGATGCGCTTTAGCCTATCATGTAAGGAGTTTAGATCTTCCTAAAAATTTCCCTATTTATTCATTTTAAATCTTTTTAAGGTTACGTAGCAGAGTGAGTCGGTTTGAAAATTTCAAACGCGGTAATTGGGTGAAGGATATATATTATCTCTTCTATCGTATTATCAACCATATCCATAAAATACCCAATCACAAAGGAGCAAACCCCTGGTATAAATACTCAACGAAACGTGGATGATACTGGTGAAATAAATATGAAACAATGCCGCTCAAAACCAATTTGAAGTTTTATAAATGCCTTGCAGTCTACGTTTGTCCGGCAAAAGTGTCATCCTCCATGGCTTAGGGCTATCATGCTAGCCCCTAGCTCCGGAAGTCGCGGGTTCAAACCCGGTGGAGGGCGATGTATTTTTTTCGGGCGTAAAAATCCTTAGCATGGCTTCTTCGGAAGAAAAGTAAAGCCGGTGGTCGCGTGTCGTGGATTTACGGCACGTAAAACAACCTCAGGCCTGATAAAGAGGCCTCTGGGCAAAATTTCCGGTCTTTCACGCCCAAAATAGATTGGGACGATAAGGACCACAGCAGTCAAAGAGCGTCCATAAATAAAACTCAGTTTAATTTTTTATCCGACAAAAGCACTTTTTAATGTTTGCAGCATTATAAAAGCCAGTTGAGCTATTTCTGACACACACACACACACGCACACACACACACACAAAAACGCTCTCTCTAAATTGTGATGTTAATATACATTAATTTAATTATGTCATATTGTTTGCTTGCTTTGATAATTAACGCCTTTACACTGAATAAAAAACTATTGGAACAACTAGAATTCTAAGTTATTTTCTCAATAACATCATAATTTAAAACCAAAAATCATACAAATTATTTATAATAAATAACAAGCTATTTACGGACAATAAAAATACAAAATAAAGTTTATTTTTTGATATCTTTAAGGCCAAAAATATAAAAACATAAACAATTACATATTTCTATGCAAAATAAATATTGAGACATCTGAAGAAAAAAGTCTATCTTGGGCACCAAACCAGAAGTTGTTGGATTTCATGAACCTCTCTCAGAAGATTGGGCATGCTGCTTACAAGTTTAGCAGTATATGCAGCTGAAAGTTTGGTCCACTCTTCATTGAGTCTCCTTTTCAAATCTCCTTTTAAGATATTGGCTGACTGCGGATTCTAGTATCCAATTCATCCCATAAATTCTCAATTGGATTTAAGTCCTGAGAAGTTATTTATTTGCCCCGCGTTTTGGATGCCAATTTGAGAAATATGGTTTGTTACGCATGGAAAGCCAATTTGAAGTAGGTTGTATTAAGGGAGTTGTATTATATTTCAACAATTGGGGAGCCGAACTTGTAGTACTTGCAACCGCACGTATAGTACCCGCTTTCCAGTAGCCTTCGCCCCAAATGTACTTTCAGGTGGCATTTGCCCCAAGTTTAAAAAAAAATATTAACTTTGTAATTTGACTGTTTCATTAAATATTATATATTTATGTTTGCCTCGGCTGCGCCAGTATTATTGTTAGAGACACGTTTCTCTTAACAGGTTTGTGATGCGACAAGAATTTAGGCTTACACAGATTATAATTTTACTTCACTCTTTTTATTAATGCTTGATACGATTTAAATAATACTTCAATGATATAGAGAGCTGTGAGATTCTCTTTATTATTAAATACTTGCACTTTTTTAAAACGTAAACTATTTTCGTCTCATACGAATACGTATTATATTTCTTGAGGACACTTTTTGCGTCTGGTTAGTAACGCTGTCTGCAGGCAACTGAATTGATCTCAACCGTCCAAACTTGTAAATTTCTGTATTTGAAGTCTCTGATTGGCTATTCCTAATCTAATAGAATACCTTCATTTAATTAAAGCTTTTTCTGGTTGTTGATTGGCTATTTTTAAACTGTCTCAAAGTTTACATTATTGTTGCTCCAATAATGACTAGTAGCATTTAAACTTTCAAACTCATTATTGCCTCAAGGTTACCTCATTGTTAGCAACTTTTAACCTATTATTCTCACAGCTCCTACATTATTAAATTACGTAATACATTCAACATTATTGAACATGTTTACAATAATATAAACATATACAGTGACTGTAATGTACATACATAATATTGTTACATACACATATTGCTTTAAGGTGGGCTGTTATTGAATTTATATATTATACAATTAGACTGAAATTATTTTAGTGTTAAAAACACTGCCTCAGTCCGGTGATTGTGGAGGTGGATGAAGGATATGTGGACAGTTGTAGAGTAGTATGTTTGTGGTCATTATATTCATAGAACTTAAAAGTAGTACTGATGCCATTTTCTATGCACCCCTGTGTAGGTTCTCCTTCAGAAGGTTCAAGTATTTTATTTTATCCATTTTTACCTCCCAATTCTCCAACTCCAGATGCCGCAATGCAACCTCACACCAATATGTTTTACAGCAGGTCCAAGATAGTTTTTTCCATTCCCTATTTGGTTTCTTTCAGACCATTGTTCTTCCATCTGATCCGAAAACGCTAAATTTGCTTTCATCTGCAAAAGGAATGTTATCCCACCAGTTTTCTTCTTATATGAATGAACTCCTTTGCCTTCTCCTTCTGTTTTTTTTTTATTTACATAGGGCTTCTTCCTGGCCACACGACCATGGAATCCTTTACTTTTGAGTACATTCTTAATCGTTTGGGAGATTACTTTCCTGCCAGTAGTATAGCCTACCTCGGCACACGGTTTGGGGCATTCAATTTAGGATATTTTTTCACACTCCTAACAATATGTGTTTCCTCTTGGTCAGTAAATGTTTTTGGACGACCAGTTTGAGGTATCAAGTGGATTCTGTTCTCATTTACGTATCTTTTAATTATATCTCCAAGTGTATTTTTCTGCATTTTTAACATATCGGCAATCATTCTGCAACTCCTGCCTTTTTCATAATGGAAAATGACGAGTTGCCTTTGTTCAAAGGTCGTATTCTTACCTCTACGCCCCATTTTTGTTTAATTGAACTGTTTGTTTTGATTACATAGGTAAGACTGTTTACTATCCATAGCTAGACCTGTTGTGTCTCCCCCCAGTGAGCATTTGGAACCTATAATAGGGCGTACAAAATGAAGTGCTACAATATTTATTTTGTCTAAAATTATGTGAATATTCGAATATGCAGTTGTTACAGTTAACACAATAAGACTTATAACAATTATAAATCCATTTACGAGATTACAGGGCTTATTGAAAGCAATAGAAAACGAAATTATAATTTTCAGTTTCAGTTTTCAGTTATACAGCTGGGATACTATTGGGTGTCCCAATATTTTTTTTTGCTCACTGTAAATGGGTGGGTCATATCAGACGGTGAATGAACGAGATTGTTGAAATGACGCTCAAATGGGCCCGGGGTCCATATAGCTTAGAGTTACGCACATTCTCCTCACAAGAAAAGGAAAGATCCCGGAAAACACCTTAACCAGGTAACTCACCCTAACCGAGATTCGAACTGGGATCCCTTGAATGTGAGATAGACACTCTACCCCCACACCACAGGGGTGGGCTATTACGTATATTTTCCATGCCCATTCTGAAGTTATTTTATATTCAGTATTGTTAGACCTATATTGCTAGGATAGAATAAAACGCTGTAAGCAATTCGTATATAATACGGTGCCGTCGTTTTAAGGTGAGGCCACAGACCGGCTATATGCGTAGCAGGCTGGATCTCGGTATCTTTCCGATGCGCAAACTGCGGTGCATGGCGCGTTCAATGTTATCGTTATCAGCTGTATTTGTGCATCTCAAAGGTGAATGTTTATTCAAGACATCTTTGTTGTGTGTGATTTGCATAAGGGTGTTAATGTCTTTTATTAGTCCACTACAATGCCTGCCGACAAATTCATGTTAGAACAACGGATTTTTATGTACGAAACATACATAAAGAGCGAATCATGTAGACAGTTTCCTGGTATTCCAGTTCCAAGTAGGGCAACTGTTATAAGTTTAGGACACGGTATCGCTAAACGCTAAATCTAAGAAGCGAAAACAAAATGTAAAGGAGAAAAAAAATTGAGAACTGACGACGGACAATATAAAAACAGAAATTATGAACATTACGCAAGAAGAACTTATGCGTGTGAACGGAAATTTCATTCGAAGATGCCAGAAATGTCTTTTCTCAGATGGACACCACTTCCAATACCATTTATAACAAGGTTACTACTCTATGCATGTTACTGTCACTCGTAAGTAACGCGTGAGCTACGGAATGAGAAAATCCTAGTGTAATGGACAGTGTTCGGAGCACGCATACGCGCAATCCGTGACCTCACCATAAAAAGATGGCACGTTATTTGTTGTGCTACTCGTGAAAATTAATGCACTGGCTTTTGTCTCATGCTCTGGATAAACCCATTATTCGTCCCATATTTGCGAGACCGTCTCGATTTGGAACTAACTCTCCCATGTTCCTTTGGGGCGCCAGTTATCCCGGTTTCTGATCAATTTAAAAGAGCAAACAGTATTCGCTATTTCTCCGGACTGTTGACATAAACATGTGTGCTGACGTTCGAATGGCGAATGCGTGTATCATGGTTTAATTTTCGCATTCTGCTGAATGTATATTAATCGGGTTACGATTACATATCTAGTCGGCCGTGACACTAGCGCACAGCGGCAATGCTTGTTAAGCATTTGGCAGCATCGTGTTATATTTGTGTTGTCCCTTGCTTGATGTTTGTTTTCAAGTTCCCGAGTGTCTTCTCTTACAGTCACTGACGATGCAAAGGTGGATTCAGGTACGTCTTTTCACGGGTTTGCCATTGCAAAGTCAGTCATTACAGACATTTTACCTACGCGGAATATGAACTCTGGCTGTTTGAACTCAAGATTTTCTGAAATACCGAAATGCTTATTATTCAACTCTTTTCATTTTTGTTCGCCTGGCTCAAATACTGAAACTGACAGAACGTTTACTGTAATGAATAAATACTGGACAAAAGAGAAAAACATGTCGGAAACAAGTGTGGTAATACTCTAACACTGAAATATAATTCTAAAATTTTCTGTGAAGAAATGAATGATTACATACCTACAAATAATATTTTACTGAAAAAAATTCTTGTCAGTGATAAATATACACTACGTGATCAAAAGTATCCGTACACCTGGCTGAAAATGACGTACAAGTTCGTGGCACCCTCCATCGGTAATGCTGGAAGCCAATATGATGTTGGCCTACCCTTAGCCTTGATGAGAGCGTTCACTCTCGCAGGAATATTTTCAATCAGATGCTGGAAGGTTTCTTGGGGAATGACAGCCCATTCTTCACAGAGTGCGGAACTGAGGAGAGGTATCGATATAGGTCGGTGAGGCCTGGCACGAAGTCGGCGTTCCAAAGCATCCCAAAGGTGTTCTATAGGATTCAAATCAGGCCAGTCCATTACAGGGATGTTACTGTCGTGTAACCATTCCGCCACAGCCCGTGCAGTATGAACAGGTGCTCGATCGTGTTGAAAGATGCAATCGCCATCCCCGAATTGCTCTTCAACAGTGGGAAGCAAGAAGGTGCTTAAAATATCTATGTACCTAGGTCTGCACTGCGATCGTGCCACGCAAAACAACAAGGGGTGCAAACCCCCTCCAGGAAAAACACGACCACACCATAACACCACCACCTCCGAATTTCACTGTTGGCACTACACACGTTGGCAGATGACGTTTACCGGGTATTCGCCATACCCACACCCTGCCATCGAATCGCCACATTGTGTACCGTGATTCGTCACTCCACACAACGTTTTGCCACTGTTCAATCGTGTAATCTTGACGCTCCTTACACCAAGCAAGGCGTCGTTTGGCATTTTCCTGCGTGATGTGTGGCTTATGAGCAGCCGCTCGAGCATGGAATCCAAGGTTTCTCACCTCACGCCTAACTGTCATTGTACTTCCTGATGCAGTTTGGAATTCCTGTGTGATGGTCTGCCTATTACTCTTTACGACCCTCTTCAAATATCGGCGGTCTCTGTCAGTCAACAGACGAGGTCGGCCTGCACGCTTTTGTGCTGTACATGTCCCGTCACGTTTCCACTTCACTATCACATCAGAAACAGTGGACCTAGGGATGTTTGGGAGCGAGGAAATCTCGCGTACAGACTTCTGACACAAGTGGCACCCAATCACCTGACCACGTTCGAAGTCCGTGAGTTCCACGGAGCGTCCCATTCTGCTGTTTCACCACGTCTAATGACTACTGAGGTTGCGGATAATGAGTACCAGGAGTAGGTGGCAGCACAATGACCTAAGATGAAAAACGTATGTGGGCGCGTCCGGATACTTTTGATCACATAGTGTATGTATATATGAGGAAGTGTGTTTATATATTTACTGAATTGGAATACATTTTAATGTGCCCGATTTTTCTCAGATAAAATATGGTAGCTTAAGGGACAGACGTTCAAGTTTTGAGAAATCTAAAAGATTCTACACGAGTTACATAAATAAGTAGAATGTTTCGGGTGTGAAATTACAGTTGGAAATATGTAACTATTCTTACATCTCTTAGAAACGGTTGACATCTGAAATCTCTTGTACGTCGTTGTGATAGTTTCTCAAGCTTCTTTTGGCAACAAATAGGAATGGCAGTTCTTCATTTCTGGCCCCGCAGTAACGTGTGAGGCACTCATTTGAGAGGTCTCGGGATTAATTGCCGTCGGCTTGCCATTCCGGCTATGGGGTTTTTCGTAGTTTACCCGTCGGTAGGCGAATATTGGAGTGGCTCCTCTTCTACCACGAATTTCCTGTCCCCCATCGTCATCTTTCATCTATTTCAGGGTTGAAGGACCAGGCGACGGCGTTCTGGTCAGTCTGGGTGGCTCAGTTGGTTAGGGTGACCTTCTGATCCCAAGTCGCGGATTCACACCCTATCCAGGTTTTTAAGTACACAGCCACATCTCAGTAGATTTACTAGCATGTTAAAGAACTCCTACGGGAGGAAAATCCGGCACACCGGCGGCGCTGATATGATCCTAGCAATTAAAGCATAGTTAACAAACAAAAATTTGAAAACATTACGACCTTCGGTGTGTTGCGTCAGGACGGCGGATTACGCACTTTAGACATTTTTCTCCCTGGCGTTTAGCGGGTCTGGTGAGAGCCCCCTTCCTGGTTTTGGCTCGGATCCATGGAACCCTCCCCAGGGGAGGAACGGGGCTAATGCGTGGCAGCCACGCCACAATGTGCTCCATCTGGAATCGTTAGCGATCCCGTTCTTGCGTACTTCGTCGTATGGATCTGGTCGCTTCTCATCCCTCTCAGGGGTCACGTTAGAAGCAGAAAGGGCCACTGTGACCTACTTGTGGTGCTCTGCTCCAGGTTTCTGGAGGCCCCTCTGTATGTGTACCCTTACACCTTGATTTCTTGAATTTGGAGGAGGATAAGATTGCAATAGATAAGTACATTATTAATATGCGATACGCTCTGTTGAATACCAAGCACGTTTTATAAGAACAAAATTAAAAACTGCTAAAAACACTGGATATTAGTTTGAAACAACAAACAATTTCCATTCAACTGCCCAGTTGTTGAAAGCAAACCGCACTCCTGTGTCATGTTATTCTTATAATGCATCCATTCAGTTGACGACAATTACGAACACCGATTTCGTAGAAAAGAAGTACATTTTAAATTACAAGCTAACAGGATTTATCTTATGTGCTGGAAACTCTGAACTCGTCACACAGCTACATTTCATTTGCATTACGTAATGGTAGATTTTCTTCCACAAAGAAGTTACGCAATGAGGCTTCAGGATTCATTAAATATCACTTTTAAAGCTATGATCTCTGGGCGTTGTGGTTCATGTGGATTTGCTGACACATGAGGTATTATCTGGGTTCTAGGATAAGGTCAATAGAAACACATCGCTGAAGTTGTAATTTACTTCTGAGTCATAAGGGAAAAAACCCTTTGCGTAAACTCCACGCAAGAAAATATTACGTCTACAAATCACACTACTCGGTATCATTTCTTTTTTCTCGAAGCTATTCTATAAATTATTCAAACACTTATGTAAATCTGGTGTTACATCCACATAACTTTCTCTGCACACCGCCGTTGATTTTATACCTGTTCTACAGACTATCTTTACAAAACCTTAAGTACCCACATAAGCTAATTGAGATAAACGTTTGCAGAATGGTTTGGTTACACATTTGGTTGTAGGTACAGACGGCTCCAAATTTTTCAGTTCCACCGAAAGCGGGGTAAGCGGGGAGTCTTATCGAGAGGTTATGCCAGGTGTCTTAGCTCATACCTGTTCTGCAAGGAAGGTTAAGAGATGTAACAGGCTAAACAAAATATCATTCCAACACATTTCCCTTAGCCTTGGCTGTAAGAATGTAATAACTGTGAAAAGAAAATAGCAATAACATTACAACACAGCGACATAAGCAATATACAAACTAATTTTTAGGAATTAGGGGCTTCATATCATTGTATAAGAAGCAAATGTTAAAACATAATAGTTTTGTTTTCAATATTTACTACTTTCTCTACCCATTATGAACTAATATATGTTCTTTATTTTCATAATGTCCTTATGAAGTATGGTGGTTCCGTGCAACGTGACAACAATTTAGGCCAGAAATTATTTAAAGTTACAATCAGAGTTACACTTTACCTATTTGGTTGCATGCAAGAGCCGTAACGACAGACAGCCGCTTATCTATTCCACGTAGCTACAGAGGTAGACAAAGTATTGTATTCCACCCAAAAACTGAATAACGAGATTCACCGGATATACACGTTTTGAGGCTCCCTGGACCCAAAGAAAACATTTTTACTTTCTCTACTACGTAGTTACAGTAAGTACAGCAAGTATTGTATTCCACCAAAAATTGAATAACGAGATTCAACAGAAATACACGTTTTGAGACCCCTGAATCCAAATTAAGCATCTTTACTTTCTCTACTATGTAGTTACAGTAAGTAGAGAAAGTATTGTGTTCCACCTAAAAATTCAATGTCGTAATCTCACCTGAAATCTTATTTGCAATGAATTTATTTTTAGAAAATGCTCCAAATGTATATGTGTGTGTGTGCGTGCGTGTGTGTGTGTGTGTGTGTGTGTGTGTGTGTAGCCACGAACAGCATAACTCAAAAGCAAAAGGTTGGTTAAAACCGAACTTAGTATTTAAGTTCAACTTGTTCCAAGAATGCGACACCGAGATTTTAAAGAAAATCCCCTACTCTAAACTACCCTTTACATTGGACATTTTTCTAAATTTTTTATTCTTTCAAAAATGACTCTAAGGATTTTGATTAAAATACATATGTTTAAGCTACTTTCATGCTACATGGAATGTATATTTTTATTTTCTAGGAATAGTCTGTAAATGAGTCTTTATTGTCAATGACTTTTGATAATTAGTAAATCGGAATAGAGAGACAAAAATGTTACTGCACAACAACTGTAGACCTTGTTAAAGCAAATTTGTATCAAATAATATTTTTATTTTATGTCAAATAACTCTTATTTTTTACCTATTCTGAAATTTTCTTATTTATTAGTTTGAATTTTCAAATACCTTATACTTCTCTCAACTGCAAATAGCTATTGTTTTTCCTTCTTTTTCTTTCTTTCTTTTTTCTTTCTTTGTGTTCATACAAAGAGAACAGAATTTCAAAGCTATCACGTCTGTGGCTCGCATTCGGGAGATTGTGGGTTCAATTCCTCTGGCCGAACTTCCTGACGCATGGGTTTTTTTCGGAGAGTTTTCCCGGGTCGCCAGGCGAATGCTGGGAAGGACTCTCACATCCCCGAATTTCCTGAACCTATTTCACCTCCATTCTCATTTCCCTTCATTTTTCATCCCTTTGGTCTCTTTCAGGGTTGGAGTGCCGACGATAGTGTTTCGGTGCAGTGTGGCAGGGGAAAAGCATGCTTTTTGTACCATTCTCCGTCACTTGGATTTCGGCTGGCTATCGGCAGTCCTAACTTCCTTGGACCACCTCTGTGCTGGGTGGGGTCCCCGGTCTCTCTATCCGTCTGACGGGGAGCCTCTATCTGAAAACTTAGGGACTCTGCCATTCCTGTATCATTATTCCTGCTTCCGGACGCCCGGTGTCTTGTCTCGCCTCATCCTTCTTCCCGGAGACGCCCGCTTATGGGGCGTAGGCACAATATCCACTATGTGGATCAGTGCCGACTCCACTCTGTAGCCAACCAACCCAAAGCTATCACATAGCGATCAGCTTTCAGGGATTTGGCTATCGCTTTAGCTTAATATATGCTGGTTATACCTACAACGAATTGTGAAAATAAGCGATGAAGGTTTATCGGTATTAACATGACATAGATGCAAAATAAGCCTTGTAAGAATAGTTTGTAGAAGAGTGAGTAGAGAAAGTCATATGAATGCAACACATTTTTTATAGCAAATACTCCATATGCCTGTTCAAAGATGTGACAAGGATTTTCAAGAAAATCTCCCTCATCCTGAACAACCCTTTACATGGAAAAATTTTCGAAATCTATTTTCTTGAAAATGGCTCTAATGATTTTGATTTAAATACTCTCTGTTTAAAATATTTTCATGACAAACGAAATATATATTTTGAACTTGCGAGAAGAGCCTCTCAAGTCTTCTTCATTCTGAGTGACTGTTGTATAATTGGTAAACTCTGAAAGATTGGAAAAAGTTTTGCTACAGAAGAAATGCAGACCTCGTTAAAGCACGCAGTTTGTTATACATATATTTTATGAGATTAACTATTTCCCAGATATTTTTTGTTATTGGTTTGAATACTTTTTGTAACTGAGAAGTCGCTATTCGTTTTGTTTTTGTCGCGCTCATACAAACAGCATGGAATTTCAAAGCATCACGCAGTGACATGCTTTTTGAAAATGTGAACCTTTTTTTTTTAGTATTTAATTAAAGTCCTTTAACCGGGTAGGCCATTACGAATGGTGAATGAACGAAATGGTTAAAATGATGCTCAAATGGGCTCGAGGTTCCTAGAAATTGGAATATAATAGAATTATAAAGTAAAAGCCGAAAGTTGCTAACAATGAGGTAACCTTGAGGCAACAATAAGTTAGAAAGTTTAATGAAGGCTAGTAATAATTCTTGGAATAATAATGTAATATTTAACACAGTTTATAAATAGCCAATCAAAAACCAGAAAAAGCTTAATTTAAATAAAGGTATTCTATTGGAGTAGGATTAGCCAATCAGAGACTTAAAATAGCGGAAATGTGCAAATTCAGGCCGCAGACGCTACTAGATTGCGTACTCTAGCGGTACGATACAGCGGTTCAATGTGAGACATGAAAAGTTATTGCGGTGAGAATAATATAAAGTTTATGTGTTAAAAAGTACAATTACCAATAATCTCACAGCTCTATTGTAGGATAAATCAGTGAAGTGTTATTTAATCGTGTGAAGGATTAATAAACAAAGTGCAATACAATTATAATTTGTGTAAGCCTTGTTCTATAGCCATATCAGCCCTGCTAAGAGATACGTGTTCTAAAAATTACTACTGACGCAGCCGAGGCATACATACATAATATTTAAATAAATATTAAAACACAAAGTTGATTTTGAAAGTGGGGGTGAAGGCCACCGGAAAAGTGAACGTGGAGCGAAGGCCACCGGAAAGTTTGTATCGTACGTGGAGCAAAATTGACATCCATTACGTGAGTGGTCTAAAACACCTTCAAGTTTGGCTCTCCAACAATGGGGCTGCAATAATTCTCCTCTCAATTTTTAATGGTAATACAACTTATTTTTACAAGCCTTGTCCTTTCTATTTGTTTGTTTATTACCTTTTCACTTTAATTAAGCAGTGATTTATCCCTTTCTCTTTGTCTCTACATCCCTTACCCTCTCTGTCTCTTTCTCTCTCTCTCTCTCTCTCTCTCTCTAAATCCTGCTTTTTGTTGCACAAGGGTTAAGTCAAAATTGCTTTTTATGGTAATAATATCTAGCTTAGAGGTATTGAAAAAATGTCTGTTTGATTAGAAACAGTGAACCATCGTTTAAGTAATTGTTACAAATTTCAAATGTTCTAGTCATATGATGCCACAACATATATAACACAGGACTCGGTCAACTCTCTGAATATACGGATATTCTAAGGACCGAAAGTAACATTATATGTATTCAAAAGAAGAGGAAAGTGGTTCTAGCGATTAATAAATGCTATTTCGCTTTCTCATTAATTTTTAAACGCTCTCGTTGGTAAGCGATGAAGTGCAATGAGGTTGTTTGACAGCAATTGTAAGTAAATCAAATTTCAAAAATAATTTAAGTAATAATATTATAAAAAATTTAATTTCAGAGACGAAATATGTACCTAACTGTTCTGTAACATTTTAGTACTGAACTTTAAAGGTCTGTTTGAAGGGTTACTTCCTTTAACCGGGCAGTTGATATCGGATGGTGAAGGAATGAATTGGGTGAAATTATGCTTAAATTAACCTGGGGTTCTTAGGGACCTAGCCCTGCTCATGGTGCTGTGGGTTAGTGCGTGGACCACTTCCCGGCTACGGAATGCGAGTGAGTTTGGTCGCACCCGTGGGAATGGGAATTTTAATACCCGGTATAGGACCGATGCCAACTCAGCATCGTGAGGAAAGTGAGGAGCTGCGATAGGCGGCGTATTGACTTCATGAGCTAACTTTACGGCTGGGGAATGCGTAATGCTGACCACATAACTTCTCGTATTGGTTGTATGATCACCCACCTCCATCGTACACAAATGGGCGTGAGACCAGCAGCCAGGTTGGCAGGCCCAGACCCTTCGCGGGCTCTAGTGTCTAAGATTTAGTATTTTTTTCATAGGGATTAGAGTTATCCGACATTCGTCTACTGAGGTTATGCGAAAATCTCGGTAAAAGCTTATTTAGGTACGACTCCAACCGAGATTCAAACTCGGGACTTCTAAAGGTAGCCGTATCAGACAGTCTACAGTTTCTCCAGTCTTTCAATGCTTATTGGATGCCAAATTGACTTCCTAGCTTCGTATTACTCCGTAATGGTTAATTGCTTCTTTTCTCTTAGGATTCATGACGTTATGAAGAACTGAATTTTTCAGACGTCTGATTCTATCTTTCCAACCTTGTCCAACATACGGCTTGTGTGGAAGAACAAATAATTCCATTATGAAGAATCGTTTGGAATTAACACTGAGCAAGTTACTAGAGAGAATTTGGGAACGTCTGGAGGGTTTGGGATTCACATAGTTAATCGACATTAGTTAACCAACTATCTTATTCTCTGCTTATGGTGTTTTTTGTTTGTAAAAGCTGTCTTATTCAATTGTGGTAAAAACGTACACCACTTGACTCAGGCTGCTGAAAGATAGAACACATTCAATCCACGTCATACTTTTCAAGATGCAGAAACTATGGGTTAATGTAAACATCTATATTGAACTTCTTGCATGAGGTCCTCATATGAGGTCCTATCTCAGCCAACGAATTAGTGTCGTCATACAAATGCTGCTAATATGATGGAAAAATTTCCCCAAGAATGACAATTAATTAGTTCTACTTCTGTCAATAAACGTTCTCAGTTATTCTAGAAGATGGGTAGTTTTTTTGGTCGATAGGTGAAAGCTGGGTTCGATAATTTGATCCACGAAATTCCCTATCATCCCTCTCATCACCACGTTTTACTTGCTTCTTCACCGCTATACCAGGCATTGGGATGATCGCCCAACCTGGATATGCTGTGATCCAAAATTTGCTTACTCCTCGACAGGCTACTGACCCAAGGTACTGGCTTTAAGTCCTTGAGGCTGTAAGTTCTACACAGAGGAGAGTAATCAGTAAAGAAGAAGTTGCCTGATATTAGGGTAGCACGGTTATCAGCATGTATGTCCTTGTCGTGAGATAACATCATCCTCTGGAAAGATGTATTGTCTAGGAACGTACATTTGCAGGGGGAGGGAGGCAGAGAAAGGAATAACTGAAACTAACAAGCCATACCTTCATTCCGTGGTCACTTTCAAAGTGTTATCCAAGTGAAGAGGATGTCAAATAGATCTCTGAACAGGATTATTGACTGAATAAAGGAGTTGATGTATCAACATGCCCGACAAATAACTTATTTATAGGACTGAAAGGGAAAAATAGGAGTACATAGAGACCAAACACTCCAGAGAGGATTCGTACTCAATCAGGTGTGTTAACCACTAGACTATGGGGTGGCCCACTCACTTCACTAGAACTACAGGTGCTCTATAACCATACAGTACTTACCGTGGTTAAAGATGTGTGGGTAATAAAATGAGCGGAGCGTTCCGTTTAATCAATATTGCCTATCAACCAGCTTCGATATTATGGTTTTGGGTATCTAGGGACCTTTAAGCCTACGGCCTGATATTGGTTACATTAGGACGTCGCCATAATGTGGTGGACCAAGAGAACTCCTCTTACCTATAAATTAAATTATTAAATTGAGTTTTATTTATGGATGCTCTTTAACTGCTGTGCTCCTTAGCGTCCCATTCTATATTGGGCGTGAAAGACCGGTAATTTTGCTCAGAGGCCTGTTTATCAGTCTTGAGGTTCTTTTACGTGCCGTAAATATACGACATGGGACCACCGGCTTTACTTCCCTTCCGAAGGAAGCCATGCTAAGGATTTTTGCGCCCGAAAAAATCTATCGCCCTCCGTCGGGTTTGAACACGCGACCTTGGGAACTAGAAGCTAGCATGGTAACCACTACACGCTATAGATATTGTCTGTACCTACATTGACGAATAAATATATGAATGCTGGATCAAAGTTGAAGATAAAACAGCGTTTACAAGGTGACCGCAAGCAATTCTGGGAAAATCTGTGAGGCACTCCGGACCGTTGACAATAAAAACTCTGGTCCAACTGTATTTGAGCATCCATTTGAGATTATTGAAAATCTACAATATTTATTTAGATTACTCGTGCACCATTTACATTCGAACGTCCGGTAGCTGAATTGGCTAATACCTGAACTCAAAGATGATACTTGCAAGCATAGAACAATGCCTCTGTGTACTGTAAAACAGAATTAAACTAGAGAAGTGTATTTATTTTATTTGCTTTCCAGTACTTGATATTTGATAAAGGTCTCGGAAGTAATAACGTACCATAGGATCCCATAAGGATTATTTCCTTTTCAATTAATTAGCTGGTATGAAGGGACCTATGGTGTAGAGAAAGTAATAACACTGCGATATGTGTCTTAATGTAAATATGTTCTCTGAAGTTTTGATATTGAATGGGAATAGTAACATTTTACAACTCACATGACTTGGAAACTGGATAGGAAATAATAGTTCAAGGATTTAAATTCGCACAATAATAGGAAGACTGAAACAAATATACACAAAATACAAGAAAACATAAATGACTTATTGAACAACACTTTTATTGATGCGTTTATGGAATCATTAGCGACTTGTTTGGTGTAGGTTTATTTGACTGAAAAACAGTTGCTTCATTTGAACAGAATTACTGGAAAGAACAATGTAAATAAAATTAAGCTTTGGGGTGAAATGTGTCATTCAAGAGTTTAACTATGTGAGGGTGTTGGAGAAACATGTTCCTTTAGTTGGTTGGCCGATTCAATTGCAGTATCCAGGGCATTGCGGGCAATTTGCTTCAGTTGTTCTCCGAGCTCTTGGGCGTGGGGCTGGACTGCTTGAGCCAACTGTGAACAAATCAGAACACCGTTAACAAACTGCATGGAACATAAGAAGATGGGGAACACATTACAATAATAATTTGATCTAATATATACAAGAAACCTTATTGCAAATATGCGTTCATTAGCTTGAAGGGCTGCCCCATGGCAATGTAGTTGTCTACGTTGCGAGGGAGCCTGGGCTCGATTCCTGGTACAGTTTTCCCCTTTTTGGAGCGTGGTACGGCTAAGTTCAGCCTTCTGAGATTCTTGGGGAGCAGCTGAGGAAAGTGGCGGCTTTGATTTCAGAAACCACGCAAAAGCTGCCGAGGGGAGGTGACATGCGGATCATATACATCCCCATTACTGTACCCTGCGCTTGATGACCTGCATGGAAGAAGGCAGAGGATGTAACAGCCATAAGGTAGTACTTGGCCCACTAAAGGGATTTAAGTTTTTGGATGTACGTTGGCTCTCGTCACCGCTGGAAAAATCGTGTTACGATGCGGTGGTCATCGACAATGCGCATAGTAAACAACAATTCTTCTGATTGACAGAAGTATTAACAACTGTGATGTTGTAATCATTGTATAATATAGCGAGTCATTACATTTTTAATTCACATCACATCTGAGCTTGATTTTTACTAAGTAGCGCTTTCGGGGGAAGTCTTTCTTCCATCCTCAGCTGAAATACGACTAACTTAACAGCTAACGCTCCTGACCCCCAAGAATTGGCTCAACAGGTGATTTTTCTGTCCTCTGTTGGGAAAAGTTGTGATCTGGTTGTCTTGAAGTTATTGTGAAGGTTGGGAATTCATTTGTCTTCTCTCTTGCACGTTGATTGGATAAGCTGCATCAAGGTGTCTGCTGGTGGAATTTCAAGATTCAAAATATTCTTGATGTTATGTTGGTGAAAATATTTTCCTGAATTTCCAGTTGTAAAGGAATCTGTATAAGTTTTATTAATTTTATTTCACGTCCTATTTCATGGTTAAGAGTCCAAAAATTGTTGGCAACTGCAGAGTTTTCTATTTGTTTTAATTTTATATATCTTTGATGTTCATCCAAACGTATCTTTAAATTTCTCTTTGTTCTACCAATATATGAATCTTGGAATGGAATTTGATATATACCTGACTTTTTTGTATTATCTATTGTATTATCCAAAGATTATTTCTCAAATTATGCACATTCTGAGATGCAAATTGGATATTATATTTTCTGAACAATTTTTCAAAATATTTAAACATCACAGAATAGTATGTAATTTTCTTGTATATTAAATCCGCTTTATTAGGGTTCTGAAAATTGTTGGCTGTATATAAAGTATGTTTCTTTTTGTATTTAGTAATTAAATTATTTATAAGTTGTGGTTTAAAACCATTTTCGATATCCACATTCTTAATGTATTCTAGTTCAGTAAAATAATCTTCTTTTTCCCAGGAAATATTAATATGTCTGAAGACAAGACTTCTAAATACTGCATGCTGATGTGAAGTAGGGTTATAGAAATTATTTTATGTAATTATCCACGAGTAGGTTTTCTATAAATTCCAAAATGTATGTTGTCCTTTCTTTTTATAAGTAAATCCAAAAATGGTAAATTTAATATTTGTATCGTGATTGTTCAAAATAACCAATGTTAAATTTGTACAGTGTTGAGGGATAATAGCAAACATGTCATCTACATGTCTATACCAAATCTTAAAAATGTGGGTATGATGTAACAGTCTTTTCCAAAGAGCTCATATAGAGGTCTGCAAGAATTGGAGACAGTGCGTTGCCCATAGCAACTGCTTTAGTTTATATGAATTATCATAAGAAACAGAAAACTTGGCTCCAGATTACGTTCATTTGTAGGATGTTAATTAGGAACTACATTATTGTGGTTAGATACACATTATTCCACGTGCAAGCCACCGAATGGGAACTCTTCGAGTATGTGATGTCATCAGCAACTACTAGTTACTTTGCATCATTAGGAAATCTAGTCTGGTGACCGAATGGTGATTACCTGAACTTCAGTGTCCATTTCTATTTTGTTGTGTTGCAGCTGAACGTTTCTGCAAAACCTTCACATATGTAGTACAGCCTCACATTAGGACAACTTCAAGGAAGGCGAGTCTGATCACATCTTCTCTACACAGTGACACCTCTCTCCTACATCCTCTACTGACGTACGCTTGTCCTGAGTGGGGTGGTGCAGCCTGCAGAAGAGTCAGTGGCTCTAAAGCAAACCTGTACGCACTGCGGTTGCTCCTTGGTTCGTCCGGAAAAACAGTTACACCGTGAGCTTGGCATTCTCACTATTCAGGTGTATATCCGTCGCCAAACACATAAGTTCTTTTCTTCACTATGTTCCAGCAGTGGCTTTTTATTCTCTTGACACTCGCTCACAGCTTCCCACCAGGATCTACAATCGTTTGCTTCAGAATCTTTTCTTGCACAGTTAGCTCCGAATGAATCCGACTTTAACAGCATGCCAATAGTCTGATGCCAGCGAGAGGCACAAAGGGATTAACCTCCAATCCAGCTAGTGTCATCGACTTTCTTTTGTTTGTTACAATTTTCTTGTATTGTGGTTTTTTTATATTTTCAACCAAGCGTCAAATATCCTGATCGATTTAAATAAATAAATAGTCTGATCACACCGTAGTAGCTCTCTCTTACAGCTACTCATTTGTGTCTCTCAAACTTTCAGTGCAAGAGTTTCGGGGTGAATATGCCGATACAGCGAAGCACACGCTTAAGCCGGGATTACGATGAACTTAAAGCGACATAAACCTCAAAGTCGGAGTTATTTGGGGTTTGTTTAACGTGACTCAACTCAACGCGACGCATACTTAGCTATGAATTTATCAGTGTCACTTTTTTCCTTCCCATACGTTAAATTTGATGTCAATGATAATTAGAGCCAATCGCAGTGAAACAGTATTGTACAGTAAAAAACAACTACCAATCAGTCACTACCGTTGCGTTAAGTGCATCCTAATAGTATTTTAGTTTAGCAGCATTGCTTAACTTCACGTTACGTCCCGTCACTTTAAGTCACGTTAAGTAAAGTCCATCATAATCCAATCTTTAAATTTTTTCAGCTACAACCCAAATTATTCTGCCTGAAGATCAGTAATTTCGTATGATAGTCTAACAAACACACTATAGCAACAAACAAAAAATTCATATGCAAATTTTTCTGCTATTTACTTTATTCTCTTAACATTGAAATAGGCTATAACCAGCCTTCGTTACGCTCTTTAAATGTTTTTTTAGCATGTTAAAGCAGAAGCTTTCATTTATGGTTTCTATGACATTGATACTTTTCCGTGTATTAGTAGCATGTTAGATTGCACGTAAGTCCCGGTGGACTTGTTTTCTGTATTGTCAA
This sequence comes from Deroplatys truncata, assembly GCA_030765065.1. Taxonomy (NCBI): domain Eukaryota; kingdom Metazoa; phylum Arthropoda; class Insecta; order Mantodea; family Mantidae; genus Deroplatys; species Deroplatys truncata. Next base: position 162,888,484 of record CM060983.1, read on the forward strand.
TTTCATTGGGTAGTTTATTAACAAACGCACCTTTTTCTTCTGTCGCGTGCTGTCTTTTTCGATTCTATGCGTAATCGGTGGACAACAATGTTTCGCTTTTCTAACCTGTTGCTACGGAAAACATAGGGGTTAACTGCGTCTCTTGAAACCTTGCCTTCTTAACAAACGTTTCGTAATTAACGAAATTGTATCTTGGTGAAAGAAAGAAGTATTATCGACATCTTTACGAGGGCAACACTGAAAAGTTTACAAAATCAAACAAAGATGAGTTTTAGAAAACTTTAAACGATTTTATTGTACGAGGGCTGATCAATAAAGACTGAGACTGATTTTTTTCCTTAGTTTCCTTGATAGTTTTATGTCTCTACCACAAATACTTGAAAAGAGCAGGGTTTCATGTATAATGTTCATAAGCGACAACACTCTCGTAACGGTAGGTTGGTAGTAATGCTGTATATTGTTGACCCTACTTGAATTTCCATACCACAAAATGGAGGTGACACGAGAGGAGCAATACAGCGCAATACAATGTTATTTTCGTTTAAATCATACAGCCTTGAAACTTTCGAAAAGCTGAAGCAAGCATACGGTGAAGATGCACTATCTCGTGCAACGGTGTTTAGGTGGTTCAAGGACTTCAAAGAAGGGCGAGTCCTCTGTGCTAAGCAAGGTGGGCCTGGTGTTTCGAAATGGAATGATTTACCAGCATGCAGTTCCCCCCTCACACTACTGTTACAGCAGCTACTACACGTCAGTATTGGCTACACTGAGGAAGCACATTACAAGGAAACGTCCAGAACTTCATCGGAATGGGTGGCGACTTCATCACGACAACGCGCGGCCTCACGTCGCAAATCAAGTCCAGGAATTTTTGGCTAAATTCAACATTACCTGTGTGCCGCATCCGCCTTAAAGCCCCGGTCTTACCCCCTGTGATTTCTTTTTATTCCCATTACTAAAAGCAAAGCTCCGGGGCATTCGATTTGAGAGCACTGAAGCAGTGCTAAAGAAAAGTGAGGTGATTCTCAAAGACCTGACAAAGAATGGCCTGCACCATGTGTTCGAGGACTGGCAGAGACGCTATAAAAAGTGCATTCAGTTAGGAGGGGATTACTTTGAAAAAGATCATGTCAACATTGAAATGGAGTAATAAATATCTGTGAAAAAGAATCAGTCTCAGTCTTTATTGATCAGCCCTCGTATTTTAAAATAATCCCCTTTAACGCCAATATATTTTTGCATTCGATGAAACCAATCCTTAAAGTAATGATGCCACTCTTCCTGAGGCACTTCAGAAACTAGGGTTTTATAATGTTCCACAGCTTCATTTGTCGACGAAAAAGTGATTCCGCGCTTTTCTCTTTAATTTTTGGAAACAAAAAGAAATCTCAAAGTGCTAGGTCAGGGCTGTATTGTGGAGTATCCATGGTGGTGGCCTTTAGGGTTATTAGGTTTGTTATATGTGACGATGCGTTGTCATGATGTAACATTATTTTTTTGGGGGGCGTTTTTCACGAACTTTTTAAAAAATTTGCGGTAAACAGACATTTGTGTACCAATCGGCAGTAACGGTACGTTTTATCTTTTAATGCTGTAGAAGCAATGTGGTCCGTTTTAGAAAAGAAAAACAAAAAACTAACAACCATCTTACCAGCACTGCGAATTCGTCGGACTTTTCTAGTCTTAGGTTCTGTTCGAAAGACCCATTGAGCCGATCGACTTTTTCTTTTCAGGACCATAACAATAAATCCAAGATTTATTACCAGTAAAGATATTCCAAATCAAATTTTTAGTACCGCTTGGAATTTTTACAGAGTTTTTCCGCACCAATCAATGCGTTTTTGCGTTTGATCGGGAGTCACTTTATGTGGACTCCATCGACAACAAAGTTTTCTCACGTCTAAATCTTGATGTAAATGTTTTGGATTTGATTCATACCAATGCCCAATGTCACCCCAATAAATTCATAAGATATCCATCGATCTTCTTCAAGCATTGCTAGATCAGCGGTAATATTTTTATCAGCAACAGCAGTTCCTGGGCATCCTTCACGAAATTCATCACTAAGAAAAAACGATCTCGTTTGAATTCGCTGTACAATTATAAATTGTTGCCTTATATGGGGTATCTTCGCCAAATGCGTTTCTAAGCCGATCTTTACATTGTTTAGGCGTTAATGAGGCTTTAGAATCGTAAATAATTATAGCCCGGAAATGTTCTCTAGCCAAATTCATCTTAGGGTGGACACAAAATCTTTAAATGATGATTATTATTAAACTATTACAGCAAATCGAATAAACTACATGGTAACCACTCGCAAAGCATTAGAAAGTAGCTGTCAAATATAAACAAATTTCATTTGGTTTTAGAAACATGTCATTATAAACATTTTCAGTATCGTCCTCGTGGAATATAAGAACGCGTTATTTAATGCAAAGTGTTTTGTGTTTTAAAGACACTTGGTGGAACTGGCTATGACTAGCATTACTTGAGAAAGTATCCAATAGTGCTCAGAGATTCAAGGTTATAACTTCTAGATTATGTAACGATACCAAGAGCTTAAAAAACTGTAATTGAGAATCAGAATTTAACCTAATAAATTCCTGTGTTGATTTGCAGAGACAATGTAAATATGGATTTCATTATTTCATATACTTTTCAAAATATAATGTATAAGAACCAGTCATGTGAGTTGAACTACTTCTGAAGTCCCGGTGAAATGTAAGAGACTTTCATGTTGAAGCAGTATTTTTATCACTTAAATGATATCAGTCTAATTATATAATATAACAGTTTAATAAAAACCCGCCTTAAAGCAATATGTGTATAATATAATATATAAAGTGTGTGTAACAGTCATTGTATTATGTTTATATTATTATGTACATGCATAAAAATGTTATGTGAATGTATTACGTAGTTTAACAATGTAGCAGCTGTGAGAATAGAAGCAAGCCGCCTTCCGTAGCAAACAGAATTACGAAGTACAAGCCGAAAGTTGCTAACAATGAGGTAACTTTGAAACAACAATAAATTAGAAAGTTTAATATAGGCTACTAATAATTCTTGTAAGAATAATAATGTAATATATAAAACAGTTTATAAATAGCCAATCAAAAACTAGAAAAGCGTTTAAGTTAAATACAGGTATTCTATTGGAGTAGGCTTAGACAACCAGAGACTTGAAATAGAGAAAAAGTACAAATTCAAGCGGGGGACACTACAAGGAAGCGTAACCAAGCAGTTAGATTTGGTACGGGTTCAGTGTGAGACATGAAAATTTATTGCGGTGAGAATAATATAAAGTTTACCTGTTAAAAAGTGCATTTAACAATAATCTTACAGCTCTATAGTAGGTTATATCAGTGAAGTGTTATTTAATCGTGTGAAGGATTAATAAACAAAGTACAATACAATTATAATTTGTGTAAGCCTTGTTCTTTAGCCGTATCAGTCCTGCTAAGAGATACGTGCTCTAAAATTACTAATAACGCAGCCGAGGTATACGTATATAATATTTAAATAAACATTAAAATACAAAGATGATTTTTAAACGTGGGGCGAAGGCCACCGGAAAGTTTGTACCGTATGTGGGGGCGAACACTCCTAGAAGCAATCTCCCGCAAATTAGCATCCATTACGTGCGTGGTCTAAGCAGCTTCCAATTGACGCCTACACATGGTGTAACCGCAACAACAACAACAACAAAACTACATCAAGTTTGGCTCTCCAACAGTGGGGCTACAACAACTTCAATGTGCAACCTTACCATATTATTTTGCTAAGTTTTATTGTAAAAATATAATTTGTTGTTCACCTTGTTGGCTTCCTCAACGACGGTATTAAGACCATTGCTGAGCTGTGTACGAATCTCCTGGACCCTCTGAGTAGCATCTGGATGCTCAGCCTGAAGATTGGCTGCCGTCTCGTTCCATTTCTGTGCTACAGACTCAAAAAGTGAAGAGAGGTCGCCACTGTGTTCTTGAGCCTGTAAACAACACGTTCCTTGTCATTAACACAACAAATATCAGGATGTGCCACAAGTCAGAGCACGTAAACTCATTCTTTGCTTATGAAAATAAGTTGGTAAGCTTTCTTCAGTTTAAATAAAAGTGAAAACGACCGAGGTGAATTACAAATAAACGAAAACTACTTTCTGCGACAGAAAATTACTTTCTTTTCTTCTTGTGTTATTATGTTTAAACGTTTAAGTTCCAAGTTTTATAGGCCTGAATCGAAAAATAAACCCCAAGTTTTTCTCCTTCAATTCATTATTCCCTGACGATATGTTTGTTTCAGATAAACAGCGAAGTGTATTTCTTTCCCAACCCTGTTTCTCTCTTTGTTATTCTTTTTTGCTGATTTAAACGTCCTGTAAGGATACTTAGGATAAATGAAAAAAAAAGGTTTCATGTAAACTTTCATGAATACTCTACAAATCTGCAAGCTGATCACTAATAGTTTCATTAACGTTATGTGTAGATGTTATTAGAATATTTAATAAAAGTTAGAAGTTCCCCAGCAGCAATATTATAACTTTCGAAAAATAAATTTGTGGGAGAAATATTAAAACTTTATTTCCAGCACTTCATTATTAGAACTTTTCTGAATCTGTATAGACCTGATTTTTATCCTTCTCCTGAAACAAAATTAAAGTTACAATTATTATGTGTTTCAAAAAAGGAACTACATTGATATATACAACATTAAAGAGCGTCCATAAATAAAACTCAATTTAATTTTTTTTAGATTAACGGATGCGTCCATAAATAAAACTCAATATATGTAATTTGAAAAAAAAATATTTATGATGAGGCAGTATTATTAAATACACATAAATGATTTCAGTCAAATTATATAATATGTAAATTCAATAACAGCCCGCCTTGAAGCAAATGTGTATGTAATAATTTGTAAAATGTATGTAACAGTCATTGCATATACTTATATTATTGTAAATATGTTCAATAATGTTATGTGAATGCTTTACGTAATTTAATAATGTAGGAGCTGTGAGAAATAGATCATAAGTTGCTAACAAAGAGGTAACAATGAGATAACCTTGGGGCAATAATGAGTAAGAATTTTAAATAATGCTACTAGTCATTATTGGAACAACAATAATATAATTTTAATGACAGTTTATAAAATAGCCAATCAACGACCAGAAAAACCTTTAGTTAAATGACGGTAGTCTATTGGAGTAGGAATAGCCAATCAGAGACTTGAAATACATAAATTTACAAGTTTAGACGTTTGAAATCAATTCAGTTGCCTGCAAACAGTGTTCCTAACCAGACGCAAAAAAGTGTCCTCAAGAAATATAATATGTATTCGTGTGAGACGAAAAATAAGTTTACGTGTTAAACAGTGTAATTAATTAATAAAAAGAATCTCACAGCTCTCTATATCAGTGAATTGCTATTTAAATCGTATCAAGCATTAATAAAAGGAGTGAAGTAAAATTATAATCTGTGTAAGCCTACATTCTTGTCCATCCCAACCCTGCTAAGAGAAACGTGTCTCTAACAATAATACTGATGCAGCCGAGGCAAACATAAATATATAATATTTAAAGAAACAGTCAAATTACAAAGTTAATATTCTTTTTAAACTTGGGGCAAAGACGACCTGAAGGTACATTTGGGGCGAAGGGTACCGGAAACTGTTTAACATACGTGGGGTTGCAACTACTACAAGTTCGGCTCCCCAACAGTTGAAATATAATACAACTCCTTCAATACAAACTACCTCAAATTGATGCCCAAAGCGTGGTGCTAATAAATAGCATAACAAAACATTTTCTCAAATTGGCATTCATACATGGAGCTAGTAAAACACCTTCTTCAAATTGACGCCCAAAGCGTGGTGCAAACAACGTAAAGACAACTTGTTCTTCAATGATAAAGCATAAAAAGGAACAGTGTTTTAATTTCTGAAACACGTATTTAACAGGCACAATGCAAAAAGGGAAGATAGAAATAAAAAAGTAAAAGAAAAGGAAAGAAAGAGTTATCTTGATAGATAATGGGATAACGCGATCATATATGTGGGCTTTGTTGGGAATTTGCTAACAATCTTTTTTTGACCATTCTGAAGAACAAAGCTTTTCTGCTCATAAAAGCGAAGGGAATACTTTAAAATAAAAAAATGCATCTCTGGGAAGCATTTGCATTGAACATTGTTTTGCATTGGATCTCAAAAATAGTTTAGTAGGTATTTTATTCATAGGATTAACACACTATATCTTGAAATGTTGTAGATTCGAGCCAATATGTTATCCAGTAAACTGCTAGGCAGCTCAAAAGTTTTCCACCTAAAACAATGAGGTGTATCTTGAAATGGTCCTTGAAGATATTGAATTTTATTAAATTTGTTTTAGTGTCCGCTTCCTAATTAATTTTAATGGCGACCAATTAAGAAGGCTAATTATCCATTGACATATCACCATGGTAATGAATTAATATTAGAATATTAAGCCCACAGAGATGAAGGTATGGCAGATTGTCACAACATCTCAATATATGCAAGCAAGGCTTTCTTATGACCGATATTTCTTATTCTCGTAACTTCACACCATTTCACATAGCACATGCATATGCCAATTCATGCTCTACCTTCTATTTATTTGGGAAAAGAGTGCAACAACTGTCAAGTTGCTTCTTCAATATCTGAACTGATACTTCTTTCAGAATCACTCATTATTCAGAACGAAGTAGTCTATTTTTCTTGTTTAAGATAACCTTGTTGTTATGTAAATAAATTAGTATCGTTACATTAATTCCTTTGTTTCTAGATCAATTTTACTGTGATCAGGAGAATAATATGAAGTAGGCCTTCGTTTGTATTAAATCACAGAGTATCACAGTGTTTATGATGATGCGATTACCGCTCTCATGTAATTACAGCACTCGCCTACGCTCGTTTTTACAAAGCACATTCGAGCGTAAATGATGATCATATCCCACTAATTGCAATAAACAACTACTGCCTGTCTATGTTCTACTATAGTTGTCAAAATGGCAAACAACAAACACTGAACTACTGGTTTCTGTACAAACCTGAGTATGAAGCTGCTGAACAAGACTGTTGATCTTAGTTGCCAAGCTGTGCGATTGATCTTGAAGCTGCTGCACGACGGTTTCTACGTGTGGTACGTGCTCACTGTTGAAGAAGTTGGTGAGCTCGGAGGTCACGTTCGTTATCGCATCCTGTGCATGCTGAACGGCGTCTTGCAGCGTCGTTTCCTCAGCGGCAGAATACTGTCAGTAAGAAAACAACTTAAGTACAATTCCGTTGTAAACAAGTGTAGGGAAACAAGAAGAAATGGCTTTCAGAGTTAGAACAACCTTTAGGATGCAGGGATTATTCCACCGGAGTTTCCTACATTCGAATTTTAGGAGAACATTTCAAAAGCTTGATTTCTAAACTTCTCTATCCTTTTTGAGAACGTTTAGTTCTTTCGGAAAGAAAAGAAGAAAATATAATTTACAGAAGACAGTGAAGCCGGTTATCGAGACCCAGGAGAGATAATAATAATAATAATAATAATAATAATAAAAATAAAAAATAATAATAATAATAATAATAATAATAATAATAATAATAATAATATACGATCCAAATCAAACATAACGACAAAAAAACCATGCCGAAAAGAGATAAAGGATATAAAGAGAATCAATTTATAAAATAAAAAGACGCCCGCTCTGTAAATTCACATTAGGAATGGGTTTTGTTGAAAAGGCAGAAAAACAACTTTTGTTTTCCTCGAAACGAAAGCAGATGTATCTACCTGCTATCGGCGAGAACAAGTCTACCGGAAGTTTCGCTTTTGTACTTTGGCTCGGACGTGTAGTTTACAATGGTTTCAAAGCTTAGCAGGGTCAGAAAGTATACGTGTCTTATCTACTATCTAAGAATATTCGTGGGAAGATTTTAAAACTCAAAATAAGCTGTAAGAAGCAGACGTAAAAGTTGTCAAGTGGGGGTAGCCAATAATAAAATCATGAAACAAAAATGATAACCAATCAAAGATCGAGTATGCATCACATGATACGTTTGAACTTAAAACGGAACGAAACATAAGAAAGGTGGGGGAAAATTCTAAGTTCGACGAAAGGCGTGAAAAAGGAAAAGAAACGCGGAGACACGTTCCGGTACAAACTAACCACGAGGACGGTTGATGAAACAAAATAAGAAGAAAATAATCAGAAAGTTTATAGTGTGAAAATGAAGTTTGAAATCTAGGCAATTCGAGGGATAGTCGGAGGAACACATAAGTAGCGACTTCGAAAGTGACGACAATAGTAACAATGGTTTTGACGACGAAGGTGGCGGGTCGACCAGATAGGAATCTTCGTAACAAAATAAAGAAATAACTCAATCTTCACCGGCAGCATTATTAATATCATCAAGGCAGTGTCACCACCCCTGAAAACCAGAACCTCAGCTCTACCAAAACAAATTCCTAAATCCCTGCCATCCAATAATCGAACCGGGGGCTCTGAGTCTCCTGAAGTGACAGCAAGGAACAACACAGATGTGTCAAAGGTCAGCGTCAACAGGTATAAACAGCAACGAAAGAATAGATTTCTTTCCTCTTTCATGATGTAAACTACAGTGCCGAGATATAAATAAATTGTGAAACAAGTGTGCTACAATTGTTCTCCTATTAATAGTGAAATTTTAAATGTTACGAGAAACATTTATTCAAATCTGTGTATCTATTACCTCCATAGATAGTCTACAAATCACTCACACCTTATTACTTCCTCTAGCCCCTACTTATACTAAGCAGGTAGAGCAAGTATTGCAATTAAATCTCCCGGAAATAAAAGTTTTGAAGTTCCACGAAACCATTAAAGCATTTTTGTGTGTGTGTAGGAATTTCTATGCGTCTGGCTGTGAACTACATAACCCAAAAACCAAAGTCGGATGCTTGCCAAACTTGGTATTTTAGTTCAGCAGCTTTCAAGGAACAGACTCAAAAATTTCGAATAATCCTTCCTCAAACTATTCTTTACATGGACAAATTTTCGTTATTTTTGGTTTTCTCAAAAACGGATCTAGGATTTTGTTGAAAATACTAAACGTTTAGACCAATAAAATGTGTTTATTGAATTTTCTGACAATGCTCTGCGCAGTTCTCTTCATTTGGAATGAATATTTCTATAATTTTGTGTAGCTGGTAAACCATGAGATAGACACACTGTTTCAAATAACGTTTTCGTGGCATCAGCATTTTCTGATATATTCGTTTGAATTATTCAATACGTTTGTTACTTTTTAAAGTGATGTCACCATTCAGTTATTTCTCGCTATGTAAGGGAACCGTATGTAATATAAGGCCAGTATATGGAAGCCCGCTTTTGAAGATATGAGTAGAGCTAGGACAAATATCCTTTGATCGAGGAATCAGCGCAATTACCATCCTACCTAGGACGCGTGACGTCGTACTAATACACGGACCTGGGCCTGCACGGTCGACAGTCAGTAGTTTGCTTGCGTTGCTGGTAAGATAGTTGCTCTCTGTGAGCTCTGTGTTTATGTTCTACTCTACCCCTGACGCTTCCGTTTACAGTTTCAGGTTATCTGTGGCACCCGCTGCGTGGACACATTTGTAAGCTTCAAGGATATTTGTCCTAGCTCTAGATATGAGTGGCCATGGCTTCAGTCTCCTACTATATCCACTTGTATCTACAACGAAATATGGAATGAGATTGTATCTACAAACATTTATTTCCATTATTATGAAGTATATAGAAAAGAAAATCCAATGTGTTACATTCACCTGACTTTTATATAGCTTTTACTATTATTATAAAATCTTATTTTATGATCTACCTCATGTTAATTGAGATAAACATTTGGAGAAATATTGTCATTGCGTATTTCGTTGTGCATAGGTACAAGAGGGCTCCAGAAGGTCGAAGCGGCAGTCAAATGTTTAAACGCTGGTTGATATATTCTGGCCTTGAAATTACTTACCATGATATCGCAAAAAACACCTGAATGGGATAGCACTTCAAAAAATATTGACAAATTCAAACCAACAACAATGGATGCTTCAGAAACTGTTATGGCATAAAAAGGAACAGTTGTTCCAAAGAAAATGAGCCTGCGTCTTTTGTGTGGCAAGTTAGTCTATTTCTTATGGTTCACCCGTTATACAATATTACACATTTCTTCAGAATGAACAGGGCTTCACAGGTTATTCCCAGAAAATTCAAAATATACTTTTATTTGTAATATAAGTATCGTAAATTGTGGTATTTTAATCAAAATCGTTAGATTTGCTTATAATAAAATAAATAATGAAACATTTTTCATAGAAAGGATAGTTGGGAGTGGAAAACTTTCTTGAAAATCTTCATTCGCAATTTGAGAATATACTGAACTTAAATACTAAGTTTTGTATCTATCTGAGTTTTTGTTTTGAATTATGCTGTTCACAGACACGAACACATACACACGCAGACATGAACCTTTTTACTTTCTCTACTACGTATAGTAAGTAGGGGAAGTATTGTATTCCACCCAAAATTTCGATACCTAGATTTCACCGGAAATACATGTTTTGAGACTCACTGAATTCAAAAAAAGCATTTTTGGAAACATGTCCGTGTGTGTGTCTGTCTGTGTGTCTGTGTGTCTGTCTGTGTGTCTGTCTGTGTGTCTGTGAACAGCATAACTCAAAAACGAAGAGTCGGATAAACACCAAACTTGGTATTTAGGTTCAGTATCTTTCAGAGATGGGACACGAAGGTTTTCAAGAAAATCCCCCCACCCCAGACTACCCTTTACATGGAACATTTATAGAAAATTTTAATTTTCTCAAAAACGGCTCTAACGATTTTGATTAAAATATCATATGTTTAAGATATTGTCATGACAAATAAAATGTATATCTCGAATTTTCTGGGAATGTCTCCAAAAGTATTCTTCATTATGAACGACTTTTTCATAACTGGTAAACCATAAGAGATAGACAAAATTTTACTACATGAAAAATGTAGATCGCGTTAAAATACACAATTTATGTCATATATATTTCTTTTGTTGAGTGAACCGTTTGCGAGATATTGCTTGTTATTCCCTTAAATTTTCCAATACTTATACTTTTTCTCAAATTCGTTATTCATTTTTTTTATGTCCTGGACATGCAAAGAGAATGGAATGCGCCACATAGCAACCAGCGTTAAAATATTTGACTATCGCTTAAAACCTACCATATTCCCCTTGCATCTACAAGAAAATTATCAATAAGATTGACATCTCGATATCTCCATTAACATGAAGCATATGGAGAATAAGCGTTTGTAAAAATAGTTTGTAGAAGAGTAGAGAAAGTCATGTGAGTGTAACACATCAGATTTTTTTTCTAAAAATGCTTTTATTTTGGATTTAGGGCCTCAAAACATGTATTTCCATGAAATCCCAATATCAAAGTATTGGGTGGAATACAATACTTCCCCTGCCTACTAGGTGACAATTGGTAGGGAAAGTAATAAGCTTTTACAAGAATGATTTATACGAGTACACGCTATATAAGAATGAACGATAGTAGCTAGAAAATGCCATGTGAATGTAAAACATAAGGGATTATTACTTTACCACGTACCTAATTAGTAGACGAAAATTGCATTCCACCTAAAAAGTCGATGTCGAGATTTCAATCCAAATACTGTTTTCATAAACCCCGAAAAAAAACATTTTTAGATAAAAGTCCATGCGTATTACAGCTCAAAAATGAAAAGCGGACAAACACCAAACTTCATATTTAAGTTCAACAAATATTTCAGGGATGCGACACGATGATTTAAAACAAAAACCTGCATTCTAAACTAACCAATAAATACTGGGTTATTCAAAAAGAAGGAACAGAATTTACATATTTATTTCTAATGAATGTCAATAGATAGCGACACATACGACCAACATAATTGAATAGAGGAAGGTTCAAAGTTTTAAACTCCACCTATTGGTTCCATTCAGTGCCTACAGCGGCGCAGTGTTTGTTTACGAGAAAATGGTGACGCCACAGGAAAAGTCGTTTTGTGTGCTGCATTATGCAAAGAGTGAATCCATTGTTTCATTGCAGCGTGCATTTCCTTTTAAGTTCAACAACGAGCCGCCTCGTCATAAAAAAGTTTGCTCATTTTGAACACATAAAACAAAACTTTGAACTTTTTTCTATTCAGTGATGCATTCCATGTGTCGCCATATATGGTCGTTCATTAGGAATAAATATGTAAACTCTATTGCTTCTTTTTGAATAAGCTTGTATGTATATGTATATATATTAAATATATCGTTATTTTTTATTTTCTCAATGTTTTAACATTTCGGTTAAAACACCATACGTTTAATATATTGATATGACACAGTATAGGTACTTCTGTTAAACTTTCTGCAAATAGGCTGTGAAGCCTATGAATTTAGAATGAATTTTTAATCATTTTGTATAATTGATAAACAATAAGGGATAAAAAACTTCAATAGCCCAAAAATGTGGGTTTCGTTAAAACATACGGTCTATGTCTTAACGAAGGTTTTGTGGCATTAACCATTTCCGATATATTCGTTGTTATTTGCTTGAATTTTCAAATATAGTTTCTTGAAATGCTCAAGTCGTATTTAGTTTGTTTTTCATGATCATGCAGAGACTATAGAATTTCAGAGTCAGTACATGGCGACCATCTCCTAAGGAAGCGTTTCTTCCTCCCGCATCCCCCTTGTGCCTATAACGATTTGTAATGAAGGTATTTCTACAAACGTTTCTCTTCATTAACATGAAGTAGAAGAATAAGCTTTTTTGAAGAATGGTTTGTGGAAAAGTGTGTAGAGAAATCATTTGAATGTAACACATGAGATGTTTACTTTTTCTTCTGCCTATTAATTACTTCCTGTACTAAATATAGTAAGCAGAAGAAGTATTGCATTCCACCCAAATTTCGATACTAAGGTTTCACCGAAAATAAGCATTTTGAGGCTCCTGAATTAAAAAAACATTTTTAGATAAATATCACTTGGTATTTAGGTACAGTATCTTTCAGAGATGCGATACGAATACTTTTAAGGAAAATTCCCCCACCCTAGACTATTCTTTACATGGAACATTTTTCGAAAATTTTGATTTTCTCAAAAATGGCTAACGATTTTAGTTAAAATATTATATATTTAAGATATTTTCATGACAAATAAAATGTATATCTTGAATTTTCTAGGAATGTTCACAAAAGTCCTCTTCATTCTGAATGGTTTTTTCATAACTTGTAAACCGCAAGAGACAGACAAAATGTTTTTATACAAAAATGAGATCTCATTAAAACACACAATTTATGTCATATACAATTTTTTTGTGGAGTCAACCATTTCCAAGATATTTCTTGTTAATTTTTTAATTTTTCAGTACTTATACTTTTTCTCAAATGGGAATTCGTTATTCATTTTTTTTATATCCTGGACATGCAAAGAGAATGGAATGTGCCACATAGCAACCAGCTGTTAAAAGATTTGACTATCGCTTAAAGCCTACCATATTCCCCTTGCATCTACAAGAAATATTAGGAATAAGAATGTTTATCTCGATTAACATGAAACAGATAGAAAATAAGCGTCTGTAAATGTATTTTGTACAAGAGTAGAGAAAGACATGCGAGTGTAACACAGATTTTTTTTAGTAGTGTTCACCGCTCGTTCTTACTACATATGACACCATAGGCGGTACTATTATATTCCACCCGAGAATTCGATGTCGACATTTCACCAGAAATTAGAAAAAGGCCCTGTGTTATCTCTCTCTCTCTCTCTCTCTCTCTCTATATATATATATATATATATATATATACACGTGTGTGTGTGTGTGTGTCTGTGAATAGCAATAGCTCAAAAGCGAAACTATAAATACCAAACTTAATATTTAGGTTCAATTACTTCCAAAGATGCGACACGAAGATTTTCAAGAAAATCCTCCACACCAACTCTCTACATTGTTAATATTTTTTACTTTCTCACAATGGCTCTAACGATTGTGATTAAAACACCATATATTGAAGATGTACGACAAAATAAGCATCTCGAATTTCCTGGTAATAGCCTGCAAAGTCCTCTTCGTTCGGAAACAATTTTGTATAAACCGTAGTAAGCAATGAAATAGGCAAAGATGTACTCTACAGAAAATGTAGAACTCTTTAAACACACAATTTATTTCAAATAACTTGTTTTGTACCGAGTCATTTCCGAGATGTCTGTTATTATTGCTTTGAATTTTTCAATGCCTTAACATTTTATAAAGTATTGTTGCTATTCGGTTGTTTCTTGAGATGTGGGATTTCAAGGCGAGCTTAAAAGCTGCGCTTTTAAACATCTATCATTCGGTTTCCTCTATCGCCTTGTGCCTCAACAATGAGTAATGACGTATTTTCTGCAAAGGTTCGTCACTATTAACATGAAGAAGGTAGAAAAATAAGCTTACGATAAGAGTAGTTTGTAGTAGCTATGTAAAAATAAAAACAAACGATAGCGGGTAGAGAAAGCCATGTGAATGCAACACATTAGGTTTTTCTTGCTAAGCCTGAAATGTATTTAGTTGCGCTCACAATGATATACGTATGCTACTATATACATAGATAGATAGGACATTGTATTCAAGATTACTCGGCCGTATGGCTGCTTGTCCCGAGTTACATTATACTTAGAAAGCCAATAGGAACCATGTTAAGATTCAACAGAGCTGCCATTCCTATCTGCGTGCAGTCAAATCGCGCGGAAAGAATTCAGCACGGGACGAACATGAATCACTGGTTGCGTCAAACGTGGGGAAGTTAAAAGTTTAAATAACAGAATAATATTTGCTATATCTCCAAAACTAAAATAAATACTCAATCCAGCCGGGAGCCTGGGAATAGCGAATAGTTTATCGACTTTCACCCAATAACAAATAAACAAACAATTACATAAAAAGATGATATAAGGTTTGTTCCAACATACGGTTCTGAACGAGTTCCGAACTAATTCCAACACATGCTAATGCACATGCGCCAGTCCGGTACGCTCACAGAACTAATTCGGAATTTTGTGTGGTTGGAACATTACTTGAACCGTTCGCGTTCTGTCACGGCCTTCTTCGTTGCACGGTCAATCAGAAGACGATAAAATATCTACGTTTACAACTTTACAGCGTTGATGAATGAAATCAAACTCCGCCGATGTACGTACGTGTGTGTGTGTGTGTGTGTGTGTGTGTGTGTGTGATTGTGTGTGTGTGTATATATATATATATATATATATATATATATTATAAAACATTAAATTCACACCAAAGTGATTCTAACCTGGTCCTTTCACATGTCAGACATCATGTCACTTTATTTATTTAGAGCACTCCTACTCATGTATTACAAGCTTATGAAACATATTGATTCTCCTATTGTATGCTCATTATAAATACTATGCAAAAAGACAAACAATACGCTTCGCATAAGCCAAATTTTAAGACATGTATGTCGTCAATAAAATATCCTTTGAGTGTTACTGTATCGTTAAGGCACAACTGAAACGTGTTAAAATCGCGAGTAAATGGACTTAGGATGATTGCACCTCCACAAGTAATATTTAAAGGGTATGACCTAAGCATTTATTTTTCATTTAATATTGTGGATGTTTCCTTTTGTAATGAAGTGAAATTATGTAATTAAAATTATTTACATTTCAAACTTGCTTTTAGAATTGGTTTTCCCCGAAGTTTTCGTCGCTCAATATATCCTACACGATGAGGTTTTATCCAATTCTTTTGGAATTATTCATGCACATTGCGAAGGTTCAAACAATTAAAACTATCATGTAAACTTTTTGTGTTGCAAAGGGTATTGACAGATTAATTTTTAAAACCAACAGGACATGCAGAAATGTAAATGTATAATGAAGGCTTCTTAAAGAATTTATTTTCTTGTAAACTGAAACCATGCAAATGAAGCAAATAACAAATTTGTGCGATGTGATTAGATAAATGACACGAACATTTAAATGGAAGATTGTTTTTAAAATTGTATCCTGTGTAAGCTTTGGAACAGGAAATTAAATTCATTTTTTAAACACAATAACTTGAAAACAATAAAAAAATGTTCAAAATTAAGTTAACAGCTTTCAATGTTTACGCAAGACAAAATTAAGATCATCATTTAGCCAAATTAATTGAGAACCTTAGGAAATAGTACTTTCAGCAGTGCATTCCCTTAACACTACACGTAAGCGTTTCTTTCATACTGATTCCAGTGCTAATATTCGAGCAAAAATAAATCGCGTTCGTTTATCGGCTTAAAGCCACTGATACTGAGTTATTGCGAATAACAATTGTAATATATAGACATTATATTTAAACCAGAACCCGGAAAAAGTAATTTAACACAATTCCAATTTAACATTAGGTTTCCTGCTACAGAAACTTCTAAACACAATGTTTAATTTAAAACTCCAATACTCTGAGACAATGACACCCCACATAAATTCTATTCCGAACGTAATGCAAATAATACAAAACTACATGGTACCAATGTATGCTTATGACCAGGGTTAGGATTTTTAGTTGCAAATTTCAGATGAAAAAAGGAAGGGAAAAGGTGCTCAAATAAGGTGAAAAAAGGCATAATAAGGTGCTGGTTTATTTAAGGGGATGCACAACTGAAATTGCTATTTTCTAAACTATCCATTCAATTGTGCTGAAATTTTAACCACATGTCAGTCTTCTTTATATATAATTGTTTTGTGAATTATAACCCAGTCTTAATAATTCTCGGAACTGCGCGGTTGAGGTTATTGTTGTCTCTGCCTGCCCAGGCTTCGCCTCCACGCAAACAATGACGTCTCTCACAGCAACAAACTCGCATTCACGAACAGCAGGCTACTGATTCTGGTGGGATAGAATCACTCATTGTCAATTGCATTATTGCGGGCTACTTTATAGCAGTAAAGTGAGAGAAAGAGGTTTTCGTCGAACACACAATTATTTTCCATTATTGCGGGTGTACTTTCAATTCCCGCGCGGCGTTTACTGAAAGAGGTAGACTTACTATTCGCACGTACACAGCAAGCTGAGGAGACGTTAATTGAAAGTTAAAGAATAAATTGGAATGAAACTTAAAAGAAAAAAGGGGATTATGGGCATGGTTGGGGGGAAATGGTATAAAGGTGCCAAAAACGGGTAAAGGTCCCAAAATAACTGAATAATGTTTAAATGGAAATAATCCTCTTCTTCGGAAATCGATGCATCATTAAAAAGATCACTGTCACCTTCTAAATCACTCATTATTGTTATCTTTGAACGCTGTTTTGCTCCCTGGCTTTGTTAGACGTTTGTTCTTTTCCTCAAGTATGTCGCCACACTACTCAACAGCGAGCAACTGCTTACCAAACACCTTTGCTATTCCGTATTGAGAAATAAACACGCATGGAGGAATAAATTACATATTCAAATTTATTTTCTACTGAATACAGAGAGTATGTCGCTTTTTCAATACTCACTGTCAGGTTTGTTCCAAGCGATTAGAATCGATTCTGAATTAACTGAGTATGCGCTGTAGATCATACAATCTGCGCATGTCTGGAATTTTCAGTTCCTATTCTTAATCACGAACCGATTTCACTCGTTCCGAACTAGTTCCCAAATACGTTGGAACAGCTAACTGGAAATTCAGAATTGGTTGTGAACTGATTCTCTGTCGTGTTGGAACGCCACTTAGCTACTGCACACACTCAGATAATTCGGAATCGATTCTGAATCGTGTGGGAACAAACCTATATTCTAACCGCAAACATAAAAAGAAAGAGTGAGTACCTGAGGATATGTAAGACATGCAATCTGTGCATCAGCGAACCTTTTGGAAGCGTTAAATGCCGCAACAGTTTTATTTGTCATGAAAATGTTTAACCAAGATCTGCATTTTTTGGATACCTTCAATGCTATTAACTAGTTTTTATCCTTAAAGAAAACATCACGAGTTTTGGTAGGAAAGAGAGAGAGAGAGAGAGAGAGAGAGAGAGAGAGAGGAAGATAGAGATAGAGATTGTGAGAATTTCTTTCGCAGACTGTTCTTTCAAGCTATTCCTCCCAGAATATTTTATCCCACTTTAAATCTCTCTCACACACACACACAAACACACACACACACACACACCTGCACGGATAGCCGGGGTCGTTAAGACACGGAGGTCTGCAATTCAAATCCCATCAGGACCGTCCTCCCTGATTGAGGTTTTCTGCAGGTTTTTCTCAGCCCTCATAACCGGTAAATGCCGGGGAGGTACCCTAGGTAAGCTTACATACGTCGAGTATTTTGGAAATAGCTAATGCTACGAAATAAGTTATTTGACATAGTATTTTAAACTCTGAGTCTTGTCTATGTTTTATACTTTCCCAATTGCACAGGGTGCATAGGTTTTTTACAGAACATTAAAAATACACACATTATTTACTCTGTTATATTTAAAAACTACGATGTTTTAAACAGAATACTCAAAATGTTTGAATAAAACGTTATTGCAAATGTTTCCATGGAGAGGTTGTTTAGGGCAGGTAAACACTCCTATCTCCAATAAAATGTTGTTCTGCAAAGAAATCGGAATGAGAACTTGTGGTGATGTATAAATGCTTTTTTATTGGAAGATTAATTGCTGAGTAAATTTATTAAACTAATTTATTGTTTTCAAGATCACTGTGACGTATCGGAGTACTAAACATATATAATCAGCGTGTAAAACCGTATTTTAATTATAAAGTTAAATATTTTGTAACAAAGCTTACTTGATGTATTTTAGAATTAAACAGAACTTAAAACGCGGATTTACAACTAAAACAATGCATTTTAAACATGGGTTCGCTTCACATCGTTATAAATGATTGTCTTAAACTGAAAGAAGTTATACAGCGTGACAGAATAGCGCAATATGAAAACTTTAGAATTTTATAATGTTCCCTATATAAGGCTGAAAATTTCGGACGCCGCTCTACTATTTAGGTAAAAATCTATTCTTTGTCGGTTACAACATTTTCCGAAAAAGCCGAAGAAGAAAAACTGTGTACCTGCACTATTAAAATTGCCGATTGTGAACAAAATCAGATGTACTGACCTGCAGCAAGCAGAAGATAGCGAGATACGTGAACACAGTCTTGGTTGCCATCTTGTCCAGCTGATAATGCGGGTGCAGAGGGTCCTGCCTTTTCCATATATATAGCCTCACCCTAGTTGGACCCGTGACCTTTCGGGGAGCCATTCTTTGAGCTGCTGGACACTGGTTCATACTTTTCTTTAATGTAACAGATAACAGGCGCGACCTTGCTCTGGCCTTACAGAAACGCCAAAGCTTATTTGCCACAACTTTTGATAACTTCCAATCTTCTTTTGCTTTTATAAGTGAAAAAAATATATTTTGCAAATTTTAGCTTCTGCTTTGAGAGACATCTTAAGAGTAACATCCATAATGTTCATTGCAAGAATTTCTACCCAAAAAAAGCCCCCCTAGAAATTAAGACATCATTAACAATCGTCAATAAGGCAAATATATTTAAAATGTTTTGGAAACACAGATAGGCGCCGTGGCCGAGTGGTTAGACCGCTCGCCTCCCACCGAGGCGGGCCGGGTTCAATCCCAGGAACCTGCTTGTGAGATTTCTGGTGGACGAAGCGGCGTCTGGGCGGGTTTTCTCCGGGTTCTCCGGTTTCCACCGCCATTCATTCCACCAACTGCTCCATCATCCATTCATCCATTTCACCAACATTTCGCTTCATCCACTTCCTTCATCCCATACCAGGCATCGGGCTGATCACCCATCCTGGATGCTCTGTCTGATCCATGAGTGTCTGCTCCTCGACGGGCCTCTGACCCCAGGCACCCGCCTGTAAGTTCTGGGGGGTGTAAGTCCTACATAAGAGGAGGGTAAACAGATAATAAATGAATGGAAACACAGATAAGAATGCTAAAGGCGTCTAATTTTGGAAATAAAGACAATAGTGCTAAATGGATTTACAAAGTCCTCATTTTCAAGTTACATCTGTGAAATAGCTAGATCAAGTCTTATCCATGCATTTTAGGGACGAGAAGGTTAAGGAGCGTCTACAAACCAAACATTGTGCTAAACGAGCTGCAAAGTTATAAAAGAGAAGATGTGAACACTTAGGACTTAGATTATTCATAAAATCCTTAATAGGCCCAAATTAAATCAAATCTTACATCTATCATAAGCTGGACGCTGCTTTCATGATCATTAACAATTTATCTTCAGATACAAGAAAGAACTATGTTGAGAATTAAATATCACTGGCAGTAGTAAATATTGTCTTCGTGGGCGCATTTGGAAACTCAACAGGCATTCTACGTGGGGCAACTGTCAACCTACCTCTCAAGAGCAAATTCTCTCACATCTATGGAGATTACCAAAACTCAAGTGTTATTCTGTAAATCCAGAAGCAAAGAGCTGATTAGATTTTTGAATATATGTCCCCGTGGTGTAAAGAATAGCACCTGATAAGGGATTTTGTAATTAGCCTGACATTATGTGAGAGATGAAGTACCGGTCAGTTGCTTGATAATCCTGAATATGACGAATAGCACTGCTAACGAAGTGAATGTTTCTGGTCATTTAAGAAATTAAAGTGCAACTATGAATTTACGGGGAGTCAAAATGGTGATCTTCATGATCTTTTCTATATTCATATTTTAATTACATATAAAAGTTTAAAATCTTCAGCTCATTTTGGTATAACTTTCTTAGAGGTACGCTAATTGTAAATAGTTCAAAAATATTACTGAAAATAACGCTGCGTATACCTCTTGTCTGCAATTTATGAACTAAAACCTTTTACAAAAATGCCCCATTAACTCTAAAAATAATTGGTACAAAGTACTGAAATTGTTACTGCACATTTAAACATAAACAAGCGTTGCTTTAATGTAAAGGTTTTTATGTATAAGGATTAGCTATTTTTTTAAAATTTACGAGGACGGCAATTTTTAGAATGCCATGTTTCTAAAAAACAAATGAAACTTGTTTATATTTGACAGCTATTTTATAATGTTTTGGGAGTTGATCGCCATGTAGTTTTTTCGATTTTCTGTAATAATTTGTTAATTATCATCATCAAAAATGAATTTGACTAGATAACATTTCCAGTCTATTATTTTTTACGATTTCGTCATAAACAATGTGAAGATAGGCTTATAAATGCATTTGGTGAAGAAGCTCCATATAAGGTAACAATTTATAAGTGGTACAGCGAATTCAAAAGAGATCGGTTTTTTCTTAGTGTTGCATTTCGTGAAGGACGCCCAAGAGCTGCTGTTACTGATGGAAATATTGCCGCTGTTCGAGCAATGCTTTAAGATCGAAGGACAATCTAGGAATTTATTCCGGCGACATTGGGCATTAGTGTGAGTTAAATCCAAAACATTTTACATCAACAGTTAGAGGTGAGGAAACTTGTTGTCGATGGATTCCACATAAACTGATTCCCAATAAAAAACAGCAAAATTCTGGTAAAATTCCAAGGCGGCACTTCAAATTTTGTTTGGAATATCTTTACTGGTGATGAAACTTGAATTTATTGTTATGATCGTGAAAAGAAAAGTCAATGGGCTCAACGGGTCTTTCGAAAGAACCTAAGGCTACGAAAGTTCGACGAATTCGCAGTGCTGGTAAGAAGATGCTTGCTGGTTTTTTTTTCTAAAACGGCCCATAATGCTACTATATCATTAGAAGATAGACGTGCCATTACTGCCGATTGGTATACAAATGTCTGTTTACTGCAAATGTTTGAGAAATTTTGTGAAAAATGCCTCCAAAAAATAATGTTACATAATGACAACGCATCGCCGCATACAGCAAAACTAACAACTGAGTATCTGGGTGCCCTAAAGTCAGTACCATGGACCGTCCACCATACATCCCTGACCTAGAACTTGTGATTTGTTTTTGTTTTCAAAAATTAAATACAATATGCGCCTGGCCCCGTAGAGCACCTGTCTGTTGTGCTAGAGGTTCCGGGTTCGATTCCCGACTGGGGGTGGGAATTTTTCTGTAACCGAGATTATTCCTTATCCTCCCCAGAGTCTGGAGGTATGAATGTGAGTGTATATGATTTAAAACCAAAGTGCAAGAAAACCCAACGACAAGAGTTAACACCATTGCCAATAAGTTCCAAAGGAGAGGCCGCCGATAAGACAATTGCGGTTAAGGGCGGGGTATAAATGGAACTAAAAAAAGGCAAAATGCGTGGAATCACTTTTTAGTGATCAGATGAGCATTATAAAACCCTGCTTTCTGAAGTGCCTCAGGATGAGTGGCATCATTACTTTAAGGACTAGTTTCATCGAATGCAAAAATGTATTGATGTTAAAGGGGAATATTTAAAAAAAAACAATAAAATCATTTAAATCTTTAAAACTCATCCTTGTTTGGTTTTCTAAAAATTTTCAGTGTCGTCCTCGTAAAATCTATTACTTTTAGTACAACTTAGACGTATAATCATAGCTTTTTTCATCAATCATCTGTAAAAGTATTGCTAAACAATGGCTTTTATGTATCTGAAATGTATTTTTACTTATTAAAATAACAAGTTTAAATATGCAGTTAGTTGGTGAGCATTAAAAAATCACAACGTCACAAATACAGATTTTTTTTTAAATTATTATGGCTAGAAACATTTAGTAAGTCTAAAGGTATGAATTTATTTACATCACTCGTAATGTGAGCTTATAAAGTTGATGAAAGACGCACTCAAAGTTTATTCAGTAGATCACAGTGGAAATGCAGATACACTACCTATATATATATATAGCATTGTGACCTAAACACAATACCCGGTTCAGAACAGCAGCGTAAAGGAATTGTCAGAAATACACTTGAAATGCAATAGACAAAACGTATAGAAATCTGGTGAACGTAGGCATATCAGCGGTTAATGAATGGGACGAGGTATGAGAGTTGCCAAACGATGAGGAATACGCCTCTGACCCTTCTTGCTCTTTGGAAGGGATTTCTGTCATACTGCAGTCACCGACCAATACCAAAGGATGACAAAGAGACCAAGAGAGGGAAATTATTCTGTTTTTTTTTATTAAATGAGTGTGAAAGGGATATACCATACACACATATATATATATATATATATATATATATATATATATATACAGACATATAAATCAATATTAAACAAGAATTGTACACAATAATGTAATTCACTCGTTACAGAGTAATTGCATTTCATTTGGTTTCTTGCCCCAATTAGCAGCCAAAAAATCTAAAAAGCAGATTGTAACTTAGATAAGTAAGGGACGGCTAATTCCAGATAGAGCCCCTTTCAACAAGCTAATGAGCAAGGAACTATAAGCAATAAGGAGAAATAGAAACAGACAGATATAGAAAGGAAAGTGACAGAGATATTGAATATGCTTCCGAGCGCGTCACTGGGGCGCGTATGGGAAATCTTTTGGAGCATACATAATAAGATAACGCGGTCTGAGGACTAATTAAAAATGTCGTTACATTTTGAGGCGCAAAGGCGAGCGTCACTAGGCTTAGGTATAAGAGGGAAAGAAAGCCCCAGATTTTCACTCTCTTATAGAATCTCGTCGACACACAGTGATACTCTCTGGACGACAAATGCACGTGTGCGCATTGAGGAGGGAAGCATGCGTAGTTA
This sequence comes from Deroplatys truncata, assembly GCA_030765065.1. NCBI lineage: Eukaryota > Metazoa > Arthropoda > Insecta > Mantodea > Mantidae > Deroplatys > Deroplatys truncata. The sequence goes on from CM060983.1 coordinate 162,912,180, forward strand.
GATTAGGCTCCTAATTATTATTATTATTATTATTATTATTATTATTATTATTATTATTATGGTGGGAATTGTTAAAATGGGAAAACCTAGCAGCCCACAAATAGTTGTTTGATAATAAACCATGGAATTAGTTAGATAGGTAATTGACAAGGAATGGAGAAAACAGCAGCCGACGAGCAGCAATAGCCGGAGACAAGAACACTGGACCAGAGGAACAACGTTCTCCAGCTACAAGTGAATCTACCTGTTAAAGTGCTAAATAAAGCAGTTTTTCTCCCCTGAAATGTCCCTTATTACAAACCCTCTAAACCAAACCAACTCGATATTATACTTTTTCACACTGCATCAAAAATGACAATGAAGCAATGCAAATTTTAAACTAGACACTCTAGGGCTCTTAAAGCTTAAAATAGGTCTCAATGGCGAAAATAGACATTTTAGGTACGACAAAATTCCTTCCATACATTTATATTGAACGTAAAATATAAAGATATTTAACTAGCTTTAGTTTATTTGTACAGAAATAGGTGCTTAGCCTGAAATCCGAAGTCTAGTAATGACGTACCAAGCCAGTCCTTACAGCGTTACCTAAGAAATAAAGCTTTCTGTTTTTAAGCTTTGCAGAAAATCTGAAATGGGTGAAAAAAAAACTGACTGAGAATGTTAATTACATACCTTAGCTTGCGATAAGAATACGGATTTGGTCTCATTCGAACAGAGCTAGTGTTACGTTTAACTATTTACAAAAACTAGATGTACAGCACAGTTCTAATACAGAAAAGCAAAAACCTGCTGGAACTGACACATTTATTCCTACTGTGCCAAGGTACGCAGATAGGCAGTTTGCTAGGAATGACCAGTTCAAAATTTTATTTTATATGTTCAAAATGAGCACCCTTTGTTATGCGAGGACGACCAGTGCTTTTCCATTTGCATACGCAACCATCTCCTACGAATTTATTGTACTAATTGTAAATTTTTATGACGAGGCGGCTCGTTGTTGAACTTACAACGAAATGCATGCTGCAATGAAACAATGGATTCACTCTTTGCATAATGCAGCACACAAAACGACATTTTCTGTGGCGTCGCCATTTTCTCGTAAACAAACACAACGTTGCTGTAGGTACTGAATGGAACTAATAGGTGGGGCTTAAAACTTCATACGTTCCTTTATTCAATGATGTGTCGTATGTGTCGCTATCTATTGTCCTTCATTAAAAATGAATATTTAAAATCTGTTCCTTCTTTTTGAATAACACTGCATATATACCAGAACTCGACCAACAAACTTCCAGTGGTTCTTCAGGAATACTTTCTGAGTATTTTGGTATAAGAGACCCACGGCTCGTTACAGAGTAATTGCATTTCATTTGGTTTCTTGCCCAAATTAGCTTTGTATCCGAGCTGCACGAAAATAATGCTGCACAAGAGTGCAAATGTCGACGGTATGAACTGTGTGTCTTGGTAAAGAATTCTTTCCATTCGTTCACGGTACCCACTGTTGACAACAGCTATACCCTCTTTAACCCTTTGCCCTCAAGTCGGCATTCAGTACTGCTCGGTTCTGTGTATGAGTTATGTTTTTCCGGCAGTGTTAGTTGAGCGTTAACAGTGTACGGGTTCACTGAATGCAGTGGAAGAGCGGCACAACGGCGCTATGCTGAGCTGTGCTCGCACCGACGGCAACCACATCATTACTTTTGTATCTGTGCATAGACCTACGAGAAACTGAATTCCTCCGAATTAAAATTTAAGATACTGATCGTGCGAGGTATGCCAGAACAAAACAAAACAAAATAAATAAATAAATAAATGAAAATAATAGAATTAAATAGAATCTGTAATACGCCATTGTGGTACCTTGTTTCCTACACCAGGACGTGTATTCAAAATTTGTGATTTATTTAACACTTTTCATTTATACGTTATTATTGTACACATTTTTGCTTATAAACTAGTGAATAAAAATAAGTAAAATGAGTAAAATAAAAATATAAATAATACAATAAAATCCAAAATGTAATAATTACAGTTGAACTTTAAATAAAATATATATTCAACTTCTGTTACAAGCCGAACACAAAATAGGCAATAGCCAACTATTCCCAATTTCTAGTTAATATTAGTAAATTAAACAAGATAAATGTAACAAAATATTCCGTACAAAATTAAACTACGCTCTAACCATTGGTATCCAGTGGTAAAGGTACTGATATCCATCACCCAAACTACATTTAGTGTACGTATTTATGTTCAACTAATGATACTGATTCATTTTCAACTAATGATACACTTTACTCCAAATGTGTACTTTAACCATTCCCTTTTCTTAATATACTTAAAGTAAATTACAATACTTAATAATTTTATTAAACTTAACGTTCATTCTGCATTAAACTTATCTTCCCTTATTCATTTTATCGTACACTTCACTTAACGCTCACATACTTTCTTTATAATTTTTCACTTCACTTAACACTATAATCACTATATTTATCGCTCTGCTATGAATCTATTACTTCACTTTCTCTTTAAAAATATTTCACTTCACTTACTACTACATTCACTTTATCTCCACTTACCCTCGCCGCTATCTTCTTCTTCTCGCACAAAACCATCACTCTAATTTCCTTAACTCGTCCAATCACCACCTCCCTCCAAGCTCCCATTCCTATCTGTATTAGCTCCTCCTCCTTGATCGTCTTCATCCTCGCTCATTATCCTACTCGCCCGTTATCCTCCTCTCCAACTCCTCCATCCTCCTCTTCATTTCTTCTTTCTTCTTCCTCAATTCTCCTTTATTTTTAAGCATTTTTTATTCTTTTCTCTCCCCATTCTTCTGCCTGAAATTACCCAGAACTATGTTCTTCCGTTAGTTTAAATTATTATTTCCCCTCTCCTCAGCACTTTATACTCCTGTTTCTAAAGTATGAGTATCGGTATCAGATGTTTGTATCAGTGTCTCTGATGCACGTAGGACTTGAATTCTGTCTGATCTTATTTCTTCATTAATTGCAGGTGGTAGTGTTAAAATTTCACCTCGTTTAACATCTTGTTCCCATGCTATTTTGCTAATCTTTTTAGCTAATATTCAAGTTGTATGTATAAATGTCTATTTCTTAAAATATATGCTAGCTGGTATCAAAGTATTTCCTACTATTCCGTACATTTTATTTTATAAATGAGTGTGTAGAGTGTTGTACAAATGATAGTTAATGAGTTATTATTTGTTAGTGTGTGTTTGAATATAAACTTAACTACTAGCTCTTAATAACTTGACACACTAAGTATAATTGATTTTATTTACTGTATTTAAGTTTTAACTATTATTGTTGTACATATGTGTAAAACTATTGTAAATACCTTATACTGACGTGTCCGAAAAACAATGTTTATTTTACCTAAAGGAGAAACAAATACACTTAAAGCTTGCCTTTCTTATATTGTGTCATTATAATAATGTGTACATTCAAACAATACATGCTCCGAGGTTCTTTGCTGATTGCAATAATTACATATGGCGTTCTGTGTTTTGTTAATTTTCTTCTAATAGGTTTTATAGGGGCCATGTCCAGTTAAATAATGTATTACTCCCATTGTTGGTTGTGTATGTTTTAATTTTAACCGTTGCGAAATGTTAAATAAATAAAAGGTTCTTCTTCCTGTAACAATACTTTCCCATTATTGGTGCCAACTTGATTTAAATTAGTTTTATTTCTGCTATGGTTTTACATATTTTCCCAATTATATCCTTGACCTTATCTAATTCGCCTTTTTTCAACCCAAAAATTGCACCCCTCAATTTTATCGGCATTTCATTTCCTTATGTTTAAACTACGCTTTCAATGCAGAAGTTGCTTGAAGAATTTCCCTTGGACACTAGAGAGATGTCTGGTTGCATGGGTTGTTCATGTCAACTCCAGGTAGCTTCAGCAGCAGTGGGTCGGGTCTTCGACCTAAAAGTGTAAGGGATTTCTGCACGTCTCTGGAGTATATGCCTTAGCCTGTAGCCTCCTATAGTCTCTTTGTTTTTTTAAGTTCCCTTGTTTTACCCAGTTATGACTACTGAGTTTTTACTGTTTTTCATTACCGCTTATTACCGTAATTACACAACACAGACACACAAACACCCATGGTATGGCGGGACTCGAACCCGCGCCCTTCAGCTTGGCGGAGCGCCAGAGCTATACACTCCAGCGTCCACGGCTACGAGGGCCAGCCGTTTTTGCCTCATTCCTTCCTCCTAGGAGTAGTAGTCTCAATAGATCTATGTAGGTCGAGCTATGTTCCTATAATACTATCTCCTAATTTTAAAATGTTTATTCAACACCGTAATCTTGAAGTTCTATCAAATTAGCAAATTCTGTTACAACTGAAAGGAATTTAAAGACATAGCTCAGTGATAGCTTTTTAAGAACAGCTGCAATGTTTTCAATGTTCTGATGCTGAAAGTACAGTCTAGAAGGGTTAAGGGGAGAAACTGTGTGTGTGTGTGTATGAGTGTGTGTGTGTGAGCTCTCGTATGCATGGAACCTCAAGAATTACTCAACCGATTTTGATAATTCCTTCACCATTAAAAAGCTCTATTCTTCCAGATGGCCGCGCGCTATAAAGTTTCCAAAATTTCAAATCTAGGGTTTAGGAATCTCTCTTTCATATTCATGACACCAAAGTTCAATCCCGTTCTGTTGAATATTGATATCAGGGGCTCCTTTTGGCACTTATCCCAAATATGCCAGATCTCTAATGACTTCGAACCCTAAGAAGTAAATGAGGAGGATTAAGATATTTAAACTTGAGTTATTTTCGGTGTTAGTCCGAACGGGCTGGCTCAGGCGGTTACATCTGTGGTCCGCATTCGGAAGGTCCCGGGATCGATCCCCCGGCGAACGCCCACTCTGTCCGATGGGTTTTTCGTGGTTTCTCCGGGCCGCCAGGCAAATGCTGCTTCTACCACGACACTTTTCTCTCATTTCCTGCACCCATCATGCTCCTTGTCATCTGTTTCAGGGTTGTAGGACTAGGCGCCGGTGTAAGGCGGGTTGCGACTGGGCGGTGGCTTGCACTCTGTAACGGTTTCTTCCATGAGGTCGCTGTGATACCGCTTAGTTAGATCTCTCCTCAAGATTGAGCTCCGCTCCCGGGGACCCTGGAGGTTGGTGGCTTGTGGGCAGACACCATGCGGTTTCGGATGCGTTCTATCTGGAAACCTTAGAGACCCTGCCCATGCCCCGTTGGCTTCCGAATCTGGTCGCCCTATGAACCTCTCTCCTCATCCCTCCCTTCCTTCCGCCCAGGGGCCACGTTGGAAGCACAATAGGCCGACAGGCCAAACGTGCGGTGCTCTGCCTCGGTTCCGGGAGCCCCCCTGTGATATGCACCTTTAGGCAGGGTTAGGGTGTTCGTATATCGTTCATCCACCACATATCCCTATTTCACTGGAGTTTTGTCAATTAATTCCTTTGTTATGATTTTGGTGGGATACTTTTGAATTCTACAAACTGACAGAAACGATGTTACTTGTACATTCAGTCTTTTCACATAATAATAAACATTTTGGCATATGTAGATGAAACTTTGTACACCTGTAGTTTAGGACTCAACGAAAACTAAACACTCAAAAACCTACCCCTACCATATTTTCAATCCCTTATGTAGAAATCTACACTGTTTAACTATATAGTTCAAAGTATTGCACATTTGTACCATAGGAGCTGTAAAAATCACAGGTTTACTACAGCTTCCAAAACCACCAAATCCTTATTTCAAAATATACAGTACTCGAAATTTTTAAAATCTACCCTTATTTTTATTTTCAATTGTAGATAAAACTATACTGCTTGGTCAACCACGACCCCTTATAGACTAAGCCATACTGCTCGTCAACCAGGGTCCCTTTAAGATAAAACTATACTGCTTGCTGTAGCGGGGTTTGGAAAATAATGGTATCGTTTCTGGTTTGTAAGGTCTTGGTGTAGGGTTTCAGGTGATTGCCGGCTGCTCAGGTAGAGGATGATGGGTTATGAGAATCTTACCTCAGGGATTGTGTGGATGGGAGGTGAATGATACTCACAACTCCTCTCAATGGCCCATTTATTATGAAGATCCACACTGGTTTTCGTACTGCAGGCCCTTCACACAAGACGCGTTCCTATAAGTTTTTCCCCCGTTACTGTCTCCGTGCTTTTACCCTTGAATTTATTCTATTTCTCATTTACTCATAATATGACTGTTGTCATCCCTAGCTACCCTATCTCTTTTCCCGATACAGAATTCTTACATCCTCTTTCTATCTCCTCCCAACACAAACTATCACGTCTTCCTCCTAGCGTTTCCCCACACGAAGTTTTACATCCTCCTCCTAACGTTTTCCCGACACAAAGTTTCTACGTCCTCCTCCTAACGTTTCCCGACACCAAGTTTCTACGTCCTCCTCCTAACGTTTCCCGACACAAAGTGTTCCATCTTTCGCGTGTCTAAAACGCGCTCCTGCTCCTAGACCAAAATCTATTTCACGCCTCTTTTCTAGTTTTGTTCCCTGGTTTTACTATTCACGTGACATTTAATCTTCCTTATTGGTTATCTGGCTCCTCTGCGTTTTCTCTCTCATTGGTTCAATTTCAATACCCTCAGGCTCAACTAGCGTTTCTACTGTTTCTCGTTATTCACGGCTGATTTAATTTTCTGTTCGCATGAGCGACTAGCACATCCGTTTCTTTGTTTCGCACGCCGGTGAGCTCTTGGCGATTTCAATAGAACCTAACTGTTCTCCGGCTAGCCTTTCCTGTATTTATTAAGTGTTTTGCCCTCTGGCATATTTTCTTGTGTCTGTTTCCTTTCACGTTCTTTTACTTTCTGATCTATTTATACGTGTCTCTATTTTATTTTATTTCATCCGTAATAATATTTTATTTCATTTCTACTTTATTTTATTTCATCCATAATAGTGTTTATTCCCCCCTTTACTTAATCTTTAATATTCTCTTTTATCTCCTTCTTATTTTGTTTGATTCGCGCATTAATCTTAACTTTTCTTCTGGCTATGGTTATTCTTGTACTCGCGGAGTACTCGCGGATCTTATCACTTCAAATGCCCTTCGGATAAGGCATTCATTTTATGCGCATGAATAAAATTAATGGCTTGTCTGAAAACCCACTGAAACTAGTGCTTCGCTGTTCGCGCTAAAGTCCCCCCCTCGCGTCTTGTGTGAGGCTTTTCCGTACGTAGTTCTGACGAACTGTTTTATATACATTTTAACTTACAAATTATGCTTGTGGCTCCACCTGAAAAATTTACATAGAAAAATTTGTTTCCAGGGACTGACTTCTGCGTCTCCTGGTGCCTTGTGGCGCACTTTACTTTACCTAATTTATCTGTTACTTCTAACCTATTCTATAACTATTTACATTTTCATTGATTTTTCGCCCTTTTCATTCAGGCCTCGTTTTCTTGTTTTAGTCTTTTGTCTGGTGTATATTTTCGTGTTTCCCTTTCGTGAAACATGCTTTCACTTTCTTAAGCACTCATTTTTTTTTCGTTTTCATTTCGTGTACTAGTGCTTTGTATTTTCTGGTAACGTATTTCGCGCACTTTTCACTTTTCACTGTTCACACGAGTTGTGACTGTTTAGGGATGTCATTCACCTTTTTGAGTCTACCTGGGAATAATCACGTGTCTGTCTGACCTTACATTTTTGTGCAAGTCCCTATACCTGAATGTAAGTAAACATAATTTTCCACAGATTTACGTTTTATTTTGTTTCTAGTTTCGCTCATGAGTGCGGTCTTAATGTTATTTACAATGAACTTAATCTATGACCTTATCCTAACATTCAATACATAATAATATTCTTTACACTCATTTGTATCATAGTTCAGTGTTTACTATGATGAGACTTTTAACATTTTCTATATCCAGATGATCGTCCTTCTGTTCTGTTTTGGTTAAGCCTTAACTCTATATTTCCCCTTTCTCTGTGACTCTACACCTTTTGCATAGATTACTAAGTTTTCATGCATATTGTTTAAGTTTAATATGAATTTACATTCTTTGCCTTAGGTTTAACAAATTTACATGTTTCACACTTTTACAGTTCCTAGTCTTCTATTCTTATTTTCGTTATGTGTCATGCCTTTACCCTGTTCTGGTCGTTGTGTTATTGACCTTACGTTTTTCCTACACGCTAATTCAACTGCTGTGTTTATGTTTCTGTTTTAATTGCTTACTGAGACATTTTAACGTTATATTGTGGTTCATTTTCCGTCATTTTGTAGGTACTTTGTACGGTTTTATTAAGGCCAAATTGTACCTACCAATTATTTTTAAAGTACGTGGGTTTTGTAATTCGAAAGCTCGATCACTCAATTGTTTCCGGATTACAGCCGGACCGTGCCACATCAAATGTAATTTATTGTTCTCTTTTTTCAACATGGATGACTTGTGGTGTGCCTTGTATAAAACCATATCTCCTTCTTTCGGGTTCCATGTCTTGTTGTGTCGTTTCATGTGTTTGTTTCTTAATTCTGTTTTCCTAGTTATGTTTTCATATGCCAGTTTCAACTTTTCTACCTGAGTGGCTTCTTTTGTCGGGATAGCTGATGGCATTCCTTCCATGAGGTAGTGTTCTTGTCCTGTAAGTAGAGTCAGGGGTGTGAAACCTGTGTTGCTGTTCGGTGTTTCATTGAACGTCCTTTCTATCGTTGGTATGTGGTCCACCCACGATGTGTGATTTTTATTACATAGGATTCTTAGATATATCACGAGGTCTCTCATGTATCTCTCGCATGGGTTCGATGGCGGGTGGTATACCGTTGAGTTGTATATTTTTATCCCCTGTGCCCTTATGTTGTCTGTAAATTGTTTTCCCCTATGTATCGAAGCGTTGTCCACGAGAAGTGCATTCATTTTCCCATATTTGGGTATATAGTCGTTGATGATTTTCTTGGCACATGCCGCACTCGTTAATTTTCGCATAGGATATAATTTTACGAATTTTGTGAATACATCCACCAATACAAAAATGTGTCTCATGCCGCCTACTCCTGCTGGTAGAGGACCATGGGAATCTCCCGCGACTAGGGTTAGGGGTTTATCCCTGATGATATTCTGAGGTGGTGTGTCGTATTTTATATTCATTGGTTTACATTTTTGACATGTGTCACATTCGCTTATATGCTGCCGTACCTTTCGATGTAGTTTTGGGATGTAAAAGTGTTGTTGGATTGCGTTGCAGGTCTTTTCTGATCCTGCGTGGATCATTGTTTTATGGAAAGTGTCAATTATTTTTGTTTCCAGAGAACTCGGCGCATATGTCAGCCACGTTGGTTGTTTCGACCTTTTCAGTTTGTACAGTGTGCCTTTGTGCAGCCCTATCGTCTCCTTCAAGTCAGGTGTAATGTCCTTTGCCTGGCTCATTAGGGTTGCCAACTTTGGTTCCTGCAGCTGCAATGTTTGTATGTGTTTTACCTGTTTGGCAAGTTCGCTACCTGGGTGTAGTGAGGTTCTCAGAATTTTAATTTCTCTTCTGGTATGTCCCATGCATTCTGGAATTCCTTCTCTGTTTCCTAGTCGGGACAGTGTATCCGCGAAAATGTTGCTGTTTCCGGGGATGTGTTTTATATTGACGTCATATGCTGTGATTTCATGTATATAACGGGCTATTTTGGAGCTGACGAGTTTGCATGATTTAATGAATGATAAGCTCACGTGGTCAGTGTATATTGTGATTGAGCTGTTATATACGTAGTGCTTGAATTTTTGTAGCGCGAAATATATTGCTGCTATTTCAAGTTCTGTAATTCCCGCTGTTTTCTCTGTAGGGGTCAAAGTTCGAGATGCCGTGCTGATAATATGTTGTTCATTTTTCTCGTCGTATTGGCACAAGATGGCTCCGAAACCTGTGATGGCTGCGTCGGAATAAATGTGAAATGGTAAATTCATGTTTGGTCTTTCCAATAGTATTGCCTTTCCAAAAAGTTGTTTTATTTTGTCGAAAGTGTTCTGGTGTTCCTCCGACCATTTCCAGCGTGTGCCTTTCTTTAACAGCTCTCTTAGGGGTGCTACCTCTCTGGAATAATTTGCGAGGAAGCGAGCTTCATACTGCAGTATACCTAAAAATTTTCTTAGTTGTCTAACGTTTCTAGGGGGTGGTATTGCCTGAATCGTGCGTATGCGTTCCGGGTCCGGTGCCACTCCTTTGTCCGAGATTATGTATCCTAGAAATTTGATTTCTTGGCTGAAGAATGTTGTTTTGTTTAGATTCAGGGTCAGCCCATTTTGTCTAATTTTTGTTAACACAGTGTTTATGTGCTGAAGGTGGTTCTCAATGTCCGTGCTGTGTATCAGGAAGTCGTCGATGTATTGGGTAAGGTAGTCTTGCGTCGTATTTCCAAAAATTTTCTCTGTCGCTCTCAAAAATCCTGATCCGCTGACCGATAACCCAAAAGGTATCCTTAAAAATTCGAATACTTTACCCCGGTAAATGAAACTCGTGTATTGTCTGACATGGGGAGCCAATGGGATTTGTAGATATGAGTTGTTGAGATCCAAGCATGAGAACCACGTTTTCTTTCCGATTCCGGCAAGAATGTACTCGATACTTTGGGTCCTCGTGTTGTCGGGTATTATAAAGGTGTTTAAATGGCGAGCGTCTATCGTAATGCGAACCTTTCCTGAGCTCTTTGCAACAACACCTAAGGGGTTTATATATGGCGAATTCGATGGTTGTATTATTTTCTGCTCAATCATTTGTGTTATCGTGTCATGTACTGCGTTTTGAAGTGTTATCGGTATATTTCTACATTTATATTTCCATGGTGGAGCTGGTTTCACCTCAAAGGAATATTCGTAATTTTTAAAGCAACCTGTTTTGTCTGAAAATGCTTCTCTGTTGTTCCATAGAATTGTAGTTAGTGTTTGTTTTTGTCGTTTGCTGAGGGCTGAGATGTCATTCACCTTTCGTGCAATGCACTCTCTAATTTGTCGGGTGTCCGTCTCTCCGTACAGGTATTGTTTTTCATCTTCACTTGGTAAGTCATCCAGTCCGCTTATCTTTGCGCCTCCCACGGGCTTTATATAATTATTCTTTATTTCATCTTCTCTATATTCTTCGTCGTCGTGTTCATTAATATCTTCTAATTCCTCTTCCTCATAAAATCTAGCATCTATCTCTACCTGCGTTTTACATATTTCGCCCCCAAGGCTGATGACTTGTACAAAAAACCTGTTCTGATGGATATCTCTTTCACCCTCCGTTAAGTGTGGTGTTATACCTGGTATCTTGAGAAAATGTGTAGTTACTGTTTCATTGTTTGTTGTCACTAATGTGAGCTCCCTTGTTCTATAATTTACATTAGCCCTGAATTCAGATAGCAGGTCGCTCCCAATTATTAATTGTGTCACTAAATGTGGAACCACTAGAAAAATATACTCAAAGTCTATCTCTTGGATGTTAAAGGGTATCATTACCTGTTGTTGGATTCGGGTTTTCTTTCTCCCTATTGCTAAGATAGCGTAGACATTCTTAACAGGCAGTGTTTGCAGTTTTATTCCACGCGATATGATCGTTTTGTAGAACTCCATGCTGCATAAAGAAGCCATTGCTCCGGAGTCCACGATAGCCTGGTATGCTTCGCCTGCTATTTGTATTGACACTTGTGGTGAGTCTATGATATCGCCTTGTCTTTCTTCATTAATGGAGTTGTTATTCCCTGTGTTGCAAAGAGCTGGGGGTTCTAGAGACGGGAATTGATCCTGACCCCGTTTTAGTTTTCCGTCGTCCCGTTGGTACCGAATGCGCCACCGCACCTCTCATCCTGCTGTGTCGGTCCCTGGTTGTCGCGGTTGAACCATGTTTGCTTTTTTATGGTCCCTGTGTGTTTTGTTTGTGTGTTGTCATTCCGTTGGTGGTTTGACCGTGGGTTGTATTCTATATGATCCCGTCGGTTTTCCTGAGGCCATGATGGTGCGTCTACGTTTTGTCCTGGGCGGCTGCGTTCATTGAAGGTTTTGTTCGGGCTGTGTCGTCCATCTTGTCTTGTTTCGTATTCACGGGGTTCCGGTGTGTTTGTGCCCCATGAGTTATGTCTCCGGCTCCCGTTCACTCTTACATAGTTTATGTACCTTCTCCCGTTGTCTCGCGGTGGGTTCCTGTGGAAATGGTTGTCGCCCCTGTGTCTCGTAAACTGGTTGCCCCTGTCTTCGTATCTGTTTTGTTGTGGGTATGGACCTCGTCTTTGCTGATAGTTGGGGTGTGCCCTTAACCCACTGAAATTTTGTGTCGGTGCTCTATTGTCTGAGCTACCGCTCTGGTGTCCTTGTAGCGCCGTCAGCAGTTCTAGTGTGTCGGCAATGGTTGTCGCCCTAGCCACAATTAAATTATTTCGGATATTATCCGGGAAATGCCTCACGATCAATTTTACAAATTCATCTTCCTGCATGGGTGGGTCTAGTAATTGGCTCTGTTGTGCCAGATCTAGGAAGTAATCGATTAGTTGTTGCCCCTGTCCTGGTGTATATTTCCCATTATTTATTCGTATTCTCACCGCGTATTGTGTGGTAGTATTCCAATATTTGGTTAGGAATAAGTGTTTGAAGTCAAGGTATGTGGTGTGGTCGCCGATCGCTAACCGAAACCAAGAGAGTGCCCTGCCTTGTAGCCCTTTCTTTATAATCAATAATTTCAAGTTTTCCGGAATTTGTTTCAACTCGAAATACGCGTCCAGATCCATAATGTATCGTTTCGCATTGTCTCGCAAGTCATTGAACTGTGGTACGGCTATCTCATTTAATAAATTAAAATGTAGAGGGTATGCATGCACATTCATATAACTATGTTCCTCATGAGCTAAACTAGAAGTTGGTGACTGCGACGACGCAAGCTGCACGTGAATTGCAGGTTGCGTTTCCGCGGTGATATTTTCGCGAGAGGTGACATGGTTATTGGCATTTTGATTTGACACATTTTGCTGCCTTGCTATTGTTGCTCTAACCTGTGCCAACTCACGCGAATTTTTGTCAATTAGTTCTAATGCCGCGTTGTGTTCTGCAGCTGCTTGGTTTGTTGAAGTGGTGATGAGTTCTTTCATTGCTGTTATTTCTGTATTTATATTTTCCTTAATATTTACACATGCTGCTTGCAGATCACAATTCAGCTGTTCCTGGTTAACATGGTCAGCAGACATTTGTGTGACCCTTCCCTTTAAAGATTTTAAATCGGAGCATGCCTCCAGAACATCTGTTCTAATGCTAATGACCTCCGATCGTAAAGACACTTGCCCTGCATTCATCTCCGACACTTGGGTTGCTTGTCGGTTTACCTGCTCCTCTATTTGTGTTTGGTGTTCTGAGAATTTCGTGTTCATTTGCTCTAGAATTTTTGCCTCGAGCTTCTCCCCTTGGGCAACTAATTGTGTGTGTACCTGGGTCATCAGTCTCTGTTCTAATTGTTTGAGGGTTTCCTCCTGTGCTGTTAGTTTTGCGTTTAGTGTCTCTCCTTGTGTCTGAATTTGTAAGTGTAATGTTTCACCTTGTGCGGTGATTTTCTCACCTTGTGCAGTGATCTGAGAATGCAGTGTTTCACTTTGTGTTTGAATTTGTGAGTTAAGTGTTTCACCTTGTGCGGTGATTTGAGAGTTAAGTGTTTCACCTTGTGCGGTGATTTGAGAGTTAAGTTGCTGGAATTGTATAAACATTTGTTGAATAACTGCCTCTAGTGTATAGGGATTTTCGGCACGTTCTTGTTGATTAGTTGTTTCTGTTGTTTGTTCCTCCGTAAGGGCGTTCTCCATGGTGATTTTTGTTGTTTTGCCGTTACGGAGTAACATTCACTTTTCTCTTGGTGTATGAAATGTTGGTTGTACTTACTCGGTGCTGTTGTGCTGTGCTGCTGTTGGTCTGGTGATGGTGGCTGGTTCCTTGGCGGCGTCCTCCGTTGTGTTGGTGTGAGTGTTGGTTTGGTAGGGTGCTAGGCGTGGGTGTAAGACACGTTGGGTGCCATTTTGTAGCGGGGTTTGGAAAATAATGGTATCGTTTCTGGTTTGTAAGGTCTTGGTGTAGGGTTTCAGGTGATTGCCGGCTGCTCAGGTAGAGGATGATGGGTTATGAGAATCTTACCTCAGGGATTGTGTGGATGGGAGGTGAATGATACTCACAACTCCTCTCAATGGCCCATTTATTATGAAGATCCACACTGGTTTTCGTACTGCAGGCCCTTCACACAAGACGCGTTCCTATAAGTTTTTCCCCCGTTACTGTCTCCGTGCTTTTACCCTTGAATTTATTCTATTTCTCATTTACTCATAATATGACTGTTGTCATCCCTAGCTACCCTATCTCTTTTCCCGATACAGAATTCTTACATCCTCTTTCTATCTCCTCCCAACACAAACTATCACGTCTTCCTCCTAGCGTTTCCCCACACGAAGTTTTACATCCTCCTCCTAACGTTTTCCCGACACAAAGTTTCTACGTCCTCCTCCTAACGTTTCCCGACACCAAGTTTCTACGTCCTCCTCCTAACGTTTCCCGACACAAAGTGTTCCATCTTTCGCGTGTCTAAAACGCGCTCCTGCTCCTAGACCAAAATCTATTTCACGCCTCTTTTCTAGTTTTGTTCCCTGGTTTTACTATTCACGTGACATTTAATCTTCCTTATTGGTTATCTGGCTCCTCTGCGTTTTCTCTCTCATTGGTTCAATTTCAATACCCTCAGGCTCAACTAGCGTTTCTACTGTTTCTCGTTATTCACGGCTGATTTAATTTTCTGTTCGCATGAGCGACTAGCACATCCGTTTCTTTGTTTCGCACGCCGGTGAGCTCTTGGCGATTTCAATAGAACCTAACTGTTCTCCGGCTAGCCTTTCCTGTATTTATTAAGTGTTTTGCCCTCTGGCATATTTTCTTGTGTCTGTTTCCTTTCACGTTCTTTTACTTTCTGATCTATTTATACGTGTCTCTATTTTATTTTATTTCATCCGTAATAATATTTTATTTCATTTCTACTTTATTTTATTTCATCCATAATAGTGTTTATTCCCCCCTTTACTTAATCTTTAATATTCTCTTTTATCTCCTTCTTATTTTGTTTGATTCGCGCATTAATCTTAACTTTTCTTCTGGCTATGGTTATTCTTGTACTCGCGGAGTACTCGCGGATCTTATCACTTCATTGCTCAACCAGGGCCCCTTATGGACAAATCATTCCTAATTGGTCAACCAGGGATCCGTATAGAAAATTATACTGCTTGTTCAACCGGGATCCCTTAAAGATAACAACCATACCGCTTGGTTAACTAATGCCCCTTATAGACACAATTATACTGCTTGGTCAACCATGGCCCCTGATAAACAAAGCTATACTGTTTGGTCATACAGGACCGCTTATATATAAATTTATACTACTTGGTTCAACCACGGCCCCTTATAGATAAACCTATAATTATTGGTTAATCAGGTACCATTATAGATAAAACTCTACTGATTGGTTAACCAGGAGCGCTTATACATAAAGCTAAACTGCTCGTCAACCACGCCCCCTTTAAATGAAACTATACTGCTCGTCAACCGCGCCCCCTTATAGATAAACCTATACTGTTTGGTTAATCAGGTCCCACTATAGATAAAACTATACTGATTGCTCAACCAGGACCCCCTATAAATTAACCTATACTGCTTGAGTAATCAGGCCCCATTATAGATAAAACCCTATTGTTTGGTCAACCGGGACTCCTTATAGATAAACCTATACTGCTTGATTAATCAAGCCCCATTATAGATACAACTATACTGCTTGGTCAACCAGGACCTCTTACGGATAAACCTACACTGCTTGATTAATCAGGCCCTATTATAGATAAAACTCTACTGTTTGGTCAACCAGAGCCCTTTAAATGAAACTATACTGCTCGTCAACCACGCCCCCTTATAGATAAACCTATACTGCTTGGTCAACCAGGACCCCTTATAGATAAACCTATACTGCTTGATTAATCAGGCCCCATTATAGATAAAACTCTATTGTTTGGTCAACCAGGGCCCCTTATATATAAACGTTTACTGCTTGGTTCATCAGGATCCACTATAGATAAAACTATACTGCTTGGACAACCAGGACCCCTTATAGATAAACTTATACTGCTTGGTTAAATCGGGTCCCATTATAGATACACCTATACTGCTTGGTTAACCAGGTCCCATTATAGATAAAGCTCTACTGATTGGTTAATCAGGTGGGTTTATAGATAAGCTTTACTGCTTGGTCAACCACGGCTCCTTATAGATAAACCTGTGCCGCTTGTTTAATCAGGTCCCATTATAGATAAAACTATACTGTTTGGTCAACCAGGACCCCTTATAGATAAGCTTATACTGCTTGGTTAAATCAGGTCCCGTTATAGATAAAACAATACTGTTTGCTCACCAGGACCCCTTATAGATAAACCTATACTGCTTGGTTAATCAGGTCCCACTATAGATAAAACTATACTGCTTGGTTAATCATGTCCCACTATAGATAAACCTCTACTGCTTGGTTAATCAGGTCGCACTGTAGATAAAACTATACTGCTTGGTCAACCAGGTCCCCTTACAGATAAACCTATACTGCTTGATTAAGCAGGTCCCATTATAAACTATGCTGTTTAGTCAACCAGTACCCTTTATAGATACACCTATACTGCTTGATTAATCAGGTTCCATTATAGATAAACTATACTGTTTGGTCAACCAGTACCCTTTATAGATAAACCTATACAGCTTGGTTAAGCAGGTCTCATTATAGATAAACTATACTGTTTGGTCAACCAGGACCCCTTATAGTAAAGTCTATACTGCTTAGTTAATCAGGTACCACTATAGATAAAACTATACTGCTTGGTTAATCAGGTCCCACTATAGATAAACCTATACTCCTTGGTTAATCAGATCCCGCTATAGATAAAACTATAGTGCTTGTTCAACCAGGACTCCTTACAGATAAACCTATACTGCTTGATTAAGCAGGTCCCATTGTAAACTATACTGTTTAATCAACCAGTACCCCTTATAGATACACCCTTACTGCTTGGTTAACCCGGTTCCATTATAGATACACCTATACTGCTTGGTCAACCAGTACCCCTTATAGATACACCTATACTGCTTGGTCAACCATTACCCCTTATAGATACACCTATACTGCTTGGTTAACCAGGTCCCATTATAGATAAAGCTCTACTGATTGGTTAATCAGGTGGGTTTATAGATAAGCTTTACTGCTTGGTCAACCACGGCTCCTTATAAATAAACCTGTGCCGCTTGGTTAATCAGGTCCCATTATAGATAAAGCTATACTGTTTGGTCAACCAGGACCCCTTATAGATAAGCTTATACTGCTTGGTTAAATCAGGTCCCATTATAGATAAAACTATACTGTTTGGTCAACCAGGATCCCTTATAGATAAACCTATACTGCTTGGTTAATCAGGTCCCACTATGGATAAAACTATACTGCTTGGTCAACCAGGACCTCTTACAGATAAACCTATACTGCTTGATTAATCAGAACCCCTTATAGATAAACCTATACTGCTTGGTTAATCAGGTCCCACTGTAGATAAAACTATACTGCTTGGTCAACAGGACCTTTTACAGATTAAACTATACTGCTTGCTCAACCAGTACCCGTTATAGATACCCCTTGTACTGCTTGGTTAACCAGGTCCCATTATAGATAAACTATACTGCTTGGACAAACCAGTACCCCTTATAGATACACCTATATACTGCTTGATTAATCAGGTCCCATTGTAGATAGACTATACTGCTTTGTCAACCAGTACCTCGTATAGATACACCTATACTGCTTGGTTAACCAGGTCCAATTATAGATAAAACTCTACTGCTTGGTTAATCAGGAGCGCTTATAGATAAAGCTATACTGCTTGGTCAACCACCACCCCTTAGAGATAAACCTATACTGCTTGGTTAATCAGGTCCCATTATAGATAAAACTATAGCGATTGTTTAATCATGAGCGCTTAGGCATAAAACTATACTGTTTGGTCAACCACCACCCCTTAGAGATAAACCTATACTGTTTGGTTAATCAGGTCTCATTATGGATAAGACTATATCGATTGGTTAATCATGAGCGCTTAGGCATAAAACTATACTGTTTGGTCAACCACCACCCCTTAGAGAGAAACCTATACTGCTTGGTTAATCAGGTTCCATTATGGATAAAACTCTAGTGATTGGTTAATCAGGAGCGCTTATAGATAAAGCTATAGTGTTTGGTAAACCACGGCCCCTTATAGACAAAACTACACTGCTTGGTCAACCAGGTCACAAATTTGTGGACTTGGACAATAAGGCTTAAAGAAAATTGTAGAATATCATACAACTTCAAGAAGTACCGATACTCATATTTTTCAACTGCTTATGTACAAATTGTCACAATTTGATTAATCTGGACAAAATTTCCGACACTTACACTTAGGGTACAACTACAGATTACAGAGTAATTAAAACTACTAAAAGGTTACCCTTATCCTTATGTTTAATTCCATAATTATAGATGCACCAATCAGAGGCGGCTCCTGGGTTATGACATTGGGGGTTCAAAGTTACTATGAGTGTAAACGAAAAAAATATTTATAATTATATAAATATCTTACCTTGTAGTCATTACTGCATATGAGATGTATTGTCTGCAGATGCGGTGCTGGTGTTGGAATGCTTGTACTAGAAATCCATCCTTTTTTGTTTCTGGGCAGAAAAACGGTCTATCATCTCATTAAATTCCACTATTTGGTTAATCATCTCCTTTTCTATGGACAGCTTTGCAAATTCATTCAGGCTATCTTCATCCATCACGCTGCTTATAAATGTTTTTATCCTTTTTAAGGAAGATAAACAACTTTCCGCTTCAGCTGACGACATTGGGACCTAATTATCAGTTTAGAGAGTTTGGTAACTTCACCGAGGCATTCTCTCAAATTATTTTCCAGTATAAACCCAAGTAAATCAGTGGCACTGCTTACACCTTGGGATTCATTGCTAGCATAAATTATTCGAAGTTCTGTTTTTAATTTGGTCTTATCTAGAAACGGGTACAATTAGTGATACTATCCATGGTTTCGTCTGGAAATAGTTTGTTGAAGTTGCAGAAATGTTCACATCCCAACAATGCTCGCAGCTCTCAAATGCCCCGTGAACTGAACTCTATTTAATGTTTGATTAATTATTACATCGCAGAGTTCCTTTCCTGAGATACTTGTATACTTCACGAGAATCAGGCCCAGGACACCGTTCTTTGCTGAGTCCTGGGGCACTTTCGCTTCTTCAAACATTGTCAGTACTATCTCTTATTTGTTTACTTCATTGATAAATGAAGCTACAGCAGTCTCAATTGAAGAAGAATTTGCAGTTTGCGTTTGTAAGGCATGTGGCATACGTTTATAAAAATGTGTAACCAGAAGCTGAAATAAAGTAACTACATTTTCAGTCGAAGTCCCTGAGCTTGGTTAATTGTGGAAGTCTGGAGGCTCGCCTCCTCAATTTTCTCCACACATTGCATGTTTGTTTTCGTGCACTGTGCAAATTGTACGAGAATTGAAGTTCCATCTGATTGTTCAACCACGTGGAAGTCGTCTGCCAAGAATCTTGTCAAGAATTTTAATTCTTTGCGGACTATGAGCGAGAAAGCTTGGTATCTCAGCAATATTTGCGAAGAAAATCCTAACTTCTTTGTTTTGACTCGCTGCTTGGGACATTATTAAATTTACTTGCTGAGCATAACAGTGTACGAAATATCCATAAGGATAAGTGTCCCTTACGATAGCCTGCACACCAGAATGACGTCCACTAAAATGCTGGCCCCATCATAGCTCTGGGAAATTACTTTGTTGCTATTATCCCTGAAACTTGTTTCAGAAAATCCAAAACATATGATGCTAACGAAGTTGCGTCACGATTGGAAGGATTTAAGAAAGTCCAAAATCGTTTCACTGGTTTTCCATTCAGTAGACCGTGCGTTATAACAATTACGAACTGGCACTTAGAAGAAACGTCTGTCGCCTCGTCAGCTATACCTGAAACAAAATCGGCATTAGAAATCTCAGACAGAATGATTTCGCGACTCACAGATAATATACTGTCCAAGAATTCATTTTGAATTGTCTTCGATGTCCCTACAAAGCAGGTGGCAGTTTTAAAATGTTGTTTAGCAACGTTATGCAGAGCTGACGCGAAATTAATTAGTACTCTAAATACTGCAAGGTTGTTAGAATCCGTTGTTTCATCATGGGCTCGCAGAGCCACCTCTAACTCTCCGCTAAATTTGTGCAGTCGGTAATTTTTGACAGCACATATTTATTTTTCTTACTTGCTCATTGTGCAATTCTATGTTCCTACGAAAAACACTGCTGAGTTGTTCCCTTATGTCGTTTTTGCCCAACATAGATCAGTACAAGAATTGACATGTAATTGACATCCGACATGCCTCTTAATTTTCTGAGATAAGTGCCCTAAATCCGATATCCCAGTTTTCTCCAGCTACAGCCTTTTCCTTTAGCAAACATTAAGCAGGGGAAACAATACAATCTATTTGTAGTATTGCACTCAGCAATCATGTATTTCTTTAATAGATTTCACTTTTAAACGAGTGTATGTATTCCCTACCTTTAACGGTCTGCTTTTGACTTATACAAAGATGAGGTTTCGGCCTGCCGAACTGTTTTATTTTACACTTGTCTTCCAGTGAAAGTTTAGAAAAGCCAGTTTCCAACAGAAGTTTCACACTGTTCATTTTCCCAACTACTTTTGTAACAGTCAATGTAGTACTTACCATAGCATAAACACAATTTTTCAACTTTTAAAATTACTTTCTATACCTGAAAACTATGCATAAAGCCAATAAAGATTCCATACAACTTGCAATTTCGAATTCACTTGCTGTCAACAGCTAAACGCCAAGGTCGGGTTAGAAGTGAGGCAGGGATGGGGGACACTCCGTCAGCAAGCTCCATTTTCTTTCTATGACCATTTCTTGCGGAAATATTTTAAGTTTTGCGAGAACATAAAACACAGATGCTGGCAACGTTGCTGGATTTTCTGTCCCATGGTAACGGGGATGTCAATTACGCTTTCAAAACCAGTTGGAGGACACCACTTAAACAGGTTCCACTTTCGCTTTCATAGTGGCGTGTGTCTCGTGAGCGTAACACATGTTTCGTGTGTGCATCCTATTAATAATTGCATCTGAATCTTCCAATGATGCATTTTGTAACCTAAACTCGCAATTTACGGATATGTTTATCAGCTCGTTCAACATTAAACTTAAATATTTTTGTGCTTGATACTGCTATAATGTAATCAACCAAACCATCTTTCTGACATGGAAACACAGAAACAATTACATCGTTAGATCCTAATTGAACGTTGAAGGCATTCCTTCCATTGTACAATGTTCTAGTGTAACCAACAGCATGCCATTTGTACTTGTTATTTCCCAAAACATTACATCGCCCTTTCGTCGTGTTTGTTTGGATTCAGGGACTGCGGAAAACTAAATCACTAGTCTCTTCAGATAAAGGAGAGCAGTGAGGTAGGCTATATATATTACGTCTTGAAGCTGGTTCAGATTGCATGACCTACCTCGAAGTGTTTGCAATGTTGTCAAGTTCTACAGCCATATTACGTCTTCAAAAAGGTGTTCGGAATAGACTTTTAAGTGATTAATTGTTTAAAAAAACAGTTTAAAAAGACTATGTCAGAAATGGGTTATTCTATACATGTTGCAACTAAAAAAATATTATCTCTATACATTTCCGTTGAGTTAAATATTTTATTTAGAACAAAAGCTACTTATTTTTTCGAAAACGGCTGGTTAACGAACAAAATGCTATTGTACCTTTTTGTTGTAATACTTCTATGAAGCACATGTTGGAAGGAATGTAATAAGGTCCCTTCCACCCTATATGTCTTTTCCAAAGAGGATAACTTGATGTCTGGGGGTACAGAGTATACATCTTCAACAACTTCACCTCTATTTCGTTGTATTCGTTAAGGATTTCTTTATTATGTGAAAACAGAGTACTTTACGTATTATTAAATAACTAAGGAACCGAAGTGAAGGTAAATTACCCAGTGTAATTATCTAACATGTTACTCGACCATTACCATCGATGATTGTACGATCGCACTTATAGCCATGCAGAATTTCCCGAACTTGGAAGACTGTCGAGGGGTTGGTTAATCCTTCATACCCTGGTGTATCATATTCGTTACAAGGATGTCTTCTTGTTTTAGGCTTTAGCGTTTTTGATGGTTTTTTTCTATAATTTCATATTATACTAATCTTCAACAATAAAATTAGGCTATTTATAGCTGTTTTTATTGTAAAGATATAGACATTCTTGCAATAAAAATGTAGTGGTGTTTAGTAATAATAATAATAATAATAATAATAATATAGGAAAGGAGTGAGGAAGGCTATGTTTTGTTTAACGTATTGAAGCCGATTAATATTCATGACCTACCTCGACCTGTTTGCAACGTTGCCAAGCCCTACAGCCATGTTACGTCTGCAAAAAGGTGTTCGTAACATCCTTTTAAGTGATTGATTATTTAAAAATCTGTTATGTCACATAGTTACTACAAAACTATGTCAGAAATAGGTTACTCTACTAGAGTTACAAGCAACATACTTCCAGAACTTGGAAGACTGTCGAGGGGAGGTTAACTGTTTATAGCCTGATGTATCATATTCGTTACAAAGGTATTTTTTTGTTTTAGCGCTTTTAGTGTTTTTTTTCTGATTTCATATTATGCTAACCTTCAACAATAAAATTAGGCTATTTATAGCTGTTTTTCTTGTATAAGTATAAATATTTTGTAATAAAGCCTTAGTGGTTTTGTTCAATAATAATCAGCGAAACAAACCCATGCAACTGCAATCAATGCAACCCCATTACCATCCAAGCGTGCCATTACACCGATTATTTTACTGGGCCGTCCTTTACCACAGGCCCTTTTGATTGCAGTTACTGGCCCTTGAACTCCTAACATTTGGTTTTGAATGGATGACCAGTCTATTTTATACGCTCTAACAACCATGACTATTCAAATCGCTTCAATTGTGATGCCGGGAAAGGGATGCAAAGGCTTGTTTAGGAATTGTAAAAAAAGCGGTGTATGTAGCAGAATAATTGTGGTACTAAGGGGTTAAGAAAATCGGATGTTCCGTCGATATTTCACATCCTTTTGCGTGAATATCAGGGGATTTATTATCCGTTGTTAGGAATACCCGGGTCTGTACGAAATTGCAATTATAAGGGGTAAAGGGAAGGATTGACTATAAAGAACGGAGGGAGGTAAATTACATAAATTAGTCATTCGAATTTATAAAGCTGCCCGTGCAACGTCGGGCAGACAGCTGTCGTATTTTAAAAATGCGTTGTGTTTAACGGAACCACGTTGGCAAGAAAATGTTCCAGACTAAGTTTAAGAGGCTCCCATAGCATTTGTCATTTATGAGCACTAAAGAAAACCTGGAATAAAACTCAATCAGGGATAACGGTCCCTTTCCATTGTGATCACAGATATATGCAAAGCATTGGGGCTGAAACGATGTATTGTCTTAAAAAGGGGGGGGGATAACGGTCCTTTTCCATTCTGTTCACTGATATCTGCAAAGCGTTAGTGCTGAATGATGTATTGTCTTAATAAATAAAGGGGAGATAACAGTCCCGAAGAAATTCGGACCCCAGACCTTCAGTTCGTGAGTCAGGGTCTCCACGATATCGGTGATCCATATACCTTTCTACTGAAGCTACAGAGAGAGCCAAAAATAACTACGAACCGCCTGCGCGATGGTTTTCCTGTCCGCGTCCTCGCCACTCGCCACCTAACGCTATCATAGAAAGGCGCGGATGAAACCGTACAACATTTTTAAAGCTACTTTTAAAGGCTTTACTTACCAACTTTATGAAAGAAGATGCTGAAACTGGGCACTGTCGTTGTCCAAACATTTTTGGCACCTCTTTAGGAAACTATCAATCACGTTGAGAAATGCTGGCAATTTCCTGACGTATATTTTGTTTTAATTCTTCCAGGGTGTGTGGGTTTGTCTGTACACTTTATGTTTTAAGTTACCCCAGAGATAGAAATTGCAGGGGGTTAGGCCGGGAGACTGAGGGGGTAACAAATCTCTACTAATAATTCTCCTCAAACACACTTTCAATTGTTCTCATCGAAATATTGGCCGTATGACCTGTTGCAGAGTCTTGTTGAAAAAAGGCAAAATCACGCTCTCTGTCTGTTAATTCTCTAAAAAAACAGGGGGCAAAATTGTATTCATGTATGCACGGGCTTCAATTATTGACTCGAAAAACATTGGTGCCGAAAATGTATGGACAACGACGGTGGCCAGTTTCAGCATCTCCTTTCATAAAGTTGGTAAGTAAAGCCTTTAAAAGTAGTTTTAAAAATGTTGTATGGTTTCATCCGCGCCTTTCTATGATAGCGGTAGACGGCAACGAGCACCTAGGACGTGGACAGGAAAAACACCGCGCAGCCGGTTTGTAGTTTTTTGGCTCTCTGAAGTTTGTGAAGTTTAAGTAACCAACATTTTACTTTTCTTGCGATCTCGAGTCAAAATGGGTGTAAGTTGTATTAGTATTCATGTACACTTGAAGCGAGACTGAAGGTCGTTAGCTTGGTGTTACAGATTGCTTAGTACATTATGCGTGGTCAGCACGCATCAAGGTTTTCAAAAGTAAGCATGAACTCAACCCCTCCAACTGTAAATGCAGCAGCACGCCTCAAACGTGAGCAGCCAGAGGGGCTTCATACTTAACACAAACAAATTGTCTGTTGTGGATTACAGGTCCACGTTGTTTGGGCGTGCTGATAGTGTGTTCAATGAGTAATGCTTGTCTTGTCACATTTGGACACTATTTGCTTTATGTGTGTACTTATGATCAATAGTTCACGGACTGGTCAATGACGTCCCTTCCCAACTCAAGGTATGTTTATAGAGGACATCGTGATAATCTTGGAAATATCGAGGACATGGATATATCGAGCTTCGGAAATTGATATGAAAAAATATGATGCAATTTTATGTGAATATTACTGTAATTAAAATGAAAAAAGCATGGAAAACTCAAGATCTATATATTTCCTTAAATTCCTAGATTTCCTTAATGAATATACAGCATCTCTCGGAATCCTTCCATTTGTTGACGTTACATATGGCTTATATGGTATGTCGATTGCATTTGGAAGGAGCCAAGTTATAACAATTTATAAAAATCATTGCTCGCTTAGCTACAGTAGGTAGAACGGCGAGTTGTTTATATTTTAGGGTCGATGTTGTTTAGGCAGGGTGAGTAAATGATTAAAATCAGGGTTCCTCTACTTATTATGCCTTATAGAAAGGAGATTATTTTATAATATACGAGTGTAATAATTTCTCCACAAAATATTGAACAGATGAACAGAATTCGTGCTGCCTTGCTTCAAGTAAATATAAGTTGCAAAAATAGATTCGTTGAGTCATATAATTGAACTGTTATCTATTCCTGCATATAAGATTCTTTTTCTCTCACAATGGAACAAAAAACACAAACCTCAGCATTCCGCACTCATTAAATATTTACAATCCTTATATATGCGAATATCATTAAATCAATAAATATACTTCCTTACACTTCGACCATTTCCTTAGTCTCATTCAATCCCATGCATATCCAAACGATTATATTAATGTTATCAAGTAGGACTTATTTATGTTGATTGAGTAATTCACGATTGACTCTTGTTTATATAAATTACAAATATCTATTTTCAAAGAGGTTTAGAAAGGAGAAAGCTCCCTGACGAAGCCCAGATGATAACTGCACGATGTCTGATTGAGGAGTATTTGTCGTACGACGTTTAGAAGAAGAACGTCAATTTGCCTCTACTGCAACAACGTGTAGAAATAAAAGACGCTCACCATATCAACCAGTAAAGAATAAAAATCAACACTTTTCTGAAATGGCTCACCTTATATTTCTTGAGGTTTTTCTTTTTAACTCAAACATTCAATTTGTTCACAGCGGTATTTCGTAGTCAAGGTTGATACAATTTCCATGACGTCATGGGCAATGTACATATGAAAACTTTTGTTTGTTCCTGACGCGAATGAATGGCACTGTTCAAAATAGGCGCGTATTGAAAAAGTTTCGAATCTGAAATTGTATTATTCGCAACTAAAAAGTAATGACCCACATTAAAGTATGACGACTGATATGAATACATGGTTTGCGTGCAATAACAGTTTTCTATTGAAATAAAGGCAATTTTCTTTTTGTTTTAATAGTTTCATTTCTCAAAATTGACTGTAACAATTTCTTAATTTTCTTTTCTAATTGGTCTTCCTATTTCAAGTCTACAAAATTACGCAAAATTCCATCGCAATGGAGAAAAAAAAATATATAGGTTTTGTTACTTATGCAAATGTGCTAAATATGTACTTCAATAAAAATCGTTAGCCATTTTTTAAAAAAAATAACACCCACGCACGAGCTAGCACAGACCCTTTTGTAAAACTCTGACGTGTTACACTCACATGACTTTCTCTACTCTTATACAAACTATTTTTACAAACGCTTATTCCCCATATGCTTCATGTTAATCGAGATATTGAGATGTTAATCTTATTGCTAATTTTCTTGTAGATGCAAGGGGAATTGGTAGGCTTTAAGCAATAGTCAAACATTTTAAGAGCTGGTTATTATGTGGAGTATTCCATTCTCTTTGCATTACCAGGACAAAAGAATGAATAACGTATTTGAGAAAAAGTATAAGTATTGGAAAATTTAAGGGAATAACAAGCAATATCTCGAAAATGGTTCACTCAACAAAAAATGTGTATGACATAAGTTGCGTATTTTATCGCGATCTACAATTTTTGTGTAGTAAAATTTTGTCTATCTCTTATGGTTTACCAGTTATGCAAAAGTCGTTCACAATGAAGAATACTTTTGTAGACATTCCCAGAAAACTCGAGATATACATTTCATTTGTCATGAAAATATCTTAAACATATTATATTTTAATCAAAATCGTTAGAGCCATTTTTGAGAAAATTAAAATTTTCGAAAACTTTTCCATGTAATGGGTAATCTGGGGTGAGGAGATTTTCTTGAAAACCTTCGTGTCGCATCTCTGGAAGATACTGAACCTAAATACCAAGTTTGGTGTTTATCCGACTGTTCGTTTCTGAGTTATGCTGTTCACAGACAGACACACAGACACACACACGGACATGTTTCCAAAAATGCTTTTTTTGGATTCAGGGGGTCTCAAAACATGTATTTCCGGTGAAATCTCGGTATCGAATTTTTGGGTGGAATACAATACTTCCCCTACTTACTATACGTAGTAGAGAAAGTAAAAATACTTTATTGGATGTTCATTAACCTCAGAAGGTATATCTTCACTGAAATCTTGATATCGCCTTTTTAGATGGAATACAATACTTTCTCTGCATACTATGGATAAGTGGTAGTGGAAGTAAACATCTATTACTTAAGTAACATTTAAATATCACTTAAGCACATAAAATATAATGAATTTGATGTTTTTAAAAACTATTTAACAGAAGGATCAAAAGAGCGCACCGGGGAAAGAATAAAACATGGAGATCTTAGCAAATCACATAATAATTTTTTTTTTAAAGTTCCCTTGTTGTACCCAGTTTATGCTACTTTGTTACACTGTTTTCATACCGCTTATTTCCGCAACACACGACCGTGGCGGGACTCGAACCCGCGACCACTCCAGCGACCACGGCTACGAGGGCCGGCAGATTAACATAACCTGCTTTACCTTAGATATATTGCTGTTTAAAGGAATTTTATCAGTGTTAATGTAAGTGATACCTATAATAAAGATAACCTGTTTAGTGAAATGCACATATAAGAGGAAAAGTAACTTTTCACAAGCCTACGAGTGCCACTCTACTAAAAATAGTTGTGAATGTCCCTTGTTAAAAACAGTAACACGTCTAGTCATTGACATAATTAAGAATTAAGGGAGAAAATTGAGAAGGTCAGAATGTTTTGAAATCCAAGCTTAAATCGTGCTAAGGTTGCAACGTTTGGAGACAGAGGTTGATGTCGAAGTTCATCTGGCAGCTCCTCAAGATGACATGGTCCTGTTTATCTTAAGCTGATGATATCAACTAGTAAACCGCCTTGGGCGAGCAAGTTCGCCACTCAATTGGTATAATGGTCACTGCATTTCTTGCGTTATACAGGCCACGCCTAAGGACAAGCAGAATAACAACTATAGAAACCTTGTTTTTACTGACTGCCTTTTAAGTAGAGGATTCGCCCCAAACATTCGATACCGTGATTTTTCAGGAAGTACACGTTTTGAGTCCCCTGAATCCAAAACGATATTTTTATAAAAAGGTCCGTGTATATGTGTGAGAGAGATAGAGAGACAGAGAGTGAGAGAGAGTTATTCAAAAACGAAGGTTGATATCTTCCAAGCATGCTACAAGAACATTTACAAGAAAATCCTCCCAACCTAAACCTAAAACTACCCTAAATATCAAAAAATTTTGGAGCATTTTATTTTCTCAAAAATTGCTATAACAAATGAAATGTATATCTTGAATTTTCTGGGAATAACCTCTGAAGTCCTCTTCATTCTGAAATACTTTTGCATAACTGTAAACAATAAGAGATAGACAAAATGTTACTACACAAAACATCCAGATCTCGTTAAAGCACGCAATTTGACAAAATGTTTTGAGGAGTTGGCCATTTTCATCGTTATTGATTTGGATTTTGAAATACTTTTCTCAAATGGGAAGTCGTTATTCTGTTTTTTTAATTTAATTTGTTCTCCCCTCTCTCCTCGTGGTCATTCAAAGCGCATGGAACTTCAAAGCCATCACAAACCCAGAACATACAGCTTTTTCGTATTCAGAAATATTTAATGGATGCATTGGTAACAAACTATGGATCAAACAAGCATTGCTTCTCGACAATCAGGTTGGTGCAAATCGAGATCTGCTTCTCAAAAAAAAAATAATGCTATAAATTATAGTGCTAGAGATATGCCATCTGAAGATATTGACCCTTATCCCACTGTCCTGGGTTTAGTTGCCGGGGCTGCCAGTATGACCATGAGTATTTTCTTAGTTTCCTTGGGTCGGTAGGCCTACCACGAATTTCATGTCCATTTCCTGTCCCCTAAAGTCAACTTTTATCAGTTTAAAAGTTGAAGAGCTAGGCGACGGCGTTCGGTGTGTCGCAGTAGGCACTTTGGAAATTCTCCCTGGAGTTTAGCGGGTCTGGTGAGGCCCCCTTCCTTGGGATGACTCGAATCAATGAGACCCCCGGGTGGAACGGGTCTAACGCGCGGCGGTCGGCGTCAGGATGTGTTCCAACTGGAATCATTGGGGACCCCGTTCTTGCTAACGCAGATCGTCGTCCGAATCTGATCTCCCCATATCCCTCCCTCCCAGGGGTCACGTTAGAATCAAAAAGGGTCATTGTGGCCTACTTGTGATGCTCTGCTCAGGGTTCTGGAGGCCCCTCTGTATTTGTACTCCTACTCCTTGATTTCTGGAGGTTGGAGGAGGATACGATTATAGTAGATAAGTGCATTACAAGTATGTGATACGCTCTGTTGAATACCTGGCAACGATAAACGCGAAATGTACCTGAGAGATGAAATAAGAATGGACAAAGTGTGATAGATTATATACTATACTCAATGGAGTTGGATGCATACTGTGCAGACTTTGAAGTCATGAACAATGTTTTACAAGTTGGCACTTCCCATTAAAAGTAAGTTTTAACATTAAAAGCGAGATGTAAAGAATACAATTAGATAAAAGTAGTAAGAATGCAAGCAAATAGATGGACGGATAAAGATAGGGAAATATTTTGCAAAGGGCTACAGAAGGGGGTGGAAATAATAAGGTTATCTGGAAAGGTCGATACAAAAGGGCGAAATAGAGGGAGCTATGTAATAAAAAAGGCAGGATGCAAAATAAAGGAGAATAGTACTTATTCACAAAGTGATGAAGGATGGTATGATGACGAATGTTACGAGAGAAAGAAAAAAGTGGAAAGATAATCAAAGAAATGGGGGTACACAGGAGAAAAAAAAGATAAAGAAAAGTTTTTAATACAGAGATGGAGCTATAAATGTCTAATGGACGCGAAAAAGAAAGAACGGGGGGGGGGAATTAAGTCGTAAAAAGAATAAAGCAGCAAAAAATTCAGGATACGAAGGCAATATGGAAAATGATGAAACAGACATATAAGAAAGGTATATAAGAAAAATATATAAGAAAGAAAGATATATAAGAATGAAAGATATATAAGAAAATGGGGGATAAAAACATACAGGCGGAAACATGGTGCAATTAGTTTAAAAGTTTATACGGGGTGCAAACATTAGTCAAAGTTCAAGAGAGTTTAAAAGAACGAATACAGTACATTGAGGATTTTAGACCAAGAAATTAAGATAAATGCATTAAAAACACAAATATTAAAGTTAAAAATTAACAAGGCCTATGGAGTTACCAGGTGAATTCTGGAAAGCATGGTGCGAAAATGATGATAGGCTAACGTTAATAGTGAAATTGTTTAACTCAGTACGTGAAAGGGGTAGAGTTTTAGAGAACTGGAAAAAGGGAATTGTAGTACCAATATATAAAGGCAAAGCAGATATAGAGGCTCCTATAAATTACAGGAGTATTACCTCCCTAGCAGTAATAGGTAAAGTACACACGGGGATACTAGCTGACAGAATGTAGAGATGGGCGGAGAAAGAGGGGAAGCTATCAGAATCCAAGCAGGATTTAGTAAAGGAAAGAGGACAACAGATAACATTAATTAAAGATAATGGTGGATAAATACTTAAGGGGCTGGGTATACGTGCTTTTGATTTAGAAAACGCATTCGATACTATAAACAGGGATGCACTATGATTAAGAGTAATTAAGAAGGAGCGAATCATTTATACAGAATATAAAGCATTTATATGCAATAATAAGTGGTATGTGATAATAGCCAAGGGAAGAATTACTGAAGAGAACGCGAATAATTTAGGGCTTAGACAAGGGTGCAAACTTAGTCCAGTGCTATTTAACTTATTTATAGATGATATTATAGAAGAGAAAAAAATTGAACAAGCATTCACCAGTTGTTAATAATAGGGAAATACCAGGATTATTGTTTGCAGATGATCTAGTGGTAGGTTCCATCTCAGTTGTGGGGCTAAGTAAAGCTATTGAAGCGATTGGCAAATACTGTAAACATTGGGGGTTGAGTATAAACAAAAATAAGTCGAAAATCGTGATGTTTAAGAAAGAATATAAAATAAGAAAGACCGAAAAATGGTATTGGGAAGGAACGGAGCTGGAAGCAGTGAGGACAATTGACTATCTAGGAGTAAGGCTCAATAGTGCAGGGGATTGGGGAGAACAGAAGCAAACAGCACTAGCCAAGGGGAAACAAGCAATACAGGTAATCAGAGCATGTGTGAACAAAATACCAGAAAAGAGAATTGCGTGGCTAGAAAGGATGTATAGCATAGTGGTGGAAGCAAGGATGTTATACGCGGCAGAGCTATGGGGACTGGAAAATGGATGGGAAAATGCAGATGCTATACATAGGAAGGTTTGCAAAATAGGCCTGGAATCACAAGAAGTTCAGCAAATGGAGTAGCACAAGCAGAAATAGGGAGGGTGGGGGCTAAAGCAAAATGGTAGAAAGGGCAAACAAATATTGATTCAGAATAAAGCTACTAGAGGAAAATGAGATACTAAAGCAATGCTTGGTTGTACAGGAGAAAATGGGGAAAAAAAGATACTTGGATGTACAAGATACAGACAACATTGGAAGAAACAGGAATTGGGGAAACCTGGGCAGAAAGAAACAACAAAAGCAAGGGTTTCTGGAAAGAAATTAGAACAAGAGTGGAGGATATTGAAATGCAAGAAATTATATGTAGTTTCAAGGAAACAACGTCATTAATAGATTATAAATATTGAAAAACGGAATGGGGAAAAGAAAAATACATCGAAGTATGCCACAAAGAGGCCAGAATGGGGTATGTATGGGCGAGGACAGGTGTAATTAATTTAATTGGTCTAACAGGTAGAAGAAAGGGGGAGATGTACTAAATGTAATGGATTATACGACAACTGGCATTATATTCTGGAATGCGGGGACACGGATAAAGGAAGAGAAAATGTAATACTAGAGAAATGGAAAATTTTACCAATAGAGCTAAAAGTTAGGAAGATTTTTAATACAAGATCAAATGAATATATGGAGAAAGCAGGAAAATATTTAGTCAAAATTAGGTTAAAGTGGTTAAAAGAGACGTGAAGCAAATTGGAGAAAATACGGGAAAAGGGTAACAACGCAAAAAAAATAAATAAAAATAAATAAATAAATAGTGGAAAATTATACTTCCCGATTATATATATATAACAGAATGTTAAATATAAGGGGAAGAGAAATAATAAGCAACTTCTTTGTACTGTAAACATTGTATAAATTGCATGTAAGTTCAAAGTAGACAATAAACCATTCATTCATTCATTCAACTGAGAGATGAAGCAAGAAGTATATATACGATTTATTACAAATGTGATCGATTTATGGCTGTAATTTCGTAGCAAAGTTTTGCGAAAATTGGTTGTTTCTGCGAAAATCCTTACTTTTACGATAACAAACTAACAATGGCATTTTAGAAAAATGTATTCATTTTGCAGATGTTTGCTGTAAAGGAAGGAGAATTCATTTGGAAAGGTACATTAACTTGAAAATTTAGACCATGTCATCATTCCATTTTATGACCAGCAGGACCATCCATGACAGATGACAGTTTTCCTGAGCTGTTGGAACCTTCGTTAGAAATGCTTTCGTTCTGAAGTTTTTAAAGTAATTACTGCAGCGGAAAAATAACTGCAGTGTGGAAACTAGCAACAGAAATAAATTGACGGAAATGCGACCATAAGCATGCACGTGATCAACAATCGATAACAACGACTGAAAGCTTGTCTCCAGTCGAATTTCAAAAAACAACTCTGCAGCTGTGACAATGAGGGCCATTGTGCATGGCATTAAAAATCACCACGAAATTTTCACGAAATTTCTACCGTATTTTAAACTATAAATATATTTTATGTATATTTTCACGAAATTAAAAAAAAACGTGGCCCTGGACATACGTTGTTACTCTTGGAATCCATCAATCCAATTAAGGACGATTAGGAACACAGTTTTCATAGAAAAGTGTTCCTGTGGATCAATACATACATTTAAATTACAAAGTTACATCGTTCACAGGCTTTTATCATATGTGAACTCGTCATAAAACTACATTTCATTTGCATTACTTAATGATAGTTTCTTCCATGTAGAGGTTACACAATACGGCTTCAGGATTCATTACACATCACTATCAATGCGATGATCTCCGAGTGCTATGGTTCATATGGGTTTCCTGACGCATGAGCAATTATCTGGGTTTTAGGGTAAGGTCAATAGAAAGACATAGCTGAAGATAATCTACTTCTGAGTCATAAGGGAAAAAACCCTTTGCGTCAGCTAGCCACGTAAGAAAATTATTATGTCTACGAATGACACCACTCATCATTTTTTCCCCTCGTAGCTATTCTATAAATTACTCAAACAATTAAATCTGGTGTTACATTCACGTAACTTTCTTTACCCACATCGTTTATTTTAATATTTGTTCTGCAGATTATTCTTACAAAAGCTTATTGTTTTATTACTTCATGATTTAGTTACACATTTAACCCTACGCGCAAGGAAGATACAGGTAGAGCTGCCCATTGAACAAGTTTTGCTCACTATTGTGTACCATTAATGTCTTCAAACGCGTTGGGTGTACTGGATTCCGAACCAGATCATTCCCTCTCAGACCATTCCGTTTGATATACCGAACGGGTATATAATGTCTCACTTCCTGTTCAAAAGCCCAGAGTGACCAGACCCAAGAGGAAGGCTCGGTCTGCTTACTTCACTAGCCTGTTGCCTTCCTTTACGTAGCTCAAGTTTGTAGGATAATGGAGTTATAATAAAAGTTAGATACAAGCGCGGTTAACGGTGACAGCTGATATGTGAATGTGTGCACATATAATGAATTACTAACAATAATACATTACGTCTGCAAAGTGGCGTTCGGATAATGATATTTATTTCAAAATCCTATATGATGTCACATAGTTATTATTGATACTAAGTCAGAAGTAGGTTACTCTACTCATCTTACAAATAACAAACTATTGTATTCATACATTCTCGTGGAATAGATCATTTAATTTGGAAAAACAATTTTTTTTCCTCGAAAAGGCTGATCACAGAACAAAATGCTATTATACTTTTTTGTTTGTAGTATCTCTGTGTACACATTAGAAGGAATGTAATACTTTCCCTTCCATCCTGTATTTGCATTTTGCTACATTTCACACAGCTTTCTATTTCACTTCAGACACCATGCTAACTTGACAGAATAGAATACGATTGTCTTTTCCAGCAGTAAATGAAGTGGTTTTTATACCTGGAATTTCAGCGAGTTCTTCTCTTCTAAAAACTGATAATTAATTATAGAGTTTTTTATGGAAAACTGTCTCAAAACAATATCGGAAAGCTTGGCTCATTGTGGATGCAGGTATTACAAGGAGAAAACACTGATGCATAGTATAATAGGATCTGTTTACACTAAAAGTCATACATTTTACAAAATATGAAGTTGTATGTAGTTTTAATAATATAGGCAAATGTTGCCAAAGTATTATGAAATATGAAGTTTTTAACACGTAAATTGAATTCTACATACTGCACAATGCACATCGTGAAACTCCTGCTTCCATTGCGCTAGTAACCTTGCTTTAAAATATGAAAATATCTTTTGCCTGTCTCTAATGATTTAATGTAAAATAAACCTAAAGCAATACAAATTCAACATTAACAGAAACTGTAAACGAGTAAACCGTACATAAAGAATTCTTTCAAGGTTAAAGCCGCCGATGCCAATGAGGGCACATACATAAAAAAACAAATAAGTTCAAGAAATTTATGCAGATGGTTTGCAGAAAACCAGAAATAATAATCAACCACTACACTTAATTGCTACACTAAACATAATATCACCTTCTTAAAAGCTCACTTCTAAGGTTCACACATGGTTTATTACTCTTATTTATAAACTTATTATAAAATATTTACCACTATATAAGTTTACATCCGACATCAATTTATTACAAATGTCTCACTGGCAATAGTTTTAGATGCTTTACATAAGAATATTTGTGTATATATTCGATTTTTTCCTCACTAACTGGATTTCATGAAGGTATTAAAAGCAGTATTGCTGTCACAGAATGACAGAAACCCCAATACTTTAATTTACTCTGAACCTATGTAAAGGAGAAGAAGTGGCGGACAACACATGAACAAGGAATTTAGAGATTTCATCTTATTTAGATGAGCAGCATATGCAGGGAACCGATTAGTATTAGTCTAAGGGTAATTCGATCAAAAGAGTTATTTAACAAATTAAACGACTACTTCTTCATAACTGTGAAGATTTCTCTTTTCGTGGCCATAATTTGTAGAATAATAACCTACAGAAAACAATCATTAGTAGGCAGTTATTTTAAGCAACATAGGCTACAAAACGCACGTCAAACAACATGGCTACATAACGGAAGATAGCTGAAATGTTTGTAAAACAACGTATCTCAAACAGAAATCCCTGCCGAAGAAAAGGTTATTAATCTAACCGAGGCGCGACGCTCAACAAAGCAAGCCCAAACCGATTCTTACAAATTCAGTATCAGTTATTGAGGACATGCACGGATGCTAAATATATTTTTAATGACAGTTCATCCTCAAATTAATAGGAAATTATATTGCATTGTGATGTTATGTTCTTTTTAAAGCAAGGAAAAGAATCCCTTTTCGTAATGCTCTCGAAAACGTAAGCGACCGAGTGTGACGTCACCATCTGTACTAGACAGTTTGAAGTCCTGTAGTGTACTTGGTTGATGATGGAAGTATTTTGTAGGTTAGAGCTTTATTTTGACATTTTTTCCAGAAAATAACCAATAAAGGCTTAAAAAACTACATGTGCCATGTAAGGATGGATTAAGGATAGCATTATCTTTTAGAAATATCGACTGCTTTGAGACTTCGAAATTCATGGATCAAAAGCACAATGTTAAGTAGCATACCCATCTATTATATGCCTGATTATACAAGTTTTTTATAGCAAATCTAACACTAATGTTGAAAAAGCAAGAAGTTTCGCCGATTGGTTTTCAGAAGCTAGTAGTGAAGCATGGTAATCATATTTCTCATTCACAACGAAGTATTAGATCAAATATCTAGCTTAAAAATGTTTTTCATTAGACCAACAGAGCTTTTTTCACATTAATTTGTATCACATAAACATAACATACTAAAGGAATAATGGGAGAGAATGAAAATAGCTGCAACTTGTTGACACTATGAAACACAGAATGTAATGCTTAAAAGGCTCCAGAGTACCTCTAAATATATAATGTATGCTTAACTTGAAAAGGGAAAATAAACCAGTAAGGCTTTATTTTGTTACGTGAAGATGGTGGTGATAACGAGGAATGTTAATTATTTAGCACAAAATGATCAAATACTTTTATTTTTATACTAGGGTTCCTTAATTTGGCACGAGAAAAGATAGGTTATGTTTGGGTAATACTGTATTCATTACTACCTTTTATTAAATACGTATTAGTCATGTAAAGCGCTAAATATAGCTTTTAAAGAGGTTAAAATTGGCAAGTGGCAACAACTTGACATTAGAAGAATATTAAGTTTAAAAACATAGAAATGTTACAATGCGTTTAACTTAAAACAAAATGATCTTTGCAACAATACATTGTAGATTTCTCCTATATATCATTAACGCTTCTTTGCCATAACAAAATCCTTTTGTTCGTAATTTCAGTTTTTCTTTTTTGGGGGGGAGGACATGTGAATAAATTGTTTGCTGGAGGTATGCGATGTATGGGTGCACAGAGGAACTATCCACAATTTTTAGCTCTTCTGCTTCAACATCTTGTTGGAATTCGTGTTGATCCCGAAACGAAAACGTTCTTCTACACATGCCACACAAAAACCGCACATAACTACACCATGTACTAAAGTAAAAGGAGAAATAAGTACAGTATGTCTCCGATTCACATAACAAAACATATTTAATTTTCTCCAGGTAGCACGCCAACATGTACGGTGGTTTCCAACTAATAAACATGTGTTACTGCCGCAAATGACCTCACTGCAGATTAAATTGTAACTTGGTGATGTTTAAAGTTATTATTTTTACTTACTAATATTATTTTTTAAATCTACTTGGAACTTTAATCAGAATAGCTCATATGTGAGCATAATTATATTTTCGTGTATATTCTCAATTGTTGACTTTTGCAAACAACTGCTAAGGAACCACTCCAAGAAGGCCATGGAAGAGAGAGAGAGAGAGAGAAAGAGAGAGAGAGAGAGTGAGAGCGAGAGAGAGACGAACAGCTTTGCAGTAAAAGCTGCAACAGCTTGAAACGTTTACTCCAAATATTCCTGTCACTCTATAGTTGTGGGGTGAGATAACAGTAAGGGCAAGGTTTCCTACCCGTTAACTTATAGTAGTGTATACTTCTATATAAAAACCCAGAAAATACAGTATTTTGGGTTTGCAAGAAGTTAATAAGCGCATCGGTAACAATATATATGCAATGCAATAACGAATTTGATTTATAGATCTCCCATAACAACGAAATGTTTTGTCAATGTTATAACAAATTGACACTCTGCAGAAAAAGCTGTAAAGGAACAGTGGACACAGAGGAATATACAAAACAGGTGTTGGGCAATAGAATTCTGTAGGTGTTAGTGAGAGAGCAAGAAATTGCAGATAAGTCATGTATAACCCAGTCGCATAGGTCGCACGCGTGGTTGAACGTGGCGAGTGCAAATGCAATGACCCGATTCCAGTGGTTGATGTTGATTCATTTAACTTCTTCCTTACAAGAAGACAGCTAACCTGGAATATCTGGCACGTATTTATGTTCTTTCGTTGTTTTACAAGTGGAATACTTATGTCTTTGTTTATATCAATCTAATATGTATTACGAGGACAGATTGATAAGTCCATGACACTGACAAGAGAGAGCGCTCTGATCACAGGTTTCTTGTTAGCACCCAAGTCTTGCATCTATTGCGTCTAAAAAAGCAGATGTGTGTTGTTTCGTAGAAAACGGAGAGAAGTGAATTTCGTGTTCTGATAAAGCACTACTTTTTGCTTGGTAAGACGATGAAGGAAACGGAAGAAAAGCTGAACAAGTATTATGGGAACTCTACTCCATCACATGAAATGGTTTACAAGTGGTTCACAGAATTTCGATGTGGCCATTCGAGCACAAGAGATGCCGTGCACCCAGGACGGCCGGTTGAGGTCACAACAGAAGAAATGGTGAACAAAGTTCACAATATTGTGTTAGAAGACCGCCGAGTGCAAATCCGTGAGATAGCCAAGACCGTAAACATCTCGAGTGAATGGGTGTATAACATTCTGCACGAATTGGGTATGAGAAAGCTGTCAGCAAGATGGGTGCCGCGACTGCTCACAGTTGAGAACAAGCGTGACCATTTCACAGGGGTGTTTGAACATGTTCCAGCGCAACCCAAATAAATTTTTGCGGTGTTATATCACAGTTGATAAAACTTTGATCCATTACTATCAACCTAAAACCAAACAACACTCAAAGCAGTGGATTTCCTTCGGCGAACCTGCTCCAAAGAACGCGAAAACCATTCCGTTGGCAGGAAATATCATGGTAGCTGTTTTGGGATTCACAAGGGATATAGACATCCACTACCTGGAAAAGGGTAAAACGATTACATGTTCATATTATGCCGCAATGTTGGATCAGTTTCACAAGGAATTGTTAAAGAAACGACCCCATTTGTTGAAAAAAAAGGTTCTCTTTCACCAGAATAATGCACCCCACACAAGTCAGCCATTGCCATCGCAAAATTTGTGGAATTGTGTACGAACTGCTACCTCACCCACCATATTCTCCAGATTTGGCTCCGAGGGACTTCTTTCTCTTTGAAGATCTATAAAATTGGCTCGCTGGGAAGATATTCGCGTCCAGTGAACACTTCATGGCAGAAACAACCTCATATTTTGCAGACTTCGAAAAGTCATATTTTTTGGAAGGGTTAAAAAAATTGGAGAAACGTTGGACAACGTGCATTGAATTTAAAGGAGGCTATGTTGAGATATAAAATTGATTTTTTTGGAAAATGGTTTTCTTTTCTTTAAAAAGTTACTGACTTATCAATCCCCCTCGTACGTATTTCATGAAGAATTGCAGACGGTTGGAGCAAACATTAAAGAAAGTTTGTAACGGAATGACATAAATAAGCATTTTTAGAAAGGTTAGAACACAGATTAATTAAAAACTTATCAAATAAATTTTTTTTAAAATTCCAAGTAATAATAAAACTGAATTACAATAAATTTCCAAACTTTCATCCGCCAGGGGAGCCACTGCACTATCTGCCGCAAAGTTTGCTTTTATGGCATACTAAATTGCATACAAGTTTCTGTAGTATAGTGGTTATGCTACTAGTGTTTTCTTCTGCATTAATTTTTAAATGGTTAGACGTATTCTCATTCATTTGCAGTTTGGTCGAAGACCATAATTATTACGCTTTCTATTTTACACATTGCCATGGCATGCTCTCAGTGCCTCCACATCACCTAAGATATATTTTCGAATTAACGCAGTGCCTGCGTTAAAAGTAAGTAAAGAATCGCAGAACCTCACAGATGTATAAGACATCCTACCACACGGCACATCCGTAAAATCTCCCGCGGATAGCCACGCTTGTAAAGTACATACAGGTACATAGGTTCACCAAGATCGTGTATGCTCGTCTTGGACTGGCAGAGGACCCAGTCCCGAATCTTGGTTTCTTGGCTGCGTGCATGCGCGCGTTCGTGTAGGGATATGTAACGTGTGAATGGTGCCAATTTTGAGTACATTTATAACATGCAAATGATACGCATTTAATGCAATTAGTTTTATTTATAATTTCGATGGCAATAAACATTCGCAAAAACAAAATAGGAATTTACTAATCACTTTATGGTGACAATTAAAACTATTTTGCACTAAGAATGCAGTACACACATGATGGATCTTATCTTTCCAGAAATTCTGCATATCATAGCAACATCCAACACAAACTTATGCTCATAATGGCAATTAGTGGTACCGAATGTGATTGACAGAATGACACTTGGCTTCATTTATTTCCTGTGCATATGAAGAGTTTGGTATTTATAGTGTAATAAAATGGCTTTTAACCATAGAAAAACAATGCAATCGATATCAAAATTATATATTCCATTACATTAACTGAATGTAGTTAATGGCAATTTATGGTGTATTTGGAAATTGTGAAGATTGTGCTAATTATTCTCACATGCCTTTTAGTTATATAATTAAATAAACATGAATTCTTCCATTTTGTATAGGGAACTAGTGTTTAAATAGTAATCCACAGTTAACCACTTTGGCTATTTCACTTCTTTTTCGAAAATTAAAAATACTAAAATGTTCTTTGCTTAGCAATTTTACGCTCTACAGCAGTATACGTACTTAAAAGGAACAGAGCGTAATAAATACCTTCATATTTATAATGTATATACCAAACTCAAATTTATTTTATTGTGCAGAGAGTAAAACAGTCATGAAGGTAACGAAAACATAGTTTGCGTGGGTGTGTGCGTTTTAGAGGTGCAGAGGGAGAAAGAGGGGGGGAGATAGGTAGATAGGTGCATTGGATTGGGGGAAAGAAGTGAGATTGCACGACCGAAAGTGGTTAGCCTAGAGACAAGACCTTACAAGACTGTTGACTCGATATTCGGACTCTATGCACAGAGCAAGTACATAGTCGAAGAGGGACAAATGGAATCGGCATAATGCTAGGTTTTCCTCCTTCAGCAGGGCAGTCACAGCCTGTTAGATGTTTGGTGAAACTACTAAAATAGAAGTGTCTTCTGCTACTGATAGGAAATCAGAGAGAGCACCTGTTCAAAGTCCTCATTACTACACTGCAGAATTCTACTATACGCATTAAAACATTTAATATTGCATAAGTGTATGATTGCTAAAACAGCTTCATTCACGTAAAATCACGTAGGCAGTTTATACTCTACCCTTTTACTACAGTCTTGGAGAAATGTGTTGCTACTCTTCAGGTGACTGTAATATGGATTGCACTCTCAGCGGCCTATTTATAGTCAATCACCATATTCCACTCGAGCTAGGCTTTACAGCCAACGGAATCTTATCTTGAGCACCACTGACATTTACCCTTCTGAACTGCCTGATCTCTGCGATTATCGATTATCTAGGCTTTATTCAGATATTTGCAACTTCAGCTGCTTACGACACGGCCAATGTTGGCAGTTATATAAACTTTTAAGGGTTTTTAAACGATGAGCGTCGACGGGAGTTACATACACCTACGCAGTATTTGTTTATAAGTGATGCTGCGGTTGTTATATCATCACCAGACAGTGAGGATCCTCAGGACACAAAACTGCACAGACTGCAGTTGAAAGATGTACGCAGTATTTGTTTATAAGTGATGCTGCGGTTGTTATATCATCACCAGACAGTGAGGATCCTCAGGACACAATACTGCACAGACTGCAGTTGAAAGATGTACGCAGTATTTGTTTATAAGTGATGTTGTGGTTGTTATATCATCACCAGACAGTGAGGATCCTCAGGACACAATACTGCACAGACAGCAGTTGAAAGATGTACGCAGTATTTGTTTATAAGTGATGCTGCGGTTGTTATATCATCACCAGACAGTGAGGATCCTCAGGACACAATACTGCACAGACTGCAGTTGAAAGATGTACGCAGTATTTGTTTATAAGTGATGTTGTGGTTGTTATATCATCACCAGACAGTGAGGATCCTCAGGACACAAAACTGCACAGACTGCAGTTGAAAGATGTACGCAGTATTTGTTTATAAGTGATGCTGCGGTTGTTATATCATCACCAGACAGTGAGGATCCTCAGGACACAAAACTGCACAGACTGCAGTTGAAAGATGTACGCAGTATTTGTTTATAAGTGATGCTGCGGTTGTTATATCATCACCAGACAGTGAGGAACCTCAGGACACAAAACTGCACAGACTGCAGTTGAAAGATGTACGCAGTATTTGTTTATAAGTGATGCTGCGGTTGTTATATCATCACCAGACAGTGAGGATCCTCAGGACACAAAACTGCACAGACTGCAGTTGAAAGATGTACGCAGTACCCCGGTGTATTCTTGTGCTGCAGTACTCCTTGATAAGGGATTATCCCTGTGTCATTACATCTGGGAAATTAAGCGTTCGGACCGAATGTATACACACATTTCTGATAAGAAGAACTTTGGCAGTGATCTGATTGGCATTTGCATTGTTTTTCACGACTACTTTCAGCAGCTTTACTTTGCTTGAGCTCGCTAGTCCTCGATTGGTAATGTCGCCTTTAGAGCTAAGTTTTTCTCCGTTACCTTATTTATTTGTGAGTGTGTTAAACTGCGATTACAAAATATTTAACTAAACTCGTGTTACACCGTTGAGTGCAGAAACTTGTTAAACAATTAACTATACGTAACCGAGGTACCCCGCACGCTTTAGGCGCCATTCCTGATTGTTAGTCACTCTAGTTAGGGGACTAAATATACCTCCCTAGACTTTGATCATGATTTACGTAACTTCTAGACTTCGCTACGCCATTGGTTAAAGTTTACTTCACTTCAGGTTTCTCTGCTTGTGCATCCATGAGACAGGCGATGTTCTATAGAAAACCATCTCTTTGTGCTCTCCTTTGATCCTCCCTCATCTGCGTCGTATACAATAGTTTCTTCTCCCAGGTGCCAAGACTTTCGTAGACATCTCTGCGAAAATTTCTCAAGGTCACCAAATATGTTTTGAGATATCAAAATATGAATAATCACAGAAACGTTCTATTTATCCCAGTTTCTCAAAGTATTCTCCCTGGCACTGTATGCAGCGTTCCATCCTCCGGAAGCATCCACGCCACTCAGTTTCTGGCGCTGCAAATAACTCCTCTTCGTATGCTGAAGCTGTTTCTTCAGGGCTAGAAAATCAGTTACTTCGAAGTCGGTTCTTCACCGTAGGGAACAGGAAGAAATAACATGGTGCCAGATCGGGACTATAGGTTGGAGGAGTCAATAGTTCCTTGCAGAAGCTCTATTGTCACATTAGCGGTGTGAGCTGATGCATTGTCATGATGCAGCTATGTGCCCCTTAGTCCTGTCTTTGAACGGTTTTCTTGGATTCTTTGAAACGCTTTCGGAAGACAAACTTCTGTGTACCGTTTTGCAGTAAGAGTTTTCTGATTTTCGAGCACGATTGTTCCTAAGTGACCACTTGCTGAGAAGAAAGAAGCAACCATTTTCTTTCCGACACTCCTTGCTCTCTTGACCTTGATGGGAGTTTGGTCATCTGGGAACACCCAAATGGAGGACTGGCGTTTTGTTTCAGGGTCAAACTGATAGATCCATGTTTAGTCACCCATAACAATATTTGAAATACGGTGAGACTCTCCACAGTTAAATCTTTTCAGCACTTTTTCGCACCATTCCACCCTATGGAGCTTCTGTGCTTCAGATAAATTATGGAGCACTCAGGTTGCAGAAATTTTTTACACCAAGGTGTTCATAAAGGATGGTTGAAACACTTGGCGAACTAATCTCTAATGACAACTCAATGTCCTTGTAGGTTAGTATTGGATCTTTCCTAATCATTGTTTCCACAGCGGTTATGTTTTTGTCAGTCACTACTGTTGTTGGTCTGCCATTCTTCTCCTCATGTTTAAGAGATTGCCGTCCACTCTTAAATTCTGCAAACCAGCGAAATACTGTGGCACTTGACGGAGAATAGTCCCCAAAAGACCCCCCTCAAACGCTCAATTGACTACGTTGCATTTAAAGTCGTACAAAGTCATTGCAAGAAAATGCTCTCTCTGAATTTCCATTGCACTTAAAAAAACGTTCACACTTTCCAGACTTCAAACATAAACTGAGCAAAAATGAGTGGCGCAACAATGGTCTGCCTGCTACCATTACATTAGTAATGAGTTAGATATTTGATAAAACAACAATGCTTTCCCCAGGGGTGGCCAATTTTCCGTGTCTCAATATATGTCTAGTGGCCCTCGTACTTCTGC
Organism: Deroplatys truncata; assembly: GCA_030765065.1. NCBI lineage: Eukaryota > Metazoa > Arthropoda > Insecta > Mantodea > Mantidae > Deroplatys > Deroplatys truncata. The sequence continues at coordinate 162,956,532 of CM060983.1, forward strand.
ACATGGATGATCGACTGGCCATTGACTCTCGTGACTGTGCAACGCTCCTTAATGTACAAAAAAACCAAACCATGAACAGTGGCTCTACTTGACAGGCTGCGTCAACTTGACTATAATTGTGCGATTCCATCGCAATTCTAGGTTTTACATTTCTGCTGAACTCTCTGGTCATCCTTATACTCCAATGGAACATGTAACATCCCGATCACTTAGATGGACATTGTTAAGCACTCTTTTGTTCCTATACCAGCTAATGCTAGCACTTTATCTTCACATTGGTAGTAGATCAAATATTGCCATTCCTGTTACCTTTGGTACCAAATTGGAACCTTCTGCTTGATATTGTATTTCGAAGAGTTATGTGTTAGGAGTCTCCAGACAATCACTTGAACTTCCTCCGAATGCAATCTGAATGCTGTAGATCCTCCTGAAGATTAACTGGACACACCTGAATTAGCCACAGCTTACTGAACTCTACCGGATAAGAATCCGATAGATCTCCATCGATCATCGATCGTTGTCCTCTTGAGTTATCCAAATAGGCAACGACTACTTTTACCTTCCAAAAGTACAAGTGAGATAGCTACCGACAAAGGCTATGCTGTATATCTGGTCACATGTAGCGCAATGTGCAGCATTATTTCCTCACTATTTGACAGAGTCCGTGGTCCCAGATAGTAATCAATCAATCATCCTCATCGATGAACTTCATACTAAATAATAATGGAATACGCCTGCACCCGATCGATAGTGATCATTACAGACAATTGGGTATTTTAGTGCATCATTTTGGAGCTTGTAACTCTTCTGTTCTTTGGTAAAAGGCACACTGGACATCGCTTAGCTGCAGGACATTCCAAACTTTTAGTTCAAGGCTGTAACTGGTTACAGTAGTCTGATGAACCTTGTTAGTGCTTCCTAACGAAGCGATATTACTCAATGGGCAACTTTGTTCACTATTAGCGATAGGGCGATTTCACTACTTCTCCATACCGATACAGACTTTGAGCACCGATACTCGAAACTCGCTATATATGAGGGGCATTCAAATAAAACCTGGCCAGTGCGTCCAACTTTGCATTACATGTAAGGTGGCACCACGTAACTGCGTGTATGGTGGCACCATCTATTGGTAGAGCGACTGCAGCGTGCGCTACGTTTGACGTTGCATAGCGACAGTGTGGTTTCACGCCGAAGAGATGGAGGTCACACAAGTTATCGTCCACTACTGAACATGAAGGCGAGTAAGCAGGAACAACGAGGGGTAATTCAATTGAAGGCCGTGAAATGTATCGACGGATGAAAGCTGTGGACGGTGAGTACAGTCTGTGTCGTTTCAAGTGTGGTGGAATGGCGCAAAAGATTCCTTGAGGGGCGCGAGTTACTGGAAGACGATGCTCGTCCTGGTCAGGTTCATCGTGTCATCACACCAGAAATGATTGCGGAAGTGAATGCTTTAGTCTTGGGTAACCGCAGAATCCATCTGTTACTGGGTATTAGCGTGGGCACCATTCACACCATAATGCATCAATACTTGAAATTTCGAAAAGTTTGTGCGCAGTGGGTTCCCCACCAACTGACCGCCGAACAGCGCAATATTCGATTGGCGCTGTCTTTGAGTAATCTGCAACGTTATCATGAGGAGAAATACGCCTTCTCTGTCACATATTGTCACTGGTGAGGAAACATGGTGTCACCATTTTGAACCGGAAAGCAAGCGCCAGAGCAAGCAGTGGAAACATGCGACTTCATCACCTCCAAAGAAATCAAAGACCGTGCACACCAGTTCTGGTAAGGTCATGATGTCCTTCTTTTTTGACGACAAAGGCCCACTGCTTGTCGAGTTCCTGGAACAGGGAACCACCATCAATGCCCAGCGTTATCAAGCCACTTTACAGAACCTTAGACGAGCCATCAGTCGAAACGCCCAGGCATGTTGTCCAATGCCGTTATTCTCGTGCATGATAATGCCCGCCCACACACTGCCAATCCGGTGAAGACGACATAGCAGCAGTTTCGATGGGAAACGCTGGAACATCCACCGTACAGTCCAGACCTTTCACCGTGTGACTTTCATGTTTATGGACCTCTAAAACAAGCTATTCGCGGACATCGATTCACAACGGACGACGAAGTGTGTGAATGGGTCCAGACCTGGATCCGACAGCAGCCTACTAGCTTCTTCAAAGATGGAATCGACCGGCTAGTGTCGCAATGGGATAAATGTGCCAACAGTTTTGGCGACTATTTTTTAGTTAATAAAATCGTTACCGTTACTTTACACAAGTGACCGGGTTTCATTTGAGCGACCCTTATAAAACAGTCTAATGGCAAGAGTTTGTTCACTAAAGTATTATAGCGTTATGTTTAGTTTTCAGGGTATAAACATTTGTAACCAATTTGGTATTATACACCAGTATTGCCACGGTTGCGGATCTGCATTGTCCAGCAGGCACTTTAATAACTCCAGGAGGTCATATCAATACAATTTTCATTAAGTAAATTACTTGTGTGTGTTTTAAAACGTCAACATTTATTTTAAGTTGTCGCAAAGAAGGTTATCATGTTTTACTGTGAGTATGAGTGTTCCGTACTTATTCCCTTAAACGGAGAGTGTGCCTCGGCCAGTAAAATTTGGGAAACACAAAAAAGAACCAGTAGCAGGGATCAAAATAAATGAGTGCTACAACACTGGAGCGACACATAATAGGTAATAATATGAATCCTCATTCCAGCTCTGCTTCTTTCCCCTTTCATAACGAAAAAAAGCTGTAAATAATGATTTTTGGAACACAAATGCGAACACTAAACGTTCAGAAGTATCGAAAAAGTATGGAAGGTTTGTTTCAAAGTAATAGAGATACACCTCGACACCCTTAAGTGTCGAGATATCGACGATATTGAGGTTCTATTCCTATTTAATACATTTGCATAAGAATGCAGTTGTATTAGAATCACAAGTTCTATGCCTAAACGTCTAATAATAATTGTTATTATTAACTTGTCATATTCTTTTCTTAATTTTTTGAAATGGTTATGTTATAAAAACAACCAGACACCGTGTATAAGTGAAGCTAAATTTTGTACCATTCATGCTTTTAACAAATCTGAGAGGTAACATTTATACGATTTTCTATACACATTATCAGTTATTTTTCTAGATGCTCTGCAAACCATTAATATATTCCCTTATTTATCTATCTCTTTGCTGTTAATCATGATATATATTCGCCATAAATGCTTTCAATGTGCTTTTGGTTGTAGGAATACAATAGAATGAAATATACAGATATGACAGTAAACCTTTTAAAAAGAAGATTAAAATATGCATGCTATGATATTGCATATTCTTTACTTTGGTTACCAAAAACAAAGGAGCACTTAATATGTAAAAGTGTACTGATTAAACTAGCAACATTGAAAATTCAGGAAAATGATTACTATAATAAGCATTTTATTTGGCATCATTTCATGATTCAATAAGGTCTGCATTTTTTCTGTAGTATATTTATATCTATATCTTACGATCTACAGCTGCATAAAATTAAATGTGAAAGAAAAACGGTTCAGCTATTTTTAAGAAATTCAAGGTATTCATTTTGTTTGTTATCCGTTATATCAAACTTGTAGGGTGGTAATAAAATTCATTAGAATAGGTACTTTGTTTGGAAACGTAAAAAAAATATTGAGACTTTTCTACTTAAGGATTATTATGCAGAGTAATAAACATGCTAGACTTAATTACGAGGTTACGTATTACGGTTAATAAATAACTCCCGCCGGATATTTAGCTTTTTAATCCAGACTGGATTGAAACCGCTTTGACAGATTTTTTTTATATTATCAGTAAATTAACCTTAAGGACCACTAATATCAGTACAATATATATTTAGGACGTCAGCCATACCGAAGTGGTGGGGTGTCCTAGGCTGTCAATCCTATGTGTGCATAAATAAAAAAATCTGTCTGCTTTATTTTTTAGATCCAAAAGTACAAAATAAGCATAGTAATATGTTTTTGTGAATTGTTTAGATTCTCACAAAGTGTAATATGTTTTCGTCTCTCAAAGTAGCTGCCTGTGTCTTCAGAAGATTTTGCACTGAATATTAAACATGTACACATAAAACTTTATATTATTAGTAAATGCTTCGTCAATTTCCAAATTACCAGGTTAACAAATGTAAGTGTTATAGCTCTTGTGATGTATGGTAGGCCTGAAAGCATTTAACACGTAGTCCTACATTTCATGCATCTTATTTTAGCGTGAAATTTTTGACAAAAGTCTGTTCTTCCTGCTGAACAACATATTCGTCCATTCCATCAAATCGGGAGACTTGATGTTCAATTTTTGGAGGACGGCCTATGCTCTTACTAATTTTAGCACTTTTTCCAACAATGGCAATAACTAGGCGCCCACGAAAGGCCAGAAGATGCATAGTTCCTCCTTCGAGTGCATCAACCATGTTGTTTGTTCTGTTACATCAAAGCATATGACAGGAAAAAATACCACTTTCTATCTTTGATTGAAGTTCTGTAGAGAATTATGTTTTGGTCAACACCACCCATGTCTTTTTGCTGTACACGAATATATTATGAGGTGTCTGACAGTAATCCTACTTCCAGCTAGTACTATGAAGTACTTGAGATGAAATGCAGCTTGAGGCTACATAGAACGTTCTTATTGTTCCATCTTGTTATTACGGTTTTTTATTCTTTTGTCCTCTTTGATTCTGAACTACCTTAGCTAATTTTTGAAGTAGTTAACATTGGAAAGAAGATAACCAGCGGTTCTATTCTTTATTGTTGTTCCAGTGCCTCGAATACTCCTTTTCTCAAGTTCTTCCAAAAGTGCCACCGAGTTAAAGAAATTATCAACAAAATGTGATATGGAAATACTTTTTTGTTCAAAATAACTGCATATTGGTAACCTAACATTTCATTCTCAGTCAACAGACATATTAGCACCCTGATAGGGGTCCATTCAAGCAATATATCAATTGGAGGTAGCACCTGTCCATAGCTTGAATCCAAAGCGCACGGGTATTCCTGGAAGAAATTTCTTGCAGACGTTTTCCGAAATGTGGTACCATGGACTGATCCAAGGAATGATTTTCACAGTGCAGAGTATGAGGTACTAATCTTTTGTTCAGTCAGAAAGCAAAGGGGAACCTTTGCAAATCTATCGTTTTATCTAAATCATCATTGTTACAGACATGAACTTTACTCATAATGAACATAAATCTACCTCTAGATATTGTTTGGGAAACCATTATATTATCAGAATTAGGACTGTTTTCCCAGAACACGTTCTTTTCGTGGAAGATCGAATTATTGAATTTTTATTTATGGACGCTCTTTAACTACTGCGGTTCTTAGCGGCCCATTTTATATTGGGCGTGAAAGACTGGCAATTTTGCTCAGAGGCCACTTTATCAGGCTTGAGGTTCTTTTGCGTGCCGTAAATCTACGACACGGGACCACCGGCTTTACTTACCTTCCGAAGGAAGCCCTGCTAAGGATTTTAACCCCCCCAAAAAATCCATCGCCCGCCGCGGGAACCACTCAAAAAAAGTGGTTCATTCTATATTCGGCGATATCACCAAGCATATTCCTCTTAGCAACATACTGATTTCAAAAATCATACTTAAAATATCCTCATCCACAAATAAAGAAAGTAGTTATTCAGGAGTCAGGGAATTTCTGGAGCCAAGCAAAGTAGGCCACACTGCTCTTATCACTTTTTGTATCCCAATCTAGCCATTGTCATTTTTTTGTTCTTTTGAGCTGGTGATAGTGACTTGCATGGTTCAGCATTGTTTACACATTCAATTTCTGCAAGAACTTTGAGCTGATTACCAGGAAGATTATGTAGTGTTATTTGTTTGTCATCCGAGGCTTTAGTCGCCCTCCATGGTGTAGTGATTATTATGCTAGTCTTAGTTCCTGAGGTCATAGGTTCAAACCTGGCGGAGAGCGAAGGATTTTTTTCGGGCGCAAGAATCTTTCGCTTGGCTTCCTTCGGAAGGGAAGTAAAACCGGTTGTACCGTGTCGTAGATTTACGGCACATAAAAGAACCTCAAACCTAAAAAGAGGCCTCTGAGCGAAATTACCGGACTTTCACGCCCAATATAGAATGAACGCTAAGGACCACAGCAATTAAAGAGCGTCTATAAATAAAACTCAATTTAATTTTAACCCGAGTCTTCATCCGTGACTGGTTCACTCACATTGACTGGAGGTAGAACAGGAACCTACATTTTTCCCTGTTGGTTTACAATCCTTTCAGGTTCATTCTCATCAGAGTTGGCATGCAATATCTCAATCATTTCTTTCAATGTCAGACCTTGGCAACAATGGAATCTATACGGAGTTATTCTTCGCATTATTCAATATGAAAGAATGTGTTCAAGAAGAGCATTACGAATATTCTGCGTACAGTAGGAACGGTAAAACCGTGTATAAGTGTAGCTAAATACGACGCAACAATAGGGGGTTTTAAACTCCCTTGAGCCTGTCGTCCCATAAGTAGGTCATGCGAATATGAAGACTTTGGAGATAATAGGCAAAGGTTAGCAATTAATGGCATGAGACATAATGAGATGTCTTGTAGACGAGACTTCAAGTGTAAACGTTGTAATATATTCTTCAATGATGGCTATATGGGTCAGCAACAAGATCTGTGCGAATTGAACAGTTCTAAGAAGTAAATGAAGACGGAGCCTGTCAATCACTATCTTTTGTCAACAGTGGATGAGTGTGACATGAAGTAGTAGGAGACAGCACTCAAAGGACGCTTGAAAACTTATTTCATTCGCTGTGATTCGTACAAAAGCATGAATGTATACATACAGGAAACAAAGTAGCGGATAATTCAAGCCGATGTGAGAAAGTTGGCCATTCACAAGCGTGTGAAAACAATTTATAACTGATACAGCGAATTCAAAAGAGATCGGTTTTTTCTTAGTGATGAATTTCGTGAAGGACACCCAAGAACTGCTGTTACTGATGAAAATATTGCAGCTGTTGGGACAATGCTTGAAGATGATTGACGGACAGCTTATTACATTATTTGGGTGACATTGGGCATTGGTATGACTCAAATCCAAAAATTTTACATCAACAGGTAGACGTGCGAAAACTATGTTGTCGATGGATTCCACATAAACTGAAACCCGATCAAAAACAGCTACTCATTCATTGGTGCAGAACAACTCTAGAAGAATTCCAAGTTTGGTTTGGAGTATCGTTACTGGTGGTGAATCTTGGATTTGTTGTTATGATCTTGAAGAGAAAAGTTTGACGAATTCGCAGTGCTGGTAAGAAGATGGTTGCCAGTATTTCTTAAACGGGCCATATTGCTACTATAGCTTTAGAAGATAATGCCGATTGGTACAAAAATGTCTGTTTAACACAAATTTTGAGAAAAAAAAGTTCGTGAAAAACTCCCAAAAACGAAAAATAATGCTACATAATGGTAATGTATCTTCGGATACAGCTGAGGATTTGGATGCCCTAAACGTCAGCACCATGGACCTTTCACCATACATCCCTGAGCTAGCACCTTGTGATTTGTTTTTTTTTCCAAAAATGAAAGATAAAATGCGCGAAACTCTTTTTGGTCATCGGATGAAGCAGTGGAACATCATACAAATCTGGTTTCTGAAGTACCTCAGGAAGTGTAGCATCATTGCTTTAAGCACTGGTTTCATCGAATGCAAAAATGTATTGATGTTAAAGCGGAATATTTTGAAAAACAAAATTATTTAAATTTTTAAAAATTAATCTTGGTTTGGTTTTCTAAAAATTGTTCCTTGTCGCGTCGTACCAATACGAAAATCACGGAAAATCTCAACAAAACAAAAGTCAATCCTGGCGTAGAATGGAGGACTTAAGCAGCGTAACCTTATTTTGTGTAATAGAATTCGTTAACGTTACATTGACATTCTAATCCTGAATATCTCCTGTTGGTTTCGCAATGCGTCTCCTCATGTTATAATTACATGATAAGTAGTGGGTATGCACACACCCAGTTTGGCAAAAAGCGTGGTTAGTGCGATAACATTTTCTAGATAACTACTAACAGTTGTGAACTTTGAAACTGTAACTTTCTCAAGTATAGTAAAGCTCATTCTTTTATATTATAAACTATAGAAAGAGGTCACGAACTTTCTTTTCGTATCTTGTTTACTTTGAAATTAGCAAACATGATGTCCTTGAATGTGCAGTTTTACAAATGCAGCAAGAGGGTGATGTGTCACGGCTCATATCCTGGACTTTATTCATAAAATATTTGCTGAACTTTACCCAAATCAAAGTACCTACTTAATCTTTTAAAATGTTTCAGGGTTTCATTAGTCTGCAAAATTTGTTTCGTAATGGTCTACACTCTTGGGCCAAACAGGGCGTACTTATGATCATTTCAACTGTAAACAACTATATTGTGTTTTGAAATGAAAAATAATGTTTATTTAAAATTTTAGCAAGTAAATTTACAGTATCCATTACTCATTCTAATTATTAAAGCCTAAATAAAGACTGGTCTATCTCCTTTAAACAGAGATACGGAAGGTTGCCCCACTTAAGTTCGACGATTTTGCTTATGTTTTTTCATGGCGAGGTTCGCTTTCGCCATCACCTATTGTGTTCAATGTGATTTCCACGGACTTTAACTATGGCTCTGCAGCTCAATTTCCATTAAAGAGGGCTGCGTCTAAGAACAGGAAGGGGGATGTTAGCTCACTGCTCCTAGCAGATTTTCCAGAGTCCTTCAATTGTGGTGGGACGGCGAGGAGCAAGGCGCTGTTTCAGCAGACCAAATCCGCAAAAATCCATTGGACATGCATCTGGTGACTTCACAAGGATCCTTTTAAATGGTATCACATTGGCACCCGTTTCCATAACTTTCCAGTGGTAATAATGCTGGGAAGACCGAGAGGTGTGACTTGATGCTTTATCCATGTGCATACATACATTTGGGGCATCCTCACAATACAACCGACGAATCTCTTCATCAAAAATTGAGTACATAACATTCCTTTGATAGTAGACTGCATTAAGTTTTACATTGTTGGCAACTCTGTGAATGCGAGTTTACTCCGAGAGCAATAACCTATAACTACCATGAATCCCTTGGAAAACTTTTCATTGTTCGCCGAATAAAGTTGGAGCCCCCTTTTGGTCCACTTGATGATAATAAATGGCTCGGATTTTTTTTTTGTGTGTCACCTAGATAAACCCATGCTTCATCTAAAGACACAGTGAGCTGATGCAATAATAAGCATAAGCAGTTTAACCAATGACAGAGTGGGAGGGTGAGGGGGCAACCCTCCATAATACTTTCGAAAGCAAATATGGTGACTTAGATATTTTAAAATAAGGCAAGATTTAATAACGTGGATGGGCACCATTTGCAGTGGATTGTAATGGTGCCTCACAGTGTGATGTCCTAGTCCCGTTGTCGATCTCCTCAGGATGCTGCAGCGACGTCTATGTAACAAGTGGCAAAGATTTTGTTGCCTATATTTCCGGATGAGTTACCTTTGTCTCAGGGTTCGTTGCCCTTGGTTTGGATAGGTTCTTGAATCTATGCAGCAAACCGATGCAACTCACGTGCTGTAGTACACTTAAATTGGTAATGTATTTTGTTGGCAACAATGATAAGATTATGTTTTAGCTTTATTCAGTGTAGTATTTATTTTCAATCATTTACTTGCAGATGACGATATTGTGTATGTAAACTCATATTAATGGTTTTAGATAAACAATTCTTAAACACTTCAACAATAATAAGTCGAATTTTACAATAATTCGTCTTTGTATATGTCGTTGTACGGGGAGTATACCAACTATCTTTTTATTATGCTCAGCCCGATATTACATTTATTAACTATTAATGATTCCAATACCTACCTTAAGCATTTTACTACCTCATTTGCCCCTTTTGGCGTCGTTAGTAGTGTTGATGAATAATAATTAATTATTTTATCTGTGGCGTCTCTCCACCACTTAGCTATCTTGAAGAAAAATGATCTATGCTTATTGATTTACCTTGGCAACGAGTAAACTTATTTTTGTTATCTATATCTTACTATACAACGCTTTATTACAATAAATATCTTGAATCTCGAATTTGATAAGCAATGAATGACATGTGAAATTACTGTAGCATTAATTACTAAAACTATTTACATTATTTCAAACAATTTAAAATTTGTTTGGGCCATTTCAAGATCCTGTAAAGATTACATTTATTTATTTCTCATTTGCTATTTTCTTCTTTTTCTTTGTTCTACTTAGGTAAAATTAAAGCAATTTCTACATCGAAGATTAAAAAGATAATTTCAATTAAAAAAAACTAAAGAAAATGGAAGTTGGGGAAGGAATTAACCATAATGAGGTTGGAATTAATAAAAGTCCAATAAAAGTTCTTGATCCATTTATTGATAAATTTATGAAATTTTATAATTAAAAATGTGTAACTGAAAATTTTAAATAATGATGCACAATATTATTCCTATTGCAAATGCCTCTTTTTTCTCTGATTATTTTTTTTTAATTTTAATAGCATTATTTTCTTCTTTGTATTTCAACCTTATATTTGTTTACTAAAAAAATTCGAAACAAAAAAAACCCTACCCTATATATCGGGTGGAAGTGAAATAAGTACGCAGCTTTCACCAGTGCTTTCCTTTAGTGAAATAAAGTAAAAAATCGGATGTGTTACACTCACATGACTTTCTCTACTCCTGTACAAACTATTTTTACAAACGCTTATTCTCCATCTACTTCATGTTAATCGTGATAAACATTTGCAGACTCTATCTTATTGCTAATTTTCTTGTAGATGCAAGGGGAATATATATTTACAAGGGCAGTATCGAAATACAGTAGCCATATCTCTTAATAGCTGGTTGCTAGGTGCAGCACTATTCCCTTTTCCACAGATTAATACTCTTTGCATATCTAAGACAAAAAATGAATAACGAATTCCCATTTGAGAAAATAAGTATTGAAACATTTAAGGTAATAACAAGCAATATCTCGAAAATGGTTCACTCAACAACAAAAATATATATGACATAAATTGTGTATTTTAACACGATCTACATCTTTTGTGTAGTAAAACTTTGTCTATCTCTTATGGTTTACCAGTTTACCAAAAGTCGTTCACAATGAAGAATACTTTTGGAGACATTCCCAGAAAATTCAAGATGTACATTTTATTTGTCATGAAAATATCTTAAACATATATTTTAATCAAAATCGTTAGAGCCATTTTTGAGAAAATTAAAATTTTCGAAAAATGTTCCATGTAAAGGGTACTCTGGGGGGATTTTGTTGAAAACCTTCGTGTCGCATCTCTGGAAGATACTGAACCTAAATACCAAGTTTGGTGTTTATCTGACTGTTCGTTTTTAAGTTATGCTGTTCACAGACAGACACACAGACACACAGACAGACACACACACGGACATGTTTCCAAAAATGCTTTTTTTTGGATTCAGGGGATCTCAAAACATGTATTTCCGGTGAAATCTCGGTATCGAATTTTTGGGTGGAATACAATACTTCCCCTACTTACTATACCTAGTAGAGAGAGTAAAAAGCCTATTGCCATATTGCTCCAAATTGTATAGTTTACGTGAAATAGTTGTTTCCGCAAAGTTACGTGACGATTATCTCAATAAGCCTACAGACGTATTCCAAATTTTCACCTACACTGTGAGAGTAATTCATAAGTAACAATGTGTTCCTTTGCAATTTTCGCATACATTTGAAGCCGGAATTATAAAGTCAATAATTATCATAATATTCTGCGAAGGATAGCGATATAAAATAAGTAATAATATATTTAAAATCAGTGTATGTATAAAAAGGAGAAGCATTGTGAAAATTGTTGACTGTAAAAGCGACAGAAAGACCAGACAGGCACAGTTTTGTTAATTAGGGACCAGCCTCAGGTAGAAAGGGTAAATACCATTGAAGCAAGTTTTTCCTGGTAACAGCCGAGTACAGCTGCACTTAGCCTGGTGAAGGTCACTCTAGGCTTCAGGACGCCGAGTTGTGACAAGCGTTTGAGGGGAGAGTAGGGGAAGTGAGTAGCTTGCTTTTCCTTGTGCAGCGTGGGTAAAGGCAGTCTGTCCTGAGTGCTTGGTGAGAGCGGGATGGCATTCTCGTCGTGGGGAGAAGAATGGTGGCGAACATGCTAGAGGGTAGAACGCTTAGCTGTAGTTAATATTCTTCGGTCTTGGTAAAGACAAAGTATCATTGTATGCATTTACAAGTGATCGGCAAACCGTAGTATTATTTTAAATAGTGAATAAATGTGTTCTAAGACAGCGTTCGTGTTTCTCTGTACACACCCACGCAGACCCTGAAATTAAGGTTTCATGGTGGAGCAGGCGTGGCAAAAGAAGAACCATCTAGGAGGAGACAAGCAGCAACCGTGAGGCAAAGGTATTGCTTCATTGTTGGAGGACGTAGCGTGGCTGCGTCACACTGAACCGTTTTCTTTGAATTGAACTGAAATGGTTCCAGGATTTCTAAACAATTCCGGCGCTTTTGCAACGCTGTTTTCACTGTTATCTGAGGGTCGTCATTATGACTTGATCTCGGTTAGTGCGTGTCGAAAAGGGTGCAAAGGTAGGCAAATTTTTGTTTAAAGTGGTCGCTGTCGTACAATGCAAACATGCCATAATACTCGAACGCAGAATATCTGGACAGGATATTAATTTATGATTTGAGGTTATTTTACGCGCCGTAAATCTACGACTTGAATCCGCGACCTCGGGATCTGGTGATCGTGGTTTGCATTCCCTGCGAAGGGGAAACTTTTCCTGGGGGATGTTTTTTTTCCCCCATTCTGCCCAACATTAATTCTGTGTATCCCTTTTATAAGACAGCATAGGTAAAGCTGGTTCCAATTTTTTGTGGTGTGGCCTGTTTCTTTTTAATTAGGAGAGCAGCCAAAAGATTTCAAACACAGAGGAGTTTCACAGCATTGTTCCATTTTGTCAGCATATTTGCGAAACCAGCGTAAAGAAGCGGATTTCCTTTGACTTAACACTCAACTCCGCAAAGTTGGTGTCCAGTTAATCAAGGAAAGCATCTTAATGTTCTGCATTAGCCACAACCCAGAATTTTACGTCCGGTTAAAGCTCCTCAAATCACAAAATTATTTTAAATCAGAGCACAAAGTTGTGCACTCTTTTATTTATGTTTTCCTTTTCCAATAATGTATCTGTTTTATTTTTAAATTGGAGATTCCCATGCTAAAGAAGGTACAGAAAAATATAAGGAGGTATTGGAATCTACAGGAAACCTTCCTAATTTTTTATTATAGAGAAACACTCTCCATATCTTTTTTTAAAATTTAGATACACATCAGAATAATAAAACAGAGCGTTGTAAACAAATCCGCCTAGTGATCTCAATGGTTTTCTTGAGGGGGATAATACTTTTTGTTTTTAAAACTCTGATAAAGATTACGTTCTACAGACACACAGCCGCTTTCTTTCTGTTTTCTTCCTTTCTTTATATTTGGGGGGGGGGTAGGGTGCGTCAGATCTTTTATCTGTTTCAACTTAAAATGGTACGGCCCCTGCCGCCGTATAGTTATCTTACGTACATACTTACATCGTTGCTGTTTCAGAAAGATACTGTGTTTCCCAAGTGCTGCCTCTCCCAGTCGTTATTCGATAAACCAATGCAATGTGCCAACAACTAGCCACACAGTAAAGTTATGAAACTGGATGTCTTGCATTTTAAACTCCAGTTGGGTTAGCTGATGTGGAGCGCATCTCTGATCGTGTTCCACATCACCTCTGCCCGTTGGCAGCAGTACAGTACGTCCAAAACGCCTGTACAAACAGCACCAAAGAAAATCTTCGGCGGATTTTGTATCGTTTTCTGGGGTCTCTTGAGCGTTGTTCTTCACCTTACCTATCGCAGAGCGTGGTGGCTTGATAACACGGCAATAGGGGGTGAAAAGACGGGAGGTTGATGCCTTTGCTTTTTCTGGTGTTATTGAAACCAACACATGTGTATTGTGTCAGAACCAGTCATGCCGTATACTAGCGAAATTACTCGTGGACGTATCGTGGGTGTGTGGGAGGCTGGGCGCACTGTTACAGCAATTGTAACAGCGGTGCATAAAAGTGTTTTTATAGTAAATTACTGGATAAAAATATTTCAGAAAAGTGGGGAAGAGGATCTAAATATTCGTCAGAAAGTGGGCACACCCCGTAAAACATCCACAGATGATATTCGTTTACTAAATTCAAATTACTCTTTTGTTATAATTGACTGATCATGTTTAGAAACTAGAGATAAATATGTATATGTATAAGGTTTACCGAATATGACACATATTATGGCAATAAAATTGGGTTATATTTTTGTCTATAATCCGCTCACGATCCATGCCTTAACAATCTCGGCTACCCGTGCTGTTTATCATCTATGTCATTCATAGATAGACGTTTACCTATTTCCAAACCAAGAGAGACTTTGCCATCTGCCCAGCGGTGCTTCTCTTTCCTGTTAATTTGTAACTCAGTAATATTTCGGAAAGTCTGTTATCTGTCATTCTTTATATATGTGCATACTAGTCATTTTTCAAATTGATTATCCTATATCTTAAGCTCTAGGCTTGTGTGTCTAAATTCTGTCTGATATTTTAATTTGGTTGCTCAAACAGTCAATCCTGCCACTGAACCTAAAATCCTCATCTATGCCCCTTCAATTCTTCTTTTATCGGAGCGATTCACTGCCCAATTTCCACTTGCATAAGAGAGCATACCAACAGCCATCATCTTGTAAAATTTAATTTGTGTACCTGTTTAACTTTTCAGTGCACGTCGTATGGTACACAACACAGTATTAATCTCGTGTGTTGCCAGCTTAAGTCAGCAGTAAACATTCACTTCATTTTTATTTCTCTATTACTGACCTAGAGGAAGAGTTGTATTCCACCCAACAATTCTATATAAACATTTCACTAGAAATACCGCTTTGATGTTCACTGAATCCACAAAAAGCATTTTTAGAGCACGGTCCGCGCGCGTGATGTGCGCGTGTGAACAGCATAACTCAAAAACGAAAAGTCAGTTAAATATCAAACTTGGTATTTAAGTTCAGCGTCTTTCAAGGATACGACACCAAGATTTGCAAGAAAATATGAAAAGAAAAAGAATATAGAAAAGGTTTTATTTTTTAGTTTCTCAAAAATAGTTCTAACGATTTTTATTAAAATGCCACATGTTAAAGACATTTGATCACAAATAAAAAAAATCTGACGTGTTACACTCACATGACTTTCTCTACTCTTGTACAAAGTATTTTTACAAACGCTTATTCTCCATCCAGTTCATGTTAATCGAGATAAACATTTGCAGACTCTATCTTATTGCTAATTTTCTTGTAGATGTAAGGGGAAAATATATTTACAAGGGCAATATAGAAATACAGTAGCCTTTAAGCACATACATATCTCTTAATAGCTGGTTGCTAGGTGCAGCACCATTCCCTTTGCCACAGATTATAACTCTTTGCATATCCAAGACAAAAAAATCTGATGTGTTACACTCACATGACTTTCTCTACTCTTGTACAATCTATTTTTAAAACGCCTATTCTCCATATGCTTCATGTTAATCGAGATATCGAGATGTCAATCTTATTGGTAATTTTCTTGTAGATGCAAGGGGAATATGGTAGCTTTTAAGCGATAGTCAAATATTTTAACGCTAGTTGCTATGTGGCGAATTCCATTCTCTTTGCATGTTCAGGACATAAAACAAGCATTATCTCGAAAATGGTTCACTCAACAAAAAAAATGTATATGACATAAATTGTGTATTTCAACGCGATCTACATTTTTTTGTGTAGTAAACTTTTGTCTATCTCTTATAATTTACCAGTTATGCAAAAGTTGTCCACAATGAAGAATACTTTTGGAGACATTCCCAGAAAATTCGAGATATACATTTCATTTCTCATGACATTATGTTAAGCATATGATATTTTCATCAAAATCGTTAGAGCCATTTTTGAGAAAATTAAAATTTTCGAAAAATGTTCCATGTAAAGGGTAGTCTGGGGTGGGGGGATTTTCTTGAAAACCTTCGTGTCGCATCTCTGGAAGATACTGAACCTAAATACCAAGTTTGGTGTTTATCCGACTGTTCGTTTTTGAGTTATGCTGTTCACAGACACACACACACACACAGACACACACACACACACACACAGACACACACACGGACATGTTTCCAAAAATGCGTTTTTTGGATTCAGGAGGTCTCAAAACATGTATTTCCGGTGAAATCTCGGTATCGAATTTTTGGGTGGAATGCAATACTTCCCCTACTTACTATACGTAGTAGAGAAAGTAAAAAAATCTGATGTGTTACACTCACATGACTTTCTCTACTCTTGTACAATCTATTTTTACAAACGCCTATTCTCCATATGCTTCATATTAATCGAGATATCGAGATGTCAATCTTATTTGTAATTTTCTTGTAGATGCAAGGGGAATATGGTAGCTTTTAAGCGATAGTCAAATATTTTATCGCTGGTTGCTATGTGGGGCATTCCATTCTCTTTGCATGTCCAGAACATAAAAAAATGAATAACGAATTTGAGAAAAAGTATAAGTATTGGAAAATTTAAGGGAATAACAAGCAATATCTCGCAAACGGTTCACTCAACAAAACAAATGTATATGACATAAATTGTGTATTTTAACGCGATCTACATTTTTTGTGTAGTAACATTTTGTCTATCTCTTATGGTTTACCAGTTATGCAAAAGTCGTTCAGAATAAAGAATACTTTTGGAGACATTCCCAGAAAATTCAAGATATACATTTTATTTACCATAAAAATATCTTAAAGCTATGATATTTTAATCAAAATCGTTAGAGTCATTTTTGAGAAAATTAAACTTTTCGAAAAATGTTCCATGTAAAGGGTAATCTGGGGTGGGGTGATTTTCTTGAAAACCTTCGTGTCGCATCCTTGGAAGATACTGAACCCAAATACCAAGTTTGGTGTTTATCCGACTGTTCGTTTCTGAGTTATGCTGTTCACAGACACACACACACAGACAGACACACAGACAGACACACACACGGACATGTTTCCAAAAATACTTTTTTTGGATTCAGGGGGTCTCAAAACATGCATTTCCGGTGAAATCTCGGTATCGAAATTTTGGGTGGAATACAATACTTCCCCTACTTACTATATGTAGTAGAGAAAGTAATTATATATTGCATTTTCTGGCAGTAGCCTCTTAATTACGCTTGATGCTGAATGACCTTGTTAATTAGCAAGAGACAGACAAAATCTTACCACAAATTATGTAAATCTCGTTAAAGCACGCGGTTAATGCTTTTATTATATTTATTTGTAGTGTTAATATTCTTAAATATATTTTTACTTTCTCTACTACATATAGTAAGTAGGGGAAGTATTGTATTCCACCCAAAAATTCGATACCGAGATTTCACCGGAAATACATGTTTTGAGACCTCCTGAATCCAAAAAAAGCATTTTTGGAAACATGTCCGTGTGTGTGTCTGTGTGTGTGTGTGTGTGTGTGTGTGTGTGTGTGTCTGTGTGTGTGTGTGTGTGTGTCTGTGAACAGCATAACTCAAAAACGAACAGTCGGATAAGCACCAAACTTGGTATTTAGGTTCAGTATCTTCCAGAGATGCGACACGACGGTTTTCAAGAAAATCCCCCCACCCCAGACTACCCTTTACATGGAAGATTTTTCGAAAATTTTAATTTTCTCAAAAATGGCTCTAACGATTTTGATAAAAATATCATATGTTTAAGATAATGTCATGGGAAATGAAATGTATATCTCGAATTTTCTGGGAATGTCTCCAAAAGTATTCTTCATTGTGAACGACTTTTGCATAACTGGTAAACCATAAGAGATAGACAAAATTTTACTACACAAAAAGTGTAGATCGCGTTAAAATACACAACTTATGTCATATACATTTCTTTTGTTGAGTGAACCGTTTTGGAGATATTGCTTGTTATTTGCTTAAATTTTCCAATATTTATACTTTTTCTCAAATTTGTTATTCATTTTTTTATGTCCTGGACATGCAAAGAGAATGGAATGCGTCACATAGCAACCAGCGTTAAAATATTTGACTATCGCTTAAAAGCTACCATATTCCCCTTGCATCTACAAGAAAATTACCAATAAGATTGACATCTCGATATCTCGATTAACATGAAGCATATGGAGAATAGGCGTTTGTAAAATTAGATTGTACAAGAGTAGAGAAAGTCATGTGAGTGTAACACATCAGATTTTTTGTTATTAGTTTGAATTTTAACATACTTATATTTTTTTCAAGTGGCAAGTCGCTATTCATTTTTTTCCTCATGGTCTTGCAAAGAGCATGGAACTTGAAAGTCATCACAGCAATCCGCGTTTTAAACATCTGACTATTGCTTTCTGATGTATCTTTCGTATAACTAAAAGGAAAATGGGTAACTGTATAATGAAGGTTTGTCTATTATCAAAACGTAGACAGAAGAATAAGATTTTGTTAAAATAGTTTGTAGAAGAGTGAGTAGAGAAAGTCATGTGAATACAGCACATCTAGCTGTCCTTTTAATGCATACCTACCTATCTATAATATTTAAAAAGAGGAAGTGCAGTAGCAGATAGATATCTCGGCAAGCGCTCATCCGATTTGAACCATATTTCTAATATGAGCTTATTATTATGTAAAATACAGGGTTACTCTAAAAGAAGGAGCAGAACCTTAAACATTTATTTCTAAAGAATGACAATATCTACATCACTGCATAGAGGAAAGTTCAAAGTTTCATTCTGAGAACATGAGCACTATTTGTTATGCATGACGACCATCTTCTACTAATTTCTTATAGCAATGGTAAATCTGTTTGACGAGACGGTTCTTTGTCGAACGTACAATGAAATGCACGCTGCACTGAAACAATGGATTCACTCTTTGCATACCTCAGCACCAAAACGTACTTTGTGGAATCGGCATTTTCCTGTAAACACTGAAAGGAACTAATAGGTGTGGGCTTAAAGCTTTGAACTTTCCTCTATCCAGTAATGTGTCGTATTTGTCGCTATTTATGTCACCCATTAGAAATTAATATTTAAAATCTGCTCCTTTTTTGAATAACCCTATATCAGGTGGTTCACACAAGCCGTACTTAGTTTAAGTTATTTTCTACCGGATAACGCGAATGCCAAAAGGTTTGCCTAAGCAGAACTGCAAAAGGGGATTCCATACCGACAGAGAGGAGACCGCTAAATGAAAGATCAATGCTTGAAAAATAACACTTTAACTGCTCTTACTAGTCCCAGAGCTCCTTCGGTAGAGTAACTGACTGCTATATGAGTGTTCCGGGTTTGATTCCCGGCTGCGCTCCAGAAAGTTGTGTTTAAACAAAAACATTCACGATATCCCCAAAGTCTGGCGGTTGAATGTGAGAGTACCTATGTGTATGTGTGTGGGGGGGGTGTTATCGGTTATTTAATAGCCAATTCGCCCATTAACAAGAATTCAAGATTGTCGTTTAACGCAAACCTAAGCACACGTGTTGTCATTTAGTTCTATGACAGTTGATCTACACTCGGTACAACATATTGCACCGCAAAGTTAACAAAATGAAACAAATTTCTATTTTTATTATATTTATGTGCCTACCTTTAAAGGTGCGTTAGAACTAAATTATTTTCTATTAGTGCATTATTATAAGCATGTGCAAAAACATGCCACCTCTTGGTGGACAAATTGATGTAAGGTTACTTTCTCTACCAGGAACAGTCGGCGGAGAAGGAATTGAATTCCACCCAAAAATTGGATATATAGATTTCACCGGAAATACATCCTTTTAGGCCCCCGGAATAAAAAGAATTTTTAGAAAAACCTCCGCGCGGACGTGTTTCTGTAAACACCATAACTCAAAATGACATGTCGGATAAACACCAAACTTGGTATTTAAGTTCAGTATCTTCTAAATATACGGCAGTAACATTTTCAACAAACACTTCCACCCTAAGTACTCTTTACACGAAAACTACTCTAAATGTTTTTAGTTTCTCAAAAATGGCCCTAAAGTTTTTTTATTTTAATACATTATATTAAAGATATTTACATGAGAAATAAAATGTGTGTTTTGAATTTTTTGAGAAATGGTCAGTGAAACCTCTTCATTCCGAAGTAATTGTGTATAAACTTGTATAACTAGTAAACTTTAAGCGATAGACGAAAACGTACTTCACAAAAAATGTATACTTCTTTAAAACGAACAATTTATTTTAAATAACTTTTTTATGACATAAGCCATTTCCGAAATATCCGTTATAAATGTTTCGAGTTGTTCAGTACCTTGACATTCTTTTAAAATCCTCTCCATATTCAGTTGTTTCTCGCAATTTAATGGAAAGAGAGTGGAATTTTAAGGCCATTATATAGCGTACAGTAGATTCTCACTATTCCCTTTGTATCTACAACCAAATGTGAGATGTAGACATTTTTGCAAAGGTTTATCTCGATTAAAATAAAGTAGATTGAAAAATAAGCTTTCATAGCAATAGTTTGTATATCCACTAATAAACTATAGAGGTAGATAAAGTAAAGTGAATGTAACATGATTTTTTTGTATAGAAGCCATTCATTTTTCAGGAAAGCAGCAGAATATGATGCTTTACATAAATAAAGAGAATAGTATGTTTCCAATTCTTTTTATGGCATTTCCTTAGTTGGATTTTTATATTTACAGGAATCTTACAAGAGTTAAATTCCGGGTGCTATATATATATATATAATTTTTTATTTACATTTACTTTATTGTTCTTAAAATTGAATTGAATATATATTAATTTTAAACAACTTCTAATTGAGAATTTAGTAGTTTTCCTGGCCATCCTGTCCTGTGGTACGTACCGTTGACATACGTACTATATGCAAATCGACTGGTAAACGAATTCCGACTGATATACAGTGCGTTCGAAGATCGGCCGGTCCGTTCCACGGCGGCATTGGGCTGGGTGAAGAGTGGCGCGCCTGCCGCCAGAGAGTAGCGCTGTAGCTACCGCTGACGGGTCAGTCCAGTTGGATCTGTCATGAAGGAAAGACGTCTGTGCGCGTGTTTAGAGTAAAATTGTATTCTCTAGTTGTTCGTTAATAATGGTTGAGTACACTTAGAACAACGTATTTTTCTGTATGATGTGTATGTGAAATACCCTTCTGCAAGAAGGTATCGTAGAGAATTTCAACATCGGTTTGCAGGTGTTCGAACTCCTAGGAGGTCAACTATTCATAACCTTATCAGGCGTACAGGATCTTTTTTGAACAAGAAACGTATTCAACAACACCGTGTGCTGACAGAAGAGAAGCTTATTGAAATAGGGGTCCAGTTAGAGCACTCGCCCCAAAAATCACCGAGACGTTTAGCACAAGAGGTTAACATTTCATGGACGTCAGCTTTTGTGGCAATGAAGCTTCTCAAACTTAAGCCGTACGAGGTAACTGTAGTTCATGCTTTACAACCACAAGATCCTGAAAGTAAGGTTAATTATTGCAATTGGTTTTTACAGTTCATTCATAAAGGCGATATGGACCCAACTTGAACGTTCTTCACTGGTGAAGCGTGGTTTACCATCAAGGTAACGTTTCTACTCGGAACAATAGATATAGGGCTACCGAAAATTGTTCATGAAGTTCCTCAGCTGCAAAAGTTGGCGTTGGGTGCGCGGTGAGTGTGCGAAGTATTATATGTTCCATATTTTTCGACACAACAGTTGATTCACAGGTTTATGTAAATTCAACTTTAAATGCTTTTTTTCCAAAACTAACAAGAAATGAAATATTGTGTGGCTGGTTTCAGCAGGATTCAGCTACAGCGCATACTGCTGCGAATTCTATGCATGATTTGCGAAATGTGTATGGTGACAGAATAGCTGTCGAGGATTGTGGCCACCTTGTTCCCCTGATCTATTTCCATGCGATTTTTATTTATGGGAAACGTTAAACAATAAAGCGTACTAATCAAATTCGCACACGTTACAAGAATTGAAGGACAACATCACCAGAGAAATACAGGCAATCAGTCAACATGTACTTTTGCGAGTAAACCAGAATTGTTTTCGGAGGTATAGAGAATGTATTCGCGTTGAAGATCATCAATTTCAATATATTTTGTGATGCAGGTAAGCCTTCTGTAAGTTACAGTAGTTAGTATCCCGTACCCATGACTTGCCGGTTGTTTACGTGCAACTCTGGGTGAAGGCGCGCCAATCCTCACCCAGACCAAGGCCGCCGCGGAGCGGTCCGGCCGATCTACGAACGCACTATGCTTGTGGGCAAAATATTTATGACTAAAAAAAAAAACCTCACCAAAAGAAAATCCATGTGACCAGTGCACCGCTATAATGGATCCTTCCGCCATTCGCGCCAGAAATAGTCATACTTTCATGACCATGTGATGAGTACAGGCGGCACGTAATGCAAAAAGAACAGGGTCCGACAACTTAAATGGTGATTAGCTATTCTGTTAGGGTTGAAGGTGATAAGATTAATAGTTGCAACAAAATAAACTTTTGCACATAATAACAACAATAATAATAACAATAATAGTAATAGTTAATTCTAAAAGAAACGAGCGTAAAAGAAAGTAACAGATATGCGATATCTTACATTTATTCGCTCTCTGGAAGAGGCACTTTATCAAATGTTGGTGGCTCATTTTTGAAAAAGAATTGAGTATTGTTACGTGAATTGCATTCTTGTCACATTTACACGCTTTCCGTTTTTCCCGGCTGTAACCGCTTTCCCATTTCAGATTTTTCTTTACGAGCACTGTTTATACTTGTACTCGAAACACCTGTGAACTCAGAATTTAATTTCACCATTTCTTTCACGGGAAGTGTTACATATTTCTCACATAACTTCCAATCAACTTCCAACACTCTTGTGTTTTCACCAGTAGTCAATGGTTTGCCCGCTTATGCTTTAGTTAGTCGACGAAAACGAAAATGCAAATCACCAACTACCATGATACTAGACAGAAACTGCTGATATCTGGCTACAAACAATATTCTGCGCATACCCGGATGTCAGGTACGAACATGAATTGGATGTTTGGACTTGCAGCTCTGTTTAACGGTACAAATTAGCGTTAATTAAACTCTTAAGAATTTGTGTAGAATATTATACCATTTAAGGATAAATTAATTCCAAAATTTAGATTATTAGCATGGTACTACTTTCCTGCACGCATTGCTAGTGTTGTACCACGGTACCACTGGCCACGTGCGTTTGTTTTGGCGCGGATCAACCTAAGAGTGAATGCAGTGTAGTTCCTGATACTTCGTCTCGCAACTAAAATGAAGTCGCGCCACTAAAATGGCGAACAGGAATTAGCGTCACAGCACATGTAAGAGCTGCGTAATAGTTTTTACGCACAAATTACATATGGAGGAAAAAAATTGTAGGAATGAAATCACAAATTAAACATGTCTTTATGGCAAGCTTAACAGTTATATCCACTTAAATTAATTACAAATTTAACTCGCAACAATCGCGAGAAAATTTGCCGACTGTTAGTGGAGTGTAATTAACAATGGAAGTACTAATTCTCTTATTATTCTGTACAGTTGAATAAAGAGCTCTATGAATCAACACAAAGCTTCAATTAAGCCAGTGCTTAATTTGAATGGAAACGCGGACACGCAGTAGTTTCACTTTTTACCGTGAGTTAACGATATATCCCCACTCTTTAAATGCATCGCATATCCGGAACATCGAGAAGATAACGGTTTCAACTATTCATTGTGAGCATTAAAACACACAACTGCTATGATTCTTTAATTTTTGGGAGGGGGACAACACTGCAACTACGTCATCTTCGACTACAGTTTCCAGGACCGTCTAGAATGAACGGACCTGACACTGGGTTCGAGATTGAGAAAAATGGCGGCGGTAGTTGGTGGTGATCCCTGAGGTGTTTACACTCGCAAACTGCTGTGTTGTGTTTCCGATGCCTGTGATTTATAGTATTTTAGTAACTGCGGCCGTTTGTAATCACATTAGCGAAGCAATAGTGTTTGAAAACCTTTATTTGAGCAATTTGGGAAACGGGAATAATCCCAGTCATGCGTTTTCACTGCCGTGTGCTTTCCAAGTGTTACTTATGTTTACTAATATATTGCATGTAGATTATGGCTACATTAAATGTAAAGTATAATTATACATTTTTTAATTTACCTACTTGAGAATGTAGTTTGTGTCACGGTTACTGTGGTGAAATAAAGAAATTGTTACAGTTTGGACGTATTGGTTGTAAGTATACTTAACCTAAAACATTACAACGCCATTATGTTTCCGGATGTAAATCGAATATTGATTATAATGAATAGAGGTGCAAATAATTGTGATAAATATTTTAAAATATGCTATATACAATGTTAATTTGAGTTATAAAATATATTAAATTATGTATATTTGTGAGATACAATAAAACAATTATGAGTATTTGAGAATGTTATCTATGTGTATAATGAGTTCCAGTTATTCTCATATACCGGAGTATTGCCATTCATATTTCCAAAAGATAAAGATTTAAAACAAAACGGTTAATATTCATAATTCGTAAACACTTTACGCCTTCGAAGGATTCACCTGTATGCATACATCGTTGTTTCCGACCTAGTTATAAGAAAGGATAAATTCCGTTACGGTGGTTCTTTTATAACGGTTCCAAGAAAGTGGTTAAACTGCAGAATGGTGCATTTCTGACAGTTTGTTTTAATTCAGCCATCGTATTTATGCTGTTACGTTGTTGCATGCAATACTGTAGATTGCATGAATGTTGTTTTGCAATGCTGTTTAAGGTTATGTATTTCATATATTTCACTTGCAGTGCTGGTTTAAGACTACTTATTTGTTATATTTCAGTCTGTTGGTGCGGACTCTCTGCAAAAACTAGTAAAGGATGCTATAAGTCGCTAAGTGGTATAGTTTTGAATAATTATTGCAAACTTATAAATGAAAAGCGTTCAGTGAAAGCAAAAGTAACCCTAAAGCTTCTAAATTTAATAGCTAATTACTGTAAACAACGCCATTTCGTGCCATCGAGTGTATATTTTGTGCATATAATATTGTGTAGATATGTACAGTGTGATTAACAGTGTAAATAGTCACATGTAATTTTGAGTGAACTCAATCAGTGTCAACCTCAATATCAACAGTTCTGTTTCATGCAAGTATTACAATGTTTGCAGTTTATAAAACTATGTCCTTTGTAATTTAAATAAGTAGCTGTAGTTTAGAAATGTTGTTAAGTTATAGCATACAAAACTGTAGACTGCATGAATGTTGTTTGAGGTTACATATTTCATTTAATGTTAAAATGCATTTAGTTTACTTAAAAGACAGCGTTTTTGTGCACAAAAGCATATATCTACACAAATGACATGTCACTGCACCACATTAATTGTATTTTACTGTGGAGAAGTCATAACTTGTAGACAAGAACTGATTACGGCATTTCCCAAATTCCCGCCACATACGGCCGCCATTTTGAATGTCAGTGTCAGGTCCGGTATCCAGAGGGTCCTGCAGTTTCATAAGTAGTTGAGTGTGTCGCGGTGTAGATGGCAGCATCTTACGAAGCTTCATAGCAACCTGTTTGTTTGTTTTTTTTTGTGGATTTACAGATTAGGCATAGTGAATATGGATTGGGCAACTTGTCACCCTCCTGCAAAAAACTATTTTTACATAAATGAATGTAATGGATTTCAGATTAATCTGGGACTCTGACAGTTTCCTTGAATTTGCGTTGATGATAGTTTGTTGTTATTTGTTGTTAACCGCTTCCGGAGAAATCACAAACTGCAAACTGTCTTTCTTGGCGCAAATCGGGAACTATAATAAAAACTAATCTGATTGTGGATGAGTATTTTGTTTGTTTGAACCATCGTTGACTATTTTACATAGGTTGAATTATGAGCAATTCTGAAATGACTCCAAAATTAAGTAAAATTTATGTAGGTCTAACCTCAAAATCTACTGAAGTAAATGTGAATATTGAAAGTGGGCATTCAGTATCGGTTGCTACCATAAATGTGCGAATATGGACATAAAGAAAGAAAGAAAAAGGTTATGTTAAATATCCACAATGTTGGGGCCAAAGCATGTAGAACGACTGTAAATCAAAGTACAATAGCTGATATGTGCAGCTGGTAATTTAAAAAAAAGAAATAATTGAGTTTTACTTATGGACGCTCTTTAACTACCAGGGTCCTTAGCGTCCCATTGGATATTGGACGTGAAAGATCGCAAATTTTGATCAGAGGCCTCTTTATCAGACGAGGTTCTTTTACGTGCCGTAAATCTTCGACAGGGACCACCGCCTTTAGTTCCCTCCCGAAGGTAGCCATGCTAAGGTTTCTTACGCCCGAAAAAAATTCATCGGTCTCCGCCAGGTTAGGTGGTAAATTAAGGCGTGATGAAGGTACAAAAGTGAAAGATTCTGAAGTAGACAAATCTCAAGAGCTATGCATTTCTAAAGAATGGACACAAGTGTTCAACTAGCTATACTAAGAAAGGCAATATCTAAAGACACAAATTTTGACTAACATTAATTGACCTAAAACAGAAGTAAGGAATCTAGAACCACAATTTTGGAAATTTTTGCCTTTTAACCAACATGAAGGGTTGTTTGAAAGTACTAGTAAAGTATTAACTTTTTTTGTTTTTGCTTATTATGCAGGGAAGAATTCCAGATCTTATTCAGAATTTCCTAACCATGTAAACTAACAAACTGTAACTGGCGTAAAGAACCAACAGCTGTACCATCCCATTCCATCATGGTAATATATATGATAGAATGTTTAAGTTTATTGCCCATAGACTCGATTACAAGTTTTGAGCATTGTCGAGTACAAAGATAAAAACTTAAATTACAGTTTAGAAAATATACGTGTTTGTTTACACTTTGTTAAAAGTATGAATATTGTGTACAAGTTCTTTAAAGCATTGTTAAGTACAAAGAAGAAAATCATTAATATTATATACAAGATTGTTTAAAAGATATTTTTACACTGTGTTTGAATCTAAAGCCGTTGCTTTCATATTTTACTTCAGTTGCTGGTCGGTTAAGCATATATAAACCAAATATAAAAGGATCTTTGTTTATAGATTTTAAATTATAAGTATTTTGGTGCAAGTCCAATTTACATCTTCTCTTGTGACCATGTATTTCACTATTTGTTTTAGGTTTGTGCAGTTCATTCAGATAGATTACTTTATATATGTACAAAGACACTACAGTAAATAGTTTTTCTCTTTTGAAGACTTCCTTACAGGACTCACGTTTTCCCATTTTGAACACTGTTCTGATGCATGTCCTTTGGAGTACTCGAACCCTCTGGATGTGGGTTTACTACAGCCACCCCATACTTCTAAGCCATATTGAATGTGCGAATAAATTAACCCATAATATATAGTTTTGAGAACGTTTATGTTACATATTTTTGCAAATTCTTTCAACAGGTACAGGCCTTTACTAATTTTTTATATAGGTTGTCAATGTGATTAGTCCATGATATGTATTTATCAACCTGTATCACTAAGAATTTGTGTGAGGGGATTCCTTTATCACTGTACCTGCAAGGTTAATATGAAGCATAGCATCCGTTTTCTTTTTTTTTAGTTCAAATTTAATTATATTAGCCTTTTCAGAGTTGTTCATGAGGCTTAAGGTTTTGAAAAGTTATATAAGATCAGATTTAGGTGGTGTTAAAGTGTGCATGTGTTTTATAGGTGTGAATGAGCTCCAATAAAGTGTAGCGGGAAATGGTCGTTGGACGACATTTGTAGCGGGAAATCGTCGTTCCAGGGTTGTTGTGGTCTCCTGCAGTGTTCTTCCTCGGCTATTGGTGCTCGTCGGTTGTTGCGTATTCCATTCCTAACTATATCTAATTATTAATTCTCAGGTTATAGTGGATGAGGCAAGTTTAAGAAATACACTGCAATTTTCCCTTAATAAATACATTTATTCACTATTGAAATAATTATGGGCGGCTAGCGTTTCCCATTATTATAATCCCACCACTTTAAATTAGTCAGGAGCCTAGCTATCTGCACACGCATTCCCATCCTTGTGCACCCATGTGCATCTGTGGCACCTCGTGTCGACGTGAATTCTTGAAGATCAGTTAGAGAGACAGAGTGGGCTCTGAGGCCTTGCCTGCCCTTATATACGGGAGCCTAGTGACGCTCACCTCTGCGTTAAAAAATATAACGACGTTTCCTATTGGCCCTCAGACCGCGTTACCTTAATATGTATGAGAATGTGTGGCTTCAGATCCGTGCACTTAAGCGCCATCTTGTAGCGTTGTGGAGCCAGTTACATATCTCCGTCTCTTTCTTTTCTCTATCTGTCTCTTTCTATTTCTCCGTACCGTTACCGGTTCCCTGCCTGTTGGCTAGGTGAAAGGTACGCTCTACTTAGGATTATGCTTTCTTGGAATTCTGCCAGCTCGCCCGTTTCTTCCAATCAGCTCTGTACAAATGTTATATGTTGAATATTTTAACATGTTATTGAATTAAAGTATTACTGTACAATTCTTATATGTATGGTTCCCCTTTCATATGTACAATTCCTATATATGTATAATGTATCCCCTTTCAAAAGCAAATGCAGAAACGATTGAGAACAAACTTCCGAAATGCATTTTCAGAAGAATGTTTACCTAAAAATTGAATTTGAGCATGTGCTGATTGCGTCGGTGTTGCGTTAGGAAAATATTCTGGTATTTTAGAGAGACTTCAGAAAGTACCCTAACTCTGTGGTATTGGATTAAATTGGGAGTGAGTGACTCAATTGAAGATGTTACAAACATGCTGTATTATTCTTTGTTAAACTGTATTCTACGTACCAACAGACCACAAAATTGCAGCATGCAGAGCAGCATATTGCACAACACCTTGGAGTGGAACTTCGGAAGATCAGCAAATAATTTTCGGTGCGCTATGTGATTTCCAGTTCCAGGGCAATAAAGGCGACGTGGAGTCATAGCAAGCCCTGGACGCACGTATTGTAGTCTGTTCAAAGGATATGTCGAGGAAGACTGTTGTTAGGAATTTGAAGATTTGCAGAAAATATTAATAGATTATCTGATTCTTTTCAGAAGGGAGGTGCCAAACCGGCGGAGGGCGATGAATGTTTTTCTGGGCGTAAAAATCCTTAGCATGGCTTGTTTCGGAAGGGAAGTAAAGCCGGCGGTCCCGTGCCGTAGATTTACGGCAAGTAAAAGAACCTTAAGCCTGATAAAGAGGCCTCTGAACAAAATTTCCGGTCTTTCACGCCCAATATAGAATGGGTCGCTAAGGACCACAGCAGCTAAAGAGCGTCCATAAATAAAACTTAATTTGATTGAATTTGTAATGTAATTTACTAAACAACATACCATAGGATTTCGTTCTCCCCCTTCTCTTGCTGGTTGGGTCTTCAAGTGGGGTTATTAGAAGAGTAAATCCGATGGTTGCGTATGTGCCAGCGCGTAATAATTCACATAAATGAAACTAATTAAGGGAGTATCAAGCGTTTGCAAACACAAGAAACAAAGCATTGGCAGTTTATATCATTCACTAAGGCCTGCGAAAATTTCCCAAGGATTTGAAGCAGCAATGTTGTAAGTATGAGGGGATAAGACCACTTACATTTGCCCCAAGTCAATAAGTAAACCAACTTCGGATTTATATTCTATTTATTTATTAACCGTTAGTGTATTTCCATAATTTGTATAACAATACATCGATATTGAATAATCAGTTATAAATGTTTACACTGTTGTACAGAACTAAAATATATCTTGCAAACCGTAAAACTAACAGATGAACTGAAGCTTGTCTAACACCCAGAATTGCTGACAAGTGAACATCTTGCTGTATCAGCGAAGAGCTGCACTGTCAGCAGGTGGATTATTTTCAGACGAGGATTCTAGGTCTTGACCTACAGAGTTGAGGGCCTCTTGTACTGTGTTTCTTACAGCATCCATGGACGTATCTATGCTTTTCAGACTGTTACTGATATTCCGCATCACAGCATGAATCTGCAACAAAAAATTAAATACCAATTTTAGTAATGAATCGAAGCTAGGTTTACAATTTTTTTAAGGTATATTACTTTTCCAGGGGTTTTCTACGATAAAAGAAGTATATCATTTCGCCCATAAATTAAAAAACAAGATGTTGTTATACTTGTGTTTATGTATTTAAGGTAAGTAATCATATTTAGGAAACTATGGGAATGTGGTATTTGTGCGTGTGTGCGCGCGTGGGTACCTGTGTCCTTGTGTGCATGCCTCACGAATACAAATTTGGTCATAATTCGGTTGTTTTTCGTGGACACAAGTTGGACATTTTTAAAAAGATTTCCTTGAACCAACCACAACTTCTAAAATTTAATTTTTTGTATTTCTTTAAAAAACGTTTTCATGTTTTAAAAGAAGTCTTCTCGTTCCACTAGCCATATGATGTCTAAAAGGTTTCGAAGCTTTCGTCATCGTTGTAATGATTGTTAAAATGCGATAAGCTTCAAATAATGACAAAAAATAAAGTTTATATCAAGAATTTTCCATAACATGACTTTTAAACGCCTTTAATTCTCCTGAAGATTCTTATAATTCGGAGATCATAAGTGGTAAACAAAACGTTACCATGGAGAACTGTTGAAGTTATGGGTGAGACAAGGTCTGTAATATTTTATTTTTGGAATAGTCAGCCTTCTGCTGCGGGTTTGTAATTTATAGCAAACTTGGGATTCATTTAAGTGAATTAATTCCATGTTATTAATAGGCTACCCACTAAATTGTAACATTAAAGATCAGACTAATATTAAGAGAAGCACTATAAGTTAGCATAGGATGAAATACTTTGTTTCATGACAATAGCTGATCAGTGGATAGATCAAATTGCTTCAAATAAAGTTTATTGTTCTTGTGAAAAATTACAAATGTTCAGAGAAATAGTAATTTCTGGCTTCTCAAACTAGAAGTCTCTCAGTTTCGATTAGGAGCTGTGCGTCGAATTTTTCATTAACCATAACACTAGTCTGCATGATATTGGAAGACTAAAAACTAACAAGTGATTCTAACTCACTTTTTATGCTGATTTCAGAACTGGTTTTAACTTTTTTCTATCACGTACAGTTTTTTCACAAATTCCCTTAAAAATATAGAGATATAAAGATATTGCTTCCGCCACTACACATAAAATTGAGCTTGATGAAGCAATTTGTAAGGGCTGTACCACAGGATGGACCCTGCTTCAAGTACCTTTCCAAGAAATTTCCCTTCATTACACAAGACGAATTAAAGGCTGGAATTTTTGTTGGTCCTCAAATAAAGAAATTGATGAAGCATGATGATTTTGAGAAGATGAATGAGAGAGAAATAGAAGCATGGACCGCCTTCAGACCAGTTACTGAAAACTTCTTAGGCAATAACAAAGATCCTAATTACAAGGCCATTGTCGAAACAATGTTGGAAAATTTCAAGAAGATGGGTTGTAACATGAGTGTAAAGGTGGTGAATTTTCTGCATTCACATATCGACTACTTTCCAGAAAATCTGGGACATTATAGTGAAGAACAGGGTGAACGTTTTCACCAAGATATTTAGGAAATGGAGAGGAGGTATCAGGGGAGATGGAATGAAACTATGATGGCCCACTACTGTTGGATGTTGAGAAGGGACAATCATTTCAAGGATCTGCAAGGAAGTCAAAGAAGAGAAAGTTTGAAAAAAATTAAATGAAACACTTTGGCTTCTTGTTTTGTTAAAATGTAGTCATGAAATAAATTAGGGGAGTTCTTGAGAGTATTCTTAAAATGCTTCTTGAATAAAAACTTCTTTGTGTGAAATGGTATTTGAATAGTTTTCTACGCTCATTAGTAAAATTTTCAAAAAATTTCTTCTTATTTTGTGTAAAAACCTGACGTGCTGGAAAAACACGGAGGTTATTTCTGGAATCAGCATAAAAACTTGACTCAAGAACACCTACTTTTAGGTACATGCACATGTGTGTCATCATTATTGTTGTGTGTTTGAGAGGCTGATGCTATGGAAAAAGCAGTAGCGTCTCTTGTATTATTAGTTAACAAAGGTGATACACTTCTTTCTGCACTTGTATTATTGTCATGCATTTGATTAGCATTTACAGAACTAGTTACATTTGTATTTACCTTTGGTACACTGGTACTTAAATTTTCAAAAACATTTCTGAGTTTATCTATTTCTTAATTACTTTCTTGTACTTTATCTTTAATTTCATCTATCATTGACTTGTATGCTCCTTTAATTGCATTTGCATTTGTTTTTGCCATTTCATGTATTTTATTGATTTCCCCTGTTAAATCTATTTGTACTTGTACTAGATCTGCATTTGTATTTTCTACCATTGTTTTTAATTCTTCACCTTGTTTATCTAACTTATTACGAATACCTTGTTTAGTATTAATAATTTTCAACTCCATTTCAGTTATATTTTTATCAATATGACTTGATAATTCATGTTCTAGCTGATTGCAACCTTTATTTACTTTTAAATCTATATTTTTTGAAGTGCTTTATAAGATTGTTCTAGTTTTATTTCTAACCTTATACTTTCAGCTTTGCTTTCTTTCATACAATTTTCTATTTGTTTAGCTAGATCAAACAAAAAGTTTGAAAATGCAGACTAGTGATAATAATTCCCTATACTCGCAGAGTCTGGGCGTAGGAGTGTGAGAGTGTTTTAAAAGTAAACATTAATAAAAGTAAACGTGAAGAAAGCCTGCAACTCAGCTAGTAATAACACCACCACCGTCAGTTGTTTGTCAAGTCAAAGCCCCCGATATGCCTCTAGAAGTTAGAGGCTGTACATATTAAACAATAGAAAAATTAATATTTTCTGGAATTTCAATTACATTTTCAGAAATTAATTGTTCGGACTAATGCTAATGTGCTTGGCAGCCATGGGAGTTGGGTGTTTTTGAATATTTGTATCTTTCAATAGAAAAATGAAGTAAGCTGGAGTGAGAATAAATCTGGAAATAATAAAGGATGAAATAGATTTTTGTCTATCGAAATTAATAAAATGGAATATTTCAAAAGGAAGAAGAATGAATCAAAGAACAGAAAATGAAATAAAAAGATGGTAAAAGAAATTGTCTTCCACAAAATTACAGGATTGTATGCGTCAAAAAAACCTCTCGAAATTTCAGGATCTAAAAATATATTGTATTATTTTAATTTCAGTAATCCTTTTTATCAAAAATAAAGAGTCAATATTTAAAGGCGATATAATTATTGAAGGTTTAAAGTGGAGTTTTACAAAGTGAAAATACTTTATACGAAGTAATAGGCCCACAAAAATACAAATGAAACAAGAGATGGCTTTAATAAAAGGAAATGTAGAATGAGTTTAGAAGAATAAAAGATTATAAGAAGTTTAAGTGGTTAAATAAATGAAAAGGGAAAAATAAAAGGAAGAATGTATAAATGGTATGAAAATAATAAAAGCAACCAAAGGCAATTAAACTGTAATAACATACAGTACTGGATAATGAAATAGAAGAAGAAGAAGTTAATCTGCTGAATAATAAAATATGGTTGTGTTACACGTTAAAGTGATCCTGGTTATCTCAGGACGTCATTAAACAAGAAGAGGAAGGAGGAAAAATTAGTATCGTCTAAATAGTTTGAGTTTTTTTTTAATAATGGGGGGTCTTTAACTGCTATGGTTCCTTAGCGTCCCGTTCTATATTGGGCGTGAAAGACCGATAATTTTGCTCAGAGGCCTCTTTATCAGGCTTGAGGTTCTTTTACGCGCCGTAAATCTACGACACGGGACCACCGGCTTTACTTCCCTTCCGAAGGAAGCCATGCTAAGGATGTTTGCGCCCGAAAAAAAAATCTAACTTCCTCCGCCGGGCTTGAACACTCAACCTCGGGAGGTTCATTTAAAAGTGTGTGTATTCAATACAATACAAGCATTTAGTAAGTGACTTAGTAATATTATATTCAGTGTCTTTCATTCAGACTGTGGCCACCACACGGTTGCTAGTGTGGCGGCCTCCACAGCTCGGACTCCCGTCGAAACCATTACCTATAACATCTCCACAATAAGGCACATGCCTTATCATAAGGGATGTTTAAAATTCTATCCTTCTCTATCCACACATTTCTGGCATTTTCTGAGGAACTTTTCATTCACACTCGAGAGTTCAATATCCGAAATTAAGTGAATTTTTCGTCCGATGACTTTTTACAGTTCCTACAGTGTATGGTTGTTTGTTGCATAACGTTATTTTTTATATCACCATCAGAGTCGGGTAAATTTCTGTAATTGAATTTTTTAGCGAAATTATAGAGCAATTGACGAATGCTACGATTACGCTGTTGGTTTGAAATGGTGTGGTTCTTTTGGTTATAAACAGAAATCTGGTTTAAAACCACTTAATATGAAGTTCAAATGGTTCAGTTGAGTGGATTGGCGATATTAATGAATGGATAAAACAGAAATACAGAAAGGGCGCAATTTTGTGCACGAGGCCCTTTTATTAGACCTGTGTATCAGGTGCAACAGTAAGATTTTGAAAGTTACAATTCCCTTCTAACAAAAAGTATCACTAATGAAATATTAAATATAGTGCTAATATTTGGTTCCACAGATTTCGTAGAAAAATTCTGATGTGATACATTCACATGACTTTCTCTACCCTCTATCGTTTATTTTGAGGCAGTATTTTTAACACTTAAATGATTTCAGTCTAGTTATATAATATGTAAATTCAATAATAGCCCGCCTTGAAGCAATATGTGTATGTAATAATTTGTAAAATGTATGTAACAATCATTGTATATACTTTTATTATTGTATCCATGTGTTATAATGTTATGTGAATATATTACGTAATTTAATAATGTAGGAGCTGTGAGAATAATAAGTTAAAAGTTGCTATCAATGAGGTAACATTGAGTCAATAATGAGTAAGAAAGTTTAACAGTACTACTTGTGATTCTTGGAGTAACAATAATGTAATTTTAGTGACAGTTTATAAAATAGCCAATCAACAACCAGAAAAAGCTTTAGTTAAATGAAGGTATTCTATTGGAGTAGGATTAGCCAATCAGAAACTAAAAAGGAGAAAATTTTACAAATTTAGAGTTCAGTTGCCTGCAGACTAACCAGACGCAAAAAGTGTCCTCAAGAAATATAATATGTATTCGTGTGAGACAAAAAATAAGTTTACGTGTTAAAAAGTGCAAGTAATTCATAAAAGAATCTCACAGCTCTCTATATCAGTGAAATGTTATTTAAATCGTATCAAGTATTAATAAA
Source organism: Deroplatys truncata (assembly GCA_030765065.1). Classification (NCBI taxonomy): domain Eukaryota; kingdom Metazoa; phylum Arthropoda; class Insecta; order Mantodea; family Mantidae; genus Deroplatys; species Deroplatys truncata. The sequence continues at coordinate 162,991,940 of CM060983.1, forward strand.
AGAAGTGAAGTAAAATTATAATCTGTGTAAGCCTACGTTCTTTTCGCACCACAACCCTACTAAGAGAAACTGTCTCTAACAATAATACTGACGCAGCCGAAGCAAACATAAATATATAATATTTAAAGAAACAGTCAAATTACAAAGTAAATATTTTTTTTTAAACTTGGGACAAAGGCCACCTGAAAGTACATTTGGGGCGAAGGCTACCGAAAACTGTTTATTATACGTGCGGTTGCAACTACTACAAGTTCGGCTCCCCAACATTCGAAATACAATACAACTCCTTCAATACGACCTACTTCAAATTGACGCCCAAAGCGTGTTGTAAATAACATTAACAAACGACCTACTTCAATTTGCTGGTCAACAAACTATTCTTAGTAAAGTTTATTTTTCTTTCTACTACATTTTAATCCAAATAAACCTTTGCAGAAATAGCTGCATTACACATTTCGTTATAAATACAAAGTCAACAGGGATAGTTAAATGTTTTGGAACTGGAGACTATATACTGGCCTTAAAATTCCATAGTTTCGATGCAATCGCGAGAAACAGCATAATATTGATAGGGCTTCAAGAGAAGGGCCAAGTATTGAGCAATTCGAACCATTAATAACAGATATCTCAGGAATGGCTTATACCACAAGAAGCTTATTTGAAATAAATTCTGTGTTTTAAAGAGATCTACATTTTTTGTGTAATACGTTTTCGACTATCCTTTAACGTTTACCAGATATACAAGGTTATACAATACTTCTCTACCGGATGAAGAGGACTTCGCAGGCTATTCCCAGAAAATTCAAGATAGTGTTTTATTCCTAATGTAAGTATTTTTAATATATGGCATTTTAATAAAAATCGTTATAAATATTTTTTAGAAAATAAAAAATTTCTAAACATGTTCCATGTAAAGGGCTGCTTAGGGTGGGGGGATTTTATTAAAAACTTTAGTGTCGCATTTTTAAAAGGTACTGAACCTGAGTACCAAGTTTGGTATTTATCAGACTTTTAGTCTTTGAGTTATGCTCTTCATACACACACATGGACCTTATTCTAAAAATGTTTTTTACTCAGGGGGCCTCAAAACATGTGTTTCCGGTGAAATATCATATCGAATTTTTGGGTGGAATGCAATACCTTCTCCACCTGCTAAGCCCACAATTGTCTTCGGATCGCATTATCATAATGAAAGCAGATTATTTAATTTGCAGGACAAACAACAGTTGATTTCTGTTTATAACAGTTTAAACACCTTATACTGATTCCTCATCCGATGAAAAGGTATGTCTTGATGATTAGTATACTTCTACAGCATCACCACTATATCTAATGTTCCAGTGCACTGAAGCGAGTTTTTCAGTTGTAGCTGGAGACAATATTTTTCGTACCTTAGTGTGGATTCTGCTATTGGCGATCCAATTGTGTTCACTGACTGCCGACGACTGTGGATTGTTAAAATCTCGTGAAGCCGGGGTACAACGGTTGCTTATTACATACACGCTCCACCATGAGGCTGGAGAGATATGTTGTTGAGATGCACATCAAATACTCTCGTTTGGGGGGGGGGACTTACACGAGCGCGAAATTCCGTTAGATTAGTCACAACAAACCCGGTGTCAAGAATGATTTGATGTACTCCAATGTTTGACGTCCCTCAACAACATTAGGAACCGCTCCTTTGTAACGGGGGATCTACAAGATTTGCTGCCGCATGGAATACCCTGCACGTAAACACTTTCCTATCAGCCACGACAGTTCTAACAGCTAATTGGTCTTCAGCAGAAATTAATTTACAATCCTTCAACACTGAATCTACATGTGTGGAAAGCTCAGAAAACAGCTCATTCACGTCTGATAAAGTGGCGTTGTCCCCTTCCACTCTAACGATAGCTTCAGACATAGTAGACACACAGCTTCCTCTAATTCTTCCAAGTCTTCATCCAAGTCTCATCCATCACATCCGTGTATTGTTTTACTATGCGGCTTCAGTGAAGCTATAAGCCCGCAGAGTTTATTAATCTCCTGAAGGGACATGAATGAATGAACCAACGAATCATTCAATATGGATCTCAAAAGGTTCTTTTTGTTCCCTTAAACCGCAAAATTTGGGCTGTTACTATCTTCAGTTCCGTTAGGCAAGCATTAAAAACCTTTACATATGATAATTTATTCTGGTAAACTTAAAATTCATACAATTTAATAAGGACAAAGGCCGCTCGCAGAAAATTCAAGATGTAAATTTTGTGATGTTAATATCTCAAACATATCGTATTTTAATCCAGATCTTCAGAGCCATATTTTGAGAAAATAACAATGAAGAAAGCTTTTCCACGTAAAGCTTAGGGCGCAGGATTTATAAGAAAATCTTCGCCTGGCATCCTTAAATGAAGTCGAATAATAATTTCTTCTATTCAAGTACGAAATTTCATAATGATCAGACTTTTCGTTTTTGGCTCATCGAGGTGACAAGACAGGCAAGACAGAAACACTCGCGCTGACACTCGCAAACATAAAGAGATCTTTTTTTTTTCTTTTTTTTTGTAACAATCAGCTTTCTGGGATCAGAGAATCTTAACCATACGTTTTTGGTAAATACCGAAATGGAATTTTCGGGTGGAATGTAAATACTTCATTTACCAGTGATAGGGAAAAAAATGTTTTCTGGGCCATTCTACTTACATTCCGAGTGTAATCTACTAGAAACCTTATTTGAAACTTGAAGATACATCTTGAAACGGAGTAGGAGCTAATAAAAACATAAAAGAGCTGTTACCTCATTGGTTATCTTGCTAGTAGTACCATCGTCGATAGCATTGCTGCTATGTGGAGCGCTGACTGTCCTTAACATTCCATGGTGCAGTACCTGTAATCCAACATAAACAGAAATAAACAAATTGCTCACTAATTCCAAGAGAAATGTAGCAATAATGTAGTATGTATCAGCTATGTTAGCGTTCCTTTAAAACCCTTAAATAGGAGCTGTGCATTTCAAATGGGGATTCTTAAGACCTTTAACTATGGCGTTCTACTGAAACATATAACAAGCTTTTGACTTATTTTGAAACAATATCAAATAAGGCAGCGCATTGGTGTCGTTGTTTACATTAGTAGCACTGTGTTTATGGAACGCTCTAGTAAGGTCGCACCTACATTGGTTGCTAAATTATCCCGGATCTTTTGCCTGGATATTATATCAGATAAAATTGTATTCCCATATCCTAAAGTAACTAGAGAATTTTCTTGAAGAAATACGGTCCTTATCTTCCTATTGGTGCCGATAAACAAATATTCGTGATATAAAGATTTTCTTCGGCCTCAATTTTAGAAACAACTATTATTAACACTGTTTAGTAATCGCTTTAATGTGGAATATGCCTGAATGTTGTTGAAGACTTAGATATACATGCCATTGTTTAAAGCGTGACTTTTCCCACCTTAAGAGTGGCTAACTTTTTATAATGCAAGTTATGTGCCCACCGCTTGTTACTACTTACTGAAACCCTACATGCGTAGTTTCCATACATACAGTGGTCTATTAAGACGAGTGCTATCAAAATACGAGCCCAAGTCCATGAAATCTATAATGAGACTCCGTAGAATCGTGTGATTTAAAAGCGTAATATTGTGGCTATAAAAGGCTGAAATTCTAAATTATTTTTCTCAGAATATTATATCCCCGATACCTACTATTATTGAAGATTCCATGATCAATCTCCTGAAGTAGAGAAACCGAAAACTAAAGCCTCGTTTGTGAATAAGCTCCCTAAGATAATGCAATACGGAAATTCAAATTATTTTCTGATATTTGCAAACTATACATTAGCGTTGGAAGTGTATCTTTTGAATTAAGCCAACATCTGTGACTTACACAGGAGAAATTATACATCTGAAGCTTCTTTTGTTATTGAATTTTTGGAAATTTCACTCGTTTCGCCATTTTTATTTTCTCTACTACGTATAGTAAATAGGGGAAGTATTGCATTCCACCCAAGAATTCATACCGAGATGTCACCGGAAATACACGTTTTGAGGCACCAGGAATTTAAAAAAAAACACGAAAAAGTCCGTGTGTATGTGTCTGTATACCGCATAACTCAAAAACGAAAATTCGGATAAATACCAAACCTGGTATTTAGGTTCAGTATCTTTCAAAGATGCGACACGAAGATTTTCAAGAAAGTCGGTTACCCCAGACTACCCTTCACATGAAACATTGTTCGAAATGTTTGATTTTCTCAAAAATGGCTCTAACGATTTTGGTTAAAATCTCATATATTTAAGATATTTTCATGCCAAATAAAATTATCTTTAATTTTCTGGGAATGTCCCCAAAAGCGTTCTTCTTTCTGAATGACTTTTGCATAACTGGTAAACCTAAGAGATAAACAAAATTTTTCTACACAAGAAATGTAGAGCTCGTTAAAATACACATTTTTTTCGAGTGAACCATTTTCGAGATAATCCTTGTTATTTGTTTGAATTGTGCAATGCTTATACCTTTTCTCAAATGGGAATTCGTTATTCGTTTTTTATGTCCTGGACATGCAAAGAGAATGGAATGCTCCACAAAGCAACCAGCGCTTAAAATATTTGACTATCCCTTAAAGCCTACCATATTCCCCTTGTACCTATAAGAAAATTAGCAATAAGATAGTTTCTGCAAATGTTTATCTCGATTAACATGAAGTAGATGTAGAATAAGCGTAAAAAGAATTGGTAAGAATAGTTTGTACAAAAGTAGGGAAAGCCATGCGAGTGTAACACATCAGCTTTTTGTTCCAGTTCTCCTAGACGAGTGTAAGATTTTGGAGTTTCCTTTGTACGCTCCTTTACTAATGTGTTTTTCATGGGGTACTAATGCGCATTATGCACAAGTATTTTTTTACTTTGTGCTCCACATTCCAATATTCCCACTAATAAACGGAACTGAATGGTCGATAGGCTGTTTTACTGGATTAATAGTGCGCCACTCAACGTTCAGTTAGGGTCTCCATGTAATATTGGAATTAATAAACAAACACCAATTACTATATTGGCATATTGACATGGACAGCGCATTGGCAGTACAAAATAATAGTAATAAACAGTGAATGCTGTGCCACATGGGTTTTTTGTTACTGGATTTAGAAGTTTCTCACAATTAGGTGGTATTAAATAAAAATTTCTTTCGTAAAATACCATCTTCATGCAATGATTAAAGGGGTAAAATATTCATTCAACTGATGTAACGTGAGCCGAATATGGTATTCTAATTTGTATTTTTGTACTGTTTAATAGTATTTTTGTGTTACAATATTCCAACATTAGATTTCTTTTTGTATAAGTTTGCAAAAGTGATGAAATAATTCATTTAAAAAATTCCGCGTCCTTCAACTGAAGGCTGCTGTGCATAAAACTTGCAAGATACAAAGTATTAAAATAACAAATAGAAAGCTAAATAAGTGATTACTAAAACAGATTAAGCTAATATGTGTGTGTGTGATATAAAATTGTTGAATGTTTTCTTGGTTCATAATTGAACTTATGAGTAACAGATCTGAAATTACAACAATAATCTCTAGAAATAGACAAAATTGTTTAAAATGTTGAGAGATGAAATTAGGCACAAATGATTTTTTAAAATGAGAATTGAACCTATAATCGCGCTAAGAGTCACCTTTTTAATGACTGCATTTTTTAACTGAACTGTTGTGTAGAATGGTAAAATAAACAGGAAATCGTTCCTCTAGCTCCTGTCAAGGGTTAAACAACTTGGATTAAGATTAATTATATTTTTAAGTGATATTTTTATTGATTAGTGCTGGGGTCTCCAAACTTTCGAGTCTTAGGGCCGTACTATTACTCCAGTAAGTTCAAGGGCCAAAACCGTTTTAATTTTCCTGGCATTATCTATAATTTCTAGAGTAGTCGCCGAGTACGCGCCCTGAGCGAGCATACGCTTGCTAAATTCGCTAGTTCAATTACTGTTGTGTTTTGTTACGATCGTGACACTTGACGACATCTGGTGCTCAAAAGCGGTTTGAGAGAGTGATTTCCCGTCGATATTGCAAACGAAGTTTTGAGTGCTTTGAAGAGAAATTTTGATGCTCGTTTCTCAAACTTTGATGTCATTGTGAATGAAATTAAGATTTTTCAAAATCCTTTAGATACTGACATTCAAACCCTAGGCCCGGAACTTCAAATGGAAGTTATTTATTTACAGTGTAGTGATATCTATACGAGTAAGAACAAATATCAAAACTCATCTTTGTTGGAATTTTATAAATGTCTTCCACTGGTACAATTTGATAATTTGCCTAAATTTGCTCGTGGGCTGTTTTCTGTTTTTGGTACCACTTATTTGTGTGAGAAAACATTCTCCAAAATGGAGTACACAAACAATGTTTACAGATCTAAGTTAAATCTCTTTTAATAATTGGTACAAGTAAAATTGGTCCACAACTACAAACTATTGCCTGTGGAAAATCACAATTACATAAATCACATTAGTATCCCTTACAAGTGGACACCCGCGTTAAGTTAGCTTTTCCGTTCCTGAGGGATTGCTAGGATGCAAATCATATGTGTGATTTAGAATATATACAATCGAAACATCGATATGCATACATATACGATACTCTTTACCCCAATATGACTACCGGGGGTGAAACCACGGGATGTTCACTCCTTTATAAAGCTAGTGCGATGCATTTCCATTATTTTTTAATTATTATGCTTAAGTTAAATTTGCTGCGTGTTATACTTGTAATAAAGCTTTACCTAGCAAGTAAATAAAACGGAGTTATATCATTCTGTGTTTTTTTTATCCAACTTATCACAGCAACATCAGCAATAAGCCATTAGCTGCCGCGGGTCGGATTGATGACACTGGCGGGCCATAGTTTGGAGACCTATGGGTTAGTGTTTAAGGTACCTACTGAAGGGTACAGTTCCGTTTTACCCACTGTTATCAGTTCGGAAAGAAGGAAACGGTAATGTTAAAAATTAAATTGAGTTTAATTTATGGACGCTCTTTAACTGCTGTGGTCCTTAGCGTCCCATTCTATATTGGGCGTGAAAGACCGGGAATTTTGCTCAGAGGTCCCTTTATCAGGCTTGAGGTTCTTTTACGTGCCGTAAATCTATGACCAGGACCACCGGCTTTACTTCTCTTCCAAAGAAAGTCATGCTAAGAATTTTTACGCCCGAAAAAATCTATTGCTCTCCGCCGGGTTAAACGTAATGTTGAACAAACCAATATTAGCAGACGTTTCTTACAAGAATATGACGGCATGCATACCTAGTCGCACCCTTGTTCCAGGAATACGCCGCTTTTTTGTTTTGTTTTTTTGTTTGTTTTTAATGCAAATCCAAGAGTTGATTGGATGGATGTTTTAATTAAAATATAAGCGAAGAATACTAGATATGACCCAAAAGAGAGCTTCTTGCTCATTTTAATGCGAGGGAGGCATCCCACAGAATTAATAGTTCGTAATTTTAGGTTTTTTGAAAACAAATTGATAAAATTCTCTATTTTATAGAGCTCTCGATGACAAATATGGCTTAAAAACGTTATTAAAGTAAAATGTGATCGACAAATTACGCATATTTTGCAAACGGAAAACCCCCAGTTGCTATTGTTTTAGATATTCTTAAGAAAACGAGAAAATGCTTGTAAAGCAAAGTTTCTGTGAAACATATACAAATATCGTTTTAAATTTCATGTCACAATCTTTCCCGCCTAACAAAATGAGCTTACCTGAAACAAAACCAGAGCCAGTAAGAAAACTGGTGCAACCTTGAACGCCATCTTCTCGAAACCTCCTCACTCACTGTGATGTGCAGAGAATGTGTCCACTTTTTCTGATGGAACGTTTCCAAGTCGCCTTGGTTGAATTGAAATTGAAGCTTTTTAAATCATGCGATTTAATATTTGTTACTGAGAACGTTATCTGCAAAAGGCTTATCGCCATTAGTTAAGTGCTTGAATAGGGGTCAAATTTATTTTATTTTGTTGCAATGTGTAATGATCCTACAACGTTTCCTGGCCAACTCAGAGCTAAAGCAATTGAAATGTATTTTTGTAAGGTTCTCTCACCAGATAGCAGGACTGTTCCAGTAGTGGGCTTATAGTTTTTGTGCGTTGTGTTTACAGGAGGATTAAAGATACATTTTTGCATAATTAAATGTATTTAGTTGGTCCCGTAGCGCAATCGGTAGAGCGTTGCCTGCTTTGCAAAGGATACTAGGTTCGATTCCTAGTTGGAATTGAGAAATTTTCTGTAACAAGATGATTTCTCGGTACGCCCGGTTTTGTTGTGTGAATGTGAGTGTGTCTAGATGAAGAGAGTTGAATAATAAATTATGGGATATTAGGTTTAACGATTTTTGCAGTGTTGGAAGGAAGAATGTTAAATTGAATAATATTTAACTCCTTATTTCATTTGTTTACCATTTGTTTATTTAATAATAAAATAATTAATAGTTAACATATTCGCACGTGGCTTCAGGACTCCCGCTGGTCAGGTACCTGAGCACAACATCGTGTGCACATAGTATGACAAATACAAATGCGCATCTCTATAGCGTAAATAGGTACCACAAAGGAGGGAAAATAATGCGTGTATTTGCTTGGTTGTGAGCGTCTTCTCTCCAAAAGTGAACGAGAAAAACTATTGTGTAGGAAATAGATAAAACTTACGGTCTTAAAAATGAATCTTGAAAACTTCGTGGAAGATTAAGTGAAAATAAACATGAGCTTTAATTAAGTCTGTATAAGTAAATGATATAATATTATTACTAATGGAGTGTTTGTATTTTAATGTTGTTTATCGGAATCAATCGTTTATTGCCTGTTATTAATTTTGTTGTTTTTCTGTACGTAATAATCGTTCAGTGAACCCTGAAGTATTTAGGAACAAACGTAAATGTAATCACGACTCTTAGCAAACGACCTAAATTAATCTGCTCTCCAGTATACACATTAATTTTCTTTGAACCCTTTCTAATAACACAACTAGAAAATGTTTTACCTACATTTCATTATTTAATCAACTCTCCGTTTTCTATCTGGTTGTTTTAATATGCCGACATACTGTGTATTAATTACTACTACTACTACTACTACTACTACTACTACTACTACTACTACTACTACTACTACTACTACTACTACTACTACTACTACTACTACTACTACTACTACTGCTACTGCTACTGCTACTGCTACTGCTACTGCTGCTGCTGCTGCTGCTCCTGCTCCTGCTGCTGCTGCTGCTTGAGGTGTCTTCCGAGGTGTAGGAATACCATGTTAGCCTCTGGTTCCCGAGATCGAGGGTTCTAACCCGGCAGAGGGTGATTTTTTTCGGCGTAAAAATCCTTAGCATCTGTGTAATGCAAAGCAGCCGCATCCTTCTCACTGAATTCCAAGAAAATTTATAATGAAAACTTTTAGGTTAAAAGAGAAGTGCACACACAGATTGTTTTGAAAGGGAGTTTAAGAATGTAAGTTAAATAAACTAATATCCTTCAGAGTTATAAATAAATAAATAAATAAAGAACTTATTTATTATTTTATACTTTATTTGCTTCATTACCATTATTCCTTTGGAAGGAAAGTAAATCCGGTAGTCTCGTTCGTAGATTTAGGGCACTGAAAAGAACCTCAAACCTGATAAAGAGGCTTCTGAGTAAACTTTCTGGTCTTTCACGCCCGATATAGAATGGGATGCTAAGGACCATAGGTAGTAGTTAAAGGGCGTCCATAAATAAAATTCAATCTTCTACTACTACTACTACTACTACTACTACTACTACTACTACTACTACTACTACTACTACTACTTCTACTACTACTACTACTACTACTACTACTAGCAGCATAGAGGTCAAGTTTTTCGTCGTGACACGCTTATCTGTGTGCGCAGTAGTTGGACAAGTCCACTTATCTTCTGGGAGGGTGTTGGGTCAGTAGTAACAGAGAAGCAGGCACGTACACAACGTGAGATAAAGTAATATCACCACGCGTTCGAATGAGCATGAGCCAGGCGTTATCCCTGCCCTACACTACCTTCTCCTCTGCATTTCTGCCGTGTCATGACGACAAAATCGACGTGTACCTTCCAATGGCAATGCAAATGCATCATTCACTATATGAAGAAACACAATATACTATAGTATGTTGTGTTGATAATGGATTCTTCCGATATTTCTCCTTCGTTTCAAAGGTAGATAAAACCATCACATAGGGACCTTAAGGACACATTATGTTTAGAAACTCAACAATTGACGGTGTTGAGATCAAGTATATACAAATCACTGTGTGATGATGGTTTCAAATTGTTTGAATAGAAATTCAAATTGTGAAACACTTTGTTGGGGAAGTTCAAGTCGGAATCATACGAGCGTCGGTAAATAAACATTTGGACAACAAATAATAAACACTCATAGAAATGTTTTGTTTATCTAAGTTTCTCAAAGAATTCCTCCTGGCACTGTATACAGCGTTTTAACCTCGAACAGCCGTTGCCAAACTTTTTCGACAAGATTCTGTATTGCGCAAACCCCCTTTCAAAAACAAAGGGGCCACACTTCTCTTTTAACCTACAGGTTTTCATTGTAAAATTAATTATTCACTTCTTTCTTGGAATTAAATGAGAAGGATGCGGCTGCTTTGCATTACACAGAACTTTGAACTCAGGAACCACGGAAGTTAGATAGACTCTCATATTTCTTTCGGCAGGAAGTTTCTGTGTTTATTTTTTAAATAACCATATATACATTCGCACAAATATGAGGACGATAAACGTAATAAAGCTGTTGTGGCTTTATTCACTAGCACTGGAAACTCCAGTTTTAAGCTTAACCAGAAATCTATCAGTGAAAAACATTTATAACGTTTCTATATCTAAAAATCAGTGGAAATTTCCAGAAGCTGCTCTTTTTCGTTTTCACTTAATGTGGATTCCAAAATTATTGGCTCTTCTAAGAGATTGCGAATCCAGTTATTATTGCTGTACAGAGCCAGGAAACAGTCCAGGAAAGCTTTTCCAAGTTCCTTCAAATATTCCTTAATCGCCTTCTTGATAACTTCGTCCAAAGAAATATGATTTTCTACTAGAAAATCGTGAAGGATGTCAAAGTACTCATTTTTATTAGTATTTAAGCATATTTCCCAAAATGTAAGCTTTTAATGAACGATTCGATACAATGTTGCACAGCACAAACGCTTGCGTATGGCTCCTGTAGAGAGAAACTTAAACCGTTTATTTTTTAGAAAAGTCTGCCAAATAAGCGAAAGATTAGAGTCAGATTATGTCTTCCATGTACTTTTTTTTGGGAAAGCCGTGGTCGATAAACTTCATCTTTAAGTTCACACAATCTGTGAACAGCTCTACCTCGAGATAGCCACCTAACTTCAGAGTGAGTTAATAAACAATTGTAGTTGCTTCTAGTTTCCTCACAAAGTTGCAAAATCTCGACAGTTAGTACGACGAGCCTTAATAAAATTAACGATCTGTAAACAGCATTTGGTTCCGGCATATTACGCCACTCCAATGAAATTCTGAAGCCGTCGTAACAGGTTGACGCGAAAAAGGGCATATTAAGTGTGAGCCTTTCCGCGGAGTTAATTTCTGTAGAAGTGCAAGAACTGAAATGCAATCCTGGTAGTGATCCGTGGTGGTGTATGTCTATTTTTGAGCCCGACACTTAGAAACGCGATTTGGCGAAATCCCATAGCAACGCGTTTATCGAGAGGAACACAACGCAGTGAAAGCCGCGATATTTTGAACATAAATAATAGGTAACCAGGTTCGATCGCGGAATCTACATTCGAAACAATAAACCAAGCTACACTCTAAGTTCCCTGAGTCTTTTCATCATGCGTGTTCCTCCGATCTGAAACCTTCGGGCGTCTTAATAAGACACAGGCAGAGCTTTTGTCATCTCCACTGAGCACATATTATAGCCAAGATAAACATCAATTACCGAGAAGGGTAGCTGAAAACGAAGCCATTTCCAGAGGAGGAAATGAAAACATTAGACAAGAACTAGGAATTTTTAAAATGAATAATAAATTAAAGGATCTTAAACAACAATGAAAAGAACACGTCGAAGGAATGCCTGATACAAGACTTGCAAAACAAGTAATGAAATTTGTATAATCCTAAAGTAAGGAGATCTGTGAGTAGATCTAGGAAACGATGGCTGAAGGACCTTGAAGACGGAAAAGATACTTGATGCCCTGAAATGTGAAGATGATGATTATAATGATGATAACTCTAGAGCTATTCTAATACTACTCATTTCAGAAAGTTACCATCCAGTAGCATACAACCGTTTGGTTTTAAGTATAATTAGAATACAAAGGATTTTCTCTGCTATTTACAGAGAGAAATACAACAATAATCCCACATTTTCGAAAGCTTCTATACGCATGTAGGCTGCAAAGTATACCAAAACTAATGATGTTTTAACCTCGAAGTAAGCAGATTTAACTCACGACGTACAGCTTTAAACAGCATCACTCATCATGCGCAATACGAGGGCAGACCCAGAAGTACCCGACCTGACGTATATATAGCGGTTGTTGTTACAAACACATGACTATGGTAGAAAGTACCACCCTTATAAAGCTTAAGTTTGAAGTTTGACGATGCTACGTTGTTTGGCAGCCATTAATAGTGAATACTCTCAGCGAATTTGTAAACATGGACAAAACTAGTCATCGTTATGTGATACAATACTTTCATTTGAAAGATCTTAGTCCAAGTAATATTAAAGATGAGCTAGATTCTACTCTGGGAGAGTCTGCTCCTTCCTTTACAACAGTAAAATATTGGGTGACAGAGTTTAAGCGAGGCCAACACGAACATCAGTGGTCGACCAAATGAGGTGACCACGCCAGAAATTGTGAAGAAAATCCACAAAATGGTATTGGATAACCGTTGACAGAAAGTGCCCGAGCTAGCAGACATCTTAGGCATTTCAAAAAGTGCTGTACATCGCATACTAACTGAAAATTTAGACATGAAAAAGCTGTGTGCAAGATAGGTGCCGCGTTTACTCACAATGGAATAAAAGCAGCGTCGTGAAGATGTTTCAGTCGAGTGTTAGGCGAAGTTTCGCTGCAATAAAGCAGAGTTTTTGCGTCGATTCATAACCATGGATGAAACATTGGTCCATCACTTCACACCTGAGACGAAGGAACAGCCAAAACAGTGGATTGAAAGGGGAGAATGGGCTCCAAAGAAGGCGAAGACAGTTCCATCTGCAGGCAAGGTCATGGCGTCACTTTTGGGATGTGCGTGGGATAATTTTCATTAATTATCTTCAAAAAGGAAAAGCAATCAATGGCGAGTATTATGTAAACTTATTGCAGAGTTAGAATGATAAAATCAAGCAAAAGTGGCCGCATTTGGCGAAAAAGAAAGTTCTGTTTCATCAAGACAACGCACCAGTTTCACATATCCATTATCGCTATGGCCAAAATCAATGAATTAAAGTTCGAATTGCTTCCTCATGCATCCTATTCGCCACATTTAGCCCCCTCTGATTATTTTCTTTTCCAAAGTTGAAGAAATGGCTTGGTGGTAAAAGATTTGCCAACAATAAAAAGGTGGAGTCTGCAGTTGATGGCTATTTTGCAGAACTCGACGGTTCTCACTATAAACAAGGTATCGAAGCTATTGAACATCGCTGGGAAAAGTGTATCGAGCTGAAGGGAGACTATGTAGAGAAATAAAGGTGTTTTTTCCCCAACATTTTTGTGTTTCCTTTGTTAGGTTGGATACTTCTGGTACAGCCCTCGTACATGTGAGCTGTTAAGGATGTTTCTGTTAACTTAGAAGTGCTTAGGAGACAAGTTTGGAACATAATAGCAGGCTGAAGGGAATACTACTCTCAATAAGAAATCAACGAACTCCATTTGGTGTTAATGGCGTCATAGCGGTCATATAGGTCACTCTGATAAGAAATAGCATGACCCTTGAACCTTATTTATCATTAGGGGAAAACCGAAGTTTGAGTAAGCTACTCTAAAACGTGATATTCTCGGAACACGTTATTTGCTTTGTCGCAACATCTTTTCGCTTTAGCGTAAACTAATAGAAGAAAGTATAAACCCAAGCAATCTGTGTGTACTAACACAAAATCTAAATTGCATTTTCCTGTACAGAGTAGCAAAGACCACCTAAATCTACCAATCATATTATCTCATCAATTCATATTAACATTTTATTATAAGTGACGATCACTGTTAAAATTGCAAAAGGTGTTTCATTTGTGCCTTGATGCTGTTCTTATGGTTTTCTCTAGATAACGCTTAAGCACCTATGGCAATATGAATGTCTCTGTAAATTATTAATAGCGTCATTAGTTTTGATTTTCTCCAAAATGGCTCCATTGGTTTTGATTGCAATATAATGTGTTTAAGATATTCGTATCAATTTACAAACATTTGCATTTTTAAAATTGGCAAATAAAAGGTATATTTTAAAGTTATGGCTTATTCGTTTTCTTCTAGTGGTTATGCAAAGAGCATAGAACTTACAAGCCATCACATAGCGACACGCTCTTTAAAAAGCTGTCGTTTTAGCCTACTGTATCCTTCTTATACTTAAAACGTAATGTGCAGAGAAATTTTATCTCGATTAACAAGAAGTAGATAGAATATTAAGATTTTTTGGAGAGTGAAAGGAGAAAGTGATATGAGTGCAACACATCCGATTTTTCCTGCATGTGTGTATTCGAAAATTGTCTTCGTAGCAAGCTAAGTATTGTGTTCCACCCAAAAACTCGATGTCGAGATTTCACTAGAGTATATGTGAGGCCTCCTGAATAAATAAAAAAAACAATTCTTAGCAAAAGGTCTGTATTTGTGTATCTTTGAACAGCCTAACTCAAAAATGAAAAGTCGGATAAATACCAAAATTTGTGTGTAATTTCAGTATCTCCCAAAGATGCAACAAAAAGATTTTCAAGAAAATCCACCACCCCAAACTATCCTTTACATGGAAGATTTTTTGAATATTTAAATTTTCTAAAAAGCAGCTCTAAGATTTTGATTAAAATAATATATATTATACATATTTACACGAAAAATAAATTGCGTATAATATGTTTTCTGAGAATAATCTGTGAAGTCCTGTTCATCTGGTATAATCTAGAAGAACTCGTACTACATAAAAATGTAGATCGCTTTAAAACACACAGCTTACTTTAAATACCCTTTTGTGGCATAAGCCATTTCCGAATTATCCTTTATTAACCGATCGAATTATTCAATATTCTGCCATTCTTTTTAACTCCCGTCGATTTTAAGTTGTTTCTCGTGATTGCATGGAAACAGCATGGAATTTTAAGGCCAGTGTATAGTGTCCAGTTGTTAAACACTTGAATATCGCTGTTCCCTTTGTATCTATAACGAAATGTATAATTTAGCTATTTCTGCAAAGGTTTATTTGAGTTAAAATGTAGTAGAGAGAAAAAGAAGCTTTCGTATGAATAGTTTGTATACCCACTAATAAACGATAGAGTTAGAGCAAGTCATATGAACATGTGGGTTCCTAATATTAAGTTGAATGTTGACTGGTAATTTATAACATGCTATCCAAATAAAGTACACATGTTTTCTGGATATATTTTTATTTTTTTCTACCAGAGAAAACGAGAACAGAAACAACAACAAAGTTGCTAAGGTGATAGAGATATTTCTTTTTGGTTTTAATGTGTTGTAACATTTTAATCGTTTTAATCTCTATTAGTGTTTTATATAATGATGTTGAAGTAGTATTCTTTGTCTGGCGGCCTACAATTGTACCGGAAAATTTCAAAATAAAATGGAGTAATACAAAGCATGTTTAATATGCATGTTTATGTGGCTGCGGGTCGTCACATCACCTCCTTTTCCTTGGAAAACGGAGTTCATGTTTAAAATAATCAGGAAAATGAACAAATCGTCCATATTTTGTAGATAATGCTTGTGGGGATATCTTGATTGTAGCAATGAATGCTGGAGGATCCAGAGCTATGTGGTCTGCAAGTAAGAAGACAGGTTTAACTGACGATCAGCTGACACTAGCACTGGTTTGTTTCGAATGAGAAGCTTGAAGTTTTTGTTACAACGTTCAAGTACTTTGTGAGGGCAACTATAAGGTTGCTGTAAGGAGCGAGTAAGGAATCCTGACGAAGGAAGACAGTTGTTTCTGCCAGAGAAGGATGGATGCATGTAGTTGAAGATCCATGATTAATTACTGGTTTTGGTCTTAACTGATTCATACATTGTTTAAGGTCCAGTAATAGCTGTACTGGTTCGATCTCTGAGGAAGTAGGTTGAATAAATTCTCTGGTATTCTTAGAGGTTCAGCATAAATTAATTTTGCTGCTGAAACTTGTAGATATGTTTTCAAACCAGTGCGAAGGCCTAAGAGGACTAGAGGTAATACATGCACCAGCTAGCATCCTCATGGTACATCAGAGCGCTTTCCAAAAGCGATGTAGACGTTCCACAATGCCATTAGAAGCTGGGTGGTAAGTTGTAGTGCGGAGAAAATGAATGTCACAAAGGTTTGCTAACGCTTGAAATAGTCCTTATGAAAATTGTTTGTCCTGATTCAGATAGCTTGTTGTGGACATTCGAATCTTGCTAACCATCCCGTTAGGAAGCTCTGGGCTATGGTTTCCGCAGTTATGTCTTATGGGAAATGCTACTGGACATCGAGTGTATCTTTCGATAGCAGTTAGGCAGTAGCCATTTCCGGAAGAAGCTGGCATGGGATCTATGATGTCGATATGAACGTGAAGAAACCAACTTGGTGGAACGGAATACGTTGAAGGTGCATTCTAGCCTTTAGTTCCCAAGGTCGAGGTTTCAAACCCGGCAGAGGGCGACGGGTTTTTTTCGGGCGTAAAAATCCTTAGCATGGCTTCCTTCAGAAAGAAAGTAATGCCGGTGGTTACTGCGCGTAAAAGAACCTCGAGCCTGATAAAGAGGCCTCTGAGAAAATTTCCGATGTTTTACGCCCGATACTGAATGAGACGCTAAGAACCATAGTAGTTAAAGAGCGTCCATAAACAAAATTCAATTTAATCTAGAGCTCTTAATTTGACAATTCTGAGGCGATCAAGAGCGAGTCGCAGTGGCCGACAAGACACTGGAGGGCCTGGTGTCCTCTTGATATGATGAAAAACTTGATGGTGCACATTCTTGGTTACTCCAGCAGGTCGGATGTGCTCGGGGAACTCGCCAAATATGTTCTCTAGAAATTTTCCAACACAATGATTTTGATGCTGGGCGTAGTTGTATTAATGTGATGACCAGGCATACACAAATTAGTTGCGTCTAAAAGGCGGCTCTAACGACTATCTACAAGGAGGCTGTAGTGAGATAGAAAGTCCGCTCCAATAATTGGAATGTTGACGGCTGCAACTACGAATCTCTATAGAAATGCTCGCCTAAGACAAAGGTTCAGGTTCAGTTGAATGTAACCTTAAGTGTTGATGACTATTACGTTGGCAACAGATAACTGGTAATCGAAAAGCATTCTACGTTCTGGAACTAACCTTTTAAGATAAACGCAGATGTCCAATCCTGTATCAACTAGAAACCTATGTTTGCTTATCTGGTCTGTAATGAAGAGCAGCGTGAAGAAATGTAGTTGTGCCCCGTCAATGTCGGCTGCTGCTGTCGTTTTCCAGTTGATGTAGGAACAAGGTAAAGTGTGTTTCCCAGCATTATCACCGAAGAGACCACCATTTGTTGGAAACGTCTTTGGAACCGTGTGACGAGTGTGGTGAGTAATTGTTTTATTTTTATGAACGCTCTTTAACTACTATGGTTTTCAGTATCCCATTCTATATTGAGCGTGAAAGACCGGACATTTTACTCAGTGACCTCTTTATCAGGTTTGAGGTTCTTTTATGTGCCGTAA
Source organism: Deroplatys truncata (assembly GCA_030765065.1). Classification (NCBI taxonomy): domain Eukaryota; kingdom Metazoa; phylum Arthropoda; class Insecta; order Mantodea; family Mantidae; genus Deroplatys; species Deroplatys truncata. Next base: position 163,009,852 of record CM060983.1, read on the forward strand.
ATCTACGACACCGGCTTTACTTCCCTCCCGAAGGAAGCCATGCTAAGGATTTTTACGCCCGATAAAATCCATCGCCCTCCGCCAGGCTTGAACCCACGACCACGGGAACTAGAGGCTAGGATGGTACCCTACACCATAGAGGACGACCGAGTGACTTGTGCTTGTAGTTTCTATAATATGAACGTGTCCGTGATTTTTCTGGCTGTCAGGGTAGCAAAAGCTTGGAAATTTTGTTTGAGAATTGACGGTCGCCATACAGGACGATGAAATCATTTCATTGATTTTGTCGACTAGAAGTGCTACGTATCCAGGATGGCTGCCATTTGGCAAGCTATGTGTGGAGGCAGACGGTTCGACAATATACTTCGCAAGAAATCGTCAGACGTCAGATGCGAGGCTTTAGAGATGTAAAAATTGTGAAGACTTGCGATCTCCGATTTCCTCATGTGTTAACAGTTGTCTAAGGCGCTGTTCCTTGGATCTAGATAACTGATGCACCAACTCGGTCTCTAGCTTGAATATGGACCTTCTTTCGGCGGAGTGGTATTATGTCCTCCACTTCTGTAGCCTATCTGTGGTCCAGATGCACAATGACGTGGTTGAACTTGCTTTTTTCTTGAATTGTGTTAACCGTAATGCCGGTTTTTTGGGCCAGAATGGTGGTAATTTAACCGAAACACGACAGAGAGAACTTGCAGTAACAGTACCCGTCGTCATTTCATCGTAAGCACGCATAATAATGAATGCAATATAATACGTTGGATAGTATCCAGTTGTGGGTTACTTATAGACACTAATATTAAGTTGATTATAGATTGGTAATTTTTAACATGCTACCCACGTAAAGTACACACTTTTCTGGATATATTTTTTATTTTTTCTACCAGAACAGAAACAACAACGAAGTTGCTAAGGTAACAGAGTAGTTAAATAAATGAATCAATACAAAGAATGTTTAATATGCATGTTTATGTGGTTGCGGTTCGGCATAGATGTAACGTATCAGATTTTTAATCTAATAACCAAATAAACATACGCACCCTCGGAAAGCTTTTACATTTATCCAACGGTGACAGTACTGGACTTTTACAAAGCATTTGGTCCTAATGTGAGAAACGTGGCAGTAAACAACACATTCGGATATGCTTACTACTACAGAACTTTCTTTACCGATTCTCATTAATTGTTATATCTACTCCGCAATTACTGGTATGAAAGTTTGATTTTTATATTCACTAGTCGACCATGATGTGAATGCGTGTGGTAGGAAGAGGAACTAAGCTGTTATGAAAAACGTGGGCTGGGCATCGGAAGGACAGTCAGGTAAAGAAAACATCTGCAGTTCCGAGTTGCATTAACTGGCGAGTCTGCAGATGTAGTACTGTTTTCATTGTGTGACTGTACATTTCCCTGTCGCCTTGCTCCTCACTCTTCTCTGATCCCTAGCCTTGATTGTCCCCCCCCAAAAAAACCACAGTGGTGCCCTCCACCAAGCGCATTCATATCGTTGCCGAATAGTATTCGTCTTAAACCTGGTTATTGTTGTCAGATATGGTTTCGATACACATTTTATAGCAAGTAAACGATAGCATACTTACAGAAAGCTGATAAGACACTCAGATATTTTATATGCCCTGCACTTGTCTCGGTAGGTATTAAATATATTATGTTTGTGCTTAGGTGGAACACACACACACACACATACGCACACACACACACACAAAACTGTCACGAAATATTTAAAACCTACTCCTTAATATTGAGTTTGGTGAACTCAAACAAATAGCGTTGAATATTCTGGAATTAATTAATGCCATAAAAAGGTTTTACTTTACATAAATTGTATATTTTAGCGAGATCTGTACTTTTTTGCAGTAATTTTGCCTGTCTCGTAATTTCTCAGTTATGATAAATTAAAAAAGAAGAAGAAACCTTGATTTCTAGGGGTATCGAATATGTGAGTTTTAGTAAACATCATCTTTCTCTGTTTGCCCTCCTTGTATGTAGAATTTACACCCTCTAGGACTTACAAGCGGGTGCCTGGAGTCAGAGGCCTGTCGAGGAGCAGTCACTTTGGATCAGATAGAAAACCCAAGATGGGTGATCGGCCCGATACTTGGTATGAGAGCGAGAAAGTAGATGATATGAAAATATGACAAAATGGGTGAAAGGAAAGCTGATGATGCAGCAGTTGGTGAAATGAATGGCGGAGGAAAGCGGACAACCCGGAGAAAACCCGCCCAGAAGCCACTTTGTCCACAACAAATTCCAATGCGATCCACTGGGATCGAACCCGAGTCGCCTTGGTGAGAGGCGGGCGATTTAACTAGTCAGTCACTGCGCCGTATTAATCAAAATAGTTCCGGTAATTCCGAAAAAGATAAAAAAAAAGCTAAACAAAATTATTTCATGGGATCCGGTTGATGTTCTTGAAAATCTTCGGGGACATCCTTAACCAGTGCCTGACTCAGGTATGAAATTTCATATTTATTCAACTTTTCGTTTTGGAGTTATGTTGTTCGTACGCAGGCAAGCAGGCACATGCGCGCGCACACACCTCACAGACGCGCCTATGGGCCTTTATGTTAAAATGTTTAGGTATCTTTCTTTCTTTTTATATTCATATGGGGATGGAGCTTTTCAAGACTATGGCACTATTTTAAGGTTAGGAAATAGGGATTATAGGGTTCTCAATTTCTTTTGAAATCTCGATATCTAAATCTTACTTTCTCTTCTACGTATAGTAAGTAGGGGAAGTATTGCATTCCACACGGTAGTTCGACACCGAGTTATCACCGGAAATACAATTTTGAGCTGCCTTGAATCCAAATAAAGCATTTTAAGAAAAATGGCGTGTGTGTGTGTGTGTATGTGTGTGTGTGTGTGTGTGTGTGTGTGCGCCTGTCTGTGAACAGCATAACTCAAGAACGAAAAGTCGAATAAATACTAAACTTGGTATTTGAGTTTAGTAACTTCCAAGGATTCGATATGAAAATTTTCAATAACATCCCCCACACCAGACTACCCTTTACATAGAATATTTTTCGAATATTTTGATTTTCTCAAAAATGGCTCTAACAATTTTGATTAAAATATCCTATGTTTACATGGAAAATGAAATGTATATCTTTAATTTTCTAGGAATGTCCCCAAAAGTCCTCTCCATTGTGAATGACTTCTACATAGCTAGTAAACTGCAAGAGATAGACAAAAATTTAGTATACAAAAATGTAGATTCGTCAAAATACACAATTAATGCCATATATATTTTTTGTGGAGTGAACCATTTCCAAGATATTCCTTATTTGTTTGAATTTTCCAATACTTATACTTTTTCTCAAATGGAAATTCGTTATTCATTTTTATGTCCTGGATATACCAAGAGAATTGAATGCTTCACATAACAACCAGCTCTTAAAAGATATGACTATTGCTTAAAGCCTACCATATTCCCTACAAGGCAACTAGCCATAAGATTAATATGAAGTAGATGGAGAATAAGCGTTTGTAAAAATAATTGTACAATAGTAGAGAATGTCATGTGAATGCAACATATCATATTTTGGGATGGACCCCAAGCTCGCCCTACTTATCGTAGTTAAGTGCTAGAGAAAGTAAGAATTAAGCATGAAAGTTGTAAAGTGTGGAAGAGTTCCTAATACAGTTGTCCATGATGTAAACAAGGAATATGAAAAACATGACGATCGAGTATACACAAGCGGATGATTAATTTGCGACGGAGTATGGTTTGCGATATAAGAGCAATGTCTTAAGTCTAAATGTTATCATTTGTTTGTTATCAAGCTCGCTGGCTCACTAAATCTCGCCAGAAGGAAGCAGCAGCTAGGAAGAATACAGCATTTGAAAACTGAGACATGGCACTGAAGACTTTGGTAGTTTTAATGGTAGCAGCCATCTGCGTAATGCAGGTTAGTATAACAATTGTGAAACCTAGAAGCGCATGCTATAGGTATCAGTGTGTGTGATTTAAATAAATGGTTACAAGGATTGCAAATACTACTGTTTTGGAACTTATTTTAGAATTACAGTTATTGCAAAGTTTACGGGAATCGTTACTGAATAAATATTAAATATAAATTATTATAAGACAAGATAACTAAAGACACAGTAACAGAAACAAGCATTCTCATTATTTCATACATTTAATTTTCGGATAAACACAAAAGCATTAGTTTTTTAAAACTGATGAACTGTCGCACATCTGTAAGTTGACATTATGTAACCCTCGCTTTCCCTTATTTACGACTGGCTTTACTTAATTAAAAGCTTGTCTATGCTAGTTTTCTGTCTCTCTAGTTTCTCAGATTCGCATCTCAGATCAAAGACATCGGTTAACGTGTATATTTTATTTGTTTCCTTTATAATCAAAACTATAAAGTTTAGATATTTATGGTCAATGTTTTACATTCTGTAAATACGTTATTTTAATGTTCTCACTTCTTAGAACAATGATTCTGAAAACATGTTAAAGGTCGTGGTTTTATAAGGTTTCTGTTAAAGTAATATCATAGTTTCTAGCTGAAAAATTGGGTACTTAAATACGTCAATATGGATTTTCCATCGAAAATATATTCACCAAAGAGAGGTGAATGAGCTTTATATCACTATTGTGTATGCAAATTGTACAGTTCAACAGAGTTTTTACGGTAAATTCAGCAGTACAGAAGCATCATATTTCTCTTCATTGCCTTTACGTTGGTATGGCAGCAGGATAATTATCAGGGGTGAGGTGAAAGAATTTTGAAGAATTTCTGCTAAATATTGCCCTTACCTGTAAAACTCTTAGAACGGGACATTTCATAAATTTGAACATAAACCTCTTAGAATATAGATTCCCGTTTCTTAAATATACATTTACATTTACTTTATAAAGGTGCTTAGAACTACATGTTAACCTTAAATATTTATCCATGTTGGAATGGAAGAAACATAACCTCAATGACTTTGAGCAAGAACTCAGAATGATAGGTTGAACCCATACACATACCTACAACATTTTTGCCTTTTTGAAGGTTATGTTGTTAAGTTATGAAAAAAGAGTCAGTTTTTTAAACTCATAATATCTATTTTAAAAATTGTCTGCCTCTCCTATCTATCTTTTCTCCTTTGTTTCAGTTTATTTTTAACAAATACACCCATACACACATTTATACAGATCACCTATAGTTAAGTCGACTGTAACAGATAATTAGCAATTAGACGACGATTTCTGAACCTCTTAGACAATGAAACATGCCGTCCATTCCCGGCCTTTGTGGCTTAGTTGCTATTTGAATTCAGTTTCTAACGCAAGGCAATCTACGGAATCATTTTTGAGTGACACATTTATCTTGTTTTTGACGCAGCCAACAGGTTGCTTCTTGCATATCGTATACAACATGGATACCAGTTTAGTTGTTTTAGATCGTCATCGGCCGCCATGATGGCTAGGAAAGATTTGCTAATTTTCACTCTGCAGTCTCATTCCTGGCTCTAGTTCTTTCTTTCTTTTCCATTTTTCTTTCTATTTTGCTTGTTTTGTTTGTCTTAATCCTTAAGTTTAGTATCCATGAAGTTAGCAGTTTATTTATTTGCTCGTTCAGATTACACATTCATTCACTATCACAAATGATATGTCTGGTTAGCAAAACATAACACAAATTTAATTTATCATCAGTATAGCGTATAATAGTGTATAAGAGAATTTAGACTCATTAGTAGAGAATTGCGTCAGTTTGACTATTCTTGCCAACACTCTAGCACTACCCATCTCGACGAGAAAACCAAAAGTAAATAGTATTTCTTTACATTTACTCCGAGGTAATATACCCTATAGGCCAAGTCGGGATTCACAAAATAAATTTCCAGCTTTCGTGCCGATACAATGCCGCTGAGCCCGGTTTAAGCTCAGTGTTTGTCCCATACAAGCCTGAGCTGTTCATTCCTTTGAACAGCATAAATTGATTGTTAACCAAAAAAAGCGCAAGTTGTAGAACAACGTATCGGGTCTAAAACTCAGCTTTAATTTCTCTGTACATAATCCAAACATTTCGATGTCGAGATTTCACCGAAATACATGTTTTGAGCCCCCTGAGTTAAAAAAGGCACTTTTAGAAATAGTTCCCTGTGTTTGTCTCTAAACAGCATTACTCAAAAACGAAAACTCCGTTAAATACCAAAGTTGGTATTTAAGTTGAGAATCCCGCTTCCTCAAACTACCCTTTAGTTAAAACGTTGCGAAAATTTTTATTTGCTCAAAAATGGCTCTAACGGTTTAATTAAAATACCGTGTACTTAAGATATTTTCATGAGAAATGAAATATATATTTGAATTTTCTAGGAATAGCCCGTAAAGCTCCCTTCATTCGGAATGAATTTTCTATAATTTTGTATAACTGTTAAACGTTAAGCGATACACTGAAACGTGGTACACAAAAAATATGGATCTCATTAAAGCAAAGAATTTATCAACTTTTTTAAGTTAACATTTTCGAAATCTTCCTCGTTATTGAATTTTAATATACTTATACTTTTCGCAAATGGAAAGTCGTCGTTGTTTTGTTTTCTTCTTTCTTTCTTTTCTTTCTCCCCTCCCCCCTTCTCTCCTGGTCATGAAAAGAGAACAGAATTTCAAAGTCATCACATAGCGAGACCTACTTTTAAGAGATTTGACTGTCGTTTAAGCCTACGGTGTTACTCTATTCCCATTCTACCTACTAGAAAATATGTAATAAAACCATTTCTGCAAATATTTATCTAGATTAACATGAAGTAGATAGAAAAATGATCTTGTGCAAGTATAGTTCGTTGAAGAATGGGTAGAGAAAGTCATGTGAATGTAACACGTCCATTTTATTTCATACTCTACTTTCTTCCAATGTGTTTCAAATATATATACTTACCAGTTAAAATGATTATTATTTAGTTATCATTATAAAGATTACTTATTATTGTTATTATTATACCACCCTCATATCCCAAACCACACCGATTATTTTGCTTGTAATCTATGAACATATGCGTAAACAAAAGACAGAAATGAATGAGGTCTTTAGCATTGATTAATCTTAACACTAGAGTACGGGAAAAAGCAATTAAATGCATGTAACACATCTTGTCGCAAAATTGTAAATATGAAAACATAAAGTAATTAAATGTATTATTACTTTCTCTGTCATCAATCTATGGTATATAGAGGAAAATTTTATACCGAGCCTTCATTCGAAATACACATACTCCCCAAAATACTATCTTTCGAAATAGTCCGTTTCTGCCGCACGCGTGTGAATAACATAACTCAGAAACGAAACGTCGGATACCTACTAAACTTGGCATTTAAGTTCAGCATCTTAGAGAAAAGTGACTCTAAGACATATACAAATTTTCCCAATCTAAAGTATTCTTTAAATTACTTCGGACTTCAGCCCGGGTAGTCTTAAGCATAAAATGAATATTTTAAAATAGTCTAAAACGGGCAATGCTACGAAAAGAATTATTTGGCAAAAATTGCATGTTTTAATAAGCTATATGATCTTCCCGAGTTAAGCTTTTATCCACCTGTCAGGATTTCCTAGTTATATAAACCTGAATAAGAATGAAGAGGACTTAACAAGCTATTTACAGATACTTCAAGATATGCTTTTATTTACCACCCAAGTATCGCAAATATATGACGCTTTAATCAAAGCCACCGGCCACATTTAAAGGAAATAAAATATAACGAGTATTTTCTGAGGTAAGGGATTGTTTGGGATGGTGAATTTTCTTGGAAATCTTCGCGTTATATCCTTAAGGCTATTTGATGTAAATATAACATTAAGTATTCATTCGAATTTCTTTTTTGAGTTATCCTGTTGCCGTAGGTTTCTCTAAAATGTTTGTATGGATTCAGGATAAAGTATGCATTTTCAGTGAAACATCGATATCAACTTCCTCTACCTGGCATAAGTAAGCGGTAAAAGAAGTAAAAACCTGGTGTTCAACACACAAGATTTTCTCTATCCATGAAGAATTTCCAACTCATGTCTCTTATGTACCCATTCGTATAAAAATCCTGCTCCAACAAAGTTAGTTACAGAACTGATTTCAGTTAAGTAATAGTTTGTTACATGCAACATGCAGAAACAACATCAAACTGATAATATCAGAAGTAGCAGTAACGAGTTAATGGAAAAGAAAAGATGTGTTGCAAACATTCAAATATATATTCCATCTGAAGACGACTTACCTACACTTGGAAAAACTTAAGTTTACCACACAAAACATTTCGGAAACGGTTAATGCTATGAGTGAAAAACTACTTGATAGTAATTGTGTATTTTAATAGGGCCCTAAAGTTTGTTGAAAGCTTTTGCCTATATATTGTTGGTTTCCAGGGTATGCATCACAAATTTAAAATATACATTTTATTTATCATAGCACTGATGCGAAGTGGTCGAAGTCGTTAAGACACGGACTTGTGAACGAGAGGTCCTCGGTTTAAACCTGCCGTGACCGTCCTCCCTGACGGTTTCTTTTTTCAGGTTTTCCTCAAACTTCATAATTCGTAAATGCTGGGGAGGTACCCTAAACTTAGGTCTGGAACATTTCCTTTCCAAAATTACTTCCCCAAATATTATTTCATTTCATGTATTATCAAAGTCCACCGCCAATGCGCCGTATGTAACAAGAATGTATGTAACACTACTACAAAAATGTTATCATGGCAAGATATCAAAGATACGAGATTTTAATCAAATTGTTACAGACATTTATCGTCTGTACTTTTATTCACACAGAATATCATCGTGTTTCTTCTTTGATGCTGGAATTATATAAGAGTTTTGGTATTTGTCCGATTTTGTGAGTCGTACCATTCAGGCAGAACACACGGGCGTCCTCCTTTATAATATGGCATTATTATATTATTATTATTATTATTATTATTATTTATTCAGGAAACATCAAAATGCATTGCAATTTTAATATTGAATTTTTGGATTTGGTACAATATTCTCTCCACCAACCACAGGTAAGCGTAGAAAATGTAAAATTCAATGAACGTGGACTTTAAAGCTAATAATTATACTCGGAAAAGCTGCTATGAAATGTCTGTTATAACTGAAGTATCTCTTACTACGTTAATTATTCTTTCTTTGCTTAATCCTCATATTGTAGGAAACAAACGAATTTTAAGATGGTTGTTTTTGTAATAAGAAGAACCTGTTCTAATAAGCAAAGAGCCTACGTCACAGATTCATGAGTCAAAATGCACAGCAATAATAAACTAACCAAATATTTTTAATTATTGCAGCTATTGAGTTTACATTTGACACAGTTCTTAAGAACTATAGTTTGCAATTACCGCGTTTGTTACAACCACCCCATAGTTCAGCACATTAGGATCATTGAGTATCAAAGATAAGGATTTGATACGTTGTTCACATTTTCTCTGCATTAAGTCTACAAATCCCTGCAGTGAAAAGTTTATTGCAGTAATTCCTTATTTCTTAAAAAAAATATTTGTTTTGCGAAACAGATAGCAGTAGAACTAATCGCTGTTTAGGTTAATAAATGAAAAATATTTCTGCACGTAATTACTTCATTATTACTTATAAAGGAGTACTTATAAATGTAGCACATTTTTAAAAATGTTCCTTACACATAGAAAATTGTAAACCCCGCAATATGAGCTTCAACACTGAAACATTCCTATTATTACTTTGCGTTAGGTACCTCTGAAAATCTCAGAATCATACTCGTGGTCCTCCTGGTGGTCTTCCGCCTCTTTCCTCTTCAACGAGCTCTGCTGTTTTGGCATTTTCTGAACTATATGAAGTGCATGATCAGTATTGCTTTCACTTCGTGTCAGAATATTGAAGTATCTTCTAAGCTAAAATGGAAGTTCTTTGTTGGATTTAATTATTCCATGTTGCCATTGTTGTACACCATAAACATAAGTTCATAGTTGCCCAATATTTTTTTTAAGGTTTTATATAGGGTCGTTTTAACCTTCCTAGGTTTCTTTCACGACCTTTCATGTGTAGTTGTTTACATTATTGGAATACAGTATAATACTTACACTTTATGTATACATACAGGTTACAATTTGGTTAAACGGATTGATGTATATTAATTAATTTAAGAAAAACAATTACTTTCTGGATTCATTGAGTGTTACAGAAATATTTCTGGGCATACCAACCTGACTACGTTGATTTTCAAATTTTGGACATGTTAGTATAATATGTACTACTGTTAATGCTGTTTTACATGTTTCCAAATTGGTGTAGAGCTTCTATTTAACAAATAACAGTGTGTCAGTTTGGTATGCCCAATTCGTAGTCGGGATATTACAATTTTTGTTTCGCCGCTGTAGCTGTCTTATTGGATATTCTTGAGTTGAAGTTCCACGTACATCATGAAGTTTACTTATAAGAGTTGTCCATCCAGTTGCTCAGCCATTCTTTGTGTATTTTCTTCTTAAAGTGTGTGACTGCATCTTGGAGAGGTATTTTGATATCAGTATCTTGTGTTGGTAGTTCTGTAGTCTTTTAGCTGCAGTGTCGGTTCTTTCATTACCGGGTATGTTTTTATGAGATGGTATTCACATGAAATTGAGTGACTTTTCTAAGTTATAAAGTATGGTAACAAGATTATGCATTTCGTTTACAATACTATTGGTAGAGAACGTGTCTTGTGTTGCGTTTAAGGCTGATAGAGAGTCACTGATAATTATGTAAGAGTCGCTATGTACAGTTTCCAAAGCGTATTCTAGTGCCTTTTTAATAGCATATAATTCACAACTATATATAAAGAACAAGGATGGTAATTTGTATTGGAGGATCTTATCTCCACATATCACAGCACATCCATTGCCTTTTTCAGTTTTAGAACCATCCATATAGATACAGAGTTTGGATGTGTATTTTTCTAGCTTCATTTTTAAACAACAGTTTGTTGATTAGTTGGTTAGTATTTATCTGATTATGCTTGCTTAAATCTATATCAATGGAGGTATTTTCTTTTTCTAGGGTGGATGATTCGACTATTGTTGCCTTGAGGAGATATTAAGAATTGTGGTGTTCGTTTCTTAGATATCTGTTTATTCTGATTTGAAATGGCAATGAATGTGGTTGTTATGTGGGGAAGGTATCACAAAGACTTGAGAAAATCAGTGGGTACATTCTAGATTCAGCCCAATTGTTGCAGATACAAATATTGTATTAAGACAGCACTTCCAGGTTAAAGTATTTGAACCTTCATTGGCTTTCAATATGAATGAATGATAATGTGAACAGTATTAATATTACCCAACAATAACATTCATGCTGTAGGTAGCAGCTATGAGTTTCTTTCTTTAAGTCTAATAACAGCTGTTGTATTATGTATGTTTTTAATTGATTCAAAAGCCGGTGAAACATAATTTATTCAGAAAGAAAACTCTAGCTTTCCCAAAAGTAGGGATTGCCGAATAGACAAGCTTAATATTTTACAAATAATTATATAAAACAAGAATAGCACAAGAAAATAAAACACAGTTATCACTGAAGTAAATTAATATGGTATTTGGCATTTATTCCACTTTTTGTTTTTGAGTTATGGTATTCACAGACACACAGAAAATGGTTTATTTGGATTCAGGGGGCTCAAAATATGTATTCCCGGTGAAATCTTGGGGTCGAATTTTTGAGTGGAATGCAATTCTTCCCCTGCTTAATATATGTTAGTAGAGAAAGTAAAAAGGGGAAAATGCTATTTCAAGGGGGAAACTATTTAAAGTATGGCTCTTGGTTTTTTTAAACACAGACTAAAAGCGAAATTAGTTTGAGTATAAATGATTTTGAGAATTTTGATTGATACTTTAGGGGCAAAAGCTGCAATTTGTACATTAAATTGGCAATGAGATTGAACTTTTTGTAAAACTTAGCAAAATGGTTAAATATGGTTCCTCTTGTCCCAACCATCAGTCAATAACTTCATTTGCTGACAAATTGCACTTCAAGGTTGTAGGGGATGGTAGGCTCGAAGATTCGATATTTTTCAACTTAGTATTTGTTCATTCTCCTCCAATTTCAATGCTAGATCGATCATACACTATGTGATCAAAAGCATCTGGACACCCCCACAAACATACGTTTTTCATCTTAGGTGCATTGTGCTGCCACCTATGCCTGGTACTCATTATCCGCGACCTCAGTAGTCATTAGACATCGTGAAACAGCAGAATGGGACGCTCCCTGGAACTCAAACGTGGCCAGGTGATTGGATGTCACTTGTGTCAGAAGTCTGTACGCGAGATTTCCACACTCCTAAACATCCCTAGGTTCACTGTTTCTGATGTGATAGTGAAGTGGAAACGTGAAGGGACATATACAGCACAAAATCGTACAGGCCGACCTCGTCTGTTGACTGACAAGAGATCGAAGAGGGTCGTAAAAAGTAATAGGCAGACATCTATCCAGACCATCACACAGGAATTCCAAACTGCATCAGGTTCCACTCCAAGTACTATGACAGTTAGGCGTGAGGTGAGAAACCTTGGATTCCATGGTCGAGCGGCTGATCATAAGCCACACATCACGTAGGAGAAGGCCAAACGACGCCTCGATTGGTGTAAGGAGCGTCAACATTACACGATTGAACAGTGGCAAAACGTTGTGTGGAGTGGCGAGTCACGGTACACAATGTGGCGATCCGATGGCAGGGTGTGGGCATGGCGAATGCCCGGTGAACGTCATCTACCAGCATGTGTAGTGCCAACAGTGAAATTCGGAGGTGGTGGTGTTATGGTGTGGTCGTGTTTTTCCTGGAGGGGGCTTGCACCCCTTGTTGTTTTGCGTGGCACGATCACAGCGCAGACCTACATTGATATTTTAAGCACCTTCTTGCTTCCCAATGTTGAAGAGCAAATCGGGGATGGCGATTGCATCTTTCCACACGATCGAGCACCTGTTCATACTGAACGGGCTATGGCGGAGTGTTGCACGACAATAATGTCCCTGTAATGGACTGGCCTGCACAGATCCTGACTTGAATCCTATAGAACACCTTTGGGATGTTTTGGAACGCTGACTTCGTGCCATGCCTCACCGACGTACATCGATACCTCTCCTCAGTTACGCACTCCGTGAAGAATGGGCCGCCATTCCCTAAGAAACCTTCCAGCACCTGATTGAAAGTATGCCTGCGAGAGTGAACGCTGTCATCAAGGCTAAGAATAGAGCAACACCATATTGACTTCCAGCATTACAAACGATGGAGGGCGCCATGAACTTGTACGTCATTTTCAGCCAGGTGTCCGGATACTTTTGATCACGTAGTGCATATCCATATGATGAGCCAGTTGGGATTGCGAGCATGTCAATCCGACTAGAGGAACCGTCTTGAGAGAGTCCATATACTTCTTCAAATACTGTATAACCTTTTACTTTTAAGACTTCAGCAGTAATAGATCTTATTTTATGACGCCGACAATTCCAAGTGTCTCTCAGAAAGGACAGGTGCCCAAAACGTTTTCAAGGCTTTCCCTCTCACTATCGCAATGTGACAATGGTTACTGTCACGGGACCTTTCTGGTGTACAGAGTGAGCCAAAAGACTCCGAACCGCCTGCGCGGTGTTTATCCTGTCCGCGTCCTCGGCGCTCGTTGCCGTCTGCCGTTATCATAGAAAGTTTTTAAAGGCTGTACTTACCAACTTTACGAAAGGAGACGCTAAAACTGGCCTTTAAATGTGGTTTTGAAAATGTATGGTTTCATCCGCGCCTATGATAGCAGCAGACGGCAACGAGCGCCGAGGATGCGGACAGGATAAACACGGCGCAGGCGGCTCGGAGTCTTTTGGCTCATTTTGTAGTATGCTGCGGAGGAACATTGGCAGTCATTTTTCGTGTGGTTTCCATTCACTGCCTGGTAAGCTGGCCAGGTTGTCGGACGCATGTTAATAGCTGGAGTGTATTGCTTGTATAGTACAACCTCTTTATGTTTTTGATAGAGAGAGAGAGTACACCAGGATTGAAATTCAGCTCTCTCAGTTCTTTTCTACGTACCTAAACTTTCACTGCTTCATTCGAAATACTCCCAAGTTCAAGTTTCTGCAGGCATGTTTTTATCATGTCCGATAAGTCACGATAGGTATTGGTAGTGATGTATGATCTTTGTAAACTGAGAGAGGCATTAATATGTTGTAAATAGGCTTCCCAGCTGATCTTGGAAAGCCCTCTTCTTTATGCTTTCCGTCTGTGTACAACATACAATCAGGAATATCAGTAGGCAACTGTAATATTTCTTTTAGTACTGATTTAGTAAGTTTTTCAGCATCAGATGGGAATTTAGATGGTATTTTGTAAATGGGTATTGCCTGAAATTGATAAAACCGAGAATGGCAGATGCAGTTGCAAAGCACGTTTAATTTTTGGTAAGACTGTCGAAAAAGTGAGGATGCCAGGATGTCTAGTTTTTTCTTTAGTTTGTTCATTCTTGTAAAAGTGTCAAATGTAGCTGTATTATGATAGGTGATTCCAAGGTATTTAATAATTTAATCGGGGTTATGGTCTCTATTACTTCACCATAGCTTAATGCATTATTTACATTATTCAATTTGTTTTATGCTGAAGAATAATTGTTGTTATTATTATAAGTGCAAAAGTGTGTGATATTCTTCAGGTGCTGTGCTTTCCACGTCCCGATTTATCAGATGAAATATCGAGAGCGGAAGCCAGCGTGAACTCCACTCTCGATTCCTGGAAAAAAGGATTCCAAAGTCTCTTCGAAGAAACAAATCAGGTAAGAATTTCTCTGATTATTTCAATATATTATTACTAATTCTACTAATAACAACAATATAATCGTATTGCTTAAATTATTCAACATGACAAACTCCTTACTAGCACATCTGGCCGTTTTTTTCTGGATTCCCGATTGGATTTCTGGACTTCTCATTAGAGTATGTTCTTAATAAGGATGACCCCCACATTGGTCATGACCTGGAGGAGTTTTATCCCTTTAGGTTGGTGGTCTCCAGGTACATAATTCCCTTCACATTCATCGACACCCTCATCTCCTCTGGCAGAGGTAGCCGTTCCTAATAGGCGGCGCAATGTCTCCGCCATGCCAGGTGAGAATCCTGAAGGCCAACACGATCAGTATGGCATCGAAAACAAAAATTCATTATGCAATATAACA
Source organism: Deroplatys truncata (assembly GCA_030765065.1). Classification (NCBI taxonomy): domain Eukaryota; kingdom Metazoa; phylum Arthropoda; class Insecta; order Mantodea; family Mantidae; genus Deroplatys; species Deroplatys truncata. The sequence continues at coordinate 163,025,015 of CM060983.1, forward strand.
TCTGCCATGCGAAAGCTATTTCTAATTTTAATAATAACAATTTGATGTTTAAAGTATTTTCTTTACCAAATATAATTTTAGAAACACGATTTCATGTTATAAGGCAAAAAATGTGCAGCAAATAAGGGACTTTAACAGGCTCATCCCGGTTGTGCCTCGTTCAGGACATTCTGATCGATCGTTGCTTAAGCTTCATTTTAGGTACTTGGTAATTAAATAGGTATGCTCTGCTTCTTCAAGAGGAGATGGTCCTCTGGAGTCCCATCACTACGTTCTTTGCGAGATCTCGTACACCCACACTGCCATTATGACATCCAAACTCCACAGACAGAGCGAACGTCAGGATTTACTGGGTCATTGACATAATTTTCACCATTAAATAAACGTAGTTGCTGAGTATCAGAGTCTCGTTACCTGATACATCCAAATTATCTTCTACAGGACATTCTTCTTGTCTTTTCTGCCACATCTCACATTCTTTCTGGTTCTTGTTGTTTTGCTGTTACCTGTTCTTAAACTGCGGAATTCATAATGAGTAATTCCATTTGCCTTAAAATGTTATATACTTAATAAAAACGTTATCTTCCAGGATTATAAAACAGGAGTATATATCCCACCTTGTTGGCTTTGTGTAATTTCTTATAAAATGTTGAAGCAACTACAGTTTTCAACTTGTGTTGTGGTGCAATTCTTTAGTACGTAGAATTATACCAACAACAAGTGGAAAACTTTGTCGAAGGAGTACGCATTCCTTCGCCTGTCAATACAGTACGATTGTGATTAATAATTACAAATGATTTTCTAGATATATTGAACTTAAACAACATAGTTTAAGAGTGAACAGTAGCGTAAAGCAAGAAAGGAAGGATGAATACATTGTAAAACCTACATATGCCTTTTTATGCAAACATGTAGTAAACACACCCAGGGCTCTAACCACCAATTCACAATAAGTGAAAAGGGATAAGGGCCTATTGGTCTGTCAAGTTGTTACTTGTACTCCAACACCAAATATTACTTTCTCTACTACGTATAGTAAGTAAGGGAAGTATTGTATTCCACCCAAAAATTCGATACCGAGATTTCACCGGAAATACATGTATTGAGACCCCCTGAATCCAAAAAAAAGCATTTTTGGAAACATGTCCGTGTGTGTGTCTGTGTGTCTGTCTGTGAACAGCATAACTCAGAAACGAACAGTCGGATAAACACCAAACTTGGTATTTAGGTTCAGTATCTTCCAGAGATGCGACACGAAGGTTTTCAAGAAAATCCCCCCACCCCAGATTACCCTTTACATGGAAGATTTTTCGAAAATTTTAATTTTTTCAAAAATGGCTCTAACGATTTTGATTAAAATATCATATGTTTAAGATATTTTCATGACAAATAAAATGTATATCTTGAATTTCCTGGGAATGTCTCCAAAAGTATTCTTCATTGTGAACGACTTTTGGTAAACTGGTAAACCATAAGAGATAGACACAATTTTACTACACAAAAAATGTAGATCGGGTTAAAATACACAATTTATGTCATATACATTTTTTGGTTGAGTGAACCATTTTCGAGATATTGCTTGTTATTCCCTTAAATTTTTCAATACTTATTTTCTCAAATGGGAATTCGTTATTCATTTTTTTGTCTTGGATATGCAAAGAGTATTAATCTGTGGGAAAGGGAATGGTGCTGCACCTAGCAACCAGCTATTAAGAGATATGTATGTGCTTAAAGGCTACTGTATTTCCAAATTGTCCTTGTAAATATATATTCCCCTTACATCAACAAGAAAATTAGCAATAAGATAGAGTCTGCAAATGTTTATGTCGATTAACATGAAGTAGACGGAGAATAAGCGTTTGTATAAATAGTTTGTACAAGAGTAGAGAAAGTCATGTGAGTGTAACACATCAGAATTTTTTTGTATAAAAACTGAAGCACCCTTCTGTAGAGAAAGGGTGGCGAAAATGCCTTTCTCCCTTGAGTCATCAAATATGCAACACGCACTACACTCTCAGCAGCATATGGAAAACAAATGAATAAACAGCTAGAAAAGGAGTGACGCCTGTGAGTACCGTTTTCGCCACCCGTGCTGTAGAGAATCTCGCTGCATTATTTCCTACACTTCATTGAGGTTATATAACTTTAATAGTGCTTTTGTCTCACGTTTAAATAATTATATAAAATGAAATACAGCAATATTTTAGATTTAAGACATTTAATGAGCGTTGCACGTCCAAAGCGAAAAATGTCTAATACTTTTATTTCACACATTTTCTGTTTGTAACTGTTATAGAGCTGATGTTCTTGCTGTTACTAAAACATTAACTTTGTTTTGGTTATTCAACGAATTATATCGTTGCTTACTTATTTTGTCACTGTTTCAGCTTGACAATCTTCTGGCAAACCTCGGGAGTCAGTTGCAGACATTGTCAGATAACATCGGCAACCTAACAAAACACCTGGAGGACTCGATTAGTACTACTGCTCAACCGTCTGTATCATAGTGCTGCACTGCGACCATCTCTGTCCTCATATTAATGAAGATGTCTTTTTTTCACTTCTTGCTTCAACATTCATTCCTCAAGTCTTATGTAAACGCGTCTTAAATTAGTGCAAAATTCCTTGTTAAATCTTATTTTGGCTCACAGAACATGCCATGCTGTTGGTATATACAGCATGGCAGTGTAAATACTTATTTTGAACGAGTGTATGATTTCCTTAAGGATACCCATCTGTGAAATTTCAAAACTCCACAATTTAGACCCATCAGGATTTAATGTATAATATGTAAATCAAATGTCATGCATATTTTTAAGTAAGTTCTAGAAATATGAATGTATTTGATACTTAGTTTTACACTGTGAAAATAAAAACTTAAAATTAAACTTATTTTTAAGTGTTTTGAAAAATTAAACCACACGATGCAATTATTATTTTAAACACTTATTATTTTATCAGCTCTTTAATACCATATAAATAAATTGCAAAAATTAATTTTAATTATCCTAATAGTTTGGGAGAAAATTAATTTTAAAAACGAGCCTTCAATTTTTTGCTTTAAAATTTACAAAATATAATCGTTATATTTCATAACGTCACAACTAGACATGTTCACAAAAATTCGTCGTATAATGTTTATCGTATTAATAACAAAAACGTGTGCAAAGATTCATTGATTTATGCCGAAAAGTATATCGTGAAACATTTGAAAATGAGAATCTGCTGCGAAATGAAAACCCCAGAAAAGAGTTTGAAAATTACAACGTTAAAATAACAGTATTTGTGAATTGTGCTGTTTAAAAAGCATTTAATTGTGTATATATATTAAGGCCCTCCCTGCGCCATTTTCAGCTTTTCTGCAACTAATTCAGTATTTCAAGATTCCTGAGGTCTCTCTTGATAGTTTACTTTTCAACTGTATTTCTTAGGAAGCTAAGCTTACAGGTATTATTATATACTGGGGTGAGGCCAAAAGGTTTGCAGCTAGATATTTAATTTTAGTTACCCCAGCATAAACACTGGGGAGGCATAGCATCAGAGATAGCGAGAGGACCAGAATCTTCAACTACGCATTCCAAAGTAGGCGTGGGATAGTTATAACAAAATACACAGAATTTCACATTAATCACATTACCTATAGTTTATTTAGTATAAGCACGGTGCCCCTACATCACACACAAAAGATAAAAAGGAAGAAATTGAAGGGAGATGCTACACACGCGAGACTACATTCACACGATTTCACATACAACCTTACAGATCCAATACTCAGACCAAAGTGACATTCACCATACAACACAAAGAAGTAACGCTCACTTCTCCCACTCTCCACCGCTATCTAGGATCACCACTAGAGGCGGCGAGTCGCCACGCCAGACGAAACTTCAACACCCCAGCCGAAAGAATTAACCCAACAGTACTGTCGCCAACGACGCAATAATGTGTCTGGCGTGACAATACGCACACATACACGCCACAAAGTAACATTCTTTAAAAGATCGTAGAGCTATAAAACCTTCATAGAAGTAAAGTAGAAGCTTCTTGGTGTTCAATAACACTAAATTTCATACTTATGAATTTTGGCAACTTTTGGGTTTTTTCCCCCTCAGATGGGTATCCCTCAACCGTCCTAACGGTGCTTTCTGAAGTTGCATTTGTGGGAGATGGAGGTTGAGTAGCCTACGCCAATTTGATACAATCAAAGTAATGCCATCGGTTTTAAACCGTGTGTTTTGTCACGTTTTAAGGGGTGTAATCATTACCCGTAACACATTATTTTTCTTTATTTCTCAATGTGCAGTTACGCTGTTGACGAGAAACATGACAAAGTAAATAAACGATCAGCACCAAAACCATTAAATGTTATCATGAAAATTTTTATTTTACAGAATAATCTGTCAGTCATATAGCTTCCTGCCCATAGACAAGTCCATTACAGACTGCAAACCCGGATTCCTGCATTCTTCCCTTCCTTTGCTTTACTCTTTGTCCCGTATGAACAATTTATCTGAACATTATCATGTATTATCATTTACTGCATCGCAAGTTCTTTCATCCAACATTTCTACCAGTAGATCACTTGGCGATGAAGTGATAAGATCCGCCCAAATAATAAAGAATAAATACTAACGAATAAGAATAATAATTAATAAGCATATCATCAAAATAATAAGAAGGAATACCAGTATGAGGGAAGAATAAAAGAGAACATTAAGAATTAGAGAAAGGGGGGATAAAATCATGAAGAGAAAAAAATGTAGAGTGTAGATATTAATTAATAATAAGAACATGAAATAAAACGTGTAGCTGAGAACGAACAAACTTGGCGAAAATCACATAAAGATAGCAGACGTAGGAAAGGACAGGAAAAAGAACATTAGGAGTCTTTTAGTAACAATAGGAACCGAGTTGTGCACACAGGATGTCAAGACAATGGGCAGGAAACCGGAGTTAATCAAGCGCACAGAAAATTCAGTAAAGCGAACATAATTTGTTAATGTTAGACGCGAGCCACGCTCAGACGATGAAATTGAGAGCCAATGGGAGATGGAGGAAAAATTCAGAGACGTGACCAATTAGAACGAATAAAAGTCACGTGAATAACAAAAAGTGAGAGAGAAACTAGAAAAGTAGGCGTGAAATAGAAAATTATCTATGAAGCAGAGCGACGTTCAAACGTGCGTAAGATACTTCATTCTGTGTCGAAACGTTGGGGAGAGAAGAGGTCTCTGTGTAGAAACGTGGGGGAGAGAAGATGAGTTGGAGGGAAAGAAATAGATTTGTGTAGGAAAAGTGAGGGAAAGTAAGATAGATCTAGAAATTCAAAATATCTTATATTAAAGAGGGAAATAGTGCAGCGATCTTCGAGTAAATATTTATGTATTGAAAACCAGTTTAAGGCAACAGTGAGTAACAGGGTATCTAGGGAATAACGAAAGGAAAAGTCATTAGCGTAATATTGTAACATACTTCAACTTCGCAAAGTAATTAAGAAAGGGTAAGAGCACGGAAACAGTAGCAGGGGTGACAGGAAAAATCGCGTCTTGTGTGGAAAGGAGATTCGTACGAGGACATCAGTGTGGATCATCAATAAACGGGCCATCTGAGAGGAGAAAGAGAACTTCATTTATCTCCCATCCACACTCCCTGAGGTAAGAGACTCCTGAACCCAAATTCCTCTACCTGAGTAGCCGGCAGCAACAACGATCCTCCCGAATTAGCAGCCCTACCACCAAGAACCGCACCATTACAAACCTTTTTTCCATTCCCAAACCCCGCTACAGCGAGGAGTTTATTCTTTTCCAATGACGTAGTCAATATTTACTTTCTCTACCACGTACCTAGTAGATAGAGAAAGTGTAGCATTCCATAAAAAAATTCTATATCAAGATTTCACCAGAAATACATGTTTTGAAGGCCCCTGAATCCAAATAAAGTATTTTTAGAAAAATATGTGCGTGTCTGTGAACAGCATAAATCAAAAACGAAAAGTCAAATAAATACCAAACTTGGTATTTAGGTTCAGTATCTTCCAAAAATGTGATATAAGGATTCTGAAGAAAATCCCCCAACCTAAACTCCCTTTACATGGAACATTTTTCGAAGTCATTTACATTAAAAAATGCCTAACAATTTTGATTAAAATACCCTATATGAAGGATATTTACTTGACAAAATGAATTTTCTGGGAATAGCCTATGAAATCCTAGCCATTCGGCAGATGAAACACGCACAGCATAAAAAATGTAGATCTCTTTAAAACACACAATTTATTTCAAATAAGCTTTTTTGCTACATAAGCCATTTCGGAGATAGCCGCTATTAAAGGTTGGAATTGTTTATTTCTTGGTCATTGTGTTAAATTCCTTTCTATATTCAGTTGTTTCTCGCGATTGCATGGAAACAATATGGAATTTTAAGGCCATCGTGTAGCGCTCAGTTCTTAAACATTTGACTATCGCTGTTCTCTTTGTATCTATTTCTGAAAAGGTTTATTTGGATTAAAATGAAATAGACAGAAAATTAGGCTTTAATAAGAATAGTTTGTATAACCACTAATAAACGAATGGAGCTAGGGAATGGCATGTGTATGTATCACATCAGATTTTTTATTAGATATTTCTGATTCTTTTTAGCATTGTCCTTTCCTTATTTTCATTATCCATTTTATGCGTTCTAATCTTTTTAAGTGCACATTTTAAACGCTTTTAGTCATTCATTATGGCACAGTATGGTAGAGTATTTTTGGATTTTAACAATATAGATAAAATTCGCAAACTTCGTTCTTTTTGTCTCTAGTTTTTCTTTCCTTCCATACGTAGCATATTTGTCATTCCTTGTAAAACAGTTGGTTAAAAAGTCCCAATAAATCAAAATGAGATTATTTTCAAATATGTATATTTCAAATTGGTATAAATATAATATTTTAAATATTTTACAAATTTGACAAGTGTTTATGGTGTAATTAATACCTTGGACTAAAGATTCTTGTGTGTCAGTCAGTAGTATTGACTTTCCTTCTGATCACTAAAAATGCATTATTTTATATGTGCCTTTAGAAACACTTAAAAAAGATTTAAATAATGAAACTAAAGCCACTTGTACATGAACAAACTTGTTTTTCAATTCTAAAATTTACGAGAAAAATTGTCAAATACTGAAAAATATTTGTCAAGATTACAGAAGACTTGGCAAGGCCTGACATTACTTAACAATGTCATAAATGTGTATTTTTTGCCAAACTGAACCCCTACAGAACTCATTGGTGTTTTATTACGCGCAAATTAATTTACTATTAGCGTCACGGTATCACAATTTGCAGCGAAATATCGTTCTTTATGTAATTACACAGATTTGAAGGTATTACAGTCCATGATATCAGATTGCGATTGAGTAATACAATGGAAATAACATGAATTTATAGGTTAACTACACTCTATAACATTGCATTGATGCATCATTGTACACTTCGGAAATCTGTCTGCAATTTGTTCATATGCTCTCGTCTTTTCATCTTCTAATCGACGGGATGTACAACAAAAGTACAGACAGAGCCAGCTTTCGTATGGCCTAATCATCTCGCATACGACATTCCTTACAGGGGTAGCTATTTTTCTTTAATTTTCGCTTTAACCATGTTGCAGATTTTGTTACGGATTATAAATACTCGCATTTCATAAGCAAAGCCATTAAATCATTGGCAAATCCTTGACCGTTTAGAACATGTCCTTATTTATTTTCAAGACTTTAAAATACTTCAAAAGTATTGGAAGCAATTTAAGGAGAAAAGTTGTAAAGTTGTGACAACCCTTGGAAAGCATTAAACTTGGCAAAAAACTGATCATGTACAAAGAGCTTAGGTTACGTTTGAGAAGCGTTTATTTTAAGATATGCATTATACTTATAGATTATATCTGAAAATACAGCACGTTATTTTCAATGAAAATGTGTCAGTTATATAGACAATAAACAACTACTATACCATCTACTACATTTTTATCCAAATAAACCTTTACAAAAATAGTTACTCCACACATTTCGTTATAGATACAAAGAAAACAGCGATAGTCAAATGTTTCAGAACTGGACGCTATGTGCTGGCCTCAAAATTCTACTGTTTCCATGCAAACGCGAGAAGCAACTGAATGTTGACAGAACTTTAAGAGAATGACCAAGAAATGAGCAATTCGAACCTTTAATAATGGATATCCCAGAAGAGGCTTATACCACAAAAAACTTATTTGAAATAAAGTGTCTGTTTTAAAGAGATTACATTTTTTGTGTCTTACGTTTTCGTCTATCGCTTAACGTTTATCAGAAAAACAAAATTATGCAAAATTCCTACCGATGAAGAGATCTTTACAGGCTATTTCCAGAAAATTGAAAATATGTATTTTATTTGTCATATAAATATCTTTAATATGTGTATTTTATTAAAAATCGTTGGAGCCATTTTTTAGAAAATAAAAAATTTTACATATATTCCATATAAAGGGTAGTTTGGGGTGGGCGATTTTCTTCAAAATCTTTGTGTTGCATCTATGGAAGGTACCTAAAGACCAAGTTTGGTATTTATCCGACTTTTCCCTTTTTGAGTTATGCTGACACACACACACCTTTTTCTAATAATGCTTTTCTTATTCAGGGGTCCCCAAAACATGCATTTTCGCTGAAATCTGAAATACAATTTTTTGGGTGGAATGAAAACAATACCTTCTCTACCTACTATGTACGTGGGAGAAAAGTGACCTCGTTTTTGCATTGTAATTATCTTACTGAATCCCCTTCTTGCTTATAAATTTTCTTAGGTAATTTAATTGAGCTTTCAAACTCATGCAACTTAATCTCATCCGTGGTATTACTGAAGATAGTATGATATACAAAATGATATAAAGTTCATAACATTAGGTTTAAAATTAATTAACAACTCACTGGAAGTAAAAGTGCCTGGCACCACGTGACCACACCATCACAACCGTACGACACCTATGAAAGCCACTGTGCAGTATGGTAAGTGCTTCATATTTTGCACTTCAGTTTCTTAGGGGCGTCTGGTGAATAGAGTGAGTTTATCACTGACAGGAAAACACAACGACTGTCTCAGTATTCAGACTGACAAATGAGCCATCATTGTATGCTGTGAATGATATAATTTTATTTCAGTCGGTAAAACCTGACCCAATCAGACGGCTTGTTTTCAAATTTCAACTAGTCACGTGACATTCGCGTTGATGACAATCTCTATCTATGTGTTCTTAGATGGTAAGTGTTAATATGACTGCTTTCCCTTCCGCTTAACTGTGGTAGGTAGAGGAAGAATTGCATTCCACCAAAAATCTCCATTTAGAAATTCACCAGGAATACACGTATTTTACCGAGTTTCCCTGAACCTCCCACAAAATAAACTTCAGAGATTTCAACTTCAACTTCCTTGCGTTTATGTGCGTGCGTGTATGAATACGTCTGTAAATAGCATACTTTAAAAACTAAAACCCGGATGGACGCTAAATATACTTGAATAAGCAGTTTCAGGATGACAGTAAAGGGTTTCAAGAACATCGCTTCAACCCAAACAATCTTGGTGAGGAAAACTTTTTCTCATGCTTTATATTCTCAAAAATTAACAACTTTTATGTTCGAGATATTTGTCAGAGCAATAATGCGTAGATCTCAGATTTTAAGTACATGTAAAGTAGTGTTGATTCTTATTGAATTCTGTGTAACTTAGAAACCATAAATATAAACCAATGAACCAAGGGGGAGGAAAGCAGAGCTCACTAAAATACATAATTTGTATGAAATAAAGCTTTTCGTAGTATTAACCGTTTTATGTTATTCATTCTTAGATCTTTTAAGTTCTCCCAGGCTCAATGCTTTTTCTTTCTTTCTTTTGTTTTCTTTTTGTGCTTGGGATGAATAGTAACAAAAGTTGACTTGCGATATGAATAGTTGTGTTTCATTTTCACACCTCGCATGTAACCAAGCCAATGTTGTCTAATTTCAAGGCATTTCTAGGCAAACATTTAACGAACATTATAAGGTATTCCAACTTGTTAAATGGTAATTGATAGAGAAAGTCGTGTAATTATACATAATATTTTTTTAACCTTCCGATTCCTTAATGATTGCAAATGCGAGGCTCACATTCGCTTTAGCTTGATTTAATGTAAAGTTTGATTGATGAGGTTAAGAAATGACGTCATATATGCGTTAGTTTTATTATGTTACATGTTTGGTTCAAACACCTTCAACATTTAACGGCAACATGTATTATTTTAGCAGTTTCGTCCTGCTTATGTACCTTAATATTATAATGCCTTTGTATATCCCTTATAGAGTAATAATTGTAGGGTAAATGTAGCATCATTTGTGTATGCATTTTTTAAATTATATTTGCGATCTTTTAATGAAACATTTTATTACTTCCATTTTAAAGAACACGTTAAGGATTTTCAATATATATTCGACATGTAGAACGTTGGGATATCATTGTGGCTATTCCGCATTTTCAAATCACATGGAAATTTAGAACTGCTGGTTATTCTATTGTTATATGGTTTTATATCACGATATTTTTATATAGTTTATTTTGGGCTCTTAATTTATGGAGAGATTGAAAGCCCTATCCTGCCAATGTTAAACACGCTAAATTTATGAGTAATTATTTCAGAAACTATTTAATATAAAAACCTAAACTTTCTACACGATGCCGATACATACCTTCTGAGTATATTGATCGTTTTTCTATCCACTAAGTTTGTTTATTAAGGAAGATTCTATTATTCTTTAATTATACCACATTTTGATTAAAATGTAACAGCAATTATTTCTCTAAAAATAACCAGCCATGTTAACACCAAAGCAGTTCCAAATCCATAACAGGCGTCCTCCGTGGTCTAGGGGTAGCATGCTAACCTCTAGTACCGAGGTCGCGGGTTCAAATCCTGCGGAGGGCTGTGGATATTTTTCGGGGGTAAAAATCCTTAGCATGGCTTCCTTCGGAAGGGAAGTAAAGCCGGTGGTTCCGTGTCGTAGATTTACGGCACTAAAATAACCTTCTTGCATTCAAATTTTAGGCCAAGGATCTGTTACAGATTCAAAGCTGGATTTTCCAACCTTCGTTTCATAGGGGGCCCAGATTTCGTTTCCCCCTAGAATGGTAATTAAGCACGGCTTTGGGAATCCTACTAGAGTGCATACGACGTATATATTTCTTCCAGTTGTTCTGGTACTGTTGGATATATTGGATTACACGAACAACTTGTAACTCCTTTAGCAGATCTTCATTGTGTTTGTGGCCCCATATTGTACAGCCGGCTGTTATAGGTATCCTGTTTTCATCTTTTTGTCTCATTGTCCATGTCTCGCTACCATAAGACCGGTCTTACTAAAGTCAAGTAGAGGTATGATATATGCCCCTGTACTTTTGAGGGTTTCATTAGGTTTATTACCCCCATGGTTCTGGTGTACTTAAGGATTTTATCTGGTATATCTGCTTCATCCAAAAAGGATTCCTTATAGTCAAGACATGAATATTCATTCACTTTTTCAAGTAGTTTATTTGTTACACATTTTACCAGGGACTGCATAAAGAACCTCAAGCCTGATAAAGAGGCCTCTCAGCAAACTTTCCGCTCCTTTATGCCCAATATAGAATGAGGTGCTAAAAACCATATCAGTTAAACAGCGTCCATAAATAAAACTCAATTTATTTAGATCCGTAATAGCCTTAAGGGCTGCTTTTATAAGCCTAAAGTTTAATTTAGCTATCTACAGTAGTTTCTGGGAAAACGGGCAATTCATACCAGAAAATATAATTCATAGAAAAATCTTGCAAAGCAAAAATGGAGAAAGCAAACTTGCATATATTTGTAAAGCCCAAAAAAAGCAGTAGTACCAATTTCTAGAGCAAACATCTCCTTAAAAGATGGACAAAGTCTACCCTTCTACTACAAAGTGAGTAGGAGTTATTACTTTTTATCTGTGAAGTAGTGTAGAATTCACAGTACAAAACGGTAATTGCAGCACCCTTTTTTTAAATATTCGAAATATAAGTATTGTACTTTCAATGATAAAATATATATATATCAAATTAAAGAGGAAATTCCAATTAATAGGACTGCATAAAAACTAAAAATGTATTTTTTGGCAGTGTTCACCATTTAGTCTCTGCTTAAGCAGAATGCTTTAACTCCTCCATAGAAGCATGCATTAAAATTTCCTGAACCAACATTTCGCAGATAAATCTTCCTTAACGTAAAGAATGTTTAAATTTGAAATCATTGTGGCACAAAAACTGTTGATGAAATGAGTAACATATTTAATTTGTTTTAATTGTGTTAAGTTGAATTTACGGCATAAAAATAATTTTACTTTGAAGTGTTGAAACCCTCTTTCGACCAATAGTTGTGCAAGAAGTGGCTAATGTTCCTGCAGGTAATCGAAGCTAGAAAGCAAATGATTGGGCAAAAAAAAATTAAACTCAAGTTTGCTTAAAAATATGGATTTCTTTTCCCAAAAAGAATCTGACCTGAGCTTCATAACCCTTCTCTCAACTATATTCGATTTCACAGTATTAAGGCCCTTTTTTACTTCATCAGTGGCATATAATGGATGCAGTAATGTTTATATTGCTTTGCATTATAAGTTCAAACAGTTATACGGTGTATAATTCTTTGAACCAAAGTCAATGTGCTCGGCAAGACCAAATGCAAAAGTAAACTCATTTATAGTTTTACAGTAATGTAAGTTACTGGCAGGATTAACCTTCAGTCTCTCTCAAATTTTAGTAGAAGTATAGAAAAATAAGTTCATAAAAAAGTACTCGTGCTTTAAGTAAATCATAAGGATAAGTTTTACAATGCTCTTATACCTCTTTATTAACTTCTTCACCTTTCGAGGTAATCATTATTAAAATACAAGACATCTGCCTTTATTTATGTATACCATAGAAATATACACTCAACAAATCTATGTAAAACGATAGATACAATGTGTTAATATCAAAATTCATTCAAAACATTCCTGCTTTAGAACTGCTTATACATGCTGTACATTTATGTGACACAGTTCAATGAGGTTATACTAAGGGTAGTCGGTAAGTAAGTCTCAAAGTGATATGGTCTCCTGAGTATTTTAGTTACTAACCTTCTATATGAGTCAGTAGGTTACTATTTGTGCTCTAAGGTAGTTCAAAATTAAATGTTGACAGGCTTGGAAAAATGAAGGAAGACATGCTTTCCCGAAATATACTTCGGTGCAACGGGTGGCCGAAGTCGTTAAGGTTCGTGAACGAGAGGTCCGTCCTCCCTGACTGAGGTTTTTCCAGGTTATCCTCAGTCCTCGAAATGACAAATGCCGGGGAGGTACCCTAAACTTAGGCCTGGATCGTTTTCTTCCTAAATTCCCTTTCCCAGTTATTTCATTTCATGTAGGTATCGTCACTATCCACCGCCTATGTGCCGTATGCAGTAAGAACGGGTGTTAAACACTGTTTAAAAAGAAATGAGCACTGGAAACACCCTTCTACTCCTTCATACAAAAGATTCGGGACTAATCCATTAACAGATGACGTAGACGTTACAGATAAACATATATACATGAAACCAGATCCCAGAATTTTGTGCTGCAGGTGCAGAACTGAAAAAGTGATATTTAAATATTGGAGGGTATTAAGAGGACAAATAGAAATGCATGAACACATGAGTAACAATAAATTATTTTCAAGCTCCCTTTTCATCTACAACGTTTAAAGCCGTTTAGAGCATGCTTACCGACTTTTCTTAGTATTATTTTTTTCTACATAATTAGGGTATTTATTTCAGTGTGCACAAGCTATACCATGCAGAACCTCCTTAAACGACAAATGCAGAAAATCAGTAGGTATACCAAGAAAATTTACTAATATTAAATTGCAAAGAAATTTAAGGACACTGAAGGTACCCACAAATTTGGCACATAACCCAAGTTTCAAAACACAATATAGTTATTGAATTTTTCTTATATTTTAGGTGCCTATACTACAGGGTATCTGGACTACATATCTTTATGCATATGAAGCTAAATTACACTAATTATGCAAGTTTTAAAAGTTTTAATACAAAAAAATAATACATTTTAGTGTTAAATACTACATTACATACAACACATTATAAATCTAAATGCTTGTGGAGCTTAAAAATGGGCATTTTAAACTTATGGAAGCTGACAGAAAATGCTCATGTGTTTTCAATGAAACGAACATTCAAGCTGAAGAACCATAGACTGTCTAATTTCACCTTGAAATGTTAAGCAAAAACGTCTGTTCATTCGTTTATAAATACGCTGTTAGCCTAAACGATAAACCATTGGTTAAATTAGGACATGAGTAATATAACGAAACAATAAGGTATTTCGAAACGGCCAAGTACAAAATAACATCATCCAGTAAGTAAAAGACTGCCATGAAGTGGAACACTAGCATCCGCCGCCACCATCATCATATTCTTCTTCATCATTATAATCAAAGAAAAGATTATACATACAATGGAGAAATGAATAAAAATAAGTATTTGTCTTTACTTGACGTTAACAAGTAAGTATTTGCGTTCAAGCGAATAAAAGAAGTAAATACTTGCGAGACAAGTAAACCCAAAAATCTGGCAAGTATATCGAAAAACGTGTTGAATAAAACACAAGTAATTACTTGCCCATTTGTAAGATTGGTCAAAGTAACCTCTTGATGGAACATGCGTGATCTCTGTTGCAGTTTCTGTTAAAAATGACAGCTCAAATGCGACAGGCAAAGCCCTATTGAGAAAGTAAAGCTCTAAGCCCTAGTAGACTTAAAGTAGTACTTAGGTTTGAAGATGAAAGTGGTTATTACTTAACTGCTTTCTTCCCCAGCGTGGAGAAACATACAGAGGTGCAATCACACCCAGTTAAAGAAAAGTGAAAGTATTCCTTTGCTACGATAAGGTCCTCGGTTATCAAAACGGAGTGGCCCAAGATTTCAGGATTGATCGCACTACAGTGTGTGATTGTAAAATAGTATCGAATCTTCCTGAAAGAATTACGCAGAAAGGAAACGAATGGATACTTCAGAGGAGACGAACATAATAAGACGAAAGTCATTGAATAGACTTCTAATTACTACGTGATTGGTACCTTGGACTGTACCCACATAGAAAAAGAAACACAGAGAGTATGGTGACGATTATATACATTATTCTTGCAGCTGATTTATTTATGCCCAACAATTGTTCCTACATTGATTTACCGCCATAAGCTTAGTTTTAAAAGCGCAGACGCAAACACCTTTACAAAAAACTGGAGCTTGATCTTCGAAGTACATTCTTGCACACAATTGAATACAACCAGGGCAAGTAAACGCTCCGAAGTAAACCGAAAAATTGGCAAGTAATTGCTAGTAAGTATTCTCTTACTCACTTGAAACATATAGGTAAGTATTTGTTAGTTTTTATTCACCTATCCAATGACGGGAATAGCTATTAACTTTCTGGAATTAAATTATTCGTGTGCTACACCATTGGGTTATCCTTCATAAAATTATTATGTATGTATTTGAAAATCGAAATCGAATACAATAATGTTAAATAACAATAGTGTGCCTGCCTCACATTTAAGAGGTCCGGAGTTCGAATCTCCGTTAGGGTGAGTTACCTGGATAAGTTTTTTTTCTCCCTTTCCCTTATCCTAGGAAGACGAATGTCAGGTAACTCTAACCTCTAGGGACCCCGGGCCCAATGGAGCATCATTTCGAAAATGTCGTTAATTCCTCGTCCAATGTACCTACCCGTTTAAACAAAGTGAATTAACAAAATATTAACATTAGTCATGAAGATCGTGATTATGTTCACGATGATATGCTGGGGTTATTCAAAAAGAAGGAACAGATATTAAATATTCATTTTTAAACAACGACAATAGATAGGCGACACATCATTGAATAGAGGAAAGTTCAAAGTTTTAAGCCCCAGCTATTAATTCCATTCAGTGCCTAAAGTGGCGCTGGGTTTGTTTACGAGAAAATGGAGACGCCACAGGAAAAGTCATTTTGTGTACTGCAGTATGCAAAGAGCGAATCAATTGTTTCATTGCAGCGTGCATTTCGTTGTAAGTTCAACAACGAGCCGCCTCGTCATAAAACATTTACAACTGATACAATAAATTCGTAGAGGATGGTTGCGTATGCAAATGGAAAAGCACTGGTCGTCCTCGCATAACAAACGGTGCTCATTTTGAACACACAAAATAAAATTTTGAACTTTCCTCTATTCAGTGATGTATCGTATGTCTCGCCATCTATTGTCGTTCATTAGAAATAAATATTTAAAGTTTGTTCCTTCTTTTTGAATAATCCTGCATTACAGCTATTAACGTTCTGGCTCCATATTCCCTCATGACTAAACAGCGCATTTAACTTTTTGAAGCAAACCTTGAGGTTAGAAGGAAATAAAGAGAATTAGAAGAACAGAAACACAATTCGTTGCCATTTTCTGTGGTGTAGCTCTTGTCCATTTATTGCTTTGAATCCTATATCTACTTCATTGGAAAAGTAAAATTTTGTACAATTTATTTCTCTCTCTGCCTAAATATTTTCTTTTACATTCAGAGGGAAAGACAGAAAATAATAATAATAATAATAATAATAAATTTTGTAATTATTATTGTAATTATATTGTTGTTACTACTACATAATCGCCATTTTTGTCTCAACCTTTAGCAGAGCAATTATTGTGATAGTAGAATTTTCTTAGAAAAACCTATATATTATGCCTTGTGTGTAGGTTGCATATTTTTGTCATGAGGAACAATAATTTACATTGTAAAACGGAATAGATGTTCACAGTGTGTGATTACGCACGGTGTTTTAGTAGATCATTCACATAACATACTGCTTTAACCGAGCAGTGTAAGGAGAGCTTAGATATTTCAGAAAAATATCTAGGAAACAATGAAAATAAATAACTAATACTATCTGGCATTTAAAAAAATTGTGAAAAATTAAATAAATTAGGGTGTGAATTAGATTAAGAAACCGAAACCTAATCCTGGAGTTAATCAGCTGCTTCTCGACTATCAAAATAGTCTGGTCATGAAAGCTATAAAAGTCTATATGTTGAACGTTGTTAATATTGCATGCATTTTTTATCGCCCATACAATGCTATCTATATTGTTAATCGTCTGCTCCGGACGTTGTTGTCAGTGGTGTTCGTTGTGATAATTCTTCATTCTCTGGCTTCATTTTGAGTCGGGCGCGGCGGACGTCCCCCAGAGCTGAAATCTGAAACGTTCTTAGAATACCCAATAAGAGGTCAAATATAGCTCTCTGCTGCAAGTCTGGGACGTCCATTTCTTGCATCCTTCGTCTTGGGGTTTGCGAAGACCTGGAAGCAGGAAAATCTTCCTCGGAGGAATCCACTTGTTGCTCGTCTTCTTCCTTTTCCCATTCACCGCTGTCCTCCTGTAGCTTCCTCCCTGTTTCTCTCGAGTAAACTGTGAATTCCTGAAAATAAAGAAATATTTGTGGGTTATACAAGCATTGAATAACTTGATGCTCATGCTGCGACGAAATTAATCAAACACAGAGCTTTTAATTTCGGGCAAAATGTTTAATGCCAGAAATGAGTTGAGCAGAACAGAAGCAAACAACACTGACGAATATGCACTGAGAGATTTTTCCACACAGTTGTTACATTCCGAGTTTAGTCTCCAGTAGTTTTCACTTGTGTTTGGGTCTCAAAAAGAGCAATTGTGCGAGACACACTTCCAGACAGATAAGGAACTCAAGAACGCTGCCCTGCAGCGCTCTAACCAACTTCTTTCTATGGCAAAGGCATCGGGGGACTTCCAAAACGTTGGCAGTTGGCAACGGGGTCTGGATATTCAGGGGGAATCTTTGAAGATAAAAGTTACCGCAGTTTGGTGCTTTTATGAATATATATTTCCTATTTAAAAATTAAACTCTCAGGAAACCTTGAACGATCTTAGTGTTATAGTTATAGCAGAGCACGGTTAGGAACCTCTGGCTTAGACAAACCCTGCACTTTTGGCTGCAAATGTAGCATCATGTCATATTCATTTCAGTTCTAGTTCTCATTTAATACAGGAGTTATTTTGAATACTAAGCAGTGTTGGAGGTGAAAGCTAGTTTGTCCTTTGAAATTCTGCTTATAGCTTCCTTTATCTTCAAAGCTTATAATGGCCTAGATAACATAATGAGGCAGCATATAAGCTGCTCATAATTTCGGATGTTCTAATGGTCGCTTTCATCGTAGTCTCGAAACCAACACGTGACACCAATACAGCTGTTACTAAATGACAGTGAGATATCTATTTTACTTCAAATGTTTCACCCTACTTCTGCTCCTCCTATAGCTCGTTAGGGACAATCAGTCTGCTGTTACAAAGAATTGGATTTATTCTTATTTTAAACAAACAAGTGATCTTATACATTTCTGCACCGAGTGCATACTTCATAAATATTATTTAAAGTTGTACATTTTGTGAGAACTGTAGACAGGACCAGCAAAAAGTGTTTGTAGCAACAAAGGCACAAAATTGAATCATAAATGTCAGGCATATGATTTTGTTGTCTTCAACAAACACGGATTTCATGTAGCATTGAAGCCACTCTTAACCAATAAGACCATTAAATGGTTTTTATGGAACATGTGTAATCAATAAGCGCCCTACCAGGAGCAGATTTATTTTGTTTTTATCTTCAGAAAGTGTGTCGACTCCAAATGTCTCCTTAAAATAATGAACCAAATGAAGCACTAAGAAGTTTTTCCATAGAGTACTTATATTCATTAAGCGTCATATTAGATTTAGTTTTGCCACTTTTAACCGTGCTTTCCTAGTTGGGATACAAACTGTCGGTCACATATCAGGTGCTTCCACCAAGCAGTTTAGTTGTAGGTACCTACATGCAACTAACTCACAATGCACTTACTTACACTGTAAATGTAGTAAAATTAAGATTACCTAACTTTAGGGTGTTTAATCACCGAAATAAATGCAAAAGTACAATCAAAAGTAAGTCGAGTGCGGATACGGAGAGTGTACCACCTATAGGCGATAATTCAGATGCAATATCTGCGGAATGATCATCTTCAGGACCCGAATTTTGATGATCTAAAAGTGTTATAACAACATTACCACTCTAAAAGATTTAAAAAAATGACATTCTAATTTCAAAAGTTGACTTAGAATTTAGATTTGTTTAATTTATTAAATCAGTGCACAGAAAGTTATACATTAATTTATCATGGGTACAACTGCCATATAAACAGAAAAAGGAGGTATAAGTGACCATAAGATAATTTAGAAACGAATTAAATATGTATATAGGGGAAGGCGGGGCGGAACGGGATAGGACACAACGGGGTAGTAGTATTTTGTTAATTTGATGGTGCTGGAATCTAGCGGGATAAGTAGAAGTAATACCACAAGTCAGGAAGAAGCCAACGCAGCCATTTTATTTTAGTTTGGATGGTGGTTTCAGAGCGAATGATTGTTGTGGATGTTTTTAAAAGTGTTTTTGTAACTTTTGATGAATTTCCACACAAAGTAAGCCAACTACCAGTATATTAAATGCTATATGCTCTTAAAGTACATGTAATTAGCTGTAGTAAGGCGTAATAGTTTGGTTCCAGCAATCCAGCAATCGAGAGTAGGTCGCCCAGGTTTACCTGGACGGGATGTTAACCGCCACAGTACCTAGCCGCAAGTGCGGCTTTTCCCCGAAATGAGGTGCGAGACCTATTTCTGTGCTAGCGGAATAACGGAGTTCAGGAGGGCAAGCCCTTCCATGGCTGCTATCATTTTGCCGGGTCGTTGGCGGTAAAGAACTTGACCAGGATCTCGCAGATCTGGCGACGGTGTTTCAGCAACAGCTGCTGTAATCCTGAAGCCACCCCACCATCGCCGCAAGGTCCAAGCCAGGGGTAGGATTGGAGATGGTTTTTGGTTGGAGGGATGTCCTTGAGGGAGCAGGTGTCTTATCGGCCCAATTGGCACCCTGCTGACGCTGAGGAGCGGGATCATCGCTCCTCATTGTCTCGGGCTCCAAGTCAGGCTCCTGGACGTTCCTATTCCTCCTCGAGCGTGAAGAGGTAGGTTATGGGCTCGGGGAGCTGGGATTGGCGGTCGGACTGTTCCTGTGACGAGAGTGACGTCACAACCATCTCGGCTCGCACCGAGATATGGAGGCCGCTGAGGTCAACTTCTCCGACATCTCCACCGATGTCGATGAAGCTGAATTTCGTGTAGTGGAGAAACGCCGAAGGAAGCGGAGGACCCACCTGCAGACGGAGAGCGCGCGCTCTCGTCAGCAGGGGCCTGTCAGGCGGCACATTCCGCCTGTCATAGTGGACGACTTCCGTGGTTCGGTAGGCTTCCTCAAGGAGGTCATGCCATTCCCGTCAGGACCGTGCACCGCGACCAGGAAGAAGAGCCGCTTCGTCTTCCAGGCGAAGCATACAGATGAATGAAGTTTTTCGCAAGCTTTTATGTTTGTGGTCAATGGGCGGAGTTTAGTTTCCTACACAGCCATTGGCTGAGTCTCGGCAAACTCACTTGGGCGGTCACCAAGTGGTGACCCAAGCCCAATACTGCTTAACTTTGGCGGCCGCTTAGTGGTCAAGTTAAGTAGGCCTGCTTGCAACGAAGCAGGATGGAATTTGGGTAAGGGCTTGAGGAATATCCAAGTTAGCAGGCGGGCGGTCCAAGCCCGATGTTGCTTAAGTTGAGAGGGCTTGTGATGGATAGGAGTGGTAGCTTTAAGCCCGGAATGCCTGTCGTTTATACCGCAAACTTGGTGTTTAAATTCAGTATGTTCCAAAGAGAAAAAAATATCCCTCCACCATATAATATTCTTTTCATGGAAAATATTTCTTTAGCTTTTTTATTTAAAAAGTACTGAAAAGGTTTTTATTAAAATGAATGTCTTGAATTTTCTGAATGAAACAGGTGAAATATGCTCAAATTAGTCCGGAGTCCATAGAATTTAAAGTTACCCGACATTCATCTTTTCCGGATGAGGGAACTCTCCGAAGAAAGAACTCACCATAGCCGAGATTGGAACTCGGGACCTCTTGCATGCGAGGTAGACAGGCTAACCCTACACTACAGAGGCAGACTTAAATATTTTTGTATGATAGGGAAGTCTTTAAAGATAAGATAACATGGTACAGAAAAAATTTGATGCGTTACATTCATATGACTTTTCTATTCTCTTCTGCGAACTATTGTTAGAAAAGATTATTCTGTCTACTTCATATTAAATATTTGCGGAAATGTTTCTTTAGTCTGTAGGTATAACACGGATACGGGCAGGCTGGAGCCGATAGTCTAATCTTTTAAAAGTGGGTCGCTAAGAGATAACTTTGATATTTCATGTTCACAACTTCTAAATGTTTTATGCAGCAAGTTTCTTACTCTGTAACGGTTTACAAATTAACCACACAAAATTATGAAAATCCATTCCGAATTAAGAGGTCTATTCACAGAAAATTCAAGATATAAGTGCATTTTATTTGTCACGCTCCACGCCCTAGCCCACTGCGCCATAAAGGATAAGTATTTGATGACTCCAACGAACAATAACGAATATCTCGGAAATAGTTAATGCCATGGTTATACAAAATTCATTCAAATGGCCTCTTAGGCCATCCACAGAAAATTTAAGGTGAACAAGGATACGACGAGAACATATGGCGATCCACTTTTTACTTTCTCTAAAACGTACATAGTAGTCAGATAAGTTATTGCATTCTAACCAAAAATTCGATACCGAAATTTCACGGGAAATATATGTTTTGAGGCCCCCTAAATAAAAAACAGCATTTTTAGAAAAAGGTCCGTGTGTGTGTGTGTGTGTGTATGTGTGTTTGTGAACAACATGGCTCAAAAGCGAGAAGCCGGATAAGCATCAAACTTGGTATTTAAGCTCTGTATCTTCTAAGGATGCGACGCGAAGATATTCAACAAAATCCCCCAACCCCAACTACCCTTGTCAGGAACAATTTTCGAAAATTTTGATTTTCTATAAAATTGCTCTAACGATTTTGATTAAAATACCACACATTAAAGATATGTACATGGCAAATAAAATGCATATCTTGTGTTTTCTGAGAATAGCCTTTGAAGTCCTCTTCATTCGGAAGGAATTTTGTATAATCTTGTATAACTGCTAAAGGTTAAGCGATAAACGAAAACGTGCTACACAAAAAATATAGACCTGTTTAAAACACACAATTTATTTCTAATAAGTTTTTTATGGCATAAGCCATTTCTGAGATATCTATTATTAAAGGTTTGAATTGTTCATTTCTTGGTCATTCTTTAAAGTCCTTTCAACATTCAGTTGTTTCTCGCGATTATATGGAAACAGTATGGATTTCTAAAGCCAGCATATACGTCCAATTCTTAAACATTTGGCTATCGTTATTCCCTTTGTATCTATAACGAAATGTGGAATGTAGCTATTTCTGCAAAGGTTTATTTGAATTAAAATTTAGTATACATAAAAATAAGCTATAGTAAGAAAATATTGTACACTCATTAATAAACGATAGAAGCTAGAGAAAGTCATGTGAATGTATCCCATAAGACTTTTTTCTCAGATATTCTCCATAATAAATCTCCGTTAACTTGATCAAAGGTTTTTTCTACTTTGTCTACCACGTACCTAGTAGGTAGAGAAGGTATTGCATTACACCCAAAAATTCAATATAGAGATTGCATCGAAAATACATGTTTTGAGGTCCCCTGAATAAAAAAGCCGTTTTAGAAAATGTTCGTGCGTGTGTATGAACAGCATAACTCAAAAACGAAAATTCGGATAAATACCAAACTTGGTAATTGGGTTTAATACCTTCCTAAGATGCGACACGAATGTTTTCAAGAAAATCCCCCATCCCAAACTATCATCTAAATGGAACGTTTTTCGAAAATTTTATAAAAAATGGATGTAATGATTTTTATTAAAGTACTATATATTGAAGTTATTTACATGACAAATAAAATACATATCTTGAATTTTCTGGGAATAGCTTATGGAGGCCTTTCATTCGGAAGGAATTTTGTATAATCTTGCATAACTGGTAGACGTTAAAGGAAAAACGAAAACTTGCTACAAAAAAATGTAGACCTCTTTAAAATACATAATTTAATTCAAATACGTTTTTTGCTGTGTAAGCCACTTCTGAGATATCCAAATGGTTCGAATTGTTCATTTCTTGGTCATTCTCTTAAATTCCTGTCAACATTCAATTGTTTCTCGTGACTGCATAGAAACAGTATAAAATTTTAACGCCACCATATGGCCCCCAGTTCTTAAACATTTGACTATCGCTGTTCCCTTTGTATCTATAACGAAATGTGTAATGTAGCTATTTCTGCAAAAATGTATTTGGATCAAAACATAGTAGAAGGAAAAATAAGCTTTAGTAAGAATAGTTCGTATATCCGCTAATAAAGACAGAGGATAGAGAAAGTCATATGTATGTAACGCATCAGATTTTTAAATATTAGACTAGCTCTTCAGCCTCCTGTAATTCCCCTGTATCTACAACGAAATTATGTAATGAAATCGTTTCTGCTTTATCTGGACTAACTTGAGGTATACAGAAAATAAGGGTTCGTAATAACTTTTCGGATACGTTGCTAGAGAGAAGCATGTGAATGTCACATCAGATTTTTTTAAATAAAGGGATACACTTTCTATCTTTATTAAACAGAGAGCCTCTTCGACGTTTTTATCATGCAGACGTTATCTTCAAACTACGAGACAAACAATACGACTTAATATTCGGGTTAATTGATGAGTGAAAGGCATTGGTATAAAACCTTCGTTTGACCGGGAAGCACACTGTTCCTCGGCAGAGTTGGATATTAATGCGCATAGATTTCTCATGCAAATTAAAGCTATAATAACTACATACCTTCGTCGTAGAAGATGTTGAAAATTATGTCCTTGTATGTACCACCACTTTTCTCTCACAGCTTTTAAGAAAATTTGCAAAACACTCTTTATTGCATGGCCATGTAAATAAAACTATGCTTTGTGCATACCAGGACGATATTGTAAATGTTTAGAATGCCATGTTTCTAAAACCAAATTAAATTTATTTATACTTGACAGCTACTTTCTAATGTTTTGGAGTTGATTGTCATGTACTTTGTTCGGTTTGTTGTAATAGTTCGTTAATTATCATAATTTAAAGATTTCGTGTTCACCCTAAAATGAATTTGACTAGAGAACATGATTTTCACGATTTTAAAACATTAGCGCCTAAATAATGTGAAGATAGGCTTAGAAATGCATTTGGCGAATAAGCTCCATCTAAGGCAACAATTTATATCTAATTGTTACAGCGAATTCAAGAGGCATATTTTTTCTTAGTGATGAATCTCGTGAAGGACGCCCAAGAACTGCTATTACTG
This sequence comes from Deroplatys truncata, assembly GCA_030765065.1. Taxonomy (NCBI): domain Eukaryota; kingdom Metazoa; phylum Arthropoda; class Insecta; order Mantodea; family Mantidae; genus Deroplatys; species Deroplatys truncata. Next base: position 163,049,469 of record CM060983.1, read on the forward strand.
ATTCAAATACTGCTGATGTTCGAGCAATGCTTGAAGAAGATCGACGGACATCTTATGAATTTATTCGGGTGACATGGAACATTGTTACGAGTCAAGTCCAAAACATTTTACATCAACATTAGACTTGAGAAATCTTTGTTGTCGATGGATTCCACATTTCTGACTCCCGATCAAAAGCAACAACGCATTGATTGGTGCAGAAAAACTCTGGAAAAATTCCAAGGCGACTCTTCAAATTTGGCTTGGAATATCATCATGGTGATGAATCTTGAATTTATTGTTATGATCCTGAAAAGAAAAGTCAATCAGTGGGTCTTTCGAACAGAATCTAAGCCTACAAAAGTCCGACGAATTCGTGGTGCTGGTAAGAAGATGTTTGCTAGTTTTCTTTTTAAAACGTGCCATATTGCTAGTATACCATTACTGCCAATTGGTACACAAACGTATGTTTACCGCAAATTTTTGAAAAACTTCGTGAAAAACGCCCAAAAGGAAAAATGATGTCACATCATGACAAGACATCATCGCAAACAGCAAAACTAACAACTGAGGATCCGGATACCCTAAGGTCAGCACCATGCACCCCTGACTTAGCACCTTGTGATTTATTTCCAAAAATTGAAGATAAAATGCGTGGAATCACATTTTCGTTATCAAATGAAGCAGTGGATCACTATAAATACCCGATTTCTGATGTACCTCAGGAAGAATGGCATCATTGCTTTAAAGACTGGTTTCTCGAATGCAAAAATGTATTAATGTTAAAGGGAAGTATTTTAAAAAAACAATAACATTATTTGGATTTTGTAAAACTAATTCGTTGTTTGATTTTCTAAGAAAAATGTTCAGTGTGGCCCTCGTAAAATGATTTACACGCGGGTCATTAAAGCGATGATTAATATTATCCAACATCTAATTGCAGAAATTAATTCTACTCATAATATCGCGGGGTTATAATTCCTGAACTACAGTTATCTTATAGGATTTTAATTTTGAAAGAATAGTGTTATTCCATAACGAGATTTGCAAAATCCTGAACCCCGTGCAAGCTTTCTCAAAGATTTCTTTGGAATTCATTCTAACTTTTCTTTGATGCCATACGGCAATTTAATTTCGGTTTCTTATCACGAATAGACCCCGTTTCTCTAAATCTATTGACAAGATTACGAACCTTTTTCTGTGAGTCGCTTGAATAGCAGGGAATCTTCTATAATCGCCGTCTCACTTCTCTACAAGAGTTTGATGTTACATAGGAATCATACATGACGATTCTGTGTGCTAAAGTATGTGGACCTTTTAGCATTATAACAGTACTAATACGCTATAACACTGAAACACGTGGCCTCACAACGTATCAACCTCTGTATAAAGACTTCGCTTTATCTGATTAGCCGGCACGCGGATAGGAGTGAAAGCGAAGAGGGAACAGAACCGGTTAGAAACAGTGTAGTTCAGGGCAAGTAATTCCACTAATACGGCCTACCGTCGAAACGAAGGTTCTGTTTCCCAGTGAGGATAATGGGTTTTCACTCTTCACTAGACAAAAAAAAAACCGTATTTGAGAAAGAAAATACTGTACATCCATGTTTTAAAATTTAATGCAAACTCAAAAAGAAGATCATGTAGTATAACAAGTTCACTGATTCGGATATTGTTGAATATGGGTCACTTACAGGAGACGTTTTAAAATACTAAGCCTATATGTGTTTTTTTCGGACTTCTAAAGTAAAAGCGAACGATAGGCTGAAATGTGGGACGGATGCTCGCCACCGATAAAGCGGTTATGAGAACAAAGTTATGCCTATCTTTCCAGAGTCTGGCCACCTTTCTGTCGTATACAGAAGGTCTGGTTAACAGTGTTGTGTGAATCTTTACGTACAATTATTAAAGCAAGGGACAAGCAATTAATTAGAAATCAAACACACGTTTCCTATTATTTACCTTACTATGCGTTGTGTAATAATAATAATAATAATAATAATAATAATAATAATAATAATAATAATAATAATGCACCACTGCTAGTAGATGGTTACCTGCAGACCTAAACAGACGACGATGATGGTTATGGAAAGTTTCATTGTGTCGGTTCTGCCCATTGAAAACACCTCGCTACGGCACAGCAGTTACAACACAACTAGAGGATTTCGCTGACATGCCTGCTTCACAAGGTTAAGCCTTTCCAAAGTTTTGCTGATGTCAGTAGATGTTTAAATATCCTTGTTACTCTGCTATTGTGTTTTTTTCTGAACCAGCGCATTCATTAACGAATGACCTACTAAAGAAATGTTGGTTCACCGATCTTGTGTCATGACGAAACGGAGCTACTGTTCGAATTCTCAAATTATTTTTATGTAGCGTGTGTCCATTTATATAGTCACCTACAATAAAATTAATTCCGTACGTAATATTATAATAGGGTATGATGATGTGTTACATTCACATTATTTTCTCTACCCACTCTTCTACCAATTATTCTTAGAAGGCTTATTCCTCTGGGTCATATGAATAAAGAGCAAGTACTTATTCAAAGTTTGTACTCATGAGTATGAACACTTTCTGTGATTATACACTCAGCCCAATGAGAACATATTCGTTTTCATAGGAATAAAACCGTACTACCTCACGCGAGTATATACTCATCTCCACAGCTATCTTGTTCACTTAAGTGTAAGTATATACTCGTACTATCTGCTCTCTCTGGCCATATACTAGTTTCGTTGAGTGTGTGGTGTTTTGTTGTTTGGCATTCTGAATTAGAGGAGTAGACTTTGTCGTATTTGATTCTGTCCCATCAAAACTGCTCAGGAATTTTCCTGTGTTTTATAACAAGTTTCAGCAGAAATGTAAGAGAAATATTAAGTCCTTCAAGAAATGAAAACTTAATTGAAGCAACACACACACAAAAGCATAGCTGTAAATTAAATTAGCAAAACAATGAATAAAATAGGCAAAAGTATATAACCAATAAAGCAGGCAAAAAGAAAATATTCACGGATTCTAAAATCATAATTATAAGGTGCCGGATGCAGAATCAAATCAGACTGTTTCAAGGATCTTTACACAATTCTCTGCAAAACAGTTTTGTTATAAGTAACCTAACTCTTAGGAAACTGAGTTTTAGGGTTAGGATTTTACATAGTAAGCTTAATTAATAAATCTAACTTTCAATGATACTTCTAGGTTATGTTTTCATGAAGCAATACAGGATTTTAAAACTCCTTGAATGTTCATAGCAAAGTTAGAGAGCCAATAAATAAAATGATTTAAGCAAAAAGAAAGAAATAATTGTGGATTGGAAAGTCATAATTCATGGGTTGCTGGTTAAACTCATCCGACTGTCTTTAGAATCCTGGATATTTACACTATTTAGGTATACTATGAAACAATTTTCTTATAAAGTTATGAGTAGGTATCTGGATTTTGAAGTTAACACTTTACATAGTAAGGTTAATTAATAAAACTGATTTTCAATGTTACTTCTAGGTTACGTTTTTCTAAAACAATGTCGGATTTTGAAACTTATTTAATATACATGGCTATATTTGTAACTTTTCCATGAGTACTATACAGCTCATAAATTGTGTCATTCTCTTCACATTTAGTTTTAAGTAAAAAAATCAATATGTACTCAGAAGTGAGTATGCATCTAACCATGCTCAGCATGAGAGGAGAATGAACTCATATAAACTGAGAATATAGTAGCTTTTATTCATACCAAACAAGAGTACATACTCTTGTAAGATGGATGCCTGAGTATGTTCTACTCTGCTTCCATTACTTGAGTATGTTCTCAAAATGAGGTAGATACTCGGAAGGTTTTATTCTTACCAAACTGAGTGTTTACTTGAAAAAGTGAAGCATATACTACTTACTCATTTCTATTCATATAACCATCTTCTATCTGTTTCGTGCTATCGAGATCAGCAGTTGCAGAAAATATGGCTTTATTACACACAGCCAAAATACCCGACGTTGCCCGTGGTTTGATAGTTTATCCCTACAACCGGGTATTTAGCCTTAGGTTGCACTTACCCAACAGTCTTGCGTTTCTTTGGAGGCATTTAAATTTATTACACAAGATACTTAAAAGAGTTAGTTAAAACTATCAGGACTGTATAAAAAAATAAATAAATAAAAATGCTGAGAGAACATTGTGCAAAAGAACTGGTGAACAATCACAGATACTACAGTTTGTAATGATGATTTCACTTGAACGCAGCTGAGTGACGGTTCCACGCTGTCACATTTGCGATGCCTCGTCGTTATTTATAGCGAAAATCTCGATTTGGAAGAAATGATAGCAGTTTAAGTAACGCCAATATAACCAATATGTCGTCCTCCGTGGTCTAGGTATCATGCTAGCCTGTAGTTCCCGAGATCGCGGATTCATTGCCCGGCGAAGGGCGACGGATGTTTTCGGGCGTAAAAATCCTTAGCATGGCTTCCTTCGTAAGGGAAGTAAAGTCGGTGGTCACATGTCGTAGATTTACGGCACGTAAAAGAACCTCAAGCCTGATAAAGAGGCCTCTGAGCAAAATTACCGGTGTTTCAAGCCCAATATAGAATGGGACGCTAAGAGCCAAAGTAGTTAAAGAGCGTCCATAAATAAAACTCAGTTTAATTTAATCCAGCATACACCAAAATCTAAGAAATAACACGAAAGACAAAATAAAATGAAGGCCAAAATGATTATACAAAGAAAGGAGGAATAACAATAAGTAACGATACTTCGACTAGTTTGATGCTGTTGTTGTTATTATCCATGCTCACTGTCATTTATATCACCCAGGCTTTGTTTTTATGCTTATAAAAGCATCACAAACTTCCCATAGAGAAAGAAACCTGTGTGCTTGCAGAAAACGAGAACTAGAAATTATAATAAGTGAATATCTGAACAACGGAGTATGATCATATAATGAATGGATAATAATTATGATCCTCCGCTTATTTATTACTCTTATGTTAGCAGTGTTTGAGCACCATAGAGACTTGTTAAATCCTTTTGTATTATGTTATATCAATACTCAAGAATATGAAGACAAAGAAGAATAAGAAGAGGTGGCATTTTGTCTACTTTGATGATGTTGCTGTTATCTCAATTCAATATCAGTTCGAAATGTTCTTAATTTTCTACCAAGCGATTGTAGCCCTTCACATTTGCGTAGTCATAGCCACGGATGGATTAGCTGTTGTAATTTATTTATTTGACTCTGTTATATATGTTATAAATACTCCATGATCAATGTCAGAGAGATCAATTAATATTATGTGAACTCGCTATCCCTTTGTTATTTTGTGAGGCCGTGAAAACCTAAGTAATTATTCTTTTGTTGGCAATATTCCACCTATTGCGATTTTCGTTGAGAACGACATAGATGGTCTTGCGAGTCTTTATAGGCATTACATAAAATTAAATAACTAAGTAATTGTGTGAAATAGGGCGGAATTGCGAATTCTAATCGGTGCAACGGTGTAGAAGCCTATAAAGAGGAGAAAAAAAAACACATACACACACACACACACAGACTTTTATATAAAGATTAAGATTTCGTGATAGCTACAAGAGGAATACAATAGGCTGAAGCGATAGTTGAATCTTTTAAAAGCCGGTCGCTACTGATATCTTTGAAATTATTTCGTTTTACATGAGCAATAAATTAAATTGAGTTTTATTTATGGATGCTCTTTAACTGCTGTGGTCCTTAGCCTTTCATTCTATGTTGATCGTGAAAGACCGGTAATTTTGCTCAGAGGCCTCTTTGTCAGGCTTGAGGTTCTTTTATGTGTTATAAATCTACGTCACAGGACCACCGGCTTTACTTCCCTTCCGAAGGAAGCTATGCTAAGGATTTTTACGCCCGAAAAAAAATCCATCTCCCTCCGCCGGGAACTAGAGGCTAGCATAGTACCACTAACCACGGAGGACGACTTTGCGTGGGCATCCTGCTATAAGAATCTACAATGCTTGAGGCATGACTTATATTGACACTTGTGCAATTTTAACACAAGTTAAGCCTAAACTGATTTAAACTTATTTTTTCAATTGCTAAAACACATACACATAATTTAAAGGCAGTGAAGTAGTAGCCGAGAAAGAAGTCGATATAGTACCGGACTCGAGGAAAGGTTTGACAAGGGTAATTATATTTAGTGGTGGTGGTGTTTTAAGAAACAAAATATTAGTGATTAACATCACTATTATTGTGGTCATAATACTTCTAATAGTAAATCTTGAGGAAATTTGTTCCAGAGTAAAAGTATAATTTTATATAAGAACCACCATTCATACAAATTTTGATCCTATGATTCTGTAAACGTTTAGTTTAAGGAGTTTGTTTGATTAATACAGCAGCGGACAGAAATGTTGGACGTTGTGCTACCTTGGCACATTGTTCTTTTGATCTCATGGACATCACGTTCCAGACTTCACAGAGAGACTGTTTTCATAATGATAAGAAATTCCATTGTACAGAACATAGATTTCAACAAGCGTGTTTTTGTTCCACAGTCTGACGTGTAAACAAACCTGACCGCGCAGTTGTTGTTAAAGATAATGCGTGCTAACAACGGACGGTGCATGGGTTTTAATTGCTCTGGGAACTGACGAACGTTCATTATGAAGTTGCAAAATTAAGCTTTACACAATTTTAATTGAAATAAACACGTTCTAAAAGTCATATAGAGCGAGACTGCTCTTTACAAGGTAGAAATCTGGGCATATGTACATTTGAAAATAAAGCATGTTTGCAAAGTATAAGGTAGATTGTGTTAATTGCACCTTAAATATAAAATAAAAAAGAAATCTTGCTCCGTTTAGAGCAAAAGAGTTAACACAGATTCTCGAAACAAAGCATATTTATAAGGTATTTTTGAAAACCTTCGTGTTGCATCTCTGAAAGATACTGAACCTAAATACCAAGTTTGGTGTTTATCCGACTGTTCGTTTCTGAGTTATGCTGTTCACAGACACACAGACAGACACACACACATGCACACTCACGGGCATATTTCCAAAAATGCTTTTTTTGGATTCAGGGGGTCTCAAAACGTATATTTCCGGTGACATCTCGGTATCGAATTTTTGGGTGGAATACAATACTTCCCCTACTTACTATACGTAGTAGAGAAAGTTAAAATGTAGCTGCATTGCTGCGGCCGATTCTTTTGTGTCCCAAATTGAATCTTTATGTATTATGATATTACAGTATATGCTAATAGATGTGGAAATATTACGGCTTCAGTACAAATGAGATGCAATAATATTTGCTTTTATTTTCAGAAATAAATATCAGAGGAATACTTTTCTCAATAAAGATGATAATGAAAAATAGTGAGCATTATCAAACAATAGCTTGTAAGGAATGAATATTTCAATAAATGGCAAATAAATATCTATTTATGATGTACAAGTGTAAATATTTGCGCACAGTGTTATCTAGTTATTAAATTTTGCTAAACACCCCAATGGATCTGGTCACTGCAGCAGTACTGGAAATTGCTCATGTTGAATTTAACTTTAATCTTCTTGTTAGACTTGCAAATAACCAAGCGAGTGATTTGAGACGAGGTAATCTTAGTATAAACAGCAAAAATTAAACAATACTCAGACTTTTAGGTTATCGTTTTCAATCAATGTAAGCGCATAGATTCAATATTTATAGATCATGTACGAGTATGCGTGTGTATGCTATGTTATTTTGTGGCAGTAATTTGTATCACAACAATGTAAATGCCAGAGTGATTGTAGTGTAAATAAGCATTATTGTATGAAATTGATTTGAGATGTTTGTTAATTATAAGCATTGTTAGGAAATAAGTTTACACGGCCTCACTGAAACTGACAATAAGAGCGGGTAACAATGAGCGAGGGGATGAGTTGTTTATCAATTATTAGAGACAAGCAAATGACGTCAGATTGGCGCGCTTTTCTTAGAAATGGCGGGAATTTCTTCCCTAAAACATATGTGTTAGTAATTTTGATTGGATATAAATATAGAGGCTAATGTTGGCGCGTTTTATTAACCAATAGCAGCTCGGTTATAATCTTTAGGCATATCGGGTGAGGGAGTATAAATATGAAGCAGGGAGACAGGTAACGTTGAGTCCAACAAAAGCATTCGCGGGTTACACGTCGCACAGTTCTACAAAATCTCTCGCGTCGCAAAGTTAGTTAAAAAAAGTTGAAGTACGCGAATTAATAATGTGCAGTAAATAAGTTATTATAGTAACAGAAAATATAACAGTTTCAGTCTGCCGTGTATCAAGAATCAATATGTGAAATTGAATAATGTGTGACGACAATAAAAGTGTAAAAACAAATTCTTTTATCAGTGTTATCTTTCAGTAACAAATCCTTTCCGTTTACACACCCTGTTCAAGAGATGTGCTCGACTGAGAAATAATAGCTAGCCGGAGGACAAAGAACCCAAATTTAAAAATAGTAATACAATAACAGGCGCTCAGCAAAAAGATAACACGAAGTGACCGCGACAAATTGGCTTCCATACGTGGTGCAGATAAACATGAAGCATCTTCCAACTACCAACAAATATAATCTACTTCAATTTATGCTATGCTATTGTTATTGTCGTTATGGTTATGGTTAGTGGTTATGTTAGTAACTCAAAGAAATAAATTTGCAATCAAATGAAAATTAACATACGTATATATTTACATGTTTTAAAAGTATAATACATGCTGTTACAAGTACTTTTAACAAAGTATAACAACCTTAAACAATAAGTTCAAGTAAATAAGAAATAAAACAGATTAAATGTACAGAAGAAAAAGATAACATTCGACACTGAATTGGGAAACGCACTAAGTATATTCTGATGTATGAGTAACACACACTAAGCGTGTACTACTTCATTAAATGTTATATGTTCTTTCACCTTCTTGGTGACCTAAAAAGTAGCAAACCTCAGTCGTCATCAACTGCAGTTGTCTGCTTTCCATAAAAGTCGCTGATTTATTTATGCAATTTCGCTGAAAGTTTTCCGTGGTCTTCTCAGAGTCTCTCGCAATATTTCCTAGTCCTAAGAATATGTAGTGATTCTTGGATTTTGAACCTTTTCTGTTTTCCTATTTGAATTTCTTAATGGAGATGTAGGCAAGTTTTCTGTATCTGCTTTGGTCGGAATAGCTGACCAATGGATAATCGGATCCATGTTATTTTGCTGACCATCTGCTGGAATAGGAGGAGAATACCTTTGGGGGAAAGGTTTTATCGGTGAACTTGAGGCAACATCATTACTCCCATGTTTGACATCAGTATTTTCAAAGCCTTTCGCTGTTCTGATATAGTCCTGTAGTGAAGTACTTGCACTATTCTCGTCAACGCTGTTTATGTTACCGAACGTTGACAAATTGAAATTTTGCTCTGGTGTTATAAGAAATGGAGTTTTTTGGACTTCCCCTTCTTGTATAACACCAAACGTTGTACTTCCTATGTCATTCACAACTCCTTCTTCTTCACTACCAATACCTCCCAGTGGAATTTCTTCACTAAGAGTATTTTCAAGGGAGTGTGTTTGCTGTGTAGGTTGTCCTCTAGGAGCGCCACGAAGTGGAACTTCACCCGATTTTGAGCCGGAAGAGCCCGTTTTATTATTGGTATCTCTCGAATGACTGACATTAATGACAAGCTTTTGACCGTTTGGCAACCATATTATAATATTTCTATTTCTTGTTCGAACGGGTGGGCTTTTATTTTGTTTTTTCGTACTCTCATTCTCTGTTGATAATATTGGTAAAGTCGTGTATTTTTGTATCTCTTTTGAGTTTACAGCAGTGACATCCAATATTTTATTTCTTCTACCTAGCTGGTGGTTCTTTACATTTGTTACTGACATGGGTTCTTGTCTATTCTCTTTCACAGTACTGTTGCCTTTATTGTCGTTATTTTGCGCATTTATGCTGCGGCTAAAATATCTTTGATGATGATGCTGAAGTGGAGTGCTCTTAATATTTTTGGTGTTTTGCATTAAACCAGAAATTGGAAATAATACTATATTCCCAGATGGATCAACTTGGGGAGCCTCGATGGATTTGTCATTGTGCACAGTGGTTATTTGTACTATTAGAGTATTTGGAATATCCTCCCTAGTGTCAAAAAGCTGTTTACTTTGTCCATTTCCACTTTTTATAGATTCAAAAGTAGCTGTCCCATTTAAAACGTCCATTGACTCTCTTCCAGGTTCACCTTGGCTTCGTATGCCTTGTAATACATCTTGGGCAGCGGAAATTTCCTTTTCTAAATATGCATTTGATGAAACAGCTCCAGTTTGTTCATGTTTATGTCCTTTAATATCTCCTATAGAATTAAAATTACTCGATATGATTTCATTTTTAAAGGAGTCGGAAACTGAAGTATTCATTATCACTTCATTGGAAAAGTTAGGCAGAACTCCAGAGTTTATTTCAGAGCGCATTTCTTCAGAGCTGCGAGTTGCATCAGCAATACTGGAGTTCAAAGGTAAGAATTGGTTTTCCTGAGAGTTTACAGAATTATTATTCTGAGCAGTCGTTTCATAGGAAACAGTGTCCATTATTAAGTTTCTTGTATCTTTTTCCAAGCTGAGATTCGCTGGCAGTGCAGTCGATTCAAAACTCCCTCCAGAAATAGATGGCAAAGCAGTGTGTATGATCTTTGTTACAGAAGGTTTCTCGCCTGCAACTGAAGGCCATTTGTATGCCTGTAGGCTTATAGAATTTACATTCACAGCAGGCATTTCTGTATTATTGGCAAGTGATATAGACTGACCTTGAAAGAAAGAACTCTGGGTAGGAGGTTGGGGAACTAGTGATTGCTTTAAATTGTTTTTATCCGACGAAAGTATTTCGAATGGGTGATATGGTCGGTTGTTATGAAAAGAGGTATACATCAAGGAAGGGATTTGTAAATCATTATCCTGGAGGTGCTCTTCACCAGTGACAAATTTCTGCGTCACCTTGAATGGATACCCTGCTGTGTTTAGAGAATATATATTTTGTAGAGAAGGTTCTGCCGAATGTTGCGGGGACTGAAAGTATGGTGAACTTTGGTAATTATACATATGTGGAGAGTACAGTGCATAGGGATTTGGATAGTAAAAATTATACGGGTACGGGGACACAGGTTGGGCAGGAACAGCTGCTGTAGAACTGCCGATGTTTTGTAGAGCGTGTGTCCTGAATGAAATATCCTCCACTTGCTCAGGTACATCTTGTTCTTCGGACGCTTCTCCAGTTTTCACCTGTAACACAGGGTTTTATGGAATAAATACATTAAAGAATGAAAAGTGTTCTCATTATTGTTGTTCTTTAAAGCAAAAACAACATATCCTGCTCAGAGATTCGCATTACCCATGTTAGGGAATACTGAGAAGTTCTACTGAGTCTCCATAATCAATTATTATATGTTAAGGTGGAATCAGGTGACTGAAAAACCGGACGGAGATCGGGAGATCCGTGGTTCAAATCCCGGCCTTGGCATTGAATTTTTCAGTCACCTGATTCCACCTTTCCAACCCTGTCCAACACACGGCTTGTGTGGAAGAACAATTAATGGCATTTATTGACCTAATAGTGATTGAAACTATGAAGCCCGGGACTTAAAGTACTTACAACATTGTAAGTCGCCATTGGGATATGTCATCTCAATACAATTTGAGATCTCCTTGTGGTTTAGAGAAAAATACGAATCAGCTGGAGAATTTAGTGTCGTGCCGGCATGTTGCCATGGTAGCTCAGTGGTCAGAGCAACCGGACGGAGACCGGGAGATCCGTGGTTCAAATCCCGGCCATGGCATTGAATTATTCAGTCACCTGATTCCACCTTTCCAACCCTGTCCAACACACGGCTTGTGTGGAAGAACAATTAATGGTATTATATGTTAAATTACAAATCCTATAGTACTGAAATAACAGCCACAATAGTAACTCAACTCACTGTGTATATTACATAACATCTCATGTAATAAGTAAGAAGGGGGTGAACGCGAACTCAGAAAGCCATTCCAGAGTGAAGAAAGGTACGGCCAACCTGTGGGATCATAGGGAATTCTGAGTTCCTTGTGAGACGACAGCGTTTAAATACTTCTTCGAATAACTTACGGTTACCACATATAAGTTATTTAAATAGTCCACTAATGTGATGAGCTAAAGCTGAGAGGGAATGCGACATGGGCACCAAAACTAACAAAAGGCTTTAAAAATTAAGAGTAGGTCCATGTCTGCGCAGCGGGTCAATGAAATAGGAGACGGTATGTTAAGAAAAAATCGTTGAGAGACAATAGTGCAATGCAAAGTAGAATGGTGCTTTAGGAGTATAATCATGGTAGGAATCTGAGTGCGGGAATGGCTAGTATACTCCAACAAAAAAGTACTGGTCTGAGTCTTGTACCTGATTTTAGAGCACCCTATACGCATTAACACTCCTGACCTCTTTCGTATTTCGGCTGCAATAGAGTATCAGATAGGCACAAGCGTTGATGTAAATTTCGTATCTCATCTTATAAGAGACTAATTAACGCACCTCTCTGGCATTCGTGAGGCACTTAGGGTAGTCAGACGGAGGGGCCTCCTGTAATGGAGTAGAGCACAGCACCGTACATATGCCATAGTGACCCCATTGTGCTTCCAATGTGATCCCTCGGCGGAAGAGATAAAGAAGAGGCCCGAAGGGTGACCAGAACCAGACGACGATGTGCGCTAGCAAGGACAGGGGTCCTAAAGTTTCCAACATGATAGCAATCCTGACCAGCCAACCCTGCCTTAACCACCCGCTACCTGAGGGTCCTGTGAATAGACGAGACACTCTCTGGAAGGAAAGGGGTTCCAGCAGTCCCACAACATGCGAGGGAAAAATCTTTCGATAGTGCAAATTCCACCGTCCTGCTGCAGCACACCAACCGCGGTCGTCTGGCTCTATAATCCTGAAGCAGATGAGGTGAAACAGATGAAAGGAAACGATAGACAGAAATTCGTAGCAGAAGCGGAACCACCCCAGCATCCGCCTACCGACCCGGAGAAACTATGAAAAACTCACGGCCAGAGTGGCAGATCCGACGAAACCGGACCTGCCGAACGCAAGTCTCACATCATACGTCGGAGCCATCTAGCTCGTTCGTGAGGCACTTGTTTCACATCCTCATATCTGCGAGTACTTTCTCCCCTATTGTCAGAGGACTGGTGTTGCTCTGCGGTATTCATTTCCATAAATATTACATCGATTTCTCAAAATGTTACACGTAGGTGGTAGCTTTTATTTGTTTAAAACAGTGTACAAGGTGCTCGATCTCACATGACATACCCGGAAGCATATGGAGAAAGCAGTGGCGGTCGATAAACCGGGGCTACGGGACTGCAGCTCCCACCCCAGAGCAAGTTTAATATTGTTGCCTTAATTGCCTAAATTGAATAGATTATATCTGTGTATGTATTGTAATTCATTACAACTTGTTCATATCAGGCTGAGCGGCAATATGAATGTGAAGCCGCTTCTCCCTCAGAGGACTGCCAGTACAACTCGCTAACGTGCGTATTGCTTCCATTTCCCTCTCTGATAGCCCCGCTACACGTTTTGGCTTACCGCGCATCCCATCGTTTAGTGAACTCACTGGACTGCAATGTTTGCAGTCCCAAAAGCGGTGTTAAGTGCAATTTCGTGCGGATTTTCGTGAAATCAGGCTGTTTGTGAATATTTGCACAGCGATTCAAATATATTCTTGTTTTTGCTGACAGCAAAGTATAATCAAATGTGATTTTATATACTGGTGTCAATGGTGTACTTGTAACAATGAGTAATTCAGTGGAGTATTTAAAGTCGCTTCGTTTTGGCGCTTTAACACTGCAAGAGAAATGTGACATTAAAGTGCGTGGAACACCGACTCCTGTGTTAAATATTATTCAAAATGCAACAAGCCGCCAAAAACAATATAGTAGGTGTTTCAGTCCTGAAATTTACACAAAATATGAATGGATATGTGCCTGTGAAATCTGCAATTCCCTTTTCTGTTTTCCTTGCCTTTGATTTGGAATGAAACACGCCGCAGCCAACATTGCATGAGTTCAAAAGGGTTTTCAGACTTGAAGAGACTATATGGAAAATGTCATAAACATGAAATGTCCCAAAACCATGTTAATAACATACTTAGTTTTGCTACACTTGGGCCAGTAAATGTTTAAGCCAAGCCTATAAGGAATCAATAGATCGTCACAATGATCAAGTCCAAAAAAATAGGGACACTCTTATAAAGATAATCAGCTGTGTCAAATTTTGTGGTTATCACAAGCTACCCCTAAAAGGACACGAAGAGCATGAAGGGTCGCAAAATCAAGGGTGGTTTAGAGGTTGATCAAACATACAGCAGAAATTGATTCCCTATTTAAGTGCCTTCTTAACCATTCATTTTTAAAGGAACTTCTAAGACAATACAAAATGAGTTACTTCAGTGCATTCTTGAAGTTTTTAAAGAAAACATCTTAGAAGAAACAAGCAGCAGACTATGTGTCTATTATGGCCGACGAAACTATAGGTATTTTTTACATATTCCAGCTTGTAATAGTCTTAAGGTATTGTAATGCCTTGGGTAGTCCTGTTGAGCGATTCTGGGGATTTTTTTATTCCGAATGGGCAAAATTCCGATGCAATTGCAGAAGTTGTAATTTCTGAGCTTGGAATATCTTAAAAAATAAGAGGAAGAAGAAGCTCATAGGCCAAAGTTTTGATGGTGCAGCGGTAATGAGCGGGGCTATCAATGGACTGCAAGTTAAAGTTAGAGATGTGTACCTTAATGCGTACTTTGTACATTGCTTAGCACATCAATTAAATCTGATAATGGAGAGAGCTCCCAGGCAAAACACAAAAGCTAGGATTTTCTTTTCAAATCTTTCTGCTATACGCGCCTTCTTTTACCGCTCTCTACACAGATCATCAGTGTTAGATTCGTGTGTTAAGAAGAGAATACCCAGTGGATCAACGAGGTGGAACTACAAATCCAGGACTGTAAATGTTGTTTACGAAAAGGAGGCATTGAAAGAATGTTTTCAAATTTTGTCAGAATCAGAGACTTCAAGCAGTGCGACAATAAATGAGGCATCTGCTATATTGGGCTACCTTGAAAACAATGAGTTTTGTTTCTGGCTTATTTTTTTCCCATTAATTATGCCTCATGTAGAAATATTGTACAATCAACTACAAAATCGTCATATAGATGCTACCAAAGTTCCAGTGTACATATCTACTTTCACTGTTGAAGTTAAAAAAGTAAGAAACACAGTGGAGTCCTATGATTTGGCAGCAGAACACAGTCCAGAGCAGCAGCAGCAGCAGCCAAGGAAGTATGTGATGTTATACTGTCTCAATTGAATCTCCGCTTCCAGTTTTAGAGAACATCTTTATGTGTCTTCCCTGCTACAAGAATCACAGTTTGAGCAATTTAATTCAATATTTCCAGAAAATGCGTTCAGTGAATTAGTAAAACTGTTTCCAGTGTTTGATAAGGAGAAACTACATGCAGAACTTTCATCCATATATTCAAGAGAAGAATTCGGGAATACTGATGCTGTAAAATTGCTTCAATATCTTAGAGCTAATAATTTCTGAAAAAGTATTAAAACTCTTGAAAATAGCAATTACTCTACCTTTAACAACAAGTGAATCTGAACGCTGTTTCTCTACAGTGAAAGGAATTAAAACATTCCTTAGGAACACTATTGGAGAAGATAGACTAACTACATTTGCTATGTTGTCCATAGAAAAGGAAATGATAGAAAATATCCCGAAGTTCAACGAGAGGTGGTTAATAAGTTTGCTGCAAAGAAAGATCGCCGTATGCAATTCATCTTCAAATAATTAAGGTAAGCTAAAATTCCAATAATCGGTGCAGCCCCCCCTAGGTGTAGGCAACATACCCGCCACTTGAAGAAAGTGTCTAAATATGGCAGTAAACACCGATGATGATTATTATTGCGCATCTAATGTTACCACAACACAATAAATTATCATCCAGTGTAATAAATATTCCAACATTTTCCCTCTATTTCGTTTCTAATAGTCATAAAAACAGAATGAAAAGAGCATATTTATCCCCTTGTGATGAAATTCAATACTTTCCTTGGAAATGAGTTATGAGATCATACTTATAATACGATATTTCAACAACGAAGTGAACGATATCACAAGAAGCTCTTGGCAACTGAGCGTGCGTAGTGTCCTACAATGCACGAGTTTTGCCATATTTGAGAAAAGTGCCAATAGATGACAGTTGAGATTGTAAAACAGCTGACTATCCATGGCCGTTCTTACCGAAGCAATGTGAGCAACACAGATTGTTGTTCTATGGCGAATGACGAGTAATAGAAAGAAAAGTAAATGGGGAGAGAGATATAAGTGTAATATAAGCGTGGTATTGCTAAAGTTATGAAACAAGAAAATAGCCTTGTTTG
Source organism: Deroplatys truncata (assembly GCA_030765065.1). Lineage (NCBI taxonomy): Eukaryota > Metazoa > Arthropoda > Insecta > Mantodea > Mantidae > Deroplatys > Deroplatys truncata. Next base: position 163,065,903 of record CM060983.1, read on the forward strand.
TGCAGTATGATTTAACTAAAAGTAAGCATGCTACAATGCTGTAAATGCACATAAGTGTCATTGCCTCTGATTTACAGAAGAAACATCTGCAGTGTAACTACAAAACTTTGCTGTTTCCAGATTAAACTTTGTACATTAAGCACAAGATTTAAAAAATCTGATGTGTTGCACTCACATGACTTTCTCTACTCTGATACAAACTATTTTTACAAACGATTATTCTCCATCTACTTCATGTTAATCTTATTGCTAATTTTCTGGTAGGTGCAAGGGGAATATGGTAGGCTTTAAGCGATATTTAAGAGCTAGTTGCTATGTGGAGCATTCCACTCTCTGTAGATGTCCAGGACAAAAAATGAATAACGAATTCCCATTTCAGAAAAAGTATTGGAAAATTCAAACAAATAACAAGTAATATCTCGGAAATGGTTCACTTCACAAAAAATGTATATGACATAAACTGTGCGTTTTAACGAGATTTACATTTTCTATGCAGAAAAAGCTTTGTCTGTCTATTTCGGTTTACCCATTATGCAAAAGCCATACAGAATGAATAGAACTTTTGGGGACATTCCCAGAAAATGCAATATATATATATATTATTTGTCATGAAAATATGTTAAATATATAATATTTTAATAAAAACAGTTAGAGCCACTTTTGAGAAAATCAAAATTTTCCAAAATGTTCCATGTAAAGGGTAGTCTGAGGTGGGGGATATTTGTTAAAATCTTCGTGTCGCATCTTTGAAAGATACTGAACCTAAATATCAAGTTTGGTATTTATCCGACTTTTCGTTTTTCAGTTATGCTGTTCACAGACACACAGACAATACTTCCTCTACTTACTAGCAGTAGAGAAAGTAAAAACGACAATTCTTGAAAAATAAAAGATTCCATGGAATTAACTTAATTGCATTGTTAAATCAGAACTTCTCTCTTCTTCATCCTACCATGTCTTAAGCAGTCATCTCTTAATTCCTGGTACCATATTAACATTTGATTATTTTAATACTAAGCTCTTTGCAGTGTTTATATGGCTTGGCTAACCCAGTCTATGCCAGGCTATACAAAGTAATAAATAGCAATAATTTCTACAACTAGTATCGTACCAAAATATCCAAAGTTCCTAATCCTGCTATATGTTTTTTTATGGATGAACAACGGAGGCAGGGAAAGAAAAATTCAAAGTGCCAAGTGGTATATTTCTTAAAACACTTCAGATATTGAATGGGAAGCTTTAGGTTTTAATTACTTTCTCTACTACGTGTAGTATGCAGGAAAAGTATTGCATTTCACCCAAAAATTCGATACCGAGAGTTCACCGGAAATACATCTTTTGAGGCTCCTGAATAAAAAAATCTGATGTATTAGACTCACATGACTTTCTCTACACTTGTACAAACTATTTTGACAAACTCTTATTCTCCATCTATTTCATATTGATCGAGATAAACATTTGCAGAAACGATCTTTTGACATGCAAAGAGAATTACATTTTACACATAGCGACCAGTTCTAAAAATATTTGACTATCGCCTAAGGCCTACTTGTTCCCCTTGTTTTGTATTTGCAAGGGCAATATAGAAATACAGTAGCCTTTAAGCATAGACATACATATCTCTTAATAGCTGGTGCAGCACCATTCCCTTTGCCACAGATTATAACTCTTTGCATATCCAAGACAAAAAAATGAATAACGAATTCCCATTTGAGAAAATAATTATTGAAAATTTGATGTGTTACACTCACATGACTTTCTCTACTCTTGTACAAACTATTTTTACAAACGTTTATTCTCCATCTACTTCATGTTAATCGAGATAAACATTTGCAGACTCTATCTTATTGCTAATTTTCTTGTAGATGTATGGGGAATATATATTTACAAGGGCAATATAGAAATACAGTAGCCTTTAAGCACATACATATCTCTTAATAGCTGGTTGCTAGGTGCAGCACCATTCCCTTTGCCACAGATTAGAACTCTTTGCATATCCAAGACAAAAAAATGAATAAGGAATTCCCATTTTAGAAAATAAGTATTGAAAAATCTGATGTGTTACACTCACATGACTTTCTGTACTCTTGTACAGACTAATTTTACAAACGCTTATTCTCCATCTATTTCATATTAATCGAGATAAACATTTGCAGAAACGATCCTTTGACATGCAAAGAGATATACATTTTACACATAGCGACCGGTTCTAAAAATATTTAACCATCGCTTAAGGCCTAATATCTTCCCCTTGTTTTGTATTTGCAAGGGCAATATAAGCGCATACATATCTCTTAATAGCTGGTTGCTATGTGCAGCACCATTCCCTTTCCCACAGATTAATACTCTTTGCATATCCAAGACAAAAAATGTTTTTTTGGACTCAGGGAGTCTCAAAACATGTATTTCCGGTGAAATCTCGGTATCGAATTTTTGGGTGGAATACAATACTTCCCCTACTTACTATATGTAGTAGAGAAAGTAAAAATTTAATGGAATATCAAGCAATATCTCGAAAATGGTTCACTCAACAAAAAAAATGTATATGACATAAATTGTGTATTTTAACGCGATCTACATTTTTTGTGTAGTAAAATTTTGTCTATCTCTTATGGTTTACCAGTTATGCAAAAGTCGTTCACAATGGAGAATACTTTTGCAGACATTCCCAGAAAATTCAAGATATACATTTTATTTGTCATGAAAATATCTTAAACATATGATATTTTAATCAAAATCTTTAGAGCCATTTTTGAGAAATTTAAACTTTTCGAAAAATCTTCCATGTAAAGGGTAATCTGGGGTGGGGGGATTTTGTTGAAAACCTTCGTGTCGCATCTCTGGAAGATACTGAACCTAAATACCAAGTTTGGTGTTTATCCGACTGTTCGTTTCTGAGTTATGCTGTTCACAGACACACACACAGACACACAGACACACACAGACACACACACGGACATGTTTCCAAAAATGTTTTTTTTGGACTCAGGGGGTCTCAAAACATGTATTTCTGGTGAAATCCGGTATCGAATTTTTGGGTAGAATACAATACTTCTACTTACCATACGTAGTAGAGAAAGTAAAAATTTAATGGAATAACAAGCAATATCTCGAAACTGGTTCACTCAACAAAAAAAATCTGATGTGTTACACTCACATAACTTTCTCTACTCTTGTACAATCTAATTTTACAAACGCCTATTCTCCATATGCTTCATGTTAATCGAGATATCGAGATGTCAATCTTATTGGTAATTTTCTTGTAGATGCAAGGGGAATATGGTAGCTTTTAAGCGATAGTCAAATATTTTAACGCTGGTTGCTATGTGGCGAATTCCATTCTCTTTGCATGTTCAGGACATAAAAAAATGAATAACGAATTTGAGAAAAAGTATAAGTATTGGAAAATTTAAGGAAATAACAAGCAATATCTCGAAAACGGTTCACTCAACAAAAGAAACGTATATGACATAAGTTGTGTATTTTAACGCGATCTACATTTTTTGTGTAGTAAAATTTTGTCTATCTCTTATGGTTTACCAGTTATGCAAAAGTCGTTCACAATGAAGAATATTTTTGGAGACATTCCCAGAAAATTCGAGATATACATTTTATTTGTCATGACAATATCTTAAACATATGATATTTTAATCAAAATCGTTAGAGCCGTTTTTGAGAAAATTAAAATTTTCGAAAAATCTTCCATGTAAAGGGTAGTCTGGGATGGGGGGATTTTCTTGAAAACCTTCGTGTCGCATCTCTGGAAGATACTGAACCTAAATACCAAGTTTGGTGTTTATCCGACTGTTCGTTTTTGAGTTATGCTGTTCACAGACACACAGACACACAGACAGACACACAGACACACAGACACACAGACACACAGACAGACACACACACGGACATGTTTCCAAAAATGCTTTTTTTGGATTCAGTGATTCTCAAAACATGTATTTCCGGTGAAATCTCGGTATCGAATTTTTGGGTGGAATGCAATACTTCCCCTACTTACTATACGTAGTAGAGAAAGTAAAAATGTATATGACATAAATTGTGTATTTTAACGCGATCTACATTTTTTGTGTAGTAAAATTTTGTCTATCTCTTATGGTTTACCAGTTATGCAAAAGTCGTTCACAATGGAGAATACTTTTGGAGACATTCCCAGAAAATTCAAGATATACATTTTATTTGCCATGAAAATATCTTAAACATATGATATTTTAATCAAAATCTTTAGAGCCATTTTTGAGAAATTTAAACTTTTCGAAAAATCTTCCATGTAAAGGGTAATCTGGGGTGGGGGAATTTTGTTGAAAACCTTCGTGTCCCATCTTTGGAAGATACTGAACCTAAATACCAAGTTTGGTGCTTACCCGACTGTTCGTTTCTGAGTTATGCTGTTCACAGACACACAGACACACACACGGACATGTTTCCAAAAATGTTTTTTTTTTTAATTCAGGGTGCCTCAAAACATATATTTCCGGTGAAATCGCGGTATTCAATTTTTGAGTAGAATACAATACTTCGCCTACTTGCTGTACGTAGTAGAGAAAGTAAAAAAAAAACACTTTTAGAAAAACGTCCGTGTGTGTGTCTCTAAACAGCATAATTCAAAAACGAAAAGTCGGATAAATACCAAAACTTGGTATTTACGGTCAGTATCTTTGAAAGATGCAACACGAAGATTTTCAAGAAAATCCCCCACCCCAGACTACCCTTTACCTGGAACATGTTTCGAAAATTTTGTTTTTCTCAAAAATAGCTCTAACGATTTTGATTAAAATATTATATATTTAGGATATTTTCACTACAAATAAAATGTATATCTTGAATTTTTTGGGAATATCTCCAAAAGTCCTCTTCTTTCTGAAGGGCTGTTTCATAACTGGTAAGCCGTAAGAGACAGACAAAGGTTTTCTACACGAAAGATGTAGAACTCGTTAAAACATACAATTTATGTCCTATTTTTTGTGGAGTGAACCGTTTCCGAGATATTCCTTGTTATTTGTTTGAATTGTCCAATACCTTTGTTTTGCTTTTTTGTTTTTTTTAATGTACTGGACACGCGAAGAAGAATGGAATGCTCCACATAGCAACCAGCTCTTAAAATATTTGACTATCGCTTAAAGCCTACCAATTCCCCTTGCATCTACAAGAAAATTAGCAATAAAATTAACATCTCTACATCTCGATTAACATTAAATAGATGGAGAATAAACGTTTGTAAAAATAGTTTGTACAAGGATAGTGAAAGCCATGTGAGTGTAACACATCAAAATTGTTTTACTATCGCTACTACGTATAGTAAGTAGGGAAGTGTTATATTCCACCGAAAACTTCAATAGCGAGATTTCACCGGAAATACGTGTTTTGAGCACCCTGAATAAAAAAGAGTTTTTAGAAAAAGGTTCATACATGTGTGTATATATGTCTGTTTATGAACTGCATAACTCAAAAACGAAAAGTCACATAAATACCAAGCTTGGTATTTATGTTCAGTACTTTCCAAGGATGTGACAGGTGTATTTTAAATAAAATTTCCCACCCTAAACTTCCCCTTACATGGAGCATCTTTCGAAAGTTTTTATTTTCTAAAACATTGCTCTAATGATTTTGATTAGAATACAATATATTAAAGATACTTATAAGACAAATAATTCCCTTTTTCGTGCGAGATTTATAATTAATTTTGGAAACAATTTTGTTATAAGTGCATGCCAAGAATAGAAAACTTGTCATAGTTTCTACAGAATTTTTACCAAATAGCCCGGGTTGGGTGGTAAACTAGGAACTATTCTCAAGTTCAGGCTCAGTTCAGAGTCTAGTAAAATTGCTCTTGGAGAACTCCATTGTAAGTTAACTTTATCACGAGGGCATAATGGGATGATAGGCGCTGTAAGGTAGGAAGGTGTTGAGTGAATAGACAAATGTCTATTTAGGATGAGGCAAGTCAGGTTTGAATTCGTTGATGTTTGAAAACGGAGAAAGTATACGAAAAAGTTATTCGCATTGTTGTATTGTGTTATTGTCTTACCGAGTTTATTATTGTGTTTTTAAGCCATGTGATGTTCTTTTGCTTTTTTTCAAATTATGGATTCCTTTTTCTCTGTTTCCTTTATTTTATCATTATGATTTTTTTTTACTTCTTTCGTAACTTTTCCCTTCTACTTCATCGTACAAACATGCATTCTTCTTTTTGTATATTTTGTTACATTTCACTAATGCGTTTGCATCTATTTCTTAATTTTGTTCATTTTCTTGTTTTTTTTCCATTAGAGTTAAACTAGATTGTCTACAAAGTGGTGCTCAAACTTCTTATGTCATAGAGCTCCTTTTAGTAGAAAAGTCCAGCATGGAGCACTAACCTTCGACTAGCTCTTATATGAAGCATACTATTTCGGAATAGGAACTCAGCCTTCAGAATTTAGAATTTTCTGCATGTGAAGCATTCTTTATTAGCTTATTTTATTACAAAAATATTCTCAACTCTGTTTTTACTACATACATTACAAAACAAACTAAAAATTCACAACAAAGCAATGCATTTCAAAACGAAATAAAAGCAAAAAGCAACTATTGTAAATCCATAATATATTCTCAAAGATCTGGTACATAAAACCATTTTTAATGTTGAAAAATAAAAAGAATTATTTGGGACCGCAACAGAACCATCCTAATGAGAGGTATGATGCTGAAATGCCTAACTTAGCTATATCTGGTTGAATTTGGGACAACTGGAGCCAAATATCTGGCATCAAGCCGAGATCTGTGTTTCTGTTAATATTTGCATAAGCATCTGTATCTGCATATTCCAGATTCTCATAAATAAGTGGTTACAAAGGGCAAAAGGATAGTCACATAATGGCTTCTTTGTAAAGGTATATTTTATGTTAGAGCTGATCTCAAATCAATCAAGCTGCGTAGCCAGAGAGACTGGATTTTTTGACACGGCAGTGAACGAGTTTATGACCAAAAATATATCTTTCGTATTTTCATAGAGTTCTTCCGGAAAATAGATGTTAAAACTATCAAAGAAACTTGATACTTGAACTTGAAACTCACTTAAGACATCCCCAAGATAACTGAATCTAGTTCTTCTATAAATTATTTTACCACTGGGAAGCTAATAAAACTGCCATTGTTTTTGTCACCTTTCCTTTACAAGAGAGGCTTCAATTATTAACTTTCTGAAACGTATCACCTAAATATGTCAATTTCATTACCAGCGCTCGTCACATAACCTTGTTCCAAAGCGGTCATTGTCAGTCAGGAAAGTTCAGCCTGGTGTGAAAGAGCCGAGGAACTTTTGCCATGAGAGAGACACCTTATTTCTGTATGAAGAAGTAAAGATGTGTGTAAACTCGCCATGTTATCGCACAGCATTTTGAATAGCCTGATATTCTTAGGTCGTGTAAAATGAATTACTTTCACGCTTTCCTTCAGGGTTCCTTATAGGAAAGGTGGCATCTTGTTTACAGTAAGGACTACATTGTGGAGGATGCAGGGGCTACTGCTGAATTCCACGTTTTGTTTAATTTTTGTGATGACAGTTTCAGTTATGTCCTACGCGCCATCTGTGCACTCATCGACACGATTTTCCCATGGGATACCATTCACTGTGAAAGATCCATCTATTAATTAAAAATATCAGCACCAGTTGTCTAGTCAGTAACATTGCAGAGAGGTAGATCCTCTTGAAAAGACTCCAAGTAGTGGTAGCGCACAAAAACTATTAAAATTGCCAACCCAGCCACAACTGATGACTCATCCATTTGAATTTTATTTGTGAAAATAAAGTAGTCATCTGCTAAGTACATGATGCGTCATGAAATAGTGTTATTTGACAAAAGGAATTGTGGTTGCAGCATACATTTCACGGTGTCATTTACACAAGTCTTATAGCATTTTCAGCGATGATATGGGCTTCGCCAGCTTGAAAAACTCGATAACTTAAAAGTACGATGCCATCAAAGGCACTGTTTTGGAGTGATACGATATAATTTTCTGGACGTCTGAAATTTCACTGCACTTGCTAAAAAAAAATTAATTAGTTTGCCCTTGCATTCTGGAACAACGCTTGAAAGTGACAGCTCACATTTGCTGGGAACATCTCGCAGTTTGACAACACTGCCACAAATTACGTATTACGGTTTGTTGTCGTTGATCTCAACGAACCCAAAATCTAAGTAGGAATCGTGTTACTTCCTGTTTACTGTTGCTTTCCTATGCCACTGATCTCCGAAGAACTGGGCTTTCGGTTCGTAGTTCATGGAGGTGTTGTCGCATCCGCTGACGATCGTCCAAAACACCTGCATATTCTCCATAAATTCTGACACCAGCAACTTCTCCGGCTTCTTTCACACGACAATCGAAAAATAATATTCGTATTAGCTGGGTAAAGTATGTTAATGATAGTAATAACATATGGCCTATATTTTTAAATGTAAGGTGTACGCAAATTAAGGCTCGCCCCAAATTCAGGATATAATATAGTAAAAAACGTATTTTTTGCATGTAAGGTGCAACCCAAAATCAAAGATGTAAGTTATAAAAGCAAAACGTTACGACCAGGGCCCTGTTTCACTATATTTATGAATTACATATTAACCACTTGGAAATAACAATGAAAAAACGATGTTTCTAAATTCTGTTCGACAATAAAGTTTTCTTAATTTGTAAAGTTTGAGGAACTTCATAAATCTAGATAAACGATTGACAAATGTAAACATTATACCATCGAGCATGTATACGGATCATTGTTTACTAGGGATCATTACCTACCAGATATCCAGTAAACAATGATACGGATAGAGAGTAGAGGTCCGCTCTACCAAAACTACGGTACGGTAGTTTTGGTACAATACATAAATGCCGTAGTAAATGGTAGGATTACCGGCAACATTGATAGGAAAAGAAACACAACATAAAATAAAACGAATTAACAAACTTAATGAGAAATTCAAACATTACGATCACCAACTATGATAAAAATAAAAATTTTACTTTTCGGTTCAAAATAACATTGCTTGTGATCACTATCAGTGTCTTCGATCTGAGCTATAGTATACTCAGTGGAGCTTCCAAAATTTTTTGAAGACACAGATTCATTGTCTGCCATATAAGGTAAGATCCACTGCACGGAAACTAAGTTTTCAATTGTTGCAGGAGAAAGTTTTTTCTAATTTTACTATGGATCCTCTCATACGCCGATCCTTCCATGTTCAGCGCTTCCGGTTTCTAGAGGAATCTGGTAAACCACTGATCTCAAACGTAAACAAAGCGATCGATATGAGCTCGGTAGGCAACACACCTAACGTACAGGTAACGCGGGTAGGATCCTAACTGACCGATTATACCAGGAAACTATCGTAGTATACGCCTACTTATGATAATCTACGGTAGTTTTACAACTCTAATAGAGGGTGAATGACTCAACCTCTCATAAGAAAGACGTGAAACCAACATCAAAGTCACGTGACAAGGTATAAAAGTGAAATGTCACCCTTAAATAGTGCTAGAAAATTGTGAAGAAATTGTTAAAATAAAGCTAAATATCAGCACTGACGAACAAATCGTGTAAATGTTCCTAGTGATAGTTTAAATAAGGTGTGTTTCGTAATTAAATGTGGAATGTGACCTGAACACCTTGTGGCTACATCCATTTTATTTTAATGCGTTTGTTTTCCTGATTTTCTTTATTTCGTTTTTCTATGCATTTCTGCATTTTGTTTCTTGCTGTATTTATGTAGTTGCTTTTCTTGGAGATTAAACAACTATAAATTATTAAGTATTACACTTATATGAATTTATATAACTATGCGTTCATAATATTGGTGACCCCGAGAGTTTAGAAAAAGGAGCAAGATAAAACACGGCAATTTAAAAAAAGCAGAAAATACTTCAAATAGGCAAACAGACGCCATTTCAACAGCTGTAGTGCAGATACCTTCATTTTGGAAGAAAAACGTCAAGTATGGTTCTTACAAGTTTAATCACAATTTATAGCTTCAGGTATGACAACAGAACCAACAAAATTCCAGTATGTTCTTGGATGCCTGGATAGTGAAGTTACCGAACTCATATTCGATTTTCTTACCAAACCTATACTTCACCCAACGCATACACGGATCTCAAAAACAGATTAATCGCAGAGTTTGAAGAATCAGAAAACGTAAAGCTCCTGACTTAAGTCAATTTGGGTGATAAAAAATCATCTACTTTGTTTCGAGAATTGCGTTCGCTAGCTGGTGACAAAGTATCTACACACTGTTTTCCTTCAGCGCCTCCCCAGCAATGTAAGAACGATGATTTAGATGCAGTAGCAGCAATGTGTGATAAAATAATGGAAATTAGCACTACTTCGTTTCTCTGTGAGACTGCCACTTCGTTAACGACTGCTATCAACATTAATGAACGTTTATCTAGACTACAGAAACAGATTTCCTCACTGGTAGATTCTATTTAGAATCTAAATACACTCAAACGTCCAACTAATAGGTCAAGGTTGTAGACTCCTGGCAGAAGAGCATATGAATTATGTTGGTACCACTACAAATTTCGTAATAAGGCCAAAAAATGTACGTCTCCAAGCAATTTCAAACATTCTACTACGTCGGAAAACAACTAGGCCCATCTCTTGATGCAGGTGATAAAGGCTTTAGTTCAAGTCGCCTATGTATTTTTCATCATTCTTCGGGACTCAGATTTCTGGTGGACTCAGGTGCTGATATCCCTATGCTTCCGCCTACTACCGCAGACAAACATAACCTCTCCAAACGAGAATGTACACAGCTAATGGAATGCCATTAATGCCTATGTTGAAAAGTTATTAAACGGATATTGGGCTACGCAGATCATTCGCTTGGCCATTTGTACTTGCAGATGTCCAACAACCTATTTTAGATACAAAATTCCCACAGAATTTGTGACTTATGGTATACATAAGGAATAAGTGTTTGTTAGATAGGAACAGCTTACATACTACACATGTTAAAGCATTCAAAACTACAGCAGCATCTGTCCTCACAATATCTCTGCATCAGACGTTTGTGCACGTTATCTCTCTATATCCTAACCGTCACAAAGAATCTTCAAGATTCAGTTCACCAAACTACGAAACACAATATTCAGTCATCACTAACGATGGCTGTCGTAACAAAAGCAAGGTGACTGTTCTCGCAAAAGTTGGCTGCAGTCAAGCTTGAATTTCAGAAAATGATCGATTTGGCCATTTTTCGACCGTCTAACAGTTTCTGGTACCACCCATTTCATGTTGTCCCCATGAAAGATGATCCGTGGGGACATGTGGTGTCTCGTGCTCTAAATACGATTACTCAACCAGATAATATCCTGTTCCTAAGTTACAAGATTTCGGTTATCTATTGGATGGTAACAATAGTGTTACAAAGCTTGATCTTGTACGAGTATTTTATATTCCCATAGCACAAAAAGACATTCCTAAAACTGCAGTCGTTACACCTATCGGACTGTTTGTAAGATGCATCTAAAAATGCATCTTGAATCGCGTAACGCTGCACAACTCTTCAAAGGAGCATACACACTATACTATTTTGGATTTTCCATTTGTATATGTAGTTGGCATTCTCATGGCTTCCAAGAACCAAAAAGAGCATGGGCATCATCTTCAACTTCTATTTAAGCGTCTCAACGCACTCGATTTAAACGTAAACCCACCAATAAGTATATTTTGTGTTGATGAAGTTCCGTTCTTGGATTTTAGGTATTCAGGCGTGGAATTTCGCCACTTTCTGAGAGGGTAAACTCTATCTTACATTATCTTTTACCAGAAGCAGTACAAAACCTTCGCCAATTTTAGGGATAATTAATTTATACCTACGAGTGCTTCCTGGTAGCTCAGAAACTCAGGATGTTTTATTATCCACGTGCCACTCAGCAAAAGGTAAAAATAAAACCAAATTACAATGGTTTGCAGAAGCAACAAGCTTTAAAAAATTGAAAAATCATTTGGCAAATGTTATACTACCGGAACACCCAGCTGCCAAATTACCAATACGCTTAATGGTCGGTGCCTCAGCTTTTGCCATTGGAGCTTCATTACTTCGACTATGAAATCAGACGTTTGAACCACTTGAATTTTTTTCAAAAATTTGAGGCCTGCTTAAAGAAGCTGCAGTGGATATGATCGCGAGTTGCTGGCAGCTTACTCAGCGGAAAAATATTTCGCCACATGGTTGAAGGTAGAGAATTCTTCATTTATACAGATCACCGACCTATCACATTTGCATTTAAATAGAAATTGGACAAAGCTTCGCCTCATCAATACAGATACCTGAACTACATTGCACAGTTTTCAACCGATATTCATTATGTTGCAGGCAAAGAAAATATTGTTGCTAATTCTTGCTCAGGGATAAATTCTATCAACGTCCATATGCTGTATCATATAACAAAATAGCAGAGCTTCAAAAGCAAGAAAAGAGTTCTGCTTCTGCTTGAAGAGATCTTCAATCTGCTCGCTGAGGTTTCAAACCTTAGTTTTGCCCTGTGAAGTAGAGCTCAGTGATGACATTTCAACAAGAAAATTCAGAACATACATTCCTGATGCATACGGGCAGACTGTTTTCAGTTCTAGCCACAGTATGGCTCATCCTGGTATTCATGGTTCTATAAATCTCAACCGAAAACGCTATGTTTGGCCATCTCTCAGAACGGATGTTAAAAAATGGACACGAACTTTTTTATCCTACCAGAGAACAAAGTTAGGAGACGTAACACAAGTACAGTAGGAGCATAGCGCATAGGAGTACTGTGATCTCTTCCGTTGCCGCCGTAAGCTAATGAAGGAAACAGTAGTCACGCGAAGTAGTGGCACCACATTCGCTTGCTCCGGCGGCTATGCTGGTTTAGTTCATTATTACTAAGCGTGTTGGCTGTTTTATAATGGGCAACCGAATAAATTCTTACGTTTGTTACAAACGTGAGTCAGCTTACTGTCTTAGATTGCATCTCTGTTACTTAGTGCAGGTTATGCTATATCTAAATATCTATATAACTATTACTTGTGTGAATACAGTACATAAAGAATTGCAAGATGTCCATATGTTTCGCACTCAGCTGTAGGTCTCGTTATATGATCAATCTCCTACAGGAACGAGACACTTCTTTAGACCACCCAAAGGTAGTACTGTCTCAAAATGGGAAAAGTCTATCCCTAAGAAAGACGGAAAACTTACTCTAACTATTATGGTTTTCCACCAACTGTTTAACAAAAGTTGACGCCTGTGTAGTAAACAGAGAAACAGTAGAAATACCAAGAAAAACATGGAAACTAAAGCCAGATACAGTTTCGCGCATGTTTCTTAATTTTCCCAAGTACTTTTTCAAAGGCAGAATTAAGAAATGTAAGTCTTCCGTGAAAAGACACAACTTGGTGGTGGACAAAATTACCTTTAACAATACTCCCTTTATAAATGCAGTCAACAGCGCAAATGAGCCTGCCTGTAGCAATTCGTTTAATCTTAGAACTGAAAAGGATGCCATAGAGATGATCGCCGTTTTAAATAAATTAAAGAGCCGGAAAAAACTAATTGAGTTTTATTTATGGACGCTCTTTAACTGATGTGATCCTTAGCGCCCGTTCCATTCTATATTAGACGTGAAAGACCGGTAATTTTGCTCAGAGGCCTCTTTATTAGGCTTGTTCTTTTACGTGCCGCAAATCTACTTCCCTTCCGTGTATAAAGATTAAATATGTCAATTATTAATTAAGCGTGACGGCAATAAAAGTCTAGATTCAATTTTTTTATGTGTTATCTTTTAGCAACAACTTTCCGTTTACACACCCTGCTTAGAGACACGTGCTCGACTGAGTTATAATAGCTAACCGGAGGACAAAGTACCCAAAGTTAAAAAAATAATTAAACAATAAGCGCCCAACAAACAAGATAACACAAGCCACCCAGAACTGCGACAAGCTACAATAATAATGAAAGAAAGGAAATGTTTATATTATGAGGCTTAGTTACTACAGTTCTCACAAAATAAAGCACAGTAACTATATTTCACAGAATCAGAGAAACAACCATTTGACTAAGTAAGTACTCAATGGAAGTTCTGCATCTCTGCCGTGATATTCCCTGTTTCCATCAGCAATACGTACCTTTGTTGTTGAGAGGAAAAACAGTACAAAGAAGCCTGCACAGCGGTTGATGTTCATATTTTATATTCTCGACCTGTGAATTGGAATAATATCATTAAAACTTACTCATTGCAGCACAGAAAATCAAGTCCACACATTTCTTCCACAGTTATTCACAGCAATTATTCTTGGGAAAATGCTCTTGTTTATATTAATGGGATGTGGGTTATTAAGATAACTGGGATGGACTTTATTGTTGGGCGCCTTAGTGGGATGGACTTTATTGTGTGTTTTCCTTTTATGTACGGTATCGGTGTTTTTGTAGGGGGAAAAGGAAAGGTATCGGTCAGATGTCGGAAGAGCATGGATACAAGTAGGTTCTCTTGATCTCGGGTCGTGTTAACCGATGATATTTATATGGTTTTATTACGTTTTATTCTGACCTCCTTAAAATCATTCCCATAACCGATCCGTTCACACAAATATGTTTTATGTCCGATCACACAAATATATCGAACTATGCCATCGCCAAATCAAACTATAGCCACATGATACCCTGTGGTGTTTCACACGTCTGCTCACATCGAATTCCAGAGTACAAGTGTCTGCATTTACCCTTCGGTTCGCATTCCTGAAAGTTTCTTAACCCTAACTTTCTGCCTGGCATGTTTCCCCCAATTCACACATGTGTCGTTACAATGGGCATGTTCAACCCGCATTCCGATCCCCTAACGGTACGTTCATTTTCCGGCGTATACCTACTCTGTACAGCCTTATAAAGACATGTTATATGTTCCCACACTTTTCTAGGTGGTTCACAAATAGACTATGTATAATCGATATTATGGCTTCAACGTATCGTTTCAATATGCCCCCACGAGGAAATCGCTGTCGCTTCGAAGAAAACGACAGGGATTTTCTCGGAAGTCCCCATACCTAAATTTTGTGTATCATTATTCCTATATCCAAATGTAACTTAGAGTATATGTACTTTGTGTGTCGGATCGATTTTGAGGATGTACGTTAATAACATTTAATTACAATAAATATACATATATACAACATCTTTGACATTACACTGCACATATGAAACGAAAATTACTACTAAAATGATGACAGTTTAGATAACCACAGTATTGACTGATTACACAAAATTATAGCGCTGATAACTTAGAATGAAAACAATTATTTACAAGCATTTCAAACATGGAACAGATATCTTGAATATGTACATAATTAACACATTTATAGGTAGACGAGATAGACATTGTTTAGGCGCTAATGCCTATGAAATTGTATGTTGGTTGTGATGTAATGTATGTTTATTCTTCTTCTTTTTATTTCACAATCACGGGCTCACAATTGATAGCGGCACACGCAGTAGTGTTCGTTTATCACAAACACTACACTCGCCACAAACTTTCACTGGCCGACTGGGCCGTATACGACAAATTTCATTGCCTTTGTCTTCCAACATTTTTTTTAACACTATAACATACATATGAGTACATTACTGATAAATGTGTTTGATTGGATATTTGGTTTACAAAGAATCTTTTATCCCTAATCAACTGTGCATGCCATCCAATTACACTGCCTTTTTTTTAAGTAAATGATTTTTTTTGTTGCAACCATCCTGTCCGTTTTGTTTCATTATTTGTGTTATTGATAGTACCTCCATGTACCCGCAGTTACTTTATGTATCCGACGACGCTACTCTAATTTCTTTGAAAGGTTTTAATAAAGCAATACTGTATCGCCCCTTTGCTTTCCCCGTTTTTATATCCGTAATTTCAAATGCCTTAGCGTTAAATTTCTGAGTGATCACGCATGGCCCATTCCATAAGTTTTCCATTCTATGGTATCTTTTTGCAATTAGTGATGAACGAGGGTGGTTCTTGTATAATACTTTTTCACCTACTTGTGGGTCCCATATGTTACTGTTTCTTTTAGTACGCCTTTTTCGTGCTTCTGCGCGTTCTTTTAGCCTGCTAAATGCTTTTTGAAACATTTCTCCGTCCTTTTCGGCTTCTGCTGCGCTAATCGGTTCAGGTAATTTTGGTATTATGTTGCCGGCTATCTCTCCTGTTTGTAAGGTCACTGGTGCATATCCCGTAGATGGACATGGGATATTATTTATTACTGTCTGCACGTATTCACAATAATTTGGCCAGCGAGAATGCCGCTTATGGCATATCACTCGAAAAAAAATCGAAATATCTCTCATAATTCGCTCGCAAGCGTTACTTTGGGGGTGGTATGATGTGGAGTTATAAACTTTTATCCCTGCTTCCCGAAGACGACGTAGAAACTTCTCTGACTTGTGAATCGAAACGTTATCAGCTATGAGAGCATCCATCTCACCATACTTAGGCACATAATCGTCCATGATTTTTGCTACGCATAACGCGCTAGACAATTTCTTCATTGGATAGATTTTGACGAATTTTGAAAAAATATCTACCATTACAAACATGTGTCTCATACCTCCCCTACCTACCGGTAATGGTCCATGGGAGTCAATGGCAACCAGAGCTCCTGGTCTGTCTCTTAATATCGCTTGCGGTGGTGAATCAAATTTCACGTTTATTGGCTTAGCCTTCTGGCAGATTTCACATGTTGCTGTCAGTTTCCTGGCCTTATGCCTTAACCGCGGTATATAAAAATACTCGCCAACAGCAAGGGATGTCTTTTCGCTTCCTGCATGTATCAGTGCGCCATGATACGCATTGATAACCAAATTTTGTAATTTAGTTGGTACGTATGTTATCCATTTGGGTCTATCTCTCCCCTGTAATTTATACAACACGCCCTTCCATACCCCTAGGGTTCCTGAAATGTCTTTGTTTATTTCTGGCGCTGATTCTATTATTTGACGTAACCTTGCATCTTCATATTGTGCTTTTTTTACCTTTTTCATTTCAGCTATTAGCTGCTTGTTTAAACTAAGATCCAGTTTGAGGACCGTTACCTCTCTTTGTGTACCGGTTTGGCACTCAGGTAAATTCTTGCCTGGACTCAGTCGGGAAAGAATGTCACTAAAAATGTTCTCACTTCCAGGAATGTGCTTAATTTCCA
This sequence comes from Deroplatys truncata, assembly GCA_030765065.1. Taxonomy (NCBI): domain Eukaryota; kingdom Metazoa; phylum Arthropoda; class Insecta; order Mantodea; family Mantidae; genus Deroplatys; species Deroplatys truncata. Next base: position 163,083,106 of record CM060983.1, read on the forward strand.
CGTCATAGGAGGTTATTTCATAAATGTATCGTGATATTTTAGAACTCGTTAATTTACATGTCTTTATAAAGGACAGGCTAACGTGATCTGTGAATATAGTAACCGTTTTGTTAAATATATATGTTTTGAATTTCTGCAGTGCATAATAAATTGCAGATATCTCCTGCTCCGTGATGGGTGCAACTGCTTCTGCATGTGTCAAAGGTCGGGAGCATGTGGATATGACGTGTAGGCCGCCATTATTGTCTCGTTGCGTCAATACAGCGCCGAAAGAAATAGTTGAGGCGTCGCAGTAAATCTCAAATGGCTGGTTCATGTTTGGCCTTTCTAATAAAATCGCCCGCGCAAACAGTTGTTTTATATCTTCAAAGGCGCGTTGCTCGTGTTCAGTCCAACGCCATCTTGTTCCCTTTTTCAGTAATGCCCGTAACGGTGCAGTCTCCTTCGCAAAATTGTATACAAATCTTACTTGGTAATTTAGCATGCCAAAAATCCTCCTGAGCTGCTTCACATTTTTCGGGGCTGGTATTTTCTGTATGGCTTCAACCCTCTGTGGATCAACTGATAGGCCGCCATCAGAGATGATATAACCAACGAATCGCACCTGAGTGGCGAAAAATGCAGATTTTTCTAAATTTATCGTCATGCCACATTGTATCAGACGTTGTAAAATAGAATCAATATGTTCCATATGCTCCAAAATATCAGTATCATGTATTAAAAAATCTGATGTGTTACACTCACATGACTTTCTCTACTCTTGTACAAAGTATTTTTACAAACGCATATTCTCCATCTAGTTCATGTTAATCCAGATAAACATCTGCAGACCCTATCTTATTGCTAATTTTCTTGTAGATGTAGGGGAAAATATGTTTACAAGGGCAATATAGAAAAACAGTAGCCTTTAAGCACATACATATCTGTTAATAGCTGGTTGCTAGGTGCCGCACCATTCCCTTTGCCACAGATTATAACTCTTTGCATATCCAAGACAAAAAAAATGAATAACGAATTTGAGAAAAAGTATAAGTATTGGAAAATTTAAGGAAATAACAAGCAATATCTCGAAAACGGTTCACTCAACAAAAGAAATGTATATGACATAAGTTGTGTATTTTAACACGATCTACATTTTTTGTGTAGTAAAATTTTGTCTATCTCTTACGGTTTACCAGTTATGCAAAAGTCGTTCACAATGAAGGATAATTTTGGAGACATTCCCAGAAAATTCGAGATATACATTTCATTTCTCATGACATTATCTTAAACATATGATATTTTAATCAAAATCGTTAGAGCCATTTTTGAGAAAATTAAAATTTTCGAAAAATGTTCCATGTAAAGGGTAGTCTGGGATGGGGGGATTTTCTTGAAAACCTTCGTGTCGCATCTCTGGAAGATACTGAACCTAAATACCAAGTTTGGTGTTTATCCGACTGTTCGTTTTTGAGTTATGCTGTTCACAGACACACACACAGACACACACACAGACACACACACAGACACACACACACACAGACACACACACACACACAGACACACACACGGACATGTTTCCAAAAATGCTTTTTTTGGATTCAGGGAGTCTCAAAACATGTATTTCCGGTGAAATCTCGGTATCGAATTTTTGGGTGGAATGCAATACTTCCCCTACTTACTATACGTAGTAGAGAAAGTAAAAATCATCTACGTATTGCGTCATAAATTCATTCGTAGTGTCACCGAAAACTGCATGCACGGCTCTCAGAAATGCACTAGAGCTGGTCGCGATATCATATGGAGTTCTGTGAAATTCATAGACACGCCCACAATAAAGGAAAGCGGTATATTTTCTCAGATGTTCCTTAAGTTCTATCTGAAGATAAGAGTTTTTTAAATCCAATGTAGAAAACCATTTTTGTGACGTATTTTGCCTAATATTTGGTCTATACTTTCGGTCCTAAAATTGTCAGGCGATATGTATTTATTCAGTCGACGTGTATCGATGGTAATTCTAACAGTCCCATTTCTTTTTCTAACTATGCACAGGGGGTTTAAATATGGGGAATTTGATAACCCAATAATACCATCTTGAAGCATTTTATTTATTGTGAGTTCGACGCTTTCTCTTATATCAAAAGGGATAGCTCGACATTTGTGTCTAATGGGCTCCATTTGTCGTATCTGGAACTCATATTCATAAATGTTACATAAACCGGTTCTGTCCGCGAAGACTTCGCGATTTCGGTAGAACACCTCCAATAGTTTCTCCTTCTGTTCCGCCGTCAATATTTCTATGTCCCTTATCTTCTCTCGGATCTTTTGGGAGATATTCGCATCAGCGTGTTCTTCTACCTGAAACCGGGCAGTTCTGTCAGGGGCGAACAAACCTGTTTCTTCCCGTACCTCTAAGTCGTAATAACTAACAGTTACTGATTCATTCGGGACAATACTTGCATTACTAATATCTTCAAATGATTCCTCATCCTGATTATACTCCTCGCAATCGGCATCGGATGCTCTGTTTAGATCACTTCTAGCGTTATTGATCTGGTATATTTCTCCTCCCTCAATCTGCAAATATTCAACGAACAAATAATCCCCCATCAAGTCTTTCTCTCCGGGGGTCTCGGGATCGTTTACCTGCTGTGTCTTTTGTATGAAAGGTGTTACAACCAAGCGGTTATTTATGTAAAAACTCATCTCCTTGCTTTCATAATTTATTTTTGCTCGCATAGCATCTAGAAAATCATTTCCAATAAAAGTTGAAATATAAGCCGTGGCACTACCAGAAAAACAAACTCCATTTCTACCTCTTCAATCTTAAATGTTATCATCACCTGGTATTTAATTCTTTGCTTGCTCCTACCTATCGCCGTAACACAACACACGTTTCTTACTGGCAATGTCTGTAATTTCCACCCCGTTGCTATCAGGTTATCGTATAATTCCTGGCTACATACCGAAGAAGATGCGCCGCTGTCGATAATTGCCTCATAGACATGATCTTTCACTTTCATCGCAATTCTAGGTGCCTCCACTATTTCACTAATTTTATCATAGTATTCCTTCCGGTTATCACTTTCTGTCGCAGAGCCTCTTTGATAATGCTCTATGCCTACACTATTCATACTTTTGTCGTCCTCGTTTGCTGTAAATGAATTTGACGTATCCTGCATGGCCATATCAGAGGACTTGAGACGGCCCCTAATTAGTTTAAATTTTGGATATTCAGTACATTTATGGCTGAGGCACTGTTTTGTGCATCTTGATGCTGTTCAACGGGGCGTGATTCTTGTCTGTTCCAGTTCGGCGACATTCGTCCTCCGTCTCTCACGCCGGGTCCTGGGTTCGTTCTAGGGGGGCTATTTGAATAAGCGCGCCGCCAGCCATTATTGCCATAGTTTCCGCGCGGCCTATTTCCGCCTCGCCTGTGGGGATTGAAGTCTATGTAATTTATATGGTGAGAACGGCCATTTTGTTGGTGGTTTTGTCGTTCAAAATCTGGCTCGTTTCTCGTTCTATGTTGTCGCTGGTTATCTCTTGGAGCCTGATTTTGATATCTGTTCCGGATGTGATAAGGATCTGGCCTACGGTGATTTTCATTGGAACGTGCCCCCGCCCCATGGAAATTTTGAGCAATGTATCTGTCCTCACTGGTTCGTTGGTAGAAAATATTGGTGCCCCGTATTTCGCCTGAATGGCTTTGAAAAGCTGTTAACAGTTCTAGTGCCTCTGCTATTGTTGTTGGTTTAGCGACAATTAAATGGTTTCTAATGTGCTCATTAAAATGGTGGGCCATCAAGGAGATGAATTCCTCCTCTCTCATTGGTGGTTCAAGCAGTTGGCTCTGTTGCGCTAGTTTTAGAAAATAGTCCACCATTGTTTCACTTCGATGGTGTTGATATCTCCCATTGTTGATCTGCGTGCGCACCGCATATTGTGTGCTGCTATTCCAATATTTGCTCAGAAAAGCCTGTCGGAAATGAGCGTAAGACGTTTGATCACCCAGCGTTAGCCTATACCACACTAAAGATTGGCCCAGTAAACCTCTCCTAATTATAAGCATTTTGTACTGTTCCGGGATACCCTTTAATGTGAAATACGCCTCAACATCCATAATGTAACGGCGGGCATTATCATGTCTATCATCAAATGTCGGTATCGCAATTTCGTTTAGCAATTGGTATGGCACGGACACATGATTATTCAAACACAATATTGGTGTTACATTCGTGTCGTTATTACAAGAGGTTATGGGAGAAAATGCACCACCATGCATATGCTCCGTTGGTCGTATGTTTGCCGAAACATCAGGTGAGCTGGCGGAACGTATGTTCTGGCTTGGATTATTTATCGGCTCCATTTCGAACCGTTGTGCTTTGTCTTGTAGTCCTGCTAACTCACGTGAGGCTTCTACTCTGAGGTTTGTTGTCTGCTGAGTATCAGACAGTTGCGCAATTTTGTCTTTCAATTTGGTTATATCATTTACTTGTGACTCTTTTTGATCCTGAATAATCTTTTTTACGGCTGTCATTTCTGCCTCCACATTATTTTCCAATGTGCGCTGCCGCTTCTCCATTATTGTGCAACTGCGATGAAATTCAGCATTCAACCCCTCTTGCATTGCTAAGGTACTACTTCTAATTTCTACTATTTGCCCTTTGAGCTTCTCAACCTCATTCTGTGATTCTTTGACCTCAGCTTTATTTAACAAAAAATCTTCCTGCATAGCATTCTGATAAGATCTAATTTCCTCTAATTGATCCCTAATCTCTCTTTGCTGTACTTCAAACCTGGCTCCTATCATCTGCTCTAATCTATTTCCTAACTTTTCTTCCAAAACCTCATTCTGGCATTGCAAATTTCTGTTTAATCTCACTTCTACTGCTTTATTTTGGTTTTGCAATTCTTTGTTTTGATTTTGTAAACTTTCATCTAGCTTTTCCGTTAATGCTTTATTTTGATTTTGTAAACTTTCACTTAAATTCACGAACATTTGCTGTATCACCAAAACAAGGTTGTTTTCAGTCATAGTGCTAGCCTCTATTGTCTGCATATTTCCCGGAAAATTTGTTTCCCTACTGTCTAATGACCTACTTTCTACCTGCTCTACCTGCATGTTTTCAGCTTCAATTAAGTCTTTCTCCATCTCTTTTACACTTAAAAGTTCTTTTAAAACCTTTTTATTTCTAAGTAACATTAATTAGTGATATTATTATTATTGTTATTATTATTATTATTATTATTCAATTGTTACATGCATGGATTTAGTTCGGGAAAACTATAGAAGCATATGTGTACGTTACTTTTGCTGCGTTGAGTTGGCTCCGTTGACTTGCACTGTGCTGACCCGTGGTGCGATGATCTGAATGTCGGGTTGATCTGTTGACCTGGATGGTAGGGATTTCTTCCGGTGATCGGCACGTTCATCCGCTGCTACTGGCCTGGGGTTCGATGCTCGCTGTCACTCGATCGTTGTCATCGGCAGTTCTCCTGACACGTTGGGTGCCATGTTGAGATGGACTTTATTGTTGGGCGCCTTAGTGGGATGGACTTTATTGTGTGTTTTCCTTTTATGTACGGTATCGGTGTTTTTGTAGGGGGAAAAGGAAAGGTATCGGTCAGATGTCGGAAGAGCATGGATACAAGTAGGTTCTCTTGATCTCGGGTCGTGTTAACCGATGATATTTATATGGTTTTATTACGTTTTATTCTGACCTCCTTAAAATCATTCCCATAACCGATCCGTTCACACAAATATGTTTTATGTCCGATCACACAAATATATCGAACTATGCCATCGCCAAATCAAACTATAGCCACATGATACCCTGTGGTGTTTCACACGTCTGCTCACATCGAATTCCAGAGTACAAGTGTCTGCATTTACCCTTCGGTTCGCATTCCTGAAAGTTTCTTAACCCTAACTTTCTGCCTGGCATGTTTCCCCCAATTCACACATGTGTCGTTACAATGGGCATGTTCAACCCGCATTCCGATCCCCTAACGGTACGTTCATTTCCCGGCGTATACCTACTCTGTACAGTCTTATAAAGACATGTTATATGTTCCCACACTTTTCTAGGTGGTTCACAAATAGACTATGTATAATCGATATTATGGCTTCAACCTATCGTTTCATAACGGAAATGAATTAAACATACAAAACAATATTTTTATTAAAATGGCTAACTACTTGAGACTACAGTCACGTAGTAATGTCTGTGACCTGCATTCCGGAAGTCCTAGGTACGATTCCCGGCGACCGCCCACTCTGACTCATGTTTTTTCCGGGTCGTCAGGCGCATGCAGGAGTGGTTTCTTTCATCCCCCGAATTTCCTGTCCCTCCATTTCGTTCCATTAACCATTTCATTCTTCCTTCACCCCGTCTCATCTAGTTCATGGTTAAAGTGTCGGCGATGGTGTTTCGGTGCAGCGTGGCAGCAGAAAAGGATGTTCTCGTGCATTTTCTCCGTTTCTCGGCCTTCGGCTGGTTTCCGGGGTGTAAGGACCGCCCCCTGCATGAGGTCTCCGGTCTGCCTGTCCGACTGCCGGGGCATGTACATCTGGAAAGTGTAGGGACTTTGCCATTGCTGTGCCGTCACTTCTGGTTCCTACCCCCGGTGTCTCCCATCACCTCATTCCTCCCTCCCGGGGGTCCCCTGGTGGGGGCGTTGTTACAATATCCGGAATCACTGGATCGGTGCCGAATCCCCTCTGCTTCCCAAAGCAATCCAACCTTCCACTTCTCACATGCAGTCCAATCCTACCAGAGTATATTTGCATGACGTCGTCCTCCGTGATGTAGTGGTTACCATGCTAGCCTCTAGTTCCCGAGGTCTCAGGTTCAAACCCGGCGGAGGGCGATGTATTTTTTCGAGCGTAAAAATCCTTAGTATGGCTTCCTTCGGAAGGGAAGTAAAGCCGGTGGTCCCGTGTCGTAGGTTTACGGTGCGTAAAAGAACCTCAAGTCTGATGAGGCCTCTGAGCAAAATTACCGGTCTTTCACGCCCAATATAGAATGGGACGCTAAGGACCACAGCAGTTAAAGAGCGTCCATAAATAAAACTCATTTGATTTAATTGCATGACAAATCTTTTTCTCAGTACTTAGTTCGGATATCAAGCAGCTTTTAACGGTTTAGATGTTTAAGCAGATTCATTCCATGTTTTCATTCATCGACCAATACAACCAAACCATTTTGCTTAAAACCCACTAAAGACAGTTATTTTGTATCCTTTAAGTGTTGCTCATGACATATACTTATGAATTAAAACCTCGAAATCCTGGTAAAGTGTAACAAACAATATTTGGTGCACCAAAATAATCCAAGGTAGCTCATGGAATACATATTATGAAAACAAATAAACTTTCAAAGAAAGGTACAGAACGTGTGAAGAACAGCAAAACAGTTCGAAGCTATATCTCGTCTCGTATTCGAGAAAATCTCTATTATGTTTTCGGTACTGAGAGCCACTGATCCATCGAGTTGCACATCTCGAGTGTTGCAGCAATGCATGTTCTGAAGCGTAAATATGGCGAAATTGTTTTTGTAGTTTTTACTCACTCGAGAATTTATTTCGCCAATATTCATTGGTACTAAATATTGAGGTGTAAAAATTTATTAGTATATAAGAACACTGAGCTGTAAATAGCTTTACATTTATTGCAGTAATCTAAATAGTACTAGCTAATAGGTAATGCTATAAGAACTTGTTTCGTTATATAACGTCTCTGCACTGAATATTTGGGTGTAGTAGCTGCAACGACAGAAAGAAATGGAGGAAGATCGTTAAATTCTTGGTTTTCTAAAGCAGATATGAAATAATAGGCTGGGAGGGAAAATAAAAAGGTTAAGACATGACAATTGAGGCAGTATTTTTAACACTTGAATAATTTCAATTAAATTATATAATATTTAAATTCAATAACAGCCCGTCTTGAAGCAATATGTATGTAATGATTTGTAAAATGTATGTAACAATCATTCTATATGCTTATATTATTGTAAACATGTTCAATAATGTTATGTGAATGCATTACTTAATTTAATAATGTAAGAGCCGTGAGAATAATAAATTTAAAGTTGCTAACACTGAGGTAACAATGAGGTACCCTTGAGGCAATAATGATTTTGAGAGTTTGAATGCTACTAGTCATTATTAGGGCAGCAATAATGTAAATTTTATGACAGTTTAAAAAAATAGACAATCAACAGCCAGAAAAAGCTTTAGTTAAATGCAGGTATTCTATTGGACTAGGGTTAGCCAATCAGAGACTTGAAATACAGAAAGTTAAAAGTTTATACGGTTGAAATATGTTCAGTTGCCTGCAGACATTGGTAATAACCGGATGGAAGATGTATTCTCTAGAGAAATATTACGTATTGGTGTGAGACGTAAAGTAAGTATACGCGTTAAAAAAGTGCAAGTATTAAATTAAAGAATCTCACAGCTCTTGATATCAGTGTAGTGCTATTTAATTTGTGTCAAGGATTAATAAAAAATGAGTGAATTAAAGCTTAAAATCTGTGTAAGCCTACATTCTTGTCGCACAACGCCCTGTCTAAGAGAAACGTGCCTCTAAAGTAATACTGACGTAGCCGAGGCAAACATATACATAAATATCTATAGAAGCAGTTTAATAACAAAGTTAATTTTTTTTAAACTTGGAGCGTAACAACAAAAATACATCTTCAAATCGGTTTTTCATACCTAGCAGCAAATTACGTAACAAACAATCTACTTCAAATTGACGTCCATACGTGGAGCTAAATAAATAAACAACGTAAAGAACAACACTATCTCAAATTGGCTTCCCCAACGTGGGGCTAATATCAAAACATAAACAATAAACACTTTCTCAAATAGGCACCCATACGTGGCGCACACTTTCTCACAATTTTCTAAAAAAACGGATGTCCTGTATAGTACACAAAAAGGAAATGATAAGAAATACCACTACACTGAGCTTAATTGCAGCTAGCGTTACACGGGTTTTTAAAATGTATCTAAGAAACAAAGCCTGAATTGTAGTATCTCCTGATTGTCCGAGTTTAATAACCGGGAATAGGCCTGGATAATGCGAAAAAAAGAATAATACGAACGTTGATTATTTTGCATCTACCTACCATATAATATATAACCATATTTCTAAATGTATAATCAGTTTCATAGTTCCCCCATAGATAAAAATCACATACAGTTAAATCAGGGAATCGCGAGGGACATAATTCTTTACTAACTACTGAGGCAGTATTTTTAACACTTAAATAATTTCAGTCTAATTATATAATATGTAAATTCAATAACAGCCCGCCTTGAAGCAATATGTGTATGTAATAATTTGTAAAATTATGCAACAGTCATTGCATATGCTTATATTATTGTATACATGTTCAATAATGTGATATGAATGTATTACGTAATTTAATAATGTAGGAGCTGTGAGAATAATAAGTTAAACGTTGTTAACAATGAGGTAACCTTGAGGCAATAATGAGTAAGAATGCGTAATAATGCTACTAGTCATTATTGGAGCAACAATAATGTAAATTTTAGTGACAGTTTATAAAATAACCAATCAACAACCAAAAAAACGCTTTAGTTAAATGAAGGTATTCTATTGGAGTAGGATTAGCCAATCAGAAACTGAAAAGGAGAAACATTCACAAATTCAGAGGCCAGTTGCCTACAGAAAGCGTTACTAACCAGACACAAAAAGTGTCCTCAAGAAATATAATATGTATTCGTGTGAGACGAAAAATAAGATTACGTGTTAAAAAGTGTAATTAATGAATAAAAAGAATCTCACAGCTCTCTATATCAGTGAAGTGTCAATTAAATCGTGTCAAGCATTAATAAAAGAGTGAAGTAAAAATTTAATCTGTGTAAGCCTACATTCTTGTCGCAACACAGCCCTGCTAAGAGAAACGTGTCTCTAAAATAAATACTGACGCAGCCGAGGCAAACATAAATATAATATTTAAAGAAACGGTCAAATTAAAAAGTTAATATTTTTTTAAACTTGGGGCAAAGGCTACCGGAAACTGTTTACTATACGTGCGGTTGCAACTACTACAAGTTCGGCTCCCCAACAGTTCAACTATAATACAACTCCTTCAATAAAATTCTTCTTCACTACCCGTGGACAGGGGTAAAAACATTATGGAGAAGACAGGAATGTGAGATATTTGGAGAGCAGGAGAAAGAAATAGCAACCGCTTCTGGATAACAGTAAGAAACAGAGTGGAGGACATAGAAAGACAAGAGAGTTGGGGAAGCTTAGAGAATAAAAATCACTAGGGTTCTATAGGCTAGTAAAAAGGAAATGGGGAAGAGAAGGCTATGTGGATTAGTGTAATAGAGCGGAAAAAAGAAGCGTTTGCATGGATGAGAACAGGATCAAGAGGGCAAAGAGACAGAAAAAATGGAATTTGTGAACTATGCGAAGGTAGTGAAAGTACAGAGCATTATATGACAGAATGCAAAGAATTAGCAGAATGGAGATAAAAAGTATGGGAGGAAAAATGGGAAAAATGGATGGTATAGTAGCAATTAAAATGTTAACAAAAAAAGAAGAAAAGAAAAATAAGAATATGGGGGAGTTCTTAAAGAAAGTAAAAGAGAATTGGATTAGAAAAGTAAGAGAGATAAGAAAGGTAGAAGGGAAAACGGAGGAGGGAGAGGTTGGACAATAGGAATTAAGGGTAGCTGAGTCATAAGGCCAGGTTGCCAGGCAAAATGTGCAGTAGAACTGGCAAGAAAATTTGTACATAGGTTAAGTTAGTTTATAAGTGCTATATTGTAAAAAGGATTGTGTATAAAAATGTACAAATAAAGTTTTATTTATTCATAATACGAACTACCCTATCTTCAAAAATATCCTGAATTAAATTTAATGACTCATAAGCTGTATGCGCGGTAGCAAAGTCTTGTTGGAAAAATATAAAAATCAAAAAAATGTAGTAAGTCATTCCTGTGCCTCTGTGCATTTATTATTTATTCAAAACATACAGGGGCTATTATTCTGCTTGCATTTACTGCATACCAATTTTCGCGCCATGCAAGGGAATATCGTGTGTTTATTTAAGTTTAAGGGCGCTCAACTACAAGGTCATTAATGATTCTCTGTGGAAAATCAGGTTTCTCTGTACTCCAATATCTGTTATTTTGCGACGAAACGTAGCCATATTAGTGGAACCATGTTTCTTAGAGAAGAATATTTAGCGTGGGCCAGTAACTCGCAAAATTCAATTACAGAAATTCACCGGACTCGGACGATCACATAAAAAAATTCTGATGTGTTACACTCACATTACTTTCTCCACTCTTGTACATATTATTTCTACAAACTCTTATTTCCCATCGATTTCATATTAATTGAGATAAACATTTGCAGAAACGATCTTTTGACATGCAAAGAGAATTACATTTTACACTGGTCCCCAGTTCTAAAAATATTTGACTATCGCTTAAGGCGTACTATGTTCCCCTTGTTTTGTATTTGCAAGGACAATATAGAAATAAACATAGATATATGCCTTAATCATATCTCTTAATAGCTGGTTGCTGGGTGCAGCACCATTCCATTTGACACAGATTGATACTCTTTGCATATACAAGACAAAAAGACGAATAACGAATTCCCATTTGAGAAAATAAGTATTAAAAAATTTAAGGGAATAACAAGCAATATCTCTAAAAACAAACGTATATGACATAAATTGTGTATTTTAACGCGATCTACATTTTATGTGTAGTAAAATTTTGTCTATCTCTTATGGTTTACCAGTTATGCAAAAGTCGTTCACAATGAAGAATACTTTTGGAGACATTCCCAGAAAATTCGAGATATACATTTCATTTGTCATGAAAATATCTGAAACATATGATATTTTAATCAAAATCGTAAAGCCATTTTTGAGAAAATTAAAATTTTCGAAAAATGTTCCATGTAAAGGGTAATCTGGGGTGGGGGGATTTTCTTGAAAACCTTCGTGTCGCATCCTAGGAAGATACTGAACCTAAATACCAAGTTTGGTGTTTATCCGACTGTTCGTTTCTGAGTTATGCTGTTCACAGACACACACACAGGGACATTTTTTTTGGATTCAGGGGGTCTCAAAACATGTATTTCCGGTATCAAATTTTTGGGTGGAATACAATACTTCCCCTACTTACTATACGTAGTAGAGAAAGTAAAAATGTGTGCGCAACAAACCTCATACATTGAAAAAACTAAAAGAAAACGCCAACCAGAAATTCACTCGATTTCGGATATTGAACTCTCTAGTATGAGTGAAAATTTCCTTAGAAGATACCACAGATATGCGGATAGAGAGGGGCAACATTTCCAACATCTCTTACCATAAGTAAGGTACGTGTTTATTATGTTTCTAATTGTAACTTGACTGTTATTTTGTTACCGCTATTTGAAACCTACATTTTCTTTTTTGCAACTAGAACGAGCAACTGGAACTGAACAATAACTATTTTCCCATCTCTATCTAAACGGTTGGGCAGTTGGGCAATCTTCATTGTTTTAGCACTCCCTGAGTTCAGCTTCTGTATTGGAAAATCTGGTTACTTAGCAGCACGTAGCAATGCATTCTATTCTTTTGGGTTAAAAAAAACACTAGAAATTACGTAACATATTTTTTGTGAAAACGCATAACCTAAGGTCAGTATTTAACTATTGTGCGCTATTACACAACCTAGGCCTACAGAACTCGTATAAAATACACATATTATTTAATAGAAAGGTGATATCTGAAGGTGTTTTAGCTAAGAGAAACACTTGTGAGTTAAAATGCTTGAACTACTTTATTTAATAAGAAGTAATTATTTCTTATATTATTTTTCCTTGCCAGAAAACGTTATTAAGTTACGTGTGCCGGAAAACAGCTAAGAATTTGCGAATACATTACAGACAAAATTGCTTATAATGTTGAAAAATAATATTTTTCCATATCATTATGGAATTATGTCAAAAATGTTGTTTCTCGTTTTTAGTTGTTTAGTTTGCAGATCCATGTGCAAATAGGCCCTAATATTTCCAGTTTGAACACCCGCGCACCAGTAGGGCCGAAGAATCCCTACAGAGGGTGACGAAGCGACCCTAATGTGTGGGAAAAAGCACCCTGGCGTTCACGGGGAGAAATATTTCCCTTGCGCAAGCAACTACACCATCTGCCCGACACCGCCAGCACCGCCGGACCCAAAGACACCCTGAAACGTGAAAGGAGAGATGAAATGAGAGGCATTCGCCTAGTCGACCAGGGGAAAACCACGAAAAGCCCCATGGTCAGAGTGGGCGATCACCAGGAATCGAACCTCGGACCTCCCGAATACAGGCCACCTGAGCCACTCCCTTCGGATGTGGACATACTATTTATCAGTTTGACAGTTATTGTCCTAGAGCAAAGTGAGAGGCATCTAATTAAAATCTGATGTTTTATATTCACATCATTTTCTCTTCCCACTCCTCTTCGTAGCATTTTTACAAAATCTATCCATCTAGTTCATGTTAAACTTTTTAGAGATGTTTTTATTATACATTTCTTTGTAGTTACCAGAAGGATGAAGGAGGCTGAAGCGATAGTCAATTATTTTAAATCGGGTCGCTTGAGATGACTTTGAAATTCCATTTTCTTTGCATGAGCAAGATAAAAAAAATAAATAGCGACTTAACACTTAAAAAATGCAAAGTATTTGAAAATTCAAACCACTAACAAAAACTATCTCGAAAATGGTTAATGCCACAAAGCAATGACTTGACATGAATTTTGTGTTTTAACCAGATCTACAGTTTTTGTGCAGTATATGTTTGTCTGTATCTCATGTTTTATCAGTCCTATAAAGTTATGCAAAATTCATTCAGAATGCAAAGGAGAACATTTAAGATATCCATTTTATTCGTCATACAAATATCTTAATCATACCTACTGTATGTTAATCAAAATCTTGAGAGCCTTGAAAAAATAAAAAAAAAAATTATGAAAAGTTTTCCGTATAAAATGTAGGTTGGGGAGGGCGAATTTTGTACAAAATCCTCGTGTTCCAACCTTGGAAGATGTTGAACTTAAATACCAAATTGAACTGATGTTTTGTATTTTGAGTTATGCTGTTCACAGACAGACAAGAAATTTCGATATCAAATTTTTGGATGGAATACTGTACTTTATTTATTACACAAGAATGTTAGAGAAAGCCAAAATTGTTGTCATTTCATAATTCCACAAACGATTCACACAAATGCTTGTTTCTCTCTGATTTTGTTTAATCATATATCTACAGTTATAACAACTTTGTTGTATGTAAACAGGATATGGATATATAGATCAGCTTGTATGTAAAGCAAAATTAATATACTACATATGGACTCCTGAATTACATAAGAACAATTGCTCAGTGCTTCAAACTGTACCTACTGCTTGAAACATAGTACAGTGCGATTGTTTTATGGTGAGCCCACGGATCGCGCGTACGCGTGCTCCGCACATTGTGTATTACACTGGGGGTTTCTCGTTCCATAACTTCCGCGTTAGTTACTCACGAATGATAGTATGAGGGAGTATTTTTAACACTTAAATAATTTCAGTGTAATTATATAATATGTAAATTCAATAAGCAATATGTGTATGTAATAATTTGTAAAGAGTGTATATTACAGTCATTGTAAATGTTTATATTATTGTATCCATGTTTAATAATGGTATGTGAATATATTACGTAATTTAATAATTTAGGAGCTGTGAGAATAATAAGTTAAAAGTTGCTAACAATGAGGTAACCTTGAGTCAATAATGTGTAAGAAAGTTTAACAGTGCTACCTATGATTCTTGGAGTAACAATAATGTAATTTTAGTGACAGTTTATAAAATAGCCAATCAACAACCAGAAAAAGCTTTAGTTAAATGAAGGTATTCTATTGGAGTAGGATTAGCCAATCAGGAACTGAAATATAGCAAAATTTACAAATCTAGAAGTCAGTTGCCTGCAGACAGTGATTGTAATTGGATGCGTGATGCGTCCTCGAGAAATATAATATGTATTCGTGTGAGACGAAAAATAAGTTTACGTGTTAAAAAGTGCAAGTAATTAATTAAATAATCTCACAGCTCTCTGTATCAAGCATTAATAAAAGAAGTGAAGTAAAATTATAATCTGTGTAAGCCTACGTTTTTGTTGCACCACAAACCTACAAAGAGAAACATGTCTCTAACAATAATACTGATGCAGCCGAGGCAAACATAAATATTTAATACTTAAAGAAACAGTCAAATTACAAAGTTAATATTCTTAAATTTTTGGACGAAGGCTACCGGGTACCATACGTGCAGTTGCAACTACTACAAGTTGAAATATAATACAACAAAATAACATAAAATAACATTTTCTCAAATAACATGCCCTATGAGTACTAACTTTGTTATAAGTGGTGTCCATCTACGTGAAGACATATCTGGCTTCTTCAAATGAAATTTCCATTCACACGCATAAGTTCTTCTTGCGTAATGTTTATAATTTCTGTTTTTATATTGTCCTTAAGTTCGTCTATGGTGTGCGGACTGTTCCTATAAACCTCTTTTTAGGGTGCCCCACAGGTAGGTACACCAATTTAAGCTTTTTCCTCCGTTTGAACATTTCGTATTCGCTTCTTAGGTTTAGCGTTTAGCGAATTGGAATACTAGAAAATTTCACCTGGAATTGTCTACTACCTAACTACACGATTTGGTTTCTACATAGGTATGTATCGTACAAAATCTGATGTGTTACACTCACATGACTTTCTCTACTCTTGTACAAACTATTTTTACAAACGCTTATTCTCCATCTACCTCACGTTAATCGAGATAAACATTTGCAGACTCTATCTTATTGCTCATTTTCTTGTAGATGTAAGGGGATAATATATTTAAAGGGCAATTTGAAAATACAGTAGCCTTTAAGCACATACATATCTCTTAATAGCTGGTTGCTAGGTGCAGCACCATTCCCTTGCCACAGATTAATACTCTTTGCATATACAAGACAAAAAAATGAATAACGAATTCCCATTTGAGAAAATAAGTATTGAAAAATTTAATGGAATAACAATCAATATCTCGAAAATGGTTCACTCAACAATAAAAATGTATATGACATAAATGTTGTATTTTAACGCAATCTACATTTTTTGTGTAGTAAAATTTTGTCTATCTCTTATAGTTTACCAGTTATACAAAAGTCGTTCACAATGAAGAATACTTTTGGAGACATTCCCAGAAAATTCAAGATATACATTTTATTTGTCATGAAAATATCTTAAACATATGATATTTTAATCAAAATCTTTAGAGCCATTTTTGAGAAAATTAAAATTTTCGAAAAATGTTCCATGTAAAGGGTAATCTGGGGTGAGGGGATTTTCTTGAAAAGCTTCGTGTCGCATCTCTGGAAGATACTGAACCTAAATACCAAGTTTGGTGTTTATCCGACAGTTCGTTTCTGAGTTATGCTGTTCAAAGACAGATACACAGACACACACACGGACATGTTTCCAAAAATGCTTTTTTTGGATTCAGGGGATCTAGAAACATGTATTTCCAGTGAAATCTCGGTATCGAATTTTTGAGTAGAATACAATATTTTCCCTACTTACTATACGTAGTAGAGAAAGTAAAAATCTGATGTGTTACACTCACATGACTTTCTCTACTCTTGTACAAACTATTTTTACAAACGCTTATTCTCCATCTACTTCATGTTAATCGAGATAAACATTTGTAGACTCTATCTTATTGCTAATTTTCTTGTAGATGCAAGGGGAATATATATTTACAAGGGCAGTATCGAAATACAGTAGCCTAAAGCACATACATATCTCTTAATAGCTGGTTGCTAGGTGCAGCACTATTCCCTTTTCCACAGATTAATACTCTTTGCATATCCAAGACAAAAAAATGAATAACGAATTCCCATTTGAGAAAAAGTATAAGTATTGAAAAATTTAAGGGAATAACAAGTAATATCTCGAAACAACAAAAAAAAATGTATATGACATAAATTGTGTATTTTAACGCGATCTACATTTTTTGTTTAGTAAAATTTTGTCTATCTCTTACTATGGTTTACCAGTTATGCAAATGTCCTTCACAATGAAGAATACTTTTGGAGACATTCCCAGAAAATTCAACATATACATTTTATTTGTCATAAAAATATCTTAAACATGTGATATTTTAATCAAAATCGTTAGAGCCATTTTTGAGAAAATTTAAATTTTCGAAAAATCTTCCATGTAAAGGGTAATATGGGGTAGGGGGATTTTCTTGAAGACCTTCTTGTCGCATCTCTGGAAGATACTGAACCCAAGTTTGGTGTTTATCTGACTGTTCGTTTCTGAGTTATACTGTTCACAGACAGACACACACACACAGACACACAGACACACACACGGACATGTTTCCAAAAATGCTTTTTTTGGATTCAGGGGTCTCAAAACAGGTATTTCCGGTGAAATCTCGGTACCGAATTTTTGGGTGGAATACAGTACTTCCCCTACTTACTATACGTAGTAGAGAAAGTAAAAATGGCTACCAGGTCAAGGTATGTCGTATGCGAACTGATTAGGTTATACATAAGCTGGCCATGTCTGTACATCGAGAGTTCCGTGGATTACCACAAGATGGAGCAGATGAATGCGATTATAAAGAAATAATTGCCAGGCAGTTTTCCAAACTAAGTATACATTAATGCAATATTATATAGTGTGGTTAACCTGTCGTTGGTGTTATTTTCATTGTATTCCACACTCGTAATGTGATTTCATTCGATATAATACGTGAAAATGCTACATAATATTAGTAATGAACAATATTTCATTGCTAATTGTTATACTGTGACGCAAATACTAAATTACTTTGCGCGTGATACATTATTAATGTGTTCTGAAGGTTTCAGTTTGGCGAAGAGAGAATTGTAAATACACACACACACACCTTTGACATTGCCAAATCTTGTCAAATCCTTTCAGGTCTTGTGAAGTCTTTTCCAATCTTGTCACATATTAAAAAACATTTCAAAATATTTCTTGTAAACTCTTGAACTGAAAAAAAAGTTTGAGTCTGTACAAGGGGCTTAAGTCGCCTAGCGTGGATGACAGGCCTTTTGTACTAATAGCACAGGTGCCTTTTAACATCCGTGCAATTTTAGGATCTTACACACTTTACTCCTAATGAGAATGAACAGGAGAATCTCAATGGAAATTAAGAGAATCCACGGGAGTTTAAAGATATTTCATTATTCAAATCTCTGATATTTTGATTAAAATTAAGAGAACTGCTTTTGATAAACTAAGATGTAACAAGAGCTTGTACGTTTAAAGGATTGTTTGGAGTGGGAGAGTTCTTAATTTTCGCCTTGTATCTCTTGCAGGCTTACTTCAATTTATTTGTACTTTTTTTTCAAATTATTTTGTTCAAATGCAGCATATACACACTACGCGTACTTGAAGACATGGAACTTTTACATTTTTATTTTCTTCGTTGTTATTTTTTCCCTCATCAATAAATTTTAAGACAATCAATGTAATATTAATAATAAATATTCACGACAGTAACCTCTAGGGAACCTTTGGTTATTCGGTGAAATAGTATATCGGTTTTTTGATCCAAGCTTTACTTCCTCTACCTAAGGCATGCAGCAAATAAAGTAAACTGGTTTAATGCATTTGCATAGACAATAGTGTCTGGTGTTTTCATTTTATAGTGAATATGGGTATCTTTAGAATGACAAATGATTAATCTGGGAAGAAACATATATGCGAAAATTTGAATCAGTCTCGTAAAATTAATCGCTATCGCTGTACTGGCCGGTACTCAAACCACGGATTTTCGGTTCTCGGCACCGATACTCTACCGCTGAGCTATCGCGACAGAATGCTCATACATGCATTCAAGTATCCTGGTAGGAAAGCCTTCAAATCGTTCTTATTTATTCGAGATATTACCTCAGAGGCGATTTGCAACGTTGCTAGTGATTTGGATTTCCGAGCTTTATATTTAACCACTATTGGGATTAATTTATGGAAGACTCAAGGATATCACCAAGACGGAAAACAGAGTTGGAGATTCCTATCAGAGATGAAGAACCATATTTTTCTTCAAGAGGATGGAACAGAGGACTAAACTGTGACACTGATGATGATGATGATGATGGGATTAATATATGTTTCATAATTGAACGGGTGCTCACAAAAACGTGTTAACCATCAGTTTATTAGAACAGAGAAAGTCAACCTTTGCAAATGTCAGTAAACAAATCCCTATTGATCTAGCTTACACGGGGATAAAATAGCAATACACCCATCTAACGACGATACGCTGTCCTCCTGTGTAAGGTGCCAAGTGAGGCTAATTTTTCTAAAACAAAACAAAGTGGCATATTTTCAATAAACTGTCATAAAATTACAAGGATTTCCTGAATGTTAACCGAACTCAGAGAAAATATATCACAGTTTCTGCAGTAGATTGAAGCATACAACTTATGTTTTTAAACTCATGATTACCTCATTCTTGTGAGCTATCATTCAATTGTTAGTTCACTCTAGTGGGTAAGACGCGAATTTGTAAACTTGGATCACTCGAAAAATTCAATGTCATGACATTTGATTCAAGTTCGACTCAGCTTTCCAACTTTCACTGCTAGTGCGATATAACAACGTTAATACGAACGTTTAACTGCATAACAGTGCACATTATTTCTTATTCCAAATAAGGCCAATCCTCCTTTTAAATCATATCTCTAAAATTCCCAAATTCAATTTAACATTTTAATATACAAATTAAATAGTAGTTAGAAATCTAGACAAAATAAAAATTACATTTTAACATAAATAAATTATTAACATATTCTAAATTCATTAAATAACACCAATATTCCTCCCAAGTAATTTGAAGAAAAATGTAAGAAAATGAACATTTCCAAACAAAGGCATGTTTACCTACTTTTATTTCACAGTACAAGTGACGTTCCACTGGTCACATTTCCCAGCTTGTGTACGAGTATCTTTAGTGCGAACTGTATATCTTTTATAACTCCAAGATTGCCTTTCTAAGGTCAGGATGCCTGTAGATGAAACACACATTTGTGGCCTGAAGAGAAGCTTCGTGCCACCTGTGTAACCTTACAAACTAATGTTATTCTGCATCTTTCTAGCAACTGCCATTAAACGTGACTTATTCCTATAAATATTGGAACTCTGACCAGTGAAAGCTTCACTTCCTGCCGAACCATCACTGTCCAAGGATACAGCGAACATCGGATATAGCAACATCTAAACACGAAGCAACAAATTAGAAAATCTGTGTAAAGCACACAAATATCGGTCAACGAACTTGAGAGAGTCTTCTTTGACCACCAGCATATAAAATATTCCTGAGGAACTTTAAGCAAGGGGTCTCTGAGAGACAAATGCGTTGGCAAATTTCTGTAAAACAAGCACAACTTAAAATTAGTTCTAGAGGAATAGAGCTATTCCTATGTTACTTATGTTTCTTTTGTTTCGATTTCACGTGTAACAAGTAAACATTGATACAACACTTTAGATCTAAAATTTAATAAAAACGTCAATAACGAAATACGGTGAAATTGAAATACAAGACATCTAATAGAAAATTAATAACATATAATAATACAAACAACCAAAATTCTGAATTGAGTATTGATTAATTTGTCAATACAATTATAACTGATACTACAGATATGTAGGCGAATAGTTCAAAATTTTATAAGGAGTTCTTAAGCTCAATTAATACATAGTTTAATAAATGCATCTCCATATTATTATAATCTGAGAATCAGGATTGCTTTGAGTATTTTAAAAGGTGACCGCCATAGAACAAAATAAAATTTTATTTTCTCTACACGTACCTAGTAGGTAGAGAAGGTATTGCATTCCACCCAAAAATTCGATATCGATGTTTCACTGGAAATACATTTTTGAGGCCCTTTTAATCCAAAAAAAGCATTTTTAGCAAAATGTCGTGTATATGTCTGTGAACTCACTTTATAACTAAAAAGGAAAAGTCGGTTAAACCCCAAACTTGGTATTTAGGTTCAGTATCTTCAAAAAGATGCGACACGAAGGTTTTCAAGAAAATCCCCCAACCCAAACTACCCTTTACATGAAACACTTTTCGAAATATTTGATTTTCTAAAAAAAATGCCCGTAATGATTTTGATTAAAATACCATATATAAAAGATACTTACATGACAAAGAAAATGTATATCTTGAATTTTATGGGAATAATCTGTGAAGTCCTCTTAATTCAGAAGGAATTTTGTATAATCTTGTATAACCGCTAAACGTTAAGCCATAGACGAAAACGTACCACACAAACTGTAGATCTCTTTAAAACACACAATTTATTTCAAATAAGGTTTTTGTGGAATAAGCCATTTCTGAGATATCCGTTATTAACGCTTGGAATTTCTTGGTCATTCTCTTGAGTCATGTCAACATTCAGTTGTTTCTCTGATTGCATGCAACAGTATGGAATTTTAACACAGAGTATAGGTCCTGTTCTTTAAACATATAACTATCGCTGTTCCCTTTGTATGCATAACGAAATGTGTAATGTGGGTATTTCTACAAAGGTTTATTTGGATTAAAATGTAGTAGATAGAAAAAAATCTGATGTGTTACACTCACATGACTTTCTCTACTCTTGTACAAACTGTTTTTACAAACGCTTATTCTCCATCTACTTCATCTTAATCGAGATAAACATTTGCAGAGTCTAACTTATTGCTAAGTTTCTTGTATATGTAAGGGGGATATATATTTACAAGGGCAGTATCGAAATACAGTAGCCTAAAGCACATACATATCTCTTAATAGCTGGTTGCTAGGTGCAGCACTATTCCCTTTTCCACAGATTAATACTCTTTGCATATCCAAGACAAAAAAATAAATAACGAATTCCCATTTGAGAAAAAGTATAAGTATTGAAAAATTTAAGGGAATAACAAGCAATATCTCGAAAATGGTTCACTAACAAAAAAAAATGTATATGACATAAACTGTGTATTTTAACGCGATCTACATTGTTTATGTAGTAAAAGTTTGTCTATCTTATGGTTTACCAGTTATGCAAAAGTCGTTCACAATGAAGAATACTTTTGGAGAATTTCCCAGAAAATTCAAGATATACATTTTATTGTCATGAAAATATCTTAAACATATGATATTTTAATCAAAATTGTTACAGTCATTTTTTAGAAAATTAAAATTTTCGAAAAATTTTCCATGTAAAGGGTAATCTGGGTGGGGGGGATTTTCTTGAAAACCTTCGTGTCGCATCTCTGGAAGATACTGAACCTAAATACAAAGTTTGGTGTTTATCCGACTGTTCGTTTCTGAGTTATCCTGTTCACAGACACACAGACACACACGCGGACATGTTTCCAAAAATGTTTTTTTGGATTCAGGGGTCTCAAAACATGAATTTCCGGTGAAATCTCGGTATCGAATTTTTGGGTGGAATACAATGCTTCCCCTACTTACTATACGTAGTAGAGAAAGTAATAAGTTTAGTAAGACTAGTTTGTATACCCACTAATAGAGATAGAGGGTAGAGAGTGTCATGTGAGCGTATCATATCAGATTTTTAAGTTTGTATACTGTGGAAAACGAACTAAATTTTGTAAATAATCGTCAATAATGATTTCTCTTATGTTTTAATGCAGTACGACATTTCGTCATGGTAGCAAAAAATGGTAAGAACATCGGCACGGATATTTTATTCTAGCATTGGCCGTAGCATTCAACTATCAAGTCTGAACCAGCTTTCCAACTTACTGCTTAATGAGAAAGAATCATTTTTTTTTACTTTCTCTACTGCTTGTCTGTGTTAAATCGAGCAAGGTATAACGCGGTAACGTATGAGATTCGCATTTGGGAGGCTCAGGCTCGATCCCCGATTGCATTGATCTTGGGTTTTTCGTGGTTTTCCCTGGTCGGTAGGTGAATTAGTATAATTGGTTTCTCATTTAATACGATTTCCTCTGCTTAATTCTCCTTCGTTCCATTTTCTTCTCATCTTTCAGACGTGCTCCTAGGTTTCGTGCTGTATGGTGGTAACGGGCAGATGGCACGGATGTTCAAAGGAAAGAATACTCCCCATGGATACTAGAGGGCTGCTTGGTAGATGAGTCGGTCCATTGCCCTCTCTAGGTTGCTCCAGTAGTGAGACGGGTCTTCGAGGCTGGACTGTTAGAGAATAACGCGGGTCTCTGTGACCTGTAGCCCCCTGTGGTTCCTTCACTTCATCCCTTCCTCCTGGAGGCGGTAGCCATAATAGATCTGTGTAGGTCGCAGTATGCGGGTTGTCCCCCTTCTTTGTATAATCTATACCTGTAGTAAGCAGAGGAAGTATTCCATTTCACCAGAAAATTCGATATCGAGATTTCACTAGAAATACATGTTTGAGGCCCCCTGAACCCCCCCCCCCCAAACCGCATTTTAAAAAACGTCCGTATGTATGTGTGTGTGTGTTAACAGATAATTTAAACTCGAAAAGACCGTTAAATACCAAACTTCGCATTTAATTCGGCGTCTTCCAAGAATGCGACAAGAAGATTTTCCAGAATACGATATCCCCCACCTCAAACTACACTTTACTTGGAACTATTTTCGTTATTTTTAATGTTTTCAAAGATGGCTCTAACGATTTTGATTAAAACACCACAGTATTTTTAAGATGATAGCATAACAAATCAAATATAGAGGATGGACCATTTAAGTTGAGACTGCACAACTTCTCCAAAACTAAGCGTTGTAGAAAGAAATGTCTTGAATAAAACTTACTTGATATTATGGGGGAAAGTAAATGCCATTAGTCGTGTTTTATTTAGAGGACTTGTGATGGTCATTTTAGGGTAATTTAAATTGACCCTAATTGTAGCTCCCATTTAAAAAATTAAATTGTCCCTAAAATGACCATCGTAACGTCCTCCAAACAAATCACAACTAATAGCATTTACTTTCCCCCATAACATCAAGCAACTTTTATCAAAGACATTTCTTTCTGCAACACTTAGTTTTGGAGATGCTGTACAGTCAGTTTAAATGGTCCACTCTGTATGTATATACCTTAAACTTCCTGCGAATAGCCTACAAAGCCTTCCTTATACTGTTTAATTGGTAAACCGTAAGCGATGGACAAATTCTTACTGTACAAAGGATTTAGATGTCGTTAAAACACGAGGTTTACTTCAAATAAAAGTTGTTCTATCGTTATCCATTTCAAACATATTCTTTGTTTGAAGTTTCAAATATTTATTCCTTTTACTTTCTCTACCGCATACCTGGTGGACAGAAGAATTATTGCATTTCACCCAAAAATTCATTTCGAGTTTCCAATAGAAATAAAGTCGTGATTCAAAATTTAAAAATACGCGTTGTGCTCAGAAGTAGATCAATCGTTTTGGGCTGGCTTTTGCGCCACTGAATTCATATTTCTTCCTGGAATGCGTTATATTGCATTCAACAACTTCTAAGTTGTGGAGAAGTTTTGGAAATAAGGAACAAAACGAGGAGTGATTTCAATAATTAAAATCTCATTATTTGGACTACAAAATCTTTGAATCGGTTGGGAATAGTTTGTTACCAAAGAAGTATTGTATTTCCGTAAGTTAAGGCTATATGGCATTTCCGCAGTTTTTCAAAAAGGGATGTTTAGAATTCAGGATTTTCATATTATTGCTAGTTCAGCTCCTGTTTTATTGTCAAGGAAAGTTGATCCCATTACCCACCTGTTAAGATGTTTACGATGATTATGTTGCAGATCAAGGAACATAATGGAAGGGAGCATTCAAAGTTTAAAAATTCACGTTTTGGGTCAGTAGTTGAGTGATCGATTACTTTAACAGCTTCACGAATCAAATGCTGTTTATTTCCGGTGGTTATAGACAAGGTAACACGTAGAGGGTTTTATATGGGGTGTATTTTCGGGTTAGAAACAATTTTAGCTTTCACTAATTTTATTTCTGTTTCTTTCACAAAGAATGTCATTCCGGACTATTGTCATTTGAACCCATTATCCTTAGGGTTTGCAATATTCTGGACTTAAGGTGGAATGGGTTTAATTGCATCTTTTGATCCAGAAGCAGAAAAAACGACTTTAATAAATCCTAATCTTAAAAAATTTCTAAAATCTTAATGAAAATGCACTTCATAATAGGGGTTACAAAATTGCTTTCTCCAAACATATGTATAGAAAAATGTGGTATTTTCCCCAATTTTCTACAATAACTCTCCATTTTCGACGAATCTTTATAGAAGGAGATTTTTCTGACTATATCTTAGGACTGTCAGAAAGATATCATGAAATTTGGATGCTAAGGGATAAAAATATGTGCCAGATACAGAACTTTACATTTCCGTTAGTGCCATTAATCAGAAACTAACTAATTTGGATAAGTTTTACATATAAAAAGGAATGGGCTAGCGTTTATGTTGTGACTTTGTCCAGGTTTAATTGTGACTTCACTAAGTTATTACTCTCCATTCGCTAATGTGATCTAGTTCAATCTTCCCCTCTCACTTCTTTATATGAACTGGTTCAATTTTCCTTGCCACTTCACTTTCTTCGTCACGTAGCGGTGTAATGAAATACGAGCGACTCGTAGCCTCTTTTTCTGGACGGTTCACTCGCTGGGGAGTTGAGCACAAGACTTCTCCGATCTCTTGGAGTAGCAGCACTCACTGCACGTCATAGCAACGCTCGGAGGAAGCACTCTTTATCGCGCCAGAAACGCGTTCACTAACCCGCATCTATAATAACTGGCTTACTCACTATTACTCGCGAGAACGCTCGCTTATATAGCCAATGGAATCTTCCACAGAATATTCTAGAACTTTCTGGACACACGTTCTAGAGGTAGGTGAAAGGGAAGCTTCCAAAAGATTTCTGTTATCTGTCGCTAGGCTTCTGGTGTTTACGTTGCGTGATAGCGCGACTTATCTTAGTTTATCTCCGACTGCCCGGTGTCGACTCCCGATAATCTGGGCCATAGCCGCCGCACCACAATATGCTAGCTTTGTATCGCTGCTAAATGTAAAGTGTACCATCTTAGAATATTAATATGCGTTCCTGAACAAATTGATGGTAAATTTAGAACATCGCATGAGAATGCTTGGATTAAGATATATTTAAATTATACGTTAGACAACCTGAATCATTATACGGTTCTCAAAAATATACCAAAATATATACGTCTTTTCACGTTCGCTGCATTTTAATGAGATATTATGAAAAATGTTAAACACACAGCAGCTTTAATAACAGCATATAGCACAAAATCATAACGTTAATTATGACGGCCTTGCGTAAGCCTGTTGCCGGAATCCACCGTGATTTACGTCAGCTTAATATAAAAAGTAAATTTTTATGCAATCCTGCAATTATAAAAAGGTTGTTGCTGTTTCAATATCGTGCATTATTGGCTCATTGTGGCACGCGTGCCAAGGTAGCAATGCGTATTTTCTATGGCAATGACGTAAGATCTGTATTCGAAGTTGCTGTGGCTTATAGACAGCAGATGAAACCATTTTGTGATAATGTTTTTTTTTTTTTTGAATAACGAAGTTGTGTAAACTCTTTTTACATTATTAAATATAGAATAATTAAGATCTGAACTTATAATTACGAGGGCAGTCCCAAAAGTACCCTATCTGACGTGGTTGTGTTTCAAACAAATGACTACAGCAGAAAGTACCACCCTTATAAAGCTTAACCTTGAAGTTTGACGATGCCACGTTGTTTAGTAATTGTTTGGCAGCCATTAATAGTAACTCTCTCTCTCTCTCTCTCTCTCTCTCTCTCTCTCTCTCGGCGAATTTCTAATCATGCATGAAACTGAGTATCCTTATGTGATACAATACTTTCATTTGAAAGGACTTAGTCCAACTAATATTAAAGCTGAGCTAGATTCTACTCTGGGGGAATCTGCTCCTTCGTTTACAACAGTAAAATATTGGGTGGTAGAGCTTAAGTGAGGCCGTACGAGCTGCCAAGACGAACATTCGCAGTGGTCGACCAAATGAGGTGACCACGCCAGAAATTGTGGAGAAAATCCACAAAATGGTATTGGATGACCGTTGACTGAAAGTGCGCGAGCTAGCAGACATCGTAGGCATTTCAAAAAGTGCTGTACATCGCAAACGGACTGAACATTTGAACATGAGAATGCTCTGCGTAAGTTGGGTGTGGCATTTACTCACAATGGAACAAAGGCAGCGTCGTGAAAATGTTTCAGTCGAGTGCTTAGCGATGTTTCGCTGCAATAAAGCCGAGTTTTTGTGTCGATTCATAACCATGGATGAAACATGGATCCATCACTTCACACCTGAGACGAAGGAACAGTCAAAACGGTGGATTGAAAGGGGATAATCAGCTCCAAAAAAGGCGAAGGTAATTCCATTGCAGGCAAGGCGCCAGTGTTTTGGGATGCGCATGGGATAATTTTCATTGATTATCTTCAAAAAGGAAAATCAATCAGTGGTGAGTATTATGCGAACTTATTGCAGGGTTTGAATATGAAATCAAGCAAAAACGGCCGCATTTAGCGAAAAAGAAAGTTCTGTTTCATCAAGACAATGCACCAGTTCACACATCCATTATCGCCATGGCCAAAATCAGTGAGTTAAAGTTCGAATTGCTTCCTCATGCACCCTTTTCGCCAGACTTAGCACCTTCTGAATATTTTCTGTTTCCAAAGTTGAAGAAATGGCTTGGTGGTATAAGATTTGCCAACAATGAAGATATGGAGTTTGCAGTTGAGGCTATTTTGCAGAACTCCACGGTTCTCACTATAAACAGGGTATCGAAGCTGTTGAACATCGCTGGGAAAAGTGTATCGAGCTGAAAGGAGACTATGTAGAGAAATAAAGATTTTTTCCCAAACTGTTTGTGTTTTCTTTGTTAGATCGGGTACTTCTGGGACAACCCCCGTACTTAAGATGCTGTGCTGATATTAGGCTTCATCACAGTCCGTAACACCTGCTCACTTCTCTCCCAGGAAGGGAATGCAAGTACGTAGTTTATACGCCAGGAAACAAATGAAATGTAGAGAGAGAGAAGCTAGCGTCTCAACATGTGCAGACGCTCACACCTATGTCAGGGTTGTCTCCATAACGCGGTGGTAGCGCAGCAGCTTAACAAGCAGGAGACCCGGGTTCGATTCCCGGTACCGCGTGAGGAGACCTGGCTCGGGGTGCGTTCAGCCTCGTTAGGTGCCTAAGGGCCAATTGAGTCGCACTTGATTGAAAAGTAACGGCGCCAAGTTAAGAAGGCCGCATATACCGGCCGGGAGGGAGCCGGAGGGCTCATCACGTCCAGTACCGCACCCCACTCATGACGCCGTTGCGGGTAGAGGTAGGAGACGCAGAGGCCGGCAACAGGCCTTGGCCTGGCAACGGAGTTCAGTTTATTTAAACGTTGAAATTGGTCTAAGTTTGATTTAAACTCTGTATATCTAAGGAGATGTAGTTCGAATCTCACATTTGATATTTTATTTGCCAGCAATGCTACTCGTCGTACTCTGTACTTTTTTGTTCGAAAGTTTATTTTGATTTAACAGCAGAGAAATGTGCAACAAAGGTCTGACCAGGATAATGAATAATTGTGTTTATGAGAATACACTTTAACGACTTAAGACTGTGGTGTAGTGGTTACCATGCTAGCCCCGAGTTCCCGAATTCGCACGTTCAAACTCGGCGGTGGGCGATGGATTTTTTTATCGGATGCAAAAATCCTTAGCATGGCTTCCTACGTAAAGCCAGTGGTCCCGTGTCGCAGATTTACGACACGTAAAAGAGCCTCAAGCCGCTAAAGACGCTACTTATGAGCAAAATTAACGTCTTTCACGCCCAATATAGAATGGGACGCTAAGAACCACAGCAGTTAAAGAGCGCCCATAAATAAAACGCAATGAATTTTTTAGGCCATACCAGTCCGCGTTCAGTAAGGGAAACGGCGATTACGGTCGCATGGATCGAGTATTCCACCACCCCGGAGACGACCGGCCTATCCGGCAAACACCAAGAGTATTCCTCTGGCGAAGAAAGCGGAGGCACGAGACATGCTAGAGGACATGAAATCTAGCGGCATCATCGAAGAGTCCCACAGCTCTTGGTCTTCACCTATCTACTTGGTGAAGAAGAACGGTGAGCTACGCTTCTGAGTAGACTATAGGAAGCTGAACGCTGTCACTCGAAAGGACCGTTTTCCCTTACCCCGGATTGACGACACCCTGGATACTCTTGCTGGTGTCCAATGATTCTGCACCATGGAGCTAAAATCGAGATATTGGCAAGTGGCTCTGGACCCTAGAGACAAGGGGAAAAACTGAATTTTCGACAGACCAAGGGCTTTCACAGTTTACGGTTATGCCTCTTGGCTTCTCCAACGCGCCAGCCACTATCAGCGCCTTATGAAATCCGTGATGAGGGGATCGACCTACTATGCCTGCCTGCTGTACTTGGACTACATTGTCATTGGCAGCACCTTCGAAAATCATCTAGAGAACCTGGCCAAGGTATTATAGAGACTACAAGCAGCTAATCTGAAACTGAACGCAAAGAAGTGCCAACTCTTCTGCAAGGAAAATAAATTGAGTTTTGGATGTTAACTACTTGGGCCACATAGTCTCACCAATTGGGGTGGCCACAGACTCGGAAATGGCATAGGCTGTGAGAGATTGGTCTCGCCCGAAAGATAAGTTTTCTGGCCCTATGCAGTTACTACCGCTGGTTCATCAGCGGTTCCTCAACAACCCCTCAACCGTCTGACGGAGTGACACGACCTTACACGTGGACAGCAGAGACGGAGAACGTGTCCAGACTTTTAAGTTAGCACTCTACGGTGCGCCTGTTTTAGGTTTTTCCACAACCGGAGGGCGATGTTATCGTGTACACCGACCTCAGCGACAGTGGTACTGGAGGCATGCTATCCCAGATCCAGAATGGGCAGGAGCAGGTAATAGTGTACTACAGCAAGATTCTCTCCGATGTGGAAAAGAACAACTGCGTTACTCTACAGGAGCTCCTGGCAGTTGTGAAGGCGCTAGAGCACTTCCATAAGTACCTCTACGGTCAGCCATTCCACCCGAGAACTACCACTCCGCCTTCACCTGACATTTGAGCTTTAAGAACCTGAAAGGCCAGAACAGGCCGTTAGGTCCAAAGGCTTCAGGAATATAAGTTCACATCAGAACATTGGGGGGATAAAAGTAGCCACTCCATGTGGCTGCCATGTCAAGAAGGCCCTGCCCGGATGAGTGCGGACAGTGAACCAGGATGGAGGAGAAGGAGCGTGCCGCAGCTATCAGTATGATTTTGGTGGTGTCTGAAGATGGATGGGTTAACTAAAGAGTGAGCAGCTGGCGGAGGCCGACTTGAGACCACTCCAGAGAGAATTGGAGGCAAAAACTAGGCCAAACTGGGAAGACATCTTATCCAGGAGTTGCGTTTATAAGTCCTATTGTGCTCAATGGGACTCACTGTAGACCAAGGGGAATTTGTTTTTCAGATTATGGAAGTCACCTGATGGGAAGACCCGAAGAGAGCACTTGATCCTTGCTCGAAGTAAGCTGCCGGAACTCCTAGATGAAGTGCATGCGGGGAGTTCGCGAGGACATCTTGAACCCAACCGAAGGATGATAAGCTCCACCAAAGGTACTATTGGTTGAGACTTCGGACGGGCGCCGAGAGGTGCTGCCGAAAATGGCATGTGTGTGCGGCAAGTTGCGGCCCACAGACTAGGAGCTAGGGTCGCAAGCAGCAGTACAGCATGTGAGCATCATTCCAAGACGTCGCCATCGATATAAGGGGACTCTTCCATGTGTCCGATAGGGTAACGAGTATCTGTTGATATTCCCGGATTACTTCAAGTGTACGCCATTCACTGGTGCGCGGAGGGGTACACCACTCCTAACCAGGACGCCAAGATAATCGCGGACTGCCTAGTGGAAAATGTGTTATACCGAATTTGGGTACCATTAGAGCTACACAGAAATCAGAACACAAACTTGAGTTGAACCGATGAGGGAAGCATTGGAGAGACTTGGAGTGCATAAGACGAGTACAACGCCTCTTCAACAGCAGGCAGACGGCTGGTCAAGCTGTATATCAAGACCCTAGAAGAGCAACTGTGGAAGGTCGTGGACAAACACCAGAGCGACGGGGCTGTTAGCCGCTTTTCTCGCTGGCCTACTGTTCGTCCACTCACGACACCAACGGGTCGACACCACCCAGCTTAGTCTTCGGCAGAGAGTTATATCTTCCATGCGACCTGGTGTTTGGGAGCCCCGCTGGGTCGGAACAGCCAGTAATTGACTATGTGGAGAACCTCGTGGACCATCTTGACGACGTGCACGAGATGGCCCGTCAACACATCCAGGTAGCGAGAGACCGGATGAAAGCCTTTACGAACGCTAGGTCAACAGCCAAGGTTTCTCGCAAGGTGATTTGGTGTGGCTGGGTCGCCCTACCCTGACCAAAGGGCGTTGTCCCAAGCTATAACAACTATGGCAAGGGCCGTATCGCGTGGTGAAGAGGATGGATCTTGTAATCTACCGCATCCACACGTTGCCCCAAGGGAAGATGCTATTGGTACACCTAGACTGTCTAGCCGGTATGACAGTGCTGGCCGGGACGAGTGGAGCAGTGTGAGAGCGCGCGATAAGTTCCTACGGACCTGGGTACGAGCGCCTCCCAGTCCATTTTCCTGCAGCGGGTTTAGGCTAATGGCCGATCCCTCACTAGAACAATAGGCGCTTGAAACGACTTTCATTGTGCGTAACTTTCACGCTCCAGGGGATTCGTTTTGGTTCTTTCTGGTAGTTCTCGTTCTCGAAAGCTTCGCTTTTCATGCGAGGCCTATATAACGAACTGCTGGCAATAGGACTATTCAATGTCGAGTTCAGTTGAGTTGTGTGCTTTTAAAAGTGACAAGTGGACAGTGTAGTTTAATTGTGAGTTGTAACTCAGCAGTCAGTTGTGAGTCGTGCAGTTCAGCAGTTCAGTTGTGATTTGATTTCACAGATCAGTTGTATTGTATTCCAAGTGTGTGCCCAAGTGACTATTGTAACTTTTGTGCTACGTTGAGTGCCTAGTGATGAAGCGTGTTTTTGCAGTAACTGGTGTTCTCATTTGTTAGAATATGTTTTGAGATATTCAATATAGATTGATGTATTGATGTGACATTCCATTATATGGATTTTGATTCTTTCGACAGCGTTACACTTGTTACAAAAACTTGATATACTTATTAACCTATTTGACCTGTCCAACACTGGCGAGAAGGCTTAAATCGTTATATTTGGGTATATTATTAATGAACAGCATTACTCATAAGTCTGGGAAAATGTTTGTTGTATACTCTCCTGGTGATAAATAAAATTATTATAATAGGACTCAGGGCTTTATGTCTCAAGGTACCTCTCAAATATGATGTGTGTTTTGAACTTGATAAAATCAGTGCTCTTGATATGTTACAGATGGAAGCACCGTAAGCGAACAATCATGCCTGCGATAGATGAATTTAGGTATCCACGCAGAAAGATGCAAAAGCGAGGAACAACATCAAGTGTCATGCAACAGTTGCGTCATGGAACTCAATGTTTGGTGAAAGTATTGTTCTATCGAGTTTCAGTAAATTTGTATTTTTTGGATTCACAGTCAAATGGGCACCTAATCCTAGAGTTCAAGATACACAATAGATCGTATCCCACTTCTATCTTAATCATCCACTTGTAACTGTCAACCAAAAAAGATTTTATACATGTATATATAGTGCGGTAGACAAATATCTGTATTCCGTTTCCTCTACGACCAGAAGTAACCTAGACACGAAGTTATATGGGGAATGACAATGGGATAATTACTAATGAATGAGCAATGGAACTTATTTTGTAAAGGCAGATGTGCTTCTTCAGATATTAAACAGACTTATAGATTGTGAGGGCAAGGTCCGAAACGAAAGTTCATGTTTGTGCCCAGGATAGTTAGTACTGAAATAACACAACAACACATCACGTGTTGTTTTCAAGTACATTGAATTTTCCTAATAAATACTGAAGATTTTTGAAAGAGCTCCTCATGTAGAAATGCCATAACTCACTATACTAAATTAAACTATCTTCTTCATAATCAGTCTTCGACGCTTCTCTGCGTTGCCTTGCTCTCCGTCTTTCTTATCAATCCTATCTCAAAAACATAAAACACAATTGCCAGGCATAGGAATTGCTATGCATTAAAGCCAAGATGGAAGGAAATAAGGTTGAACTCTCACTGGATTATAGGCAGGGAAGCCCTAAGTAACAAACCACCCCCACAGTCTTTTGGCGTTTGGAGACACAATCGCGCTGATTTTTTGCTCATCTGTCAGTTACCCTTGGCCTCTGATGTTTTTGCATTCCTAATATTGATATATGTATTTTGAGTGCAAGATAACTACTTAAGAATTCCTATTCCTGTTCATTACCCTCAGCTGACAGCTGCAAGTGTTCAAATGCTAACTGTATATTCTAATGTCGGTAATTTCATCTCAAGCTTAATTCTTACCAGTTCAAAGCATGGCAATCAGACAGCAGGCGATGTCACCTCAAATATAACTTTGTTGATTCCATGAAAACAAATACAAAACACTTTAAGAAGCAAAGCCAAGTTTCCTTTGCGTTAGTTTATCCCGGTTAACGTGTAAAGAAGTTATAGAACCAAAAGGAGCCGTAAGACGGTCCAAATCTGACTACTTTTTTAATATGTAAGTTTGTTATAGAATGATTTTGTACTCTAATTTCACCATTGCACTCTTACTTAATTAAAAGAAAGGGCTAAGTCTGGTTTCAGCAACACAAGTGATATTAATATTCACTCCTCGAAAATTGAAAGCATTATTTTGGTGTTGAGATATTCGGGAATTACAAAATGATTAAACAGTCAATTACTACAAGGGTTACAGAAGGCACTGAACTTCACAACAACAACAACAACTTTGCTGTGAGCACGCTTTCTTTTATAACCGCAGGAGCCTTCGAGAAGACTTGGTACGCCGAGGTAAAGTGAATTCTGGAAGCTTCTTCTTGTATCTCGGTTGTGTTCCGGACGTTTCGATGTCTTTAACTTCGCCATACCAGAATTTTAGCAAACTAATAAATAAACTGGTCATTTAACAACAAATGCAAACCGATCGCATTCCATTTGTAGGGAATTTTAACTAAATCAAACATATATGAAAATTATATTCACAATTCCTGAAGGTGGCCTTTAACAATGACTATTTTTATCATAGAAAGGAAGATATCAGTAATTTTGTTTTTTATACCTAAAATAACGCTACAACGATTAAAACCTGGATATATATAACACATACACGAGGGCTGTCCAGAAAGTAACCTCCGTTTTGAAATAAACATGAAACCGGAATACATACAAAAGCTTTATTATATACATCCCAAAACTACAGGTTTCTCTCTTTTTCTACATAGCCTCCAAACAGATTCAATCACTTGTGATACCTTTACACAGTCTTTGAAATACCCTCTGCATAAACTTCTGCCGCCTGTAAACTAAGTCAACCTGTCACGGCGTTTTGAAGCTCTTCGTCATTGCCAAAGCTGAGCTGCAAGCCACTTTTTCATGTACAAGAACAGATAGAAGTCGCTAGAGGACAAGTCCGGGCTGTACTGCAGATGGTCAAAAACGTCCCATTTGAACTTGGTCAAAAGTTCATTTGTGTTGTTTGCTGTGTGAGCGCGAGCGTTGTCATGCAAAAATACACCAGATATCAGAAGACCACGACGCTTGTTTTGGATTTCTCTTCTTAACCTTTTCACGCGCACTACACACTTGACGGGATTTGTTGTTTTGGCGCTCATTTTGTTAGGTTGTAACTATCAAACACGCGACAGTACGATGCTCTCCACCTTGCACAGCTAGAAGCGTACTGAGCCACTGCGCACACTGATGTCGAAATGGCGGCGCTACACCTACTACTTCTCGTGCTATGCATGAACGGAGGTTACTTTCTGGACAGCCCTCATAGATATTACATTATTAAAAAGATGTTCATGTTTCATTCTAACAAAATAAACTGTGATGTATCTGGGATTTACTTCTTCTGTGGTAATATGTGGTATAACGTGCCTCTTCCATTTATTATGTAAGACATCTTTGGTGATGACGCCATAGCATCTTCAAGTTATCCTGAGGTAACTGAGAGGGATCTGAGGGACCTTCTCTGCAGTTTCGTTGGTTTAAGAGCTGGTCTATTGCGGCGGAGTACATTTTTACTTTCTCTACTACGTATAGTAATTAGGGGAAGTATTGGATTCCACCCAACAATTCGATACCGAGATTTCACCGAAAATATATGCTTTGAGACACCCTGAATCCATAAAAAGTATTTTTGGAAACATGTCCGTGTGTGTATGTGTGTGTGTGTGTGTCTGTGAACAGCATAACTCAGAAACGAACAGTCGGATAAACACTATGGTATTTAGGTTCAGTATCTTCCAGAGATGCGACATGAAGGTTTTCAAGAAAATTCCCCACCCCAGATTACCCTTTACATGGAACATTTTTCGAAAACTTTAATTTTCTCAGAAATGGATCTAACGATTTTGATTAAAATATCATATATTTAAGATATTTTTATGACAAGTAAAATGTATATCTTGAATTTTCTGGGAATGTCTCCAAAAGTATTCTTCATTGTGAACGACTTTTACATAACTGGTAAACCATAAGAGATAGACAAAACTTTACTACACAAAAAAATGTAGATCGCATTCAATTACACAATTGATGTCATATTCATTTATTGTATTGAGTGAACCATTTTCGAGATATTACTTGTTATTCCCTTAAATTTTCCAATACTTATACTTTTTCTCAAATGGGAATTTGTTATTCATTTTTTTTACTTTCTCTACTACGTATAGTAAGTAGGGGAAATATTGTATTCCACCCAAAAATTCGATACCGAGATTTCACTGGAAATACATGTTTTGAGACCCCCTGAATCCAAAGAAAGCATTTTTGGAAACATGTCCGAGTGTGTGTCTGTATGTCTGTCTGTGTGTGTGTCTGTGAACAGCATAACTCAGAAACGAACAGGATAAACACCAAACTTGGTATTTAGGTTCAGTATCTTCCAGAGATGTGACACGAAGGTTTTCAAGAAAATCCCCCAACCCAGATTACCCTTTACATGGAACATTTTTCGAAAATTTTAATTTTCTCAAAAATGGATCTAACGATTTTGATTAAAATATCATATATTTAAGATATTTTTATGACAAGTAAAATGTATATGTTGAATTTTCTGGGAATGTCTCCAAAAGTATTCTTCATTGTGAACGACTTTTACATAACTGGTAAACCATAAGAGATAGACAAAACTTTACTACACAAAAAAATGTAGATCGCATTCAATTACACAATTGATGTCATATACATTTTTTTTGCTGAGTGAACCATTTTCGAGATATTGGTTGTTATTCCCTTAAAATTTTCCAATACTTATACTTTTTCTCAAATTTGTTATTCATTTTTTTTGTCCTGGTAATACAAAAAGAATGGAATGCGCCACATAGTAACCAGCTCTTAAAATATTTGACTATCGCTTAAAGCCTACCAATTCCCCTTGCATCTAGAAGAAAATTAGCAATAAGATTAACATCTCTATTAACATGAAGCATGTGGAGAATAAGCGTTTGTAAAAATAGTTTGTACAAGAGTAGAGAAGGTCATGCGAGTGTAACACAAGATTTTCTCAAGCATTTTCAGACCTTAAGTAACACAGAAACGTATGCACTATTTGCATACTACAGCCTAATCTAACAGAAACCTTGTATTAGAGCAATAAGATCGGAGCTCTAACTCTTCGTTGCCAGAGTGATGTTTTCACAGCTGTAACTGTGTCAATGGGAGCTTTTTCCTGGAAAAGTCGACACGTTTTTTTGTAGAGGTGAAGAATTTTAATCTAATATCTGATGACCATCGTTGAAGTTGTTGAAGACCAGCTTGGAGCCGTTCTTGTGTGGACATAATAGTCGTTCCTTCAAAGTTGATCTTAGGTTTTTGGTGTATGGGCGGTTATTTATTGGTGATCTTAGTTCATTTACAAGGTTATGAATTACCAGAAGGAAACTACTTGTTTTACTTGAAATTGGAGCTTGCATGTTTAAAAACTGCCAATGCCTATCGAAAAAATGTGCTTTTGGGATGTAAATTAACGGATGCTGTAGTTTTTAAAATATTAGTCACTAAAACTATTTAATGTTAAATAATTTTTTCGATTTATTTCATCTTTATTTTGAGCTTCTTCTTCTTCAGTAGTTATCATAGTGCTCACTGTGTCCAGTGTAGAGTATTATTCTGCCCCGTTTGTTTGCTTTTACTTTTGAAACGCATTATTTTTTAAGAAAAATCGCATTTTATCATTTATACAATTATTCGATTAACGACACAGACATCCTATTACATTGAAAACATCAGCATTTCACTATTTTGTGGAATTGTTTCCTTAAAAATTGAAAGAATAAACATTTCTGAGATTAACCAAAGGAATTGAACAATTAAGTTACTCATACGTATGTAAGTTAAAACTTCAATTTACTTCTATTATCTCACACAGTTGAACTATTGACGTATTACTATGTACATATATTCAATATATTACTTCATTACATATAAATATTAATAAATTAAGAAATAAATACAAATAAAGCTGATTACAGAATGGAATTTCTAACCATTTGTTTGGTACATAGGATATCGCGGATAGTACGCTCGATTGTATCCATTATTGACCAGAGGTTCACTAGATGGATAGCCACTGGTTGATATGTATCGTCCAGGCTGTTGAGTAGGATAGTATCCTTCAGTATACGTAACAGGCACCTCAGCCACAGTTTCTTCAACAACAGTTTGGGTAGATGGATAGTGACTTTGTGTCGTATAGCGGGTCAGCTCGCTGCCTGTGTGAGCTGATGGAGAATAGAGAGTTCTGTATCTGGAAGGGTAATATGAAGCAGAAACTTCTTCTGCTGTTATCACTGCAGGTGAGGTGTTACCACCAAAGGAGGATGGTGGATGATGAGATACAGCGATATCTTCCGCATAATATCTTCTGTGGTTAGCAGGATGGTAGATGCTTAAGCTATCTTCAGGTGATTTCAGTAGCGATGCTTTATGCGTCTTGTAGTTATATGGGTATTGCATACTGGACGGTTCCTCAGTGAT
Source organism: Deroplatys truncata (assembly GCA_030765065.1). Taxonomy (NCBI): domain Eukaryota; kingdom Metazoa; phylum Arthropoda; class Insecta; order Mantodea; family Mantidae; genus Deroplatys; species Deroplatys truncata. Next base: position 163,121,388 of record CM060983.1, read on the forward strand.
AGTTGAAACCGAAGAATAAACGTTTTCAGTTGGTGAATAATATACGTTAGAAACTTCATCTATTGTGGTCGTGGGTGTAGCCTGAAAAGTTCTGTAGCTCGCAGGATTGTACACATTCAAAGGATCGTCGGTCCTTACAGTAGAAGGTAGATAATGTCTTTCTGTTGTCACCTCTTCCGTTGTAGTCTGCGAGAAAGGCCAAGTGGAGTAATTTGGTACATTCTGTTGATGTTTCTGGATGATCACTTCCTCAAATGATTCTGCAGGCCGCGATAGAAAACCACTGGTGCTTGGAGAATTCGGAGTCAAAAAGGGATCTTGCACGGCGTTTGGAGAGGCAAAGCTGGTTCCGAAGTTTGTCGTTGGTAAAGCACTGGTACTAAGTGTCGGGGAAAGTACTTGTTCCAGCAGATCTACGTTCCGTGGCCGTGAATTGAAGGAAAGATTATTTAGTTGACACGGATATTGGCTGCACGGACCATATCCACATAGACCCGTCAAACAGGGATTAGATGGCAAAGGATATGGGTGAACAGGGGCATATCCCTTCAGAGGAAATCCTCCTCTTTCTTTTGGGGTTTCGGAGATATGCCTCCAAATTACTTCTTCCCCATTGTGCATGGACTGGTGAACTGGGTGAAAAGATGCAGGATCAATGAAATATCCAGAATACTGAGGTACTCCAAAGTTGTGCTTCTTGAATTCTCGAAGCAGCTGCAGTAATTCTGAAATCTCACTGTTAGGTGGCTCTTTCTCCTCCAAAAAAACATGAGATATAACAATATTATCTGGATCCACACCAACATTTTCAATACCAGCTTCTGTTGATGAGCATGGAGCAGAATCTACCGGAAAGCGTCCAAAAGGTGGAATAATGTACTTCGCTTCTCTGCTTGGATCCTTCTCTGTTTCCTCGCTGGAATTTTCCACCTAAAACAAAACGAAATGCAGTCTTTACCATAAAAGTATTTCCTTGCATACCTGAAGGATAGCATCATCAGAAAATTGCATTTGATGTGTTATTTTTTCGTATCTTTTATCTTAACCCCACACACCCTCTATCTCTCCCTACCTCTCTATCTCATTCTCAGAACACGCACATACACACATAAATAGGTGGCCGACATGGACCCTTCAAACTTGAACTCAGAACACACAGCGTTCTAACAAGCGTTATGCCCTCACGGTGTTCGCAAATTCCCTTCATATATAATTAGAGACGGGAGTGAATAGGTAATCTTTAATAGGGACCCGTTTCCGTGCTACAGGCGCAACGATTTCAAATTTTGTTTCAGTAGTCTGATTCTGCCTAAATGAAAGATAGAAATATAATTAGTTTAACCTTAACCTTTAATTTTAATTTATTGATAGAGAAATACTACTCAACTAGAAACAATAATGATAAATTTCTAGTATCCTTTGAATGAGAAAATATCATATTTAGGGCGGATTCCTTATCGGACATACTTAACATACAAATATATATAAAATGTAACATTATTAACAATAATTAACTAAATAACGCCAGCTTCAAGTTATACTAACCAGTTTTGTTAGAGAAATTCATTAGCACCTAAAGCTGAATTCAAGAAGAAGAAGAAGAAGAAGAAAGCATATAGGTTAAAGTAATCCTTATAATAATAAGCATATAATGCTGTTCGATGTAACGATGCCCAATATGGCTACATGGATTGTGTATTTACACATCCGGTAATAATGAATTCAGTCATGTTCTTCGAAGGCATAAATACAAATAGATGAGGAATGAAATTTGAAGTGGATTATACAGAAGAATTTATATGGTTGTATTGCAGCCCCCAGCCAAAGCGTAACCCTGCGTCTATTTGAGGATTAAACCCAGAAGGGGATTGACAGTCGAAGTGGAGTGGAGCCGACTTGTTATATGTAAGCTCGACGTGAACTTATTTGATCCCACCCTGATGATTCACCACCTTACAGACAGCTATGCATAAAAGAATATGGAAATGAAATATGCGGTTCTTGCTTTCAACTACTTGTCAGCAGACTCACTCTACAATTATGGTACATTCGTGGTTATAACGCATGCCGGTAAGCCCTTTTACTGTTTAAGCCGATAATATAAGCACCAAACTGCGACTAGTGAAAAGAAGACACATTCTTTTTTTAAAAAATCCAGAAATGAACCGGTCGGTGCTGACGTATTTCCTAATGGTATTTGAAAACTGACGTCACTGGTTTGTGCAACGAGCGGGATGGCTCAGGCGGTAACGTCTGTGGTCCTCATTCGGGAGGTCCCGGGTTCTATTTCCGGTGGTTGCCTGCTCTGACATGGGTTTTTTCGTGGTTTTTCTCGTCGCCTAGGCGAGTCGGGTGATGTATTCTTCCACGATTTCTGCTTTCCCCCATTTCCTCTCATTTCATCTCTCCCTTTCACGTTTCGGCTGTGTTTTCAGGTCTTACAATACTGGTGGTGTCGGGTGGATGGCGTAAATGCTTGCACATTGGAAAGATTTCTCCTCGTGAACGCCGTGGAGCATTGTCCTGCCCGTTAGGGTCGCTTTGTCGCCCTCTATCGGAATTCTTTGCCTCTACTGGTGCGCGGGTGTTCAAACTGGAAATACTGAGGACTTCTGCGCGTCTCTGTGGGCCTGTCTGCCTCCTACGGCTCCTTCACCTCATCACTACCTCCCGGGGGTTTAGCCACAAAACATCAAGCCGGTCACAGTGCGTGAAGTGTCCCCCTCCGCTACATACATCCTACTGGTTTGTGTAGAGAAATCACAAAATTCACTTTGTTGCTGTGTGGTTTCCCCAGAACTACAATGACTATGTTTTTGGGATTCAAATGTAATCTGATTCCTTTTATGCCGGCGTGTCTCAAAACACTGAACGCGTTATAAAGGGAACACTGATGTGAGGATAGGACCAAATAGCTTCAGCTATTGTAAGCTGTCATAATTACAACAGACCGCATTCCAAACATTGAACCATCAAATGGTTTCTAGTGTTAATACTCTTAAAGTCAGTGCATTAGTAATAATGAATACAAATCGAAATGAAGCCGATTGACGGACCGAGAGGAAGAGAATGAAAAAATCTGATGTGTTACACTCACATGACTTTCTCTACTCTTGTACAAACTATTTTTACAAACGCTTATTCTCCATCTACTTCATGTTAATCGAGATAAACATTTGCAGAGTCTATCTTATTGCTAATTTTCTTGTAGATGTAAGGGGAATATATATTTACAAGGACAATTTGGAAATACAGTAGCCTTTAAGCATATACCTATCTCTTAATAGCTGGTTGCTAGGTGCAGCACTATTCCCTTTCCCACAGATTAATACTCTTTGCATAACCAAGACAAAAAATGAATAACGAATTCTCATTTGAGAAAATAAGTATTGAAAAATTTAAGGGAATAACAAGCAATATCTCAAAAATGGTTCACTCAACAACAAAAATGTATATGACATAAATTGTGTATTTTAACGCGATCTACATTTTTTGTGTAATAAAATTTGGTCTATCTCTTATGGTTTACCAGTTATGCAAAAGTCGTTCACAATGAAGAATACTTTTGGGGACATTCCCAGAAAATTCAAGATATACATTTTATTTGTCATAAAAATATCTTAAACATATGATATTTTAATCAAAATCGTTATAGCCGTTTTTGAGAAAATTAAAATTTTCGAAAAATCTTCCATGTAAAGGGTAATTTGGGGTGGGGGATTTTCTTGAAAACCTTCGTGTCGCATCCTTGAAAGATACTGAACCTAAATACCAAGTTTGGTGTTTATCCGACTGTTCGTTTCTGAGTTATGCTGTTCACAGACAGACACACAGACACACACACGGACATGTTTCCAAAAATGCTTTTTTTGGATTCAGGGGGTCTCAAAACATATATTTCCGGTGAAATCTTGGTATCCAATTTTTGGGTGGAATTACAATACTTCCCCTACTTACTATACGTAGTAGAGAAAGTAAAAATGTAAACGCTCTTTTCCCAGCAGAAATGACAATTTAAATTCTCGATTTGAAAGTCTTGTAGGCATAGCACCGAACTCAGCGCCCTCTCGAAGTCACAGCAGTTTGTAATGGTGATTTTGAACAATCTGTATATTAATGAATGTATATATGTCTGTGCACGCTCAGAACGCGTATATGTATATGTGCCTTCGTTTGTGGCAACGAAAACTGTAGCTGATTTTACAGCTGATTTGATGCCTAGAGAAAGAGAAATAAAACTTCTAGTCGTATTTATAAATTATTACTGACCGTCTCTGCCTATTTTTTATTCAGGGCACCTCAAAATATGTGTTTCGAGTGAAATCTCGGTGTCGAATTTTTGGGTGGAATACACTACTACTTCTACTTACGAAAGTAAAAATCTGAGTGGTACAGACAGACAAGTTTCTCTACCCATTAAAATCTGAGTGCATGTCTTCTATAGGTACAGCATGCATTAAAACGTTCGTTATTCACGATATATTTCTGCATAAGAATTGTTTTCAAACTCAGCAATAATTGCTTAGTTAGACAAAACGTGCGTAATACTTCAAATGTTTATGAAAGCAAGGAGGAGTCGATTCTGAAGCCGTAGTCATAAAGGAATAATTCATAGTAACAAGCTATTATTGGAGGAAAAGAAAACGTGAATCGGAAAGATCAAGCATCTTCCTTCGGATGACGGTCACATTTTGCAAAATATAACCATGGAATACCTCTAAAACGAGTTACGAAGAAAATTATTTGTCACTGTACATTTTAATGAGCTCAGCACCTTTTTTAAATGTATCTCTTTCTCTAATCCCTTACGTTTTCTTGGTTATGTATGCAGAATACCGAGCGGGAAGGTTTGGGCAGCAACGTCTGCTGCCCGCATTCGGGAGCACGAGGGTTCGATTCCCGTGGCCGAACTTCCTTACCCGTGGGTTTTTTCGGGGTTACCCCGAGTCGCTAGACGAGTGCTGGGAAGGTTCATTACATACCCCGAATTTCCTGTCCCTCCATTTTATCTCCATTTTCATTTCACTCCATTTTCATCTGCTTGATTTGTTTCAGGGTTGCAAGTGTCGGCGGGAGTCTCGGCGTTGCATGGAAAGAGAAAAAGATGCTGTATGTAACCCTTCGTCCCCGGAACGGGGGCGGTCTCCGAGTCCCGGGCCTCCCAGTGGGAGTGTAAGTCTGCAGGGGGGAGGGGAGCCGGTTGTACCAGCTCCATCCATGGAGTTTAAATCTGGAATGGTAGGGACCCTACCCTCTGCCCTGTCATATATCCTGTTTCGGGCGCCCTCTATCTCCTCTCATTTCATCCCTCCCGGAAGCACCCTTTAGGGTCTTAGGCATAAAAGATCTTCGTAGTCGAGGTATTAAATTTCCCTCCGTTTCTAGTCCTAGTCCTACGTATATACGAAATTTATTCAAAACAAGGGGAATTCATGATATTCACAGAAAATTCAAGATATCTATGTATAAGTACGTTTTATTCATCATATCAGTTTCTCAGAGATATAGTATTTTAATCAACATCGTTGTAAGCGTAGTTATAAGGGTAGTTTGGTGGGGGAATTTATCATAATCTGCTTATAGCATCCTTGAAAGGTTCTTGGCGTAAGTATCCAGTTTGGTATTTATCTCACTTCTTGTTTTTGAGGTATGTTGTTTTACACACACACACACACACACACACACACACATTCAGATCCTTTTCTAAAACTCTTTTCTAGGCTATGGGAAAAACACGGACTTTTAGTGAAATTTCGAAATGGAATATTTGGACGAAATATTTCCTGTACTTACCATAGATATGCAGTACAGAATATTGATATTGCATTTAGGGTGGGAGGAGCTACCTTGTATTTGAACTCAATTTTGTTCTTAAAATGCTTCGGTGAATTAGTGTGTGGGAAAATAATTATTTAGATATTTTTATTTTATTTATTCCTTTATCTATTTATTTAAACATGTAATACTAATTCAAGTATTTGAAGCAGCAGAAGCTTATTATAACAATTTATTTGCATGATATTTTCTATACCCTTCAATTTACATTCCTTTTCAGTTAGATGTAGTGCACTTCTCAGTATAACTGATACCTGTACAATTGTAAGACTTCAATTGTTTTACTTTATTTTCAAATGCAGGTGCTTTTCAGATACACAATTTTGTAATAGGTATAGTGGTATAAGAATTTCAGAAGTTATAAAGGGGGCGCTAGAAAGTAGTTTGATAACTACAGTTTTAGAACAAGAATAAATATACGTTAATAAGATTAATAATAATGTTACCCTTCGCAAATACCTATGGACACATTCTATATAGTCGCTCAAGAATCGATACGGAGTGAGGACAAAATGCAAATTTTAAACTTAAGGTACACACAGTGTACAAACTGCAGACGTGTTGCAGCTGTGTTAAAAGCTGGTCTGTTGAAAGAAAATATTGCAACTAATTTGCAAGTAAGAGAACAAAACCATAATATCTGTACGTAGATATATTTTGCCCGTGTTAGAAACTGGACGGGGGCATTTGGCCGTAGCTATGCGATATTGTTTCTTAAGGAACGATATACCTGCTGGAAACAGAACTGCTCTGGTGGTTGTCCCCGTAGCTCAGAAAGCATGAATATGTGTGTGATCTAATGATTATTAAAACCCAACGTGCAAGAAGCCCAATGACAAGAGAATACGCGTTAACGCCATTGCCAATAGGCAATAAGTTCCAAAGGAAAAGCCGCCGATAAGAGTAATGTAGTTAAAGGAACAATGTATAAATGGAACTAAAAAAAACTCCTCCGTTGTGAAGTGTTCAACAGCGAGCGAGTTGTTTCCGCGATAACGTGTGAGCATCGCATTCGGGACGACCCAGCTTCAATTTCCGTTGACCGCCCACCCCTGAATTTGGGGTTTTTCGTGGTTTTCCCTGTGACAGTTGAAAAAGTGGACAGAGTCACAATATTTACCAAATGTGAGAAGTAAAATCTTTATATTTGTATTTCAAATGCCTTTGATCAATGATGCATATGGGGATAGAATAGTCCTACAGTGTTCATGTTTGCTAAGTGGCGACTAAAACAACTAGAAATAAGAAACCCTGGCAGAAAACCAAGCTGCTGCCTTTTAATTGGATTAGAAAAGACGAAGAAAGAATAAAAATTACTGGTAGTTATGAAACTTACGGAGGTAAATTCACCATATGATTTATCCATCAACAGGTTGGTACCGTATAATGGGATCAATTACTCAGTACTTCAAATAAAAACCCATCCGGATGGATTTAATATTTATTGAGGATCTAGTGAGAAAATGTGGATGGGTAAGTGAATCTTAGTTTTATAATATTAGTCAATGGATATTTAAATATATTTTTATTGATGGATAATCTCATTATTATTAAAAACGATGAATATGACAAAAAATTTCCTCTTTGTGAACAATACAATATGGAAATATCCACAGGAAGAGCAAAAGTCCTAGTATTTCAAGGAAAATAATCTATAACAAGAAAATAATTAATAATCAAATAATAGAACAGGCCAATCACTTCGCCTGTTTGGGGAATAACATTCATTATGACAGAAATTATGTTATAGGAAATATACGGTGTAAGTTCCCAACGATCTAGTAGAATTAAAATAAGTTTTAGAAACCAAGTACTCAGATAGACAAAACTAAAATCTTACAAGCTCATAATTGCACCATGCTGTTCTATGGAAGTGAACTCTGGACCTTAGTTAAAAAAACAAGAAGCTAAAACAAAGGCTTAAGGAAATGTATATTAAGGGGAGTTAAAAGATACACAAACTTAGGTCCATAAAAGATAAAGACATTAGAGAAGGCACGCAAATTTTCAATATACACACTGAAGGACACAAATGGGTAGAGGAATGGACACGTAGAAATAATACCAAATACAATACTGCCGAAACAAATATGGAGCTACAGTCCGAGCCGGAGAAGATATGTAGGCAGACCCAGTTAAAAAGATGGCTAGAGAAACTTTGAAGACGGAACAAGTAGATTTTTGCCTATACCTTACTGGAAGTGAGAAGGAGGAGGAGGAAGAAGAAGGTCTTTTCCCATTACAAAGAGGAATTATAAGCTTGCACCTACAACAGAAAAATAAATAAAATATTTCACAGAAAGACATCCATGTGAATAAATAAGATGCAAAATTATATTTAAAGGGAAATGAACGTCTTATCGACGATAAAATGGGAAAAAGAAACGACAAAAACGAATATAAGTAATTATAATTCGACAGGATTTCTAATTTTTGAATCCCAATTAGGAATTTCTTCTGAAAATCTTAATACCTATTATGTACAAACGCTCTCGTTAAATAAAAGTGTAAGGGAAAATCTGAACTATGAACATTACCTTTATTCTTTACATTTTACTATTACATGTCACTATAATGTTTATGAATTACTTTTTATTACTTTCCCTACCACTTGCACCTAGAAACTAAGAGGAAGTATTGCATTTCATCCAAATATTCGATATAGAAAATTCAATAGAAATGTAAACATATACGAACGTTTTTAGAAAAAAAAATCTGTACTGTAATATGTTCCGTGTATGCGTGTGTCTGTGAAAAACATAATTAAAAAACGAAGTGTAGGTTAAATACAAAATTTGCTATTTTAGTCCAGCGCTTTCCAACGATGTGTTACGAACATTTTCAACAAAATTCCCACTCCCCAAACTACCCTCTACAAATAGCCCTGCGAGTTTTATTAAAATAAATACAATATATTTAAGATTTTTGCAGGATAAATAAAATGTATAACCCGAATTTTTTGTGAATAGCCTCTGAAGTCCTCTTCATTCTGAATGACGTTTGTGTAATTGGTAAACTGTAAGCGTTAGACACAATCTTAACACAAAAAAGATAATGTAAATATCTTAAAGCACAGAATTTATGTAAAGTAAATTTTTGTGACGTAATCCATTTTCAACGTATTCTTTATACTCTCTCTCTCTCTCTCTCTCTCTCTCTCTCTCTCTCTTTCTTTTCTTCACGAAAGATTGAACCTTTCCAAAGGCTTGTTGCGCGCTCCAAATGTTTAATTTATTGATTTATCCATCGTTTCCGGGGTCTTGTGACATTTCGTTTTCCTTTAGGTATGTAATAGAGTATTTTCCTTGGGTAGCGTTCCTCATTCATTCTCTCTACCTGTTCTATCCACTTTTGTCTGTTCTGCTATATTTCTTCATTTAGATTAAACATCCTTAATAGTTTTCTTATGTCATTATTCTTTCTTCAATCTCTTCTAGTGACTCCTAATACTGTTCTTAAAAGTCTCATTTCCGCTGCATGTAATCTGCTTTTATCTCTATTTGTCATTGTCCAGGTTTCGCTACTATATACAGCAATTGGAAATGCCATGGTTTTAAAGCCTTCATCATCGTATCTTTTCTCACTTTATTTTTTAAAGTTCTTTTAATTGTTCCACATGTTACTTTCTCTGCTACGTATAGTAAGTAGGGGAAGTATTGTATCCCACCCAAAAATTCGATACCGAGATTTCACCGGAAATATATGTTTTGAGACCCCCTGAATCCAAAAAAATCATTTTCGCAAACATGTCCGTGTGTGTGTGTCTGTAAACAGCATAACTCAGAAACGAACAGTTGGATAAACACCAAACTTGGTATTTAGGTTCAGTATCTTCCAGAGATGCAACACAAAGGTTTTCAAGAAACTCCCCCATCCCAGATTACCCTTTACATGGATCATTTTTCGTAAATTTTAATTATCTCAAAAATGGCTCTAATGATTTTAATTAAAATATCATATGTTTAAGACATTTTCATGACAAATGAAATGTAAATCTCGAATTTTCTGGGAATGTCTCCAAAAGTATTCTTCATTGTGAACGACTTTTACATAACTGGTAAACCATAAGAGATAGACAAAACTTTACTACACAAAAAATGTAGATCACGTTAAAATATACAATTTATGTCAAATACTTTTTTTTTGTTGAGTGAACCATTTTCGAGATATTGCTTATTATTCCCTTTAATTTTCCAATATTTATACTTTTTCTCAAATGGGAATTCGTTATTCATTTTTTCTGTCCTGGTAATGCAAAGAGAATGGAATACTCCACATAGCAAGCAGCTCTTAAAATATTTGACTATCGCTTAAAGCCTGCCAATTCCCCTTGCATCTACAAGAAAATTAGCAATAAGATTGACAATTCGATATCTCTATTAATATGAAACATGTGGAGAATAAGCGTTTGTAAAAATAGTTTGTACAAGAGTAGAGAAAGTCATGTGAGTGTAACACATCCGATTTTTTAAATTTCTTTTAATTGTTCCACATATTACTTTCTCTGCAACGTATAGTAAGTAGGGGAAGTATTGTATCCCACCCAAAAATTCGATACCGAGATTTCACCGGAAATATATGTTTTGAGGCCCCCTGAATCCAAAAAGAGCATTTTTGGAAACATGTCCGTGTGTGTGTGTCTGTGTGTCTGTGAACACCATAACTCAGAAACTAACAGTCGGATAAACACCAAACTTGGTATTTAGGTTCAGTATCTTCCACAGATGCAACACAAAGGCTTACAAGAAAATTCCCCCACTCCAGATTACCCTTTACATGGAACATTTTTCGAAAATTTTAATTTTTTCAAAAATAGTCCTAACGATTTTTATTAAAATATAATATGTTTAATATATTTTCATGACAAATGAAATGTATATCTCTAATTTTCTGGGAATGTGTCCAAAAGTATTCCTCATTGGGAAGGACTTTTGTATAACTGTTAAACCATAAGAGATAGACAAAATGTTACTACATAAAAATGTAGATCGCGTTAAAATACACAATTTATGTCATATACCTACATTTTTTTTCTTTAGTAAACCATTTTCGAGATATTGCTTGTTATTCCCTTTAATTTTCCAATACTTAGCATTTTTGGAAAATTTTAATTTTCTCAAAAATGGCTCTAACAATTTTCATTAATATATCACATGTTTAACATATTTTCATGACAAATAAAATGTATCTATACTTTTTCTCAAATGGGAATTCGTTATTCATTTTTTTTGGTGCTGGTAATGCAAATAGAATGGAATACTCCACATAGCAACCAGCTGATAAAATATTTGACTATCGCTTAAAGCCAACCAATTCCCCTTGCATCTACAAGAAAATTAGTAATAAGATTAACATCTCGATATCTCGATTAACATGAAGCATATGGAGAATAAGCGTTTGTAAAAATAGTTTGTACATGAGTAGAGAAAGTCATGTGAGTATAACACATCAGGTTATTTTTGAAACATTTTCTATTTTAGTTCCAATATCTGCTTCTTTAATATATGATGCTGAAGATCCTAAAAATTTAAATGTGTTAAGTTGTTCAATTATATTACATATTCGTTATTATTGATTTCAATTTTCAAGCATTTATACTTTTTCCAAACAATAAATGGCTGATTTTTTTTAACTTCTTTGCTACGTAAACAGACATAGAGGCTAGAGTAAGTATTGCATTTCACCCAGAAATTCGATATGGAGATTTCACCGTAAATACATGTTTCGAGGTCCCCTGTGTTAAACAAAGTATTACTAGAAAAAGGTCCATACGCATGACTGAATATGCGAGTATGTGTGTGTCTGTGTGTGCGAACATCATAACTAAAAAAGGAAAAGTTGGATAAATACCAAACTTGATATTTAAGTTTAGTGCTTTCGAAAGATACGTCATGGAAATTTTCGAGAAAATCCTCCCCCCTCCCACATTCTAAACAAACCTTTGCACGGAACGTTTTTCGTTGTTGTTTATTCTCTCAATGTCTACAACGATTTTGGTTAAAGTGCGACATATTTAAAGTATTTACCTGGCAAATCAAATTTATTTATATTCTGAATTTTCTAGAATAGTCTGCGAAGGTGTCTTCAGTTGGAAAGGCTTTTGTATAGTTCTTTATAACTGGTAAAATGAAACATATGAAAACTTACTACAGAAAAAATTTGGTTGTCCTTAAAACACATACGTTCTACCTCGTTAACTTTTTCTGTGGCATCAACCATTTCCGAGATATCCGTTATTATTAATTTGAATTTTCCACTTTGTCAGTTTTGAAGCGATTATCATATGGTTGTTTGTGGCGATGTAATGGATAGACTACGGAATTTCAAGGCCATCATATGACCCGCATTTCAACATTTGACGTCGATTCAGTTTCGATTAACAGATAGCAAAATAAGCTTCCAGTTTCCTTCCGGTTGGTCTAACCACTGAGCTATTGGACGGAAGATGGAAGTTCCGCGGTTCAAATCCCGTCTGTGGCATTGAATTGTTTAGTCGTCTGATTCTACCTTTGTATGAATAGTTTTTCTAAGTTATATAATATGTATTTATTCTTTGTTTACGTGGAATTAACGGCCCAATGAACGAGTGTTTCGAACATGTATGATTTTTGAATAAGTTACAAGAGCGCTCTTCAGTATAAACTTTGAAAGCTATGTTGATTAATTAGGTGGACTTTAATCAGACTTCTGTGATTGTTTAAAAGTGTTAAGTGATTAACACGACTGACTAAAACCTCTTGTACATGATCAAACTTTTTTCAATTCAAGAATTTACAAGAAAAATTGTCAAATATTGTTTAATATTTGACAAGATTGGACAAGACTTGACAAGAACTGACAAGACTTGGCAATGTCATAAATGTGTATTTATACGTTGTCTCTTTGCCAAACTTAATCTCTTCAGAACACATTGATAATCTATCACGTGCAAAGTAAATTAGCATTAGCGTCACGGTATAACAATTTGAGGCGTTTCTACATTACTTTGGTCCTCAATGAAAATGATACTACAACCTAAGGGAAAGTGAATAAATTACCGTAGGAGTGGGTTTTAGGAGTACTTGTCTGTTCTATAGCTGGTACTCACCTGCCCGCCCGTTTTAGGTGTTTTACTTTTATAGCAAAATTACGGTGTGATGACAAGAAACGTGGCTATCTTGTCGCTATTGCACTTGCGCAATGAGAACAGCCAGCTTAAATGAGAATTGAAATCTGGTAATAAGCGATGTGTTCTTACATCTTCTTATTCTTCATTTTCTTTTGCTGCTGATATAGACGCAATGCATCGTTTTTAACATTACAGGAAACAAAATGGCTTGCGGAGGATGTGAAAATCCAATATACACGATGCTAAATATTAATAAAGAAGTTGCTTGAAGTAACCATTGGTAGCTTCTCACGTGAATCAGAAACCTAAGCTTAGGAACGCACGCGTCGCTTCGCTTGCGTGCTTTGGTGTAAGTACTGGTAATTAATTAAAGTACGCTTATATTAAAAAAGACTAACCCTAACCTAACCTCCTGCGAATTAATAACCTAAGCTTATATAAAAAACCTAACCTAACCTACCATGAATCACTAACCTAAGCTTATATAAAAGAAAAAACTAAACTTAACATAACCTCCCGTGAATTAGTGACCTAAGCTTATATAAAAGAAACTAAACTTAACATAACCTCCCATGAATCAGTAACCTAGGCTTACATAAAAAACTAAACCTAACCTAACCTCCTGTAAATCAGAAACGTAAACAACTAATAAACTTAAAATAAAAAATAATAGGAACGCACGCTGCGAGCATTGGGGGTATCTTACGGGCTTTGGCGGTATTTGTTATTCATATGTTGCCAGCATTGTGTTGGAGCTAGAGGATGACATAGGGTGACATCTGTGGGAGATTTAGGACATTGGTTTCAGCGCTTTTGAAGGTCAAAGTAATGCATATTACACCAATTGGCAATAAAATAGGCTAAATTGCCCTTTTTGATCTCTACATAATATCACATAGCACGTACACGTATTATAACCTATGAAATCAGATTACGATAAAAGAATACAATGCACATAACACGACTTGATAGATTAACTACACTATATACCTAACATTGCATTAATGCATTATTGTACCTTCGGCAATCTGCTCGGCAATTTTTTATAAGCTCTCGCTTTCATCTTGTGGTAATCCTCGAAGCCCACGACGTACAGACATTCCCAGTTTTCCTATAATCTATACAGCTTCCAAGTAGCCATTTTTGTTTATTTTTCGCTTTCAGTCATGTTGCAGATTTTGTGATGCACTATAATAGCCCTATTCCATTAGCAGAAGCCATCAAATCATTGCCAAACCTTTGATCGTTTAGAGCAAGGGTGGCGAAAACGCCTTCCTTCCGTGAGTCACCAAATATGCAACACGCACTGCATCAGTCAGCAACACGTGAAAAGCAAATGGAATGTGGCAGAGAGGGAACAGAGCCTGCGAGCCAAAATGACTCGCGAGTCCCGTTTTCGTCACCTCTGGTTTAGTGCTTGTCCTTATTTGCTTTCTTCTTCTTTATCTGTTTAACCTCCTCTTATGTAGGACTTACACCCCCCAGGACTTACAGGCGGGTGCCTGGGGTCAGAGGCCCGTCGAGGAGCAGACACTCATGGATCAGATAGAATATCCAGGATGGGTGATCAGCCCGATGCCTGGTATGGGAGGGAGGAGGGAAGTAGATGAAACGAAATGATGGTGAAATGGATGAAAGGAAAGGTGATGATGGAGCAGTCGGTGGAATGAAAGGCGGAGGAAACCGGAGAACCCGGAGAAAACCCGCCCAGACGCCGCTTTGTCCACCACAAATCCCACATGCAGGTCCCTGGGATTGAACCCGGTCTAACCACTCGGCCACGGCGCCGCCTATTTGCTTTCAAGACTTCCAAAAACTTTAAAAGTATTGGAAGCGATTTGACAAGAAAATTTGTAAAGTTATGAAACCTCTTGGAAGGTATTGTAAAGCATTGAATTTGACAAAAATTTGATCCTGTACAAGGAGATTAGATACAATCCATTCATCAATAAAATATCAACGAATGCTGCATTAATAATAATTCTGAAGGACTGCTTGCTTGGAGTGAATGGAGTACTGCTACATTAGACAGTATTTACTTATTTATTTATTATTAGTTTTCAAACCTAAATATTTATGACAAAGTCATTTTAGCGCTCTCTTTTGTCGCTTCTTTTGTTGAAACAAATATTAAAATGCCCCGCGTTATTTTGAAAATCTGATGTGTTACATTCACATGACTTTCTCTACTCTCCAATCGCTTATTAATGGGTATACAAATTATTCTTACGAAAGTTTATTTTCCTATCATTTTCACTTTAATACAGATAAATCTTTCCAGAAGTAGGTGCATTACACATTTCGTTAGAGATACAAAGGGAACAGCGAAAGTCAAATGTTATACAACTGGACGCTAAACGCTGGCTTAAAATGCCAAGCTGTTTCCAAGACATCCCGAGAAACAACTGAATATCATCAAGACTTTAAAACAATGGTGAAATATTGAACAATTCGAACCATAATTAACGAATATCTGGATTTTATA
Organism: Deroplatys truncata; assembly: GCA_030765065.1. Taxonomy (NCBI): domain Eukaryota; kingdom Metazoa; phylum Arthropoda; class Insecta; order Mantodea; family Mantidae; genus Deroplatys; species Deroplatys truncata. Next base: position 163,136,816 of record CM060983.1, read on the forward strand.
GCTGATTCCATAAAAAAAGTTATTTAAAATAAATTGTGCGTTTTAAAGAGCTCTACATTTTTTGTGTAGTACGTTTTCATCTATCGTTTAATGTTTACCAGCTATATAATATTATAGACTATATAGACTATTCTCAAAAATTCAAGGTATACATTTTATTTATCATGTAAGTATCTTTAGTATATCATATTTTAATCAAAATCATTAGAGACAATTTTTAGAAAACCAAAGTTTTGAAAAATGTTCCATGTAAAGGGTAGTTTGGGGTGGGGTAATTTTCGCTGAAAATCTTCGTGTCGCATCTTTGGTCAGTACTGAACCTAAATGCCAAGTTTGTATTTATCCGATTTTTCGTTTTTGAGTTATGCTGTTCACAGTAACACACACAGACACGCACACGGACCTTTTTCTAAAAATGCGTTTTGGAGGGTTCAGGGGGCCTCAAAACATATACTTTCGGTAAAGTAGAACAATGTAAAAATATAGTTACCTTAATTTCAAATGGCTTCTTCACATATGCATTGGAAGAGAGAAGGTTGCATCACTTGCAAGTGGCATAGCAGTTAAATGTTTGTGGTGCAACTGCAGTCACGTTGTATAAAGATTAATTCGATAACTCAATTTTAAAACAATTTTTGCATAGGTATTGCTTCATAGACTTACAAAATTGTTTTGCCCTGCAGCAGCATATAGTAATATTGGTTACAGTATTTATATCTAGACTTTATGATGACTGAAATCTTTCCCCTAAAATGTAAGTATTTGTGCCGTCGATAATTGTGCTAACCGTCTTTTCTACAGTAAATAGACAATAATGTTACTCCTATAAGAATCGCGGGCTTTTAATAAGTTGTTTACACCGCACCATATGTAGTATATGCATAAGAAATTTTAAAAGAAAATTGAAATGAGCTATTAGATATTGTTTAAAAGGAAACGTTTGTTCCTTTCTGAATTTAAGGAGAGGTTCTGCAGGCTATGTCCGAAGTGTTATATTTCTAAGCTTTGGTTTCACTTTTCTCAAATACTGTTCATAGTATAACTTTGAAACATCTGAATTACTTAATACAAGCATTAAAACTCAGAGTGAATCCATTTTTATTCATTTGGATTCTGTGCAAAAACGTGCAGAAAAGTGTTACTTTTAACGGAAAAAATTGCCTCAACGCTTGAAAATTTAACTCTGTAATTTACATAGGGGTTATTGCATTTGTATTAATATTAGGTTAACTTTATAGTAGTATGTTTACGCAATATATTCACAAAGTTTAGTTACCTCAGCTGGACAACGTTTGAGAAAATGAAAACCAAATAAGGAAAAGTAAACTAAGAAAATAGAAAAAAGGACAAATAAAAATAAAAAAGCTTCATTGTGCAGTTAAATTCTTACAAAACTTTCAAGGTATTTCAACGTATAGATTTTGAAGGGAGTAAATCTAAGTTAGAAATTTAACAATGTAGCAATAGCATTGACAATCTTCCCTTAAAGAGCTACTATTAGGAAGACAAATATTTTGTGATAACCCAAAACACCCCTAGACAAATCTCAGTATGCCATGTGCGGGTTTCTGCCTGCAAGACAGTTCATGGTATTTTGTTTTTAGTCCCATTTATACCCCACCTTTAACTACAATGGTCTTATCGGCGGGCTTTCCTTTGGAACTTATTGCCTAAGGCAATGGTGTTAACTCGTGTAATTCTGGTCGTTGGGTTTCTTGCATTTTGGTTTTTAATCATTAGATCACACACACATTCACACTCTCATTCGTACTTCCAGAGAATCGAACCCGGGACCCCTAGCACAATAGACTCTACCGACTGAGCTACGGGGCCAGCTTCATGGTATCTTGTTATATTAGGTACGTAGATACACGCCTTAACACCAAAGCAGTTAAAGCAATACATCGATTTTCAAAATTATCTGATGTAGTTCAAACTTTACAGTTTCAGCCTCCACTAATTCTGAAACTTTATATATACACTTTGTTTCTATTCAGGGCACCAAAGAAGAATTTGCCACATATCTAGTATAAAATATTGGATAAAGTCAAACAAGTGTGGTGGTAAAAGCAATTTCTCTACTGCCAGATATTATTTAAAATCTAAGAGTAAAACAAATTGATCAATATTTTTTATTCACACTGAGTGAAAACATGTAACTAGCAGCACCAAGGTAGCTTATTTTCAGAAATTAGTTCCACATCTTGAAATATTATTGTTATTATTATTACTATTAGTATTGTTATCTATACTACTACTACTACTACTACTACTACTACTACTACTACTACTACTACTACTACTACTACTACTACTACTACTACTACTATTGGTTTGCCAGAATTACAAGTGAAAATCGTTAACATATTTTTTGTCACATTATTGCAGATTACTACACCATTAAATGATCAAAATAACTAATCAATATTAGAACAGTTATTAAAATTATAAGTTATAACTAACTTTATTGAAAATAGAACTAATCTTTTAGTCACACATGGCGTTAAACGTTGTTCTAAACAAGTCAGGCTGAGAAAAAAAAGAGACTTAAATACGGTCTGTAATGATGTCATAAGTCTACTAAAAGAAGCCACTATTTTGAAACTAATTCTTTAGAAAATTGATGTTAAATTAATTTTCACTCATTAATATTTTAAAATGTTGTTACATGAAAATATTACAAGAAATCCGTTTATAATGTTACACAATTATTACTGCACTGCAAACATTATCAAAATCGTTGCGTTCATTTTATAAACATTTACTCGCACAATAAGTTATTTCATAACATATTACTTTTGAAAGTGTATAAATACAGAATAACTTACCTGGCATAAGACAGTGGAGAAGAGAAATGAGGCCAGCATGAGCTGTAGCCAGGGTTTCTGAGCCATGGTTGTGATTTCTGTGCGGCTACTGTTCTTTGTAAAAGCAAGGATGATAATGTTGGACGTCAAACGCGGGATGACGGCTTTATACTTCTACCCTACATCCACGATCTGCGTCAGGTACGTGCAAATCACACGTAAACAAAAGTCTACTGCAGTAAACTGGCCTTCATATCTCAACGTGGGGGTACTCCTATCACTTCCTGTAATATGCATGTCATTTGTTTTTATTTCTTTCCTTTCCCTCATTCTGTTTCTCACACATAAACAAGACACAGAAACTAAATGTGTTCAATCATAATATTTTGAAAAAAGATTATTATGTTTTACAGTCATTTGATATTCTCTACCCATTTACTTGCATAAAATGGTACATATTTACCGTTTTGTATTTAATAGGGGATTAAGTTGGTATTAAGTACACGTTTAGGCGCGTTTACTGTGACTTTAAAGTTTATTATTTCTATCGTTGGAAACTTGAAGGTTGTATTTAAACGTCACGTATTCTTATGGTTTACATCTATGATAATTGTTAATATTCAAGTGTTTCTCACTAATATGATTAGAATTTTAGAACTATGAAATCATAATCAACTTGTAGTTAGCTGTGGTTGTCATCCAAGACCAAAGTTGCATCGTACACCAAGGCAAAAACTCACTACATTTGTTTATTTCTAAGTTATATATCACGTGAGTAAATCGATGAGTTTACTTCCTGCTTCCAAAGCATTGCAAAACATTCCTCAATGCCTTTAGCGTGTTATCACGCAGGAAGTACACAGTGCACGTGTTAAATGCAACAATTTGTATAAATCACGAGAACAATGTCCTCCACAGCTCCTACGCTTTCAACATTCGCATAACTGACACTCGTGGGTTCGACCATAACGGGTAATGAAATGTAACATGCGTTGGAGCTTTTAAGTTCCTCTAACGCTAACCTTTGGGAAATTTCGTCAAAAAATGCAATAAGAAGAATTCACCGGAAGTACACATTTTGAGTTTCCATGAAATACATTTTCAGAAAAATCTAATGTGTTGCATTCACATACCTTTCTTACTCACTACTCTTACAAAAGGGTATTCTTCTATTCATTTCTTGTTAATCGAGGTAGCCTTTCATTATACATTTCGATGTAGATAAAAGTTCAAATTTATAATAAAGAATGTCTCGGAAATGGTTAACGCCATAAAAATATTTATTTAACAAAACTTGTACGTTTTAACGAGATCTACATTTTTTGTGAAGTAAGAATTTGTCTACCTCTTACGCTTCAGCGTTATACGAAAGTCATTCAGATAGAAATGGACTTCACAGGCTACTCCCAGAGAATTCAGGATATACATTTAATTTGTCATGCCAGTATCTTAACATATAGTACCCTAAAATCGTTAGTTATTTATGAGAAAATAAAGGAATGTTTGTAATGGGGGGATTTTTTTGAAAATCTTCGTGTAACAAGCTACTAAACTTAAATGGCAGTTTAATATTTAACCGATTTTTAGAACAAGCAAACACACACACACACACACACACACACACACACACACACACACACACACACAGTCCTTATTCTAACTTTTTTTATTCAGGGAACCTCCAAACCTATATTTTCGGTAAAATCTCAGTATCAAATTTTTGGGTTCAATGCAAAATTCCCTCTACTTACTATGTGTAAGTAGGAGAGAAAGGAAACTCTGTGTGTGTGTGTGCGTGAAGAGCTTAGCTCAAAAACGAAAATTTGGACATATGTAAACGAATTGATATTTAAATCCAGCATGTTTCACGAAATTCTCACGAAATACAGATAAGCCTTTTCATGGCAAAGCTGTCGTTATTTTCTCAAAGAAAGCTCTAATAATTTGTATTAAAATACTACATTTTGAGAATCTTGAATTTATATCAAGTAAATCTATAACTTATGGTTTCTGTAAATAGCCTGTGAGGTGCTGTTCTTATCCTTGAGTGTTGTATAATTTTCTATAACTGGAAGGCATGAATCTCTTAATTTATGTCAACTGAATATTTTCATAGAGTTAGCTGTTTCCTAAATATTCTGTGTTGTATGTTCGCATTTTCCTAAGCATATATACTCACCTGATGGAACTGTTTAAAAGTTTGTGATTCTTATTTTTACTTCCTCCACTGATTACCTATGGTAACAGAAGTATCTGTATATCACCACAAATAGAAGATTTGAGAAGTTCTGTATATAAAACAATTTTTAGGAAAAATCCCACGCGGGAGTATACATCGTGATTCAGGAAGTAAAATAAAACTTCATGGTTCAATCCAGGATCTTTGAAGGATGCAAAATGAAGGTTTTCAGTAATTGGATTCCGCCGAGGCAAGGGAATATTTGTTTCACTAGAATAATTTTCTACCCTCTGCAGAGTCTAGAAGTATGAATGCGAGTGTGCTTCATGGCAAGCACAATGAAAACTAACATTAAGATCTGCAGTTCAAAGAGCTGTAGCACCATCAGTGGTTTCTCGGGTCAAAGTCCACGATATGACCGTAGCAGTTAAACGGGGTATACAAATGAAACAAAAGTCTAATGTGATACATTCACATGACTGTCTCTACCCTTTATGGTTTATTAGTGCGTATACAAGTTATTCTTACTAAAGCTTACTTGTCTATCAACTATATTTTAATCCAGATAAACCTTTGCAGTATTAGCTATATTACACATTTCGTTATGGATACAGAGAACAGCGATAGTCGAATGTTTAACTGGACGCTATACACTGGCCTTAAAATTCCATACTGTTTCCATGCAATCGCGAGAAACAAATGAAAATCCATGGGGCTTAAAAAGAATGACAAAGTATTGAACAAAACCTACCATTGATAACGAATATCTCGGAAATGGCTGACGCAATAAAAACGTTATTTGAAATAAATTGTGTTTTAAAAAGATCTACATGTTTTCTGTGATACGTTTTCGTCTATCGCTTAGCGTTTACCAGTTATACAAGATTATAAGAAACTCCTTCAGAATAAAAGGGGCTTCACAGGCTATTCCCAGAAATTCAAAACATTCATTTTATTTGTCATGTAAATACCCTTAATATATGGTATTTTTATCGAAATCTTTACAGCTATTTTTTTAGAAAATAAAACATTTTGAAACATGTTCAATATAGTAATGGATAGTTTGCCGTGAAGGGATATTCCTTAAAATCTTCGTGGCGCATCTTTGGAAGGTACTGAATATAAATAGTAAGTTTGGCATTTAACCGACGTTTCGTTTTTGAGTTATGCTGTTAAAAGAAAGACACACACCCGTGCTCACGGACCTTTTTTCTAAAACTGCTTTTTTTATTCAGAGCTCTCAAAGCATGTATTTCCGGTGAAATCTCGGTAATGAATATTTGGGTGGAATGAAATACCTTACCTATCTACTAGGGTGTGGTAGAGAAAGTAACAGTCACTGTCACTAGACAGGCATACATACCGTCCGTCCGTCCATCCATCCCTCCATCAATCCATCCGTCCATCCAACCATCCATCCAGCAGCTGAGGAAAATAATCTGACATAAACTGTTACTGTTTTGAACTAATTTTTTGTTTTTGTATAAATGTTATGCTTTGTTCTGTTCTTTGTGTTATTTGTACTGTATACACTGCCGTTTATGAAAATTGCAACACCAAGAAAGAATTTCCCGAATAACTCCAAACGTGGTGCAAGTGTAGAAGAGTGTTCATGCAATAAGTGATTAGGTTTACAGAGAGATGGGGTACTCGTAGGCCGGGCAGAACCCTCTCGTGTCGGTCCGACAAGGTCAGTGCGCCCAGTGTAGTCAGTGCAGAGCTGTCAAACAAGATGAAAACAATAAAGTGAGTGCCAGTATACCTCGTCGACGTCAAAGGGAGCCATATCGGCATGTGAGTGAGTACGAACGGGGCAGAATGATCGGTCTCCGGGAAGCGGGTTTGTTATACCGTGACATTTCGGCTCGTACAGGGCATGCTGCTACGACAGTGATGCGTGTGTGGAAGCAGTGGATAGATGAAGGTCGTACACAGCGAAGAGCGGGTACTGGACCAGGGAACACGACCACAGCACGGGATGACCGTCATCTTTTCCGCATGGCCATAACGGACCGTACAGTTTCATCCACAGTGTTGGCTCGACGCTGGAGCACTGCAACAGGTGTGAACTTGTCTGCATCAACGGTTCGTCGCCATCTGTAGCAGGTTGGACTGGTTGCCAACATGCCATTACGTCGGCTTCCATTGTCCGGAAACCACAAGCTCCTCCGACTGCAATGGGCACGTGAACACCGTCACTGGCGTGCTGAGTGGCAAAATGTAGTCTTTTTGGACGAGTCCTACACTGATGGCCACATACGTGTCAGGCGGTACCGTGGTGAGCGCAACCTGGAGGGCTGCATTGTTGAGCGGACAAACACCAGGTGTGACGTTTTGGGACGCCATTGGTTACAACCGATCTCGCCTCCTACGAATTGAGGGCACTTTGAACAGAAACCGGTACCTAACGGTGGTTGTAGAGCCTGAGGTACTCCCCCTGCTTCAGGCATCTCCATAGACCACATTTCAACAGGACAATACCCGGCCACATATTGCGAGGAATGTACAAGCCTTCTTCGAAGAGCGACGGGTACCATTGCTTCCCTGGCATGCACGTTCGCCCATCGGACATGTCTGGGATATGGTTGGTCGGCACCTGGTGCCTCACGGTCCTCCAGTAATCAGTGTCACGGATTTGTGATCTCGAATACAAACTGCGTGGAGGGAAATCCCTCAGGAACTTATTCAGAACCTTTTTGATTCAATGTCACGGCGTATAGCAGCTCTAATTGCAGCGCATGGAGGCCACACCAAATACTGAATATTAGAGCTCAAAGGTCACGTATAGATTTGAAAAGTTTATCATTTGTTACTTGTCATGTACCTAACCTCTGGTATTAAATTCATTGAATTCATGCGTTTCCTTCTTGGTGTTGCAATTTTCACAAACGGCAGTGTATTATTACTGGTGGGGATTAATGAAGTATCCTTCTTCAGGAGTATTCAATATTCTAAAAATAATAGTTGTCGTACGCAGCCTACATTCTGTAGGTAAGGGGTTGAAAAAAAAGTATAGGTTTGCTCTCTTTGAAGTCATCGGTAGTTCACTTGTATAGAAAGCATAGATGTCTACATGTTTGTGCAGATTGGCCAAATGTTGCAAATCAAATTTACACATAAGGGGTACAACTTATGTGTAGGGTAGTGATTTTAAGTTGTGAGATATGCTATTTTTTTCGCCAAGTCCTATAGTTGAAATACACAGAGTGTGCCCAGATTGGCCAAACAATACAGTTTTTACTTTCTCCACTACGTATAGTAAGTAGGGGAAGTATAGTATTCCAACCAAAAATTAAATACCGAGATTTCACCAGAAAGGCTGATTTTTGGGCGCCCTAAATCCAAATAAAGCAGTTTTGGAAATATGTCTGTGTTCTGTCTGTGCACAGTATAACTAAAAAACGAAAGGTCGAATAAATAGCAAAGCATGTATTTGAGTTTAGTATCTTCCAAGGATGCGACGCACGCAGATTTTCAAGAAAATCCCCATCACCCGCTCTATCCTTTACATGGATTTTTTTTTGGAAAATCTACCATATATTAAAGATGTTACATGAAAAATAAAATGTATAACTTGAATTTTCTGGGAATAACCCACCAAGTCTTCTTCATTTGGAAGGAATTTTGTATAAACATTTATAACTTATAAACGTTAATTGATAGACGAAAACGTACCCACAAACAAGTGTAGATCTCTTTAAAACTCAATTTACTTATAATAAGCTTTTTTGTGGCCTAATTCATTTCTGAGATATCCGTTATTAAAGCGTCGAATTGTTCAGTACTTGCTATTCTTATAAAATCTCATGGATTTTCAGTTGTTTTCGTGATTGCCTGGAAACAGTATGGAATTTTAAGGCCAGCATGTTGGGTCTGGTTCTTAAACCTTTGACTGTTGGTGTTCTCTTTGTATTTATAACAAAATGTATAATGTAGCTATTCTTGCAAAGGTATATTTGGATTAAGCGTAGTAGATAGAAAAATAAGCTTTAGTAGTAATAGTTTTTATACTCGCTAATAAAAATAGAGGATAGAAAAGTCATATGAATTTATCACGTCAGATTTTTACTTTCTCTACTACGTATGGTAAGTAGAGGAATTACTGCATTCCACCCAAAAATTCGATACCGAGATCTCACCGGAAATACAAGTTTAGAGGTGCCTTGAATCCAAATAAAGCATTTTTTGAAAAATGTCCGTGTGTGTGTGTGTGTGTGTGTGTGTGTGTCTGCTGTTTGTGAACAGCATAACTCAAAAACGAAAAGTCGGATGGATACCAAATTTGGTATTTGAGTTTAGTATCTTCCAAGGATACGATACGAAGCTTCTAAAGAAAATCCCTCCACCACAGACAACCCTTTACATAGAACATTTTTGGAAAATTTTGCTTTTCTCAAAAATGGCTATAAAGATTTTGATTAAAATATTATATGTTTAAGATATTTTCATGGCAAATGAAACGTATACCTTGAATTTTCTGGGAAGGTCCCAAAAGTCCTCTTCATTCTGAATGACTTTCACATAACTGGTAAACCGTAAAACATAGACAACATGTTACTACACAAAAAATGCAGATCTCGTTAAAACACACAATTTGTGTCATATACATCTTTTTATGTAATTTCCGAGATTTTTCTTGTTATTTGTTTGAGTTTTCCAATACCTATACATTTTCTCTATTGGGAATTCGTTTTTAGTTTTTTTTTTATGTTCTGGACATTCAAAGAGAACGGAATGCTCCACATAGCAAACAGCTCTTAAAAGATTTGACTATCCCTTAAAGTCTACTATATTCCCCTTGAATCTAAAGGAAAATTAGCAATAAGATAATTTCTGCAAATGTTTACCTCGATTAACATGAAATAGGTGGAGAATAAGCATTTCTAAAAACAGTTTGTACAAGAATAGAGAAAGCCATGTGAGTGCAACACATTGTATTTTTAGAAAAAATGTGTTTTGTGTGTGTGAACAGGATAACTAAAAAATTTGATGTGTTACACTCACATGAGTTTCTCTACTCTTGTACAAAATATTTTTACAAACGCTTATTCTCCATATGCTTCATGTTACTCGACATATCGAGATGATAATCTTATTGCTAATTTTCTTGTAGGTGCAAGGGGAATATGCTAGGCTTTAAGCGATAGTCAAATATTTTAAGAGCTATTTGCTATGTGAGGCATTCCATTCTCTTTGCATTACCAGGACAAAAAAAATGAATAACGAATTTGAAAAAAAGTATTGGAAAATTTAAGGGAATAACAGGTAATATCTCCAAAATGGTTCACTCAACAAAAAATGGCTTTTCGTTTCTGAGTTATGCTGTTCACAGACAGACACACATACAGACACACAAATGGACATGTTTCCAAAAATGATTTTTTTGGATTCAGGAGGTCTCAAAACACATATTTCCGGTGAAATCTCGGTATCGAATTTTTGGGTGGAATACAATACTTCCCCTACTTATTATACGTAGTAGAGAAAGTAAAAATGAATAGTCGGGTTAATACCAAACTTAGTATTAAGGTTCAATACCTTACAAAGATGCGACACGAAGATTTTCAAGGAAATCCCCCTACCCAAAACTACCGTCTACAAGGAACGTGTTTCGAATTTTTTTATCTTATAAAAAAAGAACTTAACAATTTTGATTAAAATACCATATATTAAAGATATTTACATGACAAATAAAATGTGTAAATTGAATTTTCTGAGAATAGCCTCTCAAGTCCTCTTCATTTGGAAGTAATTTTGTATAATTTTGTTTAACTGATAAAAAACAAACGATAGACGAAAACGTGCTACACAAAAAACACAAAACACAGCTTACTTCAAATACGCTTTTTGTGGCATAAGCCATTTCTGAAGCACCCGTCGTTAAAGATATATCCGTTATTATTTACATTTTTGGTGAATTTTAAGGTCGGCATATAGTGTGCAATTCTTAAAGTTTGATTATCACTATTCCCTTTGTATGCATAACGAAATAAATAATGCAGCCATTTTTCTCAAAGTTTTATTGGGATTAAGGTGTAGTAGATAGAAATATAAGCTTTCGTAAGAGTAGTTTGTATACCCACTAATAAACGAGGGTAAAGAAAATTATGTGAATGTAAATTTTTAAAGTTTTGATAAAGGCATTCTCGGATTTAATTTTAGATTATATACGTTTAACGTGAGACAGTAATAGTTTAATAAGTGGGCCTGCACTCAGGATCTATCTTGTACTACAACTATTTTGTGTCTAGCATTAAACTTTTATTACAACTTCAATAAGCGCTGTTACAAAGAAGTTACGATAAATTTTTCTGTGATGCTAAAAGTGCACATTCCATAAAGTTTCAGCATAAATATTATTGTTTTTCCATAATTTTCCGCCCAAATGTATATTATTTCAATAAAAAACAATGACGTTTAAAAATAATGGTTTGAATAAGAAAATATTTATAATTTGTTTACAGAATTGTTAGAAAGGTTAGGATTTTATCGGATGAGTAATTTTTAGGTACGTAGGTTGCGGAGCACCTATTAGTTTTGTTTTGTCCGTCCGTACGCATAAAACAATTCGACAACAATGGCAAGTACGAAGTCGACATTTTATATACAAGTCTGAAGAAAATTCATTTACACATTATCTCAAATTTGTTTGCAATCGGTATAAAATTAAAAGCGAGGGTTGGCGAAACTCCCTTCCATCACCGAGTCACAACAAAGTAATGGCCACCTCTGTGGTGTGGGGTTAGCGTGTCTGCCTCACATTCAAGAGGTCCCGATTTCGAATCTCGGTTGGGGTGAGTTACCCGGATAAGCCTTTTTCCAGATGTTTCCCTTATCCTGAACAGAGAATGTAAGGTAACTTTAAGCTCTATAGTCTCCGGTCTCATTTGAGCATCGTTTCAACCATATCATTCAACGTCAGATATGACCTAAGCCGTTAAAGGACATTAGATATACAATCTGATGTGTTACACTTTCTCTACTCTTGTACAAAACTATTTTTAGAAACGCTTATTCTCCATATGCTTCATGTTAATCGAGATGTTAATCTTATTGCTAATTTTCTTGTAGGTGCAAGGGGAATTGGTAGGTTTTAAGCGATAGTCAAATGTTTAAGAGCTGGTTTCTATTGATGCAGTAATTTGTATCACAAATTACTTAAATGTAAATAATGATTGTAATATGAATATGCATTTTTATGTGACATTGATTTCAGATGTTTATTGATTGTAAATATTGTTGAGAAGTAAGTTTATACGGCCTTACTGAAACTGTCAATAATAGCGCGCAATAATGCAGAGAGGGGGGTGAGCTGTTTATCATTATTGGAAACGAGGAAGTTACGTAATGTTGGCGCGTTTTCGGTAGAAACTTCTGGAATATTTTCTCCCTAAAGCATATGTATTCATAATTTTCATTGGATATTATAATAGACGCTAATGTTGGCGCGTTTTATTAGCCAATTGCAGTTCAGTTATAATCTTTAGGCGTATCTGGATGAAGGCGTATAAATAGGATAGGTTAGAGGTAGCTTGCGCGCAGTTCATCAAAAATCTGTGTACACTACACGTCGTCTTCAGTCAGTCAGTTCGTCGAAAGTATTAGTTCGTCATACATCGGATATAGATTCACAAGTTACGCATAGCAGAATTATGAAAGATCTAAAATATGGTAAAGTTAATTATACAAAAGGTTGAAGTACATTGATTAAAAGTGATCAGTAAGAAGTTATTATAACAGTTTCAGTTTGGCGAGTATCTAGATCAATATGTAAAAGTGATAGTTAACGTGTTCGACAATAAAAATTATAAAACAAATTTCTTCATCAGTGTTCTTTTTGGATAAAAGATTCCTTTCCGTTTACACAACCCTGATCAAGACACATGTTCGACCCAAGATAAGATAATAGCTAGCCGGAGGACAGTAAACAAAACTTAAAATTCTTTCAAACACTGATAATAGGTACCACAAATTGCTAACACTAGATGGAGCTACAAACCGAACAAATGAATGACGTCACAAGATGGCTTCAACACACGTGATGTAAACAAACATTTGTAAGTAATACCGTTACAAATTGGCTACCACAACGTGGGGCTACAATTATGTTAAATATAACATTTGTACCGTCGCAAATGGGCGCACAACGTGGGGCTACAATAATGTTAAATAAAAAGAACATTAATACTGTCGCAAATTGGCACCCAGAACGTGGGGCAGAGTAACCAGGAAAGGAACACGATGACCAGGAAAGGATCAGAATAACCAGGACGGGGCAGAATTAACCAGGAAGAAGTGAGATGACCAAAGGGGCGAATGGAGAAGTGAACTGAACTACAAGACGCAGATTCCAGAAACAACAAAAGGAACGACAGACTACGCGGATAAGTGGACACAAAAACATCGAGACAACGTAGATTCATCATAACACAACGCAGAAGCGACATACAAATCTAGGAGAGAGGGGCAGGAAGCTGGACATCAAAGTAACAGCAACAGACAGCATCACAAAGGTCAGAGTATCGTAATTTTTTTTTTTAGAAAACAAAATTGTAACCTTCAAATGTACTTAAGGAGTGGTAGGATAAAGAAAACAATGGCTACTAATAATGCAGAAGAAATAATTATGGAGGGAGATAATGTAACAGTTAGCTGTAATTCAATACAGGTTACAGAAAATAGCCCAAACTTTTTAGGATTTGAGGGTGAAAATGTTAGTGCGGAAAGTGAGAATAGAATAGCAGGAAATGTTAATTTTGATGCTAGTATGATGATGGAAATGCTGAAAGATATTGTTAAGAGTATGAGGGAAGATAATGGTAAGACTAATGAGAAATTAGAAAAACTAGATCAGAATAATAGAGAATTAAGGGAAGATATGCAAAAGAATAATGAGAAATTAGAAAAATTAACTCAGAGTAATGAGAAATTAAGGGAAGATATGCAAAAGAATAATAGGGAATTAAGAGAAGATATTGATAGGAGTTTAGAACAAAAACTAGATCAGAATAAGAGAGAATTAAGGGAAGATATTGGTAAGAGCTTAGAACAAAACAGGGAAGAAATTGAAAAGAAATTCATGGAGCTAGATAATAGTATGATGAGAATGAGAAATGAAAATCAGGAAATGATAGCAAATGAAATAGGTGAAGTTTCAAAGAAAATGTTAGACATGAGCAGGGAAATAGGTAACAAAGAAAGTGAGGTTAATACTAAAAGTGAGGTTAATGTAGAATGCACAGAGTTAGGAAATCAAGTGAGTAGTATTTCAAGTGAGATAAGAGAGATAAAAGAGGTTATGAATGTAGATGTGAATCAGGCGCAAGTTAATTTCAGAGGGGAGATATCAGAAATTCAGAAAGAATCAGAAATGCAAAGAAACAAATTGTACGAAGAAGTTAAAGTTTTGCCTGTAAATAATCAAAAGCTAACTTCTGAAATTAACAAGTACCAAGCTTTTCAAATTGAAAACTCCAGTCCAGTACAGTTTCGTACAGATTTGTAAGAGTACTCTCAAATTAAAGAGATAGTAGAAGAATTGAAAATGACAGTTGTTAAAGGATTTGTTGTTCAAGAAACTTTAGATTGTTTTCAAATGTTATCAGGGGACGAAATTTCATATGAATACAAGAGGTTATTCATTAACAAAAATTTGAAGGTTAGGATACGGCTACGAGTAATGTATAGCCACACACAATTTGATCCAGGAGGGTAAATAGCAATGAGATGTAAAGTAAATGCTGGATAGTTAAAGATGACTTGCAGAGCAATGTATTGGAACGTAAGAGGGTTAATTATTTATATGTCATTTGAAAAGAGAAATAAATTAAAAAAAAAGAGAAATGTTTAAAAAAAATTAAATTTTTAGTAACTGTAACATTTGAAAATTAAGAATACAAAGATTGAAACTTAATATGATATTAAATTAAAAGCACGTAAATACAATTCCAAGAGTATTGTTAAAATAAAGTACAAAATAACAAAAATGGGTAAAAATAATTAAAAACAAATACTTATGTAGCAAACAGAAAATGTGAAACAGTGACTAGATTTAAGAGATGAAAATATATTTGTGTAGAGGGTGAATATTTTGGTAAAAATGTTAAACAATTACAAAAATCTTAAATGTATAAATTTTTGTCAACAACTTAAGAAAGTAAACAATTTGGTAACAGTAATTAAATAATTTAGGGTACAGTATTTGCTATAAAAAAATTTTGTGATGTCAGATTAATATCTAAATTAATTAAACCAGAGCCAGTAAGTAGTGGCGAGATAAAAAAAAAATATGTCGTGTGTTAAATGCGTGTGAAGTGTTAAGTGAACGTGATAGCGTGTGTTCCAAGATTTAGGAGACTAAAAACCCAATTATAAAATTTCCAAACAAGTTGTAAATGTTTATAATTATGTTTCTAGTGGGGCATATGATGCAGTAATTTGTATCACAAATTACTTAAATGTAAATAATGATTGTAATATGAATATGCATTTTTATGTGACATTGATTTCAGATGTTTATTGATTGTAAATATTGTTGAGAAGTAAGTTTATACGGCCTTACTGAAACTGTCAATAATAGCGCGCAATAATGCAGAGAGGGGGGTGAGCTGTTTATCATTATTGGAAACGAGGAAGTTACGTAATGTTGGCGCGTTTTCGGTAGAAACTTCTGGAATATTTTCTCCCTAAAGCATATGTATTCATAATTTTCATTGGATATTATAATAGACGCTAATGTTGGCGCGTTTTATTAGCCAATTGCAGTTCAGTTATAATCTTTAGGCGTATCTGGATGAAGGCGTATAAATAGGGTAGGTTAGAGGTAGCTTGCGCGCAGTTCATCAAAAATCTGTGTACACTACACGTCGTCTTCAGTCAGTCAGTTCGTCGAAAGTATTAGTTCGTCATACATCGGATATAGATTCACAAGTTACGCGTAGCAGAATTATGAAAGATCTAAAATATGGTAAAGTTAATTATACAAAAGGTTGAAGTACATTGATTAAAAGTGATCAGTAAGAAGTTATTATAACAGTTTCAGTTTGGCGAGTATCTAGATCAATATGTAAAAGTGATAGTTAACGTGTTCGACAATAAAAATTATAAAACAAATTTCTTCATCAGTGTTCTTTTTGGATAAAAGATTCCTTTCCGTTTACACAACCCTGATCAAGACACATGTTCGACCCAAGATAAGATAATAGCTAGCCGGAGGACAGTAAACAAAACTTAAAATTCTTTCAAACACTGATAATAGGTACCACAAATTGCTAACACTAGATGGAGCTACAAACCGAACAAATGAATGACGTCACAAGATGGCTTCAACACACGTGATGTAAACAAACATTTGTAAGTAATACCGTTACAAATTGGCTACCACAACGTGGGGCTACAACAACAAAATAAACATACACAAAAATGTTAAATATAAATAACATTAAACCGTCGCACTATGTGGAGTATTCTATTCTCTTTACATTACCAGGACAGAACAAAAAAACAAAAAAACAGAATAACGAATTCTCACTTGAGAAAAAGTATAAATATTGGAAAATTCAAGGGAATAACAAGCAATATCTCGAAAACGGTTCACTCAACAAAAACAATGTATATGACATAAATTGTGTATTTTAACGCGATCTACATTTTTTGTGCAGTAAAATTTTGTCTATCTCTTACGGTTTACCAGTTATGCAAAAGTCGCTCACAATGAAGAATACTTTTGGAGACATTCCCAGAAAATTCGAGACATAAACATCATGTCATGAAAATATCTTAAATATATGTTATTTTAATCAAAAACGTTAGAGCCATTTTTGAGAAAATTAAAATTTTCGAAAAATGTTCCATGTAAGGGGTAATCTGGGGTGGGGGGATTTTCTTGAAAACCTGTGTGTCGCATCTCTGGAAGATACTGAACCTAAATACCAAGTTTGGTGTTTATCCGACTGTTCGTTTCTGAGTTATGCTGTTCACAAACAGACACACACACACTCACACACAAACACACACACGGACATGTTTCCAAAAATGCTTTTTATGCATTCAGTGCATCTCAAAACATGTATTTCCTGTGAAATATTGGTATCGAATTTTTGGGTGGAATGCAATACTTCCCTTACTTACTATACGTAGTAGAGAAAGTAAAAAAGAAATGCAATACGCTACACCACTCAGCAGCAAGTGAAAACTGAAAACCAAACCACTTCTGGTTTAATGGCGAACCAGGCACGTGAAGGGTTGAGATTTTATTCGCCAGAATTTGAGTGACATTTATGCACACAAAATAAATATCAAATTTGCTTGAAATGTATAGACAATTAAGGATAGTTTATATGGAGAGTTTTGTTCATATTTTCAATGTTCGTTTTGGGCATAGCATTGCATGCATTAACTTACAATTTTATACACAACAGTTCCAAAAGGTTTCTCTACAGATTTTAGATTTGGTTGAAATCGGCACAAAATTAAGGGTAGTTTAGATGAAGAGCCTCCTACAAACTTTCAATTTTTGGGCGAGCCATTGAATGTAGATATCAAGTTAAAGCTTTACATACAACAGTTAAAAAAATAGAGCGCACATTTCAAATTTGTTTGAAATCGGTACAAAAATAAAGGTAGTTTTTAGAATTGAGTTTGCAGTTATGTGGGAGTATATTTTTTCTGCCACTGATACTCTTCAGCGTCGGCAGGTTGGCAGTGCAATCTCAGCTGTGACGTATCCAGCTTCCTCCTCTCCTGCCTAGCGGCCGAGTTCTTTTCCTTTCTTCTGGGGGGGGGCACATCTGCCGCCCCTGTGACTATCATCCTCGAAGGCTATATCGTCTCCCCAAGCACAGGCTGTTAAACTAAGCATTCAAGGCTAAAGGAGACGGAGTGTTGTGTTCGTCAGAAGTATGAATAGTTAGAAGCATGTCCATCTGAAACCAGGTCGTGCGTGGGAACAGGAGGTTTCGCTGCAGGGTTTCAGTTGTGACGTCGAGGGCAAGGAGAAAGAAGGACGGGATCTTGGGAGGATTCTGGGATACATGAGAGGTTGCTCAGGCTTCACGAGCCTCTCGAAGATATCGGCAAGCCACTCAGAGTTTGGCGCGAATGAGCGGGAGATAGACGCCGATGTAGTGATGACAGCGGTTTCTGGGGAAGGGGAGACGCGGGCCTGATTCCCAATAGACCTTGGAAGCTGAGGGTAACGCCTTGTAAGGGGGCTCCGATCAGTCTCTCCAGTGGACTCAGATACTCTGGGCAGCCTCTAAACCGATCTCCGGTCCTACCATCCTGCATAAAGCACAGGTTCTTCGCTCTAAGGCTACCTTACGGGCGCGGGAGTAATGATTTCGCATTCATTTTGAACACACGGGATGCGGCACAGAACAACTATGAAAGTTATGGCCAAGTCTTTGGCACTTGCTGAAGTGGAGAACTGTCGTGATTTGTTGTATTACTTCCTTGTTTTACAAGGTGGGGATCTCAATGGGGTATATAGGAAGGAGGAGCATATGCGGAGTGCATCCATGCTCTGAAGTTTCCCCTCAATCTCCATGGAAGTGTCGTCCACGTAGAAGAGTTTGATCACACCCTGTATGTTCGGTCTTCTCTCTCCATGGTGGTCAGCGAGAATGGAAACTCCTTGGCATGGAGAAAGGCGCAGAAGCTCCTGTAGTCAGCAGCCCAAAGTAAAGCCTACCATGGTATCATAAAAGACAGGGCACACTACACGAGTAATGCTCGGGGTAGGATATAAGTAGGAGGCTTGAACTCCCTGCTGGCGGAATCAGTGCTCTAGGAGTCCGGGCAGAGAAGGATGAAGAAGGTTGAGTTTAATCTGGGTTAAGGCATTGAAAACTGGCTTCGAAAAGCTTGTGTCACGTCCCCAAAAATACTTGGAAAAACATATTGACTATGTAGAAAAGTAACAGAAGGATTGTACCATATAAATAAAATTAATTCAACATGATCAAGTGTGTGTAATGTTTCTTTATAAAATAGGACGCCCCTCCTATAACTTTTATGACGGTAAACTATAAGAGATAAATAGTACACAAAAAGTAGGCGTTTTTAAAATATACGAATTATTTCCTATAAACCTTTTTATAGCATTAGCCATTTCCGAGTTATCCGTTATAATTATTCGTTTGAATTCTTCAACGCAGGTCAGTTATTTTATGTGTTGTCGGTGTTCAGTTGTTTCTCGCAGTTGTTTCAGTCATTAGAAGTATATTTAGTGACTAGCTTTTAAATATCTGACTATAGATTCTGTTTTCTGTATCCCTCTTGTACCTACAACGAAATGTGCAATGAAACTATATTTGCAAAGTTTGATTTCGGTTAATATGAATGATGAAGAAGATAGAAAAACAAGCTTTCATTGGAATAGTTCGTAGTACATCATGTGAATGTAACGCATCAGATTTTCTCAGTCACAGATTGAATGCGTGTGTTTAATTGAATATGTCTCTTATCTAAAAGCTGTTTAGTTTCATCTGGATATCTTCTGATTCATTATAACGTTATACTCCGCTTAGTAATATTAATTCATTTATGGATGCAGCATTATTTCATAAATTATTGTTTTTGCTGTTCTGAGGGGGAAAAGCCGTTATTTCATTAGCAAATTGAATTATCTAGACTACTTTTTTACCTTTTCTTCTCAGGTTTCTGCAGCTAGCCCAAGACGTTGGCATAATTTCAGAAAATGTTTACAGACTTTCTAAAGGGCAAGTAAAAATAATAATTGCAATAAGTATTTATGGAATTTTAATTCATTAAATTACAATTTTAAATTGCGGAGAAAATCGTTCTATTTATTTTAAAGGAGGAAGAGAATACTAAAATTAATGCTGTATTTAATCACTCTCAAAGTATCTACCCTGCACTACCCTCAATCTGAAGCTTTTAAGTTCTCAAAATATTACAATTATATCTGTTTATATGGTGAAGGCTTTGGGTAATTCATAACTAAAGAAACTTTAACAATAATTGATTTTTCAAGATATTTCCTGTCATAGAACTCTTTTAAATGTGCTGGCGAATCGGTATTTGCGTGATTGTTATTCGGAAATCCCTACATAATTAGTATTATGTTGATATATTTTATACACCTAACGAAACTCATAACATAGTGAATGAAATTAATGAGTTAATCGAGTTAAAATAATATAGGAGGATATTATCGGACAGTAAAAACTTAGATATTTTCGATTTTTAACAAAGCCATTTTATTTACGAAAAAATGTAAGTGTATTACAAAAAGTAAACAAAAACTCAACAAAATAGTTATTAAACAAATGAAAATAACTGTGTGTAAGGACTCCGCTCGCTCGTCCGTTCACCCGACCCAGGGACCATATCCTGTTGACCATCTTCCATTTTCTTGTCCTTTAATATCCCCCG
The DNA here is from genome assembly GCA_030765065.1 of Deroplatys truncata. Taxonomy (NCBI): domain Eukaryota; kingdom Metazoa; phylum Arthropoda; class Insecta; order Mantodea; family Mantidae; genus Deroplatys; species Deroplatys truncata. The sequence goes on from CM060983.1 coordinate 163,157,198, forward strand.
CATGGTCTAAAAATAAAAAGCACATGCCATAATTTACAGCTTTTATTTTCACTGAGGATCATTTCAGTACACTGTTTTACAGCACTGTACAGCGGAAAACATATATCTTCAGTTTATTTACAAATAGCTTGTATATTGAAAATAAAATATATTAATTAACATTTCTAGCATTCTTCACAAATAAATAAAATCATAAAATATAGTAAATACGTCATTATGTATGACTAAGTACGTAGCAGATTCTAAGTTTATACATTTGTAGTCCCTAAAACATCTGAACGATCTACAACATACACAAAACAATAAACAGATATATAAATTAATAATATAAGATTATGTAAGTAAACGAGTGTTAGCTTTGTGAATGATTGAGATGGAAAATAAGTTATATGACAAATAAATAATATGATTATTAGAGTTAGTAACAAATAGAACAAACAACTTAATGGCACATCATGTATGCTTTCAACACAAACTCAAACTGAGCGTATTTCGCGTTTGGTATTTGGGCGAGGAATTTGTGTTTCCACAGACCTGAAGCTGTGAGTAGGAATGTGAACATGTTTTCCCAAGTGGTGGGGGTGATGATGCTGGTAAGCGTGAGGCAGAGACTCTAAAGGATTATGTGTGATTATATTGATCGGAGCTGTGGGTACAAAAGGATTTATTGGGATCTCATGATGCCAGGGTTTCACATGGGTGGCAGCACCAAGTGACATAATATTGGACTTGGACTCATCCTTGAATGTTTTCGTTTCTTCTTTGTGCTTTTGGCTAAAAAACTTTTGACCATGATGATTATAGAGCGTAGAAGATCCCTGCGATACATGTGGGTTCATTTTTGAAATTTCTATTTGTTGAGAATTGTCATAAGAACTGACTTGTTCATGCAGCTTCTGTTCCTTCTGCAGAGCCTGCGCCTCATGAACTATCTCTGCTCCTTGAATAAGTGCTTTATGATGAGTTTCTTCTAGTTGATGTTCTTTATTGAGCTTCTCCTGGAGGTTTTGAATATGTGTGACTTCTTCCATAAGTTTATGGGCGTTACTCAATTGTTCGTGCTCCTTGTGTTTATTGGATAAAAGATAAAGTTTATCTACGTTTGCTTGCAAGTTGTGTAGGTTTTGGTGACCTTGGTGGTTATTGAGTACAGCCGTAGCCAAATTTTTATTATGATCTTTGCTAAGCAGTTCTTGTTTGTTGTAATAATCCTTCAGATTACTGTACTCTTTTGTAGCTTCCTGAAAGTGTTGCTGCTGAAACTCCTGCAGATGTTGCTTGTTTTCTATTGCTGGAAATCTGTTTAAAATTGATATTGTTTTTCCACCTTCTTGTAATTCCTGAAGGTTTTTATTGAACACTTTTGTGGATTCACCAATCTCGTGATGTGGAAGTTGCAACAGTGTTTCATATGGCCGAAGAGGTTCAGGCTCAATAGTTTGTACCACTTGCTGATGCTCATATTGCGTACCATGCTTCTGCTGATATTCTTTCTGTAACTGTTTCATTATTTCTATGTGTTGTTGTCTCTGATGGGCAGCCTCAGCAAAGTTATGTTTTTCTCCACCTGTGCTTTGGATAATACTGAAACTTCCGTCATGCTCATGAAGCTTGCTGAGCTGGTTATTGTTTGCTCCTAGAATGGTTTCTGTATTCATTGTTAACTGAGGTGTTTCACCAGCTCCTATTAGCATTATTTCCCTCAAAGCAGTGTCAGAGTTTGGAGATGCTTCAAAGTGATCACTGCTTCTAAATGCTGAAACAGCGTTCTCAGTAGCAGCGTCTGTGGTTTCCGTTAAGGTTTGATTCTGCACTTCAGCACCGATAGAATCTGTAGTTGATGCTACGCCAGAATGTTCAACAAAGTATTCTTTTGGTTTAGCAGGTATAGTTGCAGCAACATATTCTCCTTCGTGGGAACTTCTTTCCTCAGGTTTGGTTTCGGCACTCCTAAATCCGACAATGTTGTCTTGTACATTATTTTGTTTCAAGTCACCGCTGCTAATTGCTTGTTTAGTAAGGGAAAAAGTTTCTTGTTGAGGCATATACCTATATCGTTCGTAATAATTGCCATTTGATGGAATATGGGAATGACTCGTTTTATAACGAATATAATCCTCATCCATCGCTTCTTCAATTTTGGTTTGTGTGCTGTCACTATGGAGATCACGGTCTATAGAACCACTATGGTTGGGATTATCATAATGGCCTATTTTGCTCTCTTCTGGTATATAAAAATGTTGTGTTTTGTAGATTTCTGGGTAATAATGCTTAACATGAGAATGGTGATGGTGATGTACTCCGGTATGGGGTTGTATTCCCTCATACACCATATTAGCATGGGCATAGGCAGCACCTGAGCTTTGGGAATGGTGCGGATGATTTACCTCTGTCTTTACAGCTATGTCACCATGTTTATTTTTAATTATGTCTACCTCAAGTTCATTTCCTGAATCATATTCTGTTTTTCCTTCGGATGCAGAAAGTACAGACGTGATACCTTGAGCCTTTAGACTAGCATCAACCTTTTCTTTTGAATCAATTTCCAGTCTTTTAACACCTTCTGTCAGATGCGAAGATAAATGATGAAGGTTTTTGTTTGCTGAATTTGAAGCTGCTATTATTTTATCAAGCTTTTCTTGTTGTTCCGCAGATAGCTGAGGAAAATTTGTATTTTCTTTAAGAACAATAAAATGAGGGTGATTTTTGTAATAAGCTATGTTTGAGCCCACATTTATTCTTTCGTTTGGCTTAAACACATTAATAGCATATTCGGAATTCGATGCTCCGTGTGGTTCAGCGTTTCCACCATTTTGAATGAGATGGGCGGTTTTTTTATCTTTATCCTCTAAGCTCACTTGTATTATTCTCTCCTGTTCACCGTTTGTATTTTCTAGTGCTATGCTAGGTATAGCAAGGTGCTTCATATCCACTGCGTTTATTCTTCCTAAGCTCGTTTTGCCAGCGTGTTCTTTATATCCTGATATTAAAGGAATGCCATGGTGATAATGTGAATAATGGGAAGCTCCATAAGGAATCACAAGACCTTTATTCAAGGCAATGTTTTGTTGCTTTCTGTTCAAATCAGAGTGAATTTTGTGGTTTAACCTGTTTCCTAAATTACCGTATTTTGGTACACCATGGGGAATTGAATGATGTAAATAGTAACCCTTGTTATTTATTGGAGTAAATTTGTTATAACCTAGGAATTTGTTGTTGATATGATCAACGTGCTGAGAGGGATATGCTCCATAATGTTCAAGTTTTGGATAATATTTGCCATAAACTCGATCAACTTGATTCTGTTCACCGAAGCTATGCGGATGGCTCAAATGTGTGACTTCAAATCGTTTTTTATCATGAATGAGCGTGGCCTCATTATTATTAGTTGTTTCATCAACTTCATTATTTTGCTGTACCTGCGTTGCTGTTTTCGAATTTTCATGACCTACAATGTCGGAAATGTGCGCTGCTACCTCAGATTGTTCACCACTTTTATTTATTATGTGAATCTCAATCATATCTCCTTGAGAATCGACAGCATGGCCAGCATGTGAAATTAGATCATAGGCAGCATTTTCGTATGGCTTATTTTTAGAGTGTATTATGTCGCTCTCTTTAATGTCATTGTCAAGTATATGCACATGAGTTACTGGCTGGTTTTCTTTAAGAATCGAAATTGAATGGAATTTATCTTCAGCATTATCAATGTCTGTGTGCTGTATTACATTAAGAACTGCCTCCTCAGCTTTATTATCCTTTGATAATGTATCAGATTGAAATTTTGTATCTTCGCAAATGGACGTAATTTCAAGTTGAGGAACAGCTTTATCGCTGTTGCCTGTAATTGGCATTATTAAATCCCTTTCTACAGTAGGGCTTTGTACTATCGCAAGCTCTGTATGTTGATTTTTGCAATAATCCTGATTGTTGTCTTTCATAACACTTACTTTTATATGTTTTTCTTCCTCCGAAGGAAGTACATTAGTATGTTGATGGTGTAGATCAAGAGAAAAACCAGATACTACTGGCCCAGAATCATGGGTTTCTTCCTGTGTTTCACTAACTATGATATGGTGTTCTCCAGCATGTAAATTAGTATTTGGTGTGGATGAAAATTTGTTTCCAGTATGCTCTGCAACTATATCACCAATTTTCTCAAGAATTGCCTCTGAGGTAAGACTATTTTGTCCTTCAAAATTTGCATTTCCTTGGGAATTTAATTTACCAGATTCGTGGCTTGACAAATGAACTTCGACTATATCCTTTTGATGGCCAACTTCCTTGTTGGCCTTCTTTGCAGCTTCGAATTCAGCTATTCCTTTCCCAAAATATCCATAATGTAAGGGTTGTAATGGTCTCTGAAGAATATAATACTTAGTAGGAAACGAACTGTGTTGAAAATATGGGTGTACAATGTTAGATGATAAATCGAGTTTATGCATTGTTTGACCTGCATTATTTGTGTTACTATGGTGAGCAAGAACTGGGTAATAATGATCAGCAACATGATGAACAATAGGCTTTCCTACTTCAGTGTGAAGTTTTAATCCAACTAAATTATTTTTGATTGAATCATTTAGGACATTCACAACCTTATTGTGTTTATGCTTCAAATGCGAACATGGCCTGTTATGATTTTCCCCACAATCACAAGGGCTATTCAAATCATGGCTATGCTGCGCTTGATGACCATATAAGCAGTTTTCTTTAAGGATCTTTTTAACATGCGGAAAAGTTTCTGCAGTTCCAGTTGGGACTTCAAAGCTTTCTAGAGGGGCATTTTCACTCATAGCAAACTGAAATAATTCCTGCTGTTTGCCAGAATCATGTAATTCTTCATGTTTCCTGTGGTCATGTTTGTGTACGGTTGATTCACTTTGGTGAGGATGCATTATTGTTGTTTTCAGATCTATGCCCACTCTACCGTTGTTTATTATGTCTACCTCAAGAGCCGCTTGATTGGCTGCCAGATCCGTTTCCAAAACTCTTAGTTTATCAATATGCTGCTGAATAGCACCCTCTTGAGGATATTGCACAGATTGTATAGCGCCGTTCTGCAAGAGTCCGCTGTGCTCAGACACAACTACCTCCACCTTTTCTGCTTTCTGTTCTAAATGCTCTTGGTGATTTGCTGTTTCCGTAGTGGCGTGGTCCTCACTTCTGTCGTGGCAGTTGGTTTGGAAATAGTCATCCATGTTGTCCTGTTTAGTCTTGGTACTGCAATCCAATCTGTGAACACCATTACCATGATATGGATATAAGCCTCTGCAATACCAAGCACTGTTGAGGCCAGCAATGGGATGCGTCACTCGTTCAGGAATTGATACACCTAAATTATTACTTAAGAGTTTAGAAGCATCTTGACAGTTAATATAATTGGGTCTGTTAAAGAAATTAAACCTATCTGCAGTTTTTTGCCTTAGTAAATTATTAAAGTGTTTTCTCTTTTTCAAACGCTGAGATAAAAGAGGGGAGGTGTGAAGCTTTTTATAAATATTACTTTTTGCAACTTTTCTATTCAGCTTGCGGCTTGGCTTAGGAAACGTAAGCACCTTCCTCGCTGGTCGATAACGATTCCACGTTTCAGTAAAGGATGGACTACGGTCATCTACATATTCGCTTTCCTTATTCTTATAATTTTCATTTTCTACCCACAATGAATCATAACCATTTTGTACGTAACCATAGTCTAAGTTAGAGTCAGGATTCTCATTGCTATTACTCTCTTCTTCGTCATTATCTTCAGCTGTATAGTCTTGCTCCAAAGAAAAATCACTAATACTATGTAGAGGTTCTTCCTCATAAAAGCGCCTAATACCATTGTTGCTGGAAAGGACTTTTTCCTTTAAGATTCTAAAGCCACTATCGCTATCGAGGTCTGGTTTTGGTTCCTGCAGCCATGACGGGAGAAATTTCTTTTTATTGACTAAAGATGGTCTACTGAATTTCCAGTGGTTTCCCATTCCTATGTTTGGTATAAAGTAACCATTCTCGTGAGATTTGAGATAATTTTGCGATATTGTGGTCTCAATACTGTTTCCACTGTCCTCACTTCCAGCGCTCTGATCTACTTCTCCAGAGGTAAGAAAATCATACAGAGTACCATCCTCCGATAGAATGACATACTTTTGTGACTGCTGGTATTTCAGAGAGGGAATGCCGCTTGATTCTAGTGCTGCATTACGTTGCTGATGTGAAGAACTGAAATTTATAGCTTCGGTAGCGTTCTGCAAATAATATTCTGTTTGGTTTATATTTCTTCCCTCTCTCAAATTTGTAGACCCTTCGTTCGTTTGGTTGTTGCTTCCAGTGGATGCTGGATTCATAACAGTTAAATCCTGATTATCCGTAATAATTGGAGATGTATATATTGTTCTACTTAGAATTATTGGACTCTTGCCTTCTTCATGTACAGGGGTTAAATTGCCCATATTGTTAAATTCCCTTCCTTCAGAGAGAGTATTACTCTCTTGTCCTTTAGTTGCATTAGCACTGCTGCTATGCATTTCCAATGCATTATACGTATTTATATTCAAATCATGTTCCTGCAGATTCGAAGAGAAGTGTGTTACACTAGAATTGACGATGGGAATGTTGTACGCGTCATGGTACAAATACGGAATAATTTGGAGCTCTTCATCATGCCACCTACTTGCAACATTTGGTACAAACATGTGCATCTCATTTGATAGTCCGTTTGCAACTTGTGGATTTGCCATATTCAGACTTGGACTTCTAAGGCTGTGCATCATAGGGTCAATTATGTTTGGTATTTGGTAGGCAGTACCATCAGCATTAACTGAAGCTTTGGACAGCAGGTTATGTGCCACTACACTCTCTCGTTTACCCAACCTTGGTGACTGAATATAGTAAGGACTATGATCATGTAGATTCAGAAACTGCGGATAAATTTCGGAATTTGGAGAGTTCACTACACCAGTTAAAGGATATCTAAAGAAGGAAGGATTAAGCTGAGAAGCATAATAATAATTATCTTCTTCATCATGATCGCTCTGTCCCTCTAAGTAAGGCTGAAATGCAGGTGCCGGTGCTGTGTAAAAGTCTGTACCATGTAATGGCATTACGGAATATCCACAATCATATGGGTAACAAGTGCAGCTACGCCTGGTAACTTTGTGGTTGGCATACCTGGCCTTGTGAGGGGGCAACTGCACACTCTCGTAGCTGGTGGCTTCGCCGAATGTGTATCCAAGATCCAAGGCGTTGGCAGATTCTTCCACGCTGGTGCTGTGAACACACGTGTGTGCATTTTTCTAACTCAAATTTACTCTTTTAAATTGCTTCGCACTTGACACAGAAGAAAGTATAGATAGATGAACAAGTACCTGCTTTAATTTTACACCTCAACAATCTTTTCTTTGCTTCTTAGATTAAATATATTTTAATCTCTTGAACACTTCAAGAAATTTGAAAGTGCCAATTTCCTAATGAATAGCCTACTATTCCAAAGAAATTTCCCTGCATTAGTTTGCTTCTTTTCATTTTGAAGCTTTAGAGCTTGGAAATATAAAAAGGCGTAACTATTGAAGTAGCAGTTCCAATTGTGTATCTGCTCTTAAAAACCAAATGTGCAGTGCTACAACATTACCCCATAGCACGTTACAGTTATTAAAGACATAAATTATGATATCGCAATTAAGCACTCCGTGATTCAATTAGAATAGAATGGCAGCTGCTGGTTTTAAGAAACTGTTTCAAAGATCTGTAGTTCTCAATAAATTGCATTATTAAAAATAAAATTGTTTGCACCTGATATCATAATTTCTTGAACAGGTTTCATACGAGTGACGCATCTTATTGTGGCTGCCTTAACAACAGATATGACAATGTGAATCCCTAATATCAATTCAGAAGTATCAAACACTCCTTGCTTGTGTATTCTGTAACATTATTACTCAGATAAATAACATTTTCAAATATCACACAAATACACACATTAAAATTAACTTTAACATTTTCCAGCATATCTAGTATTAAAACAGAACCCTTTTAGAACCAGAATGTTAGCTGCATTTATCGAAAGGATGCAAAATAATTTATCCAAAAAATGCAGAGAAACTGCAATACTAAATAATACAGCTATATTGTACAAACATTCCATTTTTCTACACAGTTTATGGGTGCTGAATCAAAATGCTATCGGGTTGTGCGCTAGCACATAGAAACACAATTTGTATACTGCATAAGAATTTTCATAGTTGACTAAACGATAGTATTAAAGTTTGCTGATAGAGTTGTAAACGCTTGCTAAGAAGGTCACTTTATGGTAGGTTTACCAAACTCCAAAATGAAAAAACTTGGGGGCCGTCTACACATCCTTCAATCTAATGATAACTACCTATACGCATTCTTTAAGTTTTCTTTTTTAGGAAAAAAATATGTCTCACACCTCGGAACCTTTCTGAGAAACTATTTCTACATTTAATGTTGTCAGAAAAACTGATATCTTTGTGATTATATGAAAGAAACAACAATTTTTGCACACTCTGTTAATAAGATATTTATCTGATTCTGTCTAATGAACTTATAATAATTCTTTCAGTCCGCCTTATGGACCAGGATTGCAAAGAAAAACTGAACAATTTTCAACACTTCGGTGCAACTGTCTTCTGAATGACAGTTCAAAAAATTACAAAACCTATAGAAAACATTCATTTATGCATTCATTATCTGTTTACCCTCTTCTTGTGTAGGACTTACACCCCCAGTACTTACAAGCGGGTGCCTGGGGTCAGAGGAACAGACACTCATGGAGTGTCCAGGATGGGTGATCAGCCCGATGCCTGATATGGGATGAAGGAAGTAGATGAAACGAAATGTGGGTGAAATGGATGAAAGGAAAGGTGATGATGGAGCAGTTGGTGGAATGAATGGCGGGGGAAACCGGAGAACCCGGAGAAAACCCGCCCAGACGCCGCTTCGTCCACCACAAATCCCACATGCAGGTCCCTGGGATTGAACCCGGGCCGCCTCGGTGGGAGGCGAGCGGTCTAACCACTCGGCCACGGCGAGAAAACAGTTTTTCTTAAAATTTTGCTCCGTTTTCTGATCCCAGCTGTCCACAAACCAACCTTTCTAGACAAGTTATTTCATCAAACAGTGCATTGACATTTTCAATAATCTATATATCTCTCTAGGCATACAATTTTAGGATTTTCTCACTCGGGTTCTTCAGAAAGAGTTAACTAATTAAGTACAGCTATTTCATTATACGGTTTCACCAATTTGCTAATGAGGTCACTACAAAGAATATCAAAACATTGATATCCTTCTTAATTAAATCAACAAGCTGGTGATTGTCACATTCAGTATTACATTTGGTTCTAAGCTCCGCACCAGATGACGCATAAGTACGGAATCTGGTAATGTATACCCTTTTCTGGATTTTTGACCGAGATTTAAAAACCATCATCAAATGCCGGGTGGCACCCGGCTTAATCGAATGATTTGGTAACGAGCTATCGCTCGTTCTTTGGATAGCAATGGAAACAAAAGAGTATCAATATTGACGGCTAAGGCTATGACAAATCCTCTCATCGCAGCAGTTGGCAGAGAGTTTTTACTTTCTCTATCACGAAGCTAGTAGATAGAGAAAGTATTGCATTCCAACCAAAAATTCTAAACCGAGATTTCATCCGAAATCATGTTTTGAGGCCCCCTGAATCCAAATAAAGCAGTTTTAGAAAAAGGGGCCCTGTGTGTGTCTCTGAACAGCACAACTCAAAACCGAACATAGGATAAACACAACTTGATATTTAAGTTTAGTACGTTCCAAAAAGATTTTTTAAGAAAATCCCCCACTCCAAATTAGCCTTTACATGTAAGATTTTACGAAATTTTCTATTTTCTGAAAAATGGTTCTAGGAATTTTAATTAAAATACCGTATATTTAAGATATTTACATGGCAAATAAAATGTATAGCTTGAATTTTCTGGAAATAGTCTGTGAAGTCCTCTTCATTTGAAAGGGATTTTGTATAATTTGTATAACTGATAAACGTTAAGCGATAGACGAAAACGTACCACACAAAAAAGTGTTGATCTCCTTAAAGCACATAATTTATTCCAAATAAGTTTTTGTGGTATTAGCCATTTCCGAGATATCCGTTATTAATGATTCGAATTGTTCAATAGTTAGCCATACTTTTGTCGATTTTCAGTTGTTTCTCGCGGTGTCATGCAAACAGTATGGAATTTTAAGGCCAGCGTATAGTGTCCAGTTCTTAAACAGTTGACTATCACTGTTCCCTTTTTGTTTAAAACGGAAATGTGCAGTGCAGCTATTTCCAGAAAGGTAAAATGAAGTAGATAGGACAATAAACTTCCCTAAAAACAATCTGTATATGCAATTCAAAGCAAGGAGGGAATGTGTACTAAAGAGCCATAGAATGCCGATGCTGCAGATGAAAGAATCTGTCAATAGTTTAGCCGAAGCTTTTGGTTGACTTATTAGGTATTTATTGCACCTGGATACCAATCCCAGTGTTGTCACGTGCTAAGTTGTGACACTGGGGGGAATAGCTAAATGAGGGATTACAGAGGTAGATACAATCATTAAAACGCTTGGCTAGAGCGATCTGACTATATTCTAAAGAGTTACATTTCTACCGTGCGATCGTTGGGTTTACAAGATCAGGGATGATAATGGTACTAGCTAACATTATTATTAACAATTTATTTTATAGCGCTTACCTTGAGAAATGCCTCGTCGTGGATGAGGAGAGCCAATACTCAACACGACTTTGTCAAGCCGCTAGTGGTACCAAATGAAAACCTCCGTGGCCGTGCAACGGCCGTCGACGGGTACCATAGCGGTCCCGGCCAAGTTACAACATAAAGTCCCCGCGAGCAGAGCTTGAGTGCTTGCTTATATAGAGTTGAATACCCTAGAGGGGTTCATTCTAATACCGTGGCATCTATTACCAAATATGGTCTGTCAACACGCTGGAAAATGCGTAAGCTTAGGACTTTCCAAGGATCATGTGACCCACAAGTTGCAGCTAAGAGCCGTGCAGAAAGACACGTATCCCTGAGGAAATGATGGCATAGTGAAATCTCAAAGGAAGTGGCAAACCACTGTTTCCTGTCATATATACAATTTAATAAGGCTTGAGCAGAATTAAGAATATAAAATATGATTCTATATGAATTCAAAAACTTGTGACAGGTTAATAAAGTAATGCCAATTAATATAAAATAATAATTATAATACGGATCTCCTCAGTCACGTTCGTGACAGTATCCCGGGTTCAAGACATTGGGTGGTATTGGACACAGAAAGTTAATTTTAACACTTACCCGTATCCATAGCTTCCACCCGAGAAGGCCAGCTTATTCTGCATATAGTCATAGCCTTCATTGTTGTAGACCTCAGAACTTATTGTGTTGTCTTCGACATCAGGAGGACATTTGTAGTTTCGGGGTAACAACACCTTATCCACTTGAGCCACTAGTCCTAAAACAAAATAGATAAGCTACATAATGTGCTGCCTGCACTCTACTAAAGAATAAAAGGCTCCCAAAGACCCCTTATTTTCTTTTATCCCAGTACGAAAATACATTATGCAAGTGTTGCATAATAATTGAGAGGTATTATAAAGGCGATAGCATATACACAGGTAAGTGCAGATTCGAACTTTCTTGTGGATTAACTAATGCTTCCTCAATATTTCAGTTGGAATACGCGATGATATGTGGTCGAGGGATTATATTCTGTATCATAGGAAACAGTTGTATTATTACAGTCTGCTTGTGAGATTTTTATGTTACAAATAGTTAAGCTTACAGACAGAGAAAAATAATTCTGAGGGCGAAAAATGTACGAGGGCGTCCAATAAATAAGTTTCCATATTTTATAAAAAAAACATTACACTCAATTGATCATGTTGAATTAATTTTATTTATATTCTACAACCCTTCTGTTACTTTTCTACATAGTTTTGTGCTGGTTACGAGCACAGGACTCGACTTCTGGTTCACTTCTGATTCATCTTCCTCGCGGTGTTAAAGTGTTTACCTCCAAGATGACCTTTGAGTCAGGGGAACATGTGAAAGTCACTTGGGAAAAGATCTGGTGGATATGGGGGATGCGAGAAAGCTTCTCAGTTGAATCTTCTGAGCTCCACCTGCGTCAAGATTCAACTTGGAAGTTTTCTCGTATCCTCCGTATTCACCCTTGCCCCAAGTGATTTTCACATATTCCTCCAATTCAAAGGTAAGCACTTTTAAAACCGATGAAGTCAAATCAGTGAAGAGCTGGTTGCGAGCACAGGACCCGACCTGGTACAACACTGGCTTAAAAAAACTTGTGTCACGTCTTCAAAAATGCTTGGAAACACGTGTTGACTATGTACAAAAGTAACAGAAGAATTGCACAATATAAATAAAATTAATTCAACATGATCAAATGTGTGTAATGTTTTTTTATAAACTAGGGAAACTTACTTATTGGACGACCCTAGTATAAGTACAAGTATTTTCAAAATCTGCTCCTCTTCCTCGCTCTCTCTCCCTTCCCTTCCCTTCCGTTTAGTAGAGGTAAACTGAGACTGGCCTATGACGTATGCCTTTATAGGTATATAGACAGGTGATTCAACAGATGATTCAACTCGCACGCTGCGACCTACACAGATCTATTGCGACTGCCACCCCTAGGAGGATGGGAAGAGGTGAAGGAACCACAGGAGGCTACAGGCTTCAGAGACGCGCGGAATTTCCTGAATTTCCAAGCTCGCCGCCCCGTCCCACTGCTGGAGCTGTCGAGAGATGGCGGTGAACGACCCACCAATCAAGTAGCCCTCTGGTGTAACACGGGGAAGCTATTGCATGCATTCGCGCCATCTTTCCGGCACCGCCATATACCACGAATCCTAGAAGCACACCTGAAAGATGAGAAGGAACCGGAATGAAAGGAAAATGATAAGGAAATCGTGGTAGAGAAGAAACTATTCCAGTATTTAGCTGTCGATCCTGAGGAAATTACGTGAAACCCATAGTTCAGAGTGGGTGGTCGCCGGGGATTGAACCCGGGACTCCCGAATGCGAGTCGCACACATAATCACGGCGCCACCTCTCTCGGCATGTGTCTACACTAATATCCATGTTTATGGATGCACTGATGAATTCAAAGTAATAAATTATGTCAAACATGCGAGGAGTTTGCATTGTATTTTCTTGTGGCTAAGTGTTCATCCACATAGTGTAATTTAAGTCCGTAAATCCCGTTGCTTTTAATGCGTATCGCAATAATGCAAAAACATGGCTTAACATTCTGAACCTTGATTTGGTCAAGTCTGTAATAGAGAAGAACTGAAAGTAGAAAAGCTATGGTTAGAGAAAGAAACAAACAGCACATTACTACACAGAGAACTAAAAGAACAAAGTTATAATCTCTATGTGCTTCGTCTTCTTAACGATTAACACCTATCCAACTAAACAGATACAAATATTAATTACGCTTTTGAAATTTCTAATCTGCCAAATGCACTTTTGCCGAGAACCTGTATTTAATATAGCTTTTTGAATGACTGAAACTGGCGAAGAAAGCTTGATTTGTGTGAGCAATGTTTAACAGTGGTTTGAAGAACACAAATTTATATGCTAAAAGAAGGAACCTTAAGTCGGGGATGATTTGCTAATCTTTGGTGAGTGATATTATAGGAAAGATATTCTGAGAATCACAAAGCTGGTGTTATTTTGTTATAAAGAACATCTGGATAGTAGTTGAACAGTTGTAAACATTTTGTTGACATTCAAGTTTGTCATCTGGATTTGTTTATATAAATAATTCTAATCGCTGTATGGAAACTTGTATTTTAAAGTATTTATTTTGCTCCTTTAAGCTATAAGTTGCTATAGACATAGCCCACAGAATGCATTAACACATTTAGGTATAAACTGATGTAATCGCATGCAATAAAGAATTTCATTATAAAGTAGTGAACAAAAACATTCAACATCTAAACGTGTAAGATTGTAATATTTTCATCATAATTTTCGATTTTGGTTAGTGACACATATGATGGGCTACTCTGAAGCCACAATTAGGTTTTTAAAATGTATGTGTGAGGGGGAGAAAGAGATATATGGTTCATCTGTGCTATATATTCACTCAATAATGGCCGAACCGACTGTTATGAAACTTGTTATATAACATACTCTAATATATAACAGACAATATGGCATCGTAATCGCTCTATCCAATGGTGAGTTTCTTACAAATACGAAGTTAAATAATCAAGTTATTATGAGTTTTGAGAAGAAAGTTACATAGCAAACATTTATGAGCCTGTTCCTTTGAAGCTGTTATTCAGAAAATGTTGTACGGTACTGGTTACTTAATAAACAAAAGTAACATGTCTGTGCGTTTCATAAAAGAGAGTCGAGGGGAAAGAGCGGGTGTTAGGCGAGAGAGGGAGAGGGAAGGAGGAAGCGTGATCTTAAGACAGAGAAGGGAGAAGAAACTTTTGTTACTGCAATAATGTGGTAGAGCTGCTACACATAATAAATGCGTACCAGCAGAAATACAGTCCAGGAATTCTAAGAATTCATAGCATAAAACGGTGATAAACATGACAAAATAAATAACATAAGAATCCAACATTCATTTGTCAAGTAAAAAGTGTAAGTTATATCAATATGGACAGTGCCAGCATTTACTGTAATTATGCCAGACATTGGTGTTCCTAATACGTAAGGGAAAAAACAAACATACAAACTAAGTTTTCTAAAGCTTTGGAAAAGCAAATTCACAAGGCTGTAGAACTTAACTTTAATACAACATTTTCAAATTATTTTAGAGTTTGAATATTATTCAATACAAAATTTTCAAATTACTTTAGAGTTTGAATATTATTTAATACATTTGAAATTACTTTAGAGTTTGAATATTATTTAATACAAAATTTTCAAATTATTTTAGAGTTTGAATATTATTTAATACAACATTTTCAAATTACTTTAGTGTTTGAATATTATTTAATACAAAATTTTCAAATTACTTTAGAGTTTGAATATTATTTAATACAAAATTTTCAAATTACTTTAGAGTTTGAATATTATTTTAAAAAAAAAAAGACCAGGTAGTTTCTAAATACGTACGAATTAACATTTTGAAAAGGAGTTATCATTTTAAAATTAACATAAAGTTATAGTTTATTTTTAAAATTGTTACAAAATATTGCTGCAATGTTCCTAAAATTCATTGCAACATCGATAAACTATAAGCTATTTACTATAAGATGAACCCATGTGTTTAATCTACGACTGAATGACCTAATAACCTAAAACTCATCGGGACAATATGGCTACATCATCAGCTTCTACAACAAAGGCTAATATGTATGTATAAACGTAACTTTTAAGCAATGTTGTCGTTTATTGCTGTTTTTTAATTATTGACATCTATGACTTAGAAGTTGTACTTATTTCAGTAAGATTTTCCTTACCTCTTACAATACTAAACACATGGAAACTATCACCAAGAATTACTTACCTTCTAATCTTTTCTCAGTTGGTGGCTTATGGGGCACTTCCAGTTGACAGTCGAACGATTGACCAACAATTTCATGACGTTTTGGTGGTGGATGGTTCACATGATACGAATATTCATATCTAAAAAGAAAGATTGAGTTGAAATTGGAATAAGTTACCTGTGTGTTTCAGATAAGTGTAAACTTACAAGCAAACCTTCAGGAGAGGCAATAAAATTCTCACATATCTGTTATGAAATAGGTTTAGAACGCCAAAATAAATTTTCACATTTCTTGCTTTCTACACGAAAGACGCCACTTGGTGTGATTTTGACCGATAATTTGGATACTGTCGTGAGGATATAACTACAGGGAAAAGGAGAGCATCGTGTTCACTTTGGATGAAGAATGCTATTGCAATTACATCTGTACAGTAACTTGACACCGAAATGTAGATTAAACCTTGTTTTGTGATATTTAGGAGCACCAATAATAGTTAACTACTTTGACCTTCCCTGCAAATGGTATTTCTCTTGGTTTCTTTCCCAGAGAACGCTCATATATGGATCCTACTTGCAACTAACTACAGGTCCCAGATTTACAAATCATCTTCTGTCTATCTGGGAACAGCGTAACTCAAAAACAAAATCGGATAAATACAAAACTTGGTATTTGAGTTTAGTATTGTCCAAGGATGCTACACTAAGATTTTCAAGAACATGCCCCCACCCCAGACTATCCTTTACATGGAACGTTTTTCGAAACTTTCTATTTTCTCAAAAATGGCTCCAACGATTTTAATGAAAATGTTTCATGTTTAAGATATTTTCATGGCAAATGAAATGTATATCTTGAATTTTCGGGAATGTCCCCAAAATTCCTGTTTATTCTGAATGACTTTCGCATAACTGGTAAACCGTAAGAGATAGACAAACATGTATCACACAAAAAATGTAGATCTCGTTAAAACACACAGTTTATGTCAACTACATTTGTGTGTGTATGTGGAGTAAACTATTTCCGTGGTATTCCCTGTTATTTGTTTGAATTTTCTAATACTTTACTTTTACTCAAATAGGAATTCGTATTCGCTTTTTTATGTCCTGGACATGTAAAGAGAATGGAATACTCCACATAGCAACCAGCTCTTAAAATATTTGACTATCGCTTAAAACCTACCATATTCCCCTTGAACCTACAAGAAAATTAGCGATATGATTAACATCTCTATTAACATGAAGTAGATGAAGAGTAAGCGTTTGTAATACCAGTTTGTACAAGAGCAGAGAAGTAGTTTATACAAGTAGAGCAAGTCATGTGAGTGCAACACATCAGATTTTTTCTGCAAGTTCTATTTCGTTATTTGTAAAGGAAGCATATACATATCCTTCATATCGTAACAGCTATTTCTGCCACTTGGAGCAAATTCATTTTTACTCACAGTCATACTCTTCACTCTCTCTCTCTCTCTCCTCTCTATGTATCTCTCTCCTCTCTTTGTAAGACTTAAACCCACAAGGACTTACAAGTCAATGCCAGTAGCCTGTCGAGGAGCAAGCAAACGCTAGATCATAGCATACCCAGGATGGGTGATCAGTCCAATGCCTGGTATGGCGGTGAAGAAGAAGGAAATGGAATGTAATGATGAAAGGGACGATAGGAAAATTTGCGGAGAAAATTATGCAACCCAACATTCGCCTAGTGACCGACGAAAACCGGCAAATTGCTCGGCTTCGGAATTTGAACCCGGGACCTCCCAAATGTGTTTCGCTCAAGTTACCGTTGCGCTACCACAATCATATTCACAACAGCAACAAGCACATGGATCACGACAGAATGGATAGACCATCATAAGCTTGCCTGCCATTAGTCGATGACGTAACGGACGGCCACGTATAATGCATGCCAGCTTATGATGTTCCAGAATAACAATTTGTAAATGTCCGTAACACGTACTGCACTGTACAACTCTCCGTAAGTTGTACAGTTCTGCATTATTATACATTTAGAAATGCAGCATCTAACAGTACCAGAAAATCTAACATTTTTATCTGGCCCTCCTGAATGTTTGCTTGTTAGCAGGAAAGTAAAACGTTCTTTATTATTAAGCTTTTAAAAAAACTGCATAATATTACATTTGGAATGTTTAATTAGACTTTAAGACTTAGTACAACGGCCGATGTTCTATTCCGAAGGTACATTGACGAATATCTCCGAAAGTGCGCTGTACTTTTCTCATCTAATTCAAACCTCCGTCATTAGCCTAACCGCGATTAATATGAAAGACAATAATAACCGCTGGGCATAATAGAAAAGTACTTTAAGATTACAAATCACTTCTAACACATGGGGTATTGGAGTAACTGAGACCTCACATGAGTCAGACAAGAGACGTTCATGCGCTTTCAGAGGCAAGGGTCATGATAGCTTAGTGGTAGGCCTTCAGTGCAATAAGCCATGGCTCGAATCCAGAGCTTACACTGAATTCTTCAAATTTGCTATACCTCTAGCCTTAACACGGCCAGTATGAAGAAGGGTTTGTTATTTGATTGGAAAAACCGCAAAATAAAGAAATATATCCCATGTGTTGCATTCATATGACTTTCTACCCTCTATCACTTATTTGTGTGAATGCAAATTATTCTTAGTAAAGTGTATTTTTCAATTTGTGTATTTTAAAGAGATTTACATTTCTTATGTGGTACCTTTTCGTCTACCGCTTAACATTTACTGTTTATACAGGATTATACAAAATTCCTTCCGAATAAAGATGATTTCGAAGGTTCCCAGAAAACTCAAGATATACATTTTATTTTTTATGTAAATCTTTAATATGTGGTATTTTTATCAAAATTGTTAGAGCCATTTTTAGAAAATAAATTTCGAAATACGTTCCATATAAAGGGTAGTTTGGAATGGGCAACTTTATTGAAAATCTTCGTGTTGCATCTTTGGAAGGTACTGAACTTAAATACCAAGTTTGGTGTTGATCCAACATTTCGTTTTTAAGTTATGCGTTCACAGACACACACACACACGCGGGCCTTTTTCTAAAAATGCCTTTTTGGATTCAGGGGGCCTCAAAACATGTACTTCCGGTGAATTCTCGGTATCGAATTTTTGGGTGGAATGCAATATCTACCAGGTACGTGGTAGAGTAAGTAATAATGCAAATGCTTAAATTAAAACCAAATAATGACTTCCGTTGTATAATCATCTTAATAATTTATTGCTTCTTAAAGATGGAGAAGTTTTGGTATTTAAAACCCGCTTATCAATCCCTTGTTCATATGTTAATGGTCGAGGGATGGCTTCCTCCACATTCAAGTATATGAACTTGCTCGTTTACTTGCTTTATTCAAATCCACTTATTGTTAAGACACTGCAGGTGATGGGGAATTAATTATGGTGCATAGGAACCATCAGATTTTAGGGTTACTACTATCTAGCCTTTTCTTTTATATATTAAGAAATAGCTCCTAGAAAAGTGCTACTCATAGAATTTGTTCCAGCCAGGAATAATGCCCGGGCCCGCAGACTGCAGTACACATTCACGCTCCCATTTTAAACCGTAGAGGGCTCTAAAACGGACTCCGCCCATTACTGTAAATGGAAATTGGTTTAAACAAATAAACCCTATAACTTTAAGGAATCTGTAGAACAATTGTTTAAGTTTTGCAGAAGTTTGTTACTCCGGTTTAAATTAGCTTCCGTTGGCAATTTCATAAAACAAAATGGAAATTAATGTGACATATTGAACTTAAGAGGTTTAAAATGTATATACTTCAATTAAATGAAGGTGATAAAAAAAAAGAAATGTATAATATAGCCTTACAAACCGTACATGCGTACGCACACACAACATCCCTAGTACATGAAGCAAAATTTGAGTTCCAAATGTGTTACGTCGGCAGAAAATAAAGTAATTAGCTTCTTATAGATGACAACACTTGGTAATAAAACAAAGTAAAAACTTAAAAGTTGGTGGAAATGATAATGAGAAAACTCTTGAAAAGGTGCCTGAACTTTTTGTGAATGTTACAAAATACTAGCTGTTTCTGTCTTACGCAGCATTGTATGCATTCTGTATTAAGGGTGGTTTATGAAAGTCGTGAATAGTTTAAAAGTTTCAGTCGTATCTAAAGGGTAGGCCAAAGTCTTGTCCAGATTGGTCAAATGGTACAAACAAGGGGTAGAAAATATTAGTAGGGTTAGCTTTTAGAATTCGAGCGGGATGGCTCAGGCGATAACGTCTGTGACCAGCATTCGGGAGGTCCTGTTTCAAAACCCGGGTGCCGACCAATCTGACCAAAGCTTTTTGCGCGGTTTTCCTCGGTTGGATAATTTGATAACTGAATTTTTCTATCATCCCTTTCATCACTACATTTCAGTTTCTTCTTGTTCATCGCCATACCAGGCATTGGGCTGATCACCCATCCTGAATATGCTATGATCCAGAGTTTGCTTGCTCCTCGACAAGCTACTGACCCAAGGCATTTACTTGTAAGTCCTACAAAGAACAGGGTAATCCGTTAAAGAGGAATTAGCTTTTTGAAGTTGTAAGGTATTCTAAAATATTCGCACCCGTGCAGAAACTTGGCCAGACAATATCTTTTATCTTTTGGTTTTGAAAATAAAAGATATGATAGCTTTTAAATATTGTGACACACTCTGTGCTTTGAAAACAACGGTTGGTAGTTTTTGTTAGTTGTAAGGTAACCTATAATTGAAATTAATGTACACAAAATTAAAACTAATTGTTCTCCCAAACAAGCCGCGTGTAGGCTAAAGTTGCAAAGGTAGAATCAGACTGAAAAATTCAATACCATGATCGGGATTTGAACCACGGAATTTTGGCTTTTAATACTTAAAGTTTTACGAGATTTTAAGTTGTCTAAATAAACACCTGTGGTTTACCGAGTCAGTTGGGAAATTTAATGTCGTGCTGACATGCTGGCATGGTAGCTCAGCTGGTTAGAGCATCGTCGCAGAAAGTTGAAGATCCGTGGTTCAAATCCCGTTCATAATAGAATTAAATTGTTCATTCTGATTCTAACTTTGAAACGTAGGCGTAGTTTTTGAGAGTGTAAGGCGGTCTGTAATTTTCGTTGGGCTCCCGTAGTGTGTGATATACAGGTTTTGTCTAGATAGGCCCAAAGAATGCTCATTTGCATATTGACTGAATTAGCCTACTAGATCCCATGAAGGGCAATGACTTCCTAATAAAGTGTGAGCTCATGGGGCATTCAAGTGGTGAGCAAATACACATGAACTGTGATATCTGGCTTATCTGCTTAATTCCTCAATTGTGAGGATGTTAACTGTACAGAATCTTAATCTACACCTACTTGATTTCTATTAAAACAGTTTTTTTCAGAATTGACACATCTAGTTCTTTCCGCTCGTTTGCTTGAACATTAATTATTCGTAGCTACACTGTTTACATTAATTGTTGGCTACGAGATGGTTCCTTCCATTCACCACATTAGGGGTTGAAAATATGTGTATCGGAAGTTGTAGTGTAGTTAAATAATTTTTGCCAGATTTTTAAACTTAAGGCACCAAGTTTTGTCAAAATTATACGAGGATCAATCTGAAAGTAGTGCCTCCCTTTTTTGTGTGTGTGTTGCCTTTGAGTGTCTGAGCCAGATTATGCTGTTGTAGTATTAATTGTTGAACTTTCCCACTAGTGTCCTGTTAATTTGGTTATCCTGCGACAGATAGCAGCAGCAGAGCGTTCAAAAATGGTTACTTACATCGAGGTGCATGTAAAACAGAGATGTGTGATTGAATTCCTTACCGCTAAAAAAATTGCGCCACTTGAAATCCATCGACGTTTGCTAAAGGTGAATGGAGACGATACAGTAGATGTGAGTAATGTGAGGCGGTGGGTACAGCGTTTCAAAAGTTGTGAAAAGGATGTGCAGGACAAGTCACGCCCTTGTCGACCCTGCTCGGCTGTCACAGCAAATAATGAACAGGTCTCGATCAATTCATCCGTAATGATCGGCGGATTACCACCAAGGAATTGTGTGTAGAGCTGAATGTCGGATGTAATGCTTTAGACAAGATGTTACGCAACCTTAATTATCGCAAAGTGTGTGTGCGAGATGGGTCCCTCGGATGCTTTTACTAGACAAACAAACTCATCGAATGGAACTTTGTCGGGATCTGCTGGACCAATACGAGGCTGAGGGTGACAATTCTCTGAACTCCCATCATCACCGGAGATGAGACGTGGTGTCACCACTGCGAGCAAGAATCTAAACGGTCTCCCCAGACACATAAAAATATACCATTTTTGGAATAAACTGCCAAAATGATCTTCTGATACTCATACTCAAAGAAATGGCATTAAAATTTGGACACATGAATAACAAAATTTCAATTTCAAGCTAAACTTTTCAACTTAAAATATTTAGAAAGTTTTATAGGCGGCGCCGTGGCCGAGTGGTTAGACCGCTCGCCTCTCACCGAGGCGGCCTGGGTTCAATCCCAGGGACCCGCATGTGGGATTTGTGGTGGACAAAGCGTCTGGACGGGTTTCTCGGGGTTCTCCGGTTTCCCCCGCCATTCATTCCACCAACTGCTCCATCATCGCCTTTCCTTTCATCCATTTCACCATTATTTCGTTTCATCTACTTCTTTCCTCCCATACCAGGCATCGGGCTGATCACCCATCCTGGTTATTCTGTCTGATCCATGAGTACCTGCTCCTCGACGGGCCTCTGACCCCAGGCACCCGCCTGTAAGTCCTGGGGGTGTAATTCCTACATACGAGGAGGTTAAATAGAGAAAGAATAAGAAAGTTTTATAGCCTATGTCCTCCGAAAAGAAATTGTTATCAATTTTGAATCATTCAAATTGATTAAGGGGTTTGCGGGATTACTCCCTACCAAGGTTGGCGAAAACGACATCCTTCCGCAAGTCACAAAATATGCAACACGCACTGCATCACTCAGCAACATGTGAAAAACAAAGGGGCGGTTGCAGAGAGGGAACGGGGCCTACGAGTCAAAATGACTCGCGAGTCACGTTTTCGCCACCTCTGCTCTACACAATACGCACAAGCACACACGTTTTCTCTCTTTATAACAGTGGTATAGACTTAACACTAACCTAGGGACAGAGAATTTATTAAAACGAGACGGATTTAAAGTGAGAGAGAGAGAGAGAGACACACACACACACAGATAATGGTAGAAAGGAAAACACTCAAGAGTATTGAGCGAAATTTCTTGAAATAACTGCCTCATACTATACTTACGTCTTCACCGGCGACTTGGGTTTCGGCACCTGAACTTCATAATCAAAGGCGAAACCACTAGGTTGTTCTGGAATCTTGGCAGGCATTTCCATGTGGTAATTGTAAGAGTTAAGGGTAGGGTGAGGACGATGCTTCGGAACTTGTACTTGGTAGTCGAATGTGAAACCCCTTGGGCCCTCTTTAGGATGAGGCATAGCTTCCACTGAATAGCCGTACTCAAATCCTCGCGCTGCCTCTGGGCGCTTCTTTGGTATCTCTACCGAGTATGGCAAGGGCTGTAATAAAGAAAATCAGTCTTATTCTAACATGCCAAGTCGGCATCTCAAGGTAATGCACCTGTGAAATTGTAAAGTAGCTATCTGCCTGACTTATAGCGGTTATTACATAAAACAGGAGTAGATACTGAGTATGCTAAGTTTCAAACTTCCAGCTTAAAGCACTATTTAAAGCCTTTTCTCTGATCAAAATTATTCAATATATGCATATTTAATATATTTTCATCAAAATTTTGTTTTTATGCTTAATACAATTATAAGAATCTATCATATTAAATTATTTTGCATTTAAATATCTTTAAAAAAACATTTCATATGTACTGCAGTAACACCCAAAGGTTTAAAGTACTTCAAACATTAACTTTATTTTCCTAAAAAGTGGAGCACGTTTTAAAAAAGTAACATGATCAATTCTTTCAATATGCTTCAGAGAAACTTTTTAAACAAATAAGTAAACAGTTGCATAATATTGGGTATTTTAATATCACAAAATAATGGACAAAATAAAACAACAGTAACAACTAAGGATTGCAATAAAATAATGTCTACAGTTTGGCATGACTGCCTCTGTGGTCTGGTGGTTAGCATATTAGCCTCTAAATCCAGAGGTGCAGAGTTCGATTCCCTACTGGTGGATGGGAATGTTTCTTTGTCCAGGATCATTCTCCATTCTCCGTAGAGTCTGGAGGATGAGTGAGAGAGTAAATGCATGTGTGAATTGAATAGAAATGTGACATTCTGATGGCTAATTGGTCCATGAAGGTTTGGCGTGGCTGGCCATAACCAGGTAGCAAATACAACGTCTTGTAATTTTGAGTTTAAATACGTCAAATTGAATAAAAGGGAGCATTTTCCTGAAGTTTAAACTTCATACTATTTTAGTGTACCAAAATGAACTTAGTAATTTTTTATCGAATTTCAAAGTACCATTAAAGGGGTGTACTAATTACACAACAGGCAAGAGTCCCCCCCCCATTCATTCAAATTATAATATTATACATCCGTGTGATGGCAAGCGTGTAATGTTGGATATACAGTTCAGAGTTTCAAGAACTTGTTCCAAAAAACTCAATATAAAAGTCCCTTAATCATAGTTTTAACCATTTATCGCTGTACCGGTTTGACTGCCTGTTCATAAAAGTTGGAAAACGACACTGGGTGGAAAGTGACATCAATAAACATACAGGATACAGTATTATATAATATTAAATAAACTGAGTTTTACTTATGGACGCTCTTTAACTACCATAGTTCTTAGCGTCCCATTCTATATTGTACGTAAAATCCCGGAAAGTTTGCTCAGAGGCCTCTTTATCAGGCTTGACATTCTTTTACGCGTAGTAAATCTACGACACGGGACTACCAGCTTACTTCCGTTCCGAAGAAAGCCATGCTAAGGATTTTTACGCCCGAAAAAAATCCATCGCCCTCGCCAGGTTTTAACCCGCGACCCTGGGAACTAGAAGCTAGCAAGGTACCCCTAAACCAAGTAGGACATTGTTATAGGCTCCATACAGAGTGTGTAATAGAAAGACAAGTCTATGTTTCAAGGAGTGTGTGTGTATTAGTCGGCTGTGGACACCAGAGAGATCGAGTTTGTAGTTCTCTGTCCATCATGAAGCAAACAATATCATGTTAGCGAACTTTTGTTTGAGTAATCAAACATTGTATTGTGTGCGGCTGCGAAATACATATTTGCTTCTGCAGAAATAACGCTAAGGATTATTAAGATGAGTATTCAAGTATTGCAATCCTTGTTCACTAGCAACAGTTTTATTATTCATACAATGCAAAAGGTGATTCCCAAGAGAGAAACTTTAAATTATTTCTAGTACGGTCTAGAATAAAGAACCCCATTCTGAATATGATTCTAATAAGATTTCTAACCTTCACAGAAGCAGTGAACTTTGAAAAAGTTAAAGTTTCCGTATTTTAAGACGATTGTTTCCTTTAATCTTTTTTTTAAAGACTCTAGCTGTCGGTAGAAAATGCAATAAATTGTTTCCTAAGAAATAGTAGACCTCATACACATCAAAGCGTTCATCCAGCAACGTTTGAGCATTTGGAGTCTGTTTAAGAATCCTGCTATCTGATATCTCTCCAGCTTGAAGTATCGATCTATACAGTGCCCTCTGATATCCCATTAGTTCAAACTCTCGATACGTAAGTGATCTCGGACATTCCGCAAGTACCTATGGGTTTATTCGTGATCTCGCCGGTTTAAACTATCGATCTGTGATCTCTCGATGGTTTAAACTAGCAGTATATACCATAATAAACTACTAATGCCTACGTGAACTCCGCTACCTCAGTATTTACATTCATATATCATAATCTCTGGTAACATAAAGAATTTAAATTATCAATTCATATTATGATCTCTAGTGTTTCGAGAGTTTAAATTCTGAAAGTTTATCATAATGTCTAGATTCTGCGGCGTTGAAATTATATAGTATAAGGATTTCATAGGTATCCATTTCTGCTTCTTTCAAGTTTCAACATTCAAGATTTGACCTGAAGGAAAGAACTAAGAAGCTCGTTGTATAGATTACAACATTAACACTTAAATAGTAAATAAACACGCACATGATTTGCGAGAACATTTATAAACAATGAAGACACCAAAAAGCAGTAAATGATAAATGTACCTACTTTGATTTAATTTCTTTATCCTAGTTTCTCATATTTTGGGTGGAGATGTAGGTGGATCCTTGCAAATAAGTCCAGAAATGCTCAGAAATGTCACCTAAACTGTAATATAAGTTATTATCTTAATTATGGACCAAATTTAAATTTTAAGCATAAACAGAGTTGTAGGATATTTTCTGATAAAAAGGAACCTAAGTTTTGAAATAAATATTCACACGAACGATTTAACAGCATCTAGAGACATATGTATTACATTTTTCTTCTGCTGTTTTACAGTTAAAACAATACATTTCGTTACTTTTATATAGGCACATTTAACCACTTCCGAATTTTGCAACAGCTAAAATGCTTTGACTAAGGGAAGGGGGAAATCATGCAGTTTGGTAAGTTTTTTCTTGGAATAAAAGAAACTATATTGAATTGTCAGCAAAAATGGCACATGATAGCAATGAAATGGACTGGTGACTCAGATATGTTCCTGATATCACAACACAGATTTCACAAGTATAGGCCGTTGCTCCACTAAACCTCCGGGAGAAAAACAATGAAGGGAAAGAGCACGGCCAGATTTGATTGTGGTCACTTTCAGAATTAGAATGCAAGGCCCTCAAATCCCCCGCTATCTGCACAGAAAGGTTCGGGCAGAAGGTTTCGTACCAGGGAAGGAACCAGGGAGGTTCTCTCCTAAAAGGACAATCCACCGCATACGCCGCACTTCACCGTCCATCGCTGCTGGCCCTGCAACTCTGAAAGATGAAAGGAGGGGAAATTAGGTACAGGAGGATTTAAGGTGATATATAATTCTTTCCAACATTCGCCTACCGACCTTGGGAAACCACAAAAGAACCCGAGGACAGAGTCGAAGGTCCAACGGGAATCGAATACGAAAGCTACCGCGTGAGCCATTCACTTTGAGCAGGCGTGGATGTTTGACAAGAGGGACGCATTTCTTACTGTTAAGCCGAAACCTGCGTTTATGAAACAAGTTCATTTTAGTCGGCTGATTACGGCTCTGTTCTGAGATGATCACTTGTCCCGAAAATTTTGGGACATATGTATATTTTGAGAATTTTTAAACGCGGTACAAATACATCTTTTTCGTCAATTTTCGCATGTCTCTTATTAGTGGCTGGTTTTCAGTAGTCTTGATAAAATTGTTAATAATTTGTTATCTCTGCTGCCAGCTGGGATACAATCACTAGAGAAATAGAAAAGTTCACATGTGCATTTTGTTTTACGTTTGAAATCACCGAATGGCCATTTTGTGGGGTTACTCACGCATCTTCAGTGGTTGCTAGTCGACTGAGATCTTAGATTATTTTGGCATGGTGAGATCGTGGTTGTGTGGTATATAAACAATCTGGATGTATACCGAAACATTATTAGTGTAATTGCTTTGCTCGAAATTGTTTCTAAACAGAAACATCAGATTCGAATTGCATAACAAAAATATTTAGAATTACATGAGAATAAAGGGAACTAAATTATGATTCAGTTTCATACGGTGCTGTCTCTCTCAAAATCCTGAAATGTTCCACGTAGTGGCAGTCTTGTTCCCTATCCCGCACTTATAGAAATGGTAATTCTACTCTTTTAGCACCATTAACCTGAGAGAGAGAGAGAGAGAGAGAGAGAGAGGGAGCACTTTTCCTTCAGTTCATGGTTTAGGCCGCATTTATGCATGCGATTTCGTGTCGCACGGCAAGGAATGATGCGACGCAGCATACTTTTTAATGGTCTATTTATGCATGCGACGTTTCGCACTGTGTATTGTTGGGAAATCAATTCTACCAGAATGTTTCTACATTTAGTTCAACAGCTAGAATGGATCCCTGTTTGTACTATCGCTACAAACTCTTAATTCGAAAGAAAGAAAGAAAGAAGGAAGGAAGGAAAGAAAGAGATTGAAAGAGAGAAAGACGAGTGGAGTGTACATCCATAAACGGTACAAAGTTCGTAGACACTGTGTTTAGGAGCCTCTTTGGGAAATTGCATCTTGTTAGGATTCTGTAGTTGTAATTTTCTGACTCAACATCCCAAATTCAACTCCTAATGCGAATTTCGTCTATACAGTGTTCCACATCCATACTTGATAAAAGCCTGAATGACGAAAAACAGATCGCTCCTGCAACACGTGAAAGCACAAACCACACTGAAAAATGAAAATTCCAGCTCTGGGCTTCCAAAGTGGCAGCACTGACTCAAATGTCTCGCTCACAATGTGGCATCGCGACGTGCATAAATGGGCCCATATACACCCATGTATATTGAGGTCATGCGACTGTTGCATGTGTCGTGCGACTGTTGCATGTGTCGTGCGACTGTTTTTTCAGATCGTACGACACAGAATATTGTGTGATTGTCGTGTCGCATGGTATAAATACTTCCATTTAACTCAATATACTTTCAGATCGCGTCGCATTTGTCACACGACACGAAATCGCATGCATAATTGGAGCCTTTGTTGGCTTCACGGGCTTCAGACATTGCGACCATCACTTCCATGGTTTACTTCGATCTCTTCTAATATCCGGCTTGTAACTGAGTATTATTTTTAAGATCCTGGTATGCGACAATGTTCATATATTTACGTTTCGTCCATTTTTATATATTATATAAATTACCTATAAGTAAAACTATCTTATCCCCTTGTTCTGAATGTGGTCCTTTAGTTCTACACTCGGTTAGGGATCATAAACACTTAATTTGGGAAGCCTGTGAATTTCCCTATATCGTCTATGAGCCTCACCTAGAGTTACACAGACAGAATTAGAAAGAGTTTGAGAGCAAAGGAGAAATGATGGTCAGAACTTAAAAATATTGGTTTAGGTTAAAGAATTTATATGAAAAAAGTATTTTGAAACAGTGTCTGATTTTTCAGGAGAACATTACCCAGCGTAGCACTTGAATTAACAGAATACAAGCTGTTATGGAAAAAATTCGTAGAGGGATGACTTGGAGAGATAGAGAATTAAAAGAGAGAGGCTTCTGGAAAGAAATTAAATTAAAATTTGATGATATTGAAATTCAGGAAACAGAAGTTTTAAAAGCACTCACTGAACTTGAGAGGGAGTTAAAAGTTAGAATGGGGGAGGAAAAATATGTGGAAAAAGGAGCTAAAGCTGCCAGTGGAGCAACTGCATGGGCTAGAACAGTGGTAATAAAACTGAAAGGTTTAAGAGGGAAGATGTAGATGAATGTACAATGTATGAAATGAAAGATAACTAATGGATGTTATTCTTAAATGTGAAGAAACTAAAGTGGTGAGAGAAAAATTAAGTTTGGAGAAATGGGCTAACTTACCGATGTATAAAATGGGGAGATTGTTAAAATTAAAATCAGTTAACGATATTAAGGAGATTTGTAGCTACTTAGGAAAGGTAAAAAGAAAATGGATGAAAAAATTAATCCAGAAAGATGAAGTAGGCATTACGGAAGCAAATAGTTGACAAATACTTTTGTATAAGGTGGACTGTGCCTCGAGAGAAGTTATTGGCTAAGTGCGAACACAAAAACGGGCTTGTGTATTAAATATGTCAGTTGTGTTATTTATTAATCTTAGAGAACTGAAAATACAATACAAAATAAAAAGTTAAGAACGCCATAACAATAGTGTTAAATTATTGTTGCAGTTTACTGTGAAATAGGGACTTTTTTACTCTTGCACAATTGTTCAATGCGTGGAGACATAGCAGACAAAGTCACAGAAAGAAGTTGCCAAGTTTCTTATTTTTGATCAGAACAAGATTTTCAGTGGCGAAAATCCCTGACCGAGCAGATATGTTGTTGAAAACGGAAGAGTACAGATATGGCATGCCCTGATAACATTGGGAACTCTCTTTTCATTAAAATCCGGAATTGAGGTAGCGTATTTTCTCTAAATTTAAACTTCAAAGTACGATCAGTCTGAAGTTCAGTCTACCCTTCTGGCTCTTATAATGGTAGGCGTTTTGAGTTCTCAGTAGTAACAGCAAATGGATTGAGAACCCAGGCGCTTTCGTTCATCATGAAGAGAGGAAAATATTGCTTCATTTTATCCTCCAGCTTAGAAATATGCTCTAAAATAAAATGTCAGAATCACTGCAGGGCAAACATTTCATTACTTCCACAGTTCCATTTTTCTTAAGAACCTATTCTGCTTCTCATTTAATGTCAGAATATTCTGTTCCTTTCCCTGTATATTAGCGTTTAGATTATTCAAATTTTCGAAAATATCAGCTAGGTAAGCAACTTTGAAAC
The DNA here is from genome assembly GCA_030765065.1 of Deroplatys truncata. Classification (NCBI taxonomy): domain Eukaryota; kingdom Metazoa; phylum Arthropoda; class Insecta; order Mantodea; family Mantidae; genus Deroplatys; species Deroplatys truncata. Next base: position 163,187,122 of record CM060983.1, read on the forward strand.
CACGTATTTCGTCGCTAATGAGGTCAACAAACTTAGGTTTTCCTGCGGCAAACATTTATAACAATTCATTTTTAAGTTCATAAAATTTGGAGAGTACTTCTGTTGACAGCTAGCGAATTTCGGTGTGAAGGTCCAGAGTACTGTGAACAGTTCCTGCTTCCTGGCACATGACTGAGAATTCTGGTTTTTAGAGCTCTACTTTTAATCTAATTAATCATTTCAACAACTAAGTTCATTACGTTCTTTAGGCCTTTAGGAATAACTTTTGCTACCAAAGCTTACCGATGTAAAAACAATGTGTGGATACGATGTGAAGAAAATCTTGCTTTAATCTTGAAGTAAAACCTTTCACTCCACCAATTAATGTCGGAGCGCCATCATTGCACACTAAAATACAATTTCTCCAACACAATTCATTCTCTTCCAATGTAGATGCACAATTAAAAATGTCTAATCTTGTTGACGTTAGAGATAATTCTTTAAGGGCTAGGAGGTGTTCAGCAAGCGATTCGCTGTTTAAACATCTTACATAGCTCATTACTTGGTATTGTTTACTTATGTCTGCTGATTCGTCAAGCTGAACTACAAATTATGTACCATTATTGAGTTTTTCCGCTACCTACCTACCTACTTGGTTTTGAATATCAGCTGACATGTCGTCAATGCGGCAAACAATAGTATCATTTGACAGAGGTGCTTTTGATATCTCCGTCTCGTCAGCCTCCCCTAAAGTGAATTTTACTATTTCTTTACAACCTAGTAAAAGTCACTCGTCGCCCTCTGGGAACACTCTCATGAAATGTGGGAACATGTGCATTTAGAACCAGAGTTTTTCCAGCACTTAAGTGATTCAGAACCTAGATGGCTAAATCAGGTATTGAATAAGAATGGAGAATGTACAGATTATTAAAGTAATGTCTAGTAAATTTGTCCTCTTTCAGAGTAAAAAGTTTAATTTACCTCAGTTTTACATTATATTGCCACTAAACTATTTTTTCGTGGAGTAATTCAGCAAAATATGGTTTTATTAGTTATGTATTATTTCAACATGATTATTATAAGTGATGCTGAGTAAAGCTATTGTTCAAAGTTACACGAGATTCATATGAGAATAATCTAGAACTGTGCACGTAAAACAGAATACCATTTTTGTTATGGATTTTTGCACAGTGAAACCCACGCCTTCCTCTTAACCTCCACACCACGTTTCGGTCCTCCGCAGCCAAGTCAGTATACGTCTCCTCAATGTACGCGCTGTGTACTAGAAATCAATTTAAATTTTCATGTGAACTTTTAGGCCTCTACCCAGCATGTAACAAATAATTATTTTAATTATTTGTTTACTTCCTACGAAAATTGTTTGAACACTTTAGGATTTAGTTTAAAAAATAAATATATAAATTTGACTTACTTTCTAGTTTTATTGTTTTTAATTTAGACTGTTACCTTCATTCGGTGACAGGGTTGCCCATAATGTACCACCTCCACCGGAAAGCGTTGCTTGTCGTACGCCAAGTCATTGAAGGAGCTTGAGTAATCTGTTGAACTGGAGGCCGACGTCTTTCCGCACTGGAATTTCATAAAAAAACAATACCAAATCAAAATAACAAAGAAATTCTCTCGTCGAACATCTTCACCACCACACTAAATGCATACTCAGCTATAAATAATATATGTATATATGTGTGTGTGTTTATATTTTGCCACAAAATATGCTTTTGTGTTTAAGTATTTTCTATGTGAAAACTCGCTTTTTAATATTGAGCTTGAAAGCACATTTGGAAGCATTTCACTGGGAGACGATGAAGAAGTTAAAACTATACGATAACTCAAATTTAATTACTAAACGATAACGGTTTTGTGACTTAGGTGTCCTTCACAGTGAAAACGAAACATTAAAATATCGACGTAAAACTATAGCATAAATTTAAAGCGATGCTCCTATGTGCGCTTCGCAGGCCATATTTCATGCTCTCTAGCGATTGGCTGCTGCGATGCTTTGGTTTGTCGTTGTGAATGACAATCGCATTAACTTTATACTTAAGCTTTACATCGTTATTTTAATGCTTAATTTTCAATCTAATGGCGCTTTACTTAATTAAAATAAATAAGCAGCAGGTGCTATATTGTTCATCTGGTAATAGTCAGCCACAATACGAGTGCGTGCGGTGGGAAGAGGGATTAAATAGTTACGCAACAAGTGGAAGGAACATTGGAAGGACAGTCAGGTAAAGAAAACATCCACAGTTCCAAGCTGCATTTACTAGGCAGACTGAGGCCTGCAAATGTAGTACTGTTTTCATTGTGCAACTGAATATTCCCCTATCGTCTTGCCCCTCACCAACGTCTGATCCCTATCCTTGATAACGTTGGCATTGTCCACAAAAACAGCGACGCCCTCCTCCTAGCGCACTCATATCGTAGCAGACTGGTAAGAACACCAAGCTGAAAACCTAATTATTTTCTCAAACCGTAACCCAAATCAAAGCATCTCAAAACTCGTTTTTATAAAGGAATTAGTTTTGCTGTACCTAAACGGAACAGAAAAAAAAAGAAATTGTAAGAAAGAATTATCTCTATTTACCATAGAATACTTATATGAAATATCACTTTTTCCTATGTTTCTTACAGTGCAGTATATTTTAAGTGTTTATATTGTTTACTTAACCAGTATGACTTGTTTCTAAGAAACTGAAAAAGTCTGTTCACTAACATAATATGTTTTATATTACCCAAAATATTCATTCAACCCAACCGCAATACGAGATATTTTGTTATTAAGGTAATTAAGTTAGATACTTACCCCCCGCAATTTTCCTTTTCGTAGACATGACGCATCTACCTGCTGAAACAAAATATTGTTCATGTAAAACAAAAATATGAAAGTATCTTTAACCTCAGTCCCTACATGAACAATCTGAAACCAGCATTAGGGTACGCCAGATGGAACCCCAAACTGGAAAGCCTACGGGCATGGTAACAGAGTATATCAGCAATAAAAATCCTAATATTATGGTAGAATTTAAATAACATGAGACTTCTGACACTAATTAGAGGGTTAGTTTCTATGGCAACTTCCCGTTGTTCTAGCAAGGTGCCACCACCCTCCTTTCCCTTCGCCTACAAGCCGAACTTTGAGGGGTAACAGGTTGACATGTTGGCGTTGTTTAATACTGCTCACTAGCGTTACGTCCCAGCTAGCCGTTTGCTATTTGGCGCACTGCTAAACAGGAGACACATGCTCTAATACAACGTGGCAACGCAGCTCTCCCACTTCTCACTTAGAGTGAAATGTCAGGTGCCTCAGGTTGTTTAACTGGCACTGTAACTATGCCACTGCCATTGAAGGTTACGTATTTCCTTACGAACGAAATGTCACTGTATTAGCGTTTGTTCATCGTGGGTAGGGTACATTATTATGATTCAGTATTGGAATTAATATTAAGATAGGGCAGATAGTATTCACTAACCAATGGTAAGTGCTGTTATCGCCACAATTATATTGTAATATCTGAAAGTAGTGCCGTTTTGCTTTCTGCAAGTTGTGTTTGGAGTTAAATCTTTCTATCGCGTCTCTGCGCAGTGATTCAGAAATGTAAAATGCCCACAAGTGGAACTGTTTATAATGTGTATTTTTGCTTTCTCTCTCGCGTATCTAGTAGGTAGAGATGGTGTAGCATTCCACCTAAAAAATTCTATGTTTTGAGATTTCAACGAAATTCATGTTTTGAGGTCCCTGAATAAAAATTATGAAAATATCCGCGCGTGGGTGTGAGACTCGAAGGTTTTCAAGAAAGTGCCGCACACCGAACTATCTCTTACATGGAAGATTTTTCAAAATTTGTATTTTATAAAAAATGTACTTTGATTAAAATATTATATGTTTAAGATATTTACATGACAAATAAAGTGCATATATAGAATTTTTCGCGAATAGCCGGTGAAGTCCACTTCATTCTGAAGAAATTTTCCATAATTTTGTATAAGTGGTAAATCATACGACATAGACAACGTACTACGCAAATATGTAGATTTCTTTAAAGCACATACTTTAATTCAAAAAACTTTTTGTGCCATTAGGCGTTTCGCAGATAGTCCTAAGTGTTATGGGTTTGAACTTTACAATACTTTAAATTTCTAAGTTGCTGTCGCTATTCAGTTTTTCTTGCGATGTCATGCATGGAAAGGGTAGGGATTTCTAGGTTAACACATAGCGACTCGGGTTTTAAATATCTACTAGATATTCGGTTTCCTCTATACCCCCTGTATCTTCAACTAAATGTGTACTGAATCTATTTCTGCAAATGTATATCTCGATTAACATGCAGTAGATAGAAGAATAAGCTTTCGCAAGAACAGTTTGCAAAAGCTATATAAAAATAAGGATAGTAGGTAATAGAAGTCATTTGATAGTAACACATCATTCATTTTTCGTTTTTGTGCCTTAATGTACTTCGATTTCTCTTTTATGCAATCGTTTTGGATTTGTCCTATAACCATTTTCCAACATACCAAGGATATTTTTGAAGTTCTGGGTTGTGGCATTTGAATGTAGAATTGCGTCCCTTTCTCCCAATCTCGTAAGCATCTTTCTAACCTCAGCAGTAGCTTACAAACTGAAGTTAGGTACAGAAATGACTGAAGGAGGACTAAAGGATGAGAACATTTCTGAAAATAGCATTACTGGAAAGAACTGAAAGAAGTAAATATGTCGAAGAGATAACGCATGGTGTAGGACTATGTTCAGTTATATGTGCAATTTTAAATCTTTAAATGCTCCTCTTTTTTCTAACATTTTCATGTTTATAAAATATTCATTGATAGAGAAATTATGTCGCATTCCTTTGATGTTTATCTGTAAGCAGAATAAATTTCTGTTTTAAGCGGTAAAAGCATTAATTGGCTTATCGTCTGTTAATGTAAAATAAAGCAAACGTTTCGTCGAGATAAATGTTTTATGAATTTAAAAAACAATTCTCTGACGGCAGATCCCACAGCACTACCTACTGACAAAATACAAGCTCAGAAAAATAAAAATAACTTCACAAGCAAGACGTTCATTTGGTGTCGAACTTTAAGTTTAGTAAGTCATCATGTATCAGACACAAATCTGTGATAAAATGTTAAAAATATTTGAACAAAACGCGTTTTAATTCTAAAATTTCAATCTAGTCTCCTCTTACGTTTAGAACCGAGCAGGATAGCTCAGGTGGTAACGTCTGTGGCCTACATTCGGGAGATCGTGGGTTCGATCCCTGCGACCGACCTTCCTGACTCATTGCCTTTTTCGGGAGTTTCCCTGGATCGCTAGGGAATCCTGGGAAGATTCATTAATCCCCCGAATTTCCTATCCCTCCATTTCACCTACATTCTCATTTCACTTCACCTTCCATCTGCTTGTTCTGTTTCAGGGTTGAAAATGTCGGCGGGAGTCTTGGCGTTGCATATCAGGGGAAAAGGATGCTCTATGTAACCCTTCGTCCCCCGGAATGGAATATCAAAAAATTTTGTGCACACATGTAATTAAAAATGTGTTCAAATATTTTCTGAATAGGCGGGCTCGTAGCTCCCCCCCCCAGGGAATGTGTAAGGCCGCAGGGGGAGGGGAGCCGGTTGCACCAGCTGCCATCCGGGGAGTTTCAATCTGTAAAAGATACGGACCCTGCCCTCTGCCCTGTTGTGCTTCATCATCCAGCCGCCCTCTCTCTCCTCTCACCTCACCCCTCCTGCTGGGGCACCCCGTCAGGGGCTTCAGGTACAAAAGATCTTGTAGGTCAAGGTGTTAAATCCCCCTCCAAGTTTGTCCTACTCCTACTCCTTCGCTTAGAGGTATTCGAGCTTCGTATAGCAAGTGGTGAGGCATTGTTGCGACTGTTAATCCATTTGCTGCTAGGAAACAAGGATATCCGGTTAGAAAAGTCAATTAATTGCAAACCAAGATGAAAGCGCGATATGAAAGATGAGAAAGAGTTGTAAATATTGTTACTTGACAAGAGATAATATGTGCAAACTTACAAAACTATTGAAGACTTCAATATTTTAAAATACGAGTTAAATGAAAGAGGAACGCGAGTATTTCGTGCACAGCTCAAAATACAATTCGTTGAAAATATGTGCTCGTTTTAAGTTTAGAGTAATACACTATAACACAATTACCAAATTATGTTTAAACTTAAATTGTATAGATAAAATAAATGAGTCGAGTGATATTAAAAGCCTTCACTTCACCGGCTTGATGTATGTGAAGGCTTTTAATATCATTCGACTCATTTATTTTATCAATTGACTTCTTCACTGTTAAGATTGTCCTATTTCAACTTTGTTAAATTGTATACTTAATTGAACTATTACAAAACAACTAACAAAAATATCACCCTTTCAATACATCTCCGGAATGCAATTATAATGGTGGTTATTTCCCATTTCGCACATTTTTCAACTAAAAAGTGAAACCGTTTTGTATTAAGGGCGGATATGGCTTCACTATGCTTACGTGCAAATCTAGGACTACTTCCACAGAGGCTGGACATGTTAGTGAGCGATTTATTTATAAAATACATCTTCATATAATTTAGAAGCTATTTCCTTACTTTATTAAAATGTCGTATTTTAATTGCGCGTTTCTTTCTCCTACCTATTTCGGATTTGTATGCCTATCATACTGAATTACTTAGTTTAACTTTTCATTCCGAAAATTGAAATCCTATATTTGTGCAGCTTGATGGATGTAATACCATTATAGTTTTAATAGTGGTGGTGGTGGTGGTGGTGGTGGTGGTGGTGGTGGTGGTGGTGGTGGTGGTGGTGGTGGTGGTGGTGGTGGTGGTGGTGGTGGTGGTGGTATCATTAAAATGCTATTAACAACACTAACTGTAGAACTTGTGTAATACATAAGATGGCATGCAAAACTAATTGTATATTAAACATTAAGGGAGCGAATCAAATAATTTTCCACGAATGAAATTGTGTTTTATTTATGGACACTCTTTAACTACTATGGTTCTTATCGTCCCATTCTATATTGGGCGTGAAAGACCGGTAATTTCGTTCAGAGGCCTCTTCATCAGGCTTGAGGTTCTTTTACGTGCCGTAAATCTACGACACGGGACCACCGGCTTTACTTCCCTTCTGAAGGAAGCCGTGCTAAGGATTTTACGCCGGGTTTGAACCCGCGACCTCGGGAACTAGAGGCTAGCATGGTAACTACTAGTAACTACTACACAACAGAGGACGATAATTTTCCACGAGGTACATAATTAGAGCCCGAGGGATTTATCACGAGGGCTACAAATGTATTGAGGGGAAAATCTTCTTCGATCCCGTGGTGTATATACTATTTTTTTCCAGACCGGAGATAAATTGTCGCATTTTATTTATATTTATTACATTTTTCTGGAATTATTTCATTGAGGTGCTTTGGAATGATTGAAAAGATACGCCTAGCAAGGTTGTGTTTTTTATACCTATTGCACTGTTTAAATTGTGAATGTAAATGCAAAATGGATAGTTTTGAAGAACCAAAAGAATAACGTGTGATGCTAGTGAGGCAGTTAGTGGTTTGTTACCGAATAAATACTCGTTTTGAAAACAGTGTTTACTGAGGAATGCGCAAATGTATTCATAACATGTATTGTTGGTTTATTTCACGGAAATAGGAACGGAATACAAGTCTTCTTCGAGATGTGCACAATATTTGTTTATTAAGGTAATTAGTATATTAGTCATTAAAGTTAGATCGCTATGAAAATGTAGATGTAGAGTTGTTAATATTTCTCTCCCGATTTTGGTAACCTGAAATCGACATTTAGCTCCGATCGTGGAAAAATTAGTTTTTCATGCTGTTTTATGATCTCCTGCTAACTTTAAAGGAGAAATTTAGAGAAAATTTCGAAAATTGACATTAGGATTGCGTAATGAAAAAAGAAGTCTGATAATGTTGCATTCACTGACCTTCTCTGCCAACTCTTCTACAAATTATTCTTACAAAACGTTATTCTTCTACTTCATACTAGCCCACACAAACTTTCCAGAAATTATTTCATTACGCACTTCCCTCTAGGTACAGGATGGATATAGCAGTCTGAAGCGATAGCGAAATGTATAAAAATGGGTCACTATGTGCTGGGTTTAAAATTCCTCTCTTTGCACAACCCAAGAAACAATTAAACAGCTATTTACCATTTCAGGAAAATATAAAATACTTGAAAATTTTAACCAATAAAAACGAAAATCTAGACAATGGTTAACGGCACAAAAATTATTTTACATAATTTGTGTGTTTTAACAATATCTGCATTTTAGTAAACCTGTCTTCATCTGTTATGATTATAATAATTATAGAAAATTAATTTCATATAAAGAGAATTGTCATGCAAATTCCTTAAACTTTTGATGTTTGAATCAAAATTGTTGGCCATTTTTGAGAAACTCAAAGAAAATGAAACTTTTTCCATGCAAAGAATAATTTGGGATGGGGGATATTTTTTTAAATGTTGTGTCGTCTCCTTAGAAACTCTAGAATTTAAATACTAATTTTGGTATTTATCCGGCATTTCCTATTTGAGTTATGCTGTTTGTATGCGCACCACACAGCACGCGGACCCTTCTCAAAAATGCTTTGTTTTGGATTCAGGCACCTCAAAACATGTATTTCTGGTGAAATTTCCATATAGAAATATTGGGTGGAAAATAAGTACAATACGTCCCCTAGCACTTTTAGAAAAATGTTCTCATGTGTGTCTGCGTGTCTGTGTGTATGCCTGTGTCTATGAAAAGCATAACTCAAAAATGTCGGATGAATACCAAACTTGGTATTTAGGTTCAGTATCTTTTGAAGATGCGACACGAAAATTTTCAAGAAAATTCCCCTTCCCCAGACTATCCTTTACATGGAACATTTTTCGAAAATTTTGATTTTTTCAAAAATGGCTCTAACAGTTTTGATTAGAATATCATATATTTACGATATATTCATAACAAATAAAATATATATATATCTTGAATTTTCTGGGAATGTCCCCAAAAATGCCCTTCTTTCTAAATAGCTTTTGCATAACTGGTAAAGAGATAGACAAAAGTGTTCTTCACAAAGAGTGTAGACCTCGTTAAAACATACAATCTATGTCATATACATTTTTTGTCCGGTGAACCATTCCTTGTTATTTGCTTGAATTTTGCAATACTTATACTTTTTCTCATATGGGAGTTCGTTATTCCTTTTTGTTTGTTTGTTTGTTTGTTTTTACGTCCTGGACATACAAAGAGAATGGAATGTTCCACATAGCAACCAGCTCTTAAAATATTTGACTATCGTTTAAAGCCTACCATATTCCCCTTGCATCTACAAGAAAATTAGCAATAAGATAGTTTCTGCAAATGTTTTATCTCAATTAACATGAAGAATATGCGTTTGTAAAAATGTTTTGTAGAACAGTAGGGAAAGTCATGAGAGTCCAGCACATCATATTATTTTTAAATTTCATTCGAGTGGAACATTTGGCATAGCACAAAAAAATTCATTGACTTGAAACTTGAAAACTAAAGCAGACATAGAAATAAAATTTAAAAGCGGCCAATGTTTATACAAGGCAAGGTAAGATTATTTTGTCATCAAATTGATTGAAAACTTGAAAAATATAATTTCACTGGTGTGTTCCCTTAACCGAGAAGAGTATGGATTGCATATAGTCATATCCAATGTGCTTGTGGACTATTGTAGAATAGAAGGCTCACAAAGTGAGATAAATATCAATTACTATATGCAAGGCGCCTTTCAGTCAATGTGTGGTTTTATTGATCCCTTATTCCCAATCACAGTCGATAGTTTTAAAGCAAGGTGCTCAAAAACTAATAACTCATAATTAATTTTCCCCTCATTCATTTTTTACTTTCTCTACCACGTAGGTAGAGAAGGTACTGAATTCCATCCAAAAATTCTATACCATGATTTCAGTGGAAATACATGTTTTGAGGCCCCTGAAGGAATAAAAAAGGTATTTTTATAAAACGGTCTGTGTGTGCGTTTCTGTGAACAGCATAACTCAAAAACAAAAAGTTGGATAAACACCAATCTTGGTATTTAGGTTCAGTATATTCCAAAAGATGCAACACTTGATTTTCAAGAAAATTCCCCTACCTCAAACTACCCTTTATGTGGAAAATTTTTAGAAATTTTGTTACTTTCTAACAAATGACCCTAGCGATTTTGATTAAAGTACTATATATTAAAGATATTTACATTACGAATGTATATATTGAATTTCCTGGAAATAAGTTCCCTCCAATTCGGAAGGAGCTTTATATAAGCTTTATAACTGGTAAACGTTAAGCGATAGACGAAAACATACTACACAGAAATTATAGATCTCTTTGAAACACGAATTTTATTCCAAATAAGCTCTTTTTTGACGTAGGCCGTTTCTGAGATATCGTCATTAAAGGTTGGAGTTGTGCATTTCTTCGTCATTCTCTCAAGTCCTTTCAACATTCAGTTGTTTCTCGCGGTTGCATGGAAAAAGTATGGAATTTTAAGACCAGTTCTTAAACATTTGACTGTTGCTGTTCCCTTTGTATTTACTCGTATATCGAAATGTGTAATGTAGCTATGTATTTCCGCAAAAGTTCATTTAGATTAAAATGTAGTAGAAAGGAATATAACCTTTCGTAACGATAGTTTGTATACCCACTAAAAACGATAGAATGTAGAGAATGTCATGTGAATGCGCCGCATCAGATGTTTTATTACCTTAATCCATGCTTCAATTCAACTAGGAATCTATGAAGCCTAATCTCGTGGATTTTGCAATTTACTTGGCGGTTGGTACAAACAAATTTACAATTTACAAATGGCTGTAAAAAGAGACTTGGTGATCTGCGAATTCAAAATACGTATAAAAGAAGCGGTAGAAGACCTAACGCCTTTAATACGAAATGAAACAGGTAATCCGCTTAAGTATGAAAAAACAAGCATCTTTCTAACATAGTAATTAGCTTATCACATTCCCCTCTTGCTTATAAATTTTCTGAGGTAATTTAATGAGCTTTGAAATTCATGCTTATTGGTCAGGGATGCTCAACCTTACATAGAGAGGGAATGAAGGGAGTTTCCCTTCCCACTAATTTCCACTCGTACTGCCAAGGACTGAAACTTGATTTTTTTAGCATGTCGATCTCTTCAAATATAATAGGTGGGGTGAATCAATACTTTGAACCTTAGCTCTAAGAGACCAGATTGAGCTTCATTGCTTATTTGGAACAGCCGATGATATTACAATTGAAAGGGTTAAAGGGGAGGATTAACCATAACATGCTCTAGATGATTGTACAATGATTTTTTAAAGAACGGCGGGAAGTGTAAGAAATTAAAACGTTATTCGAGTTTAAAAATCTACCCGTGAAAGTCGGCTAAGCAAACCGGTCTTTTATGAAAACAAGCTTCATCCAACGTTTGGAAATAATTTTGTCTCTCTCTTATGACCTTAGGCTTTCTCCTACAGAGAGAGAGCCAAAAAACTACGAACCGGCTGCGCGGTGTTTTTCCTGTCGGTGTCCTCGCCGCTCATTGCCGTCTGCCGCTATCATATAAAGGCGCGGATGAAACCATACAACATTTTTAAAACTACTTTTAAAGGCTTTACTTAGCAACTTTATGAAAGGAGATGCTGAAACTGGCCACCGTCGTTGTCTATACATTTTTGGCACCTCTTTAGGAAACTATCCATCATTCGTCGTAGTTCACGTTGAGAAATGCTACCAATTCCCTGTCGGATATTTTGTTTTAATTCTTCCAGATGTGTGAATTTGTCTTGTGCACTTTGCTTTAAGTTACCCCAGAGATAGAAATCGCAGGGGGGTTAGGTCGGGGCCACAAATCTCTACTAATAATTCTATCCTCAAAGTAGTTGAAATTCGTGTATAGGTAAATACAATTTTTCCCCCTGATTTTAGAGAATTACAGACAGGGAGCGTGATTTTGCCTTTCTTCAACAAAACTCTGCAACAGCTCATACGGCCAATATTTCGATGAGAACAATTGAAAGTGTGTTTGAGGATAGAATTATTAGTAGAGATTTGTGGCCCCCTCGGTCCCCCGACCTAACCCCCCTGCGATTTCTATCTCTGAGATAACTTAAAACATAAAGTGTAAAAGACAAACCCGCACACCCTGGAAGAATTAAAACAAAATATCCGCCAGAAAATTGCCAGCATTTCTCAACGTGAACTACGGTGAGTTTCCTAAAGAGGTGCCAAAAATGTATGGACAACGGCGGTGGCCAGTTTCAGCATCTCCTTTCATAAAGTTGGTAAGTAAAGTCTTTAAATGTAGTTTTAAAAATGTTGTATAGTTTCATCCGCGCCTTTCTATGACAACTGCAGACGACAACGAACGCCGTGAACGCGGACAGGAAAAACACCGCGCAGCCTGTTCGTAGTTTTTTGGATCTCCATGTATTATGCAGAAACATTATTTCCTCGTCTTCCGATAAAACAATTCTGCCATGATTACTATTGCTAGTGATAAGAATTGTGTTAGTCTGAACGTGAAAAATTGTTACTTGTGCTACTCCAACTAGCCGATAAGTTATCGTCAAAGAGAGCTTCCGAGTAGTGATATACAGATTGTTTTAACGGCAATCGCTAAGAAATCCGGTAGTTATCTTTATCGGCAGATTGTAGAACCGGCCCTAAGCCCGCTAAATGTTGAGGGTAAGAAGCACTAGCACTTACCTGAAAGACACAGACTGCGAGCAGCCCAATGAGGACGCCACTCCGGTAGCCCATGTTGTAGTGTATTGACGCAGTCCAGTGGGGCCTTGCCCCCTTTATACTGCCAGCATTGCATTATTGCTTCACATCTGTTGTTGTTATGCATATGCACAACACTACCGCTGTTTCCTTGTTAATAGAAAAATTATTTCATCAGCTATTCAAGTTATTTACAATTGCATTTCCGCATATTTTAACCTCTTTGAATATTTATTTATATCAGAGTTTGTGTATCTCTTCCGGTACACCATGTTAGATGAGCAATACATGAAGTAATTAGCAGCTTAAGCACTTCTCTGGAAGATATGACACAAGTTTATCAGTCTAAGCATGCTTACATATTTTATAATAAATTGTAACAAAGATATTTACCATGTTGTACAAAGGACAACTGTAAGCAAATCACTTGGTGAATCACTTAAAATACTACCTTGAATGTTCTGGAACAAATTTCACTGTCAATGTCCGTTTACTCAGACCTGAAACCCAGACAAAGCTCATACACACAGGGTGATTCACCCCAAACTACCACCGCAAACACTCTGAAACCAAATTGGAAATAAAAAAAATCTTATGTAACATTCACAAGACATCCCTACCTGTATCGCTTATTAGCGGGTATATAAATTATACTTACGAAAGTTTATTTTCCTATCTACTTCGTTTTAATCGAGATAAACCTTTCCGGAAATAGCTACATTACACATTTCGTTATAGATACAACTGAAACATGCATAAAAACTGTAGATACTGAGAAACAACTAAAAATCAACAGGGTTTTAAAAGAATGGCTAAGTGTTGAACGATTCGAACCATTAATAACCGACATCTAGGAAATGGCTGATGCCACACAAAAGTTTATTTGAAATAAATTCTGCGTTTTAAAAAGATCTACATTATGTGTGTAGTACGTTTTCGTCTATCGCTTAACGTTTACCAGTTATACAAGATCTTATAAAATTCCCTCCGAATGAAGAGGACTTCACAGACTATTCCCAGAAAATTCAAGGAATACATTTTGTTTGTTATATAAGCATATTTAATTAATAGTATTTTAATATAAATCGTTAGAGCCAGTTTTTAGAAAATCAAAAGAATTTCAAACTATGTTCCATGAAAAGGATGGGAGATTTTCTTGAAAATCTTCGTGTCGCATCTTTGGAAGGTACTGAACCTAAATAACAAGTTTGGTATTTATCAGACTTTTTGTTTTTGAGTCATATTTTTCACAGACACACACACACACACACACAGAGCTTTTCTAAAAATGCTTTTTTTACTCGGGGGTCTCAAAAGATGCATTTCCGGTGAAATCTTGGTACTGAATTTTGTGGTGGAATGCAATACCCGCTCTACCTACTAGGTGCGTAGTAGAGAAGGTAGAAACGACTTTCACAGGAATGAAGTCATGGGAAAGACACATTAAGGTAAATGATTAAACAACAAATATAAGCAAATATTATTTTCAATATAAGCTTACGTTGCTTTTTATGGAAATCCCATATTGTTTTTGACACAATTGATAGCATAGAAAGTATATTAAGAATGTCGTTTGTTGCATCGCAGAAGATCAATTATATCCCAAGAAACTGTAACGTGAAGTTGATGTTTGAGGAATAACGAAAGGCACATCAGTTGAAGATTCCATCACGTCGTTAAATCCCAAGCGCGAACTTCATGTTGCAGTTAATCATGGGGTGATTGACGTATTGCAAACCGACAAAAATTGTTCTTAATGTTTTTGTCGCTGTTATAATTGTGCAGAGCGTTTCCAGTCACAAAAGAAAAGAAAATAAATTAACGTTTACCTCTTTCGTTAGTAGCTTGTCTATAGCCTCGCTGATTCCTTAATAAATCCACTTATCTGCTCCCTCCTCTGTCTCTACACTCTGTGCCCGGGATATACGAATATCCGAGATCTTGATATCACCCATCAGCGTATTAAAGTATTATATTTGTAGATATCCGCACATCATATGCTCAATCATTGAATTCTGATTTTTTTACTTACGTAAACAAAATAATAAACTTATTTTGCGATATTGGCTCGAAGATCAATGTTTTAAAATCCAAATGGATTGTTTTAAAAGAGGGAAAAAGGTATACGATTAAAAAATCAAAATTAACTCCAAAATGAGAATTAATTACAAACTCTCATAGTAATTTTTTAGAAATAAATATTCATTTTAGATATAATTGGAAACTCCGCTTTAATAAAATGCTAACAAAATACAAAATCTAATGTGTTACACTCACATGACTTTCTCTACTCTTGTACAAACTATTTTTACAAACGCTTATTCTCCATATGCTTCATGTTAATCGAGATGTTAATCTTATTGCTAATATTTTTGTAGGTGCATGGGGAATATGGTAAACTTTAAGAAATAGTCAAATCTTTTAAGATCTGGTTGCTATGTGAAGTGTTCCATTCTCTTTGCGTTTCCAGGGCATAAAAATGAATAACGAATTCCCATTTGAGAAAATAAGTATTGAAAATTTAAGGGAATAACAAGCAATATCTCGAAAATGGTTCACTCAACAACAAAAATGTATATGACATAAATAGTGTATTTTAACGCGATCTACATTTTTTATGCAGTAAAATTTGTCTATCTCTTATGGTTTACTTATGCAAAAGTCGTTCACAATGAAAAATACTTTTGGAGACATTCCCAGAAAATTCGAGACATATATTTCATTTGTCATAAAAATATCCTAAACATATGATATTTTAATCAAAATCGTTAGAGCCGTTTTTGAGAAAATTAAAATTTTCGAAAAATGTTCCATGTAAAGGGTAATTTGGGGTAGGGGTATTTTATTGTTCACACACACAGACACACACACACGGACATGTTTGCAAAAATGCTTTTTTGGATTCAGGGGGTCTCAAAACATGTATTTCCGGTGAAATCTCGGTATCGAATTTTTGGATGGAATACAATACTTCCCCTACTTACTATACGTAGTAGAGAAAGTAAAAAATGGGAGTACAAAAATGATTATAATAATATCTGTTTATACTTTGGTTTTTAGCCTCAAAATTCGTTCTTCATCTTCAAACACGTCTAAGTTAGTCAGGGCTGTGTCATTCTTTATAAGAAGTGATTCCTTTTGTATTTGCCGAATTATGATTTTCTCTGCTGAACGGAGCTCTTCATATGCAAGCTCTCCATCTTCCTCGTATGTTTTGCATTCCGAGAATTGTGCACGAACCTTTTTACACAAGCAATCATACGAATAAGCCTGTTATACTTGGAGAAATATCCATAATACCATTTGCTGTCAGAACAACAACACAATTCATTCTCTTTTTATTGGTGACCAAGGCACTTAGTTCACGAAATAAGATCGCATACCAGGTAGTTTGTTATTTGATTAATTCTCTCTTTCTTCCAAAACTAAAACTTCTTCACGTACCAAATCTGTCGGAGGCCACTCTATTGAAGGTTTTATTATCCACTCTGGTCCCTCTCACCATCTTAGTGTCAACAATTTATCTGCGTGACAGCCCCTTGAAGGAAGATCAGCTGGATTTTGATTACCTGGAACAAGTCCCCAGTATTTAGGCCGAGTCAGCTTACGAGTTTCTTTCACGCGGTTGATCACAAACATATGCCATGTCTCTTCTTGCTGAGTCCAGGCCAATACAGTTGTAGAATCGGGCCAGAAGTATAATTCAGTAGTCAAGTGCTTCACATACGAAATTGCATAACCTGACTCTTATTGTCGTTGCAATTAGCTCCAGGCGAGTAATTGTGATTGATTTCGATGGTGCTACCCTTGATTTGGCTGCTAGAAGATATATTTCAATTCTGCCATTTACTTCCAATCGTACAAACACTGCCGCGGCACTGCTTGAGCGCAAATATCACAGAATGTGTGAAGACTGATGTTGGCATTGTCTTTTGAATACTGAAACCAACGTACAATGCGAATATCTTGAAGTAGAACAAGTCCCTGATACAAATTCAAAAGATTCATTCTTGTATCAATATTGACTTCCACATTAGGCTTCCCCCGTATCCACATCTTTTGTAATAACAATTTTGGTACTAGACGCACAGGATCAGCTACGCCATTAGGATCGAAAACCTTTTGAACAAGTAAAAGAACGATCCGTTTTGTAGCCGTCCTCTGTAGCCAATCTAAGTTTAACCTCAAAGTGTCCGAGTTTAAGTCCCATTTCAAAGCTAGAACCGTTGTTTTGTCGAAGTGAACAAACGCCACTGTTAGACTGCCATTCTCTTAAATGACACGGGATGTGTCAATAAACTGGTTCAATTCAAGCTCAGAATACACTAGCCACTACACTGTTAATATAGAGACCCCCTTTGAGTTTTAACAGCAACATTTTGCTTTAGCGTGAATTAACCATAGTGTTGTACATGACAATCAAATATGGCCCTAACATAAAAAGGCTACACTTCAGTCCAAACACCAGTCTTCGATGACGAATTACTTTAATTGCTTCCTATCTTCTTTGCTCCACGAGAGGAGCCTAAGAAAGTCTCTGTCTTCCAGACGAATGCTAATTTGTAGAAAGGCTTTTTTCCACATCGACTGTAACACCAAATCTTCTTTCTCGAAATCGAAGCAAAAGAGAGGGAATTAATTCAAAGAGAGTTGTTCCACATTCTAAACACTGATTCAGTGATGGAAACCGCTTTCTCTTGCAGAAGCATCAAATAATACAGGACGCACTCTCGCAGTGCTGTTCTCTTTAACGATGCGATGATGGGGTAGATAGCACCCTTCGTTGTCTTCTTCAGGAGGCACTTCTTCAATAATTAGCAAACATTCCATTCGGCCAGAACTAAATTATATGTGTGAAGAAGATTCTGGTCATCTAATTTTTTCGTCGACAACTTCAGCTTCCTGAGTCAAATCTCTGTTGCTTGGAATGGATGTGTTCTTTCCAAATCAAAGCCACTTCATATGGACCATCATCATCTATTTTCATACCTTCCAAGCAATCAGCTTTTATTTGCTTATCTCTCTCTCCCTTTTGGCACTCTTCATAACTGAATCTGTTAAACCAATGGCGTCCAGATTCCAGAGAACACACATCTCCTGTACCAGTAACAAAATGATTTCTACGGCCATAGAGGAACCTTCTCCATTAAGTTCCACCCTAATTTGGTTTCAACAGCCCCGATGATAAAACTTTGACGTTTTCTATTATAATTTTTCCAGCTACATCTGCCCCAATTAACAGATCAACAAGTTTACCACCATTTCTCCTATCTGTCAGAAAAATATTCCCTTCCTTGAGTTCTTTCAGCCCTGGGCCCTTCTCCAACAGAAGGAATGCAATTACAAATTATTATTTGATCTATAACTTTGATATTAATTTGTACTTACCAGCTACATCAGAAACATTTATTTTTCAACATGAATGTTTACTCAAATCGGTTCTCGCTCTCCCAAAGAGAATACTTTCAAACCTAGTAAGTGTAACCTAGTTTTGTCACCATTTCCTTTCTTATATATGATCTCTAGGATCCTGTTTCAATTAAGGCTCTAGCAGAGAAAGAGGAACTAAGACCACTCAATTGTACTGCAAGAGTTTGCAAAAGGACGTGGTGGGGTTTTGAAACATTACTGAGAGAACCTGACTTTTTTCGTCCTTCTCTTCAGTCTGGCTTTTCTCTATAAATCCTGTTTTCTTATTGGCAGGTAAATCAGGACACATCTAGACACTGTAATTTTAAATAAGTTAAGTTTTATTTATGGACGCTCTTTAACTGCCGTAGTCCTTAGCGTCCCATTCTATATTGCGCGTGAAACACCGGTAATTTTTTTCAGAGGCCCCTTTATCAGGTTTGAGGTTCATTTACGTGCCGTAAATCTACGACATTTACTTCCCTTCCGAAGAAAGCCATGCTAAGGATTTTTACGCCCCTCCGCCGGATTTGAACCCGATCAAGACACTCTGGTTCTTACTACAAATACAATATCGTGCAGTAATTCTACATTTTTTTCATATAGTGACCCTTTTTAAAGCATCTGAAACAACCTGATTTTTGTTTCAGTAACTTTTGCTCTTCTATTAAGCACATCTTTTGTGCTCTAAAGCAAGCTGATGCTTCATGAATCCCTTTACAAAAATCTGATGTGTTACACTCACATGACTTTCTGTACTGTTGTACAAACTATTTTTACAAACGCTTATTCTCCATATGCTTCATGTTAATCGAGATATCGATATGTTAATATTATTGCTAATTTTCTTGTAGATGCAAGGGGAATTGGTAGGCTTTAAGCGATAGTCAAATGTTTTAAGAGCTGGTTGCTATGTGGAGTATTCCATTCTCTTTGCATTACCAGGACAAAAAAAAATGAATAACGAATTTGAGAAAAAGTATAAGTATTGGAAAATTTAAGGAAATAACAAGCAATATTTCAAAAATTGTTCGCTTAACAAAAAAAATGTATATGACAAATTGTGTATTTTAACGCGATCTACATTTTTTGTGTTGTAAAATTTTGTCTATCTCTTATGGTATACAAGCTATGCAAAAGTCGTTCACAATGAAGAATACTTTTGGAGACTTCCCAGAAAATTCGAAATATACATTTCATTTGTCCTAAAAATATCTTAAACATATGATATTTCAATCAAAATCGTTAGAGCCATTTTTGAGAAAATTAAAATTTTCGAAAAATGTTCCATGTAAAGGGTAATCTGGGGTGGGGGAATTTTCTTGAAAACCTTCGTGTCGCATCTCTGGAAGATACTGAATCTAAATACCAAATTTGGTGTTTATCCGACTGTTCGTCTCTGAGTTGTTCACAGACACACTGAGAGAGAGACACACACGGACATGTTTCCAAAAATGCTTTTTTGGATTCAGGGGGTCTCAAAACATGTATTTCCGGTGAAATCCCGGTATCGAATTTTTGGGTGGAATACAATACTTCCCCTACTTACTATACGTAGTAGAGAAAGTAAAAAATACAAAGTAATCTTTTATCCTCTACTCTACTAGTATTTAATAATCATCAGCTCTAGCTGAATGTCCAACTGACAACTTAGTTTTAATATTATCATTGAAGTCAAAACCAGCTTTAACTTAATTTTTAAAAATTGCATTAGGTTATGCAGCCTATCTTTAAAATCACCTGAGGATACAAAACAAGGACTCCTTTGCCAGGCTGTCAATAGTTCTTCAGGCAAACAAGACTGAATCAAGGGATATAACATTGTTGCACCTAATGTTTCAAGTTACCCGATGTGAGATTCTAGATTATCATAAAGACTAGATACTGGTTTTGTAGTACTAGTATTGGAAGCATTCTTTAGTATCAGAAATAACAATTCCCTCACGCATACTTCCACTAATAGTTCTTCCGTACCAAACCTACTTTTCATAGATTCTATGACTTTTGCATAATTTTCAGTTGTAGGAAGTTAGCTTTCTCTAACTTCTCTAGCACGAGATCCTTTTACAGTAACCTGTATCAAATACTGAAACTTATCTTCTGGCGCAATGTCCAGAACTTTATCCATTTTCTCGAATTGACCCCAGACTGTAACCCTTTTTTACATCACCATGGAATTTTCCGAGTTCCAACTTCAACTCCCGAAATCAACACTACTGGTGGTGATAATGGCATCCTCTGGAACCACTGTTGAAGTTAGAATTCCTTCTACTCTCACCTCCTTTTATAGGAACTGGCGTTGATATTCCTCGGCAAGCCTGCTTTCGTCTTCGAAATCATCGGAGCCGGCGTCTATCTTCAAATTCAGAACCTTACCGTCTAGCCCCACGAGCTCTTCATTTTTCTTTTATAATAGAGAAAAGGAGATTCTAACAATCCTTGCTTTTTCTTCAATTTGAATATCATCTTCAGTAACTTCTGTTTTAAGGTTACTTAATTGTCGGGTGAATGCTGCTCTTATTACGCTTCTTAATTGCTCTTTCTAACTCGTTCTATTCCATGTTGTATCGGATATCAATTGCCTCTTAAAATCACTTCACTTCCTGTTGCGGTCTCCAGTTATGTTAATAATAATAATAATAATAATAATAATAATAATAATAATAATAATAGTTTAAACGTTTCTATTCTCTATTTATATTCTGAATTATTACAATGAAGTTATCAATTAATTTATTATCCATTTCTTTTTGTACCACGTCACTTTTGTTGAACAACAACAACTTTCAGTTCTTTAAAAACAAAATATTACCAACATTAACTTATCTGTCAAAAATATACCTATTCGTAATAATAATAATAATAATAATAATATATTTTAAAAATTGACCATAAATTGGTCTATACAATCAACAGAAACTCTAGCTCACAGGGTTGCAGTGAAGTAGATAAGGAAAAGATGTAAAGGTAAATATAAATTCGATCAATTCTCTTATTAGTATTTCCGAATCTGAAAGGATAAAGGACTTAATATAATAGATTTAGAAAAAATTATTAACTTATATGACTATGAAAGAGGAAACTATAATAAAATTAGTTTGGATCGCGGGACACAAAAGTATACAGGTAATGAAAAAGCAGATAAATTAGCATAGCAAGATATAGGTACAAGATAGTTGTGATTCGACGTGGTTTAAAAGACCTGCTATCAACAAAACTGATTTGAGGTTCTTACTATAATTAAATTTAATATTGCTATACATCTTATAAATACATTGTGTATACGTATTTATGAAGTCCAATTTTATAGAATATATTCATTATACAGGGTGGACCATTTAAGTTGAGACTGTACAATATCTCCAAAAGTAAGCGTTGTAGGAAGAAATTTCTTGAATAAAAGTTGCTTGATACGATGGGGAAAGTATATGCCATTAGTCGTGTTTTATTTGGAGAACGTTGTGTTGGTCATTTTAGGGAGAATTTAAATTGACCCTAATTGTAAGTTCCCATTTAAAAAATTAAATTGACCCTGAAATGACCATCATAATGTTCTCCAAACAAAACACGACTAATGGCATTTATTTTCCCCCATAATATCAAGCAACTTTTATTCAAGACATTTCTTCCTACAACACTTAGTTTTGGAGATATTGTACAGTCTCAACTTAAATGGTCCACCCTGTATAATATATGTACATATATATATACGTTTAGTTATATGTAAAATTGGACTTATAATTATGAATGTGGTGAACTTGGTACTCGAGATCATGTGTTACTTCGCGAAAAAGATCATGAGTATGAAAACAATAATGTTTTAAACAATGTATGGTTTAGGTTTACCTGGTCAAATACCAAGCGGGATGGCTCAGGCAGTTACGTCTGTGCCCGCATTTGGGAGGTAATGGGTTCGATTCCCGTGGCCGACCTCCCTGCCCCATGAGTTTTTCGGTGGTTTCCCCGGGTAGCCAGGCGAATGCTGGGAAGGATCGTTATATCCCCCCAAATTTCCTGTCCCTCCATTTCATCTCCATTCTCATTTCACTTCACCCTTCGTCTGCTTGGTCTCTTTCAGGATTGCAAGTGTCGACGAAAGGTCTTGGCGTGTGCGTGGCAGGGGAAAAGAATGCTCTAAGGAAACCTTCATCCCCGGACTGCGAGCCCTTTCCGGGTCCCGGACTCCCCAGGGGATGTGTAAGCCTAAAGGAGGAGAACCGGCTGCATCTGTCAGCATTCGGGAGAATTCAAATCTGTAACTGGTAGGGACCCTGCCCTCTGTCTGTCGTGCCTCCTGGTCCGGCGGCCCTCTGTCTCTCACTTTATCCATGATATGTGCTCCCTCCTGGGGGCGCCCCGTCAGGGACATAGGCACAAACGGTCTGCGTAGGTCGAGGTGCTAAGTCCTCCTGCGTACCTAGTCCTATCCTACCTGGTCAAATAAAAATTACGAATTCTCCTAATTAAAATGAGTGAGCGGGTGGTTTGGGTGGGTGAGTGAGTGAGTGGGTGGGTCGGTGAGTGAGTGAGTGAGTGAGTGAGTGAGTGAGTGAGTGAGTGAGTGAGCGAGTGAGTGAGTGAGTGAGTGAGTGAGTGAGTTTCCTTATAACTTCATGATTGTGTTCGAATTTCTAGGAAACATTGCGTATATATCCTCATTCCATTCTAATTGTCTGTGTCCCTGCTTTGCCATCAAATTGCTGTAGTTAGTGTCGCAAATTAAAACTGCATAATTCAGAAGTTAAATATATTAACTTTTCCTAATCAACAAATGTGAAACATTGAATTCAAACAACTTTCTCTACTCACTCTTCTAAAAACTATCCTTACAAAAACTTATTCCTCTATCTGTTTCTTGTTAATCCAGATAAACTTTCATTATGCTTTTACACATTTCGTTGTAGATATAAGAAGAACACAGAGGCTAAAGCAATAGTTGGATTTTTAAAAAGCGGGTCACTATGTGGTGGCTTTAAAATTCCATGATCTTTGCATTATCATGAGAAAAAAAGGAAATGCAACTAAACCAAACCAATAAAAAAGAGTGTCTACCGAACACGGTAGATGCTCCTCGCTAAGGCACGGGTTATGAACGGCAGATTGGTGGTTTAAATTCCACCAGCACCGCCTTCTTTTACCAGGTTTTCCTCAGTCCTCGTAACTGGCAAATACCGGGAAGGTACCCTAAATTTTGGCCTGGAACATTTCCGTCGAAAATATCCTTTCCCAATTATCAATGCTTTTATCATGTGTATTCGCCCTCTGCGGTGCCGTATGTAGTAATAATTAGCCTTAAGCACTTAAAACAGAACAACAACAAAGAATATCTTGGGAATGGTTAATGCCACATAAACGTTGAAACAAATTGTGTTCTTTAACGAGATGTATATATTCTGTTTAGTAAGATTTTGTCTCTGTCTTACGGTTTACCAATTACACAAACGTCATTCAGAATGAAAAGGCCATTCGCAGAAATTTCAGCATATACATTTTATTTGTCATGCAAATATCTTAAACATCTGGCATTTTAATCAAATCGTTTGAGCCATCTTTGAGAAAATAAAAAAATAACATTTTTTTCATGTAAAGGGTAGTTTGCAAGGAAATTCACAAGTCCAAATTACTGAGGTTCTTATGTGTGGTTGCAGGTACAAAGAGCGCCAAAGAAAATCTCACTGCACCTCGTGTCTACGTCACATAATTTATCGTTATATGTGCTCTTGCGAAGCCATGGCCATTTCATTGGTTGCTTTAGGCCATGGTGCAAGGGTGCGCCACTCCTTCTGCTAAACAGTTACACCAATAACCACCACAAAGGTTACAAAATGGCGTAGAAACGAAATATAACTTTACCGTCTCGATCGTATTGGCTAAAAGAGAAAGATGTAGAGTCAGTGCATTCAATTTGTCACACAGACCTCTTATCATGATTGGTAGCCATACCTTATCATCTAGTGTAGGACACGCCTTTGGAAGGGTTAAACGCTAAGGGGAAAACTTGATGAGCGACCAGGTTAGCGAAATGTGGAATGTGTAGTGTGAGAAGATTTTCAGGGGGTGCAAAATTAAAGCTTGAATGGTATTCATTAAATACATAGCAAGGCAGCACTTTATAACAAAAAGATAACAGAACTGTATTCTCACAGTGATATCAATGCTTGTTGCTGCATAGAAGCAAACATAATTAAATAATAAGTTAACAAAGTAGCATGCTTTCCCCCTAATTCAAACTATAATTGGTTAATACACCTTTACTAATATGTTGCTGAACATAGGAATACAGCAGGATCATAGACAAAAGTATAACCCAACTTTATTGCCATAATATGTATGTCATATTCGGTAAACCATATACATATACATATTTATCTCTAGTTTCCAAACATGGTCAGTCAATTATAACAAAAGAGTATTTGCATTTAGTAAACGAATATCATCTGCGGATGTTTTACGGGAAGTGACCACTTTCTGTCGAGTATGTAGACTGTCTTCTCCACTTTCCTGGAATATTTTTATCCAGTAATTTACTATAAAGACGTTTTTATGCACTGCCGTTGCAATTGATGTAACAGTGCGACCAGCCTCCCACATACCCACGATACGTCCACGAGTAATTTCGTTAGTATACGGCATGACTGGTTCTGAGACAAAAAACATGTTTTGGTTTCAATATCACCAGAAAAAGCAAAGACCTCTCCTCTTTTCCTCCTTATTTCTGTGTTATCAAGCCACCACGCTCTGCGATAGATAAGGTGAAGGACATGCCTCAAAAGACCCCAGAAAACTATATAAAATCAGCCGAAGATTTTCTTTGGCGCTCTGTGTACATGGGTATGTTTTTATTTCCTTCCTTTAGAGAATGGGAAGTAGACGAGATTTAATATCTCCTCCATCTACTGCATCACTGGTCAAAGGATTACAACAGTTGGTCTACACTACACGCCCAGAAATAATAATAATAATAACAATAATAATAATAATAATAATAATTCTTAATCAGTATAACTACCAACCCCACCACTGCTACCTCTACTTGGTGGTGATGGTGAGGGGGTGATATTGGTGGGATATGTTTCTTGTAGAATCAGAGCATCATTCCTTTACCCCACGGAATGCGTGTGTGGCCACAATGTTTGTTTCAGGTTTTCTTATGAATGACAACAGCAAGTGTTGCGAGTCAATTGCGTTGACGCAGCTAAACCACTGCGTTGTGCAGAAATACTTCCTGGATTATTTCATAACGATAGAAAAGGTTTCGGAGTGCGTCACCTTCCGTCTTCCTTTGTTTACAAATGTTCATACTTACTGTTCTACATTTACCATTTTTACGTGCACAACTGCATAAGTAATTGAAGTGCCATAACGGAAGTCCTCCATTAGAAAAATATTCCTGAAAAAACGTGCTCTTAAAAAAATCTGATGTCTTGCATTCACATGACTTTCTTTATCGTTTATTAGTGGGTATACACATTATTCTTATAAAATTTTATTTTTATATCTACTTATTTTAATCCGAATAAACCTTTGCAGAAATAGCTCCATTACACGTTTCCTTATAGATACAAAAAGAACAGCGATAGTCAAATGTTTAAGAACTGGGTGCTGTTTATACTGATTTTAAAATAGCATATTGTTTCAATGCAATTGCCAGAAACAACTAAAATATATGGGGCTTAAAATGAATGACAAACATGAACAAGTCATACCATTAATAACGGATATATCGGAAATGGCGTATGCCACAAAAAAAGTTATTTGAAATAAGTTGTTTGTTTTAAAGGGATATACATTTTTTGTGTAGTGCCTTTTCGTCTATCGTTAATGTTAACCAGTTATTCAAAATTACACAAAATTCCTTCCGATAAAGAGGACTTCATAAGCGATTCCCAGAAAATTCAAAATATACGTCTTACTTGTCACGTAAATATCTTTAATATATGAAACTTTAATCAAAATCTTTTGAGCCATTTTTAGAACATAAAAAATTTCGAAAAATTTTCCTAGTAAAGGTAGTTTTGTGTGGAGGGATTTTCTTGAAAATCTTATAAATTTTGGTATTTATCCGACGTTTCCTTTTTTAATTATACTGCTCAAACACACACACACACACATCTTTTCTAAAAATGCTTTTCTTTTAGTCGGGGGTTCTCAAAACATGTATTTCGGGTGAAATTCGATATCAAATTTTTTGGTAGAATGCAATACTTTCTCTACCTATTATGTATGTACGTGGTAGAGAAAGTAATGGGTATACAATGAGCAACACAGTCAACACAAGGTAATATACTCAAGATCTTCTTTTAAAGTTTTAAAATAGCAAACGACGTTGGTATAATGACCACAGAAATAAATGTCATAAGGTATGACAGAATGGAAATATGTAAAATATGCATTTCTCATTTGCAGAGCTGGCAAAACAAAGTTTAATTATCTTATTAAATAAACTACTCTGCTAAGCCTAGTACATAAATATGATACATGGCTGTCCCATGATAACTTAGAATCAAGCAAATTTCCTTGTAATTTTGTATCCGTAACAGTAATTTGATACTCGGTTTAAGACTAAACATGTATTTTGTGATTTTTTTGTAGTATAATTTATTAGCATTCAACTTGTTTTAATGAAAATATGGTAAGGTTATTTCATTCCAATAAGCAATTATTACTAGTAAGTATGTATCATCCACATAAATTAAATCCTTATTAGGCATATTAAATGCAAAATCATTTATATAAATAAGAAGGTATCAAGAACCGAACCATGAGGTAATCAATATTTTACACTCTTTAATTCGGATATTTGTTACTAGTATGTACTGCCTGATTACGCATTAATAAATATGATTTGAAAAATATAGCTCGTTAAGCATTTACACCATGGTGTTGGAGTGTAACAAAATAGCATGAGATCATGCTTTCTAAACGGGGGAGGCGGATGAGAGATTCACTCAGAATACAAATCAAACTTACCAATTGTTAGTACGTGGTAGAGAGAGTAAAAAATAAATAAATCCTGTAGTGTTACAACCCGCCGCGGACCTCGTCCTGCCAACCCGATGTCGACATCACGCCCACATACGCACGGTAGAAGTGAGCAATCATTACATCATTCGACCGATTCGGGGAGGCGATGTGGCCAGCATCACGTATCCCCCAGTCGGATAGTAGGTTCACGAGGCCAGGACCGCTGCCTATCGCAGCCCTCATTTTCCTCACGATGCTGAGTGGGCACGGCTCCTATAACTGGGTCTTAAAATCCGCAATCCCTTGACTGGGGTCGAACCGGGCGCATTCCGTAGCCGGGAACCACAGCTGCACGCTCTAGCCCACAGTGCCACGGCGTAGTATAGAGAGAGTAAAAGCGTAATATTTGTTACAAAATGTGATTTATATAATCAATAAAATGTTTTAATTCGCGTTTTATGTAGCGCGAAAATTCTTTGCTGTTTAGTGTATTCCACTATATTTTTATGAAGATTAGGGGGCTGTAAATGTATAAATTAACAAAGTTGAAAATTATAAGCATCTTATTTCTGCTGGAGTATTTCTTGAAGCCTTTCATTATTTCTTGTACATTCTTACTTTCTCTACCACACACCAAAAATACCATAACAAGATTTCACCGGAAATGCATTTTTTGAGACTTCTGAATAACAAAGAATCATTTTTAGTAAGAGCTCCCTCCCACCAGAAATGCAGTTTTTGAGATTTCTGAATAACAAAGAATCATTTTTAGTAAGAGCTCCCTCCCTGTGTGTGCACGTGTGAGCAGTAAAATGTCGAATGAATAACAAACTTTGTATTGTATCTTCAAATGTTGCAACACAACGATTTTCAAGGAAATTCTGGCAGCCCAAACTATCTTTACATAGAAAATTGTTCGTTAAAGAGAACATGCAACTTGTTATGGTGACCTGCGTCACCAGGTGACAGTTGCAAGCGCTTTGGAGCGGAGAGGAGCCACTATTCGATAAGTAATACGATAGATCAACGTACCTAGCTTTAATCCCCCTATAGCGACAACATTTGTTATTTCCGATGAGTAAAGCACAATAGACGGAAGATAACTTTTACATTTATTAGGATAGTAGAATGTTATTTTGTAGTACCTAGATAATATAAGCACTTTTAAAAAGTCTTAAACACTACGTTTGGAGGGATTGGGATTGCAATAGGTCAACGTGCAGAACAATGTAAAAGTAGGACATTTGGCACAAATACTTGCTATCGGAGGGGGGGGGGAACCAAAGAAAAGGAAGTATTGGCAACTAAGGACTTTTAATGTATAAATGGGTGAACAGTTATGAAAATTGTTCTATATTTTTCAAACGGGTATAACTTTCCTTTTTCTTGTAACACTCCAGCAATTAATACAGAGACAGCCAAAAAACTACGAACCGGCTGCGCGGTGTTTTTCCTGTCCGCGTCCTCGGCGCTCGTTCCCGTCTGCCGCTATCATAGAAAGGCGCGGATGAAACCATACGAAATTTTTTAAAACTACCTTTAGAGACTTTACTTACCAACTTTATGAAAGGAGATGCTAACACTGGCCACCGTCGTTGTCCATATATTTTTGGCATCTCTTTAGGAAACTATCCATCACTCGCCGTAGTTCACGTTGAGAAATGCTGGCAATTCCCTGGCGGATATTTTGTTTTAATTCTTCCAGGGTGTATGGGTTTGTCTTGTACACTTTGTTTTAAGTTACCCCAGAGATAGAAATCTCAGGGAGTTAGGTCGGGGGACCGAGGGGGCCACAAATCTCTACTAATAATTCTGTCCTCAAACACACTTTCATAAAGTTGTTAAGTAAAGCCTTTAAAAGTAGCTTTAAAACTGTTGTATGGTTTCATCCGCGCCTTTCTATGATAGCGGCAGACGGCAACGAGCGCCGAGGACGCGGACAGGAAAAACACCGCGCAGATGGTTCATAGTCTTTTGGCTCTTCTTGTACATACAAGCTCCTTGAATTTTTGGGTCTTCTCTGCACATAAATTCTCGAACATTTTACATAAACTCTTTTACTGTCCGTCAATGCAACAGCGGCCGACCCAGACCGTCCTTATTCAGTTAAGTCTGACTCCAAATTCACCACTTTCTCTTCCTTTTACTAAGCCATCAAAATTTACCACCCACAGTTATGTTTTCCTCATAATGAGATATTACGATGAACACCTAAAACTAAACTGGTATTCTTCAGAAATAAGTAAGGAATATGGCATTTTTATTTATTGTGGTATTTCCAGAAAATGACTTAGATATCTTGATTAGACAACCTATTATTTTAGATCTAACAATACCAAAAAATGCAGTGTTGTTGACAAACTGTTGGTCTTTTACTGGGAGATTTCCCAGCTCTCACTGCTAAAGAGGGAACGGATGGATGGTATTTGCTGATCGTAAACTTGAATATCAGCTTATAAAAACATTACACAAAATTGATCATGTTGAATTAATTTTATTTATATTGTACAATCCTTCTGCTACTCTTCTACATAGTCAACATGTTTTTATTAAGCACTTTTGGGGACGTGACACAAGTTTTTCCAAGCCAGGTCGGGTCCTGTGCTCGCAACCAGCTGTTCAGTGATTTGACTTCATCATCGGTGTTAAAAGTGCTTATCTTTGTTGGAGGAACATGTGAAAATCACTTGGGGCAAGCTCCGGTGAATACGGAGGATACGAGAAAACTTCCAAGTTGAGTCTTGACCTAGGCGGGGCTCAGAAAATTCAACTGGGAAGTTTTCTCGTATCCTCTATATGCACCAGATCTTTTCCCAAGTGATTTTCACATGTTCCCCTGACTCAAGGGTCATCTTGGAGGTAAGCACTTTAACACCATGGCGTAGATCAATCAGAAGTGAACAGCTGGTTACCAGCACAGGACCCGACCTGGTACAACACTGGCTTGGAAAAACTTGTGTCATGTTCCCAAAAATCTTGGAAAAACATTGACTATGTAGAAAAGTAACAGAAGGATTCTACAATATAAATAAAATTAATTCAACATGATCAATTGTATGTAATGTTTTTTTTATAAAATAGGAAAACTTACTTATTGGACGACCCCCGTATTTCATTTTAATTTTCGTATTTTTTGAAACTTAGAAAAAAGAAGAAGCAAAAAAGGAAGGGAGCGTAACAGCTAAGAACAGCTGCATAAGCGTGTTCTATATTTATTTCTTAGCTAGAATATTTCTACCAACCCAATATACCTTCCCAGATGGTACTGACTGATTTTACCGCTTCTTTTTCTCTGTTGCTTAGGTCATCTCATGTTTCAGTTTTGCATGCTCGTATGCAAGTGTATAATTTTTAATCCACGGATTATTTTTCTGCTTCATTAGTTTCTCAACAGGGCTTACTTATCACTTGTCCATGATCCTCCTTAATAATGTCTGCGGCTTTCTCAGCTACCATTATTGTAGGAGCATTTAAATTTGAGCCAGGAATATAAGGCATTATGGACGCATCGACAACTCGGAGCGATTTTATTCCCTGTACTCTCAACCTGGGATCGACCACAGCAGAAGGATCATCGGATCGGCCCATTTTGCAGGTCCCACTGAAATTATAAAACGTCACAGTGTCTACTTTTACAGCACAAGCCCAATACTCATTGGTCCCGAACTGTAGATGCTCGCAACCTTTCTTCTTCCTAGTATCCAATTCAAAGCCGTGCAAACGAAGTACTCGGGAGTTGGCTAGGTGCATGGCTATCCGCAGTCCATCTAAAATAACCTGCAACACAAATAATAATAAAATAATAATAATAATAATAATAATATAGATGATGCCTCATAAGTAATGTCGGTTTTTAAGTAAAACTTTATTTCAAATGGTTGTTACAGGAAATTATTGTAATCTTCAAAGTAAAGACCATAGATTCTATAGTCCTGAGCCACCTTTCAGCGAGGTTTGCTATCCCACAACGGTACCAGTGTCTGGTTTTTGATACGAAGAATTCGTTGATACCCATTCCAACTGCTTCAATGTTTTCAAAATTTCTTCCATGTAGGAAATAGGCCATAGATCTAAACAGATGGTAATATGATAGTGTAAGATCAGAGCTATATGTTGGATGTGATAGCAGTTCGATTCCTACCAATTCCTGAATTTTGTCCATTGTTCTTTGAGCTGTATGAGGATTGTTCTACATGCAAGAGAACTCTTTTTCTATTAACTAATGCCGAGTACCTCTGCCTCAAAACTTGATGAACTCGTTCCACCTGTTGGGACTAAAGATCGACATTAACTGCACGTCCATTTGGAACAAATTCCCAGTGAATCACACCTTCAAAATTCCACCAGTCACATATTATTTTGGGGCCGAACGCATTTTTTTTAACGACACAGTTTGCAGGCTGACAGGTATTGAGCTACTGTTTCGAGGTGTTAGGGTTGCGGTAATACCCCCACTTTTCATCACATGTGACAATTCTCCTGGTAAATCTATCATCCCAGGGATTAGCGATAAGCTATGATAGATATCGACTCTACGTTGAGCTTGAGCAGGTGTCAATCCATTTACAGTTTCTGAACGAGTGCCTTAAGTGGCAATGTCTTTTGTAACACCAAGTTCTTCTTACAACCTCCGAGTGTTTGTTTCTGCCTTTCCTTCCAAAATCCTGCGTGTATTCTCAATACTCCATAACTTGGGTCTTCCAGAACGTTTTAAACCTTAATTTGTTTTCGTCTTCATAATTGAAACACTGGAACCATTGTTGTGCTACTCGCTCATTAATGACACCTTCACCTTTGACTTCACATATTCTTCGAGAGGCGGCAGGAGCTTTGTAATCTGATTTCCAGTAATGCTTCAGAAGGACTCTAACCTCAAACTTTGTTGCCTGCATTTTAAAATCTTGTATTACCAACTGCTGGCTGCCAGCATGTTAACAGTACGGAACAATAACCATAGCACTCATAAATAGTATTGACAAAAATAAAAGCATATATACGTACGATATAAAAGACGATAATACATATGAGACAACCTAATAATAATAATAATAATAATAATAATAATAATTAATAATAATAGGTTATGTGTTGTTCAACTGAGGGGGACAGATTGGCACCGCGACCTACAGAGATCTATTCTGCCTACCACCCCCAAGGAGGAAGGGATGAAGTGAAGAAGGCATGCATGAGGCTACAGGCTGCAGGCAGAGACAGCCCACAGAGACGCGCGGAAGTCCCTAACATTTCCAAGCTCGCAGGCGCTTGTGTCATCGTCGGATCCGCCGAGAGAGGTCGATGAACGACCTACCAGCCGAGCAGCACTGTGGTATCCACCGGGAGTATTCTTTCTAGTGAGCATAGGCACGGCAGAGCAAAGGGTAGTGTTCCTACATTTTCCAGGTTGAAACTTCCCGGTGGCAGTTGGTACAACCGGCTCCCCTTCTCCCCTGCAGGGTTGCGCATCCCACTGATGGGGGCGGTACTCGGAGACCGATCCCATTCCGGGGACGAAGTTTTAGAGGGAGCATCGTTTTCCCCTTCCATGCAACGCTGAGACTCCCACCGTCGCTTGCAACCCTGAAACAACCAAGTATATGAAAAGTGAAGTGAAACGAGAAAGGAGGTGAAATGGAGGGTCAGGAATTTCGGGGAATGTATTTAACCTTCCCAGCATTCTCCTAGCGACCAGGGCAAGTCCCGAGCAAACCCATGGATCAGGAAGTTCGGCCGCGAGAATCGAATCCACAACCTCCCGAATGCGAGTCACACGCGCTACTGCGTGCGCCACTTCGCTCGGCAGTGTTATATGTAACTAAGTTTGCGTTATTTCAAATCATTCCTCACTTGGATCATTATATGAATACTATTATTATTGTGTAATTCACACAAAGCCGTGTGAATGTTCATAACAGATTTCTTCTTCAAGTAGGATAATGCAACAAAGCGGAGTCTGGGTGGATTTTCTCGGGGTTCTCAGGTTTTCCCCGCCATGTTTCATTCCACTGGTGCTCCATGATCACCTTTCCTATCATTTATCTCTCCTCTGCATCTATCATCCACTTCCTCGCTCTCACCCCGGGCATGTCACCCGCTCTGGTCTATCACTCTCTGATACAAAGGCCCTCTGCCCCGGGCGTTGTGGCGCCCATAGCTGCCTGGCCTAATTATTCCTGAGGAGTGCGCCACGTGGTTCCACGTCACCATCTCCAACGCCATCTAGCGAGCCCTCTCTGTGTTAAAGAAGAAGGCTGCTTCCAAGCGACTCTGCCGGCGGTCTCTGCGGGTTGCATGCTGTGATGCTCAGGTGAATAATATTTTGGTGTCGTACATAAAGGCGATATATGGCTCTATCGCCCAACACTTACTGAGACGATGATGATAGAATAAGAGGAGAGCCCAATACGGCTAGCTGATATTTCTTCTGCAAAATAGAAAGCTTATTCTTCTCTCTATTTCACGTTAATCGAAATAAATATTTGCATAAATGATTTCATTATATGTTTGGTTGTAGGTGAAAAGAGGATACAGAAAGTTGACGCGCTAGCTAAACGTTTAAAAACTGGTTGACATGTGCTAGCTTTGAATTTCCAATACCTTTTGCATAACATGGTGATAAACAAAAGTGAAAAATTGTGGATTGATGCGTTATCATTTAAAAATATTGAAAAATTGAAACCAATAACAACGTACATCTCGAAAATGGTTAATGCCACAGAAATATTATTTGCATCAATTGTGTGTTTTAGTGAGATATACATTTTTGTGCGAAAGGTTTTTAGCTATCTCTTATAGTTTATCAGTAATACAAAATTATACAACATATACATTCAGAGGACTTCACGGGCTTCTCAAAGAAACTTTAATCAGTCATGCAAATTTCCTAAACATGTGATATTTTAATCAAACTCTTTTGAGCCTTTTTTTAAATAACGAACACTTTCAATGCCAAGGATCGTTTGGGTTTGGGCGATTTTCTTGAAAATGTTTGTGTGACGTTTCTTAAAGATGTTGAACTTAAATACGAACTTTGATATTTATCCCAGTTTTCGTTTTTGAGTAAAGTTGTTCACAGAAAGAAAGAAACACTGGTAGATATAGGCATTTTTCTAAATATCCCTTTTAGCGGATTTTGATGGCCTCAAAAGATATATTTCAGTTGAAATCTGGATAACGAATTTTTGGTTCAGAAAGTTAAGAAGTTTCTCACCTGAATATCCCGTGAGTCGTTGAAATAGTTAGGGTATATCAAGGGATCAGCCAAAGCATTCGAAGAGTTAATGGTAACCACTCCTCGACTTTCTGGATGCAGCACTGCTGGCTGTACAGGAATATAATCATAACAACAAGCAGGCCAGCTCAAATTGGTGTCCGAACATGTCCATGACAACATCTGGATTTGAGGGTATGCCTGAGAATTCGTTCTCGAGTTTGTATCGATGAAAGCTGTTACCTGCAAAAGGCCGTTACTAGCAAGAGCTCCCCGTCTTCGGAGTTGTTGATATCTGTGAAACAAAGTAAGATCAGCCACATCATGCACTTGATACATGAAATTCATTACAAATGTTATGTTTTGATTTTAGGTAACACATTGTGTCGATAGAGACCATATGCTTATTACATATAACTAAGGAAATACAAGACATGTGGATAGATCCCTAGTTTAAAGCGATAATTTCCTTTCCTATGTGCTTAGATAGGCGGCACCTTGGCCGAGTTATTAGACCGCTCGCTTCTCACCATGGTGACTCGGTTTCAATCCCAGGAACTCGCATATGGGATTTGTGGTGGATAAAGCGACGTCTGGGCGGATTTTATCCGCCGATTTCCCCAGCTTTGTTTCATTCCACCGGTGCTCTATCATCGACTTTCCTATCATTCATCTCTCCTCCGCATTTATCATACACTTCCTCACTCTCATCCCGGATGTGTGGCTGATCACCCCACCCTGGTCTCTCACTCTCTGATCCATAGGCTCTCTGCCTCCCGTCAGGCGTCTACCCCGGGCGTTGTCGTTCGTCCTGAGGGGTGTGAATCCTCGGTTCGGGTGGGCGTTAAGGAGGGAAGTCTCTGGCCCACTTGGGCTGTTTCCGCCTTATAGTTAGTTTATTTGCTAAGTTGGAAGGAGATAAAGAAAGCTTTAAATTAGATATATAGTTGTAAGCCGTAAAAGCAACGTTTTATGAACTACATAGAAATGTAGTTTTCTACAGTAGCACTATGCTAAACTACTTTTTTCATTCTTCTTATTTTACATTTTCTGCACTAAAAATCTACTGGCAACCAGTGTAGCAAATGGACTGTTAGTGTATACTTCCCTTGCTTAGAGCTCAAGGAAACGATCACAGTAGTCAGGTGATATTTACCTGTCTAGAAACGTGAGTACTTCTCAACAGTACTTAATAATTTATAAATGTAGTCCTGAGTTAAAGTTGCACCAAACACCAGAATGGAAATCTACCAGTGAGTGAATACACTGAAAATTCAATTTTCCGACAATGCAATCAGGCTGTCTGATTATGAAATACATATGTGAATTTTGACACAATGAAGTTGACTGCAGATTAGTGGATGCGCTACAGTTATATAGCTGAGACTACGCAATCTACTTGAAATCGGTTTCCGTCATACTTCAATAAATCTTTGCATGAACATCAGGGATGTAAAAGTTTCCGACAGGACTTTGGGTGAAGTACAGCTTCATACTAGTGCTGCAAGCCTCCAGACGAAATTGTTCTATTTGACGAATTGCCGTTACTGCTTGTGAAAACGGAGTGAAGGCTGTCAAAATGGACATTTAAATAACACAACCCATTTTGTTGCAAATCGGAGTAGCTTCCGTCCGTTATTTAGGGCAAATTCAGTTTTTCTTTGCATGTGGGGTTGTCCGGTAATTTTAAACAGGATTGTAAACAAGCCTTGTCGCTTTGACCGCACAATAAGAGTCGATTACTTAGTGACTTTGTAAAATCTGGTCAGTTTCACACTTGACATAAGTGGAACATAAGTGAAAGTGCAAGTATTAAATTGACCAAGACAGGATAAGAGCAGTTGAGTGAAGAACATAAGTGAAAGTGCAAGTATTAAATTGACCAAGACAGGATAAGAGCAGTTGAGATCGGCTGGAAGTTCCTACTCCTGCTGTTCGAGAAGAGGGGAATGATAAAATGTTCAACTGTAGATCGCTACCTCCAATCCAACCCAGAAATGGCAGTGCTGCATAGCTAACTTGATAACGTGGAATCACAGAGGAAGCAATCACGAAACTCACGTATAAGTCGACAATTGGACGAACCTGAACAGGACCCTGTGGTATTACTATCATAACAAACAGAAGCTACAGGTGCGTACTCTAAGCTAAGTATTGCATGTCTTCAATTTGGCCCATTTTGACTGGCGCTTGGAGGAAGGGCAGAATGGAGGCAGAAACAGACACGACTTTAGTGTTCGAAACAAGTTAAACAAGCAGACTACCGTCGTTGATGTCGTTCAAATCCTGTTTTTTTAATGGACGCTCATTAACTACTAAGGTTCTTAGCGTCCCATTCTATATTGCACGTGAAAGATCGGTAATTTTGCTCAGATGCCTCTTTATAAGGCTTGAGGTTCTTTTACGTGCCTTAAATCTACAACACGGGCCACCGGTTTTACTTCCCTTCCGAAGGAAGCCATGCTAAGGATTTTTACGCCCAAAATATTACATCGCCCACCGTCCCCTAGACCACGGATGACGACATTCAAATCGCTATCCACTCATACTAAAGCCAGAGGGAACCTTAAAGGAAAGAAAGGTACAAATCACGTGAAGATGCTTCAGTGTAGTAACTCTCAGTTGGTCCTTTCACCATGTCGCTGAGTACGAATAATTTAAAATGGATCCACGCAATCCCTTTTAATATCTTATGACTTCAGTTAATATTTATTCCAGCTTAAGCGTCAACTATACTCACAGCATACCAAATCACGCAGTTCCTGTAAGATAATGACGTGGATGTGTTACTCCTACAAGAAGATGATGTAGATCGTTTCAGTTTACTGGGACTCAATTATACGTTGGCCACTAATCTCCGTAGATAGAAGAACTACTATTATATACCGAAGAGGACAACCAGTTCACTTTATTGAAAAACACCCCAGTTGTGAGTGGAATAATCTCTGTGCACTGAATTTCAGCTTCTAGATGCTTGGGAAGTTGTTCATAGTAATACAGAGCAGTTAATCTTTCTTAGTAATATCTCTGGGTACCAGATTGATTGATTTGGCGTCTATCACCAAAATCGCTGCAAAATGTTAGTGATGAACCGGGTCTCCAAGTACGGTTAAGAAGGTGGTTTATAACAAAATCCCACACTTAGAAGACGATATTGGAAACTGAAAGCTTTCTTGTTTTCTGTCGCTGAAATACGGGCCGATCTTGATTCATATTGGGAGTAATAAACTAGCAAGTTCCATAACGCTGAACCGAATTACAGAAATGGATCAGGATTTATAAACCTATCATTCTGCCCTTTTTAAAACCTGGTATGGTAAAACCCGGGAACGTCAGCATACATACGATTTCTATCAGAAAGTGTTTTCAGGAGCTCAACAGCGCCAGAGTTTATCGATCGAAGAGCAGATTCAAAACGTAAAGCACTTCTGTG
Source organism: Deroplatys truncata (assembly GCA_030765065.1). Lineage (NCBI taxonomy): Eukaryota > Metazoa > Arthropoda > Insecta > Mantodea > Mantidae > Deroplatys > Deroplatys truncata. Next base: position 163,224,879 of record CM060983.1, read on the forward strand.
CTTTGAAGCCCACCGTATGAATGGTGTTAAGATATGCTCACTTTCGACCTCCACACTGAAGATGAAAGACGGTCTGTATTATATAACCACCGAAAAGTCCAGAAGTGTAAACGCTATATAGTTACTTTAGTACCTTTTGATGCTGTACTACTTATCTCCTGCAAAATATACCGGGAGTTTCAGAAATACTTTTACAAACTTCGAGTATGGGTTCCTCACACCAAAATAAGGAAGGAAGTTCATATGAACTTTGGTTTTCGCGTTATTCCTGTCACAATGAAAGTGTGAGTTCCAACAGCCTTCGGGGTCCAACCTCAAAACTTCATTTCTCTATGCATTCTTAGGAGGAGTTGACCCATACGGTAGATGGCGAAGTGTTGCCATGGAGACTTGTTTACATTTGTAATAAGTCTGTCTTCAGCGTTTCAATTGTGTACATGTAGTGAGTTAACTGCACGTGTTTCGTTCCACCATGGCTGGATATTCATTTCGTGAACAGGCAGACATGATTTTTATGTATGGTCGCGCGAATGGACGCGAGGCTGCACGGCTCTATCAGATGGAGTTTCCAGACCGAAGACAACCGAGTCATCCAACCTTTGTCGCTGTTTATCGTCGCCTTGCTGAGACAGGAACCGTTGCACCACGGACTATTGATCGAGGAAGACCTAGAGTTGATCGTACGCGGAACGCGAAGAACAGATGTTAAAGTGTGTCGATGACGATCCAGGTATCAGTAAAAGACAATTGGCTGTGGCATCTGGTACATCACACTTGACAGAATGGAGGGTACTTCACGAACAGCTCCTGTATCCATCCCGGAGGTTTTGACAGGTTGCGACATTCCATGATTCGACGAGTACAGGCATGCATAGAAGCAAGAGGAGGACATTTTGAGCATTTATTATGAGTTTTGTGTGTTATAAGAGTACCACTGTGTTGAACACCTCCTAACGAGAAAACAAAGGATTATGGGACATATGAACTTTTTTCCTTCTTGTGGTGTAAGGAACCCATACCCGAAGTTTGTAAAAGTATTTCTGAAACATCCTGTATATGCTACATATGCCAGAGATTTATTTTGAAGCACTGACTCAATTGGCTGATGTACAGTATACCATTTTGGAACACGTCACTGCTGAAGTTTCAGAGGGGGAACGCAACGCTCTCACCAGTACCATCCCCGATGAAATGTTAATTGCATTAAAGATTGCTGGTTGCAAATAGGCTCTTGGTCTGGATGGTATTGGATATGAGTTTTACAAACTCTACTGTAGCTTCGTAAAGCTGCCAATCACCCGTCTTTATGAAGAGCTACCGAATGAACACGCCGAGTGATGTAATGGGCTTCAATGAAGATGTTGTCGTGTTAATTAAAAGGCATGTGCGAATTCTCTCCATGAATATTGTGGCGTATTAATAAGTATTGTCAGACCAGACGCATTATTGTGTCGCATTGTCGACAGTATTATTGGGTGACTGATTATTTCTTTCGACTGAACGAGCTTTCTCCTTTGGCGCCGAACCACGCCAGAGAGAGTAGGCTTTGTTTGAAATTTCCGCCTGGCATGACACGACCCTGGCTGGCTAGTGTGCCTAGCCACGGTTGGAGAGGGGGAAATATAGTTAGCGTTATTTCAGTGTGTGTCACTTTTTGAATGAGTGTATAAGAATTAGGTCGTGTATGGCCAGTCCTCGACAGCGTGGCATCTCCCCTCATTATTTTGACTCCCTGAGTGTCATGTAGATTCGCCAATTGTTTTATCAATAAATTACAAGGTACATGTATGATGTGATATTTGTGTATTTTTGTCAAAAAAAACCTCACGCATTCAGTTGAATGTAGACACCAAGGTCACGGTCCGCTTGCAGTCACTGAGATACACTTCCCCATGTGCGTGTTGGGGTGATCAAAATTTAATATTTTGCTGGGAACATTTTGGCCCTCGCCCCAGCATGTAACATTTTAGTTACTATAAGAATTTTTATAGAAAATCGATTTCGCCCAGCTCTAAGAAAGATCGAGAAACAGCAAAAATATGTGTCTGGGAGGGAGATCACTCAAAATTTGAATTAATACGTGTTACGATTTTGTACTTCGATGGCAATCCTCATGAGGTTGCTGGTAATATATTCTTGAATTTTTATGGAGCAATCGATAATACTGACATGGTTACCTGATTATTACGCTGCAAAGAATGCATATTCTGCAGAAACTTCGATATGTCACCTCATCCTTATATGCTAAAGCACATTCAGAGATGTAGATCATGGGATACTTTACAAGATCACTTCGCTCTCAATGTCTGTGTACTCCAATTTTTACTTTCTCTACTACGTATATTAAGTAGGGGAAGTATTGTATTCCGCCCAAAAATTCGATAACGATGTTTCACCGGAAATACATGTTTTGAGAACCCTAAATAAAAAAAGGCATTTTTGGAAACATGTCCGTGTGTCTGTGTGCCTGTGTGTCTGTGAACAGCATAACTCAGAAACGAACAGTCGGATAAACACTAAACTTGGTATTTAGGTTCAGTATCTTCAAGAGATGCGACACGAAGGTTTTCAAGAAAATCCCCCCACCCCAGATCACACTTTACATGGAACATTTTTCGAAAATTTTAATTTTCTCAAAAATGGCTTAACGATTTTGATTAAAATATCATATGTTTAAGATATTTTCATGACAAATGAAATGTATATCTCAATTTTCTGGGAATGTCTCCAAAAGTATTCTTCATTGTGAACGACTTTTGCATAACTGGTAAACCATAAGAGTTACACCAACTTTTACTACACAAAAATGTAGATCGCGTTAAAATACACAATTTATGTCATATACAGTATTTTTGTTGAGTGAACCATTTTCGAGATATTGCTTGTTATTCGCTTAAATTTTCCAATATACTTTTTCTCAAATGGAAATTCGTTATTCAGTTTTTTTTTGTCCTGATAATGCAAAGAGAATGGAATACTCCACATAGCAACCAGCTCTTAAAATATTTTACTATCGCTTAAAGCCTAGCAATTCCCCTTGCATCTACAAGAAAATTAGCAATAAGATTAACATCTCGATTAACATGAAGCATATGGAGAATAAGCGTTTGTAAAAATAGTTTGTACAAGAGTAGAGAAAGTCATGTGAGTGTAACACATCAAATTTTCAACCTCTGAACCCCATTCTCCTCAAAATGCCTTGTTTACCACATTGGCGTATGCTGATAACATGGTAGTGTTGCTTTGGAATACACGGCATTTGGAATGTGTGCAACAGAGGTGTTGCATGTTGTGTGATGGCTTCTCCGCCTCTCATTAATTTTAAGAAATTCAAATGTTTACTTTTTGACACTTGGCCTTTATATTCTAAGTTGGAAGATGTAACAGTCACCGACACTCAATATTTTCCAATAACTTTCCATTCCGATGTTATAAATATGCTGGAATGAACTGCAAACCCATGCTCAATACGGGTCGACATGTGCTAATCGGTAAACCCCAGCAAGGATATTATTTTTCATATAGATGGTTTATAATGTGAATCCTTTTCACACTGTCCACAGTCGTATATAGTACAAGTATAGTGCTTTTCCTCCACACTGTGGCCAACACACGGCTACTCGCGCACCGGCTGCCGCAGCTCACACTTCCGCCGAAACAGTTATAATATCCCCGCAACCGCCTTATGATCTCAGAGTTACAGCTACAATTACAATAATAATAAGCAGATACCTTATTATAAGAGATGTTGGAAATACTGTCTTTCTCCATCCACATATTCCTGGTGTATTCTTAGAAAATTTTCATTTACACCACAAAGTTCGTTATCCGAAATGGAGTGAATTTCCCGCCTAATGTTTTACCTTTTGTTCTTTGGGGTTTGCTGCACACTCTTTATTTATCAAGTTACCCCATAGATAAAATCACATACAATTAAATCGGGGGATCGTGGGACCATAATTCTTTACTAATTACCTTATCTTTAAAATTTAACTTAACGATTCATCAGCTGTGTGCGCTCTTAAGCATAGTCTTGTTGAAGAAATGCTGACTGACATTTAACGTCGGTCTGCTGATAAAAAATGCTGCAAGTAAGGCATTTCTTCTCTCCGCATTTATTGTCTGTTGAAAAAATAGAGGTCCCATTATTCTGTATGCGTTTACTGCACACTAATTTTGGCAACATTCAAGGGAATCTCGTGTGTACAATCGGGTTTCTCTGTAATCCAACATCTGCTATTTTGCGACAAAACATAGCCATATAAATGGAGCCATGCTTCGTCAGAGAAGAATGTTAAGCGTGAATGAATTATTCTATAATTTCGAAAAATTCAGTTACAGAAATATATTCGACATTGATCATTATATGAAAAATAAGGTCTATGCAAGCAAACCCCCATACATTGTAAGAACCAAAAGGGAAGCATCCGGCGAGAAATTCACTCAATTTCGGATATTAACTCTCCAGTATGAATGAAAATGTCCTGATAAGATGCCAGAAACATGCGGATAGAGACATTTCCAACATCTTTATAAGGTATGTGGTTATTATCATTGTAATTGTAACTATGAAGAGTGAGGGGGTTGCGGGAATATTATAACTGTTTCGGCGGGAGTCAGAGCTGCAGCTGCCGGTGCACGAGTAGCCATGTGGTGGCCACAGTGTAAAGGAAAAGCACTGCACTACCGTTCAAACAACATAACATCCATAACCTATTCACTGACTATTTCTTACTTATGCGTTTATATAGACTGTTCATTATTGTATTTATTATCTTTCTTTAATTGTGTGTGTGCTTAATTTACTATTACGCATATTTGTTTAGGAGCCAGGAATCTTTGGGGTTTGAGACTGTCTATTAGTCTTCTTCAGGCAAAACTCTGAAAAATAAATACATTATCCGAGCAATTCGCTCGGACTGAGATCAAATTCAAGAATTTTTCCTGCGATATGGATGACGAGCGATTATCCCTGTGTAAGTCTTCTAATCCTATTAGTAAAATACAAATCTCAAGAAAGCATAACAGAAAGGACTGCATCGAACTATACAGGAGCAAAACATCTGTAATTATAATAAAACTACTAGAAGTAATAATGCTTTTTAGTGCAGCGATAACAAATAAAGGGGTTTAATAATCTGAAAGCAATAGTGCTTCCCAAAATCTGAAACAATTGTCCAATACACATCAGTCCTAACATTAATGTGTAAGTATGGACACTGGCTTATTACCACTAGCTCTCGGTTCCGAGTGCTTTATAGAATAATTGTTGGACTGTAAAGAAAGGCAACGGGTACATAATATGTACATCAGTTCTGAGAGGATCTTTAACAGTTTTCCGCACTCGCACGCATACACACATTACGTATGTGCTGGGTGGAAGGTTATTAGATGTAATTACTTAAAGCAGAGAGAGGTTTCGATGAGTGCAAACAAAAACTTGGCAAGCACCCCCGCATTTTGGAAGTCATGAGTTCGATTTTCGTGGCCGGCCTTCCTGACCCCATGGGTTTTTCGGGGTTTCCCCTGGACGCTATGCGAATGCTGGGAAGGTTCATTACATCCCCCGAATTTCCTGTTCCTCCATTTCACCTTTATTGCCATTTCACACCACCTTTCATCTGCTTGGTCTGTTTCAGGGTTGAAGGTGTCGGTGGGAATCTCGGTGTTGCCAGGCAGGGGAAAAGGATTCTCTATGTAAACCTTCGTCCACCGGAATGGGGGAGGTCTCCGAGTTCCGAGCCCCCCAGGGCAAGGAAGCTAAACGTAGGGACCCTGCCCTCTTACCTGTCGTGCCTTATGGTCCGGACGCCCTCTGCCTCTTCTTATCGCACCCCTCCCTCCCAGGCATCCCGTCAGGGACTTCAGATCTTGTAGGTCGAGGTGCTAAGTTCTCTCCGCAGTTAGCCCTAGTCTTATCCTTCATAAAGTGTAGAAAACCCTTGAAGGCTGGCTTGTTAGCTGCCTGCTGTGAGGGGTCCTGGGTTCGATTCCTATCTGGGGGTGGGAATTTTTCTCTAACCAAGATTATTCCCTATCCTCCCCTGAGTCTGAATGAGAGTGTGAATGTGTAAGTGATCTAATGAATAAAACCCAAAGCTTACCAGAAATCCAACCCACAGACAAGCGAATACTAGTTAACACCATTGCCTATAGGCAATAATATGTACCAAAGGAAAGGCCGCTGATAAGACCATTGCAGTTAAAAGCGAGGTATAAATGGAACAAACAAAGCAGAACCCGAAATGCAGACATACTTGCCAAATGTGCACTTTGGTTTGCATGCAGGCGAGATAAATCGAGCTAGAAGAAAACACGATGGTATTCAGAAGCCCGCCGCGAATGTGTTACTGCATTACAGAAATGGCATTTGGTTTTGCTAGAAGTATTCAACTCCTTTCTTGTATTCTCATTGAAACTGCTTGATTGATGATGCACACATATCTCAAGTTTGATGACAGAACGAAACAAAATAAGCTTTTAAACTTAAATATCAGCTTGTATAGACTTATATTAAAAAGTAAATAGGTACAGTGACATAGCTACCAGAGAGGAATAGTGCTTATTTGTTTCACTAAGTGTTTAGAGAAAATAAATAAATAAAATGTGTATATTTGTTTAAAGCTTAAATGACACGCAAAAATTAAATAAACAACGCATTATTTTGATACATGTACTAATAAATAAACAATATTATTACTTTATCTATCTCGTACCTAGTTGGTAGAGGAAGTGTTGTATTCCACATAAAATTTTCTAATCGAAATTTAACCAAAAATACATGATTTGATCCTCCCCGAATGAAAAAGCAGCATTTGTATGCGCGTACGAGTGTTTGAGCGAGAGCAAGAGACCAGCATAACTCAAAAACCAAATAAGCGATAAATACCAAACTTGGTAGTTAGGTTCATTATCTTTCAAAGATGTGACACGAGTATTTTCAAGAAAGTTCTCCACCCGAAACTACCCTTTACATGGAACATTCTTTTGTTTTTACGCACCAAACCAAAGAAGAACAAGACATGTTATTATGTATCTCTATACTGGAAATGGGTGGAGGAATTAATTGAGCACTGGTTCAAACCCTGGACGATGGCACTTTAGTGCGCGCCAGTTTCGTATCATGGCTCTTTTGACACGTAAAACACATTACTGAATAAAATTCTGGCTGTCCGGCGACACAAAAAATATTGAGTTTTATTTATGGACGCTCTTTAACAGCTGTGGTCCTTAGCGTCCCATTCTATATTGGGCGTGAAAGACCGGTAATTTTGCTCAGAGGCCTCTTTGCTGACACATGATTCTGACAGGTCCTAGCCGAGTTAAACAAACCTGATGATAAGATATGATGATGCTTATAAAAATAGATATTACATTATTATTATTATTATTATTATTATTACTATTCTTACTATTATTATTATTATTATTATTATTATTATTATTATTATTATTATTATTATTTACCGACAGTCTGGAATAATCAAAGAGTTCCATAAAGCCATATTTCACTTGCAGTAGATAAGAAGACATTGATAGACATACCTGCGAAGGTCGTAGGAGAGCATCTTGTTACTCAAAGATGAATGTCCATCTCTCTTCAGAGTGAACTTGAGGGCTCCTGTGCTGACGTGATCCTGGAGATTCAGCCCCACCTGAAGATTGCTTTTTACTGGTATTCCCAGCGACTCCAGGGTCTCCCTTTGTCCAACACCGGAGAGCATTAACAGTTTGGGAGATTGTAATGCCCCAGAACTTACAATCACCTGAAATGGGTTACAGTGAAGAGATAAACACACGTTGTTTCTAGAAGATTAGCATAGCACTTCATACTTAACTTGTCAACCGATAGCTTACAATTTTATTTTGACCAAATTCCTCTGTTCAGTTACCAGAAACAGCAACATGTCTCAAGCACCAAGAACTACAAATTATCGTTCACTACAAAAATTAAGTGGAAACATACAGAAACTATAAAAATCTGATGTGTTACATTCCAATGACCTTCTCTATCCTCTCTTAGTGGGTATACAAATTATTTTATGAACATTTTTCCTATTTATTTCATTTTAATACAGATTAACTTTCCTGGAAATAGACACATTACACATTTCGTTATAGACACAAAGCGAATAGCGACATTCAAATGTTTTAGAAACCCTATAGTCTGACCTTACAGTTCTATATTCTCTCAATGACATGACGAGAAATAGTTGAAAACCGACAAGGCTTTAAAAGGATGGCTAAGTATTAATCAATACGAACCATTAATAACGGATATCTCGGAAATGCCTGATGCCATAAAAAAGTTATTTGAAATACATTGTATGTTTTAAAAAGATCTACATGTTTTGTGTAGTAATTTTGGTCTATCAACGTTTACCAGACTGTTATACAAGATTATACAAAATTCCTTCCGAATGAGGTGGTCTTCAAAGCTATTTCCCAAAAAATTCAAGATATACATTTTATTTGCCATGTGAATGTCTTTAATATATGGTATTGTAATAAAAAATAATTAGAGCCATTTTAGAAAATCACAAATTTCAAAATCTCTTCCATGTAAAGAGTAGTTTCGAATGGAGAGATTTTCACAAAGATCTTCGTGTTCGCATCTAACGAACCTAAATACCAAGTGATGATTTTCACAGATACGCACACACACTGAGACAGACAGACAGGCGCGCGCGCGCACACACACACGAATCCTTTTCTGTAAAAGTTTTTTTTGAATTCAGGGGACCTCAAAACATATACTTCCGGTGAAATCTCGGTATCGAATTGTTGGGTGGAATGCAATGCAGATCTCCATTACCTGCTATGTACATGGTAGAGAAAGCAAAAGGGTTCAGCATAGTGCGATATGAATGAATAAAATTGAACTAATGTGTTGTTAATCTATGCCGCAAATTTCACCCAATTTCGTCTCGTAGATTTACGTCACGTAAAAGAACCTCAAGCCTGATACAGGCCTCTGAGCACAACTACCGGTCTTTCACGCCCAATACAGAATGGGACACTAAGGACCACAGCAGTTAAAGAGCGTCCTTAATAAAGCTCAATTTAATTTTTCTATTGGCATTTGCGGTCTGGATGCATACTTAAACTATACGGATGATCGAAATCATTGAGACACACACTCGTGAACGAAAGGTCCACGGTTCAACTCCCATTAGGACCGCTCTCCGGTTTTTTCCATATTTTTTCTCGGACCTCATAAGAGGCAAATGCCGGGAAGATACCCTAAACTTATTGGAACTTTTCTTCCCGAATTTCCTTTTATAATATCATTGTATGTATCATCATTGTGACGCCTGTGGTGCCGTATATAGTAATAACCGGCGTTAAACAGTGCAAAATATGGATACATACCTTTCCAGTCCCATGGACATTACATCTGCCGTTGTTAACAGTGACAGTGAACGCACTGTAGTTTGCGACTTCGCTTGTCTTTTGTAGTTATGACGAGTTGGTTACTTGCCTGATTAAAATGTTCCCGACATGTTTCACATTTATTTTTACTGCTTAATTTTCTTTGGTCACCAGTTGATGCTCGTAATGAAGTGCCTCGTAAAACCGTGAAAGCAGAAGGAGAAAAATCTGATGTATTACACTCACATGACTTTCTCTACTCTTGTACAAACTATTTTTACAAACGCTTATTCTCCATATGCTTCATGTTAATCGAGATATCGAGATGTTAATCTTATTGGTAATTTTCTTGTAGATGCAAGAGGAATTGATAGGCTTTAAGCGATAGTCAAATATATTAAGAGCTGGTTGCTATGTGGAGTATTCCATTCTCTTTGCATTACCAGGGCAAAAGAAAATGAATAACGAGTTTGAGAAAAAGTATAAGTATTGAAAATTTAAGGGAATAACAAGAAATATCTCGAAAATGGTTCACCCAACAAAAAACTTATATGACATAAATTGTGTATTTTAACGCGATCTACATTTTTTGTGTAGTAAAAGTTGGTGTAACTCTTATGGTTTACCAGTTATGCAAAAGTCGTTCACAATGAAGAATACTTTTGGAGACATTCCCAGAAAATTCGAGATATACATTTCATTTGTCATAAAAATATATTAAACATATGATATTTTAATCAAAATCCTTATAGCCATTTTTGAGAAAATTAAAATTTTCGAAAAATGTTCCATGTAAAGGGTAATCTGGGGTAGAGGGATTTTCTTGAAAACCTTCGTGTCGCATCTCTGGAAGATACTGAACCTAAATACCAAGTTTGGTGTTTATCCGACTACTCGTTTCTGAGTTATACTGTTCACAGACAGACACAGACACACAAACACACACATACACACACACAGACACACACACGGACATGTTTCCAAAAATGCTTTCTTTTGGATTCAGGGGGTCTCAAAACATGTATTTCCCGTGAAATCTCGGTATCGAATTTTTGGATGGAATACAAAACTTCCCCTACTTACTATACGTAGTAGAGAAAGTAAAAAAGCTAGTATAAACTTATCTGTCTAGTGTTTCTCGACAGTATTTCTGTCTGTGTTACACAGACAGAAATACAGATGTGGGATACTTGCTTTGTTTATGTATAGATTCAACTATTAAGAGTGGCTTTGTAAATCCTTGCGCATTATAACCGACTGAATAATTTCAATACTGTCGCTTTTGCTTATAAAATACGGAAATTCTGTAAACCAAGAAAGTAATTATATTTTATATAACTGTAGCAATATGAATTTAGTTCTTCGGTAACTTTGTGGTTCGTGTCGTCCTCCATGGTCTAGGGGTACAATGCTAGCCTCTTATTCCCGAGGTCGCGGGTACAAAATCGGTGGAGGGCGATGGATTTTTTTCGGGTGTAAAATCCTTAGCATGGCTTCCTTCGGAAGGGAAGTAAAGCCGGTGGTCCCGTGTCGTAGATTTACGGCTCGTAAAAGAACCTCAAGCCTGATAAAGTGGACTCTGGGCAAACATTCTGGTCTTTCACGCACAGAATAGAATAGCTAATAGCCATAATAGTTAAAGAGGATCCATATATAAAAGAATAATAAAAAATGGGCCCACATTTACAATATGAGGACAAGGTGAAACCCTGATGTTATGCATACAACTCATACCAACTACCATTCCTACTTGGATCCTTTGAAATACTAGGCAGATATACCACACCCATTACACCCCGAATGCTGGGAAAATTTATTAGGGATGTCTAGTTTATTGGCTGAAAACGTTCAGAGAACAAAGCAAGCTTCAAAGCTTTACGTTTTTGAGAATGAATTCATAAAACTGATAAGGAATAAGTGATGTAGGAAATACATTGCAGAAATACAATGGCTATACAGGAAAGGTCGTGTATATGATGCCATATTTATGGTTTATTCCTAAAGTGCACACGGAACTGAAGATGGGTATGATATTATTTAACCCCTTAATGCTATAATTAATCAGTTTCAAGGAGCAAATTAAAATCCACAATATTGGCTTAGCACTGGAAGTTTTCCATACTTATCATCAAAGGTAACACATCTAATTTTTGTTAACAATAATATGAATTATTTTCTTGATTTGTTGTCTTATAGTACAGGGTGTCTCTTTATTTGTGCCATATATTTGGGGGGACGTGTTCCTGACATCAAAACAGTAAAATAAGTTCATATATACATGGGACTGAAACTCAACCATTTCGTTGTTATAGGTCAAAGAAGATGTATTCCATGAGTGAACAGAGGATATGCACTACACGTATAGCTGTGCTGATGGCAATGCAGCACGAGCACGTGAACTTTATGCAGAAAGGTACCCTGACAGGCAGTTACCGTGTGCAAGAACATTCGCACGAATTCATCAACGCTTGAGAGAGAATGGCGCATTTGAGAGGAGTACTAGGGGTGTTGGGAGACCAAGAGCGGTACGAGGCATTGAGCTTGAAGAACGAGTTCTTCTGCTATGGATACAGACCCATCACAAAGCTCAAGACGTATGGCTGTAAGGGAAAGAGTTAGTCACATGACTATCTGGAGAATTCTGCATGAAAATCTTCTGCTGGGCATTTGAAAATTCTAATGAAGTTACGACAGGACGACCATCAACAGAGGTTCTCTCTCAACGTTTGGGGTGGAATCATTCATGATCACTTTATTGGTCCCTACTTCTTCTGAATGGAACAAACCTATCTCCAGTATCTCAGAAATGAGTTGCACCACTTAACTGATAATATGCCTCTGGACATCATCCAACGAATGTGGTTTTTACACAATGGTGCTCCAACTTATTTCAGTATGATAGTTCGCAATTTTTTAAATGATCGATTTCCGCAAAGATGGACTGGTCGAGGGGCCATTGCATGGGCTGCTCGGTCGCCTGATTTGAATCCAATGGATTTCTTCGTCTTGTGACATCTGAAGTTCTTGGTTTATGCGACTCCTGTACCTAATGTTGAAATTTTGAGAACGCGTATCCAAATCGGATTTGAACAAATACGAAACACGCCAGGAATTTTCAACAGAATACACCAGAGCATGGGACGCAGGCTTACTGCATGCATCGAAGCAAGAGGAAGCCACTTCGAGAAATTTTTGTAACTTTGGATTTTGTGTTGTAACTCTGAAATAAATTATATTCAGACCCACGTTCATGTGAACGTTTTTTACTGTTTTGATGTCATGAACACTCCCCCAAATACATGACACAAATGCAGATACACCTATAGCTTTTAGCTGTATTTCAGTTACAGAATGGAATGACCCACTCGGTATGTTTGAATACACTATGAGGTTTTTTGTAGCCCTCCCCTGCACTATCGTTTAATTTTTAGCCCAATATTCTATGCAAGATATTCCCATCACATTTTTGTTCGATATTAAAAAGTATTAAATTTGTATAATGTGAATTCGCAACCTTAGGCGTTAAGAGGTTAATTAAAACCTAATATTAAAATATCACTCAATAACCTCTTTTGCAGCGAAGATCCTCCCAATCATCTTATTGTCGTGCTCCCAAGCATACTCTACTCCATAAGCGGTATTATTTTCTGGATGGATGAGAATTTTTGTCACCCGGAGGTTGGTAACCACCTTAAGGTTTGGTCTCCTGCAGCGCACGGGCTCCAGAAAGGCACGGTTTGTACTGCAACGTTGACCATTCTTCTGTGTCGCCTGGACACGCATCACTCCCTCACACTGGTCCCCGTTAAGGTCTACCTCATGAAGGCCCAATTCGCGGTAAGCCTTCAACAGGGTGGCTACAGTATGGTCGATGGTAGGGAATTGTCCCACACTTTGATAGCCTCCTGAAGAGTGGTACCTGGTGTCTCTGCGTTGCTGCTTGCTCAAATTGTTCTCTGATTTCCTGAAGTAAGGCAGCACTTCTTGGTAGCTCCAACCACTGTTTCCTATAAATAATACGGTTTCATGTCTGTAAAGCGGAATAATTTCTGTTCAATTAATCATAAAATAACAAGAGAGAAAGAAGGAAAATAACTAAAAAGAAGGAACACAGCAGGAACCCGACCTGATGAAGTTTCTTTTCAACTGTCTTTGTTTCGCTAATCACATAACCTACAACATGTTGAGGTCATATTTTGTGGATTGCGAACAAAGCAAATAGCGTAGCATCATCGTCACCATTAATATACAGGGCACTCTGACCAGCTCCAAGTTCAGTAATGAAAATACAAATTTTGAGTTAAACATTATTTTTATTCTTCGACATATCCGTTCACAATAACGTACCTATTTATACCGTACTCAGACATGCTAAATGATATTATATACTACTTAAGTAAAACATAATCTTACTAACTCCTTGAAATGCCTAACCTTAGCTCCACCATGCTGCTTTTGGCATCTTTTGATTTGATGAAGAACACTAAACAGGAAAGAAGTTTTTAAGCTTATAAAATAAATGGAAGGCATGGCTTAATGCACCTAATACATAACTTCAGTGCCTCACTCTTGTTTATGAAGCACATTCCTAATAAGGTTCTTGATGAAAAGGTTTTGGTCTGAAAATTAGATCCTCTCTTACCAGCTTGCTTCTCCTAATCGCTTTTTAAGGCAACCCTATGGTGAATTTCAAATCCCTTCATTCTTAACTAGTTATTTTGAAATGTTAACTACATGTTAGGAAGCTTATCTTATAAGTGTCTATATTTTCATGTAGCTAATGCATATATAATAGAAATTATTAATTATGTAAATACTGATAGTTATATAAAATGTCTCATTGTCAAATTATTTAAGCTTTTACAATAAAAACACTCCTGACATTATCAAACGATATTGCTAAAGTACTTGAAAATACCCTTTTTCCATATTTGTTTAACTTTAAACAAAACATTTTTTCTTGTTTTCTATTCACTTACTCTCTAATTTATATGATTTTATTAATAATTCACATATTTAAAAAGGGACTATTTGAAGCTCTCTAGTTTTATTTTAAGTGATTAAAGTGTTTTCGCTTTAAGCTAAAGGAGTTGTAAACAAAACCACGTAAAAAGAGAGCTCCTCATTGGCTGGTGGACAAATTACAACTTTTCCGACTTAGCATGTCATCTGTTCTTCTACATAAAACAGTTCAGTTCCAGTCGCAATATTTTGTGGTTATTCTTGTGCAGAGAAATTAAAAATAAAAGCATTATTGCAATAGTTCAGTTTATGAAACAAAATGTGTTTCTTCGGATTCACCTATAGCTAGCCAAATGAACAGTTATAGCAGAGAGTTTAGGAGGCTATGTGTAGGCGCTGTAGTTCGTTTACAGTTTCCAGATAAGTCGTCAAATTATTCCTTGCCACGTGTTGAGAAAATATTACTTTAGAGAGTGTCATGGCTGAGAACCCTCTGCTACTGTAGAAAACATAAACGTGGAAAATGGAAAGAAAATAATTGTGTTAAATGTTTTTAACAAATTCTGTGAAAAGTGCCCACCTTCAACTGACAATGAATAGGGTTGGCTGTTGTTTAGCAATAATTTAACTTCTTCATTAGTGTTGCAGAATTGCTGCTGAGATTGCTTGCGTCGCGTTTGCTTTCTGTTGTGTTTTCTAACCTATAGTGCTAAACAGTTTAACTCGCTGACTCATAAAAGGTTACAGCAAACGTGATATACTGATATTAATCATTAAATATTTTCTATAACCTGATGTTAAGAACGTTTTAATGTAGTACCTTTAATTACAGATACCGAACTGTTCAGGTACCACTTTTATTTGTCTACCCTGGGTGTACGCAAAATATAGGAATAATACATAAAATGTTTAAAAGCTAATGATCTCCAAGCGTACCGTACTCGGATTCTGTCTGAAGCAATTTTCTCTCGATGGTACGAAAGCAGTCCCAGATGTGCCTGACCTGACGTATACATAGCGGTTGTTGTTTCAAACAAATGACTATAGTAGAAAGTGCCACCCTTATAAAGATTAAGTTTGAAGTTTGACAACGCTACGTTGTTTAGTAATGGTTTGACAGCCATCAATAGTGAACTCTCTCAGCAAATTTGTAAACATGGATAGAACTGGTCATCGTTATGTGATACAATACTTTCATTTGAAAGGTCTTATTCCAACTGATATTAAAGCTGAGCTAGATTCTACTCTGGGGGAGTCTGCTCCTTCCTTTACAACAGTAAAATATTGGGTGACAGAGTTTAAGCGAGGCCGTACGAGCTGCCAAGACGAACATAGCAGTGATCGAACAAATGAGGTGACCACGCCAGAAATTGTGAAGAAAATCCACAAAATGGTATTAGATGACCGTCGACTGAAGGTGCGCGAGCTAGCAGACATCGTAGGCATTTCAAAAAGTGTACATCGCACACTAACTGAAAATTAGATATGAGCAAGCTGTGCGTAAGATGGGTGCCGCGTTTACTCAGAATAGAACAAAAGCAGCATCGTGAGGATGTTTCAGTCGAGTGTTTGGCTATGTTTCGCTGCAATAAAGCCGAGTTTTTGCGTCGATTCGTAACCATAGATGAAACATGGCTTCATCACTTCACACCTTTGACGAAGGAACAGTCAAAACAGTGAATTGAAAGTGGAGAATTGGCTACAAAGAAGGTGAAGACAGTTCCATCTGCAGGCAGATAATGGTGTCAGTTTTATGGGATAATTTTTGCGTGGGATAATTTTCATTAATTATCTTCAAAAAGAAAATGCAATCAATGGCGAGTATTATGCAAACTTATTGTAGCGTTTGAATGATGAAATCAAGCAAAAACGGTCGGATTTAGCGAAAAGATAGTTTTGTTTCATCAAGACAATGCACCAATTCACACATCCATTATCGCCATGGCCAAAATCAATGAGTTAAAGTTCGAATTGCTTCCTCATGCACCCTATTCGTCAGAGTTAGCTCCCTCTGATTATTTTCTGTTTCCAAAGTTGAAGAAATGGCTCGGTGGTAAGAGATTTGCCAGCAATAAAGAGGTGGAGTTTGCAGATGATGGCTATTTTGCAGAACTCGATGGTTCTCGCTATAAACAGGGAATCGAAGCTATTGAACATCGCTGGGAAAAGTGTGTCGAGCTGAAGGGAGACTATGTAGAGAAATAAAGATGTTTTTTCCCAAAATTTTTGTGTTTTCTTTGTTATGTCGGGTAGTTCTGCGACAGCCTTCGTATGTACTAATAAAGTAGTTCCCATCATCCTCCACGTGTGCTACCATGTGCTCGGCGGAGTGCTACATTAAGTTTTGTTTACCTCTACTTTAAACTTAAGTGAAAATATGTGTAAAATATAATCTAATTCGGTTTATGTTTCTGGACGTCTTTTGCGTTGTTCTCTTGTAGGAGGAAATTTCCGGGTTTAAATTCAGTTTCGATTTTAATCCACAGAAGTGAAGAATAAGAGTACGAATAAACATGATTTCATTTGGCATTAAACAGATTTTCTACAAAAAAAAACTATATCAATGCACGATGCTCGTTGATATTCGCAATACAACTGCTTTAAAAACTGTATAAAATAAAACTTTGAAACAAAGATTCGATGCTTCAAATGAATACAGAGTAAAAATAAGGTTTGCTAAGTTCAGGTGCTTTTGAACACTAGCCGTATTTGAAAAATGAGTTTTGTAGAAAGCATGTGCCTTATGTACTTATTTCTTCTGCTATGGTTTTTCTAGTTTACTCACCAAATGTTGCTTTCTTCAGACTGTTTTCTATTACCCTAAACTGGGTGAAAGGGAACCTGTTACATTCCTTCCATTATATGCTTCATAGAAGTATTACAAACAAAAAAGTATAATGGCACTTTGTTCTTTGATCAGCCGTTTTCGAAAAATCAAATAGCTTTTGTTCTAAATTAGATGTTGAAATCAACGAGAGTGAATGAAGATAATATTCTATTTCTTGTAAGATGAGTAGAGTAATCTATTTCCGATATAGCTTCGGTAGTACGTATGTGACATCACGAAGGGTTTTTAGATAATTAATTACTTAAAAGGATATTACGAACAACTTTTTACAGACGTGATGTGGCTGTAGAATTCGGCAACATTGCAAACAGGTCGAGGTAGGGCAAGTGATCTGAGTCGACTTCCAGACGTAAACAAAACATAGTCTAACTCACCCCTCTCCTTTATCTGAAGGGTGATTAGTAGTATAGTTTTCCACGCATCCCTTAATCCAAACAAATACGACGAAAGGGTGATGTAATGCTTTGAAGAAATAACAAGTGCAAATGGCAAGCCTATACTGTAACAGTGTAACATGGAAGGAATGACTTCAGCGTCCAATAAGATCCTAACGATGAAATTGTTGTTTCTTTTGCATTTACATGTTAGAAAAATATTTGGTTGATTATATTACAGCAGTATCAATTGCAAAACGCATTTAAGTTTAATATTGAACGAGCTGATAAAGATATCTGTAGTTTGGTAGTCAGGTTACAAAATGCGTCATTGGAAGATTCAGATGCAATTATTAAGAGGTAGCAGACTCGAAACGTTTGTTTGTTTACACTCGTGAGACCCACGCTACGGTGAAAGGGAAGTGAAATCTGTTTACGCGGTGTCTTCCAACTGGTTTTGAAAGTAAAAGTGACACCCTTGCAACCATGGGTCAGCAAACCCTGCAAAGTTATCAGCATGTGTTTTATGTTCTCGAAAAACCTAAAATATCTCCGTAGAAAACGGTCATAGAAAAAAATGGAAATTAATCAATCTGTTCCAAATAGTCAGATCTGTGGCTGGTTTAAGTTAATTTAATAAACTCCCTTCCTACCGGTATACGTTTACTCGTGGTCATACAATAAAGGTTAGCCTGCTAGAGACCAAGGTTCCATGCGCAGTTTTATGTATCTAAGGATCTATGTAATCTGTTACCAGAAGATAGCGCTGTGACGAGGATAAGCACGACAGGCGATTCGCCTTCACTCATGCATAATAAGCATAGCCCTAACCTTCAATCAAATCATCAAAGCGAACTTAATTGGTCACATTGCACAACGTACAAAAAATGCAATTACGATATAACTTGTTTACCATTTTGACTCCAGCGGTCGTAATCCTTAGGGTTACCCCTCAAGTAGATCATAGAGTTGATAGCACTGGTTCCTCCTAATCCCTTGCCAGTAACCCACTCACAAGGTTGACCTCCGCAAGCGGTGTCTTGAGGTTGTGTTTTGTATCTCCAAGCCAGACGGCTGTTCAATGTCGCCATGAACATTGCTGGTATCTGTGATTCCTCTGGCTCCTCTCCCCCAGCTTCCACAAGCAACACACTCCAGGCTGGGACTTCCGACAACCTACAGAAGAGAGTAGTAGTCAAAATTACTTCTAAGAATAAAATGCAGAGAGAGTATGTCGCTGAAAACGAAAATTCAAAAAGCGCTTAAAATTAAGGCATAATTATGATTTCAGGTAGTAAAATGGCAAATAATACTCATTTGGGACTCATTTTCATGGTTAAATGAAAATTACCCATATCATCTATACCAATAATCACGGTTATCTATCTATCTGTCTGTTTGTGTCTATTTGTCTATCTATCTATCTATCTATCTATCTATCTATCTATCTATCTATCTATCTGTCTATCTATCTGTCTATCCATATATATATATATATATATATATATATATCTGCCTGCCTTCTGCCTACCAACCTATCTATCTATCTACCTATCTACCTGTCTTCTACCTATCTATCTACCTATCTGTCTACCTACCTATCTATCTGCCTGCCTGCCTACCTACGTACCTATCTATATACCTATCTACTTATCTACCTACCTACCTAGCTAGATAGCTAGCTATCTGTTCACTTTTTCTTCTTCTTTTTGGAAAACATTTAGTAAAATCAGTCTTTGATGTTCAGACACTGGTAATACAACGAAAAGCGTTAATAAAACTCTCATGGTTTAAGAATTCTTAATAAATATATGCTTAGAAAGTAGGCAATGTGTTGTTCTGAAAACTCAATGACTGTAAAATACATCAGCACGGAGAGCGCCTGCAAACTTGGTAGTTATTTTGGTATCCTTATTTTTAATGACACAACTTAATGTATACAGACAAACTGTATCAAGAACGAAAGTTGATGAATACCAATCAACAATGGCTACGGCTTGATTATGAATATTCAAAAGCTTAGGCCCAAGTAACATTAATACTTTTGAGATGAACATCACTATAATTTGCATCTCTTTTTCTTAATGCTTTAGCATAAAGCTTCTTAATAAAAATGAGATTTTTTATCCTTTATGTATTGATTTCTTCGTTTGCACACACCACAGAGATAAAGTCGGGCGCACATACACACACACACACACACACACAAATAATATTGGCCGCGCTTCTTAGAGGCACTATTTGTTGAATATTTCTACCTACTTACAGTAGGTAGAGGAAGTATTACATTCCATCCAAAAAATTAATATCGATATTTCACCAGAAATACATATTTTGAGGTCTCCTGAATTTAAAAACATTAGAAAAAGGTCCGCCCTCGTGTGTGTGTGTTTCTGTCTTGTCTCCAAACAGTATAATTCCAAAGAATTATTCCAACTTACCAAGAACTGTGAATACGATTTACAGTAACAGCATTAACAGATGTTTACTGCATGCTGTAGGTCGTACGTAATAGTAATGAGCTTGCAGTAGAAGAGACGTTGTTTCACAGTAGCGAAGATGAACAAATGCTCAAAGTACACATTTTAGAGCCCATGTTTACCAGACTTTTGCTTTTCTTGTTTTGTTCCATTCTACTACCTCTCAAAATATGGAATACTTTTTAACACCTGGTATATATGAATAATAAAATCTGTATCTTGAATTTTCTGAAGTCCTCTTCATTCGGAAGGAAGGAGTTTTGTATAACCGGTAAACAAGAGCTGAATAAAAATTTATTTCACAGAATGTGTAGATCTCTTTAATAGTATCAGCAATTTATGACCAATCCATTGTTATTGGTTTTTCCTTTCTTTTTTCCTTTGGTCGTCAAGGACCAATGAACCAGCAGGACGTTATATTTCTTGCTTGCTTTAATGATTAACATCCTTTAACTGGACGGTAGGTTATATTGGACGGTGAATGAACGAAATAGTTAAAATGATGCTCAAATGAGCCCGTAGTCCCTGGAGCAGTAACCAACATTTGTCTTCTTCAGATAAAGAAAACTCCCGAATAAAACCTTATCCAGATAACTCGCCCTAACGGAGATTCGAACTCTGTACCTCTTGAATGTGAGGTAGACACGCCTCCCTCCACCACAGAGGTGGGCTATTATTGGTTTGAATTTTACAATACTTTTTGAATTTTTGAAGTGCTTCAGCAATCAGTTGTTTCTCACAGTCATGGAACTTCAAACATTTGACTTTGGTTAATGTTTCCTACATCTATGTACCTACAACTAAATGTGTAATGAAACAATTTCTATACACGTTTATTTCGATTAACACGAAGTGGAAGAAAAATGAGTATTTTAAGAATACGCTGTAAAAGCTATGTGAAAATAAACCTTAGCGGGTAGAGAAAGCAATGTGTGTTATGCGGCCACCATTCAGTTATCCCTGTCGATGTCATGCAAAAAAACATGAAATTACCGAGCGGAATGGCTCAGGCGGTAAAGTCTGTGGCCCGCATCCGGGAGGTCCAATCTGTCTGAGGTTTTTTCGTGGTTTTCCTCAGTCGCCAAGGTAAATACAGGATTGGATATTTAAAACCACGACCCAAAGTTCCACCTTAGTCTAAAACAATTGTTAAATGAAAAATAAGTGGTAATAGCAAATGCTATGCCATCTATCTACAAACAATGTAAGCACTTAGACTGGACAGCACCCTAACGCCATCTGCACGGCACAAAGCAGAAGATCCGGCTGCTATGCGCTGGGGATCTCAATGGGCACGTGACGAAGCAAGATGGCATTTCCAGGGATGAGACCTAGAAGGCTAACTGTCCGCCTTTGTATGGGAGCGGCGGTTAGATTGGACGACACGAAAGCAGAAGATTCGGTAGCTATGCGCTAGGGTCTCTGTGACACGTGACGGAGCGGGTGGTTACAGGGATGAGACCTATGTCCATCATATATCGTTCTAAGAGGTATCCACCAACAGATCCGTCGCGGTATGACCAAGGAGTTAAAGCGACGTAAAATAAAACCGAGTAAAAAAAAGCATGAAATTTCAACGCCATCATATAAACTGACTGTCACTTCAGCCTCCAGTATTCCCCTTGTACTTAGGAGGAAATGTGTAATGAAACCATTTCCTCAAACATTTATCTCAATCAACATTCAGTATGAGGAGTGTTTTTAAAGTAAGTACAGTTTTAATATTTTGCTGCTGCATTCGCGATTTTGAGCATGCGACGACGACGACGACGACGACGTATTGGCAGGCTGAAGGCAACTCAGTGGTGTGTTAGGCGTGTACCTGCCCAATTTTGGCTTAACCACGTAGTGACGGGATATGGGGGTTACAGGATGGCGGTTTTTGTTTAGGTAGGGGAGAGAAAGGAGGTAACAAAGTTTGTTCCTCAACGGTAGCCGGTCATGGTGCAACGGCCCTTGTGCACCGCTGGTGATATTAATTTAGTAATTTAAAAATTTTAGGGATAGTAATTTTGAGGTCCAAGCTACTCTTGAAGGGATTGTATTGGAGTTCAGCCTTAGCTGCTGTTGGAAGCATGCGCGATCACTTCCACCATTCAATTAGGAAGCCAGACGCAGCTGTGAGCGATCGTCACTTTCTGTTTTCCTGTTGTTAGAGTGTTTCGAAATGTTGAAAGCAATCTTAACGACCCGCCGACTGTGAAGTGAGATCAGTGATTGTTTTTTTTAATGCAAGAAATGTTACGCCAGCAAACATTCAACGCCGATTGTGTAAGGTCTATGGGGAAACAATAATGAGTGGCAATGCCCGGCCACGCACAGCCAAACAAACTCAAGATCTGATAGCATAATTTGGTTGGGAACAATTCGACTACCCTCTCTACAGTCCGAATTTGGCACTAAGCGATTTTCATCTGTTTCTTCATCGAAAGAAATTGCTTAGTGGAAAACATTTCAACGACGATGATGTTGTGAAATAAGAAGTGCAGACTTGACTTTCATCACAGGCGGCATCATTCTTTGACGAAGGCATACAAAAACCTTGTTTCCGTTACCACAAATGTCTGACTATGTGGAGAAGTAGTGTAAGGCGTAAAGTAATGAATGATAATAAAGTATTTGGAAAGTAATACTCCCTTATTATTTAAAGAATTTGTTGGTATTTACTTTAAAAGCACGCCTGGTACGAGACAGACAAATAAGCTTTTGTAAGAATGGTTTGTACAAGAAACAAAAAATAAATTATATTGGCTAGAGAAAGTGATGTAAATGTAGCATCAGGGTTTCTTTATGTAGGCGTGCACTCGAAAATGGAGAAACGCATCTACGAAAATGGATCGGAACAGGCATCATGGTAAACCATAGAATTAGGTTTGCCACGAAATGATTCTACACATTCATCCGCCATTAGGCTGGTTGAAAATGGACCTATGTGATAGCTATTGTTGTAAAGAAAAACGTAGTCAAGGAATTTGATGTTTGGTCTTTCAGATTTTTCATCCTTGTAATTCATATCCACTTCAAGTTTACAGGAATTGAGGGTTAAACTTTGTTGAATACTTCTCTATGTCATAGTATCCCACTGCATACATTTTTCCTAGCACTGATTATAGATCCTGCAATTACTATTATCTTGTGCGATACAGATCCGGAGAAAACGAAACAGAAGGTAATACAACATTGATTTTGCTTGCCGTAGCTTATGAATACCTATGCCGCAATTTACACTACTGCACGATACTTGAGCAACATAGGTAACTAAAAAGAATACTTAACTCCGTGGCGCAACAGCTCGTTTCCGGGCCAAGGCCTGTCGCCCTGCTGCTGCGTCCCTCACCTCTGCCCTAAACAGGCGTCAGGAGTGGAGTGCAGTACTGGGAGTGGAACGTGGTAGGCGCATCGGGTCCCTCCTGGCCCGTATATGCGGCATGCTTAACCTGGAGCCGCTACTTTTCAATCAAGTAGCCATCACCGCACTAAGGAGACGACCAACATAGATAATACAAGAAACAAAATAAAAAAAGGAATGTTTTATCTGACTTTATAAACATAATAATGAACTTGCAGCGTATCCGATTTAAAGAGTAGGTACCCACAAATCTGAGAAGCACTAGCACAGATCATAAGGAACTGGAGTATGATAGCACATAGTCCATCATTATGTTTTTGAGCCACCTCAAACAGACGGAATGCCAATTCTACATTCATGCATTGAATAAGATCGCTGACCTACCTTTGAGGGCTACAGGGGGACCCTTCTTATATGAGGGAGTTCAAGTCCGGAAAGGTTCGAGGGAGTGGGTCACGTTTTGCAACCTTTTGCCCAAGGGCATCCTAAACATGTTCGATAGGACTGAGGTCCAGTGAACACGCCGGCCAGTCAATACCCCTATAAGTAATCTCTTCTGTTTCCAGTTACTCAGACACAATATAGGGGTTGTGCGGACATGATTATGGTCCATTAATAAGAACTCTGAACGAAATGCTCCAAGGAAACTGTATGCATGTTTTAGCAGAATATCTTTATCATAACTCTGTGCTGTCAAAATTCCATGTTCAGCAATATACTGTCCATCAGTCAAGATCCAATCCACACGATGTTGGAATCACCACCGAGGAAAGCCTCTGAAAGATGAAGTCAGGATGATGGCGCATCCCTGGTGCTCTCCACACGAGAGGCTGAAGCAACTACTCGCCACCATCGGTTCTCTCCTAAGGGTGTATTCCCCACGTAAGCAACGCAAGCAATGCTTGTGTTTCTGTTTTACTAACAACCTTTTAGCATCCACTCTTTACATAATTTCCACTCTCCCCGAAGCAAAATCCGAGTTATCAAGGTTTGTCACTGCATATTCTAGTTCCTAAAGTAGCCCTGCACTTTGTCAATTGATCCATACATCAGATTAGAACTCTCATAACAACTACCAAGGTTCTTCGGTCTTCTTCAAATCTCAATACTAACAATTCGAAATAAATTGTATACTGTGTAGTAGGTTTCAGATTATCTCTTGTGGTTTACCGGTTATAAAAAAGTATACAACATTTCTCCTTTGGTATTTTATCGGCCTTGGAACAAGTGTCTATTACCTTTAGAGCGATTGCCATTCATTCTGCATAGTTTCATTAACCCGTTACATGTTTGTGTAAATACGAGTTGTAAGAAATCCGCTTACCTGTTCGCTAGCACACAACCGGCAGATCCTGCACCCACGATAATAAAATCATAGGTGGTGTTATTTTGTACAAAGCGAGGAGATGCCAGATCAGTAGGACTTTGCCTGTTAATCAGAGAAATCATAAGGGAGACGAAGTCGAGAAGGACTGTAGTGGCCTTACAGCTTGAACCCGTCAAGCCCATTTATACTCTGAAAAACAGAAATGCACGTTGTTAGCAGCATAAACAGTGGATTTATTTACCTTTCTGTGCTCATTGTCGACTGCATCGGGTCGTTACTGCCTCCTACCTTTCATTGATGACATCCTCGGCTAGCTAACTGGATTTTTGGTTCTTTAGGGATGAGGAACTAAGGAAGAGCATGGATGTATTGTGGTAAGAATGTATACCACGATGATTCCAGGTTGTGTTATCGGAAGGACAAGAAATAATAATAATTTTGATTCACCTTTAACAACAACTTTATCACACCCAAAACTTGCCACTGTTCACGATAAGTTTGTCAGCGGAGACTGCTTATTTTTCACCTGATTTCACACTTAGGTACTTTTATACTTGATAAATAACTGTTTTACGCTTGATACATGCAGTACATTCTATGTGAACCATCATACTTGTAAACTGTCTTGTAACCTAGTTGACGCTTAAAAGAACTGTTTCGATGCGACAATTTATTTCGAGCCCAAATTCTTGCACTGAACGGCATCGATGATACATGAAACTGAGAAAAAGCTGTCTCGGTCCCCTGTACCTCGAGTGAAGTGGAAAATGCTTTTTACGCACTAACCGCAGCTGTGAGTGTGGTACCCGTCAGAATGGCAATATCCACCGAAAAAAACCTCTAGCTGAAGAAAAGATAAAGGAAAAAGAGAAATTCGTTAGTTGAATTGCAGCAGTACCGCTATTGCACCTACGCATTAAGGGAGCGGAATTATTGGCCGCCCCAAAATGGACCTAAGTCAGGTGAAATGGGAGCCAGAACGCAAACATGGCCGAGCCCCTACTTACGCCCTGGAGAATTCAGAGTAGTGGAATGAAAGGATGCATTTGTGATGCGCTTAGTAAGTAAGGTATGATGGTCTTGGAGTTCCAATGTTGTCTGCGCCGATTCTTGGGGTTGTAAAAGTCATTCCCGGGCGGTGGTGGATCTTCAGTGCCCTCCCAATTGGACGGATTCGGCCCTCTGATGGTCTGGGCATCATTTGAAGGGATGCCACTTTCTCTTGATAAGCTTTCTGAGGGCATTAATTGCCGGCCTGTGACTTGATGAGGTCCACTGTAATTACCAGCGGAAACTGATGTCTTCCACACTGCTCTAGTGGTTATCATCTCTGACGTCTGCGGAATATCGGTGGTGACGTGGGACGGCAAAGCAGAACGGCTAGACAGCATGGTCAGGCGGTCAAATGGAACGGAGAGGCGGTGAGGCGGGACCTGCAGTGTTGCGGCGGTCCGCTGTCGTCGAGGGTTACTTGAACATGCCGCCTGGTCCATGAAGCGACCCGTGCAATCGCATGTTACACAGTACAGGGGGCGGCGTGTCAGGTCGTGGCTGGTGTAATCAGTGGTGACGGTCCCCGCACCACAGTAATAGCAGCGTGCGACGGCGGTGCAAGTGTCTGTGAGGTGGCCGTACTGGCAGCGGGGCGGCAGAGGTACTGCAGGTACTTCGGCTGGCCTCGACCAGGAGAACCTATCCGAGGTCAGGCAACCCGTTAGCCAAGGCAGCACGGTGGTCCGTCCCGTTCCAAAACTCCAGCCTGATTAGCAGCGATGGTCCTTTGGCTCTGAGGATTCGCGCAGCCTTCAGTAAGCCTGGCGGCGCTGTAAAGTGGCGTCCGGGACTCTTAACAGACATTTTGAAAACAAAATAGAGGCGCTCTCAAAAATATACGGAAACCATTAAGAGGATGGTGAACAAATTGGAAAAGACGCAAATGAAATTCTATAAAATTACGTCAATCACAGGTGTTTTATGTAAGAGTAAATTAAGGACCTAAAATGGGACCCACAGATAAAAGCAGATTAGAGACTGAAAAAAATTAAATATCTAGGATTAGTGGTAGTATTGGAAGAGTACTGAAAGTAGTGAGAAGACTGAGAAATGAAGATATAAACAAGCAATGAAAATTTAAAACTAAGGAATAAATAGAATGACATAGCTACAAAAGCTAAAACACGTGAAAAGAATGTCTAATGAAAGATATTCCAAAAGTCCTATCATATATCCCGAAAGGATAGAACAGTTTGGAAAACTATAGAAAAGATGACTGAATGAATAAATATTCGTAATCTGAAGATCTCAGTTGGTCTTAGAAAGCTTAATATTGGAAACAAGAAATAAGAGAAGCAGCCAGCGTAAAGTGAATGCACCACAATAACTTATTTACCTTGTTGTTTTCCCATTAATTAGGCCATAAGTGCATGACAAGTTTCACCATCTGTGCTTTGAGCTGCCACACTATTAAACATTTCCTGGCGCACTGTCCATGATAGCTGAAGAGGAGTACTGCTCTACTTATCATGTTAATTTATTGCAATGTTTTCATCTTAGGTTGCAAGACTGCTTAAGGCATTAGTGAGTATGCGTTTGGAGCTGATCAAAAGCGACACGACAAACCTCAAAGAGGTCTATGCTACAGTGACATATGATGTAGTGCAATAATAATAATAATAATAATAATAATAATAATAATAATAATAATAATAACAACAACATCAGAAACGCTGAACAATTACTTACACAGAGCATAAAATTAACATTTGAAACGTTTGCCTCCTTGGCTTTGAGAGCACAGTTCTTCTACCAGAAGCCATTGCGGTTTTGTTAAGTTTCTGACTAACGAAATACCCACACATGGTGGAGTCCAGTGGTTGCCAAACTTCCTCAGCTAGCGCCTTCTCTACTATGTCTCACTAAATAGCTACCCCCTCAATAATTCTTATATTTGAGAATAATTTAAAACTAAAGACAGTGTTTCAAAGTTTACAATAGTACAGTAATTAATGTTAACAATACATGCAGCACTTGAGACTGGAACAAGATATGTAAATTAAAATTGCATAAAAATAATCACAAATCGTCAACATAAATCTCTTAAACCCAAACTTTTACCTGAAGAGTCGTTTAAATAATAATTAGTTAAAAATTCATTAATTTATGCATTATTTTCACTAGAATTAATTTTCCAGAAATTTTTAACACCGTGTGTATTCAAATGCACACGGACAATTCTTGTGGCACTCAGGAGCCAAATCTAAATGTTTTCTTATCAAAATAAGAAAATGGTATTTGTAAAATTCATGTTTACTTCCCTAACAGTAAACATAATGCTCATCCTCATGCGTTTAATACCACCAGCTGATAGGTATACTTGTGCAACGAGGTGTTTATGTTCAAGAAGTTACCATCAGGTACAAAAACCAAACACGAAAACGTTTAGTATACAAAAGGATACAATATGCTGAACAAGCCCATTCCAATGTGCATTCCAAGTAAGAAATTGTTATGTAATTAGAATTAGCGTTATTTCTAATATAATTCAAAGGCATTATATCGCACTCTTAATCCTGTTTCTTACTCACATTATTAAAAAGAGGTGCCTAACTAGGAATTGTTGGATATGGAGTGAGGTCAAGGCCGATACAAGGTAACAGGACTGTCCCCAAAGCATTTGTTCACAACATTAAAATTCGAGTATACTGGGTTTAATTAATATATATTTGCCAAGGCAATATACATCTTCATATCCAGCATGAACACAGAACATTTTCATACCTATATATTTTCAGAAACCATAATCTTGTTGCATGAGTTCAAATAAATCACGTAATTATTGCAGAGGGAGAATTAAGGTAAATTATCTTAACTAAATGCATAACAGATTTGCCCCATTTAGCTCGATCACTACAACTCTTCACCTTAGGCTTGTCTGGCCATTAAACAGAGTAATACCACCATTAAACAATTTCTGTGATCCCGCAAAGCAAATCCCTCACAAATACAAATGATTAGATAAATTCTGAATACATTAGCAACTTACACAAACTCTGAGCAAACTAACTAGTTAGGTAAAATCTGGAAAAATTACAATTTAAATAAACTCCGAACAGCTTAACAAAATCACAGGAATTAAAAACAATTAAACATTGTCTAAAACGGCTAAAGGAATTCCCACACCACTTACCTATAAAAATCAAGTGATCAGGCCAAAACAAACTGAACGATACAAAGTTAACAAACATAAACCACGTCTATGGCTCCGCAAAATAACTACATTTTATTATCAAAACATCTACTTATCGAAAAATGACAAAAGATAAATCTACCGTCAAATCTACTGGCAGTAAAGCTACTGGAAAATCCAGCATTTGGCTTACTAAAGGCCCGATTTCACCAAACGGATTAAAGTCTAGAATAGTAACTCCAGAGTAGCATTAACCCGGTGGTTGTTACTCCCGAGTGGCATGTATTCGTTACACCATGCTTGGTGGAGGTTAAAGTACTCTCGAATTAGTACTAGAATAATTATACCAGAAAAGTGCCGATCGCGAAGTTTCTCATAGTTTGTGAGCAATGTTTACAGCTTTTTTTTCGCCATTTTAAGAAATTTAATGCGAGTAAACGAAAGTGTTTAGAGGTTAAAGCTACGGAGAAAGAAGTAAACGAAAGCACTGCTAAGTAGAAATACATGGTAATAGCTACTATTTTCGAAAAAAGTAACTTAAAGATTTCGTTATAATGAAATTATCCTGTTAACTTATACTTTTTGTGTGTTAAATTTACAGAATCATGTCAGATGAAGGAAAGCGAAAGAGAAGTCCAAATTGGCATTCTTCTGAAAAACTTCTACTGTTTTCTATGCTACAAGAATTTATAAGTGTGTTAGAGAACAAGAGAACAGATGGTTCAACTATGCGCCAGAAGAAGGATACATGGGAGAAGGCTGCAGAAAAATATAATGCTGGCACCACTATGGGACACAGAACTGCAGCTAATATAAAGGCAAAGTGGGAGCTGCTAAAAAAAAGCTGCAAAGAAGGATTTAACTAACAAAAGAATAGCTGAAAATAAGACAGGTGATACATTTGTTTTCTTTTTAATATGTAACATGAATATGTAGTGTAAGCGTTTGTTCTATTCTTCCTTCTAATTTGTAGGTGGTGGACCTCCAGGGCCAGATCATAGTGATGATCCAGTATTCAGCAAAGTATTCAGTCTCATTGGTAAAAATCCTTATCTTCATTGCTATAACTGTCCTCAAAAACCATTCTCATCAATCCTGCAAGTACAGCCATTGTAAAATGCTAGCTAGCAGTTACTCTGTACTTTATTCCACAATATTTCGCCGAGTAACGTTACTCTCTGATTTACTCTCGCATACGCAATTTATTCCAGAGTAAGTTGTTGGTGAAACGCTCAAAGGGTTTACTGGCGAGTAAACCACGTTTTACTCGAGAGTAAAAGATACTCGCGTTTGGCGAAACCGACCCTAAGCCATACAATAAACTTAGCAAAGAAGAGATGCGTTCATTCTCACTGGCAGAAACGAATTCCTCGGACAGGGGGAGGACGACCGAACCCAGTCACGAAAACAACGGACACGGCACACGATGACTAATAGAATTAGTCAACAAACAACATCCCCAATAACAGCTAGAGAAATTATTAGGAATTCGAGGCGAAATAGCCCAATAAGAAAGAAAGTAATGTGGGATCAGCGCAATATACTGAAAACTTGTATCGAGTTACTGTTAATATTATTATCATCATAATCTATCAGATAATTAGCGTTATCTTTCAGGTCCTCGGGCTTTCCTGCAAATCTCTCAAGATACAAGAGAGACGTGTCCACCAATTTCAGAATTCACTGATGCAATCGAGTTGACCTTGAATCAACAAAGTTGGAAAGGCAGAATTAGATTGACAAATTCGATATTATAGCCGGCATTTGAACCGTGGATCTTCAGCTTTCCGTACTGTTGCTAAGCCACCAAGCTCCCATGGTAACATGCCAGCACGACGTTGAATTCCCCAACTGAACTCGCATTTCTCCCGACAAACCTCAAGGAGTTCTCATACCCCAATGGCGACTTACAATATCGTAAGTGCTTCGAAGTCCGGGCTTCATAGTTAATCACTATTAGGTCAATCAACGGTAATTAATTGTTATTCTTCTACATAAGCCGTAGCTTAAGTTGGAAAGGTAGAATCAGAATGAAAAATTCAATGCTATAGCTGCGATTTGAAGCACGGATCTTCAGACACTGTCGCTCTGGCATGTTGCCGTGGTAGCTCAGTGGTAGAGCAGTAGTACGAAACGACGGGGATTCGTGATTCAAATTTCGGCAATGGCATTGAGTTTATCAGTCCGATTCTACCTTCCCAACTTCACTACACTCCATGTGGAAGACAATTAAGTGTCCTTGAACCGCCAGTTGTAAGAGAATAAGTCATATTGACCACATAACTTTACAAAGAAAAAGATTTATAAAGAGACAAATATTTTCTGAACTGAAACAGTATACACTCAGTGAATTCTAAAACTGAGGCAACGAAGAATTCTACTATTTATGCGTGTTCTGATACAATATGTTTCTAGCAATGGCTTCAAGATAACAAAATCATATAAGTTTAGAACGCCAATGATAGGTACTTTAAGTGAAACTTTGATAGAGACATTGCCGTTTGAAGAGTTGTCAGCGCCGTTTTACCGTCAAACTAGGAGCACAAATTGCAGTATTTTTTTAGGAGGGGCGACTCCACACCCACCGCCCCCGGTGACGATCAACTTCAGAGGCTACATCGTCTCCCCATGCTGTTAGTATCTAACATGCAACTAAGAGGGGGTGCTTTGTTAGTAGTGACGTGCTGATGCGTGTTGGATGAAGTGTGTTAGATGATCGGGTTCCGCTGAAGCACCCCGGTTAGTAACGTTAAACTACTCATGCGAGCATGTCAGGTGGGGTTTACCGGCGCAAGCCATGGCGAACCCTGACTGGCGCTCGGTGGTTAGTACTGGTTAGGTTAGGGTGGTAATGCTAGGGAAGCGTTAAAGAGCTTCGGCTTAAAAACTAAATAAATGGGATGGCGCGGGTGTTAACATAATGCAGGTGATCGAAGTGAGAGGTGTGGCGGAATTTTATCTTTGGGTACCGAGATGCTGCTGCAGTGATGCTGTCGTAGTGGATGGCTTATAGGTGATTCCTTCGAAAGGATCAAATGTGTATTTTTGCAGATTAGCTCCCATTAATTCGCTTCACTCTTTGATAAATGTTACAACTTAAGATAAACTCTAGTTTGACACATTTCAAAGGTATCTCAAACTATTTGTGTAAGATTCATGTAAAAAGCGTCATCAGTGTAGGAGAATATCAGTTAAAATGAAATAATTTGTTAGTTAAAAGTTCCAAATGGCAATATCTCGTTGAATGTTGGACTCACTCTTGCAAAACGCGCTGCTTTTTCTAATATTAGACAATTTTATTTTCTTGAAGAAAATAGGCGTTGCTCTGTTTGGAAAAAAGGAAGTTATTTCATATGCGTTACGCTTATTTACACAGGGTATCATTACCAAATTTTATTTCAGAAATATTTACGGTTATAATTCTAGGCAATTTGCCTATACATGTGGTGTTTTTGAAATTCTGCTAAAGAATATCTTTGCACTACAGCTACATTCATGTGTTGTAATTCTGTATCTAATAGAACCTGAAATAGGCGAATTAACGGAGAACAGTTGTGACATAAGAAAGCTCAACATCTCCTTTGATGAATGTACAATACTATTTATTATTGTGTGCTCACGGTATTTATTATAATAATATGAAGTAAGTATTGTATATATACTGCCAGCCTCTGTAGTGTAAGGGTAGTATGTCTGTCTCACATTCAAGAGATCCCAAATCTCGGTTAGGATGAGCTTTTTCGGGGTTTTCCTTATCCTGAGAAGATGACTGTCAGGTAATTTTAAGCTCTGTGGATCCCGGGCTCATTTGAGCTTAATTTCATTCACTCATCTTTCCTACAGGTTAAAGAGCGTTAATTTTTTTTAAAAAGTCTATATATTTGTGCATTGGTAATAAACACTCCTGTTTTAAACAAAATATTACATCTCAAAACAAAGTATAGCATAAAGTACACCAGGAGAATCATAGTAAATGGAATGAATATCTTACCCGTGTGGACTTCCTACTTCACTGCCACATACTGCACGTTTTGGCAGCGTTAAATTTTCATTCAGGTCAAGGTTGCACATGTAATTTGTTTCTCCGTTTACGTCACAGTTATCCTGCAAATTCCGACCCTTCACGTCACATTGCGTTGACATAATATCCTTGCATTGTACAATTAAACAAAAATGTATTTGCCCAGTTACGTGGTAAAGGGGTGAGCACATCTGCCTCATATTCAAGAGGTCACGAGTACGAATCTCTTGGGACCAGTTAGTGATCAATGTTTTTTTTCTGGAATATTCCCTTTTTCTCATAAAATGAATATCAGATAACTCTAAAGCGTCATTCACAACCATAAATGGAAAATTAAACGCAGCCAGTTGCAAGAGGGCGTGAAATAGCGGAGCTAATAAGGCGATCATACAAAAGAGGTTAGGTACATGTATCAAAATTAACAACAGCTAACTACTCGGTTAAACTATTTACCCTCAAAACTGTCCCAGTGATTCCTGGCTCATGATCTTATACAGACAGACAGGTAGCGAGTCAAAATGAGGCGAAGGAGAATCTGATGCAAGATTATTGGCTCTGATTGGCTAGTTTCTTATGTTTGACGTAGACATAAACTTGAAAGCTAAATTTACTTACACGCAAATAATTGTAAACGGCTTTATTATAATACATATCATCTAGTTTTTAAGTTTACGATATGTTTGCGCTCTACCGACCCCGGGATAATGCAGGGATACTAGACCTGAATCATCTGGGTTTTTTTATTATTTTTAAGCGATTCACTTGAAAATTGGCACACTTAATATTAGTAAATAAAAAACGACTGCACAAAAACTCAAATTCTAACTCCAATATACTCTCTTATAATAGAATTAAACGTTTTTAATTAGCGAAAAAATGCAAATTTTCTAAAACTATCTTGCACATTCAAATCTATCAGGTAAGTATGTTACTGACATTTTTTTAATATCTAAGTACAGTGAAAATGAATGTAAGGAATACATAACGTTGATGTTATTAGTTGTAGGTTAATAAATTTTTCTTTTTATGAAGTTGCTGGTGTTAAGTTGTCCTTGTTTTTCAGCATAAATTAATTTTTGTGCGACAAGAATAAAGAAATAAACACATTCTTCATTCTTTAGATGGCACATTTTTTATTCCGTATGCAAATTTTGATACAAAACAAAACTGAAATGTGAGGAATAAATTTCGTGCGCAGAAAGGTGAAACTGAGAAGAAAAGAAAAACATACAAAAATGTCCAGTGGTGTTAAAATGAAGCGCACGGGTAATTTAAACATGTCGATGAGCCTTTAAAAATGGCGAATCGTGAAAAATGTAGGTCTAAATGATTCACAGATGTCTATAGGATATTTATATAATTTAAAAATTAAAAATTTTGTCATTTTCATCTAAAAACTCAGTCCCAGGAACTAAAACTCACATTAGGGGCCCTTTTTAAGGTATTAAACATACAGTTTAGAATTACATAGGCCTTGAAAGCGTTGAAGAATCTTACTGGTGGCTGTTAATACTTTCTGCTACTACTTACAATAGGTAAGTATTGCATTCATCCAAAAATTCGATGTCGAGATTTTACCGGAAATGCGTGTTTACAGGTCTCTTGAACCCAAAAGAAGATTTTTAGAAAAAGGTCCATGTGGGTCTCTCTCTCTCTCTCTCTCTCTCTCTGTGTGTAGCATAACTCAAAAACGAAAAGTCGGTTAAATACTAAACGAGGTATTTAAGTTTAGGACCTTTCAAGGATACGTCACGAAGATTGTGAAGAAAATACCTTCACCCCAAACTACCCCTTATATGGAAGATTTTTCGAAATGTATTATTTCTCAAAAATGGCTCTAACGATGTTGATTAAACAACATATGTGTAAGCTGTTTTCATGACAAATAAAATGTATATCTTGAATTTCCGGGAACAGTCTTTGAAGTCCTCTTTATGCTGAACCACGTTTGTATATCGATAACTCGGAAGAGAGCTCTACAGGTTTGGAATAAAACGTCTTATGTTTAGGATCTTTGGATGGCAAATAACTTGTGTATCTTAAATTTTGCGTGAATAGGGTGTGAAGTCCTATCTCTTCGGAATGTGTTTGCATAATTTTCTGTAAGTGGTAAACACTAAGAGAAAAACAAAATCCTAGAGCACATAAAATATAGATCTATTTAAAACACACAATTTATGTCAATTAAAACTGTTGTGGGATTAACCATTTCCGTGAATTTCGTTATACTGGTTTAAATGTTCAAATACATTACACCTTTTTCTACTGCTAATTCGGAATAGTGACCCGCGTTTTAAGCATCTGACTAAGAATTTAGATTAATTTATCCCCTTTGTATCTACAACGAAATATGTAATAAAGGAATTTTTGAATACGTTCATGTTAAAAAAATCTGATGCGTTACACTCACATGACTTTCTCTACTCTTGTACAAAGTATTTTTACAAACGCTTATTCTCCATATGCTTCATGTTAATCGATATATCGAGATGTCAATCTTATTGGTAATTTTCTTGCAGATGCAAGGGGAATATGGTAGGTTATAAGCAATAGTCAAATCTTTTAAGAGCTGGTTGCTATGTGGCGCATTTCATTCTCTTTGCATGTCCAGGACATAAAAAAATCTGATGTGTTACACTCACATGATTTTCTCTACTCTTGTACAAACTATTTTTACAAACGCTTATTCTCCATCTACTTCATGTTAATCGAGATAAACATTTGCAGAGTCTATCTTATTGCTAATTTTCTTGTAGATGTAAGGGGAATACATATTTACAAGGGCAATTTGGAAATACAGTAGCCTTTAAGCAAATACATATCTCTTAATAGCTGGTTGCTAGGTGCAGCACCATTCCCTTTCCCATAGATTGATACTCTTTGCATATCCAAGACAAAAAAATGAATAACGAATTCCCATTTTAGAAAATAAGTATTGACAAATTTAAGGGAATAACAAGTAATATCTCGAAAATGGTTCACTCAACAAAAAAATGTATATGACATAAATTGTGTATTTTAACGCGATCTACAGTTTTTGTGTAGTAACATTTTGTCTATCTCTTATGGTTTACCAGTTATGGAAAAGTTGTTCACATTGAGAATATTTTTGGAGACATTCCCAGAAAAAAGAAAATCTGATGTGTTACACTCACATGACTTTCTCTACTCTTGTACACACTATTTTTACAAACGCCTATTCTCCATATGCTTCATATTAATCGAGATATCGAGATGTCAATCTTATTGGTAATTTTCTTGTAGATGCAAGGGAAATATGGTAGCTTTTAAGCGATAGTCAAATATTTTAACGCTGGTTGCTATGTGGCGCATTCCATTCTCTTTGCATGTCCAGGACATAAAAAAAATGAATAAAGAATTTGAGAAAAAGTGTAAGTTTTGGAAAATTTAAGGAAATAACAAGCAATATCTCGAAAACGGTTCACTCAACAAAAGAAATGTATATGACATAAGTTGTGTATTTTAACGCGATCTACATTTTTTGTGTAGTAAAATTTTGTCTATCTCTTATGGTTTACCAGTTATGCAAAAGTCCTTCACAATGAAGAATACGTTTGGAGACATTCCCAGAAAATTCGAGATATACATTTCATTTCTCATGACATTATCTTAAACATATGATATTTTCATCAAAATCGTTAGAGCCATTTTTGAGAACATTAAAATTTTCGAAAAATCTTCCATGTAAAGGGTAGTCTGGAGTGGGGGGATTTTCTTGAAAACCTTCGTGTCGCATCTCTGGAAGATACTGAACCTAAATACCAAGTTTGGTGTTTATCCGACTGTTCGTTTTTGAGTTATGTTGTTCACAGACACACAGACAGACACACACACGGACATGTTTCCAAAAATGCTTTTTTTGGATTCAGGAGGTCTCAAAACATGTATTTCCGGTTAAATCTCGGTATCGAATTTTTGGGTGGAATGCAATACTTCCCCTACTTACTATACGTAGTAGAGAAAGTAATATACATTTTATTTGTCATGCAAATATCTTAAACATATGATATTTTAATCAAAATCGTTAGATCCATTTTTGAGAAAATTAAACTTTTCGAAAAATCTTCAATGTAAAGGGTAATCTGAGGTGGATGGATTTTCTTGAAAACCTTCGTGTCGCATCTCTTGAAGATACTGAACCCAAATACCAAGTTTGGTGTTTATCCGACTGTTCGTTTCTGAGTTATGCTGTTCACAGACAGACACACACACCACACAGACACACAGACACACAGACAGACAGACAGACAGACAGACACACAGACACACACACACGGAAATGTTTCCAAAAATGCTTTTTTTGGATTCAGGGGGTCTCAAAACATGTATTTCCGCTGAAATCTCGGTATCGAATTTTTGGGTGGAATACAATACTTCCCCTACTTACTGTACGTAGTAAGGAAAGTAAAAATGAATAACGAATTTGAGAAAAAGTATTGGAAAATTTAAGGGAATAACAAGCAATATCTCGATAATGGTTCACTCTACAAAGGAAATGTATAGGACATAAATTGTGTATTTTAACGCGATGTACATTTTTTTGTGCAGTAAAATTTTGTCTATCTCTTATGGTTTACCAGTTATGGAAAAGTCGTTCAGAATGAACACTTTTGGAGACATTCCCAGAAAATTCGAGATATACATTTCATTTGTCATGAAAATATCTTAAACATATGATATTTTAATCAAAATCGTTGAAGCCATTTTTGAGAAAATTAAACTTTTCAAAAAAGGTTTCATGTAAAGGGTGGTCTGGGGTGGGAGGATTTTCTTGAAAAGCTTCGTGTCGTATCTCTGGAAGATACTGAACCTAAATACCAAGCTTGGTGTTTATCCCACTGTTCGTTTCTGAGTTATGCTGTTCACAGGCAGACACACAGACAGACAGACACACACACAGACACACACACGGACATGTTTCCAAAAATGATTTTTTTTTATTCAGGGGGTATCAAAACATGTATTCTCGGTGAAATCTCGGTATGGAATTTTTGGGTGGAATACAATACTTCCCCTACTTACTTATACGTAGTAGAAAAAGTAATAAGGGGATAGAAAAATAAGATTTTCTAGGAATAGTTTATAGAAGAGAAGGTAGAGAAAGTCATGTGTGTGACAACTTCAGATTTTCACTTTCTCTACCGGTACTAGTAGGTAGAGAAGGTGTTACCTTCTACCCATAAATTCCATATGGAGATTTTACCGGAAATACATGTTTTGAGGTACCCTGAATCCAAATAAACCATTTTAGAAGCAGTACGTGTGTGCCTGTGTGTGTGTCTGTGAACAGCATAACTCAAAAACGAAAAGTGGGATAAAAACCAAACTTGGTATTTTAGGTTCAGTACCTTCTAAAGATGCGACAAGAAGATTTTCAAGAATATCCCCCTATTCAAACTACTTTTTACATGGAAGACTTTTCTAAATATTTTATTTACTAAAATGGCTCTAACCATTTTTATTAAAACACCATATATTAATGATGTTTACATGACAAATAAAATGTATATCTTGAATTTTCTGGAAACAACATTTGAAGTCCTCTTCATTCCGAAGAAATTTTATATCATCTTGTGTAATGGTAAACGTAAAGCGATAAATGAAAACGTACTACATAAGAAATGTAGATCTCCTTAAAATACACAATTTATTTAAAATAGCTTTTTTTGTGGCATAAGCCATTTAAGAGTTATCCGTTATTAAACCAGAAGTCAACCAGATCCGGATGACGACCTGGCGCAAGCAGGTGGGTCCCTAATCTTCCAGATCGAAGGCATTCAACGCCGCCCGGGTCCACCTACAAGCGCACCCCAGTCCCGCAACGACGCCAGGGAAGAAATCTCTACAGAGAGCAAGCCACTGCCCAACCGCAACTTGCCAAACACCGTCTCCTGGTCCTAAAAGCCTGAAACAGATGACAATGAAGATGACGTGTACAGGAAATGAGGGACAGAAGAGTCGTGGTAGAAGATGAACCATCCCAGCATTCCCTGTAGACCCAAGAAAACCACGAAAAACCCATGGGTCAGAATGGGCGGTCGCCGGGAATGGAATGTAGCACCTCCCGAATGCGAGTCGCATACGTTACCGGCCGCCATCTGGCTTGCCCGAAGTGGGACTTAAACCAATAATCTCCTGCACCTCGAAAAACCAAAGCTAGGCATTTCAACGAGCTAGGGGAACGGCACATTCACGGACTGACCTCTCTTGTACTTCAATCTGACTCATACATTTCACCTTGTCTGTTAGCTTCACTGACGTAAGCTAACCGGTTAATACCCGTACGACCTGTGTATATACATTTTAATTATGTTCATAAACTTCCTGAAAGTGCTGGAATTCGCTCCGAACAGGCATTTGTTTTTTATGCAACCCTGCAAAAAGAAACTTCACATTTTTATGTACAACACAAATGCATACGTTGTGTGGAATATCACTCTTCTCACCGCAGGCGTGGGCGACTAATACAGTTTTTTATCTACTCTTGTCTACGCCTTCTTGCTTAAGCAACATATACGAGGTCTCGTCCTGGTGTGAGGGGACGATATCTCCCTCCACAATGAGCAGTACGATTCGGACCGGTCTACAGGACCTGAAATCTTACTGGACGGTGAGGTCCAGCACCTACATTAGGAATGCTTACTTTGGAGATACACTAGGAGTTAGTGAAGCGAAAATACTCCTATTATCCTCCTGCGTCCCTGGATATCATACGGCTTCAAGTTTCGGATATTTTTTCCCTCACTCTATGAACAAGTCAAATGATGGCCTTTGGTAACATATTTGATACATTCTGCATCTCGCATGCTCACAATTTTTTTCTATCTCTGTTTGCTGTGCATCGATGGTTGAATTTAAAAATCATAACAATTTAGATGTAGACCTTAGGTATCATACGTGATACCACTGCTAAAACTCTCCAGAACATCTTTCCAAAGTAAAATCACAATTTGATACCTTTGAATATCATGCTGCTTTGGTCATTAATAACACACATTAACCCACAGAATAAAAGTTGTAGCTGTTAAAAATATCATTTTAGACCCCAAAAAGCCTCCCCCACATCTCAAAAAATATTCTTCAAAAATGTTTTGCGAATTTGTTATATTTCTATCGAAAGAAAATCATTAAGCACAAAAATATAAATAGAAATGTGCTAGTTTTATTTCGGGACTCAGGAGCATTTTTAAACTGGCAGTGGAGCGTCTTCAAGGCGACAGTTAAAACTGAAAGATTTGTACAATAAACTGTTAGCTTATCTTATTCTCCTTAACAGAGGAAACTCGGGACGATCCAGATGGGATATTGTACCTGGTCCACACGAGGGGCCGTCCCCGGGAGGAAGGATGAGGCCAGAGGAGACACTGGGCGGCCGGATCCAGGAGCGACAGTACAGCAATGACAGGTTCCCTAAGTTAAGCACATGTTAATAATAATGTATACATCTAGATTAATTTTATAATCAATTTGTTAATTTTTTCAGAAATTAATTACTTTATGTTAACATGTTTTTTGGTTGATTTATATATTGTATACATATTTAAGTACTATAAGGTTCTCGTCGTTAAAAATAACTTTTTGAAGTGTAGAAATATTTGTACTGAAATACAATATTTTTATTTTAAACGCATTTAGTCTTTGTTTTGGCAATTGGCATCAACATATCTTCTTCTTCTTTGGTAGAATACATTATAATGCTTCAATTAAGTTTGTTATATACCCGTTTTTATCCACCGTATGGGATGTATTATTCAATCTTCAGCATTCAAAAACATAACCAATGACATTGTTTGTATTCTTTCTTGGTGTTATATGTATAAAAATGCATTTTTTCCTAATAGCTGTTATTCAAAAGAGTATTTTAAATCCCCATATGACTACTTAGTTCAGTTGTAAATCACACACGAGTTCGAACTGTTAGTGTGCTGGAAACTTGAAACATTCCAAAGGGAAGGGTTTATAAACGCATGTGCCGATCTTTTTGAAAGTTGTTAAAATGTTGAAAACTTGTAAAATGCAAATTACAAAAATCGAAAATTGGAAAAACGCCAAAATATATCTTAAAGGTGTTAAAGGATCCGAAATTTAAGGTGTCGAAAACCGAGCGAGATGGCTTTGTGGTAATGTGTGACACTCGCATTCAGAAGATCCCGGGCTCGATTCCCGATGGCCATCCGTGCTAGCCATGGAGTTTTCGTGGTTTTCCCTGGTTGGCCTAGATGAATGTTGGAATGGTGTATTCTAACACGGAGTTCCTCTCTCCCCCATTTCCTCCCATTTCATTTCTCTTTCATGTTTCAGACTGACTCCGGGGCTGAGGTTCGGGCGATGTCGGCGTTGAGCCTCCACTCCTGGGTCGTGTTTCCCCGGTCCAACTAGAGGGACGTCTCCGAGTGACTTTACCGTGGCCGGGATCAAGCCTGAAACTGTTAGGTAATTTTGCGCCTCTCTGTCGCCTTGCGCCGGCCTGATTCTGCAGCCCATACGTCTTCCGCG
The DNA here is from genome assembly GCA_030765065.1 of Deroplatys truncata. NCBI lineage: Eukaryota > Metazoa > Arthropoda > Insecta > Mantodea > Mantidae > Deroplatys > Deroplatys truncata. Next base: position 163,266,315 of record CM060983.1, read on the forward strand.
GTTGCCTCACCTCATCCTTCCTGCCGGCCCGGGGATGTATGCAACGCACAAAAGATCCATTGGAGGTTTAGGTGCCAGATGTCCTCTCCGTTAAGTAGTCCTATCCTATCCTATTCAAAGGAATCAAAAATCTTATAAAATGTGAAAACTCACGTAAAATTTGAAAACAAAAAACGTGTAAAAGCGTTACATCTGTAAATATTTTATATATTGTAAAATATTGGAAAAGTGTAAATTGTCAAACATATTTCAAATGCCACACACTTGTAAAAATGTCAAAAACGTTTAACAAGATCGAAAACCTGTAATAATGTAGAACAATTTAGAAGGTTTGAAAATTTGTAAGTAGTAAACAATATTAAATCATTTGAAAACTTTTAATAATGTTAAAAATACTTTAAAAATGATATCGACTTGCAACAGTGAAACCGTTTGCAAAAATCTCTAAGTATTTTAAAAATGTCGAAAAAGGCTGTTAAATGAAATTGAGTTTTATTTATGGACGCTCTTTAACTGCCGTGGATCTTAGCGTCTCATTCTATATTGGGCGTGAAAGACCGTAAATTTAGCTCAGAGGCCTCTTTATCAGGCTTGAGGTTCTTTTACGTGCCGTAAATCTACGACACGGGACCACCAGCTTTACTTCCCTTCCGAAGGAAGCCATGCTAAGGATTTTTACGCCCGAAAAAATGCATCGCCCTCCGCCGAGTTTGAACCCGCGACCTCGGGAACTAGAGGCTAGCATGGTAACAAAAGGCTGTTAACGTAATGGTTGAAATAATTCCAATGAAAACTTCCCGAACAGTTCCAAGTGGTGACGTTTTATTTCATTAAGAGTTTGGAGCTTATAATCATATAAAAACAAGTAAATTCTACATTAACACGCATTAGGATGTTGTAAGGTCATGCATGAAATAACGCTTAGCTTAGAAGCAGTCAGAGTAAGAGAGATAGATTTCCTAGACCCACCTCTCCTGCCTTCAGGTAGTATAAGGCATGCTCTCAACCTGCCCAGCATTGAAGAAAACTGCCGGTTCTATGCTGAGGTTTGTCTCCTGGAAATTACCTGCCAGGGCAGGCAGGTGCAGACAGTACAAATGGTAAAAATGTACACCTCAACTTGCGATGCGGTTCTCTGTTTATGTGTTTTAACGCGTTTTATGTTGTTTTTTTTTCTCTTATATATTTTAGATTTTCAAAAAGTTTGCTATACTTTGTATTGCAAACAGACACTGACAATGGACGTGTCTTTAAAAGGTGGATTAATTGAGCAGTAATTAGAATAAGTATGTACATGTATTGCTGCAAACAGAATGAATTCGTGCGGGTATGATTGCAACTTGGTGGGCAGTCTGAGAGTAAGAGAGGGGTACACGCGTATCTCTTTCTTCCTGCGCGTCCATCGGCCTTTCAAAACAAACAAACAAAAAAGTAATACTTCTCTTACCGAGCGGAATGGCTCAGGCAACGTTTATGGCCCTCATTCGGGAGATCGTGGGTTCGATTCCCGTGGCTGACCTTCCTGACCCATGGTTTTTTTCAGTTTCCGCGGATCGCTAGGCGAATACTGGGAAAGTTCATTATCTCTACCAAATTTCCTGTCCCTCCATTTCACCTCCAATCTCATTTCACTTCATCTTTCATCTGCTTGGCTGTTTCAGCGTTGCAAGTGTCGGCGGGAGTCTCAGCGTTGCATGGCAGGGAAAAGGATGATCTATATAACACTTCCTCCCCAAGAATGAGGGCGATCTCCAAGTTCCCAGTGGGATGTGCAAGTCTTCAGGGAGGAGGGGAGCTGGTTGTACCAGCTGCAGCTGCATCCGGGGAGTTTCAATCTGGAAAAAGGTAGGGACCGTGCCCTCTACCCTGTCGTGCCTCCTGGTCCAGCCGCCCTCTGTCTCTTCTCACCTCATCCCCCCCTCCCGGAGGCGTCCCGTCAGGGCTTAGGCACAAAAGATCTTCATAGATCTCGAGGTGCTACGTTCGCCTCCGGTTCTAATTGTAGTCCTAATAGTTCTCTTCCTCTTTTAGTTTTCATAAGCTTGTCCCTTTCCTTATTTTTCAGCACTTCCTTCTTTTTCCATTCTTCATATTATTTTCCTCTCTCAGACACCGTTTAGATTGAGCTCATGTTTTTGACATGTTATCGTCTCACCAGAAACTACTCATGCTATAATAAGCTTGACATATCTGCGTGCTCGGAATGCCAAATTGCCACGGCACCACTAGAGAAGAATGCTAATGTCACACAAAATATTTTCATACATATTAATATCTCTATGTGCGATCTGGAAAGAAAGTTTGTTCCCTCTTTTGTTTCTCTTTTTGTGTAGCTTTTTAATGTTTTGCATGACTGACAATGTTATGTAAATAGTAACACGAGTCAGAAAATCTATCCATATATCTTCAAAAATATAAACTTCTACACTATGCTTTTGCGAAGCCCCAAGAAAACATCTAGCTTGAAATTTATACTTTACATACTGAAAATTTCACGCGCAAAATAGAGATATTCTTACGTTTTCTCACTTTAATTCAGTATATTAAGAGTGATACTTTAAAAACTCTTATAAACTGATGTTCGTGCTAGTTTTCCTGCTGAATAAAGTGCTTACAGTGTAAACTATAATATCTTTTCAATGAAAATAAAACAATACATTTAAATGTAATCTCTTTTGGATTACGTATATGCAAAATTACTCAGGTTTAAAATCCATTTAATTACTATATTTATTCTTTATGTTGTCTTCCAAGTTGTTTATTCTTTAAAAAATCTGATGTGTTACACTCACATGACTTTCTCTACTCTTGTACAAACTATTTTTACAAACGCTTATTCTCCATATGCTTCATGTTAATGGAGATATCGAGATGTCAATCTTATTGATAATTTTCTTGTAGATGCAAGGGGAATATGGTAGCTTTTAAGCGATAGTCAAATATTTTAACGCTGGTAGCTATGTGGCGCATTCCATTCTCTTTGCATGTCCAGGACATAAAAAAATGAATAACGAATTTGAGAAAAAGTATAAGTATTGGAAAATTTAAGAGAATAACAAGCAATATCTCGCAAACAGTTCACTCAACAAAAGAAATGTATATGACATAAATTGTGTATTTTAACGCGATCTACATTTTTCGTGTAGTAAACTTTTGTCTATCTCTTATGGTTTACCAGTTATGAAAAAGTCGTTCATAATGAAGAATACTTTTGGAGACATTCCCAGAAAATTCGAGATATACATTTTAATTATCTTGACAATATCTTAAACATATGTTATTTTAATCAAAATCGTTAGAGCCGTTTTTGAGAAAATTAAAATTTTCGAAAAATGTTCCATGTAAAGGGTAGTCTGGGGTGGGGGGATTTTCTTGAAAACCTTCGTGTCGCATCTCCGGAAGATACTGAACCTAAATACCAAGTTTGGTGTTTATCCGACTCTTCGTTTTTGAGTTATGCTGTTCACAGACACACAGACACACAGACAGACACACAGACACACAGACACACAGACAGACACACACACGGACATGTTTCCAAAAATGCTTTTTTTGGATTCAGTGAGTCTCAAAACATGTATTTCCGGTGAAATCTCGGTATCGAAATTTTGGGTGGAATGCAATACTTCCCCTACTTACTATACGTAGTAGGGAAAGTAAAAAAATCTGATGTGTTACACTCACATGACTTTCTCTACTCTTGTACAATCTATTTTTACAAACGCCTATTCTCCATATGCTTCATATTAATCGAGATATCGAGATGTCAATCTTATTTGTAATTTTCTTGTAGATGCAAGGGGAATATGGTAGCTTTTAAGCGATAGACAAATATTTTATCGCTGGTTGCTATGTGGCGCATTCCATTCTCTTTGCATGTCCAGGACATAAAAAAATGAATAACGTATTTGAGAAAAAGTATAAGTATTGGAAAATTTAAGGGAATAACACGCAATATCTCGAAAACGGTTCACTCAACAAAAGAAATGTATATGACATAAGTTGTGTATTTTAACGCGATCTACATTTTTTGTGTAGTAAAAGTTTGTCTATCTCTTATGGTTTACCAGTTATGCAAAAGGCGTTCACAATGAAGAATACTTTTGGAGACATTCCCAGAAAATTCGAGATATACATTTCATTTCTCATGACATTATCTTAAACATATGATATTTTCATCAAAATCGTTAGAGCCATTTTTGAGAAAATTAAAATTTTCGAAAAATGTTCCATGTAAAGGGTAGTCTGGAGTGGGGGGATTTTCTTGAAAACCTTCGTGTCGCATCTCCGGAAGATACTGAACCTAAATACCAAGTTTGGTGTTTATCCGACTGTTCGTTTTTGAGTTATGCTGTTCACAGACACACACACACAGACACACAGACACACACACACACACACACACACACACAGACACACACACGGACATGTTTCCAAAAATGCTTTTTTTGGATTCAGGAGATCTCAAAACATATATTTCCGGTGAAATCTCGGTATCGAATTTTTGGGTGGAATGCAATACTTCCCCTACTTACTATACGTAGTAGAGAAAGTAAAAATGTTGGGGTTTCTCGGACACAGAACACATTTTAAGATTTTCCTTCCAGGCTTAGAAATATTTGGAAAAAGAATATCAAGCAAGTGATATTGAGTGTAAACTTTTGTTCAATATAGGGAATACGTATAAGTTTGTGGTTTGAGTTAATAATTATTTACTTAATTTTCATATGTACCTAAACCTCAAAACACTGATTCTTTATATAAACAAAAAAGTGTCTGCTGGATCCAGTTACTTCTGAAAAACAGCTTATAAATGCTTTAAACCAATTATACAGTGTGACCGCGTGCGCGGAATTATCTGAGGGTCACCGGTAAGCGCCCCTCGGCCCGGCTGGGTGGATCCTTCGACCAGCCGTCAGAACAATAGCGAATACGGAAACAATAGAAAAATAGGCAGTGTGGAATAGTAGCCCATTATGTGCTACTTACCTGTTCTGGAACATTCGTTTCGGCATGTTCTCGTAGGTTCCTCTTCTAGAAAGTGCGGCTTTGTATGAAGGGTTATATAAGGGACTGCTCTGCCAGAACAAGCAGTTGAGTTCTCTTAGAAGTGGCATGATGAAAACTGGACAGTGCAGTTTAGTCGTGAGTCGTGATTCAGCAGTTCAGTTGTGTTGTGTTCCGAGTGTGTGCCAAAGTACTCAAATGCAATTTTTGTGCTACGTTGAGTGCCAAGTTATAAATAAATGTGTTTTTCAGTAACTGGTCTTCTCAATTGTTGGAATACTTATACTCCTTATAGCTCGTCTAGAATGCATTAGTAGGAACAGTTCGTTCAAAATTCTAACAATCATAACCTATCTGTTGAGAAGTACACCCTTCCATGGGATGCCCAGTGTCCCTTTCTTTGCCGAATAAAACCCTTCTCCTAATTTTGAAACCCATCCCCAAAATAACAAGAGAGGTAAGCCGATTATGGGCTATTCCATATCAAGGCATCCGAAATAGAGGCAAATTCGACCATAAACGTGTTGTCTTTGAACTCAAGACTGATACATCACTTTAAGCAGAATCTTAAAAAATTCCTATCATAGTTTTGTAGTTTAAATTGTTCAAATTTATCGAATTTTTCTGAAATTCTTAACTTCAAGCTCTTTTAGCTCTGAAACCCTTAGTACACTCGCTTTGATTTATGCCGTCGTCGCAGTTTTGGGAGGCATTCTACTGGCTTTCACAGGTGGCGTATGTATAGCAAGGAGGAGGTGTGTGTGTATCTGTTTACCTTTTTGCGCATGCAGTGGCGTACTGTTTTACGTGCACAATTCTAGATTATTCACATATAAATATATAACTTTGAGCAATAGCTTTACTCGTCATTACTTGTAATAACTAAGTTTATATATATAACTAGGTAATGATAAAGGAATATGTGAATTTTGTGATGGTGAGGAAAGTGAGAACATTACCCAACTGAATGTGAAGATTTAAAAAAATGGAGAGAAAATCCTGAGCAAGAAATGGAATAATATGGGGGTGGTTTAGTTGCATTGAAAATGTTAACAAGCAAGCAGGAAGAAAGAAATAGGAAAGTAGGGGATTTTAGGGGAAAGAGAAATAAATGAAGAAAGTCAAAGAGAAGAAGAGGGAGGGGAGGTAAGATAAAATGAATTGTAATGAGACTTTAATAAAGAGAAATAAATGTTGCACAGCAGTGCTGAAGGTCAGGGAGCTATACTGGCTGTGCAGCACAAAGTAAGGTACCAGGCAGGTACATATTAAAGTAGAAGTATGATAAATAAATGTAACAAAATTTGCAATTTGTAACCTGAACTTTGTTCAATAAACTACATACATACATACATATATAACTAAATAAAACTCTGTTTTGTACAATATTTCTACAGAAAATAATTTTAATGGAAACATAATGTAAAATCGTGTCCTCTATTAGAGTGAAAGCATAATTTACTTTAGTTTTACATTATACTGTCATTAAAAATACTTTTTCATGGAGAAATAGTGCAAAACAGTGTTTTATTTATTTGTATATTTAGATTGGACATATTATTCCAATGCGTAAAGGTAAATTATACCTTTTACTCTCAAAAAAGACACATTTACTAGACATTATTCTAATAATCCGTCCAATATCTGATTTTGCTGCCTGAGAAGCTAATCACTTAGGACTGGAAGAACTGTGGCTCTAAATGCAAATGTTCCTAGATTTCATGACAAGTGTTTCCAGAAGGCGGCGAGTGATTCGGTGCCTGGGCGGCTAAATCAGGTATTAGACAAGAATGGAGATTGGAACAGATTATTAAAATGATTATAAAAATGTCTAGTACACGTGTCCTCTATTAGAGTGAAAGCATAATTTACTTTAGTTTTACATTATACTGTCATTAAAAATACTTTTTCATGGAGAAATAGTGCAAAACAGTGTTTTATTTACTTGTATATTTAGATTGGACATATTATTCCAATGCGTAAAGGTAAACAGATACACACACCTCCTTCTTGCTACAGATACGCCACCTGTGAAGGCCAGTAGAATGCTTCCCAAAGCTGCGCTGACGATATAAATGGAAGCGAGTGTACATATTTGATAGCAGCCGTTTGCGCCTCTATATGAGGAAGTTGTTAAGACGACGAAGAGTTATGCTCCGCTAACCTCCAGAGTTAATCTGAGAGCTCAAGATCTCACGGTGAGGAATGGTGGTGTTGAGCAGCCGTTAGTGTATTTGGCCGTTTATTTTCTTTTAGACGCCTACCCTTCTTTCGATACTGCGTCCCCCTATTCTTAATGTTTTTAAATGCATTCTATGACGCTCTCCAGCACCATCAGTGACAATCGCTCCTCCTTCAATAAGTGCAAGACGTTAGCCTTTATATTCATTTGGGTGATAAAATCACACCATTAGGTTCAAGTATAGCAAAGGTGCGTTGCATTTTATAATGTTCTCACATATCTATAAATAAATCGTGAACATATCACAAAAACGATTTAATCATATCATTTACCTACATTAAAATATACGTGCCGCTGTTACATCAAATTGTATTCTCGGTATGTGTTTCGGGATCCAAATATATACGTAACATCGGAAGGACAAGCAGTCCGGTCGGTTCCACCACCTCTAACTAGAAAAAGATATAGAGAATATCATTTTCACAGTGATGCATTTAAAGAGTTTAGTGGCGCGCCATTTCATCAGGAAAGGGTTTTGTGAGGGAATGTACTATGAACGTAGATAGCTTTACATTCGCTTTAACAGCTGTAATATTTTTTTACTCTATTTATTTTACGTCGCTTTAACTCTTTGGTCATATCGCGACGGATCTGTTATTGGATAACTCTTAGAACGATGTGTAATGGACAGCTAGCCTTCTAGGTCTCATCCCTGTAACTATCCATTCCGTCACGTGTCACAGAGACCCTAGCGCATAGCTACCGGATCTACTGCTTTCGTGCCGTGCAGATGGCGTTAGGGTGCCGTCCAGACTAACTGTTTACATTATCTGTGGATAGATGGCATAGCATTCGCTATTACCACATATTTTTCATTTTACTATTGTTTTTTAGACTTATGGTGGAACTTTGGGTCGTGGTATTAAATATCCAATCCAGTATTTACATTGACGACTGAGAGAAACCACGAAAAAACATGACAGATTGGTCGGTCCAAATCCACAGGATTTGAATAAGGAATCTCCCGAATACGAGCCACAGACGATACCGCCTGAGCCATTCGGCTGGGTAACTCTAATTTATTCCTGATTAAAAAGCTAAAACGTGTTTTTCATAGTCTTTTTTAAAAAATTATTAATGTTTATTTTCTTTAAAAATGCATTTCACCTATTTGCAATAGGATGCATTTCTTACACTTATTTTGCCATGCGTGCTTACTATATTATGTAATTGTTAAAAGAATTCCATATAACACTCAGAACGATTTACCTCATCTCCTGTTGTAAAATGCTATTTAGTATTTGTCTGCTTGTTAACTGGCCTTTATCATTTTTACACTTACGATTTAAAATTGGCATTATTGTAGGATACAGGGTGTAACATTGTTTTTCGTAACGCTTCCGGCCATTTATAGGACAAGTGTAAACTTCTGCAGTCTTTGGCGATGCCGTTCAAAAATAAATTCCACAAACCTAAGGTCAACCAGAGTGCAACTGATAGTAGCATAAAAAAATCAGCAGTTTTTTCACATGAAAGTAACAACAGCAGTCCAAACATACACTGAAGCAATTTTCCTATTTCTAATTCATTATTAGATTATCCCTTTCTTTAAAACAAGGTTGGTGATGATTTTCTACGTCAGTTTATCCTTAAGAGAAATTTACAATATTTACCACACTGAAATGGAACCCCTTTGACGGCATTTTAGAATATACCGGGTGTCCCAGAGCATTCTCAGCCGTTTTTCTCTAAAACTATGATACTTGTTCGCAAAAAAAATCGATAACCAAAACCTATGTGAAGTCCTAAGTGAAAAGTGACCCGGACAGCCATCCTGTTGAAGCCACATGGTAACCTACAGTCAGAAGAACACCATCAAGCAAGTGGTGAGAAATGTTGACGAAGAAGTCTATGGTTGAGTAAACATTAGAAGATAGAAAAAGAAAAGTACTTGTAAAAGTTGTTTCATTTAAAAGTACTATCCAACGTTACCTTAAACAACCTTAAAATTTTCAAGTTGAATCCGAGTACCCCTACTTCCGGTTTGTTCCGGAAAATGGACATACCACCAATCGAGTCTTTACATAGGATTTGGTTATCAAATTGTTTTTGCGAACAGATATCTTATAGTTTTAGAGAAAAACGGCTGATAAGAATGCTCTGGGATACCCCGTAAATAAAAACTGTTGTAAATATGATGGGAAAAGTAGATGAAGTATAACTGCACCTGCAATAATAAATAGAAGTACAAAATGGAATGTGAAAAATCGAGTTAAAGTTACATTGTCAACTGCGAAACCACAAATGCACCTTACAGATTTGGTTTACTCACTCACAAAATTGCGACTCGGTGTTTTAGTACCTAAAAAGCTTTAGAACCCTCAAAAGTAAATATTACTGATAACCAAAATGTATCTGCATACGAATGGTATGGAGTAAAATACTTGTGAGTAGATAGTTGTTCAACGGACAACAAAATGAAGTTATTGATATTCTAATAGCACCTGTCCACCATGCAAATGAACAATTGTCTGTCTCGACATCACGGAAATTTCGGAAGATACTTACGCCAATGTGCACCTTAGGTAAGAAAAGGAAACGCAACAACGCGAAATAATGAGTCAACTATCACAAACACGTTATTTTCTTCAGGCACAATAGTAAAGATTGTTTCGAACATGTTATAGCCATGCATTTGACCCGAAAAATGAATATTGCTATGTTATCAGAAATAATTCTCTCCCTCTCCCCCGTCTCTCTCTACATATATATATATATATATATATATATATATATATATATATATATATGTTTGCGTGTGTTTGTATGCGTGAGAGCGCATTTTCATTTATCTGTAAACAATGCACCTCTAAACACGAAAGCTCGTTGGGATCTTCCAAAACTGCAAGACGAACATTTTCAGCACATGCAACTACACCAACAAATTATGACATGAAACATTTATTTAAATTATAAACTTGTGTGATTACATGACAAAAATACCGAGCGGGACAAAAGGCTCAGGCGGCAATGTCTATGGTTCACGTTTGGGAGCTCCCGGGTTCGATACCGGTGACCGCAGACTCTGGCCATGGAGCTTTTCGTGGTCGACTAGACGAATACTGGTTTGTGAGTTCTACTACGATTTCTCCTTTCCCCCATTTCCTCACACTTCATCTCTCCCTTTCACGCTTCAGGTGCGTCTTCGGGTCCTGCGATGCTGGCGGTTTCGGGTAGATGGCGTAGTTGCTTGCGTATTGGAAATACACTAGATGATCAAAAGTATACGACACTCCCAAAAACGTACGTTTTTCATCCTAGGTGTATTGTGCTGCCACCTACTGCCTGGTACTCATTATCGCTACCTCAGTAGTAATTAGACATCGCGAAACAGCAGAATGGGACGCTCCGTAGAACTCACAGACTTCGAACGTGCTCAGGTGATTGGGTGTCACTTGTGTCAGAAGTCTATACGCGAGATTTCCACACTCCTAAATATCCCTAAGTCCACTGTTTCTGATGTGATAGTGAAGTGGAAACGTGAAGGGACATGTACAGCACAAAAGCATACAGGCCGACCTCGTCTGTTGACTGACAGAGACCGCCGACATTTGAAGAGGGTCGTAAAGAGTAATAGGCAGACATCTATCCCGACCATCACACAGGAGTTCCAAACTGCATCAGGATCCACTCCAAGTACTATGACAGTTAGGCGTGAGGTGAGAAACCTTGCATGATCAGCGGCTGCTCATAAGCCACACATCACGCAGGAAAATGCCAAACGACGCATCGTTTGGTGTAAGGTGTGTCAACATTACACGATTGAACAATGGCAAAACGCTGTGTGGAGTGACGAATCACGGTACACAATGTGGCGATCCGATGGTAGGGTGTGGGTATGGCGAATGCCCGGTGAATGTCATCTGCCAGCATGTGTAGTGCCAACAGTGAAATTCGGAGGTGGTGGTGTTATGGTGTGGTCGTGTTTTTCCTGGAGGGGGCTTGCACCCCTTGTTGTTTTGCGTGGCACGATCACAGCGCCGACCTACATTTATATTTTAAGCACCTTCTTGCTTCCCACTGTTGAGGAGCAATTCGGGGATGGCGATTGCATCTTTCAACACGATCGAGCACCTGTTCATACTGCACGGGCTGTGGCGGAGTGGTTACACGACAATAACGTCCCTGTGATGGACTGGCCTGCACAGAGTCCTGACTTGAATCTTATAGAACACCTTTATAATGTTTTAGAACGCCCACTTCGAGCCAGACCTCATCGATCTACATCGATACCTCTCCTCAGTTCCGCACTCCGTGAAGAATGGGCTGCCATTCCCCAAGAAACCTTCCAGCACCTGATTAAGGTATGCCTGCGAGAGTGAACGCTGTCATCAAGGCTAAGGGTGGGCCAACACCATATTGACTTCCAGCATTACCGATGGAGGGCGCCACGAACTAGTACGTCATTTTCAGCCAGTTGTTCGGATACTTTTTATCATGTAGTGTATTCTTCTCCGTGAACTCCAGGGTGAGTTCTCCCGCCCGTTAGGGTTGCTTCGTCGCCCTCTCTCGGGTTTCTTCGCCTCTATTGGTGCGCGAGTGTTCAAACTGGAAATAAGGGCTTCTGTGCGTCTCTGTGGACTTGTCTGCCTGCAACCTGAGACCCTCCTTCGGCTGCTTCACCTCATCTCTACCTCCCGGGGATGTACCCATAATAGATCAAGTCGGTCGCAGTGTGCGAGGTGTCCGCCTCCAATTAACACATCCTACATGACAAAAAGGCTAATTTATTACATTCACATGCCTTTCTCTACCCATTATCGCTTATTCATATATAGCTTCTGCAAACTATTATTGCAAAAGTTTTTTTTCTATCTACTTCAAGTTAAATGAGATAAACGTTAGCTTTGATACTTTCATTATACTCGTACATTTCTTTATAGGCACAAAGGGAAAAGCGTTAAATGGAGTGTTTAAAAACGGGTCGTTATGTACTGGCCTGTAAATTCCATGCTGTTTACATGATATCGCAAGAAGCAACTGAATGATGACCACTTCCAAAAATGACAAAAGCATTGAACAATTAAACCAATAACAAGGGATACCACGGAAATGCCTGACGCCACATAAGAATTATTGAAATATATCGATTGTTGTAAAGAGATCTACATTTTCACTGAAGTAAGGTTTTGTCTATCGCTTATGGTTTACTACAGTGATTTTCCCTCATACTGCGGCCACAGCTCTGCGTCTCGCGCGCCGGCTGACTAGGCTCGGTCTCCCGCCGAAAAACTTTTATGACCTCCACTGCCGCTGCACATTCTCATAGTTACAATTACAATGATGATAAGCACATACCTTGTCATAAGGAAATTTACACTCATACTCGAGAGTTCAATATCCTAAATTGAGTGCATTTCTAGCTTGATGTTTTGTTTTAATTCTTCCAGTGTATGGGAGTTTGTTGCATATACTTTATTTTTCAAGTTCTCCTGTAGATAAAAATCGCATACAGTTAAATTAGGGGATCACAAGAGCCATAATCCTTTACTGATTACCCCTTCTTCAAAATTTTCCGGAATTAAATTTAACTACTCATTAGCTGTATGCGCGGTATGACATTCAACGTCGATCAGCTGTTCAAACACTGGTGTGAATATGATATTACTGTGCCTCTATGCGGTTATTGTTTGTTTAAAGAATTTGGGTCCTATTGTTCTGTATACATTTACTGCACACTTATTTTCGCGTCATGCAAGGGAATCTCGTGTGTAAAACCGGATTTCTCTATACTCCAATATCTGTTATTTATTGACGAAACTGCCGATCAAATGGGTAGAAAGAATTTTTGAGGCATTGGTAGAAGCAAGAATGCTATATTCAGTTGAAACTGGGGGGGGGTCTGAATTAAGAAGAAAAATAGACCAGTGCTATAGAATGTTCTGTAAAGAGGTATTGGGGCTACCAAGATCAGCACCAGGGGAAGTAACGATAGTGGAATTAGGAAGAACAAGAAGAAAGGGAGTGATACTGGAAAGAATATTGAAATTTTGGTTTAGATGCCTGAAAAAAGATGAAGGGGAAATTTTAAAGATATGTATAGAACAACAAAAGAGTACGAAAAATAAAAATAGCTGGTGAACAGGGGTAGAAAAAATTATGGAGAAGATAGAAATGGGAGATATCTGGAGAACAGGAGAAAGAAATAGTAGCGGCTTCTGGATAACAGTAAGAAACAGAGTGGAAGACATAGAAAGACAGTAAATTTGGGGAAGCTTAGGGAATAAAAAACACTAGGGTTCTATAAGCTAGTAAAAAGGAAAGGTGAAGAGAACGGTATGTGGATTATTGTAATAGAGCTGAAAAAGAAGCGTTTGCATGGATGACAACGGGATCAATGTACCTGAAAGGGCTAAGACGCCGAAAAAGCGGAATTTGTGAACTATGTCTAGGCAGTGAAAATACAGAGCATTATATGATAGTATACAAAGAATTGCCAGAATGGAGACAAAAAGTACGGGGGGAGAAATAGGAAAAATAGTAGCAATTAAAATGTTAACAAGAAAAGAAGAAAAGAAAGATAAATATGGGGGAGTTCTTAAAGAAAGTAAAGGAGAAATTTATTAAAAAAGTAAGATAGATAAGAAAGAAAGCAAATGGAGAAGGTAGAGGATGGATCATAGGTGATTAAGGGTAGCAGGGGTTGCTCAGCTGAGCCATAAGGCCAGGGTGCCAGGCAAAATGAGCAGTACAGGTAGAACATAGCTGGCCAGAAAATTTGTACATAGGTTAAGTTAGTTTAAAAGTGGAATATTGTAAAACAGATTGTGTAAAAAAGATGTACAAATAAGGCCTATTCGTTTATTCATTTTATAGTGACGAAACAAATCATACAAATGCAACTATGCTTACAGAAGTATATTAAGCTCCCCGACTCTGATGATCACATGAAAAATAAAGTGTATACAACAAACTCCCATGCACTAAAAGAAAACATCAGGCGAGAAATTCACTCAATTTCGGATATTGAATTCTCGAGAATGAAGATTTCCTGATAAGATGTCAGAAATGTGTGGATAGAGGACAAATTTCCAGCATCTCTTATGATCAGGCATATGCTTATTAGCATTGTAATAGTGCAACTATGAAATTGCGGGGATATTATAATTGTTTTGGCGGGATTCCGAGCTGCGGCGGCTGGTGCGCCGCCGTGTAGTGGGCACAGTATGAAGGAAAACCAGCACTGCAGTTATGCAAGCTTATACAAAATATATTCCGAAAGAAAAGACCTTCACAGGCTATTTCCAGAAAATTTAAGATATACATCTTCTTTGTCGTATAAATATCTTAAATATATAGCATTTTTAATTAAAACCGTTAAAAGCTATTTAAAAAAAACGTTCTCTGTAGTAGAGGGTAGTTTCGGGTAGGGAGATTTCTTGAAAATCCTCGTATAGCATCTTTAGAAGATAGAATTTAAACACGAAATTTGGTATTCATTCGACATTTTTCCTTATGTTATGCACTCTTCACACACACGGGCATGTTTATAAAAATGCTTTATTCTGGGGCTCTAGTGAAATCTCGATATCGAATTTTTGGATGGAATGTAATACTTCCTCTGGTAGATAAAGTAACATTGTATACCTTGACTTCCTTAAATTGTCTGTTTAAATTGTTTTCATGCTTTTGTTCCTCCCACCATTTACAGAAAGCCAATTGTAGCTTCTAAACATTAAGCAGAGCTAACAGAAACAAGACAAGCTATGTAAACCCATATAAACGCAGGCCCTTTATCCGTATCCATATCCAGATTCAAAATAAAAGTCAAAATGTACCCAAGTCATAAAGACCGATCACTCACAGGTTGAGGAGTGCATCTCGGAGCAGACAGAGATATCTCCGAGAGGCAGAAACCATATCGAACCGCAGATAACGGCCGCGAAAGAAGACACCCATCGTTAATTGTGAAATTGCATAAAATCGCAATTGAGAATGATACGAAAGTATTTGCAAGTGCTGGAATTTCAGAGACATCAAATTACTAGAAGATAGCAGCACCAGTAAAAAGGATTACCTTCATTACCTTAGTGTCCGATTACAGTTTAAAGCAAACGAATTCAAAAAGTGTTTTAGGAGCACACAGCAGGAATAAAATTTGTCTTCTTTGTGCATACCATTCACGTCGAATGCAACAAACGGAAATATTTTAAAACGCCGTTTGTTGTCCAAGGTTACATGGCCGGGAGGGGTCAATTTGACCCTCAATAAGAATATAATCTAAGTAAGAAAAATCTAATTCAACATAATTTTCTCTTGGGACACTTAGCCATTTTATGTGCTCGCTACACTGGCCAAAAACTTAATACTTTCCTGACATCGAGTTGTGACCTATGATGTCATTTACCTTAAACGCCTGAGGGGCTATACTGATCCCTTTAGCAAAACTATGTTCTTTCACGCGACGTATTACTTTCTCTACTACGTATAGTAAGTAGGGGAAGTATTGTATTCCACCCAAAAATTCGATACCGAGATTTCACCGGAAATACATGTTTTGAGACCTCCTGAATCCAAAAAAAGCATTTTTGGAAATATGTCTGTGTGTGTGTGTGTGTGTGTGTGAACAGCATAACTCGGAAACGAACAGCCGGATAAACACCAAACTTGGTATTTAGGTTCAGTATCTTCCAGAGATGCGAAACAAAGGTTTTCAAGAAAATCCCTCACCCCAGATTACCCTTTACATGGAACATTTTTCAAAAAGTTTAATTTTCTCAAAAATGGCTCTAACGATTTTGATTAAAATATCATAACAAATAAAATGTATATCTTGAATTTTCTGGGAATGTCTCCAAAAGTATTCTTCATTGTGAACGACTTTTGCATAACTGGTAAACCATAAGAGATAGACAAAATTTTACTGCACAAAAAATGTAGATCGCATTAAAATACACAATTTATGTCATATGCATTTTTTTGTTGAGTGAACAATTTTCGAGATATTGCTTGTTATTCCCTTAAATTTTTCAATACTTATTTTCTCAAATGGGAATTCGTTATTCATTTTTTGCCTTGGATATGCAAAGAGTATTAATCTGTGGCAAAGAGAATGGTGCTGCACATAGCAACCAGCTATTAAGGGTAATGTCTACTTAAAGGCTACTGTATTTCTATATTGCCCTTGTAAATATATATTCCCCTTACATCTACAAGAAAATTAGCAATAAGATACAGTCTGCAAATGTTTATCTCGATTAACATGAAGTAGATGGAGAACAAGGCGTTTGTAAAAAATAGTTTGTACAAGAGTAGAGAAAGTTATGTGAGTGTAACACATCAGATTCTTTTTGAATACATTTCATGTGATGAATGATAAGTAAATCATAAGTAAATTTACACAACAGTACAAAAATGATTGTGTTAGACAGTATAGCAACAATGTCCTCCAATTCGATTTCTGGTTCAGTTCAGCTGTAAGTATGAAGTTGTATTGAAAACAAGTAAAATCTTGTAGATGAACGATTGTAATAGGCGTCCCTTACGAGAAGATGAAATGCTTGTAGATCTAATGATTGCTCTTGATGACAACTAGCTTAGACTAAAGTGATTATAATATTCAAACAGTGTATTTTATTGCTACGGGTTAAACTGACCCCCTTCAGGGGTTCTCGTAAGGCAAATCATGCACTCTAGTATTAATGAGCCGCAAACTTTCCTTTACTCCAAGCAATCCCGAACACTTAAAATTAACAAGAACACAAAATTGCGAAAACTGAACTCCCAAATGGAAGTCTCTTGTGAAATTGGATTGGATTGTGAAGCGGAGGGGATTCCGCACCGTCCCATGACAGGGTGCCCCCAGGAGGGAGGGATGACGTGAAGAGAGACACCGGGCGGCCGGAACCGAGAGTGGCGGCACAGCAATGACAGGTTCCCTACAGTTTCCAGGTGGAGACGCCCCGGTAGTCGGACAGGCAGACCGGAGACGCCGCCCCACAGGGTTTAACGTCTTCCGAGGGGCGGTCCTTATACCCTAGCAAACAGCAGAAGGCCCAGGAACGGAGAAAGTTTACAGAAGCAATCTTTTTCCCTGCCACGCTGCACCGAAACACCATCGCCGACACTTCCAACCCTGGAACCCATCAGATGGGGTGGAGGATGAATGAAATGATTAATGGAACAAAATGGAGGGACAGAAAATTCAGGAGAAGAAGAAACACACCCCAGCATTCGACTAACGATCAGGAAATCCCCAGAAAAACTCCAAGTGTGGGCGGTCGGATCGAACCCGGGAACTCTCGAATGCAGGCCATAGACGTTACCGCCTGAGTCATCCCGCTCGGTCTCTCGTGACATACTTCTTGGAATAAAAATGCACTACTTAATAGCTTCAGAACACAACATTCACTGTCTCTGGAACGCTGTTTCAACTTTCAGACAGTTTGATACACAGCCATATGGTTAGTTTGCTGTAAATAATATTACGAAAACACTTCAGGCTTAAGCTTTTATTTTTAAAAATCTAGTTTAAAAATTAATTTGTACTTCCAAATAGACGTGCTTTTCAAGATTAGATGCTCAGACCTCTAGGTTTATATAGAAGGTGATAGGCACTAAAAGAAAATTGTTATTAGTATTTTCTTCAGTTACAGGCTTCACTGGTGCTGTTGAAGGAGATGTGTTAATTACACGTGTATGAACTAACTCAAAAATGCTATAGATGTTAAAGCACGTATTTAAAAATGCATTCTGAAAATATTTTGTGTCTGCGAATGATTCATCAAAAGTTGTTTCTATATTTATCTGCGGGAGAGTTCTCTGGTAATTGCCTGCATCTCGCTTGTGATCATCTGGTGGAAGACTGTGCGAAACTTTTCAATAGCAGCATAATCTGTTGAAATGTTTGATTCAATGCCCCAAGACCATTTGATGAATTCTGCACAGCGTTCGGCGATCATTATACCAGGTGCGTTCAAATTACCACTGCACACGCGAGGCATAACGGACACATCGGCCACCCTCAGATTTTTAATGCCTCGCACTTTAAGAGTAGGGCTTAATACAGCTTTGGAGTCCAGAAGAGAACCCATTCTGCAGGAACCCGCAGGGTGAAATAACGTTTGCGTGTGATTTCTTGCTAAGCACACCCAATATTTGTCTGTGCCAAATTTTAAGTGTTCGCATCCAGGGGCTAAAGTGGTATTTAAGACAATGCCAGCTTCACGTAAAGCTTTAGTATTCGCTAAAGGCATTGCTGAATTAAGACCGTCTATTATCATTTTTATATCTCTGTCGTCAGTAAAGTAGTTTGCATAAATCTTTGGTGGATCAAATGGGTCCGTGGATGCAATGGTAACGTACCCTCGACTATATGGTCGGACCACCGTCGGATAGTATCGCATTCTGTTATAGTAGCATTCTGCTCTTGCAGGAAGATTAATGGAACATTTGGGAGCGTGAACAGCACTATAAAAGAAATACTGTATATCAGGATAATCTTCGTTTGGACTGATAAATCTAGATTTCAAATAACCCTCTATTTGATTCGTTCCAATTGCAGAAATAGGGCCTTTTCTTCGTTTTTCTGTGTATAGTGCGATATCTTCAAAGAGCGATTTTTTGTCAGGAACTGTTGCTTTCTCAGGATTGATTTCAAAGTATATACCATTCACCGTGACGTGGTCTTGAAGGTTTTGGCCTACTGGGAGCGCTGCCTTGATGGGAATGCCCAAAGGTTTCAGTACCTCCTTTGGTCCTACTCCAGAACGAAGAAGTATTGCTGGAGTACCCACTACACCAGCGGTAACGATTACTTCTTTGCTGGCATAGACTTTTCCTCCTTTTTTCGGTTCATGTTCCCAAGCATATTCAACGCCATATGCCCTAGAAATAGTGGTATCTATAAGTACACGGACAACTCTAATGTTGGTTGCAACATGCAAGTTTGGACGCAGTTTGCGAACTGGAGAGACATAAGCCCGGTTGGAGCTCCTACGCTCACTGTTTTCTTGTGTAGCTTGTATAGACATTACTCCGGTAACCTGCTCTCCATTAAAGTCTACTTCATCATAACCCAGCTCCCGAAATGCTGATATTAACACATCTGAGTTTGAATCTTGATATTCAAATCTCCCTACACTTAGCTGGCCGCCAGTACTATGAAAATATGTGTTTTGTGCAATATCGGGATCATTGTTGTTCTCGAAGCTTTTGAAGACAGGCAATACTGATTCATAGTTCCAGCCAGCACAGCCCATTCTCTCCCATGCCTCGTAGTCTCTCCTGTTACCTCTGTTGTAGATCATACTGTTGAGTACACTGGTGCCACCCAACGTTTTCCCGCGAGGCCAATAGCAACCCTTGCCTCCACATGACGAGCTTTGTGGTTCTGTTGTGTATGCCCAGTCAGCAAGCGAATGGAAACCATACTCGCGAAACGGTGCGACATCCAGAAGTAAAGGTTCTTCCCCTCCAGCCTCTAGCAATAACACATCCCAATCTGCAATTTCTGACAATCTGAAAGATAAAAGCAATAGGTGAATCGGTCAATAATTATTTTAAACGCATGTAATCTGCTAAGCCATAGATGTGTATTTGTCATCGGCTGTTCAGCGTATTTACTTACGAAAATATATGATAGATGAAAGCTTATATGAATTCCCCTTAAGTATCACCAGTTAACTCTATTCTAAAAATACAGTGCCCTTATACTTACACTAATAGCTGCCTAAGCTTCCTAAGTATTAACTTTTCGATACAATGTACATTGGTATACATTTTCAAAACTGCCATGATGACCATTTAGACGGTAATCTTGTGCGCAAAGAAATTCAAAATTAAATTGAGTTTTATTTTTGGACGCTCTTTAACTGCTGTGGTCATTAGCGTCCCATTCTGTATCGGGCGTGAAAGACCGGTAATTTTTCTCTTTATCAGGCTTGAGGTTCTTTCACATGCCGTAAATCTGCAACACGAGACTACCGGCTTTACTTCCCTTCCGAAGGAAGCCATGCTAAGTATTTTTACGCCCAAAAAAATCCATCGCCCTCCGCCGGGTTTGAACCCGCGACCTCTGGAACTAGAAGCTAGCATGGTAACCACTACACCACGGAGAACGACCTTGCGCCCAACGTATGCCTTACGTCAGTGACATAGAATATGCTAAATAAGCTGTCCTGAATTCGGGTAAACTACGTAATATACATATTATATACCTCACACGATAGCTTGCACAGAAGAAGGCTCCAAATGTTTTCCGGTGTACCAGGGGGTGTAAAGGAAGAGGGGGAAAGAAGGAATGTCTTCTCGCCTAGTCATGCCTGGCTATAGCCAATAGTAAGTGCCGGTATCGTCTCAAATGTCACATTTATTACTTTCTCTACTACGTATAGCAAGTAGGGGAAGTATTGTATTTCACTCAAAAATTTGATACCGAGATTTCATCGGAAATACATGTTTTGAGATCCCCTGAATCGAAAAAAGCATTTTTGGAAACATGTCCGTGTGTGTGTCTGTGTGTCTGTCTGTGTGTCTGTTTGTGTGTCTGTCTGTGAACAGCATAACTCAGAAACGAACAGTCGGATAAACACCAAACTTGGTATTTAGGTTCAGTATCTTCCAGAGATGCGACACGAAGGTTTTCAAGAAAATCCCCCACCTTAGAGTACCCTTTACATGGAACATTTTTTGAAAATTTTGATTTTCTCAAAAATGGCTCTAACGATTTTAATTAAAATATCATATGTTTAATATATTTTCATGACAAATAAAATGTATATCTTGAATTTTCTGGGAATGTCTCCAAAAGTATTCTTCATTGTGAACGACTTTTGCATAACTGGTAAACCATAAGAGATAGACAAAAATTTACTACATAAAAATGTAGATCGCGTTAAAATACACAATTTATGTCATATGCATTTTTGTTGTTGAGTGAACCATTTTCGAGATATTGCCTGTTATTCCATTAAATTTTTCAATACTTATTTTCTCAAATGGGAATTCGTTATTCATTTTTATTTTCTCTACTACGTATAGTAAGTAGGGGAAGTATTGCATTCCATTCAAAAATTCGATACCGAGATATCACCGGAAATACATGTTTTGAGACTCCCTGAATCCAAAAAAAGCATTTTTGGAAACATGTCCGTGTGTGTTTTTGTGTGTGTGTGTGTGTCTGTGTGTGTGTGTCTGTGTGTCTGTGTGTCTGTGAACAGCATAACTCAAACACTAACAGTCGGATAAACACCAAACTTGGTATTTACGTTCAGTATCTTCCGAGATGCGACACGAAGATTTTCAAGAAAATCCCCCCACCCCAGACTACCCTTTACATGGAAAATTTTTCGAAAATTTTAATTTTCTCAAAAATGGCTCTAACGATTTTGATGAAAATATCATATGTTTAAGATAATGTCATGAGAAATGAAATGTATATCTCGAAATTTCTGGGAATGTCTCCAAAAGTATTCTTCATTGTGAACGACTTTTGCATAACTGGTAAACCATAAGAGATAGACAAAATTTTACTACACAAAAAATGTAGATCGCGTTAAAATACACAACTTATATCATATACATTTCTTTTGTTGAGAATATACACCGTTTTCGAGATATTGCCTGTTATTTCCTAAATTTTCCAATACTTATACTTTTTCTCAAATTCGTTATTCATTTTTTTATGTCCTGGACATGCAAAGAGAATGGAATGCGCCACATAGCAACCAGCGATAAAATATTTGACTATCGCTTAAAAGCTACCATATTCCCCTTGCATCTACAAGAAAATTACCAATAAGATTGACATCTCGATATCTCGATTAACATGAAGCATATGGAGAATAGGCGTTTGTAAAAATAGATTGTACAAGAGTAGAGAAAGTCATGTGAGTGTAACACATCAGATTTTGTTTGTCTTGGATATGCAAAGAGTATTAATCTTTGAAAAGGGAATAGTGCTGCACCTAGCAACCAGCTATTAAGAGATATGTATATGCTTAAAGGCTACTGTATTTCTATATTGCCCTTGTAAATATATATTCCCCTTACATCTACAAGAAAATTAGCAATAAGATAGAGTCTGCAAATGTTTATCTCGATTAACATGAAGTAGATGGAGAATAAGCGTTTGTAAAAATAGTTTGTACAAGAGTAGAGAAAGTCATGTGAGTGTAACACATCAGATTTTTTTGTGTATGCTCGTATAATGAGCGACCTGACTCTAAGAGTCTTTTCTCTTTACTAGATATATCCAAATGAAATAAATTAAAATTTTCTTTACATAATATGTTGCTTAAAAAGTAAATATTGCAATATTTATGCGGGTGCTACAGAAGTTTAAGATGCATGATTCAATAATTTTCTTGAAAAGCAAGGTGCACATAATACATATCTTGTTTTTAACGTTTGTTGCTAGTAAAATAATAATAATAATAATAATAATAATAATAATAATAATAGTCGTTTTATAATTAGCATGCAATGGACTACTCTACGCGAACTCCGAAGGCAGAAGGTATTTATTATTTTGAATATAAGTTTGTTTTACTTTTTAATCTTCAAAGAGATTGATCACAAGGTTTATCGCTAAGTGTGTAGTTCCATACAGCTGTCGCATTCAATTCTGATAATATTCAAGTAACGTTTTAAAAATACGGAAGCAAAAGTAATATTAATATCAAACTGTTGAAGCAGTTGGAACACAATGAAGTGCAATATTCAATTTTCTTCAAAGTGAGATATATTTTGCGTTTTGATACTGAAAAACGAATATAGATTGTTTTATTTGAAACATAATCCCCCCTTACACACATTCACAAGACAAAGGGAGATCAACCGTGCCACTGTATAGTGGACCTAGAGTAAAAACAGCTATTGTATCTAAAAAGAGAAAATGTTAATACATACGAGGTAGCAACGTTTAGCGCAAAATATGCAGTTTCTATATAGCTGTTTAATTCGGTTTGGATAACATATAAGCTAAATTTTCAAAATAGTGACACGAAAGTGTTACTGCAAAACGGTCGATGTGCTTTTGTTGCAATTGGTTCCTCATTTGAAAGCACACTATTCTGAAAATTCAATTGCTTTCAAATTAAAAATCTGAAGAAAGAAAAAGGAAAAAGAAAAGCTTTAAAAGTAACATACGGTGTTATATTTAGATACTCCATATTATGATGATTCACGTTCTGAATTCTTAAAATGCTTCTCTTCCCTGGTCTAGAATGGAACGGAATGTATAACGTAGGGGACTCGTCATAGATCCATTGAATGAGAAATTGCGCCCGTGTCCCTCGAGGAGGTGCCCCCGAGATGGAGGGACGAGGTGAGAGACACCGGACGGCCGAGCCATGAGTGACGGTACAGCAAGGACAGAGTCCCTACAGTTTCCAGATAGAGACGCCCCAACAGTCGGGCTTGCAAACCAGGACCCCGCCCCACACAGAGGGTCCAACGCCCCTAGGGGCGGACCATATACCCCAGCAACCAGCCGAAGACCGAGAGAGGATAAGGTTCCACAGAAAGCATCCTTTTCCCCTTCCACGCCTCACTGGAACAACATCGCCGACACTCCATCCCTGAATCAGACCTACCGGGGTTAGGGATGAATGAAACGTGGAATGGAATGATATGGAGGGACAGAAAATTCGGGGGCTGGGAGAAACCACTCCAGCATTCGCTTCACGACTCGGGAAAACGCGCAAAAGGTCCATGGGTCTGAGTGTGCAGTCGCGGGGAAGCGAACCAGGGACCTCCCGAATGCGAGTCGCACGCGTTACCGCGGCACCACCTGGACGGAACCCGGAAGATCCGTAGTTCAAATTTCGGCCAAGGTAATGAATTTTTCAGTCTGATTCTACCTTTCTAACCTTGTCCTAGACAGGTTTGTGCGAAAGAACAATTTGTTACTTCTTGTTAATTGAGATAAACTGCCATTACACTCTCACAAACTTCGTTGTAAGTATAAGAAGAACACAGCAGCTAAAACGATAGTAAAATTTTTGTGTGGTGCCTTTGCAGGCGTGCCTCACATGAAAGAGGTAGCTAAAGCCTTGAAAGTTCTCTTTCCGAAAATGCTCTAACTCACATGTCTAGTCCTCGGTCGCACAGAATCGCCGAAGAAGTAAGAAGTTTGTGGATAAATTGGTTTCCAACACCAAGAAGGTCTTCCTAAAATTATCCTCCCGAATGTGGGATTTTATGGGCGCGGCACCAGAGCTCGCGTTACCTTCATAGGCAGTTCTCACCAGATGGAGAACCTGTATGTTTGCAACCATATATTAGAGCATTAATTTGGACCAGATATGTGAGGTGTTTGATGCTCTATCAGAAGACGAAGTTGCTTTATTTCGCGGGGTAAAGAAGTTGTATAATGAAGAACTCAGCAACAATCTGGCTCTTATAGCATAGTGTACCACCGGAAGCAGTCTTGAAGTTGGAGAAAAAGTATGCTACGCTAGTGTCACCCATGGCGATCTTTGAAGATGCAATAAATTAATTGCTGCAAGTAACAGAACAGAAAGGAAAAGGTGTTAGTGATAAGTGTAAACGTGTTACGAGTGCTAATGTGAACATGTAAAAACTGTGATATCCTGAAAGGTGAAAGTTATGATATGAGTCCTTCCAAAATATTTTTTTTAATATGCTCCAGTCGCTTCCCTGGAGGTAGAACGTTCTATTTCCACGATGAAAAACGTTCTTTCACAGGCGATTGATTATGGCAGTTGGCACTGAAAAAAACATCATGTTAATTTTAATCAAGTAAATTATGCGGTAAATAAATTATGTATTAAGTATCTTAGATAGCTATTTTTATTAATAAAGAGTGGGAATACGCTGTGTTTTCACTTTTAATAATTGCCTATTTTAATTATATTATTGCCTATTTTTACTTTCTCTACTACGTATAGTAAGTAGGGGAAGTATTGTATTCCACCCAAAAATTCGATACCGAGATTTCACCGGAAATATATGTTTTGAGACCCCCTGAATCCAAAAAGAGCATTTTTGGAAACATGTCCGTGTGTGTGTCTGTCTGTGTGTCTGTCTGTGTGTCTTCTTGTGTCTGTGTGTGTGTCTGTGTGTCTGTGAACAGCATAACTCAGAAACGAACAGTCGGATAAACACCACACTTGGTATTTAGGTTCAGTATCTTCCAGAGATGCAACACGAAGGTTTTCAAGAAAATCCCCCCACCCCAGACTACCCTTTACATGGAACATTTTTCGAAAATTTTAATTTTCTCAAAAACGGCTCTAACGATTTTGAATAAACTATCATATGTTTAAGATATTGTCATGACAAATAAAATGTATATCTCGAATTTTCTGGCAATGTCTCCAAAACTGTTATTCATTATGAACGACTTTTTCATAACTGGTAAACCATAAGAGATAGACAAAAGTTTACTACACGAAAAATGTAGATCGCGTTAAAATACACAATTTATGTCATATATATATTTCTTTTGTTGAGTGAACCGTTTGCGAGATATTGCTTGTTATTATCTTAAATTTTCCAATACTTATACTTTTTCTCAAATTTGTTATTCATTTTTACTTTCTCTACTACGTATAGTAAGTAGGGGAAGTATTGCATTCCACCCAAAAATTCCATACCGAGATTTCACCGGAAATATATGTTTTGAGATCTCCTGAATCCGAAAAAAGCATTTTTGGAAACGTCCGTGTGTGTGTGTGTGTGTGTGTGTGTGTGTGTGTGTGTCTGTGAACAGCATAACTCAAAAACGAACAGTCGGATAAGCACCAAACTTGGTATTTAGGTTCAGTATCTTCCAGAGATGCGACACGAAGGTTTTCAAGAAAATCCCCCCACCCCAGACTACCCTTTACATGGAAGAGTTTTCGAAAATTTTAATTTTCTCAAAAATGGCTCTAACGATTTTGATGAAAATATCATATGTTTAAGATAATGTCATGAGAAATGAAATGTATATCTCGAATTTTCTGGGAATGTCTCCAAAAGTATTCTTCATTGTGAACGACTTTTGCATAACTGGTAAACCATAAGAGATAGACAAAATTTTACTACACAAAGAATGTAGATCGCGTTAAAATACACAACTTATGTCGTATACATTTCTTTTGTTGAGTGAACCGTTTTCGAGATATTGCTTGTTATTTCCTTAAATTTTCCAATACTTATACTTTCTCAAATGCGTTATTCATTTTTACTTTCTCTACTACGTATAGTAAGTAGGGGAAGTATTGCATTCCACCCAAAAATTCTATACCGAGATTTCACCGGAAATACATGTTTTGAGACCTCCTGAATCCAAAAAAAGCATTTTTGGAAACATGTCTGTGTGTGTGTGTCTGTGTGTGTGTGTGTGTGTGTGTCTGTGTGTCTGTGTGTGTGTGTGTGTGTCTGTGAACAGCATAACTCAAAAACTAACAGTCGGATAAACACCAAACTTGGTATTTACGTTCAGTATCTTCCAGAGATGCGACACGAAGATTTTCAAGAAAATCCCCCCACCCCAGACTACCCTTTACATGGAAGATTTTTCGAAAATTTTAATTTTCTCAAAAATGGCTCTAACGATTTTGATGAAAATATCATATGTTTAAGATAATGTCATGAGAAATGAAATGTATATCTCGAAATTTCTGGGAATGTCTCCAAAAGTATTCTTCATTATGAACGACTTTTGCATAACTGGTAAACCATAAGAGATAGACAAAATTTTACTACACAAAAAATGTAGATCGCGTTAAAATACACAACTTATATCATATACATTTTTTTGTTGAGTGAACCGTTTTCGAGATATTGCTTGTTATTTCCTTAAATTTTCCAATACTTATACATTTTCTATAATTCGTTATTCATTTTTTTATGTCCTGGACATGCAAAGAGAATGGAATGCGTCACATAGCAACCGGCGATAAAATATTTGACTATCGCTTAAAAGCTACCATATTCCCCTTGCATCTACAAGAAAATTACAAATAAGATTGAGATCTCGATATCTCGATTAATATGAAGCATATGGAGAATAGGCGTTTGTAAAAATAGATTGTACAAGAGTAGAGAAAGTTATGTGAGTGTAACACATCAGATTTTTTACTTTCTCTACTACGTATAGTAAGTAGGGGAAGTATTGCATTCCACCCAAAAATTCGATACCGAGATTTCACCGGAAATATATGTTTTGAGATCTCCTGAATCCAAAAAAAGCATTTTTGGAAACATGTCCGTGTGTGTGTCTGTGTGTGTGTGTCTGTGAACAGCATAACTCAAAAACGAACAGTCGGATAAGCACCAAACTTGGTATTTAGGTTCAGTATCTTCCAGAGATGCGACACGAAGGTTTTCAAGAAAATCCCCCCATTCCAGACTACCCTTTACATGGAAAAGTTTTCGAAAAGTTTAATTTTCTCAAAAATGGCTCTAACGATTTTGATGAAAATATCATATGTTTAAGATAATGTCATGAGAAATGAAATGTATATCTCGAATTTTCTGGGAATGTCTCCAAAAGTATTCTTCATTGTGAATGCCTTTTGCATAACTGGTAAACCATAAGAGATAGACAAAATTTTACTACACAAAAAATGTAGATCG
Source organism: Deroplatys truncata (assembly GCA_030765065.1). Taxonomy (NCBI): domain Eukaryota; kingdom Metazoa; phylum Arthropoda; class Insecta; order Mantodea; family Mantidae; genus Deroplatys; species Deroplatys truncata. The sequence continues at coordinate 163,294,093 of CM060983.1, forward strand.
CGTTAAAATACACAACTTATGCCATATACATTTCTTTTGTTGAGTGAACCGTTTTCGAGATATTGCTTGTTATTTCCTTAAATTTTCCAATACTTATACTTTTTCTCAAACACGTTATTCATTTTTTTATGTCCTGACATGCAAAGAGAATGGAATGCGCCACATAGCAACCAGCGTTAAAATATTTGACTATCGCTTAAAAGCTACCATATTCCCCTTGCATCTACAAGAAAATTAGCAATAAGATTAAAATCTCGATTAACATGAAGTATATGCAGAATAGGCGTTTGTAAAATTAGATTGTACAAGAGTAGAGAAAGTCATGTGAGTGTAACACATCAGATTTTTTTATGTCCTGGACATGCAAAGAGAATGGAATGCGCCACATAGCAACCAGCGTTAAAATATTTGACTATCGCTTAAAACTTACCATATTCCCCTTGCATCTACAAGAAAATTATCAATAAGATTGACATCTCGATATCTTGATTAACATGAAGCATATGGAGATTAAGCGTTTTTAAAAATAGTTTGTACAAGAGTAGAGAAAGTCATGTGAGTGTAACACATCAGATTTGTGGTATTATAAGTGTCTCTTAGTCTGCCGATTTTAACCAAGAATAAATACCTGAAGTTCCGGGCTTTAGTAATAAGTTAACCACCACTATGCAAGATGTTGCAATACACAGAAGTAGCTATATATATTTGGGCCACTTTTTAGTAGTTTCAAAAATTAAGACATTCGTAATATGACAAATCTGATTTGTTACATTCATACAACATTCTCCACCTTTTATCTTTTATTATGGGAAATAAAAGTTATTCTTATGAAAGATAATTTTTCAATTTATTTCATTTTAATCGAGATAAGCCTTTGCAAGGAATATATTACACATTTCGTTAAAGTACAGAGGTAGCAGCGATAGTCAAATGTTTAATAACTTAACCGTATATGCTGCTTTAAAATTCCATACTCTTTCTATACAATCGAGAGTGACAATTGAAAATCGACGAGACTTAAAAAGAATGACAAAATATTGAAGAAATCTAAGATATAATAACAGATTTCTCGGAAATTGCTTATGCCACAAGAAAAAACTGTGTGTTTTAAAGAGATCCACATTTTTTGTGCAGCACGTTTTCGTCTATCGCTTAAAGTTTATCAGTTATATAAGATTATACAAAATTCTTTCCGAAACGAAAAGGTTTTGAAAGGCTATTTCAAGAAAATTCAAGATATACATGTTATTTGTTATGCAAATATTTTAATATATGGTATGCTATTCCAAATCGTTAGGCATTTAAAAAATAAAACATTTCGAAAATTGGTCTAGGTAAAGTGTAGTTGGAATGGGTGATTTTCTTGAAAATCTTCGTGCAGTACTTTGGAAGGTAAGTACCAAGTTTGGTTTTTATCCGGCTTTTCGTTTTTTGAGTTATGCTTTTCCAGACAAAGGCAAACGCCCACACACGCGCGCGCGCCTGCGGACTTTTTTCTAAAAATAATTTATTTTATTAATGCGACTTTAAAATGTATATTTCTAGTGAAATATAATACTTCCTCTATTTACTATGGGTAAGCGGTAGAGAAAGTAATAATAAATAATGTAATATGGCTTCATGATTATGCACACATAATATACTTGACCTCAAACAGATAACATAATAAAGAAGAAGTTAGAAGAACATACTTTGTGTATATTTGTATAAAGTAGACACACTTAAACTGTGGCAATTATTACAACATGAATCCTGTTCATTAAATTTAATGTCGGTACTAAAAAGCATATATTGGAAGACTAATATAATACTATAGCATTTGGAAATAAATAAGGAGACAGATTTAACTGCTGTAGGTCTCATACACATGTGCAGTTTATCACCCATTCTTTTTAATATACGTACATTGCACATTAACGACATTCTAAAGGAATGGACATATATATATATATATATATATATATATATATATATATATGTGTATATGTGTGTATATATGTGTGTATGTATGTGTATCTATGTATATGTATATATGTGTGTATATATATGTGTGTGTGTTCGCTCTCTCTCTCTCATATTTGCTGATGAGCGAATCATAATTCAAGAAAATTAATTTCTTGAATAGTCAACCAAAACAAGGTTGTAATGCTCATTTCTTGCAAAGCTGACTTTTACACGGAAAGGGTTGTTAATGGTGCTTGGGACAAAGCAGAGGTTGAATGTGTTGTGTTCCAGAATAACACTACTACTGCCTTCTCATCCCAATTTCCCAACCCTGCCTCTCCTGCACCCATCTTCCCTTCCGTATGTCTCCATTCTACAAAGCCTTTTCTCTTCCCATCTCTTTCGCAGGTGGCCTCCAAGAGCCCCGGGAGGAACAGGCGCCCCTCCACGAAGTTGTAATCCTTGTTGACACGCAACGGACCAGGACATGATTTCATCGGAACCCTCCATGGTCTCATTAGCACTGACGACGCAGCTGCACCAACGGTCACAGGTTTTTTTTGTAAATAACGTAGTGCTATCGCAGCCTTATTTACTGCATTCACAGTAACACCTAGAAGCCACTAACACTGTTACCACCCCTATACTTCATGTTTCACTTCGCCCAGTCGTACAACAACTCACTTCATGACCAACATACACATACTACCTTCTGCCTCAACCCAACCGATTCCTACTGCTTCATAGTTACTAACACTGATCGAGGTCCCTCCGACTACTGACTGCAACATTCAGGACTAGTCCATGTCTGTTGCCCTGGCCTGATTCTCCAATCACTGCCAGCCCTATTACTAACCAGGGTGCTCTTAGCGGAACTCATTATCCTGCATGTGGGATGACTTTAGAATTAACACCCTTCCCCTACCCTTGCACGCTTAGTTTTACTGTGCATGGGGATATGATACAGCCTTTGAGGATGATCCTTACCAGTTGCGGTGGGTGTGGGGCCACCCCCAGAGAAAAAAACAATGCCCTCTGAAATTTTCAATATCTTTACTTGTTCCAAGCACCATTAACAACCTTTTCCGTGTAAAAGTCAACTTTGGAAGAAATTAGGGTTTACCACCTTGACTATTCTATCATAAAAGTACATAACCTTTAACTAACACGTAAATTCTACAATTTTAAAATAGCTTTTAAGGTTAAGGTCCAATCAGATCAAAGATTGTACAAGATAATAACAGCCTGGAACAGGTATCTGATTTTAAATATCTTGGCTGTGAAATAAGTTTTATAGGCGATAAACATATTGAACATAAAGTTAGCAAATTTAAGGCAACATGTGGTATAAGTCAAAGAACCTGTAAAAAACCACACGCTGGTAGCCCAGGTCGTCAAGCCATCATGAATGGAGGTTTGCTGTTCAAGTCCCGCTAGGACCATCCTCCCTTTTCTCCCTGGTTTTCCTCAGTCCTCATAATTGGCGAATACCAGAATGTTTTGTTCCTATACCTCCTTTCCTACTAAAAATTTCATTTCATGTATCACCGTCTGTGGTGCGTTATGAATTAAACACTATTAGAAACTTTTAAAATAAAAGTACAAAATAGACCAAAATAATTTTTATAAGATAATGCTTTATCTATGTTGCTTTATAACAGTGAAACACGGGTACCAACTCAAAAGTAAATTAATAAAACTTATGGAGCAGAAACGAAATTCCACAGAAGCATGAAGGGATAAATGAGAATTGATAAAATAACAAATAAGGCTATAAGAGAAAGACGGAACATAGAATCATTCATTCATTATCTGTTTACCATCCTCTTATGGAGGACTTACACCCCCCAGGACTTACAAGCGGGTGCCTGGGGTCAGAGGCCCGTCGAGGAGCAGACACTCATGGATCAGACAGCATCCAGGATGGGTGATCTGTCCGATGCCTGGTATGGGACGAAGGAAGTAGATGAAACGAAATGTTGGTGAAATGGATGAAAGGAAAGGTGATGATGGAGCAGTTGGTGGAATGAATGGCGGGGGAAACCGGAGAACCCGGAGAAAACCCGCCCAGACGCCGCTTCGTCCACCACAAATCCCACATGCAATCCCTGGGATTGAACCCGGGTCGCCCCGGTGGGAGGCGAACGGTCTAACCGCTCGGCCACGGCGCCGCCAACATAGAATAAGTAAGTAATAAAATAATACAGTGTTTTTTTCCTTCACGCTGTGGCCAACGTACGGTTGCTCGCGCGCCGGCTGCCTGTTTTGGATTCCCGCCGAAACAGTTACAATATCTCCGCAATCACCTGACGTTCTTAAATTTACAGTTACAATTACAATGATAATACGCACATACCTTATCATAAGAGATGTTGGAAATGTTCTCCTTCTCTGTCAGCACATATCTAGCATCTTCTTAGAAAATTTTCATTCACACTAGAGAGTTCAGTATCCAAATTCAGTGAATTTCTCGCCTAATGTTTTCTTTTAGCTCTTTATATGTATGGGGTTTGTTGCACACACTAATTTATAGGTCCTCCATAGATAAAAATCACATAAGTTAAATCAGCGGATCGTGAAGGCCATAATTCTTTAATAATTACCCTATCTTCAAAAATTTCCTGAATTAAATTTAAGTACTCCTTAGTTACATGTGCGGTAGCAAAGTCTTGTTGGAAAAATCCATACTGACATTCAACGTTGTTCAGCTATTCAGAAAATGTTGTAAGTCATTATTGTTCCTTTCTGCATTTACTGTTTGTTAAAAAAGCTATAGGTCCTATTATTCTGTATGAATTTACCGCACACCAATTTTCGCATCATACAAGGCAATATCTTGTGTAAAATCGGGTTTCTCTGAGCTCCAATATGTCATTCTGCGATGAAACATAGCCATATAAATGGAAATATGCTTCGCCAGAAATAAATATTAAACCTGATTCAATTACTCTATCATTTCGCAAAATCCAATTACAGAAATTTACACAACTCTTGACGATCACATGAAAAATAAGATGTATGCAACAAACCCCCATACAATGTAAGGAATACTATAAAACATTAGGGGAGAAATTTCCCAATTTCGGATATTGAACTCTCGAGCGTGAATGAAAGTATCCTGAGAAGATGGTAGACATTGTGAACACAAAAGGAAAACATTTATCTTATGATAAAGTATGTGCTTACTATTATTGTAATTGTAACTGTAACTATGAGAACTAAGGGAGTTGCGGGGAAAATATTAACTGTTTCGGCGGAAGTCCGAGTTGAGGCGGCCGACGCATAAGCAGCCGTGCGGTGACCACAACGTGAAGGAAAAGCACTGTATATAATAGACAAAGTGAACTGAACATCCAGCGAGATGGCTCAGCGGTAACGTGTGAGGTTCGGATTCCGGAAGTTCCGGGTTCGATTCACGGGGGCCGCCCACTCTGACGATGAGTTTTTTGTGGTTTTCCCTGGTTCACAAAGGCGAATGCTGGAGTGGTGTATTTTACCACGGCTATCCTCTCTCCCCCATTTCCTCTCATTTTATTTCCTTTTCATGTTTCTGGTTGACTCCGGGACTGTGGTTCGATACATGTCGGGCAAATGGCGTAGAGGCTTGCGCTTTGGAAATATTTCCTTGATCCCACTGGAGGAACGCCTCCGAGCGGCCCTCTCGTGGTCGGGTGATTAAGCCTGGAATTGTTAGAGAACTCTGCATGGCTCTGTCCACTTGCGCCGGCTTCGCTCTGCAACCAGTAAGTTTCCCTCACCTCATTCGTTCCCCCCCGGAGGGAGGGGGTACGCACAGTAATCCCTTAAGGTCGCAGTGCTAGGTGTCTTCTCGTTCACTAGTCCAGTCCCTGGACTAAACAACTACTAATGAAAGAGAAAATATTCCCAAAATCCGAGAGGAGGAAGATATCGAGGGCAACGCAGGAAATATTGAAGACGGCTGTGAAGCCGGAACGTGTATATTGCCTAATCTCTGAAATGGAATAGAAGATAATTTTGTTATGGTTTACAGCAAGGGTGGCGACTTCCTTCCGCGAGTCACCAAATATGCAACACGCACTGCATCACTCAGCAACACGTGTAAAACAAAGGGACGGTTGCAGAGAGGGAATGGCGCCTGCGAGTCAAAATAACCCGCGAAGCACTTTTTCGCCACCTCTGGTTTACAGCATACTTACGCTCAATCCGTATTGATCACGTTACAGATCCTTCTATCTTGACCATGCACCACACAGTCTCATGTTGCTTGGAATGGACCAAGCTACTGTCGCTAAGGTCTCTTTCCTAGACGTCGCCATCATATGGAGAGGAAAGCAGAGCAATATCATCTAATTCAAGGAGATTGAGGACCGATGGGAATTGTGTCATCCTTAAGGCTAGGATATTTATAACCTAAAGATCACTATAATGTGCAAAATAAAATAGGCTGTTATTACCCAAAATTTACAAAAGTGTGCAGAGCAACATAAGAAATATGACTTAATTTTAAGAGGTAAAATTTCAGTTGTAAAATGAATTAGTGAGTGAGTCTATGACAATGAACTATCTATTTAACGTTAAAATTCACATCAGTAGCAAGCTAACTATAGAATTTGATATTGAGGTACCCTTTTGATTTTAATTGAAATTATAGTTATTGTATGCTGTGATTATTTTACTTGCTTCCTTTTACTTCAGTGTATGAGCCCTGAGTTGCAATATACAATGAACATCTTGAGCATTTTCAGATAAAGGGATTTCCTACTGTCAGTCAGCAAACCCTTGTACTTCTTTCTTTGTTTAGCCTCCTCCTATGTACGACTTACACCCTCGAGGACTTACCAAAGGGTGCCTGGGGTCAGAGTCCTGTCGAGAAGCAGACACATTGGATCGGACAGAATATTGTGGCTTATTAATAATTTAGGGGTTTCATTGTCATTACCAGATATGTTATTGTTATAGTTTTTGCTGGTCACGAGTGGTGGAGATATAGGTCAGTCTTGCTGAGTATTCCGACAGAAGTGGATCGCACGTGCAAGCCGGCCTTTGGATCGGTAAACATCTCCCCTCACCTTTCATGTTTAATAATGTAGGAATCTCAAACGGTTAGGAAATAAATCTAGGAATGTGTAAGTAGATTTGTGTTATGGATTTTGTACAGCGAAAACCCACGCCTTCCTCTTAACCTCCACACCACGTTTGGTCCTCCGCAGCCAAGTGAGTATACGTCCCTTCAATGTACGCGCTGGGTACTAAAAATTAATTTAATTTTTCAATTAAATTTTTAGGCCTCTACCCAGCATGTAACCATATCCAGGATGGTTGATCATTCCGATGCCTGGTATGTGAGCGAGGAGAAGATGATATGAAATGGATGAAAGAAAAGGTAATGATGGAGCAGTTGGTGAAATAAATGGCGGGGGAAACCGGAGAAAACCCGCCCAGACGCCGCTTTGTGCACCACAAATCCCACATGTGGGTCCCTGGGATCGAATCCGGGCCCCGTGGTTAGAGGCGAGCGTTTAACCACTTTGCCATGGCGCCGCCCCTTGTACCTCGAAAAACGTATTTCTATCTCAGCTGATACAACAGAAGAACGTTTAAAATGGACAGTATCATTTAAATCCTATTCTATGGGATTAAGAGAAAAATTTTCATCCAACAAAATAATTCAAATAGAACACAACGCATGAACCCTTCGTTTTTTTACTTTCACTACTACGTACATAGTATTTAGCGAAGTATTCCACCCAAAAATTCGATACCGAGATTTTACTGGGATTGCATATTTTGAGGCCCGCTAAATAAAGTAAAAACACTTTTAGAAAAAGGTCCGTGTGTGAACAGCATAACTCAAAAATGAAAAGTCAGATAAATAACAAACGTTGTATTTAAGTTCAGTATCTTTCAAAGATACAACAGAAGATTTTCAACAAATCAAACTTACCCAAACCAAACTACCCTTTACACGGAACATTTTTCGAAATTGTTTATTTTATAAAAGACGGCTTTCATAATTTTGATTAAAATACAATATATTAAAGATATTTACAAGACAAATAATACCAATAATTTGAATTTTCCCGAAATAGCGTGTAAACGCTCATTCGGCAAGAATTTTGTATAATTTTGTATAACTTGTAAATGTTAAGCCATAGAAGAAAACGTAATACACAAAAATTGTAGATCTTCTTTAAAAACACAATTTATTTCAAATAGCTTTTTTTGTGGCATAAGCCATTTCCGAGATATCCTTTGGAACTTATTGCCTATTGGCAATGGTGTTAATTTGTATTCTCTTGTAGTTGGGTTTCTTGTGTATTTTGTGTTTTAATCATTAGATCACACACATTCACACTCTCATTCATACTTTCAGACTCTGGAGAGGAAACGGAATAATCTCTGCTAGAGAAAAATTCCTAACCCTCAGCCTAACCTTGTACCCTCTCACAACAGGCAGTGCTCTACCGACTAAACATTCTACCCACCGACGGGGATAGCCGGTTCGAATTGTTCAATACTATCATTCTTTTAAAGCCCTGTCGAGTTTCAGTTGTTTCTCGCGATGTAAATAAAAGAGTAATGAATTTTAAGGCCAGTATACAGTCCCCAGTTTTAAAACGTTTGACCATCGCCATTCCCTTAGTATCTATAACGAAATGTGTAATACAGATATTTCTGGAAAGGCTTAGTTCGATTAAAATGAAGTGTATAGAAAAATAAACGTTCGTAAGAATAATTTCTATATGTGTGTGTATTTGTGAATGTAACAAATAGATGTTTTTCTAACACTTACTTCACACAGTTTACAATACAGTATTTTATCACCATCGAAAACACTTTCTCACCATATTGAAACATGTATTGATGCAACTTTACCCGAATTCCGTGCTTCACTTGTTTTTCCTGAGCTACTCCCACACGTCCAACTTCAACAAGATTCAATAACACAATGATTTGCTAAATGAGAGCCTGCGGCCCGACGTTTTGTAAGTTTCCCGATTAGTATTAGTTACGGGGGTCATCCAATAAGTAAGTTTCCCTATTTGATAAAAAACATTACACACAATTGATCATATGTAATTAATTTTATTTATATTGTATAGGGTTGTCTCATAAGTTCGTTTGCTTTTCGTTACGTTTCAGCCACTAAGAACGCCTGGGAACACGCCTCACCCGCAGCACAGCTACGACAGCGTAGTTGCCGAACTTTCCGTTTACAAACTTTAAACAGAAGGTCGTTCGAAAGATAAATAACTACGGTAGTTAGGTTTTGTAAACAAACCATTTATTTCCTGCAGTATACACCATTATTGTCGACAATATATTGGCAGGTTCCTGGCTACAATAGCACGAGCTAAATTAAGCTCCATTGCCAACATCCGAGTTGTAATTCGTGGATTGTTGACTATCGTTTCATGAATTATTTCCATGTCCGTAACCATTGGCTGTCCGGACCGAGGTTTGTCTTTTAGGGAGAAATTCCCAGCTCGAAATCGACTAAATCACATTTGACATGCTCGCTTCGTTACTGCGTCTTTCCCGTAGATAGTATAAATTTTCTACCGGTATTGTGAGGCGGATTTACCCTTACGATAGTAAAACAGCATAAGATGTCGGGAATGTTCCTTTTTGCTTCCCATAGTTTGTAAACACAAGTTCACGCCGTTCTATCCAACGTCAGTCACAAATACACACTGACATGTTCAATAGTGAGTCTGGTTGTTGTTCTCGAAGTAGTAGGGGTGGTTAGGCAGCTAGGATAACTTGAGTGTACAGAGGGTTCAGGTTTTCAGGCGCTATAGATGGAACTTGCGAGCAAAACGAACGAACTTATGAGACAACCCAATACAATCCTTCTGTTACTTTTCTACATAATCAACATGTGTTTCCAAGCATTTTGGGGGGCGTGACACAAGTTTTTCCAAGCCAGTGTTGTACCAGGTCGGGTCCTGAGCTCGCAACCAGCTGTTCACTGATCTAACTTCATCATCGGTGTTAAAAGTGATTACCTTTGGATTGGAGGAACAGGTGAAAATAATTTGGGGCAAGCTCCGGTGAATACGGAGGATACGAGAAAACTTCCAAGTTGAATCTTGACCCAGGTGGAGATCATAAGATTCAACTGGTAGGTTTTCTCGCATCATCACCAGATCTTTTCCCAAGTGATTTTCACGTGTTCCCCTGACTCAAAGATCATCTTGGAGGTAAGCATTTTAACACCGTGACGAAGATCAATCAGAATTGAACCAGAAGTCCGGTTCTGTGCTCGTAGCCAGCTGTTCACGGTGTTAAAGTGCTTACCTCCATGATGACCTTTGAATCGGGGAACATGTGAAGATCACTTGGGAAAAGATCTGGTGAGGATGCGAGAAAACTTCCCAGTTGAATCTTCTGAGCTCCGACTGGGTCGAGATTCAACTTGGAAGTTTTCTCGTATCTTCCGTATTCACCGTAGCTTGCCCCAAGTGATTTTCACATGTTCCTCCAACTCAAAGGTAAGCATTTTTAACACCGATGATGAAGTCAAGTCAGTGAACAACTGGTTGCGAGCACAGGACCCGACCTGGTACAACACTGGCTTGGAAAACTTGTGTCACGTCCCCAAAAATGCTTGGAAAAACATGTTGACTATGTAGAAAAGTAACAGAAGTATTGTACAATATAAATAAAATTAATTCAACATGATCAATTGTGTGTAATGGTTTTTATAAAATAGGGAAACTTACTTATTGGACGCCCCTCGTATTAATAACTACAGATTGCATACATAAAATGTATGTCTTACCTCTTCTCTAGAAAAGGAAATAAATATTTAAATACCACATTAACTTGATTAATAATTGTCAACTGCACTGTCTTCATAAAAATAATATCTCCCCTTTAACAGGGGCCCTCTGTATAAAAATGGGCCAAGAACTGCTGTTAGACCAGGTAATGAAACAGTATCTCGGAAGCTATTTATTCAACTCCTACCAGGTGAATGAATGTTGTAATATTTCTCAAGAAGTTTCTGAATTAGCTACTGAAGCCAAAAATAATATAAGCTGACAAGTATACCTGATAATGTACAAAGGATGTTTTACTTCATTCATTTCTTCATTTTGTGTTTTAGTTAATTTCAGAATTTTAGTTTACAATTGTATTATTTGTATATTTTAGAAACGCTTAGGTTTTGTTGTTGGTGTTTAAAAAATCGTATTAGGAAATACTCTTCCATATTTATACTTCCAGAGTCTGCGAGGGTAGGGAATGATTCTAATTAAAAGAAATTCCCCCGCCTCAGCCGGGAATTGAACCTGGTACTGTGGATCGATAAGTCAGAACGCTGCACTCGACTACAGAGGCAGTCTAGTTTCAGAAGTTGTGTAAATTGAAAACGTTATCTTGCAATTATCTATAACAATGGCAAACTTAATAGAGCCATGGACATATTATAAATCCCTAAAGCCCGTGCAGACTTGACGTAGTTACATTATTTCTCACATTCAAGGAATAAAACTATTATAGTGCATGGGTATGATATAAATTCATCAAGATACTGCAAGGTAAACGTACAATCACTTATCAATATAAATTATTTCCACCGTGAACACAAATGACTGAGTAAAATTTAAAACTGTCTTTGAGTGACAGGCATTTTATAGACTGAAATACTCTTTTTACCTTCCCTACCACATTACACCTAGTAGGTAGGGAGGTGTGGTATACCACACAAAAATTCGATAGCGAGATTTCACAGAAATACATGTTTTGAGGCATCTTGGATCCAAAAAATAAAAAGTATTTATAAAATAGGTACATATGTGTATCTGTGAACAGCATAACCGAGAAAAAAATGTCGGATAAATAACAAACTTGATACTTAAGTTCACTATCTTTCCTAGATGCGAAACGAAGATTTTCGAGAGAAAAAAAAACACCCCAACTATCCTTTACATGGAACATTTTCGAAACATTTTATTTTCTCAAAAATTGCTCTAACGATTTTGATTAAAGCACCATACATTAAAATATTTACATGACAAATAAATTATGTCTTGAACTTTCTGGGAATAGCTTATTAAGTCCTCTTCATTTGGAAATAATTTTGTAGAATCTTGTATAACTCATGTATGTCAAGCGGTAGACAAAACGTTCTACACAAAAAATGTAGATCTGTTTAAAATATACAATTTATTTTAAATAATCGTTTTTGGCCTAAGCCATTTCCAAGATGTCGTTATTAATGGTCCGAATTGTTCTATACTTTGTCATTCTTGTTAAAGGTAAATGGTACGTATCACGGAGAGACCCCCGGAAACGGGGCAGAGCACCGCACGCAGGCCAGTCGCTCCATTGTGCTTCCAACGTGTGTCCATAAATAAAACTCAATTTAATTTAATTTTTAATTTGAACCACCCCAGCATTCGCCTGGCGATCAGGGGAAACCAGGAAAAACCCAAGGGGCAGAGGGGCCGATCACCGGGAATCGATCCCGGGACCTCCCGAATACGGGCCACAGATGTAACCGTGTAAGCCATTCCGCTCGGTCGTCATTCTTGTTAAGTCCTTCGATTTTCAGATGTTTCTCGCGATTGCATGGAAACAGCATGGAATTTTAAGGCCAGAATATAGCGTCCAGTTTTAAAACATTTGACTGTCGCTGTTTCATTTTTATCTATAACGAAATGTGTAGTATAGTCATTTCTGCAAATGTTTATCTCTATTAAAATGAAGCAGATGTAAAAATAAGCTTTAGTAAGAATAGTTTGTATACACACTAATAAACGATGGAGGGAAGAGAAAGTCTTGTGTATGTAACACGTCATTTTTTCTTTCTATATAGTGGAAAATGCCCTTTTACTGTTAAGTATGAGTTGCTTTCTATTTTGTTTAAATAAATGCTAGTTTTATTCCTTGTGGTCCTCCCTCCAAAATTACGCGCTCACTTGGTGGGAGCAATGTTTATGTATCATTGCTGCCCCTTGTTTTTGGGAGGGCTTTCAGGTTACACCCAGATGCCAATTGATCTAGATTTTTGCTGGAGAAATGGGAATTCTTGCTTTCAACTATGATAAGCTCACCTACTGGCCAACACGCATCCAGCCGTGCCTCCTCCAACAATAATAAAATCGTAAGTACTGCCATCTTCAAGTGTTGAGGGTGACGAAAGATCCTCATGACTCTGATGGTTGATGCTGGCATTCACGATGGTGTACAGTCGGTACAGGGTTGCCACTGCTTCACACAATTCAACCATAATGTTACACTGAAAATAGACCAAACGTACGTTAGCACAGGGATTAAATGAACAAGATTAGGTGCATAACCGTTTTCGAGAGAGGAGGCATATTGTGGTATATTAATAATTTGGGGGTTACATTGTCATTACCAGACATATTGTTGTTTTGCTTTTATGTTGACTGAGATGACGTCACCCTTAGCTGGGAGTTTTTACTAGCCACGATGGTGGGGATATAGCATCTGTCTTGCTGAGTATCCCGAGAGAAGCGGATCGCGCGTGCAAGCCGGCTTTTGGATCGGTGGACATCTCCCCTCACCTCTCATATTTAATAATGTAGGAACCCCAAACGGTTGGGAAATAAATCTAGGAACATGTAAGTAGATTTGTGTTATGGATTTTGTACCACGCCTTCCTCTTAATCTCCACACCACGTTTCGGTCCGCGGCCAAGTGAGTATACCTACTCCCCTCGATGTACGTACTAAAAATAATTTAATTTTTCATGTGAACCTTTAGGTCACTACCCAGTATGTAACAATATTTCATGCACAGACATGAAATATACATGTATAAATGAATGTGGTTAATACTTAAGCTACTTCATTGTGTGGTGTAAGCTGGAAGTTCAATTTAAGCGTGACGGGCGGCGAAACTGTTCAATTTTGAAGTAGGTAATACTTTTTAGGCCTTACGAATGCTAAGGCCTCTTTCTACAACGAAAAATCTGATGTGTTACACTCACATAACTTTCTCTACTCTTGTACAACCTAATTTTACAAACGCCTATTCTCCATATGCTTCATGTTAATCGAGATATCGAGATGTCAATCTTATTGGTAATTTTCTTGTAGATGCAAGGAAAATATGGTAGCTTTTAAGCGATAGTCAAATATTTTAACGCTGGTTGCTATGTGACGCATTCCATTCTCTTTGCATGTCCAGGACAAAAAAAATGAATAACGCATTTGAGAAAAAGTATAAGTATTGGAAAATTTAAGGAAATAACAAGCAATATCTCGAAAACGGTTCACTCAACAAAAGAAATGTACATGACGTAAGTTGTGTATTTTAACGCGATCTACATTTTTTGTGTAGTAAAATTTTGTCTATCTCTTATGGTTTACCAGTTATGCAAAAGTCGTTCACAATGAAGAATACTTTTGGAGACATTCCCAGAAAATTCGAGATATACATTTCATTTCTCATGACATTACCCTAAACATATGATATTTTCATCAAAATCGTTAGAGCCATTTTTGAGAAAATTAAAATTTTCGAAAAATCTTCCATGTAAAGGGTAGTCTGGGGTGGGGGGATTTTCTTGAAAACCTTCGTGTCGCATCTCTGGAAGATACTGAACCTAAATACCAAGTTTGGTGCTTATCCGATTGTTCGTTTTTGAGTTATGCTGTTCACAGACACACACACAGACACACACACACACACACAGACACACACACGGACATGTTTCCAAAAATGCTTTTTTTGGATTCAGGAGGTCTCAAAACGTGTATTTCCGGTGAAATCTCGGTATCGAATTTTTGGGTGGAATGCAATACTTCCCCTACTTACTATACGTAGTAGAGAAAGTAAAAATATGATCTCTGCAGTCCATTTGAACTTTCTGTAACTCCTTAATGTTTTTATAGACACTCGTTTACTTTGCTCACAATCCCTTTTTGATGTTCTCAAGGGCCAAATTTATTATTCTTTAATAAGTTATGATCAAAATGAGTTTCAAATTTGAACATAATAATTAAGGATGTTTATATTTTCCTTATACAGCATTGTTAATTATTCAATGAGAAGTTTTCTTTTGCTTATTTAACACTATGTTTATTGCGAGCCCTTAGAGCGACAACTTCCTTTATCTTCTTTCCTTTCTTTTTTTTGTAAGACCTTTGATTTACATGAGTCAGCATGGGTTGGACATAAGCCTATTTGCCTAGTCACCTTCCTGTACCGCCTACTTATTACTATCGATCTAATTTGAATATGGGCTTTTGTGGCTAGGAACTTGAAGCGGGAATCAATCAGAGTACCAATTGATACAGTAATTTGTATCATAAATTATTTAAATGTAAAGAATGATTATAGTGTGAATATGCATTTTTATGTGACATTGATTTAAGATGTTTGTTTATTGTAATTATTGTTGAGAAGTAAGTTTCTACTGCCTTACTGAAACTGACAATAATAGCGTGCAATAATGCAGCGAGGGGGTGAGCTGTTTATTATTATTAGAGACGAGGAAGTTACGTAATGTTGGCGCGTTTTTCTTTAGAATTTGCTGGAACATTTTCCCTAGAGCATATGTATTCATAATTTTCATTGGATATAAAAATAGACGCTAATGTTGGCGCGTTTTATTAGCCAATAGTAACTCAGTTATAATCTTTAGGCATATCGGGGTGTAGGAGTATAAAAAGGGCTAGATTAGAGGTAGACCCCGTCAGTTCATCAAAAATCTTTGTACATTACACGTCCCTTCAGTCCGTCAGTTCACCCAAAATATTTCTATGCTACACGTCGCCTTCAGTCCGTCAGTCCAGCAGAAATATTTGTACAGTACACGTCGGCTATCGATTTGCAAGTTACGCGTAGCAGAGTTATGAAAAATCTAAAGTATTGTAAAGTTAATTATACAAAAAGCTGAAGTACGCGAATTAGGAATGATCAGTAATGAAGTTATTATAACAGTTTCAGTTCGGCGAGTGTTAAGATCAAAGTGTAAATGTGATAGTGAATGTGTTCGACAATAAAAGTGTAAAACAAATTCTTTCATCAGTATTATCTTTGGATAAAAGACTCCTTTCCGTTTACACAACCTGTATAAAGAGAAGTGCTCGACCAAAAAGATCATAGCTAGCCGGAGGACAGTGAACCAAAATTAAATAAAATAACAGTAGCATTCTTTCAAACAAACACTAATACTGCCGCAAATTGTTAACACCAGATGGAGCTAACAAACCTAACAAAGAATCGCGTCACAAAATGGCTTCACCACGTGGAGTAAACACAAATACACAAACATTATAAGTAATACCGTCGCAAATTGGCTCCCAAACGTGGGGCTCAACAAATAAATAAATATAACAAAAGTTACCATCGCACAATGTCATCGTTTGGAATTTATAAGTTCACAAGCAAATCTAAATAAATTTAGTATATTAAATAAAATGAATAGAATTGAGAAGAATAAGAAAAGTGTTATTCAAAATTTAAAGGAATGATTATTTTAATTCATTTGATTTGTTACAGTGTTAAGATATATTATATAGCTAACGGT
Organism: Deroplatys truncata; assembly: GCA_030765065.1. NCBI lineage: Eukaryota > Metazoa > Arthropoda > Insecta > Mantodea > Mantidae > Deroplatys > Deroplatys truncata. The sequence continues at coordinate 163,310,531 of CM060983.1, forward strand.
GCTTCTATATTTTTCATATGTATTTATTTTCATATTAGACGAGGATTATATTATGGTTCATATGCACAGAGAATAGTTTACTAAGAAACTGATATATTTATATCACTTCAAGAACAAAACAATGTAACAAAGCAATGTAAATATGTGGTAAGAGAATAATTTATCAAGCGACGTTAAAGAATTTAAATAACTTTTGGTTATAGCAAATTAGAACGATAGAGAAACGTTAGACATTAATTTAAACCAGAAACATATCAGTTAAATATAGGTAAATAGTTGTATAACGTAGTTCAACAAAATTGAAACCATAATGTTCGTTTGCTAAAGACGAGGAAAATCCATCATGCTGACGAGAGGCGCCATAGTAATCTTTGCGAAAAGGTGAAGCTAGGAATCGCAGAAGAGAAGAATAATATAGTGATGAAGAAACGCGAAGAGAATAGTGAAAACACTGTTCATTCAGTAACGTTTTAGCTACAGGATGGGGGAGCCCTTCCAAGCAGGTAGGGATTTAGCTACTGGAAGTAGGCAGTGTTTACTTAGTATGAGGTAAGTGAGGAGTAAAGACGCGCGATAGTGAAAGACTGTTGGCTGTTTTCTACTATACGCGTCACCCGCTGCAGGAGTTCAGCATACTGTGTACCCCTCCCACCAGCTAAAGCTTTACCTGAGAGATAAGCCATCCCACCCCACTAGCTAATACCTCATTGAACAGACAGTAACTGTTACCATGCGAGATAGCGCTAGTTTCAGCGTTAATTATAGAGTTAATGTGGGAAAGACTCCGTAGTAGATTGCATTAAAAGTACTGCCATTAGAAAGGAAGCAAATTTGAACTCCGCAGTTCTGCATTGAGGATAGCATCTCCTTACGTTGAAAGTACCAGAGCTCAATTACCGTGAAGTATTAACATCAATTTACGCTCCCCACATTAAAATTCCCGCATCGAAAAAAAACCCCTGATATGTTACATTCACGTGTAACATTTCTTTCTCTACCCTCTATCGTTTATTAGTGGATATACTAAGGATTCTTTCAAAAGTTCTTTGTTTCCTTTTACTTCATTTTAATCCAGGTAAACCTCTGCAGAAATAGCTACATTACACATTTCGTTATAGAAAAAAGAACACAGCGATAGTCAAATGTTTAAGAAGCGGACGCTATACGCTGACCATGCAATCGCGAGAAACGACTGAATGTCGATAGGGCTTCAAAAGAATGACAAAAATATTTAACAATTCTAACCAATTAATAACTTATATCTCGGAAATGACTGATGTGTCATAAATTTGTGTTTCAAAGGTATCTACATTTTTATGTAGTACGTTTTCGTCTACCGCTTAACGTTTGCCAGCTATACATGATTATTTAAAATTTCTTCCGTATGAAAAATATTTCGCGGGTTATTCCCAGAAAATTTTCTGGGAATAACCTATGAAGCTCTCAGAAGACTCTTATAATTTTGTTTATATGTAAGCCATAAGAGATACACAAAAACTCACTTAACAAAACATGTAGATCTGTTTAAAACACATGATTTATTTCAAATAAATTTTTCTTTGACATCAGTCATTTCCAAGATATCCTTTGTTATTGGTATGACTTTTTAATACTTTGTATTTTTACTTTTACTGCGTACTTACAGTAAGCAGGGGAAATATTGTATTGTATTCCACCCAAAAATTTGATACCAAGATTACTAGGAAATACATGTTTGGAGGTCATCTGAACCCAAAAGAAGCATTTTTAGAAAAGGTTCTGTGTGTGTTTGTGTGTTCCCGCGAACAGCATAACTCAAAAACGAAACGCCAGTGAGATATCCTACTTAGAATTTAAGTTCAGCATTTACCAAGGATACGACACAATGAGTTTCAAGAAACTCCCCATGTTGAATCTTCTGGGAATAGCCTGTGGGTCATTCTGAATGAATTTTGTATAACCGATAAATCGTAACAGATAGACAAACTGTTACTACACAAAAAATGTGAATACCGTTAAAGCATACAATTTATAGCAAATAATTTTTTTGTGGAGTTAAACATTTCCGAGATATTCCTTGTTATTGGTTTGTATTTTCAAATACACTACTCTCAAATGGGAAGTCGTTATTCCTCTCTCTCTCTCTCTCTCTCTCTCTCTCTCTCTCTCTCTCATGTTCATGCAAAGAGCATGGAATTTCAAAGCCATAGCGACACGCTATTTAAAAATCTATCACTTTACCTACTGTGTCCTTACAACAAAATGTGTAAATGTAAATTGAAAGTTTATCTGGGTTAACAAGAAGTAGTTAGAACAATAAGCCTTTGTAGGATAGCTTACATAATAGTGTGTAGAGAAACGCATGTGAATGTAACATCAGTTGTTTTTTTGCTTTCTCTACTACGTATAGTAAGTAGGGGAAGTATTGTATTCCACCCAAAAATTCGATACCGAGATTTCACCGGAAATTGTGTTTTGAGGCCTCCTGAACCCAAAAAAAGTATTTTTGGAAACACGTCCGTGTGTGTGTGTGTGTGTGTGTGTGTGTGTCTGTGAACAGCATAACTCAGAAACGAACAGTCGGATAAACACCAAACTTGGTATTTAGGTTCAGTATCTTCCAGAGATGTGACACGAAGGTTTTCGAGAAAATCCCCCCACCCCAGATTACCCTTTACATGGAACATTTTTCGAAAATTTCGATTTTCTCAGAAATGGCTCCAACAATTTTGATTAAAATATCATATATTTAAGATACTTTCATGACAAATAAAATGTATATCTGGAATTTAATGGGAATGTCTCCAAAAGTATTTTTCATTGTGAACGACTTTTGCATAACTGGTAAACCATAAGAGATAGACAAAATTTTACTACACAAAAAATCTAGATCGCGTTAATATACACAATTTATGTTATATACATTTTTTTGTTGAGTGAACCATTTTAGAGATATTGCTTGTTATTCCCTTAAATTTTCCAATACTTATACTTTTTCTCAAATGGGAATTCGTTATTCATTTTTTGCCCTGGTAATGCAAAGAGAATGGAATACTACACATAGCAACCAGCTCTTAAAACATTTGACTATCGCTTAAAGCCTACCATATTACCCTTGCGTCTACAAGAAAATTAGCAATAAGATTAACATCTCGATATCTCGATTAATATGAAGCATATGGAGAATAAGCGTTTGTAAAAAATAGTTTGTACAAGATTAGAGAAAGTCATGTGAGTGTAACACTTCAGATTTTTTTTAAGTATTCATATAGCAGCAATATGGTTGCCTCGCCAAAGTTATTTATTGACCCCTAAAAACCACAATAAAGAATTCTGAAAATGATAATGAACTATATCACACTAATTTCATATTGTAGCTTAGTATAATGTTGCTCGTTATAAGTGGCAACAACTGTATTACTAAGCTCTAATGCGTGCTTTATAAACAGTACTAATAAAGCGTGTGTTATTGCTACATACAGAGTTAGTTCATCCAACGCTGATTTAATGATTCCCATAAATTACAGCAGAGTCCTGTAACTATGTGTACTTCAGTGGAAGAAGACCAGGTACAAATGTTTTCATGTAACACTTTATCTGTTATTACAAGTAAATTCCATTTAGGCAAAATCGTAAAAGATAACAAGCAACACGAACACGTGTATTCTTTCTTTTGTCATTCAGTACATTCTCTCTCCCTCGCATGTCTTTCTAAATTCGGAATTATCCCAACAAACGTGTGAAAAAACTGATGGGAATGAAATTTACTTCATTTATACATACACATATTCATTTATTTGCTTGGAACACTGCAATGGCTACGCAAGCTGTATCTAAAATCAAATGAACAAACGCGTAAACTTAACCTTACTGAAAACCTTATTGAACCTTACTGAAAAAATCGTAAGTGTTGCATGTACATGAGTTTCCCTACTTAGTCTTCTACAAGCATTCCTACAAAAGTTTATTCTTCTGTCTAGTTCTTGTTAATTGAGAAACTTTCATTTTACATTGAAGCAGATTATAGGGATATACAATTTTTTTAAGTTTTATTTAGAGTCGTTTTAATCTTTCTAGGTTTTATCACGACCTTTCATGTACAGTTGTTTACATTATTGGATTATCATTACAGTATAATACACATTATGTATACATACAGGTTACAATTTGGTTAAATGCATTGATGTATATTAATTAATTTAAGAAAAAGAATTACTTTCTGGATGAAAGTTTCATCATTGAGTGCTGCAGAAATATTTCTGGGCATACCAACCTGACTACGCTGATTTTTAAATTTTGGACATGTTAGTATAATATGTACTACTGTTAATGCTGTTTTACATGTTTCACAAATTGGTGGAGAGCTTCTATTTAACAAGTAAGAGTGTGTCAGTTTAGGATGCCCAATATTACATTTGGTTTCGCCGCTGTAGTTGTCTTATTGGATATTCTTGAGTTGAAGTTCCACGTACATCATAAAGTTTACTTGTAGAATTGTTCATCCAGCTGGTCAGCCATTCTTTGTGTATTTTCTTCTTAAAGTGTGCGACTGCATCTTGGCGAGGTATTTTGATATCAGTATCTTGTGTTGGTAGTTCTGTAGCCTGTTTGACTGCAGTGTGGGGTCTTTCATTACCGGGTATCTTTTTATGAGAGGATATCCACATGAATTGAGTGAGTTATAAAGGATGGTAACAAGATTATGTATTTCGTTTACAATACTATTTGTGTGTCTTGTATTGCATTTAAGGCTGATAGAGAGTCACTGATAATTATGTAAGAGTCGCTATGTGCAGTTTCCAGAGCGTATTCTAGTGCCTTTTTAATAGCATATAATTCACAACTATATATAGAGAACAAGGATGGTAACTTGTATTGGAGGACGATATCTCCACATATCACAGCACATCCATTGCCTTTTTCAGTTTTAGAACCATACGTATAGATGCAGAGCTTGGATGTGTATTTTTCTAGCTTTTCTTTAAATAACTGTTGGTAGATTACTTGGTTTGATTATGCTTGCTTAAATCTATATCAATGGGAGGTATTCTTCTTCCAGGGTGGATGATCCGACTGTAGTTGCCTTGAGGAGATATTAGGAATTGTGGTGTTCATTTCTTTGAGATGTCTATTTATTATGATATACAATGTGTAAATGGTTAATAACGTGTTATACTTTATTGTGAATACAAAGGATTTTCATATTGTTTCATTTTGATATTGCTAATTAATCTAGCTGTCATTAATTGTGTTGTTATTATTAGTATTAATAATAATACTAATAATAATTTACGTATTGTGAATCCTTTTGTTTTGGCACCATGTTAGAAAGTTACATTGAATTTAAGTATGCTATACTCTAAATTGAGTTCACATGGCCACCATTAATATGCCAACGATAGATTGCGGAACGCGCGTATATTTTGTCACTACTCATCCACGAGAATCAGCATAAATAAAGCCAATAATCTGCGCCGCCATGATGACGTAACAACTTATCAATAGTTACGAAAAAATTCCAGATTTCTTCAAAACATTTCGTCGGAAGCAGACGTTTCCTGCACGTTGGGAGAAATTACGTGTGAGAGAAGGGAATTAGTTATGATGTAAATTGTAGCGGTGGAACGACATTACATTAGCGAAGACATTACATTAAGATTTGCTCGTTGTACATTATTGGCAAAAAAATAACTGAATTATTGATCGAAGTTGTCAATAAACTATTTGAGTCCATACTTGGCTTTACTGATACCACTACCTGCAGCTACCATAAAAGATCTCATCGCTCACTTAAAATAATAATTCGCGCCGGCGAAAATATAGTTGCAATAAAAAACGCCGCAACATTGAAGAAGCTATTATCTTTGCGTTATTTGCACCACCTTTGGGCGTCAATTTGAAGTAGGTTGTATTGAAGGAGTTGTATTACATTTCAACTGTTGGGAGCCGAACTTGAAGTTCATTGCAACCGCACGTATAGTACCCGCTTTCCGGTAGCCTTCGCCCCAAATGTAATTTCCGGTGGCCTTTGCCAAAAAAAATGTTTAAAAATATTAACTTTGTAATTTGATTGTTTCTTTAAATATTATATATTTATGTTTGCCTCGGCTGCTCAGTATTATTGTTAGAGACATGCTTCTCTTTGCAGGGTTGTGGTGCGACTGAAGAATGTAGGCTTACACAGATTATAATTTTTACTTCACTGCATTTATTAATCCTTGACACAATTTAAATAACACTTCACTGATATAGAGAGAGAGCTGTGAGATTTTTTTATTAATTACTTGCACTTTTTAACACGTAAACTATTTTCGTCTCACACGAATACGTATTAAATTTCTCGAGGACGCATCTCGCGTCAGGAACACTGTCTACAACCAACGCGTCCAGTTTTGAGCGCTGTCTACAAGCAACTGAACTCTAAATTTGTAAATTTTGCTATATTTCAGTTTCTGATTGGCTAATCCTAGTTCAATAGAATACCTTCATTTAACTAAAGCTTTTTCTGGTTGTTGATTGGCTATTTTTAAACTGTCTCAAAATTTACATTATTGTTGCTCCAATAATGACTAGTTTTTATTAAACTTTCTTACTCATTATTTCCTCAAGGTTATCTCATTGTTACCAACTTTTAACCTATTATTCTCACAGCTCCTACATTATTAAATTACGTAATACATTCACATAACATTATTGAACACGTATACAATAATATAAACATTTACAATGACTGTAATATACACTTTTTATATGTTGTTACATACATATGTTGCTTTAAGGCGGGCTAACTCGTTGACAGTAGAGTTTTAAGTTTAATGTTATGTTTGTAATGAAACGCTCTGGCATTCACTCCAAATTCATACTTCCGTACTCTGCAGTGGACAGGACATGTATTCCATCTAAATATAAATGTTCCCACCATAGTCGGTTTTCGAACTCAAAACTGCTAATTCATTTATGGTGGAAAAAAGCATTGACATTTCCAATAGGTAAATATTCTGTGATAGTGATTTGTAACTTTCAATAGATGTACTTACTTTCGTTGAACAGAGGAAACGTTTAATCCTACAAGGAGGAAACAGCTCAACTGGGTCACGGCCTTCCCTTCTTAACGTTCACCCAAACCGAAGACTCACACTCCCCAGGACGTATGACAACGCCAGGGCAGAGGGCCTACGGATCAGAGACTGAGAGAGCAGGGTGGGTAATCAGTCACACGCCCGGGGTGAGAGGAGGAAGTGGATGATAGATGCAGAACAGAGATGAATGATAGGAAAGGTGATGATGAAGCACCGGTGGAATGAAACATGACAGGGGAAACCGGAGAACCCCGAGAAAACCGCCCAGATGCCGCTTTGTCCAACACAAATCCCATATGCGGATCTCTGGGATTGAACCCTTGGTGAGAAGCGAGCGATCTAATCACTCGGCCACGGCGCCGCCAGGCTTTTATTCCCCTGAATCAAATATATTGAGATTAATATTGGACTAAGAGACAGTGGGGTTTTAAAACATCAAAACAGAATGCTATGTTGAAAAAAAAAACTCAATCAATTTCAATCAATTTTCAATCTTTGAAAACTTTTTACTGAATTACAGAGCTTTTTCAAAGCCTTTGTTTATGGAGTCGGGACATTTGGCTCTTTTGCATATTATCATCCGATTTCGTTAGATTTTTATATAAGGTATTTTGATTCTAATGTCAATCAGAAGAATTTAATTAAACTCCAGTGCTAAATGTTAAACCTCAGATTGAACACTTTATATTTTAGCGTATTATATTTAGCAGAAGCACTTACGCTATTCGGATAACTTTTAACTATATTAATTGTGTGCTTTAATAATTGTTCTTCCACAATAGCCATGTGTAGACACTAAATGGAAAGTTGAACCAGACTTGAAGAATTCAATGCCACGGCCGTGACCGAACTACGGATCTTGGACTCCCATCATTTTGTATTTAGCTCGGGCTCTAGTCTATAGAAAACCCATTTCTTTCACCGTTGAACAGCCACGGCGCACTTTCGAAATATTTACTATCTCTCTTTAAGAGGCTGCCAAATTCAGAAATATTCTAAAGCGTTAGAAGAGACCTAGTATCTCCCAATTATGCTAGTGAGATAGCGGAACATACTGAGGTCACTGCAGTGCAAGCGAAACATGGATACACGCGACCATGGCCGGGCCACAAAACAACCTCTCGATACTGCCAATAGTCACAATTTCATGCGCCACTTGAATCCATAAGTAAAGCATTTTAGCCGGAAGGTATTTCAAGGAGATGTCCTGAAACAAATCAGAATAACGAGTGTGCGATGCAAATCTTTCGTCATTATCAACTAAGGATCTTTACTGGAAGTCATGAGTGCTTGGTGTGTAGCTTTGTTCCGGAGGAAGATGACTTCGTTCATGCACATAAAGCCGCATATAGTTTAAGGTTGTAGGTTCTAACTTCTGGTGGGTTATCTAATTCTTCAGCATCAACCCATTTTTGTAACCACTTACTGGAAAACGTGCACTCGCTATGCTGTAAATTGTAATTCCGGTTGATGAAACGGTCTCTACACTTCTCTATATTCCAGAGACCAATATCTCTATCTCAGCATTTAACATTCAGGGTTGTCGCGGACACTTTGAATACGTTTTCCTGCCAAATAAACCAACTAACAGCAGTAGTAATTTATTGATGGTATTGTTTCTTAACGGGAAATATTTATGTTAAATTCCACAATTTGGAAAGCACATGAGTATTTATGGTCCGCAGTCATTCATACAGAGAGTTCTCAATTATGCCTGAATTTACAGCTAAATCTTATTTTCTGAAGGACTAGAGCTCAATCCACAGACTGAATTTCATTTATATCTATATGAGGTATAGGTAATTACGTCCAAAATGTTAAGCTGAGTCACAGCTCTACGCTGTTGGCAATCTGCAGGATTTATCTTCGTTAATAATTGGTTCAGATGCGTTACCAAATTCGTCCACAATTCGTGCCATATTTGAAACTTCCGATTCAGGGTCATATATAACACTGACATCATCAGAATACGCCGAAACTGCAAATTTACATCCTCTTAAAAATGCAGCATGTAGTTAAACGCTTAATAAAATATATAAATTGGTCGCTAACCATGAAACTTCAACGCCTGAATGGGTACCGATGATAGAAACTGTTAAAGGCATTCCTAAGGTCTAGTGAGGTAACAGCTGTTTTAATCACTATAAGCACAGTATGCCACAGCAACTTGTAAACAACAGGTAGTATCATAATTAGAAAGGCCATACGTACCACATACATACGTGTGCAAGAGGAATTAATCTATCAAGCAAGGGTTGATTCAGTTGGCTAATGTCCTAGTTTATAATTTATAATCATAATTCAACAGTGTAATGAGTGCGTAATTAGCGACTTGATGTTTATCGTGTTGCTTGCTTATTAGCACAATCACACCCCACCTTATAACAAACACAAATTGTTTCATCTGTAAGGCACACTTTAAGATTCTCACTAAGTTCATCCTCATTAATATTTCAAAAGACTTTGTAGAACAGAGCTTCAAACAGTTTTGCTTGATGATTTGGTGCTTACTCGGCGATGATGAAACGCCGTTTGTGAAAACTGTAACACCAAGAAGGAAACGCATGAATTCAATGAATTTAATACCACAGATTGAGTAAATGACAAGTAACAAATGATAAACTTTTCAAATGTATACATGTCCTTTGAGCCCTAATATTCAGTATTTGGTGTGGCCTCCATGCGCTCCAATTAGAGCTACTATACGCCATGGCATTGAATCAAACAGATTCTGAATAAGTTCCTGAGGGATTTCCCTCCACGCAGTTTGTATTCGAGCCCACAAATCCGTGGCCCTGGTTACCGGAGGACCGTGATGCACCAGGTGCATACCAACCATATCCCAGACATGTACGATGGGCGACAGGTCAGGCGAACATGCAGACCAGGGAAACAATGCTACCCGTCGCTCTTCGAAGAAGGCTTGTACATTTCTCGCAATATGTGGCCGGGAATTGTCCTGTTGAAATGTGGCTACAACCACCGGTAGGTACCGGTTGCTGTTCAAAGTGCCCTCAATTCGTAGGAGGCGAGATCGGTTGTTGTAACCAATGGCGCCCCAAACCATCACACCTGGTGTTTGTCCGCTATGTGACTCAGCAATTCAGCCCTTCAGGTTGCGCTCACCACGGTACCGCCGGACACGTATGCGGCCATCACTGTAGGACACGTTGAAGCGGGACTCGTCAGAAAAGACTACATTTTGCCATTCAGCACCCCAGTGAGAGTGTTCACATGCGCATTGCAGTCGGAGGAGCTTGTGGTCTCTGGACAATGTAAGCCGACGTAATGGCATGCATGCAACCAGTCCAACCTGCAGCAGGCGGCTACGAACCGTTGATGCAGACAAGTTCACACCTGTTGCAGTGCTCCAGCGTCGAGCCAACACTGTGGATGAAGCTGTACGGTCCGTTATGGCCATGCGGACAAGCTGACGTCAACACTTGCTGTAGTCATGTTCCGTGGTCCAATCCGCTCCTTGCTGTGTACGACCTTCATCTATCCACTGTTTCCACACACGCATCACTGTCGTAGCAGCATGCCCTGTACGAGCCGAAATGTCACGGTATGACAAACCCGCTTCCTGGAGACCAATCATTCTGCCCCGCTTGAACTCACTCACATGCCGGTATGACTCCCTTTGACGTCAACGAGGCATACTTGCACTCACTTTATTGTTTCCACCTTGTTTGATAGTTCTGCAGTGAGTACACTAGGCGCAATACTGACCTTGTCGGACCGACACGAGAGGACTCTGCTCGGCCTATGTGTACCCCATCTCTCTGCAAACCTAATCACTTATTGCTTGCACACTCTTCTACACTTCCACCAAGTTTGGAGTTATTCGGAAAATTCTTTCTTGGTGTTGCAATTTTCACAAACAGCAGTGTATTTACCATGTTTTCACGGAACTGCAGCGGAGTGGTATGCGGTTCCATGACCAAGCTTTCGACCCTCTATACTCCGAGACCTTCTTCAGGGTATTGCTTAGCTCTTACCAACGGGACTACGGTACCCAGGACAGTTTCCCAGTGTCCGGCTTTACCCAGCCTTGTGATGTCTGGAACACCGATGTTCCTAAGAGGATTGTGGGTGGTGTAATTAATCTTCTAGGAGCTCCTCTGGCTGCTCTGAGAGAATGGAAATTGTAGCAGCGCTGATAGGGCCACAGTTTCAGCTATGGCGACTTTTTATGGAAGTAGGTAACAACAGTTTCCTACATACAAGAAGGAGGGGAGCTAGATGGAATCAAGTGTGGCACTTCTGCTGGAGAGTAGCTTCTGAGCAACGGGCGCACTCTACTGATTGGAAAAAGGAAGAAACTCCAATTTTATTAAAATAAGCTGAGCTATACATCTTCTGTTTGAGCTGTCCACCCATCGATGAATGGAAAAAAGGAAGAAAAAAAAACAGAACAACAATAATACTGAAGGTGCCGCCTGTTAAAGTTTTCAATTGATGGAATACGAAAGAATGTCTGGACCTTCTTCTGTTTTCCAATCACTAGTCTAAGCAGCACCACCAGATGTCATGCAAGGAACGTTGCAACATTGTTACTAATTAGCCTTTAAACACATTATTTCAAATGTTTCTGGCCCACATTAGTGTCAGTATGGTTATACAATTTTGCTCTCAGTAAATCCAGAGCATCATGAGTGAAAGTGAATACGATAATGAACGAGTACACAGGAGAAGAAAGGAAGTAAGAAATATTTATGTATATTTCAAAGAAAGACGCAAGAGAGCTAGATCACTAGGGAAAGAAAACAACTTCAAAAGGAGTAGTTGTGCCAGAAAAGCGGTCTGGTCCATCATGCAACTAAGATTTGTTAATCTTCCATGTGTTATTTGTATACATTTCTAGTGCTAAATATTTAGGTGAACATATATATTTACCGTACTGCAACAATTTGGTTTATTACAGTTGTTCTAGAATGTCTTTTGGACATTTCAAAGATGAGGACCAAATGGAAATAATTACTGCATTGTACGATGGTAAAGCTAAGAAAGAAAAAGATATGTATCTAATGGGACTGATAAAACATTCACATGTACAAAGGAAAAGGAGCAGAAAAGATAATCCATTATTACAAATCAATAACATCTCTGAAGCTGAATGCACTATTTGAACTGTGAGGCTCCTGAGAAAGTGAGTAATATCACCTTTTTGAAGAAGTGGGTTTGGCACACCTAAATGCTACTTTTGAATATTAAATATTTAGACACATCACTGGTGCTGCTCTCCAAAATTTGTTTTAAATATGAAATATCTCCACCACAGGCTTGATTGTCACTTTAATATTTCCATTTATCCATAAATAAATCATATACAACCTTTCTTACATCATATCAAAGCGGTTTACATTTTATATGTCCTTCTTTACACAAAATTCATTCGCATTGCCATAAGCAACATTTGCCGTTTTTCCTCTCTTCTCCTTATTCTTCTTGGATTACCCTCCTTGTTGTAGGACTTACAAGCCAATGCCTTGGGTCAGTAGCCTGTCGTGGAGCAAGCAAACTCTGAATCATAGCATATCCAGGATGGGTGATCAGCCCAATGTCTGGTATGGCGGTGAAGAACAAGGAAATTAAATATAGTGATGAAAGGGATGATAGGAAAATTCGGTGATCAAATTACCCAACCCAACATTCAACTAGCGATCGAGGAAAAACGCGAAAAAACCTTCGGTAGATTGATCGGCCCTGGGGCTTTGAATTCCGGACTACAGACGTTACTGCCTCAGCCATTCTGCTGTTTATTCTCTCTCACTTACAATTATTTAAATTACTTCACAGCTCTGTGCAGATTTTTAATATGCGAAAGCATTTCAGACATTTTAGTGACAGGTAATATTTTGTAACAATGTACAATAGAAAATTCAGACCTGTAAGTATTCTACTATGTTATGCAGAGTAAAATCAATAAACTAAAAAGAATATTTTTATATCTGGGCTATCGATGTATAATATATATGCATGTATATATATTATACAGAGTGGACCATTTAAGTTGAGACTGTACAATATCTTCAAAACTAAGCGTTGTAGAAAGAAACGTCTTTAATAAAAGTTGCTTGATATTATGGAGGAAAGTAAATGCCAGTAGTGGTGTGTATTTGGAGAAGTTGTGATGGTTATTGTAGGATCAATTTAATTTGAACCTAATTGTAGGTTCCCATTTAAAAAAATCTGATGTGTTACACTCACATGACTTTCTCTACTCTTGTACAAACTATTTATACAAACGCCTATTCTCCATCTACGTCATGTTATTCCAGATAAACATTTGCAGAGTCTATCTTATTGCTAATTTTCTTGTAGATGTAAGGAGAATATATATTTACAAGGGCAATTTGGAAATACAGTAGCCTTTAAGCACATTCATATCTCTTAATAGCTGGTTGCTAGGTGCAGCACCATTCCCTTTCCTACACATTAATACTCTTTGCATATCCAAGACAAAAAATCTGATGTGTTACACTCACATGACTTTCTCTACTCTTGTACACACTATTTTTACAAACGCCTATTCTCCATATGCTTCATGTTAATCAAGAAATCGAGATGTCAATCTTATTGGTAATTTTCTTGTAGATGCGAGGGGAATATGGTAGCTTTTAAGCGATAGTCAAATATTTTAACGCTGGTTGCTATGCGGCGAATTCCATTCTCTTTGCATGTCTAGGACATAAAAAAATGAATAACGAATTTGAGAAAAAGTATAAGTATTGGAAAATTTAAGGAAATAACAAGCAATATCTCGAAAACGGTTCACTCAACAAAAGAAATGTATATGACATAAGTTGTGTATTTTAACGCGATCTACATTTTTTGTGTAGTAAAATTTTGTCTATCTCTTATGGTTTACCAGTTATGCAAAAGTCGTTCACAATGAAGAATGCTTTTGGAGACATTCCCAGAAAATTCGAGATATACATTTCATTTCTCATGACTTTATCTTAAACATACGATATTTTAATCAAAATCGTTAGAGCCATTTTTGAGAAAATTAAAATTTTCTAAAAATGTTCCATGTAAAGGGTAGTCTGGGGTGGGGGGATTTTCTTGAAAACCTTCGTGTCGCATCTCTGGAAGATACTGAACGTAAATACCAAGTTTGGTGTTTATCCGACTGTTCGTTTTTGAGTTATGCTGTTCACAGACACACACACAGACACACACACACACACAGACACACACACACAGACACACACACGGACATGTTTCCAAAAATGCTTTTTTTTGGATTCAGGAGGTCTCAAAACATGTATTTCCAGTGAAATCTCGGTATCGAATTTTTGGGTGGAATGCAATACTTCCCCTACTTACTATACGTAGTAGAGAAAGTAAAAATGAATAACGAATTCCCATTTGAGAAAATAAGTATTGAAAAATTTAAGGGAATAACAAGTAATATCTCGAAAATGGTTCACTAAACATAAAAAAAAATTTTATTACATAAATTGTGTATTTTAACGCGGTCTACATTTTTTGTGTAGTAAAATTTTGTGTATCTCTTATGGTTTCCAGTTATGCAAAAGTTGTTCATAATGAAGAATACTTTTGGAGACATACCCAGAAAATTCAAGATATACATTTTATTTGTCATAAAAATATCTTAAATATATGATATTTTAATCAAAATCGTTAGAGCCGTTTTTGAGAAAATTAAAATTTTAGAAAAATCTTCCATGTAAAGGGTATCCTGGGGTGGGGGATTTTCTTGAAAACCTTCGTGTCGCATCCTTGGAAGATACTGAACCTATATACCAAGTTTGGTGTTTATCCGACTGTTCGTTTCTGAGTTATGCTGTTCACAGACAGACACACACAGACACACACATGGACATGTTTCCAAAAATGCTTTTTTGTATTCAGGGGATCTCAAAACATGTATTTCCAGTGAAATCTCGGTATCGAATTTTTGGGTGGAATACAATACTTCCCCTACTTACTATACGTAGTAGAGAAAGTAAAAATATAAATTCACCTTAAAATGACTATCATAACGTGCTCCAAACAAAACACGACTAAAGCATTCCCTTTCCCCCGTAATATCACGCAACTTTCATTAAAGGCATTTCTTTCTACAACCCTTAGTTTAGCAGATATTGTACAGTCTCAACTTAAATGGTCCACCCTGTATATTGTTCTTAACTTCACATATTTGGAGTTGGGGTAGCGTGGTGCCTTTCAATCTGGAGGGCCCGAGTTAGAATATCGATTGAGTCGAGTTGCTTGGATAATATTCTTCCCGAAATTTTCACATAGCCCTCTACGGCAATGATAACTCTCAGTCCCGGGGTCTTTTGAGCGTCATTCCACTCAGTTTATTCACAACTCTACAGATCTGAGTGGTTAAAAGAGCCGTTAAACACTTTAAAAGAATAATACACAACTGTAAAACCTAAAAATATTTTAGGGGAAACAAAAATAATTATTTAATCATCTGGTAACGTTACATTTGAAAAGCAGAAGCTTAGAAAGTAGGAAGTGTACACCATCATTTATGAGGTTTTTACAGTAAAAAGTACAAATAATTCTGATTCATTTACGAGTGAAATAAAGAGACGAAATCAATGTCTTCAGGGCTGATGTCATAAGCTTGTTCGCTGCATAAATCATAAACATAAAGAATTAAATGCTGAGAGCCATTAAGATACTACACTTATGAAATTCTTTTAAAAGTGCAAAATCATTGTTCTGTACCCAACTTTATTTCTAAGTAGCTATGAACCTTACACTCTTTTCTAAAATTCGGGTAGAAGAAAGGGTGGTACTGTGAAAGAGATAATCTGCAAGGAGTAAGAGGTAAAGGAAAGTCGCTTCCTTTGCAATGAAATTATGTTAAGCGTTTTCCTGAAGGATGGAGACAATAAGTTTCAATCTCCTCTTAAATTCCGATAAATTCCGTCGAAAAAAAGCTATGAAAACATCGAATGTATAGTGATACGTATAACCCATTTGATATTAATTGTACAATATTTCGTGAGTAGCCAGTGGTATAATTCTATAGTGGTTGTAAACTCAAGGTTTAATTCTGGAAACTGTTTTGAAGCGTATTAAAATTAAAAGAGGAATGTATAAAGTTATTTGTAACATTTATTGTAGTAAAAAATAATAACATAATCTTACAACAAAGTAAACAATAACAAGACAAAGACAAAAAAGAGTTGTTGCAAATCCGTTGCTCTTCGTTGTGATAGCGCGATGCGGTGATGAAATTCGTGTAGTAATGATTCGGTCATCTAGGTCAATGAGCTTTGTCGGGGAAGTGTCGCAAGTTAGTAGTATCCTCCATGTCCTGATGCTGCGTGCATAAGCTTACCGAAGAAGGACGGATGGTGTTGCTGATGAGTGCTTTCTTCTTCGTACCGTGAACCACCACCAGAACTGATTATTTGATATCCATCGACACCTTCTTCTTCCTCGCTGCTGCCGTACTCCGAGCTCTCTTGTTCCTCATAGTATTCCTCCTCGTCAGGGACGATCACGCTGCCATGTTTGAGAGCACAGGGTTTCCTCAGGGGCATCGTGAAGGTCTCTCCACCGTATGGTAAGCCGGCTTCTTCATAAGCGAAACCACTGCCTCCAGACACAAATTCGTGCTGCTTGTGGGTTTCAGGAGCATACCCTAGATCAGCGTAGCTGAGATAGGCCCCGTGCTTTCCAATATGATTCTCCTCCTCCACGAGTTCTTCTTCTTGAGCTGCCAGAAGAGCATCTTCTGCTTCTTCTTCCAAAGCTGCACGGCTGCATCCTCGGGGACCTTTGGGGAATCTAAGTTCAACTACTTGTTTGTCGAAGCTGTACAGGCGATCCTCTGGGATATCGTTGTGCTGCTTGGTTACATATCCGTCTTTGGGAATGGTACGAGGGCCGAAATTGAGACCCTCCTCGCGAACCGCCTTTCCTTGACGTTTGGCCTGCTCGTAAGCCAGTGTGAGGGATACAGCATCAGCAGGATGATGAGGAATAGTGTGGCTGAAGTAGTTGGTCTCTTGCTCCTCGTACTGGTCTGCTAAGTGCTCAGATTCGCTTTCCTCGTAAGCGTAGGATTTAGTAGATCCCTCACCTTGGTACGAGTAGTATGGAAGCGGTAAAGCATTTACAGATGCACCAGACTCTTCCTTGTAGTATGAGGACTCTCCCCGGCTTTGGCACACAGGACAGTGATGTTTTGGGACATGTGCGGGCTGCACCTGCAACAGTCAGTCAAGTAATTACACTTACTGATCCTGTACAAAATGAATTCCTGCCCCAAGTGTATAACAGGCGAGTACAATACAGCTTTATCATATCCGCGTAAGTTAATAAGAGGAAATGGAAATAGGTAAGTCAATAAACCTCTGACAGAGTGGAAAGTTTATACTTTTAAATCCAGAACACATCAGGATTATGTCCCATGACACTATAATACAGTAAGCATGTATAAGCATCCCATTGTTTACAACAACTCTGATGAATATCTCTGGCTACTGAAAAAGTGCACTGATTGCCAATTGTCCTGTAAGATTTTACCATTCGTCATTTAAGGAATTCGCAAATTTTGGGTAGATATGTGAACTGCAAAGACAATCTCGCAGCAAATGAGCATTTCAATTTAGAAGTTCTGCATTCGGATCGTTAGTAGCTCTCTACTTAAATGAACTAATTACCTGAATCCACACATTCACCTGTTCAACAACTGAACACATTATAATCAATGAAATAATGAAAATTTGAAGAAACATAACCAAGGAAGAGATAAATGTTACTAGATATTACTACATACATTTTCATGAAAAATGACAAAACACTTTAGCAACTAGTGTTGTGATAGAATACTTCGCTGTTACAGCAAAGAAATTTCTAAGATAATTATTATTAGAACCCTGGTTTATATGCAAAATTCTTATTTTTATAGATTTTGGGATTTTCAAGTCATAGTTTGACAGACAATTTCAGCAGTATTTGATAATGAATATAAATGCATATTTCAGGAGAAGATGCATATTTTAAATGTTTAATGCAAAATGCATACTTTACTCTTGAATTCAGTACTAAGTTATAATTTTCCCCTTTAGCTAATAAGTAATTACTAGTACTTAATAAAATATCTTCAACCTACATAATATAAAATGGACGTATGTATGGTGTGAGCGTACATAATTATGTTCTACAATAACTCTGGAACACATGGAGCAATTTCAACCAAACTCGGTGCACATATGAACTTACAAATCTGAAAAACAATACTGTGGGAATGGAAAGCGGCGGAATAATAAAAAAGATCGATATTAGTGTAGAATCCTAGTTTTCAAGGTCGCCGAAATGAATAGTGACACTCGCGATTCCATAAGCTGCAAGTTTAGCCCTATCAGCACGGCGGTGGAAAGGAGTAAAAAATTGTACAAAATGATCAATGCTAGTATCGAATCCATATTTCCAGAGTCGCTGAGATGAACAGATCTCCTCGTAACCAGTTTGGATCCAGTTCACACACACTCTAGTCGAATCTCAGGTTAAATCCCGAAACCAGAGGACCCTGTGTTTTCACTGCGGCTCGCTACGATCTGACGGTCGTGCGCTAATGGTGGTGATGCACAAAAGCCCTTACTTGTGTTGGTAAGAAGCCACCCAAAAAACAAATAGTTTATTTTTCATAATTTGTTTTGCATATTGAGGTGCAGTTTTTACACTTTTGTGCACATTTGCATGTATATTTTAGTTTTTGATTATACATAATTACTATTAATAATATTTATAAAATATATACGTTTGATTTATTCTTTCTAGTACTACTTTTCTAATGAGTAACTAATGGCTACAGTGTAGACATATCCTTACTTTAACTTTGTGCTCATTTAAAACGCCAGAATAAAAGTCCGAGAAAGGCGAAAAGCTTAGTGAATTGTTTACTAAGGCTACTTTTAATATTCTAATTTCAGTATTTCCATTAAAAGAGTTATCATAGTGAACGTTTATTGTACTTACATAATTGTGGCCGCAAGTGCATAAATCACCAACGGGATTCAGTTTAGATGGTCCAGAAACCTTTGTGCATACCACTTTAGGTCCACCTGTAATATGCAGCTTTTGCGGCTTAGGTGGACGTACCTGCAAAGACAAATTAATAAATTACATAAGAGTGCAAGCTGCAGAACATGTAAAATAAGGTTCTGAATATTGAAATTTTCGCATTTTTATTCTCAATATGCTAATTATTTTTATATTCTCTTACCATAGCATAACAATAATACAATGATTATCTTTATAAAATATATTTATCACATTTAAACAGTGGAAGAAATTAAACTTCAATAATTAAACCTAGTGCGAAAAGTGTCCTTCATAGCGGCTATAGCTGTTTCCAAAAATAATTTGGAAGTTTAATCTGTTATAAGCCCAATATATAGGTAAAAAGAGAAAAACACCACCATTTTGGGCAAACAGTGATATCTGGTTCATCTGCTTCCTTTGGGGTATCATAGCATTTGCTTAAGGATTGCTGCAGTGTCTACTTATTAATTTGCTCATAAAGTAAATGTTAGGATACATCTGGACCAACTAGCAATTAAAAGTGTGCAGTGTTTGTAGTAAATATTCGATAGCAGCTATAATATTTAATAGCATAAGGGAAACCGTGTGTTTCATTTCGATCTGCATTTATGATTGGTACCTTAATTAGTCATTCGGAGATATATAAAACAGTCTTTGATGATCTCCATATCTCACCTTTATCGGAATTTGACTGGGGCTCACCTCATTCAATTGTTTTGGTAGTATGATCTTATAGTAACTGAAAGTCTTTTGTAGGAACCTGGAAATATTCCCACAAAATGTCTGCAATATTCTCCATGATGTTTTGAATAAGAAGGATCATACAGTTCCAATCATTTTCCTAATGGGTCGAGTCGTTGCATGGCCCTCAAACGTCATATAGTTTATACGTTTTTAAATAGCTTATGGGTAACTATCTGCTTATATCCTCCCATAGATTACTTCGAGAGTGATTTAACATGCTTGCCATAGGCCTTCAAGTTGGCAGCATGTCATTTTCCGGACAAAATTTAAACACCAGTAAACGTGCAAGTTCTAAAAATGTACACACGCACTTCATAAAATGCCTTATTAGAATTTAGTTATTTTGTGATATGTTAAGAATCTATAAAAGTAAACGAGGAGAATCATATGTATTGGGCTTGCGGAGGCTTGCATTTGCTAACGTTAGTAAGATAAAGCAAACTTGTGAAATTAAAGGTAGCAAGAGCAAAGTTTGTTGCAGGGAATATATTTCATGCTGCAGTAAATAAAATAACTAATTGGAGTTAGAGACCGCTAAATGTAATAACCAGCCATAGGAATTCTTAACCAGTTGGCTTCAAGTTAGCTACGCCCAAACCATCATCAATACATAGAATGTACACAACAGCGGCTAGGGTCACTGACATTAGGTAAAACACGGTCTCGTAAATGGCTAAATGTTCGCCAACAGACTGTGCGAGGGATGGGGAAATTTGTTGTGTTTATCTGCAACGTCACTGTGAAAATCCCCTAGGTCGTGGCTTCAAACCCGGTGGAGGGCGATGGACTTTTTTCGGGGGTAAAAATGCTTAACATGGCTTCCTTCGGAAGCGAAGTAAAGCCGGTGGTCCCGTGTCGTAGATTTACGGCACTTAAAAGAACCTCAAGCCTAATAAAGAGGCTCTGAGCAAAATTACCGATCTTTCACACCCAGTATAGAATGGGACGCTAAGGACCACAGCAGTTAAAGAGAGTCCATAAACAAAAATCAATTTAATTCAATTTACTCCGAAAAGTCCAGTAATAGTTTAGCCTAATTTTCTTTTGTCCTGGCTTTAGAGTCTATGACATTTAACTCGTCCGGTTTGGTTCTATCCTTGTCTTTGAGGCACTCTACCTACTCTGTCTAAATTCTTGGAAAGCACACACCCCTTCCCAGCTCTCTATTGCCTATTAAATGACTACATGCACTTTGCAAATACCCATCACATAACATCCGCGTCAGTGGCATTTAATGCCTTCTAAAGCAAACAAGTGCGAGAACCTAGTAATTGCAATTGAGTTGTTTGTGCATGTTGTATTCTGCTGTGTAGCTAAGCAAAAATGTAACTTAGCCTTAATATTGAATTTGTATTTGTTTTAGTGATAATTCAAGATGGTGTTGGCAGACAGGGAAAAGCTGTGAAACAGGATGGCAGGGAAGTGATATTTAATGTTCACAAGAATATGAGGTGCTATATCTGTGTCCAGTGTGGCCGTAAGAGCTGCGGCAGCCACAGGTGTTTCTTCTTACACTGTTAGCAGAATCTTAAAGGAACAGAAAAAAGCTCAAGAAAGTGGAGCTCCTTTATGTACTCCAGGTAAGAAACGCCCGAACAGAACTCCCGCAATAACTACAATCGATTCATTTACCGCCGCTGCCTACGGCGTACTATTTCTTCATTGTGTCGCAATAATTTTCTGCCCAGTTTAAAAGATATATTTGGAGCTTAAGGCATATTCTGAAAAAAATTAATTTTAGATTTGTCAAAAATAAACAAGGCAGGAAATACTTAATGGAAAGGCCTGACGTTGTCACCAAGAGATTCAAGCTTTTAAGAAGAATGTTAAAACTTAGAGCCACGGGTCGATCTATTGTTTATCTTGATGGATACATGTAGGCCTCACGAAAAGCAAGGTGTGGAAAAGTGAAAAGGACGATATAAATTTCCCATTAAGAACTTCAATTGGAAAAGGACAACGTTTTATTATTTTACATGCAGGAAGTGCCACTGGATTATTCCCGATACACTTTTGAGTTTCAAATCAAAGTCAACAAAGGACTATCACGAAGAAATGGACAGCATTGTGTTTAAGGATTGGTTCATAAACAAATTGTTATCTAATATTCCTCATAACGTATTATTGTAATGGACAATGCTTCTTTCCATTCCGTTGAGCTCAATAAAGCTCCTATTGCTTCGTCATTAAAGGCAGAAATGCAAACGTGATATAGAATTTGACCCACAAGCAACTAAACTAGTATTACATGAGCTTATAAAGTTTAAAAAATACAATCTTAAACAGTATGAGATAGATTGTGTTGCAGAAGTGTATGGACATTACGTTGTAAGGTTCCCTTCATACCATTGTGATTTGGATGCCATAGCATTACTCTGGGCACACATAAAGAACGCTGTTGTAAGGCATAACATATCTTTTAAATCTGGCGATGTGAAAAAATTATTTGATAGGGCTATTGGAAAAGTTACAGCAGAAAATTGGAAAAATGCTTGCGAGCATGTTAAAAAGCTCAAACAATTTTATTTTCCACGCTTTGGTGGACGATGTTTGTGATAACTTTATAATTAATTTGGAAGCCTCGGACTCAGAAAACAAAGATACTGAAATATTCGTAGTTTGTGACATCCATGGAGAAAATAAACCAGAATCCGCGAACGAACATGAAGGATGTACCACTGCTGAACAACCCGGTTCAATGGAAGGAGTTTCAGCCCTGCCCCATCATGTAAACAGGGAGACAACAGGAGGGTAAGTGTTCTGTCTCTTTCCTTTTTGGACCCGAAAAGTTAAATCTCACAGAGTCTAGTGCTTGGAAATTCCTATGCCTGGTAATGATCCTTTTCACCAAAATCAAATCTGGACAATTTTAAAGCTAAACTAAAACATTCTTCCTGCTACGTATAATATTAGTAATACTCTGTACATATTAAGGTAGGAAATGTAAATCATGTATGCCTTTCTAACTATTCCACCCTTAAACGCTTTCCACTGTAAAAATAAATTAAATGGGTGAAATTATATGAAATAAGCCCGGAAAGCAGAGAGCTTAAAGTTATCCGACATGCATCTTTCAGGATAAGGGAAAACCCCGGGAGAAACCTTAACCGGGAACTCGCCCTAACCGAGATTCGAACTCGGAATATGAGGCAGACACGCTATACGCACAACACAGATGTATTAAAGTTTAACATCTTTACATTGGTAGGTGATATTGGAAGGTGAGTGAATGGAATACGTGAAATAATGCTCGATTGAGCTTGTGTCCATAACCAACACACTCATCTGCTGAGGTTAAGGAAAACAAACCGGAACAAACCTTAATCAGACAACGTAACCCAGCTGAAATTTGAACTGGGGACTTCTTGAATGTGAGACACATACGCTAGTCAAACAACGGAGTTGGGCAGAACAGAAATTGTTTATGATTTTAAGCTTCGTTAATTCGTAGAGTGTTTTAGAGGTCTAAGGCTGTATAATGTTGAGGGGGGAAATTGCTTGGGTTCTTGGTTATCGTATAGAAATAAAACTTTCTACTTACCACAACCTGCTGACAACTGCAGGCATTTATTCCACCACCACTTAGGCCGCAGTTACACGTCCTCTTGCTAGGGCTCGATCCAGCTACCTGAATATAACATATCACAATCATAAACTTCCTTATATTATCCCGAATTTTACTATTATTATTAATATTTGTAAATTAAACTGTAGAACCCTTGGTTGAGTAGCCAGCCACACTTTGTGTTATAGTTAAAAGTATTCTCTACTTTAGGGGTGACCAACCTGTTTTGAGCTTGGGTCAGTAAATTGATAGAATTGTTTGAAGGGCCATTTAACTAAATTTATATTAATAACTATTTTAAATTTGAACTAAAATATTATATAAGCATTAGTAAAGTATTCAGGTAAGTGTAGCTTATGCCCGATATTTAAAACATACTGTTTCAAAAGTCAGTCAGTTATGATTATTCACTTTTTTATTCTGGAAGATTACACATTTTTGAAAAAATTATCATAAAATATAACGCATTGAATTATAATAGAAATACTCCATGTTACACTACTTAAAAAGAATATGCCGATGAATTTTGCAGACTTGTGATGTTAACATGACTTTTGAACTTGATTTTTATACACCAATTTCTCAATAATAGCTGTAATTCTTTATGTGAACAGAACAAGGATGTTAGCAAAACTGCATAGCAACTTACTGCTAATAAGTGGCAGAAACACTTTGCTAAAAATGTGTGCGTAGCCAAATCTGTACACAAGCCTTAGAGCAAGATCGTGAACTTTAGGAAACCGGGCATATTTAAACAACTCCGTCGAATGAGGAGATGTGGGTCACTCATCTATAAGTTTAGCACAAAGTCCTGAGTGGTTTTGGGATTTCTATTATTTCCACTTGTAAGAATGGGAAGTATTTATGAAACTCAGTCTTGAAAATATGCAAAATTGATTAATGAATAAATGTTTGTTACCCTTTTCAGATTCGAAAGATAAGAGTCTGTAATAATAAATAGGAGCACGTCGATCTTGAGTTATCAGCAGAACATTCAAAATGTCTTTGACGGGCCATTGCTTGACCCGCGGGCCTAGGATTCGCCGCCCCTGGTCTTCTTCAAGGGCGAAATAATACAAGTCCGTTTTCAAAATGTATTTGTAATGCATTAGCAGAAAAATGCTAATTGCTGTAGAACCCTTCTAACCATGGGAAACACATTTTCGTTTGTAAACCCTTGTGTAATACGTGCACGTTTCTTAAAAGAGGACTTGCAACTGAGC
The DNA here is from genome assembly GCA_030765065.1 of Deroplatys truncata. Taxonomy (NCBI): domain Eukaryota; kingdom Metazoa; phylum Arthropoda; class Insecta; order Mantodea; family Mantidae; genus Deroplatys; species Deroplatys truncata. The sequence goes on from CM060983.1 coordinate 163,335,166, forward strand.
AGTAAATCATACTAAAATGCTTCGACATCGAATGCTTCAACATTCAAATAGCTTGAATATTCGGACAATGCTATGTTTCTGATGTTGGAATTATTTTGATATTTAACAATCTCATTACCGGTCTTTGAGAATTCTGAAAGAATACACTAATCAAAGATCTAAATCTCAAACAATGCGTCTAAATAGCATTGTCGTTCTTTGTATCGATTCATGAGCCTACTTTATAACAGCATTCCTTGGTTCTTTCCCCATAGAAGCTATAACCAAAGAGATAATTTGTTTTGACAGAAAAAAGTTACTTCTGCAATGTTTTATAGACGATTGAGCATATTGTGTTTAGTATATTTATATCATATGTGCAAAAGTATAAATAAATCATTTGGAGCTTTCTAGAGATAAAACCAATCTGTTTGACAATTACATTTCAATGTTTTTCTAATTGTTGGTATATTAGCATAATTCGCATATTCCCAAATTCGAGTAATAAATTGTTTTTAATGTGTATGAATAATTGGATTTCTTAAGTAGTAACTTATGAATATTGCAAATTTTAGTAAAATGGGTTAATTATTTAGAACTTCTTGCACTTAGCCATTATTTGTTTGAAATGCTAATAAGCTGCATTAAAGCCCTGTTTGTTAGTGGTGTTAAAAATTAGAACTAACGTATTATTAGTTATTACAAACTAGTTTTTTTGTGTGTGTGTAGTACGATTACAAAAAAAAACTCTTTTCACAAAACATGTGAGATAGGACTAGGAGTTCCGGAGTAGTTTTTCCTACCACTAATTCATTTACAACCACATCCATGCCTATTTCGAGGTATAGTTATCCTACTAATTTCTATAATAAGTAACTTTAGTATTGAAATAAATGAAGTTTGAACAAGTCTGAATTGGTAAATCCAGTTTTCAAAAGCGTTTAATAGAAGAGAAAAAATTTAAGTTCACGCGAAAGCACAAATCCTTCAAGCTCTTATTACAAATGAGCATGTGCCTTAAAAGAGAGATATTGTTACCTGTGAGACGACCACGGCCAGGGTAAGGCCCAGGAACAAGACAAGCCTCGAGTTCATGATTGAAGTTCAACTGTGCAAGAAGAACTGTGGTGTGTATGGCAGAGAAGAGCTCCACCCCCATATATATGCACCAAATTGCACTACTGCTATGCTGACTTGATAAACAGGGAAGGAAGTTCTGCATTGCTTGCTAACCCAAATAGCAACAATCTTACTTCTGTATTATGTAACCTTCCTTCAGGAGTAAACACAGCGCAGTTCCTTCTCGTTTCCGCAGTCATATAGCAATATATCTGCCGATGAATAACAGAGAAAAGGACGCTTACTTTAAAGAGAATTGTATAAACAAACGGAGTCTTAATTACTTTTGACCGTTTTATTAACTGATTATAAAGCTTAAATTGCAGCTTTGGTTGCATTCTGAATATTACGATGTTAAAGATTAATATGCTCTTAATATTCCTTATACATTTCGCAATCTAAATAAGGAAAGAAAGAAAAAATCTGATGTGTTGCACTCACGTGACTTTCTCTACTCTTGTACAAACTACTTTTACAAACGCATATTCTCCATCTACTTCACGTTAATCGAGATATCGAGATGTTAATCTTATTGCTAATTTTCTTGTAGGTGCAAGAGGAATATGGTATGCTTTAAGCGATAGTCAAATATTTTAAGAGCTGGTTGCTATGTGGAGCATTGCATTCTCTTTGCATGTCCACGACATAAAAAAAACGAATAACGAATTCCCATTTGAGAAAAAGTATAAGTATTGGAAAATTGAAATAAATAACAAGGAATATCTGGGAAATGGTTCACTCCACAAAAAAATTTTCCAACATAAATTGTGTGTTTTAACGACATCTATATTTTGTATGTACAAAACTTTTATCTGTCTCTTACGGTTGACGAGTTATGAAATTGAAATTGAGTTTTACTTATGGACGCGCTTTAACTGCTGTGGTCCTTAGCGTCCCATTCTATATATTAGGCGTGAAAGACCTGTCATTTTGCTCAGAGACCCTTCCGAAGGAAGCCATGCTAAGGATTTTTACGCCCGAAAAAATCCATCGCCATCCGCCGGGTTTGAACCCGCGACCTCGGGAACTAGAGGCTAAGCATGGTAACCACTACACCACGGAGGACGACCCTGATCAGTTATGCAAAAGCCATTCAGAATGAAGAGGACTTTTGGGGACATTCGCAGAAAATTCAAGATGTACATTTTATTTGTCATGAAAATATCTTAAACATATTATAAAATCCATTTTTGAGAAATTCAAAATTTTCGAAAAGTTTTCCATATGAAATACAGTCTGGGGTGGGGGATTTTCTAGAAAATATTCGTATCGCATCTTTGAAAGTTACTGAACCTAAATACCAAGTTTGGTATGTATATGACTTCGTTTTTGAGTTTTGCGGTTCACAGACGCACATCCACACAGATACACACACGGACCTTTTTCTGAAAATGCTTTTTTTGGATTCAGGGAGCCTCAAAACTGTATTTCCGATGAAATCTCGGTATCGAATTTTTGGATGGAATGCAATACTTCCCCTACTAACTATACGTAGTAGAGAAAGTGAAAAACGAGAGAAAGAAAGAAAAAAGAAGAAAATGTTCGATAAAATGTCTTAATCCTGAGTTCTTTAAATGTGCTACAAGCTAAAGCTTCGCAGCTCGTAAGAGAAAATAGTAGTTATTTGTTTTGTCTATGATATTGCTTCCTGTTAATACGAGTGCCAGTAAATACCGTATTGCAAGGGGGGTTCATACACAGATGCACCAAACATGAGTATCCGAACAGGCGTGGACCTTTCTCTTTTTCTCTCTCTCTCTCTCTCTCTCTCTCTCTCTCTCTCTCTCTCTCTCTCTCTCTCTGTTATTTATTCCGAGGACTTCAAAAGATTCATTCCCGGTGACATTTTCTCTACCTAGACATTTAAGAATTAGAGGAAGTGCTCCCAGGTAATATTATTCGAACTCAGAACTAACCCTGAATAAGGGCTTTTGTCGAAAGTGATTTAAAGTAATTTTAAAAGTCAGTATAATAGAAAGTTAAATAAAACTTCATTTTTCAAATGTTAACTTTTATTGTGAAACATAAGGAACGTTAATATATCTGACGCTCTTTCCCGTATTAAATTATATTTTCTGTGTAACTATAATTTCGTGTATTCTCACTCGTAATACACAATCGACAACTCCCACCAGAAATTAAATTAAATTAAGTTTTATTTGTGGACGCTCTTTAACTGATGTGGTCCTTAACGTCCCATTCTATATTGGGGGTGAAATACCGGAAATTTTCCTCAGAGGCATCATTATCAGGCTTGAGGCTCTTTTACGTGCCGTAAATCTACGACACGGGACCACCGGCTTTACTTCCCTTCCGAAGGAAGCCATGCTAAGGATTTTACGCCCGAAAATATCCATCGCCTCCGCCGGGTTTGAACCCGCGATCTCAGGAACTAGAGGCTAGCATAGTAACCACTATGCTACGGAGGACGACACCCCCACTAGACGTATTTTATTGTCTCTCTGGTAAAAAAGGTTGGATATCTCTTGTAGTTTGTAACTTTTAAGAATAAATGAGCTTATAAATGAGTTGTCCAATATATTTGAGTAGTTTTTACTTTCTCTACTACGTATCTATAGTAAGTAGAGGAAGTATGATATTCCACCCAAAAACTTATAGCGAAATTTCACTGGAAATACACGTTTTGAGAACCCGCGAATCCAAAAAAAAGAACATTTTAGAAAAACGTCTGTGTGTGCGCGCCTGTCTGATTGTGAACAGCATTCCGTATCTTCTCCAATTTGCTTCACATCTCTTTTAACCACTTTAACCTATTTTTTCCTAAATATTTTCCTGCTTTCTCCATATATTCATTTCATCTTGTATTAAAAATCTTCCTCCCTTTTAGAAACTTTGTATTTAAGTTCAGTATCCTCTAAGGATGTGACATGGAGTTTTAAAGAAAATCCCCAACCACAAACCACCCTTTAATGCAAAGAACGTCTTTATTTTGTATGTAATCAGAAACGGCTCTAACGACTTTGATTAAAATACCACAAACCTATCTAAGACATTTGTATGACAAAATGTGTATCTTGAAATTTCTGGAAATAGCCTGTGAAATCTTCTTCATCTGAATGACTTTTGTGTAATTGGTAAACCGTAAGAGATACTGCGAAAAGAAATATATATATATATATATATATATATATCCTTAAAGTACACAATATGTGTCATTTGGGGGGAGCGTTAACCATTTGAAGCCGGAATTATGAAGGCAATAATTATCATAATATTCTGAGAAGAATAGCGATATAAAATAAGTAATAATGTATTTAAAATCAGTGTATGTATAAAAAGGAGAAGTATTGTGTAAATTGTTGACTGTTATAAGCGACATAAAGACCAGTTAGGCACAGTTTTGTCAATTAGGGACCAGACTCAGGTAGAAAGGGTAAATACCACTGAAGCAAGTTTTTCCTGGTAAACAGCCGAGTACAGCTGCACTTAGCCTGGTGAAGGCCACTCTAAGCATCATGACGCTAAGTTTGATGAGAGCGTTTGAGGGGAGAGAGGGGAAGTTTAGGCGTTGGTTTTCCTTGTATTAGCGTGGGTAGATCAGTCTGCCTGAGTGCCTGGTGAGTGCAGGACGACTTTCTCGTCGTGTGGAGAAGAATGGTGGCGAACATGCTAGAGGGTAGAACGCTTAGCTGTAGTTAATATTCTTGGTCTTGGTAAAGACAAAGTATCATCGTCTGCATTTAATAGTGATCGGCAAACCTAAAGTATTATTTTAAATAGTGAATAAAAGTGTTCCAAGACAGCGTTTGTGTGTTTCTCTGTACACACCCACGCATACCCTGAGGTTAAGGTTTCATGCTGGAGCAGCCGTGGCAAAACAAGAACTGGGAGGAGACAAGCAGCAACCGTGAGGTAAAGGTATTGCTTCATTGTTGGAGGACGGAGCGTGGCTGCGTCATATTGCGCCTAAACGTGGGGCTGAAAGAATTACCTGAGTCACATTTTCGAGGTTTTATTTGTTATTTACTTGAATTTTCAAATAAATAGTTTTAGTTCACTCCATTCTTCTCCTACCTACAACGAAATGTTTAACGAGTATTTAACTCTGTTAACGTAAGTAGATAGAAGAATACGCTTTTATGTGAATGGTTTCTAGAAGAATGAGTAGAGAAAGACACTGAATGCAACCCATTATATTTCTAAATTTAAATATAACTAATAGGATAGGACTGTTAACGGAGGGGACACTAGCACTTCGACCCCCAATGGATCTTTTGTTCAAACACCCCCGAGAGGAATGGATGAGGTGAAGGAACATCAGGAGACGTATGGACTGCAGAACGAGGCCGGCGTAAGTCGACTGAGACGCGCAGAGTTCCTAATAGTTCCAGGCTTGACCACCCGGCCACGGGAGGGTCGTTCGGAGATGTCCCTCTAGCAGGCCTAGAAGAAATTCCAAATTACAAGCCTCTGTGCCGTCCTCCCGACACCGACCGAACCACATCCCCGGAGTCAACCGGAAACATCAAAAGGAAATGGTGAAGAGAGGAAAGTCGTGGTAGAATACTACACCACTCCAACATTCGCCTATGTCAAGCAGGGAAAACCCATGGTCAGAGTGGGCGGCCACCAAGAATGGAACCGGAAGCTCCCGAATGCGAGCGTCACACGTTACCGCGGAGCCATCTCGCTCGATAAAATGAATAATAAGTTTTCTTTTTTATTTTGAGCTCTCCCATCACGTTTACGCTGTCACGTTTTACAAAACCCCATATTTCCATAAAGGAATAGTAAATCATCCGACATTAATGTTTGTAAATGACAAGAAAGCTGAGAAATATTAAAATCACTTAAAGTATTTGAAACAACTTTGAAATGTTCCGTGTAGCTTACAACTAGCAAGTAGAAATAAGCTTAAATATTTCAATGGTGAAATAAAAGCAAATTGCCACACTAACTAAGCATAATGAAATGCTGCAAAACCCCGTTATATCTTTTGAAACAGGAGACGAAGTAATTCCCTTGCCACTCAGTAATATCGAAGGAAAGCTGGTACCGAAACAACCAACAACCGGTACAAGAAACAACATCTGTGGCCAGCGGTCCCGGGTTCAATTCCCGGTGACCGTCTACCCGACCATGGGGTGCTTCGTGGCTTTCCCATGGTTGCCTAGGCGAATGTCGGGGTGGTGTGTTCTACCACGATTTCTCCTTTCCCCCGTTTCCTCTCATTTCATCTCTCCCTTTCACGTTTCAGGTATGTCTTCTGATCCTGCGGTGCTGGCGGTGCCGGGCAGATGGCGTAATTGCTTGCGCATTAGAAAGACTTCTCCCCGTGAATGCGAGTTTGCGTTGTTCCGTCCGTTAAGGTCGCTTTGTCGCCCTCTCTCGGGATTCTTCGCCTCTAGCGGGTGTTCAAACTGGAAATATTAGTGACTTGTGTGTGTCTCTGCCTGCTGACCTGCGGCCTCCTATGGCTCCTTCACCTCACCTCTGTCTCCCGGGAGGTGTAGCCACAATAAATGAAGCTGGCCGCAGTGACGAGGTGTTCCCCTCAGATAAACACATCTTACATCCCACATCCTCCCCTTTAGTCTATACCCTTTGTCCCACTGGAAAGCAACTTATTTATATAAATGAAAGTAATTGCTTAGTGTTAATTAAAATAACAAGTTGTCCTAAAAACGTTTAGCAAAAGATATCATTTATACTAGAAGATAAACATTAATACAAGCTGTTTACTGGAGAGGCGAGTATAACTTGAAAAATCCAATGCCACAACGGTTTTAGAAGCACGGATCTGCGACTTTCCGTGTCGATGCAGTACCACTAAACTACTGCTGTGTTGCCCGAAAGCGCATTCAACTTTTGTTATCTGAAACATGTATCCCTGTAAGGTGAAAGCGCTTGCAATGCTTCAAATAATTTTGTTTTCCTCTTGTTTTCCTTATTCTTTTATTTTCTCTACCAAATACTTGTGGGAATAGTAAGTATTCCATTCCACTCATAATCTCGTTATCAAGATATCACTATAAATACCTGTTTTAAGTTCCCCTAAACACAAAAAGGATATTTTAGCAAAAGGTCCGTGTGTGTATGTGTGTGTGTGTGTGTGAGAGAGAGAGATAGAGAGAGAACGCAACATAAATAAACAATCGATGTGTCACATTCACTAGACTCTTTCTACCCATTCTTCAAAAAGCTATTCTTATATAAGCTTGATCTTCTAATGTACTTCATCGAGATAAACATTTGCAGAAATGATTTTTAGACAGCATGGCCTAAAAGTAGAGCTTCCAACACAGAGCACACGAGCTGAAAGCTTTAGAGCTACCCTTTGTATTTGCAAATGTTTAATAACTCGACTTGGTTTAATTACGTTTTAATTTTCATTGTCTTTTTACATGATTAATTTCTCATGGCGCTCGCATTAACTGTTCACAATACAAATCGTTCATATTTCAATTTATCGCAATTAATTGTAGAGTTAACCTATACGTCATATTGGCAACTTTCTATATCTAATACGTTACTCTTTTATCTAACCTACATAAAATTAGTTAGCGGAAATTATGAATTCAGAAGAAACTGAAATGGAAGTGAAATTACAGAAGCAGCAGAAAGAATAACACTGGAAGTACTTATCCAAAAAATCCAGAAAGCAATATGATATAGCATTTAATCGCTTCAATGCCTGGTGTAGGCAAAACACGGTGAAAACAATTTCACTGAAAATGACTGCTAGCGAATTAACAAACATAAAAAATCTCGCTTTTGTAACGTCATTTCTAGTGTCAAGAACCGCGTTCTAAACTGATATTCGTTAATTTCAGGAATCAATATAATGTTATTGATATTTTACAAATTCGAGCGCTGTCTAAAATATAGCATATGCCACACTTATTAAAAGTGGTTTTAGTTTGCTCGTAGGATTGCGAAACGAAGGCCGTAGGCCTTTCCTACTCGCAAAATAAAATCCTGCTTTTACCCCTTGTATCGTAATCTAATTATTATTATTATTATTATTATTATTATTATTATTATTATTATTATTATTATTATTATCACAATGTCCTTGTAGGTACAAGGAGAATACCGGAACTCGTAGAATTATGTGATAGTCAAATAATTTAAGAGCTGGTCGCTATGTGACGGCTTTGAAATTACGTTCTCTTTGCTGGCCAGGAGGAAAACACGAATATCGATTTTGCAGTCAAAAAAGTATGAAGTATTTGACAGTTAAAACCTTTAATAAATAGTATTTTGGAAATGGTTAACGCCATAAAAACTTATATTTCACATAAATTGTGTGATTTAATGAGATCTGATCTTTTATGTAATACGTTTTTGTCTATCTTTTACGTTTACAAGTTATAAAAAAAATTCATTCAGAATGAAGGCTGCTTCTCAGACTATTTCCAGAAAACTCACATACACTTTTTTCTACCATGAAAATACCTTAAGCATACGGTATTTTAATCAAAATCAACAGAGCCATTTTTGAAAAAATCCAAAAATTTGAAAAACCTTCTATGTACTAAATGTAGTTTAAGGTAAAGGGATTTTCTTGAAAATCCTCGTCTAGCTCCTTGGAGGACGCTGAGCTTAAATACCAAGTTTGTTATTTAACTAACTTTTCGTATTTTGAGTTATGATTTCACAGACATAGAAACACGCATATATCTTTTTCTAAATTTTTATTCAAGGGACCTCAAAACGTGCATTTTCACTGAAGTCTCTATATCGAATTTTTAGATGGAATGCAATCATCCCTCTACTAAACTATAGTTACGCAGTTGAGAAAGTAAAAACGAAAAGTTGGGTGTTACAAGTTCAGCATGTTTCAAGGTTGTAACACGAACTTTCTCACGAAATTTCCCATTCCGAAACTACCCTTTGCATGGAAAAATAATAATGATCTTTAATCATGATCTTTAGCTTTAAATAGCTAAAGGTATGTTTTAGATATTAACATGAAGAACAAAATATATTTATGTTGAATTTTCTACCAATAGGGATATCCTGAACTAGCACAACAGATAGCGTACGTGTAGTTTGCTGGATGACAGCGATTTACCTCGAGATTACATTGCGTATGCTTCGTATGCATGTAAAACCTTTGGAAAATGGGGAATTGTTTTTCTTCCACTCTGCAAAAAGTATGGAAAGGCGTTTACCTTCCAATCGTTGACGCAGTAATTTGTATCACAAATTATGTAAATGTCAGAGTGATAGTAGTGTGAATATGCATTGTTGTGTGACATTGATTTGAGATGTTTGTTGATTGTAATTATTGTCGAGAAGTAAGTTTATACGGCCTTACTGAAACTGACAATAATAGCGTGCAATAATGTAGCGAGGGGGTGAGCTGTTTATCATTATTAGAGACGAGCAAATGACGTAATATTGGCGCGTTTTTCTTAGGAATTTGCGGGAACATTTTTCCCTTGAGCATATGTGTTCATAATTTTCATTGGATATAAAAATAGACGCTAATGTTGGCGCGTTTTATTAACCAATAGCAGCTCGGTTATAATCTTTAGGCATATCGGGGTGTGGGAGTATAAAAAGGGCTAAGTCAGAGTCAAATTCGTCCAGTCCATCGGAAACATTTGTACATTACACGTCGGCTCCAGTCCATCGGAAACATTTGTGCATTACACGTCGCTGAGTTCAACGAAAGCAGTCATGGTGAATACAGAGCATAGTTTATCGATTCGCAGGTTACGCGTAGCAAAGTTATGAAAAATCTCAAGTGTCGTAAAGTTAATTACACAAAAAGTTGAAGTACGCGAATTAATAATGTGTAGTAAATAAGTTATTATAACAGTTTCAGTTTGGCGAGTGTCAAGATTAATATGTGAAAGTGCATAATGTGTTACGACAATAAAAGTATAAAACAAATTCTTTTATCAGTGTTATCTTTGGATAAAAACTCCTTTCCGTTTACACACCTGTATAAGATAAGTGCTTGACGAGAGATCATAGCTAGCCGGAGGACAGTGAACCCAAAATTAAATACAATAACAGGCGATCAGTAAAAGATAACACGAAGTGACCGCGACAAATTGTCTTTTATACATGCGGCAAATAAACAGTAGCATTCTTTCAAACTTAACAAAGAATACTGTCGCAAATTTGGCTCCCAAACGTGGGGCTCAATAAATAAATAAACATAAAACTGTCGCATAATTGGCTTCACAACGTGGGGCAAAACACAAGTAAACACAAATACATTAATTCTGTCGCACCGTTTCGGAATGGTACATATATATATATATATATATATATATATATATATATATATATATATATATATATATCTGATGTGCTGCATTCACACGACTTGGTGTACTCACTATAAACTGTTTCTATATAGGCCTGTCCTTCTAATTCTTGTTAATAATACACTTTCGTTCCACATTTACACACTGCGTTGTAGGTGTAATGATAGAGTAAGCTAAAGCGATAGTCATATTTTTAAAAAAGCGAATCGTTATGGAAATTCCATGTTCCTTGTATGACCCCAGAAAAAAATATCTGATGTGTTACACTCACATGACTTTCTCTACTCTTGTACAAACTATTTTTACAAACTCTTATTCTCCATCTATTTCATATTAATCGAGATAAACATTTGCAGAAACGATCTTTTGACATGCAAAGAGAATTACATTTTACACATAGCGACCAGTTCTAAAAATATTTGACTATCGCTTAAGGCGTACTATGTTCCCCTTGTTTTATATTTGCAAGGACAATATAGAAATACAGTAGCCTTTAAGCATAGACATATCTCTTAATAGCTAGTTGCTATGTGCAGCACCATTCTCTTTGCCACAGATTAATATTCTTTGCACATCCAAGAAAAAAATGGATAACGAACTTCCATTTGAGAAAATAAGTATTGAAAATTTTAAGGGAATAACAAGCAATAAATGGTTCACTCACAAGCAAAAAATGTATATGAGATAAATTGTGTAATTTAACGCGATCTACATTTTTGGTGTAGTAAAATTTTGTCTATCGCTTATGGTTTACCAGTTATGCAAAAGTCGTTCACAATGAAGAATACTTTTGGAGACATTCCTAGAAAATTCAAGATATATATTTTATTTGTCATGAAAATATCTTAAACATATGATATTTTAATCAAAATCGTTAGAGCCATTTTTGAGAAAATTAAAATTTTCGAAAAATGTTTCATGTGAAGGGTAATCTGGGATGGAGGATTTTCTTGAAAACCTTCGTGTCGCATCTCTGGAAGATACTGAACCTAAATACCAAGTTTGGTGTTTATCCGATTGTTCGTTTCTGAGTTATGCTGTTCACAGACACACACACACAGACACACACACGGACATGTTTCCAAAAATGCTTTTTTTGGATTCAGGGGGTCTCAAAACATATATTTCCGGTGAAATCTCGGTATCGAATTTTTGGGTGGAATACAATACTTCCCCTACTTACTGTACGTAGTAGAGAAAGTAGAAAAGGCATATTTATTTATTTACTCTATTTTATTTTACGTCGCTTTAACTCCCCGGTCATATCGCGAAGAATCTGTTGTGGATAACCCTTAGAACGATTTGTGATGGACAGTTAGCCTTCAGGTCTCAACCCTGTAACCACCCGCTCCGTCACGTGCCACAGAAACCCAAAAAGGAATAACGAGTTACCATTTTAAAAAAAAATATTTGTATTACTTTCACATGATAGGGTAGGGGGTAGGGAGGTCGCGGGTTCAAACCCGGCGGAGGGCGATGGATTTTTTCGGGCGTAAAAATCGTTAGCATGGCTTCCTTCGGAAGGGAAATAAAGCCGGTGGTCCCGTGTCGTAGATTTACGGCACGTAAAAGAACCTCAAGCCTGATAAAGAGGCCTCTAAGCAAAATTTCCGATCTTTCACGCCCAATATAGAATGGGACTAAGGACCATAGTAGTTAAACAGCGTCCATAAATAAAACTCCATTTCAGTTTCTTTCAGATATCCCTACTTCAGAGAGTTGCGATCCTGCCCACGCGATGTACTAGGTTCCCTTGCCTCAAGTGGTAGTACCTGGAAGGGAGTTCCTGCCCAGGGATACGTGTGAAGACTCCAACGGTCTCCGAGGCAAAACTGAAGGACAGTATGACTGACGAGGAGAGTGGAGGGAGTAACCCTCCCTTATGGAGTTAATGCACAAGGGAAGCTAGGTTTGAAGCTTAAAGGTGACAGCCCCACCACAAACCTAACCCTGCACTGCGCTCGCAACGCGGTCAGGGGACTGTTTTTACTACTGACTTTCCTCAAATAAAGCGAACTGATTTCAAGGATAAAAGATTTGGTATTGCTGAAAAGATGAATTTAACTACTTGGAATGTAAGAGTATATCAAATATAGAAAGTGAATTGGGAAGAGAGCTTGATAGAATGAAAATAGATATGGCAGTCATTACAGAAACTAAACAGAAGTTAAAATGCACCAAACATTTAGATAAATATACAATACTGTGCTCAGGAGGCCCACAGGCTCAAAGAGCCTCATCAGGAGTAGCATACATAGCTATAACTTTATAAGTAACAGAATCATAAACCTAAGAATTAAAATCCCTCGAGGATACTTAACACTAGTCGACGTATATGCACCGGAAGAAGCAGAAAAGAACAGAGTAACGAATTCTAGGAATTGATGCAGTCACGTGTAAATACAATAAATAAATCGGATTTCGTCACAATCTCTGGAGATTTCAATGCCAGGGTACGAAACCAACCAACAGATAAAATTTTAGAGACACGAGGCGAAACAATTTTTATATGAAAATGGTAAGTCCCTGAATAATCTTGCAACGTTTAACGCACTGAAAGTAACAAATAGTTTCTTTACAAATAAAGAAATACATAAATATACATGGGGAGCCAGAGGTTCAAAGTCAATAATAGATTATGTATTAGCAAACCAAAAATTAGCTGTACAAATAAAAGACACAGTGGTACACAGAAGCTGCTATGTAAATTCAAATGATTTTAATAAGACCAACAATAAATATCCGAGTGCGTTAGAAGAAATTATGAAGGAAATATAAAATAGATACAAGGAAATATTATAAAATAAACGTGCTGCAGCAAGAGTGTACAAAGAGTTTATACTAAACACGACCAACAGATTATTCAGATGAAATAGCAATAAGTAAAGATGTAAATGAGGAATGGAATGGCTTCAAAACATAATATTAAAAGCAGCAAAAGAAGCAAACGGGAAAAGAAGTAGACAAAGATATAAAAAACGGATTGAGAATGTAGAATCAAGACATACAAGAAATGGCAAAGGAAAAGAAGAAAGCGTATTTACGTTATTTACAAACAAATTTAGATGCGTATAAGATAGAATATAAACATCAATGTGCAAAAGTGGAAACAGAAGCAAGAAAGCTAAGAACAGAAGGTGAATATGTGAATGAATTAAGATAAGATATTCGTGGTGCACAAAATAAAGCTTATAAAATTATGAAACGTTTGAACAGGGAAGAAAGATATACAATAAAGCCAAGTAAAATAAAAGAAGAATGGCTGCAACACTTTGGGAATCTGTGGAAGAATAATAAACCTAGTCGGCCAGAATCTTATTCTGGGCACTCGAAACGGTAGACGGCGTAGAGGAAGAAGAATTAGAAAATGTCTTAATGGGGCTTTAGAAATAAAAAAAGTCACCTGGTGAAGATAATACAGAATGTATCTTTATTGGTGTCATATATTTGGGGGACGTGTTCCTGACATCATAACAGTAAAATAAGTTCATATGTACATGGGTCTGAAAATCAACCGTTTCGTTGTTATAGGTCCAGGAAGTATTCCATGAGTGAACAGACGGATATGCACTACACGTATGGCCGTGCAGACGCCAATGCAGCACGAGCACGTGAACTTTAAGCAGAAAGGTACCCTGACAGGCAGTTACCGTGTGCAAGAACATTCGCACGAATTCATCAACGCTTGAGAGAGAATGGCGCATTTGAGAGTACTAGGGGTGTTGGGAGACCAAGAGCGGTACGAGGCATTGAGCTTGAAGAACGAGTTCTTTGTGCTGTGGATGCAGACTCATCATAAAGCACAAGGGAAAGAGTTAGTCATATGACTATCTGGAGAATTCTGCATGAAAATCTTCTGTACCCGTATCACCTTCAACGTGTGCAAGGATTAAATGAGGCGGACTTTGAGCCAAGAAGATGTTTATGTCAACGCATGTTACAGCAGTGAACTGTGTTCATCAATTTCCTAGCCTGTATCTTATTCACGGATGAGACTGGTTTTACTCGTGACGGCATCTTCAATTTTCATAACACTCATAATTGGGCATTTTAAAATCCTAATGAAGTACGACAGGACAACCATCAACAGAGGTTCTCTCTCAACGTTTGGGGTGGAATCATTCATGATCACCTTATTGGTCCCTACCTCTTCCCTCCGCGTCTGAATGCACAAATCTATCTCCAGTTTCTCAGAAATGAGTTGCAAAATCTAACTGATGCGCCTCTGGACATAATCCAACGAATGTAGTTTTTACACGATGGTGCTCCAGCTCATTTCAGTATGATAGTTCGTAAGTTTTTGAATGATCGATATCCGCAAAGAAGGATTGGTCGAGGGGGACCCTGCTCGATGAGGCAGTATTTTTAACACTTAAATGATTTCAGTCTAATTATATAATATATAATTCAATAAAGCAATATGTGTATAAATAATATATATGTAATGTGTGTAACAGTCATTTTATTATATTTATATTATTATGTACATGTTTAATAATGTTATTTGAAGCTATTGGGTAATTTAACAATATAGGAGCTGTGATAATAGAGGCCGAAAGTTGCTAACAAAGAGGTAACAATGAGGTAACCTTGAGGCAATAATGAATTGGAAAGTTTAATAATGCTACTCAATTCTTGGGGCAACAATAATGTAATTTTTGAGACAGTTTATAAATAGCCAATCAACAACCAGAAAACTTGAAAGTGAAATAAAAGTACTCTATTGGAGTAGGATTAGCCAATCAGAACTGAAATAGAGCAAATTGTACACATTCAGGCGCCAGTTGCTAGTAGACAGCGTTCCTAACTGGACGCGAGACGTGTACTCGAGAAGTTTAATATGTATTCAGTGTGAGATGAAAATTCATTACGGCGAAAATATTATAAAGTTTACGTGTTAAAAGGTGCAAGTAATAAATAAACTCACAGCTCTCTGTGAAGTGTTATTTAATCGTGTGAAGCATTAATAAATGGAATGAAGTAAAAATTATTATTTGTGTAAGACTACATTCCTTTAGCCACATCACTCCCTGTTAAGAGAAACATGTTTCTACAAATTAATACTGACGCAGCCAAGGCAAACAAAAATGTATATAATATTTAAAGAAACATACAAATACAAAGTTGATTCTTAAACATTAGGGCGAAGGCCACCGGAAAGTAAACTTGGGGCGGACACCGAAAAGTGAAGATTGGGGCGAAGGCCACCGGAAACTTTGTATCGCACGTGGTTGCAACTACTTAAAGTTCGGAACTACAATACAACTCCTTTTAAAATACAACTTACTTCAAATTGGCGCCCAACATGGGGCGAGAATTGGCAAGAATTGGCGAGAATAGCTGAAAAGGAAAGATAAACGAACCTCATAGAACTACCAGAATCGACGAAACTACAAGACTTAACTTCAGACAACTTCAGAAAACTTCAGAGAACTTTAAAATCATCATCCAAGGACAGCATAAATTCTTTCAGGAGTACGGGGCATGCAGTCAACAATTCAACTACAATCTACGAGGGAACACCAAAATGAATAAGGTTTACTAAAACAGCCAGAACAAAAGGTCAGAAAATTCCAATAATAGATGTATATAATTGTAAAGATAGTTAAGAAAATACATATTGTTATTAAGATAATTTCATGCTGTGAAGAAGTGGTAAATTAAAATTGAGAAATTCCAAACCAAATATAACAAAAGAAAATATACAAAATAAAATGGAAACAGAAAACAATGAAAATATGGAAGTAGGAGAGGATAGGTCAGCCATTACTGATTACAATGTAACTTTACAGTCAGAGCTAGAGGAAGCGAATAGGTTAGATGTAGAACAACAGTTATCTGTAAATTCAAATTAGGTGTAGAAAGAGATAGCAATAGTATGCAAGGTCAATCACCTTTACATGACTTAGTGCAGGGAACCACAAATGAAAGAAATGCTATCCCTCACACATCTAGCCAAAAAGATCAAGAAAACTTCTCACAACAACAATTTATGTGCCTTCTAAAAGCAATAACGGAAATGAGAGGAGAGTTAAAAGAAACTAATAATAAGATAACTGAAACTAATACAGAGCTATCTAGTATCAAAAATGATCTAGCTAAACAAATAGAAAATTGTATGAAAGAAAGCAAAGCTGAAAGCAAGAGGTTAGAAATCAAAACAGAACAAACTTCTAAAGCACTTCAAAAAGATATACATTTAAAAGTAAATAAAGGTTGCAATCAGCTAGAGTAGAAATTGTAAGTCATATTGATAAAAATGTAACTGACATGGAGTTGTAACTTGCTAATACTAAACAGGGTATTTGTAATAAGTTAGATAAACAGGGCAAAGAATTAAAAACAATGGCAGAAAATACAAATGCAGATCTTGTACAAGTACAAATAGATTTAACAGGTGAAATAAATAAAATGCATGCAATGGCAAAAACAAATGCAGATGCAATAAAAGAAGCAAATACAGGGCAAGGACAAGCAATGTCAATGATAGATGCAATTAAAGATAAAGTACAAGCAAGTAGCAAAGAAATAGATAAACTTAGAAATAGTTTTGAAACTTTAAGTATCAGTGTACCAAAAGTATATGCAAACGTAACTAGTTCTGTAAATGCTAATCAAATGCATGACAATAAAGTGCAGAAAGAAGTGCAACATCTTTGTTAACTAATAACACAAGAGACGCTACTGCTTTCTCCATAGCATCAGCCTCTCAAACACAAAACAATAATGATGACACACAAGTGCATATAACAAATCAGATGTCAAACTATCATTCTGTGTTAAATGAATTATCTTTACCTTATTTTAATGCTTCCACAAATCCAGTAGAATTTATACATGATCTAGTAGAATATTTTAAATTGAAAAATGTGCCTGAATCATTAAAAATGATACTTGTTAGAAAATGCTTGGATAAAAAAAACTTGAATGATTACATATGCTAGCACACAGTGAAATGAATTTTGATACATTGAGAGTTTTATTTATGAATAAGTTTTGGAATACCACTGTGCAACATAAGATTACGGCAAGTCAAAAAAGTCTGTGGCATAAGAAGAAAAGGAAAAATAAAATAAAGTATGCAGGTTATGTGAGGCACAAGAAGAAAAAGAAAATAAAGTAACTGGAACATAAAAGGGGAAAGCAATGTAATTTAAAAATGTATAATAATCTTTACTAAATGAAACAAATTGTCAATATAACAAAAGTGAGTTTAGATAAAAAGATGTAATAGAAGAAAATTCATCGTTAGTAAGAAAAACATGATAAATCTGAATAGCAACTGAAATTATATTGTATAAGGTATAAATTTTCAGAAATTGTAAGAAATATAAAAATGCTAAAGAAATAAACTGTAAAAATAGGGTAACAAGTGTTAATATGCCTAAGTGTTAAATGTCTAGCAAATAAAATGCTTAATAGTGGCTGTGTTAGTGAATAAACAAACTTCACTCAGGTCATTGAACACCAGATCATTGACCTTACACCAGGTCGTTGACCTTACATGTGTCGAACATGTGCCAAAATAAATATGAAGTATTCTGCTATACGCAAGTGTACTGAAAATCAGTGAGTGTTAAATAAATAGTGACAGTGAGAAATAGCAAGTGTTATAATAAAAATGTTATGTTTCTTTCTTTCAACAGACTTTCAGAAAATATTTTAAAAAATTTAAAAGAACAAAACAAAAACGAACAATTTTTAAATATTTCTAAAAGGGGCAATTTGAGGCAGTATTTTTAACACTTAAATAATTTCAGTATGATTATATTATATATAATTTAATAACAGCCCGCCTTAAAGCAATATGTGTATAAATAACATATAAAATGTATGTAACAGTCATTGTATTATGTTTATATTATTATGTACCTGTTTAATAATGTTATGTGAAGGTATTGGGTAATTTAACGATATAGGAGCTGTGATAATAGAGGCCGAAAGTTGCTAACATAGAGGTAATAATGAGGTAACCTTGAGGCAATAATGAATTGGAACGTTTAATAATGCTACTAGTAATTCTTGGAGCAACAATAATGCAATTTTTGAGAGCACTCATAAATAACCCATCAACAACCAGAAAACCTGAGATTTTAATAAAAGTATTCTATTGGAGTAGGATTAGCCAATAAGAAACTGAAATAGAGCAAATTTTACAAATTCAGGAGCCAGTTGCTAGTAGACAGCGTTCCTAACTGGACGCGAGACGCGTCATCGAGAAGTTTAATACGTATTCAGTGTGAGACGAAAATTCATTACGGCGAAAATATTATAAAGTTTACGTGTTAAAAGGTGCCAGTAATTAATAAATAATCTCACAGCTCTCTATATCAGTGAAGTGTTATTTAATCGTGTGAAGCATTAATAAATGGAGTGAAGTAAAAATTATAATTTGTGTAAGCCTACATTCTTTAGCCACATTACCCCCTGTTAAGAGAAACATGTTTCTACAAATTGATACTGACGCAGCCGAGGCAAACATATATATATATATATATATATATATATATATATAATGTTTAAAGAAACATAAAAATACAAAGTTGATTCTTAAACATCGGGGTGAAGGCCACCGGAAACTTTGTATCACAAGTGGTTGCAACTACTTAAAGTTCGGCTCCCCAACAGTGGAACTACAATATTACTCTTTTTAAAATACAACTTACTTCATCGATCGCCTGATTTGCATGCAATGGATTTCTTCGTCTGGGGACATTTGAATTCCTTGGTTTATGCGACTCCTGTACCTGATGTTGACATTTTGAGAGGACGTATCCAAACTGGATTTGACAAAATACGAAACACACCAGGAATTTTTAACAGAGTACACCAGAGCATGGAACGCAGGCTTACTGCAAGAGGAATTCACTTCGAGCAATTTTTTTAACTTTCAATTTTGTGTTGTAACTTTGAAATAAATTACTTTCAGACCCGTGTTCATATGAACTTTTTTTACTGTTTTGATATCAGGAACACGTCCCCCAAATATATGAGACCAATAAAGATACAATCTGTATAAATATATAACTTAGAAAATATGCATTAAAGGAAGTTAAAAATACGCTTTTAAGTATTTTTAATATGTGTCTTAAAAATTTCCGACGAGCGTTATTAATTATGGCTTCACGGGTAATCAGTCGTGTCAGATTTATAAAATTTGAGCTTTCAGCCACTCCAAACTCCAAGGCCTTCTTCAGAAACTGAATAAAATGATTTTTTTTCGAATGGAGGAGAAAGTCGTTTAATCACTACCCCAGCGCTGATGGGAGTCAGGACTGAGAGTTTGGGACTCACCAATAGCCGGTATACCCATTAAAAACTCCTCCGCCGGAAGGAAAATAGAAGGAAAAAGAGGAATTCAAGAGTGATAATGAGGCAATGCCGCTGTTGCACCTGCGTATTGTTGGAAAGAATACATTGAACCGGTCCCGGAGGACCTAAGTCAGGTAACGGTAAGGTGCCAGGACGCAAGCATGACCGAAGCCCTACTTGTGCGCATGGAAATTCGGGGTGGTGTAATGAGGGAAGATTGTGAGGGAAGGAATGATATAGTGAAAAGCAAGCTAGGCGCAGCCCAGCTTACCACCGTGATGGATTCGGTGATCTGGCTTCTAGAAGTTCCTTGGCTGCCAAGCGCGACCTCTGGGTGCTGCGTACGGCCACTCCGGTAGCTCTGTGGCTGATTGTTTATTGAGCTTCCTCAGGAAGAATTGAGGCTCATCCTTGATGATTCTCTGTAATGTAATGGAAATCCCGCGTATGATAGCGTTGAAATCGTCGGTTGTTAGTATCCTGTGAAGCTGTTGGTTGGAGGTTTCTTGGGTGGATTGAAGTTCTTGCAGTGTTGTGCTCAGAAAGTGCCTCATCCAAGGCTGAACTCTTTCTGAGAGGTGAAGTATCTCAGCTTGGAGCGCCTCCAACTTCTGGAGGATCTCCGGTTGAGCTGGTGTGGTGTTCTATCTAGATGGTGAAGAACTTGTTGTGTTGGATGCTTCGCCCTTGAAACTGCGGAGGTGGTGGTGACTGTCGTCGTTCAGGAGAGCGAGGGCACTGCATCGGGTCTGTGCAATGGCCGAAGCCATTACAGGTGGCGGAGTACCGCCGTCGGTGCTGCAAGTTATGTCATGAGCAGTAGTGGTCGACTAGGTGCGCCGCAGTAGTGATACCTCGGATCGCTGGAGCGGGAGTCTGCCGTGTGGCCATACTGACAACAGCGGCGACATGGAATAGGGCGGACACTCCGACTGGCCACTATCTGCAAGTTTGCCCAAACATGGGCAGCCCCGCATCCAGTGCAGCCGAATATTCCTCCCTGTCCATAAACTCCAACCTCATCGGCGGTGTCGGTCCGTTGGTTTTGAATTGTGGTAGCTTTGGCAGCTGACGGCCAGAATTCCAGGGCGGCTTGGAGAATCAGTGCAACGGGGAGCTGCCTATGAACTCCCCTGACCACGGTGGAGATGCGGGGGGGGGGGGGCAAGCGCTGGCGAGAAGAGCAGGAGCTGGAGGCGGCTGTGTCGGCTTCCTCAGTTAGCGGCGCTAGAATGTCGACAGGCACGGCGTCGGCTGTGGAGGTTTCAACTTCTTTACTTCCCGGCTTTGGAGCAGAGGTGTTCCTTGTCATCTTTCTATTCATGTTGAACGAACGATATCTCGAAGCGATGTGTGTAACATGACGACATGATGTCGAGATAAGGGCAACCCGAAGGTGTGATAAGCGTGCACCTGCCCTAATTAGGGCTTAACCACGTAGTGAGGGGATGTGGAATTTATATGATTACGGTTGAGATTTAATTAGGGGAGTGAAAGGAGATAGCAAGTTTTACTCAACAGATGCTAGTTATGGTGCAACGGCCCTTCTGCACCGCTGGTGTTAAGAATTTTATCAAACTTGTATATATGCGTTGTAATTTAGCAAGTCCAAGTTTTTCTTGGTAGGATTGTATAGGAGCTGTTGGAGGTGCTCCGTTGTTACCGGATGTGCCCGCATGTCATGCGGGGAAACCGGTGACGCCTCAAGCGGCGTGTTCGAGGGTTGTAATCCCCAAGAGATCGAACAAGGGCGCTCCGATTGTGTGGCTACTGGTCGTAAAATTTTGCGGTCAGACGCTTAATTTCATCCTCCACTTAAGGAAGAGATGAGGCTTCGTGAAGTAGTTTCGCGGGAAAGGAGCAGTATACAGAATAGATAGCCCGAAGGGAGTCTGCGGTCATACCCAATCTGGCAGGCGTAAAGAAGAACGGTGATTATAAGCGCTCGAAATAGGCGTAGCGTGTTTTAATAGACCGTCAATTGATTATGCATTGATAGCTATGCATCACCTCCTCGAAGAATTTCAGTTAGAGTTCCCCAGGGCTCAATTTTAGCACCAGTTCTATATAATATATTTAACTACGATCTTCCCAACATGCAAAACACCCCTATTGCTATGATACAATCATGTTTTGTTCCCACCACAACCTAAGTAGTCATCAGTCGTCTACAGTCATCCTTGTCTCTTCTCAGTGAATGGTTCGCTACTAGCATATCGTGTTAAATATCAATAAAACAAAAACCAAAAGTTTCTCACTAAGAGCCTCTCATGATCTACCTCCAGCATGTGCTCCGTGGTCATAGGCTACCATACTAGATTCTAGCTCCCGTGGTCACGGTTTCAAATCCGGCGGATGGCGATGGATTTTTTCGGGCTTAAAATCCTTAGCATGACTTCCTTCGGGAAGGAAGTAAAGCCGTGTCGTAGATTTATGTAAAAGAACCTCAAGTCTGATAAAGGAGCCTTTCAGTAAAATGTTCGATCTTTCACGCCCAATATAAAATGGGACCCTAAGAACCATAGCAGTTAAAAAGCGTTCATAAACAAATAATAAAAAAACTCCATCATCTCTTCTGAATAAATAACATGGCTTCCTGCAGAGACGGCAGTGAAGTAACTTGGAGTATAAATTATCCTGGCACTCCCACATCTCTTACATAGCAACACTTGTCAACACCAGACGTATCAAATTATATCCACTAATTAACATAAATTCAAAACTTGGTCTCGAATGTCCAGCTCTGCTATTTTTTAAGTTCTAACACGTCCGCTTATTCCATGCGCTGCTCCTAAAAAAACACAGCCAGAAAAACGCGCATTCGTCGTCTACAAGTTATACAAAACAAATTCCTTCGGAAAGTCACCAACGGCCTCTGGTATCTAAGAAACAAACAACTACAACATGAATTTGGAATTCTCTCTCTACAAGAATACGTTAGAACCATCAGCAGATCATTTTTCAACAAACTACCAACAGCTCCTGAAGCTCGCACATTCAACATTGGTATCAGAAGTCATCACAGAAGCCGACTTAAAAGAAAGTTACCATAAGATCTACTCAGCTATTCAAAAGAAAGTGACTTCACGTAACATGGTCCTTAGCACCATAGTTTTACACCTTTGTTATCTATCTTCGCAGATATTTCTTTACTGTCATCAATAATGTTTGTATTATAATTACATTTTTGTAAATGTGCTACACTTTATTCTAAATTAATTACATTTAATCTGTATATTATATTTTCACAACCAGTTTATCTTAGAGAGGCTATTGGACAACCTCAGCAATGTCACAAATCATAAGTTATGCACTATATATTAGCATTGGTCTGTGTAACAATTAATGTTGATCGATCAAAAATAGATTTTAAAAAAATATATTTCAAGCAACTTTTTTATGGTATCAGCATATCCGAGATATGATTTGTTATTTATTCATTTTTTTAAACTGCTGTGTTTATTCAGTTGTTTTTCGCGATGTCGTGGAAAGAGTATAGCATTTCTAGGCCAAGATATGTGCGAGCCGGTGTTTAAACATCGACTATCGATTCGATTTTCTCTATTCCCCTTGTACCTATGACGTGTGTAATGAAACGAATTATGCAAAACATGATGTAGATAGAAAAATAAATTTTGGTAGTAATACTTTGCAGAAGATACATAAAAGCAAGCGATGGTCGGTAAAGAAAGGCATGTGAATGTAACACATCAGATTTTTATAAGAAAAATACACACTTGTGATTACTCTGGTTACTTCGGCCAAATTATAGAAGATATAAAGGAGTATGGAACACCGAAAGCGTGGTCCGGAGACGTGCATAATTCGGCTGCAATCCTGAAGCCATTAAATGGTAGTCTGTGTTCAGCATAGTCAACATGAATGTTTAGAACCATGTTCACCAACCATCCAACCGACATATTTTCTTAAAATTATATACTAAAATCATGCTTTTAAAACCTGATTGAAGACACAAGGTACAATACTCTGCTATATTTTTATAATGTATTAAATCCGCATAATTTCATTGATTTACCCGCATGCTTTTCTTGCTTTTAGTACTATTGCCTCGCAACAGAGAGGTACGCGCATTTTGAATAGTATATCCACCTTTCAAAAACTGAGACTGCACGCAATTAATGCTCGTGAGAATACACGATTGAAGAACCCTGTAATGTGCTGATACCTGCACAAAACCTCGTTTAAATAATGACCATGAACCCAAGGTCTCAAAAATGCTGAATGTAAAAACACAGCAGAAGTTAACATAAGTCACACAGTGGCCTAGTTTCTTCCACTTTGCTGTCTCTGGACAGAATCCTTATCAACTACACACATCAAGAAACTGCGATGAGGAAACAAATACTGCTACTGGATCTTACTCTTCTCTTCCTGATGATGCAGGCAAGTCTTTTGTGGTTATTATTAGACATCGGATTTGTATGCACTAGAAATATCTAAAATATACATGTCTTCATGCTGCCAAAGTCTTTAAAATATACCTACTTTATTATTTCGAAAATATGTACAAAGCATGCAGTAAGATTGTTAACTTTAAGCTTATACTTTTTACTTTCTCTACTACGTATAGTAAGTAGCGGAAGTATTGTATTCCACCAAAAAATTCGATACCGAGATTTCACCGGAAATATATGTTTTGAGACCCCCTGAATCCAAAAAAAACATTTTCGGAAACATGTCCGTGTGTCTGTCTGTGTGTATCTGTGAACAGCATAACTCAGAAACGAACAGTCAGATAAACACCAAACTTGGTATTTAGGTTCAGTATCTTCCAGAGATGCGACACGAAGGTTTTCAAGAAAATCTCCCCAACCCAGATTACCCTTTACATGGAACAGTTTTCGAAAATTTTAATTTTCTCAAAAATAGCTCTAACGATTTTGAATAAAATACCATAAGTTTAAAACATTTTTATGACAAATAAAATGTATATCTTGAATTTTCTGGGAATGTCTCAAAATGTATTCTTCATTGAGAACGACTTTTGCTGGTAAACCATAAGAGATAGATTTTATTACACCAAAAATGTAGATCGCGTTAAAATACACAATTTATGTCATATACATTTTTTTTGTTGAGTGGACCATTTTCGAGATATTGCTTGTTATTCCCTTAAATTTTCCAATACTTTACTTTTTCTCAAATGGGAATTCGATATTCATTTTTTTTGTCTTGGATATGCAAAGAGTATTAATCTGTGGCAAAGAGAATGGTGTTGCACCTAGCAACCAGCTATTAAGAGATATGTCTATGCTTAAAGGCTACTGTATTTCTATATTGCCCTTGTTTTATATCCTGGACATGCAAATAGAATGGATTGCTCCACATAGCAACCAACTCATAAAAGACTTAACTATCTCTTAAAGCTTACCATATTCCCCTTGCACCTACAAGAAAATTAGCAATAAGATAGTTTCTGCAAATGTTTATCTTGATTAACATTACGTAGATGGAGAATAAGCGTATTTAAAAAGTTTGTACAAGAGTAGAGAAAGTCATGTGAGTGTAGCACATAAGATTTGTTAGTATTGAAATATGCATTCTTCCTTGGATGTCATTCCGGTCATTGCAATTTAATTTGCAGTATACAATGATCATTTCCTCCAAATGCTTAGGTGTAAATTTATGGCGTTTGTCGGTTAACACAAGTTTGTACGCTGAGAAGGATATTCCCACGTCTACAGATGTTATTGGGTAAAACTTAAAGCATTTACTAACTCTGGGTAAAGATCTTCCGGAAGTACCACGTGTTCACTTTGAAGACATCCACAGAGCACAGAACTCTGTCAGGATTTCTCTCTAAACACTGCGCAATTTACCGCTTAATTTTCCTGCGTAGGTACTTTAAAGAAGCTGTGTCGAGTTTACTCTGAACCTGATTGAGAACTGATACTCATTTAAAAGCAAACCGGATAGCTATACCTTTGAAATGCGCCTTGATTGCAGCCAAGTCCCTTTGTAAATACTGTCTCATTCGGACTTCAGTATTTTGTCACTTATGTATTTAAACACTGCTTTTTAAATTTTAAAAACACGTGTATTATATGCTCGATGCATGGAAAAATTATAAAATATGCAGCAACTTTGGTAATATGCAATTGTATGCACTATAAAACTTAACATACAAGCACAGAAAAAGAAACGCATTTCAAAACTTAATTCCACATCACAAGTAAAAACTAACTAAATATGCATTTTCATACGAATTTGATATGTAGTTATTCAGTTTCATGCATACGATGCACATCTTTACTGTTAAGGGGGTAAGGTAGTCTGAACACATGGAAATTATACCTTAAGTTATGTTAAATTACTACTGCTCTTAAAGTTCTCAATGGTTTTTTCTTAAATTGTTATGAATTATTCTATAAATCATGACAATTATTTGAAGTGGTTGTTGCATTGATAGCTTATGTAGTTGAGTCCGTAAAAACTATTTCATTCAGCTGAAAAATAATAAAATTTAATCTTAAAACATGAGAATTGATGTACCTTTTTCTCTGATACTACTTGCAATACAGAATTACACTTTTGCATGCTTGTTCTTAATATAATTAACTATCTTCCGAACCTCAATTATTTAGTTATACTTATATCAGTTCACTAGAAATTCAAAAAAGAAATATTTACAAAGCCAAACAAATAAAAATGTGGAAAATTTGCAATGATTTTGCTTACTTAATATCACTAATATACATTATAAAATTATGATGGTGGTTCAGAAAGTTTAGCTATGTGTTGTATATATATACTGAAAATTGCAGCTCTCTACCTTTCATACTTTCTGAGAAAAAGGTACATAAGTATCCGAAAATGTTGTTTTGAGAAAACTGAACTTAAAGTTTGAACATTAAAATTCTGACTCCCTTCAGGGTAATAATCATCTGCACCTTCGTTCCTGTATTGCTTCAGGTTTTCTGATTGCCTTCTGTTGGTCCTGGCCTCTTTTGTTAATGGTATTTAAATGTCTTAAAAACCTCTTAACCCCCCAATGTATATATTTTCTGAAACTGGAAATAATAAATCTTTTATTAGTGCCTAAAACAAAACTTTGATTTTTGACCATTTCAGAGTACCTTGTCCCCTTAAATTCTACAAGATCAGCTGTTCTGCCAGATATTTCACTGATCTCTGAAGTAATCAGCGTTTTCAAGCTAGTTCGCAAACAAAACGCACCTGATGAAATACGTATTATTTTGTGTAACTGAAGTTTTCGCTAAGCAGTTATTCACAGCTAGTCAACATCAGTGGTAACTTCATGCCACTTCCACTACAAACCAACACCTTTCCTCTTACAGACACGCTATACCGTTGGTATCTTTCATAATAACTTTTCCTAACCGTACAAATGTGTCACAGATGACTTTGTTTCCCCTCTAATACTATATGTAGGATTTAAAATAAAACGATGGTAAATATATTTGATACCTAGAACAACATTTTAGGAATAAGTACCACAATGCCCATAAGTTATATAACCTACGATAACATACTTTGCGAAGAGTAATCTACTTTAATATTATAAAGAGAAAAATCCTATGTGTTACATTCACATTGCTTTCTTTCCTATAGTTTATTTTTATACCTTTTACAAACTATTCTTACAAAAGCTTCATCTACTTCATGTTAATCGAGATAAACGTTTACACGTGATTTTATGTATGCACAAGAGGGATACAGAAAACCGAAGCGATAGGTAAATATTTAAATCCGGGTCGCTGTATGATGCTCTTGAATTTCCATATTCTTTCCATGACATTGCGAGAAACAACTGAATGTGACAGCACTTCAAAAAATGACAAAAGTACAGAAAACTTCAAACGTATAATAACAGATACCTCAAAATGTCTGATGCTATAAGAATTTTGTTAAAATAAATTATAAATTGTCTGTAGTAAAGAGATCCGATTTTTTACTTCCTCTACTACGTATAGCAAGTAGGGGGAGTATCGCATTCCACCCAAAAATTCAATATAGGATTTCACCGGAAATACATGTGTTGAGACCCCCTGAATCCAAAAAAAACCTTTTTTTTAAGAAACTCCCCCCACCCCGACTACCCTTTACATGGAACATTTTTCGAAAATTTTTATTTTCCCAAAAATGGCTCTAACGATTTTGATTAAAATATAATATGTTTAAGATATTTTTATGGCAAATGAAATGTATATCTTGAATTTTCTGGGAATGTCCTCAAAAGTCCTCTTCATTCTGAATGGCTTTCGTACAACTGGTAAACCGTAAGAGATAGTCAAAGGTTTACTACACAAAAAATGTAGATCTCGATAAAACACACAATTTATGTCATATATGTTTTTTTTGTGCAGTGAACGATTTCCGATATATTCCTTATAATTTGTTTGAATTTTCCAATACTTATAGTTTTTCTCAAATGGGAATTCGTTATTTTTTTTTTTTATTTATTTTTTTTTTTTTTTTTTTACTTTCTCTATTGCGTATAGTAAGTAGGGGAAGTATTGTATTCCACCCAAAAATTCGATACCGAGATTTCACCGGAAATATATGTTTTTGTTTTGAGGCCCTGAATAAAAAAAAAAGTATTTTTGAAACATGTCCGTGTGTGTGTGTCTGTGAACAGCATAACTCGGAAACGATCAGTCGGATAAACACCAAACTTGGTATTTAGGTTCAGTATCTTCCAGAGATGCGACACGAAGGTTTTTAAGAAAATCCCCCACCCCAATTACCCTTTACATGGAACATTTTTCGAAAAGTTTAATTTTCTCAAACATGGCTCTAACGATTTTGTATTAAAATATCATATGTTTAAGATATTTTCATGACAAATGAAATGTATATCTGAATTTTTTGGGAATGTCTGCAAAAGTATTCTTCATTGTGAACGACTTTTGCATAACTGGTAAACCATAACAGATAGACAAAATTTTACTACACAAAAATACATTTTTTGTTCTTGGGTGAACCATTCTTGAGATATTGCTTGTTATTGCCTTAAATTTTGCAATGCTTATACTTTTTCTTAAATGGGAATTCGTTATTCGTCTGTTTATGTCCTGGATGTACAAAGAGAATGGAATGCTCCACATAGCAACCAGTTCTTAAAATATTTGACTATCGCTTAAAGCCTACCATATTCCCCTTGCACCTACAAGAAAATTAGCAATAAGATTAACATCTCGATTAACATGAAGCATATGGAGAATAAGCGTTTGTAAAAATAGTTTGTACAAGAGTAGAGAAAGTCATGTGAGTGTAACATATCAGAATTTTTTTTGACATGCAAAGAGAATTGAATATTCCACATAGCAACCACCTCTTAAAAGATCTGACTATCGATTAAAGCCTACCACATTCCCCCTTGCACCAACAAGAAAATTAGCAATGAAATGCTGTAAATGTTTATCACGATTAACATGAAGTAGATGGAGAATAAGCGTTTGTAAAAATAGTTTGTACAAGAATATAGAAAATCATGTGAGTACAGCAAGCACATCAGGATTTTTTCTGTGTAGTAAGGTTTATTCTATCTCTTATAGTCCAGCAGTTACCTAAAGTATACCACTCCTTCCGAATGAAGAGGGCTTCACAAGTTACTGCCAAAAAATTCAATATACAGGATTTTGAAGAAAAATTATTCCATATTTTGAGAGGTGATAATATGGGCCAAAACAAGAAAAAGTGTCCAGCAAACATGGGCTCTAAAATGCATACTTTAAGAGCTATGGGCATTTGTCATCTTCGCTACTGTGAAACATCTCTTCTACTACAAACTCTTTGCTATTACGAGTGACCTACAGAATGCAGTAAATAAATGAGGACACATTACTATGTTGCTGTGAAACAGCATAACTTCTAATGTAATCTGCTTGCAATTACATACGACCTGCACTTATGAACCATCGCCAATGAGGTACTCAATATAGTCTCCATTCATAGTAAGGCATGCTTCTGTCCGACATCTTAGGGAATCATGCACTCTCACCACTCCAGATTGGTCACGGATGCTCTGGCAGGCGTTGATGACCATTCTTGTAGTGTTTGTACATCATTAATGGGGCTTGCATACACCAAAGATTTAAAGATAAACTGCAATGTGAAATCATTTCACAAACTTATCAAAACATAAACTGATTGCATTAGAACTAATTAGAATATGCGTTCTGTGAATACGGTTTACAGTAACAGCACTAAAAGATTTTACTGCCTGCTGTAGGTCGTACGTAGGTAATATCAAAGAACTTGCAGTAGAAGAGATGTTTCACACTAGCGAAGATCAATAAGTGTCCATAGCACTTAAGGTATGCATTTTAGAGCCCATGTTTACTGGACTTTTTTTCTTGTTTTGGTCCACACTATCACCTCTCAAATATGGAATACTTTTTTTAACACCTGGTATACATGTTATTTCGCATGCAAATATCTTAAATATATAACATTTTAATCAATATCGTTGGAGCCATTTTGAGCAAATAAAAAGTTTCGAAAAATTTAAGCTTTCAAAAAATTCCAAATTGAAAATCGCACCTTTGAAGACGCTGAACACATTTCCTTTTGAGTTATGCTCTTTGCAGACACACACACACACACACACACACACACACACAGAGAGAGAGAGAGAGAGAGAGAGAGAGAGACAAGCACGTGTGTGGACCTTATTCTAAGAATACTTTTTTGGATTCAGGGGGCCTTAAAACATGTATTTCTGGTGGAAACTTGCCACGCAATTTTTGGATGGAATGTAATACTTCCTGTAGTAAGTACATAGTACAGAAAGTAGAAATTGTGTGTATATGAGAATATAGGATATCAGAAACCACTAAACCGATTTTCACAATACTTTCATCATTGAAAAGTACTGTTCCGCACGATGGATATAGGTTTTATATAGAGTAATTTGAATGACTAAAATACGTAAAAAAAAAAATTACTAGGCCTGAATATTAAGACGAACAGCATTACTCCGAAGTTTAATTCACAACCGCTGAGGTCCCACAACCCTCTACTACTTATTTTAATTTTTATTATTGTCCGCCAAACCTTAATTGCTTCAACCTGGAGGAAGATACGATCATAGACCTCTGTCTACCATTGATGCCCTTTTACCTGTTAAAGGTTTAAAGTTTTGCTTCAAATAACGCATGACTTTCGTGCGAAGGAACGTTTCTTGAACTGGGAGTGTTGCGTACGTCTTTTAGCAATTTGCAGCAGGCGTCATTTTGTGAAAATCACATACATTTCGGTTCATCAAATTGCGAAAACATAACGGCCAATTGACAACATTAAAAAAATAAGTAACTTAACGTATGCCAGCAAAGTATTATATTGCCTACTACTATAACTATAGGTAACTGAAAGTCTCGTTTAAACATCACGAAAGATAATTCTAAAATAATAAGAAAAAATCGAACCACTGAGTATAAACATGTGATTCGTTTTGTACATGTTCAGAAGAACGTCACCTTTTATCCTAACTACGTTTTGTTTTTCTGTAATATGAAACACGCATGCACGCACATGATGTTGCGTTTCGAGTCTTACAAGCGGCAGGCTATACTGCCCATATATACATATTTATGAGGCATTGTCGCACCACTAGATACTAGGGATGGACAGAAAATAACGTAACAGTTACGAAATTAACAGTTACCTTAATGTAATGGTTACCAAAATAACGAATACAAGTAACTAGTTACCCAATAACGGTCACCAAAGTAACGAATACAAAGTAACTGGTTATTCAGTAGCGGTTACCAAAGTAAGGATTACAAAGTAACGCATACAAAGTAACGAATACAAATTATCCAATAATGATTACAAAGTCGCTAGTTACCCAATAACGGTCACCAAAGTAACTAGTTACCCAATAACGGTCACCAAAGTAACGAACGCAAAGTAACTGGTTATCCAATAACGGTTACCAAAGTAACGACTACAAAGTAACTAGTTACCCAATAACGGTCACCAAAGTAACGATTACAAAGTAATTAGTTACCCAATAACGGTTACCAAACTAACGACTACAAAGTAACTAGTTACCCAATAACGGTTACCAAAGTAACGAATGAAAACTAACTGGTTATCCAATAACGGTTACCAAAGTAACGATTACAAAGTAACTAGTTACCCAATAGCGGTTACCAAAGTAACGAATGAAAACTAACTGGTTATCCAATAACGGTTACCAAAGTAGCGATTACAAAGTAATTAGTTACCCAATAGCGGTTACCAAAGTAACGAATGAAAACTAACTGGTTATCCAATAACGGTCACCAAAGTAACGATTACAAAGTAATTAGTTACCCAATAACGGTTACCAAACTAACGACTACAAAGTAACTAGTTACCCAATAACGGTTACCAAAGTAACGAATGAAAACTAACTGGTTATCCAATAACGGTTACCAAAGTAACGATTACAAAGTAACTAGTTACCCAATAGCGGTTACCAAAGTAACGAATGCAAAGTAACTGGTTATCCAATAACGGTTACCAAAGTAGCGATTATAAAGTAACTAGTTACCCAATAACGTTTACCAAAGTAACGAATGCAAAGTAACTGGTTATCCAATAACGGTTACCAAAGCAACGATTACAAAGTAACTAGTTAGCCAATAACGGTTACCAAAGTAACGAAGACAACTAATTATCGCATTAACGGTTACTGAAGAAACGAGACCGTTACCGACCCTGGGTGACATCATTCACTGCATATGCACGGCACTGGTATCCTTATCAGGAACTAGTTACCTCAATTCCTTTACAACTTGAGTCATTTTCTCACGGAGTTGCAAGTGCATATTTGTGTAGTACAGCACGTTGCTCACCGCTTTGAATATAGGCCACAGGCCCAGATGACAGGTCAGTCAGCCCTCAGGCAGCACGGCTGCATGCGTTGCACTAAGATGGTTATTCACATACGATTATTATAGGTGCATGAGTTTTTACACATCGCGGGTAGATGAGTATCAATAATCAATTAATGCTCTGTTTAGCAGTAAAATATGAGCGGGTTGTTAAGCTCAAACAAAGACATCTTCATATTGAAACGTAGTTACATCTAATCGTGACTGGTAACCGTTAATGCAATGTAATTGTGAACGTGATAACCATGAAAACAAATACCTTCATCCTTACTAGTAATCATTACATGTAACCATTAACGCATTGCAACTGTTTCTCCATCTCTGCTAGATACTATTCGCTAGTGCCCGTATTAGTGGACAAAATAAAATTTAGTGTTAGTGGACGTGCCTCAAACGTCGGGATCTTTGTACCCGATATTAGATGTACTAATTTGAAATAGCTACCTATTTATTTTCTAAAGCAATTGTTGCCAAGTAACCGCTTGCTGAAAAGAAAGTTGCAACAGTTTTCTTTCCAGCACTCCTTTGCCTTTTGTAACTCGTAATTAATTACTGGACATCAGAAAAGACCAGAAAGGAGGGCTGATGTACTGTTTCACGGCCAAGCTGATAGCCTCAACTTGACACTAATCCGCCTTGCACATACCATATGTTCCATTATCTGTGGGATCATATCATAATTAACACAAAGCAGTATATTTAAAATTGTTTTCGATTTACGTGGTAGAGTTTATCAAAGCCCAAAATATGGAGCGGTTGGCAATTATACATCATAATCCCGAAATCGAAGTAACAAAGTTGTATTTTTAATGGAACACCTCATATTTTATTATATACATTCGTTCTATTTCTCATCCTGACTCAACTGATACATACGTTAAATATCAGAGGCTTGAGTACAGTCATTTAGATAACAAAACCAGTCTAAACGTGATGTGTACACTTCCAGCTGTAAAATGTGTTTGGAAAGGAACATTTTAATAATAATGTTCAAATTGCCATCTCTCTGCTATAATGCTTCTTTTAAGGCAACGCATCTGCGAAATTTGGAAAATCCACAGTATGTAAAATATGTTGTTGAAATTTATGCCCAGTTATTACACATAATAACAGTATTATTTCTTCCACGTTTCAAAGTTCTAACTTGCATGTTTATTTGATTATTATTTTTTTATTGTGTAAACCTATTGCTCTAATAAAAATTCTCTTCATATAAGTTTTCAAAAATATTCACATAAAAACTCAGGTTTTAAATCAAATGACTTTACAAAAAATTTGGCATTCATACCAGATGTTTTATATTAGCTCCTAATTATTCTAGAAAAATTACTTTTTGTACTCTCCAAAATTCTTACATCTTCAAAAGTTAATAATTATTTCTCGTAATTGGAGCTTTTTTGAAGAAGTATATGGTCATTTTCTGTAATGTATTTTTGAGAGACAGTACAAAAATGTTGAAACAAATTAGTAAAAGAATTGTATGTTGTGGAGCATTTTGAGTATGGAAAAATATTGAAGAAAAACGTTAAACAAGGTTTAAATTTGGGCGTGCTTAAAGCATGTGCTTGCACATTTATAGCTTCAGTTAATTTATTTTTTTAAATGTACCAAGTGAAAAAAATATTTTTTTTCTTAAAGTTTAGAATTCATATTATTTTATTACAAAACCCATTTTTTCACAATTTTTTGTTCAATTTTGCAGATGCATTACATCAAAAGCCTTTTTTGTGTGCCGTTGTGTGACATTAATCATTACCTGTTGAGGAGTAGGCATGTATGCCTCAACAATCTTATTTTGTTGATCTTCCACATTTTCTGTCTGTGCGTCGTAGACCTCTGATTTTAAGTTCCCACATAAAAAGAAGTCTAATGGCGTCATATATAAAGAACGTGGTAGTCATTTCTTAGGTTCGTTGGTTCCAATCCTCTTTGTGGGAATTCCTTGTCCAGGTATTCAGAAATAACAGCTCCGTTGTGTGCTGGAGCAACATCCTGCTGAAAGACTACTTGAAGTCTATTTTGAAGAGTAGTTCCAAGTCAACCAGAGCATCGTGAAAAAATATAGATATAAGGCGGCTGTTAAAGTAGGCGGGCATCTAAAATTCCACAGCACACATTGGTACCCCACACTTGCTGTTGGTAGGTTTCTCTGGGGATTTTCTGCAGCACAGTAGCGTGCGTAATGGCGATTAGCAATGAAATCTTACCACATCTGTCCATAAAGCATTATATAGGAAGCTCGGACCATCATTGCTTTTCACCATAACTTCTAAAACAAAATTCAAACCTCTCCCATAATCCGTTTCTCTAAGACCCACTAAATACAACTTGTATAGGTGCAATTTTCGCTGTTTCAAAAGTCACTGTACCTACTGAACTTTTGGTTACACCTGATACGTTTGCAATGTCCCTTACGGATACCTGTGGGTTTTTGGTCAACATACGCCAGCAAAAGACTGAGTTATCGTCAGAAGTCACTCTTTTTGTTTGGTCTTTGGTAACCCCTTATTCCGACGAAGTTTTTGCTCAAGCCAGATAAAGTATTTTTACACGGCTGCCTTCATTCTGGACAGTAATTTAGAATATCTTGTTCTGCATCGAGAGTTGCTGGAGTGGAACCATGTCTTGAAAAGCTTCGCCTTGCATCCTTAAAAGATGCCTGGTTTAAGTAATTAAAACTTCGTAGGTATTAATCGAACTTTTCATTTTTCTGTTATTGTGGTAACAGAAACACACACAGACGTTCGTTTCTAGTCTTTATTCGTTTCAAGGGAGCTCAGAAGTGTGGTTTCTGTCAAATCACGATACAAAATAATTTTGTTCAAAGCAATAGTCCTTTGCCTTATGTAAGCATTAAAAGAAAGTAATAAATCGACATAAAGAATGAAAAGTAGTTATTTAGTATAGATAAATTTTAAATTTAGTATAAATAATATAAAAAGGTACGACGAACCGGATGGCTCAGGCGGTAACGTCTGTGGCCCGCATTCGGAAGGTTCCGGGTTCAAATACCTTGAGCCGACCAACCTGTCTGAGGTTTTTTCGTGGTTTCTCTCAGTCGCCAAGGTAAATACCGCTATTTAATACCACGACTCAAAGTTTCACCTTAAGTCTAAAACAACAGTAAAATGAAAAACAAGTGGTAATAGCGAATGCTATGCTATATATCTACAGACAATGTAAGCAGTTAGACTGGACAGCACTGTAATGTCATCTGCACGACACGGAGCAGAAGATCCGGCTGCCATGGGCTGGGGTCTCTGTGAGCACGTGACGAAGCAAGATGGCATTTCCAGGGATGAGACCTAGAAGGCTAACTGTCCGCCTTTCTATATGAAAGCGGCAGTTGGACTGGACGGCACCCTAATGCCATCTGCACGTTACGAAGCAGATGGTTACAGGGATGAGACCTAGAAGACTAACTGTCCGCCTTTCTATATGAAAGCGGCAGTTGGACTGGACGGCACCCTAATGCCATCTGCACGGCACGAAGCATATGGTTACAGGGATGAGACCTAGAAGGCTAACTGTCCGCCTTTCTATATGAAAGCGGCAGTTTGACTGCACGGCACCCTAATGCCATCTGCAAGGCACGAAGTAGAAAATCCGGCTGCCATGCGCTGGGGCCTCTGAGCACGTAACGAAGCAAGATAGCATTTCCAGGGATGAGACCTAGAAGGCTAACTGTCCGCCTTTCTATACGAAAGCGTCAGTTGGACTGGACGGCACCCTAATGCCATCTGCACGGCACGAAACAGAAGATACAGTAGCTATGCGCTAGGTCTCAGTGACACGTGACGGAGCGGGTGGTTACAGGAATGATACCTAGAAGGCTAACTGTCCATCACACATCGTTCTAAGAGTTAACCACTAACAGATCCGTCGCGATGTGACCAAAGAGTTAAAGCGACGTAAAATAAATAGAATAATAATAATAATAATAATAATAATAATAATAATAATAAGGTACACATGGATTGACCTGTAATCATCAGGACAACCGCGAGGTTGACTGGTACTGGTGTGTACTCATGTTTACTAGTAGATAAAAACAGTCCATCGACAGCATGCAACTACTCGCTAGTAAAGATCAGTGTGACAAACATGCAACGTTTCTACAGGTTACCACTGCCGTAATACACGTATGCGCATAGCATATGCCTTGATTATTTAGGTTTACAGTATTACACATATCTACAACACCATATACAAAAACAGACGATTAAGTCAAATTATATACAGGTATTTTGCAATCTAGCTACATGATTCGGATGCAAACTGTACAGTATATAACAATGTGCATTTTTAAATGTGAAAAAGTTAAATTCTTTCGTTTTCACTAAAAGTGTGCTTGTACTGCGAGAAAGTTCGCTCAACATTGCACAATGTTGTAAATGTGTAATGAAAGTTTCTCTCGATTAACAAGAAGCAGATAGAAGAATAAGCTGTTTTAATAATAGCATGTAGAGTGAATAAGAGAAAATCTTATGAATGCAACACATCAGATTTTGACTTTCTCTACTGCTCACCTAATGTACGCAGAGGAAGCATTGCATTCCACCCAAAAGTTCGATACTGATATTTCACCAAAAATACACGTTTTGAGGCTCCTGAATAAAACAAGCATTTGTAGGAAAAGGTCCGCACGCGTATGTAAGTGTGTGTGTGTGTGGCTGTGAACAGCGTAATTCAGAAACGAAAGTCCATTGTTATTTATGTTCAGCATCTTCCAAGAATGTGACACGAAGACTTTCAAGAAAATTCCCTTCATCTCAAACTACTGCTTAGACGAAGAAATGTTAGTTATTTTAGATTTTCTCAAAAATTTGCTCTAACGAATTTGTTTAGAGCAATCATGTTTAAGATATTTACGGGACAAATAAACTTTATATATATTGAGACAGAATGTGCCGGAATTAATTTTATTATGTACTAATTTATTCAGTGTTCAATTTAATCTATAAATTATATAAGTGTACAATGTGAAAACGATGTAAATAGTAATTTTTGTATAACGTAATATTTGTCGCGTACATAATGTTCCTGTTTCACTAGGTTTAGAATGTGTTGAAAGCTGCAGTTAGGATAGAAACATACTGTTCCCAGGTGCAGCTAAAACGGTATCTTTTGTGTAAGAAAATAAAGGTAAAGGTTTTATGACTCTGTTTGTTTCCGCTCCGGATGTATGGAGCGAGGCAAATATTATAACGGCAGTTTTACCGTTGTCTTTTAGTAGAGGACCGTCCACAGCGTAAGACAGTTAAGTAAGACGGACAGTTGAGTTGAGAAGGCAGTACACGGGGAAGACAGTGGTGATATGTGAACAGGAACAGTATGTAGTGTTAGAGTGAGGAAGTAATAATAAATAGTCCTAAAGCAAACGTTCCAGTGTGTAATCAATTCCTCTATAAGCTCCCATTGCCACAACTGAGATCGACGAGCTTATCAAATGTCATGATAGGCAGAGTCCATGCAAACATCACCGCTGAGATCCATCTAGCCAGGGTAACAGCGAGAAGGACTACAAGACGAAGCCACATCGAAACAATAGGCAGGGATACCGACGCATAAATGGCGCCCAACGTGGGGCCTGAATGGAGCAAATGAGGAGAGAATAGGAATCATCAAAAAGGAATTAGGAGACGCGGGAAAGAAAGAAGAAGATGACACCAAGACAGCGAGCAGAGGAGAGGAGCACAGCGAAGACAGCGTGAAGCGAAAAGAAGAATCTTGTGGAAATATTTAGTGCAGTGTTGTGATATGTGCAGAGTAGTGAATGTGCCTTAGGAAGGAAGGGGCATAAAATTAAGAAAAGAAAATCATATCAAGAGAATAAAAACCGCTACAATATACTACAAGAAGAAAGAAAGAACAAAAAAAAAAGGTCAGATTAATATTCATGTTAAATTGTAAATCTAGTAATAGTGCTATATAATCTATGTTATTACGTAATAATAAGGTAATACGTAGGAAAATGTCTGATAAGGGTGAGAATTTTGAGAAAAGTCAGGAGGATAGGGAGAGCTATTCAGAACCTGATATGGAAGTTGGATACGATCAAACGGAAGTAGTAAATATGCCCTTGAGTAGCATTTCTACAGAGGTGAATTTAGAAGAAAGCCCAGATGATAGGTTCAGTGACCCACTTTCAAACCTAAACATTCAGAGAAACCCCAGTCCAGAGCAGGTAGATAGAGTAGATGTCAGTCAGGTAGAAAATAATGCTCAACCCTCCACACAAAACTTAGAACAGAGTAATTTCGAGATACTTATGTTCATGATGAAGCAAATAAGTAGTGAAATGAAAGGCATTAAAGGGGAAATAAATCAGAAATTTAGTAGTGAAATGAAAGATATTAAAAAGGAAATAAGTCAGAAATTGAGTGGGGAAATGAAGCAACTAAATCAGAAAATTGACAAGCAAAGTAGTGAGCTTCAGAACTTAAGAGGGGAAATCAGCCAAAAGGTGAACCAAGAAATAGGGGAAATGAAAGAGAGGCTTAAAGGACAAATGGAAACAATTAATATTAAAATCCAAGGAGAAGTTAATCAGGTTAGAAAGGAAGCTAAAGATAGGGAAAGCAAAATATCTAAAGAGATAGGGAAACAATCAGAAAGGGTAGATAAACTAATGTCGAAACAAGAAGTAGAGATAAATAAAGTCAGGGAAGAAGTAAATAAAATGCATGTAAACATTACCAATAGTGTAAAACATGTGGAAGAAAAGATAAGTGCTCAACAGGTAGAAAATATGCAGGGGTGGAATGATAAATTGCATTCAGTTCGTGAGGAAATATGTGAGAAAATGCATAGTACTAATGATGAGATTTTAAGTCAAGTAAAAGATATAAATGACAAGTTGGCAGAGGAAATTAAGAAACAGAATGCAAATTGTCAGAACACACAAAAAGCTGTTGATGTGTTACTACATAAAATTAATAGTATGCATGTAAATAATAACAGTAGTTCTATGAACAATAATGTCTCCAATGTATTTAATAGTGAAGGTAATGGACGTAGAGAAACCTCTTCTGTATTTTCCAACAATGTTAGTGAAGCAACAGGGGGTGCCATTCAAAGTTCTGAATTTAACAATGTAATTTCAGGGACCTTAGGTCAAACAATAGATTCCGGTATGCAATCTTATAATAGCAACGTGTTGAGTGACCTACCTCTACCTACTTTTTCGGACGCCAATGACGACTCACCAATTTACTTCCTAGAGCAATTACAAGAATACTTTAGACTTAAAAATGTTCCAGAGGGATTAAAGATGATGATAACTCGAAAATGCTTGGACAGGTATACTTTGAATTGGATAATGATCGCGATGGGTCCGGAAAATAATTTTGAATATTTTAAACATCTGTTCCTCAATAGATATTGGAGCGCGAGCAAACAACAAGAATTAAGAGAAAACTGTGCTATGGTTACTATTCTCCCAGAGAAAATATGAGCATGTCAGATTACCTTTTGCATAATGCAAGGTATATTAAATACTTAAGACCTCCTGTACCGGAAGTAGATCTCATGGATATGATGGCAAAGCATTTTCCAATTCATATTCAACGTTCTTTGTTGGTCGCGAAGCCTAAAACGTTAATTGAAATGGTAGACCCAATTTCTGCATTAGAAAGTCAAGAAACTGAATTTTCAAATTCTTGGGAAAATACGCAACATAACTCGAACTTCAGCCGAAACAATAATCACCAAGAACGTAGGGGACAATCAGGGAGAGAAAACAGACCTCGTAACCGATATGAAACTCAGATCCCTCAGTTCCAGCATGGAAATCGAGTAGCTAACCGAAGAGATCGCCATGAACGCATAAACTTCATGCAATTCGGGAATAGATTTTCTCCAAGGCAAAGATTTCGTGGCAGAAACGAATTTTCACACAATTCAAGGGGGCATACAAATAACTGGAGATCTGGATACAATGGATATCATTCCGATGGTGAAAGATCAAATAGATCAGTACGAACAACAAACAACCGTGGAAGAATGCAACCAGTTCAAAATCAACGTGATAGCAGACAGGAAATCACAGTAGCACCTGTTCAAGATGGCCGCCCTCACATGGATAGTAATACCAGTCAGTTAAACTAGATTGTGACGTAATGGTTTGGGATCACAGAGGCGTCACACAGAATTTCTAAGAGGAATATAGAATTAAGATTGATTTTGAAAAGCATAGTGCTTTTATTCAAAAGGAAGATCGCATTTTAAGTGGTCCTTTCATTAAGGAACAAATTTTCCAATTGAACGCACGCCTGAAGAAATGGAACTTGTTGACTCGGAACTCTTCGTACAGAAAATAATAATTGACAGCACCGAGATAGTAAGTATGCGTACTGTAGAAGGAAACGGACAGAGAGACCTGTTTATTCAGGAAGGGACAGCTATACCGACCGAGCTCCAGGTAGTAAGCACAGGTACCCAGCAACGGAAAAAAGAGAAAGAGACAAAAGGAAGAAATTCTTCAGAAATGCAACGATGTCAATGGCCTGAACAATAAACAGCAAGAAATTTAGTCGAATATTCAGATTGGTGATAAGGTACTATTGCGTAATAAATCATTGTCCAATAAAATAAAGAAGGAAAACCAAAAATTA
This sequence comes from Deroplatys truncata, assembly GCA_030765065.1. NCBI lineage: Eukaryota > Metazoa > Arthropoda > Insecta > Mantodea > Mantidae > Deroplatys > Deroplatys truncata. Next base: position 163,376,305 of record CM060983.1, read on the forward strand.
ATGATCTATTACAAGGGACCGTATGAAGTCATCAAGAAATTTGGTACGGATACTGTTGAAATTGCTGATATTAAAAATGGAAAAAGCTTAGGAAGATTTCATAAAACCTTGTTGAAGAAATATAAACAACCATCGGAACAGCAACAACTAAAGAATATAGAGGAAAATGAAAAGTAACGGGTAGAAAAGAAAGAAGAAAGACCAGTAAATGAGAAGTAAAACTGAAAACCAGTTAGGTATAATACGGTTGCTCAACTAGGTTGCTAACTAGGGTTGAAATGGTTGTAAATAAAAATAAAATTGCTTAGCATTGTATTGTATATAAAATAGAATATTAGGGATATTGAATATAATATAAATTTATAATAAATATATTGTTTATATTACTTGTTACTCATATAGACATGTTAAAATCTAGTATTAGTGTAACGTAACACAGAAAAGGACAACAATAAGTGTTATTTGGGGCGAGAAATAAATGTCAGAGGTATTAAGTTGTGAATAAAGAACAATGTGTGTGTGAAATATTAGAAATGTCAAAAGGAATGCTGTATGGATGATGAAGTAAAATAGTTTGTATTAAAATTAAGATATAAATGTCTAGCTTAGGAAGGAATCGTTAGAATGTAAAGAAAGAAACAACGATTTAAAATTTTCTTTAACATTCAAGATTGGGGCATTATGAGACAGAATGTGCCGGAATTAATTTTATTATGTACTAATTTATTCAGTGTTCAATTTAATCTATAAATTATATAAGTGTACAATGTGAAAACGATGTAAATAGTAATTTTTGTATAATGTAATATTTGTCGCGTACATAATGTTCCTGTTTCACTAGGTTTAGAATGTGTTGAAAGCTGCAGTTAGGATAGAAACATGCTGTTCCCAGGTGCAGCTAAAACGGTATCTTTTGTGTAAGAAAATAAAGGTAAAGGTTTTATGACTCTGTTTGTTTCCGCTCCGGATGTATGGAGCGAGGCAAATATTATAACGGCAGTTTTACCGTTGACTTTTAGTAGAGGACCGTCCACAGTGTAAGACAGTTAAGTAAGACGGACAGTTGAGTTGAGAAGGCAGTACACGGGGAAGACAGTGGTGATATGTGAACAGGAACAGTATGTAGTGTTAGAGTGAGGAAGTAATAATAAATAGTCCTAAAGCAAACGTTCCAGTGTGTAATCAATTCCTCTATAAGCTCCCATTGCCACAACTGAGATCGACGAGCTTATCAAATGTCATGATAGGCAGAGTCCATGCAAACATCACCGCTGAGATCCATCTAGCCAGGGTAACAGCGAGAAGGACTACAAGACGAAGCCACATCGAAACAATAGGCAGGGATACCGACGCTATATATATATATATATATATATATATATACATTTTTTTTTTTTTTTTTTGCAAATAACCTATGAAGTCCTCTTCATTCTCAATTAATTTGGAATAACTTGTAAACCATAAGAGACACAAACACTTACAACACAAAAATGTGGATCTGGTTAAAACTTACAATTTATGTCAAATAAATAGATATATTCTTTTTAGGGGCTTTAACCATATCCGAGATTTTCTTTATAATTAGCTTGATTTTTTTCCCCATGGTCATGCAAAGAGAACAGCATTTCAAAGCCATCACTAAGCGACGCGCTTATAAAATATTTTAATGTCGCTTAAGGCTTTTGTAACTATCTTATACCTACAACGAAATGTGTAACAAAACCACTTCTGCAAATGCTTGTTTCGATTAACATGAAGCAACTACAAGAATAAGCTTTTGTAAGCGTAGTTTGTAGAAGAGTGGACAGAGGAAGTCATGTTAATGTAACTCATCACATTTTTACTTTTGGTAAGTATTTAAATTTAAAGCGATTATGAATATACACAACTTAAAATAATATCCGAGGGCGGATCGAAAAGTAATGCGCAATAATTTTTTTACAAAAAAGTTTAATAGTTAAGACAAAAAGAATCGTAAACGAACTTACACCTTTTATCTATTTTCGACAGTCATCAAGTTTCTCAACACCATCGTGATGCCAGTTTCAATATGCCCTGTTCGTAGAAGTCCGTTTCCTTGGAGTATAGCCATCTGCGGACTGCTGATTTCACTTCCGCATCTGTCGCAAAGCATTGGCCGGCCAGGAATTTCTTCATGGGACCAAAAAGATAAAGGTCGACGGTGCAAGCTCCAGACTGTATGGTGGATGCTGGAGCACCTCCCAATCAAATTTAGTGATTTTCTGACCAACTGCAGCAGCAACATGGGGGCGAGCATTGTCATGAAGAATTTTTACATCGTCAGCATTCATGTTGTGGCATTTGTCACGAAGGGCACGACGCAACTTCACCAAAGTTTTCATGTAGGCTGCAGCATTCACAGTGGTCCCGTGTTCAGCAAAGTCCACCAATACAACACCATGCATATCCCAGAACACCGTCACAAGCACTTTCCTAGCAAATTGAATCACTTTGAATTTTTTCTTCACTGAGAAACCAGCATGTTTGCACCCCATACCTGCTTGCTTGGTTTCGGGCGTGTAGTGGTATGCCCACGACTCATCACCACTGACGATTCCTTTCAGAAAGACATGCCCTCTGCGGTGTACCGCGTTAGGTGATCCAAGCTCATCATTCGCTGACCCTTGTGGTTGTCTGTCAGGTTCTTAGGCACCCAGCAAGCACTAACTTTACGATATTTCAAGGTGCCATGAACAATATCTACGCTGCACCATAGGAAATGTTGAACTTTTGCAATATGGTTCGCAGTTGCAACGCCGGTCGTTCAAAATTGCCACCTCAACGCCTCTGACATTCTGTGGGGTTGCAGCTGTTACCGGCCTCCCGGAATGTGGCGAATCACTAAGGTTCACACGGCTCTCTAGGAAGAATGCACACCATCTGGACACATTGCTACGGTCCATACAATCATCCCCATACACGCTGTTCACACGTGGACGACAGTAACATGCGCGCATCTTTGTTGCATAGTTCTTGCTTCTCTCGCTAGAGCTGCACATGAAACAAAAAATACCCTCTGTAATGAAAACCTCAAACTATGTGTGAAATTGCAACATTACAGCCGCAATACCAAGGCAGAAAAAATTATTCTGCGTTACTTTTCGATCCGCCCTCGTATGCTACATTACTTTTTTCGGGTGACGTTTAAAGCCCCTGTTATTAATGCGATCCTACATAGCATACTGCATGAAGCATTGTGGTACCATTCTGTTTTCTTTCTCACCCCCCCCGTTTATTATGGATACGATTAGCACGACAATATGCTATAAAGATTTGGAAGTAAAGGCAGTAAACATTAACAAGAACGGAGGTCAGCCACATAAGAACGTTCTAGCACCAAGCAGTATTAAGTAAAAGCACAGATCATTGTTGCACTAAGGATACGTTCTTGTTCCGAGGTGCTGTTGGAAGAGAACAGCAAGTCCTTCGGAAGACGAGGAACTGCAGCAGTTGTTCTACCTAGGGAGAAATGCTCTACGCTGGGCATAAAGCGCGGTCGATGACAAAAATGAATGAACCTGAGAAAGAATATATGTAGAAAATGTACTGAATCCAAGCTCATGATGTAACTGAGTGTTGCATATATACCAAGGAGCATTCGATATGAGTCATAAAATTTTATTTTTGAGTGGCCTATTAATCCTGGACGAAGCAGCTACGCTTCAAACTGGACAGGCATATGTACGCAATGGACAAAGTAAAGACGTACAACGCAGGGGTGATCTGCGTTTGAGAACAGTACAGTTTGCGTAGTCTGGAGTATGAGAACCAGGTCAAGCGACGATCGAAGTGTGTGCCCAGGTATTTAATACTGCCATGTGTACGCTTCCAGGGGAAGAGAATGGATTGCAAAGTGATAGGAGGTGAAACAGTGGGACGACGTAAAGTGAAAACCATAGTTTCACTTAAAGCAATCCTCCAGTTTTGAATCCAAGACACCAGGAGATTGAGGGATGTCTATAATCTTGAAATAGCAAAATCGAGGTCATATGTGTAAGAAAGACGGTGTATCATCAGCGTACATTGCGACATGAGCACGGGGCAAGTGCGGTATGTCACTGCTGAAGATACAAAGATGCTAAAATGGAACCTTGAAGCACTTTAAAATTACCGGCCGCGCTGTGATCAGAGTAAAACCAACTCACACCTGAAAAGTGCGATGCAAGAGGAAGCTTGCTATCACTCGATAAGGATAATCCGGCAATACAATGCCTGCACGTTAATGGAGCAGACCTGCGTGCCATGCTCGATTAAAGACTTGCTGGAAGTCCAAAATGCTGTGACTGTGTGTAGCAGTTTGAGGTCAAAACCCCGTAGTTAACCGTAGCAGTTTGATGAGTTGTAAAATTGTGCTGTCGGATACCAAATTGTTGTGGCTGTATCACATTGTCCATTAAAACTTTATTCGGGTGTTTTGAACGACTTCTCAAAAAGCTTGGAAAAGTAGAGAACAGCTTTATTGGATGATAAGTAGGGGGCAAAAAAGGGCGAGATTCCAGGTGTGGTAAAACCGGCCAAATATGCAACAGAATTAGACACATGGGAGAAGATCTTCATTACTGAAACACAGCCCACAACTAATGAATTTTGATTTGCCACCACCAAGTCACCTCTGGAAGTACATTTCACCACCACAAGATGCTACCACAATAGAAATCAACACAACAGAAACAACAACACAGACCAGTCGGACACCTTCTGATGATGGGAACAAACTGTTTCCCTAAACATGTGCATAAACATGTTTTGTTAGTGTAACTAATTCCAGCTCACCTTAAGTAAATTCAAAAACACATCATTGTTTCTAGCTTCTTTTTCATACATTAATGTTAGTCATTACTGTAGTTTGCTTTCAGTGATAAAAGTTTTACAAGTATTTTCATCAAGCTGAGTATGCCCAGAAATAGTTATAGAACAGGGCAAACCTTAATGACTTCAGTCAATCCATTGCCAATTGCATGTGCCACTTGATAACACTGTATAACTCAGGTTGTCTAGGTATGAAAGGCCATTAAAGTATGTCTCATAATATACAAGGATATATCCTGTACCAAATTAACTGTAGGTACTCACAATACCAAGTTTCAGAATCAAAGACAAGAACTGTTACACAACAGCCATAACTAAGCAAGGCTCTTTAACCGTGACACAAACTATTCAAGAATATGAATGGAAGGAGGGGGAGGTTTTAAGGTAGGTACACAAATAAAAGCAGACATTTAGAAATCACTGGTTGTAAAAACAGAAGTGTCATTGATGTTATGTTATGCACAGTTTTAAATCTTAAGGAAATAGTTCCTTTAACAGTTACATACCATCCTCATTGTCGGCGTTGAATATTTTATATATATTTCTACAGTAAAAGATGGTAAATTATATATTTTTGTAATTGCTATGCTTGTGAGATTTAAAAATCAAACATTTGGGAAGTAAATAAACAGAGTAAAATATTTAGAATAAATAATATGCAATTGGACATTTTATCCCAAAATACCCTATCAATCAATTATTAATGTTCATTTTATAAAGGACATGGGCAACACTTTACATTTATTTTCACCGGGTAACTACTTAAAGAATGTAAGAGTATTCCAGGAAAGTTGAATTGGTTTTTAAGAATCAAATGCCTCAACCAGACCTCAAAGTACGTGAAACATGCGTTCCTCTGAAATGCCCAGAACTTCAGAAATTTCATACGTTATTTCTGTGATCCTACAGAACCATGTTGCATACTTCATTGATAAATTCTGTTGAATGAATGAGTTTATTTACCAACTTTTCCATACACCTATTTGATTATAAAACATGTTAACTTATTACTAATAATAGCCTTTATTTTCCCAATTTATCCCCCACAATTAAGGAGTTGCATTTCTTTCATACCCCATTATGTTAACACCAGGTTGTGTATATAATTGGGCAATTGAATCCTAGGCTCTGAAGGTTTGGATGTTCTTGTATATCTCATACTAATTTCATCCAATATCATTAACATTGTTATTATTATTGATGTTGCCTACCTTCTAAAGTCATTTTTATCTTACCCTACTCATGAAATTTCTAAATTTTTTGTTTTCCTCTGATTTAAAATTAAAATTTTTCTACCTCTTATTTTGTTTGCTAAGTTTTTCCACTTTTTTTAGAAGGAATTCATCCCTCCAAAATTGTGTATGCTTACATTCCAGAATGCAATGCCAAATGCTATCTGCTTCTTTGCACAGTGAACATTTTCCCTCAACATGTCCACTCCTTATCCTATTTAAGTATATTGATTCTGTTCTAAACCATGCCAGTCCTTCTATTCCTGCTTTGTTGCAAATGTTGATACATTTTTCTCTTCCCAATTATTTTTCAATGTTCTATATATAATTGCTGTTATCATGGAGAATTTGGGTCTTCTTCTGTGTGCAACATTTCTATGCTTTAATGGTCACATTTAAACTCTATACTCTCCACTTGGAAATGGTTGAAAATGTTGGTGAAGAGTAATATCAGTATGAAGTTCTGTTGAAATTGCTGCCTTCCTTACGAAGTACTTACTAACCACATAATTTTCCATGTTTCCTAAACACACATGTCTGCACTATAACAGTCATACCTGCTGTGATTCTTGAACAAACTCTATGTTATTGTACAAATATTTCCATGAAAGATGGCTGGTTTTGAAAGCAAAACTGATCCAGAAATGCTGCTGCCATCTGTGGTTCATTCCAGCACCTTTTAAATGACCCTCATATAGAGAACAATTAATGCAACATGTGTATTTGCTAGTAATAATCAGTACAACTCCATGAATTGCTGCTAGAAACTGAGTTTTGGTGACAATGTGTATAACACAACAGTAAAAGCTATAAAATCTCAAAGGAAAATGCCAAATCAGAAAAGATATATGAAGAAATCTATTTACCTGCCATTTGTATGTAATACTGTTAAGAAATAACTGGTATTGAATCAATAATGACATCAAAATAGTCCTAAACATTGTTCTCCTATCTGACTCATTATTTAATCTTATATGCTGCACACTTTTTCTGAAAAAGTTAAAGACACATTTTGCCTCTGATATTAATAAATATTATCAATAATGATATAAGCTTATGCTTCAATTTTTGTCTCAGTTTGCTTAGTGCCCTCAACTCTCCTCAAGAGGTATTCCACTTTTGAATGGTATTTTGAGAAACTCAGGAAACAAATGAAATACCTTGGGAATTCTCATATCCTCCTAAGGTGGGGGTTGCTAGTTAGCACTACTCCCTAATATTTCCTTTTCAATTTTCACCTGCAATAAATACTTAGTATGATTACATTTATGTAATATGTTTGTTCTTAATTGCAAATATATGTGTGTGCATGCATGCGTGTTATGTACATTTTTAGAATGGGTGTCACTTCAAAACAACAATTTTCGATTTACTTGAAAACACCACATTATATAACTAATTAGTTTATAGTGGGTCATACGAATTAGCCACTTAGGTAAAATTATATATTTTTGTAATTGCTAATGCTTGTGAGATTTAAAAATCAAACATTTGCGAAGTAAATAAACAAAGTAAGATATTTATGAATAAATAATATGCAAGCAGACATTAGCCACTTAGGTAAAATTAAATGAGTATAATTTTAATAAGGCAAGAGACCGATTGTGGTAGCAGTTAAATGCTACTTTTGTCAGAGAAACTTTTCTTTCCATTGCTGCCTCTAGTTCCCAAGGTTGCAGCTTCAAACCCGGCAGAGGGCGATGAATTTTTTTGGGTGTAAAAATCCTTAGCATGCCTTCCTTCTGAAGGGAAATAAAGCTGGTGATCCCATGTCATAGATTTATGGCACATAAAATAACCTCAAGCCTGATAAAGAGACCTCCGAGCATAATTACCAGTCTTTCAAGCCCAATATAGAATGGGACACTAAGGACTACAGCAGTTCAAGAGCATCCATAAATACAACTCAATTTAATTTTCCCATCCCTAACACTCTGATCATTGTCTCTTCTCTGAAATTCACCAACATATTCATCTGCTTTCACTCTTTTGTTAATCATTCAATCATATTCGAGTACAGCTTCAAGGTTTGAATACTGTAAAGTTACAGTGAATACTTCAGCATGAACTTCAGAGTGAATAATTTGATTGATAAACCATTTTGAATGCAAATTCAGGAGAGGAATTAATCATTAAAGGTCTTAGATGATGGACTCCACCAATAAATTTAACACATTAAATTAAGCAGAATTAAGGTTTCCTAGGATGGAGTTTTCAATACAGAATGTGGATAATTCAAAACAAAGTTATTACTGATACCTAATACAGAGAAATTTGAAATTGCACATTCTTTGAACAATCTGACAAATAATGGATGTGAAAAAGCATGAACTGAATGCTCAAAAAACACTTAACTTAAAAGTTTGGAGCCTTGAAAATTTAAAGTAAGTTATAAATAGTTGGTTTACAGTGCTCCCTATATGGGTGATGACCTCAGGGGTGATGATGATATGCGGTTTAAGGGCGCTAAACTGCTATGGTCATCAGCGCCCTTACAATGTATAAAAGATAGGGTCAAAATATAAAACAGGTAAAAGAACCGCATATTTAAAAAACGGGACACAAACCCGCGATGTTCAAAAAGCTAAAACTAACAATAATATAACAATAACAATAATAACAATAACAACAATAATAACAATAACAACAATAATAACAATAACAACAATAATAACAATAACAACAACAATAATAACAAGAACAACAATAATAACAATACAAAGTTCTGAAAAACCAACACACTAAAAGCATAGGCAATAAAAGATTAAAACGTGTCAGGAACTGTAGAATGCGAGGGACATGAGCGCCATATGTCCACTGGGGATAAGAGTTCCCATAAAAACAGACAGAATAAAAGTACTAAGCTAACAGACGCCCAACGCGTTAAATGCGCAGATTAAAATCACTGTCATGAATAAAACGTAAAACACATTCTACAGCACGCGTGTCGTCTGCCAAAACGTTGGCTAGGCCAACAGGCAGACCCACACGAGCACGCAATGCAGCTAAAACCTGACACTCTGTTAAAATGTGACGCACCGTTAAGGGCACGTCACACTGCCCACAGAGTGGTGCGGGGTCACCACTGAGCAAATACCTATGACTAAAAAAACAATGTCCAATCCGTAAACGAGCTAAAATTACCTCTTCCCGACGACAAGAACGAGAAGAGGTACCCCAGATCAACGGGAAAGGCTTAACCTCCCGCAACTTGTTCCCCCGGAGGGCCGTCCACTCATCGCGCCAGCGCGAGAGGATGCGGCGACGTAAAGTAACACACGAATCTGACGAGGGAACAACAGAAGTAAAAACTCTGGGTACTAAAATCGCCGATTTCGCAGCGGCGTCGGCAGACTCATTACCTGAGATGCCCACATGACCTGGAATCCACATGAAGGACACGCTGATGCCAGAGACACCAAGCGAGTGGAGCAGGTCATGTATGCGCTGTACGAGTGGGTGGTAATGGTACAGCGCATGAATAGTCTGAAGGGCACTCAGAGAGTCCGTACAATAAAACAGTGCCGTAAGTCGTGCCGCTAAATGTATAAAACAGATTGATAAATGCTAAAAAGTTCGGCGGTAAAAATTGAACATTGTCGAGGTAAACGAAAAGCAAAACTCTGTACACCAAAAACAAAGGCACATCCTACTCCAACATCAGTCTTAGATCCATCAGTATATATAAAATGACAGTCCCCGAACTGCGCCTGTAGTTCTAAAAAGGCGGATCTAAGAACAGAAGCAGGGGTCGCATTTTTCGGCATCGACGTTAGCCCAAGGTGGATGTGGGCCTCAGCGCGCGACCATGGAGGAAAACGCGTTTCCCCTCGGGTAAGGGCCGGCGCTGGCGCAACGTCCAAATGCCGAAGTAGCAGTCGAAATCGAACCCCTGGAGGGAGCAATGCAGAGGAGCTAACGAAATATTGGCGATCAAGCGAATCCTCGTAAAATACATCGAAGGACGGGTGGTTAGGCAAGCTTGAGAGCCGACAAGCATAGCTGCACAAAAGCATCTCACGCCGGAAGGACAGCGGAGGCTCTGCAGCTTCTGCGTACAGACTGGGTACAGGGCTAGTTGGAAAGGCCCCTGTAGCGACTCTTATGCCACGATGGTGAATGGCATTCAATCGACGTAACACAGATGGACGTGCCGACGAATAAACAATACACCCGTAATCAAGCTTGGATCGGACCAAAGAGCGATAAAGGCGAAGAAGAACGGTCCGATCAGCTCCCCAGGATGTGCCACTTAAAACACGTAAAATATTAAGAGAACGGTCACACTTTGCTTTTAAAAAGGAAACGTGCGAGGTCCAACACAACTTCCTATCAAAAATCAACCCCAAAAATTTCGCCTCGTCTGCAAACGGATGTATCCCTGGCCCAAGATGGAGAGAGGGCGGAGGGAAATACTTCCGGCGCCAGAAGTTGATGCAGACGGATTTCTCAGCGGAGAAATTAAAGCCATTGGCGTTACTCCAGGCGTAGAGACGGTCGATACAGCTCTGGAGACGGCGTTCGAGTAGACAGGTCCGCCGTGAACTGCAATAAATAGCGAAATCGTCAACAAAAAGGGACGATGAAATGCCAGGTGGAATACAATCAACAATGGGGTTGATAGCAATCGCAAAAAGTGTGACACTGAGTACAGAGCCCTGCGGTACTCCGTTCTCTTGAATAAAACGACGAGATAAAACCGAGCCAACACGTACACGAAAGACGCGGTCCGTCATAAACTCCCGAAGAAATATGGGAAGACGACCGCGGATATTCCAATCGTGAAGTGTACGTAAAATGCCGCCCCTCCAACAAGTGTCATAAGCTTTCTCCAGGTCAAAAAATACAGCCACGGTTTGACACTTTCTCAGAAATCCATTCATAATATGCGTCGACAAGGACACCAGATGGTCGACGGTAGAGCGATAGCGACGAAACCCGCACTGAGCGTTCGCTAGAAGTTTCTGAGACTCAAGCCACCATGTCAACCGCCCGTTGATCATGCGCTCCATCACCTTGCAAATGCAACTGGTGAGGGAGATAGGGCGGTAGCTGGAAGGTAGTTGGCGATCCTTCCCAGGCTTAAGTATAGGGACAATGGTGGCTTCGCGCCAAACGGAAGGAAAAATGCCGTCTTGCCAAATACGGTTATAGACCTGTAAGAGAAATAGTTTACTGTCGGCTGAAAGGTTCTTTAACATCAGGACATGAATGCCGTCCGGCCCAGGAGCGGAGTGCCGAGAGCAATGAAGAGCGTGCTCCAGCTCCCTCATTGTGAATAGTTCGTTATAGCATTCATCATTAGCAGACCGAAAAGTATATGATGCGGAATCCAGCCGGTCTTTAATAGAGCGAAAGCCGGCGGAATAATGGTCTGAACTGGAAACCGCCTCAAAGGCAGCACCCAGAGTGTTAGCGATGGCAGCCGGATCCACTCTGGTGGCATTAGAAACCTGAAGGCCAGAAACAGTACAATGTGACACTTTACCTGAGAAGCGACGAAGTTTATCCCAAACAACGGATGAAGGCGTAAAACGATTAAAAGACTCGACAAAACGAGCCCAAGATGCCTTCTTGCTATCCTGAATAATGCGACGAGCCCTGGCGCGCGATTGTTTAAAAGTCACCAAATTATCAAGTGTAGGGTGTCGCCGAAACACCCTAAGTGCAGTCCTACGGGCACGAACGGCGTCCCGACAATCCTCGTTCCACCACGGAACAGGTGGCCGCCGAGGTTGGGAGGATGAACGAGGTATTGCGCGTTCGGCGGCAGAGAAAATAATAGACGTAAGGTGCTGCACTAGTTGGTTAATGTCGGAGAAGGGCTGGTCGTCAAAATGCACGAGGCTGGAATACAAGCTCCAGTCGGCTTTTGCGAATATCCAGGTAGGTACTCTGGAATACTGTACGTGGTGCGACAGAAGAGAAACGATGCAGGGGTAATGGTCGCTGGAGTAGGTGTCAGCGACGACGTTCCACTGAAGACGACGTGCAAGCTGGAGTGAGCAAATGGCAAGGTCCAGGTGAGAGAATGTACCAGAAGAATCTGAAATAAAAGTAGGTGCACCTGTATTGAGGATGGAAAGATTGAACTGATAAAAAATGTCGGAAAAAAGAGTTCCTCTCGCACAAGCCCTTGGCGAACCCCACAGTGGGTGATGGGCATTAAAATCTCCCAACAGAAGAAATGGTGTTGGGAGAGCGGACAGGAGAGCTCGAATGTCCGCGGGAGCGAGAGGAGACGATGGAGGGGAATACACAGAGCAAACAGAAAACAAAAAGCCGGGTAAGTGAAGGCGAACGGCAACAGCTTGCAAGTCGGATGTAATTGTGACGGGTTTAAAATGAACGTCGTTACGCACTAACAACATGACACCTCCATGAGCAGGAGTACCCTCCTCCGGTTCAAGGTCGTAGCGAACCGGAGTATATCCTCGGAGCTCAAAAGGATCGTGAGGGCGAAGCTTAGTCTCCTGCAAACACACGACCACAGGCGAATGGGAACGCAATAAAAGTTGCAGTTCCGCCCTATGCGATCGTACACCACGTACATTCCAGGTCAGGATAGCCATTAAGAAAAAAGGGATAAACTGTCTACTTAGAAGGGCGGCTTAAAATTACCTTTTGTTTAACCTTGGGGCTCGGGCTTTTGGTATGGAGTTGGTCAGACTCCATAGCTTCCTCGGAGGGAGGGTCCACGCGCTCAGTGCCAGAAACCGATTCAAGCGCCGTGAATCGGTTCTGGGTGGCGATGGGTGAGGGGTGCCGCTGAGCGCGGCTTGTCCCAGGACCTTCCTGGGACAGCGACCTCCGAGGAGGAGAAGGTGAACTATTGTTACCGCGCGCACGCGGAGGGTGTTTCAAAAAATCTTCCCTACGAAGTTTCTGCTTGGGCTTCTTTTCAGCGGCTTGCGACTTCATTGATTTTGGACCAGGTTTATAGGGCTTGGTAACAGTAGCTTTAATGGACGGCCGGATGGTAGTGGCGGTTAATCCTGTCATGGTCCAAGTCTGAGTTTCGGCATCTACTCGTGGTACTGGCGAGGCAACAACAGAACTAAAGGTGCCAGATCGCAGGAGTGAAGGTTGGCGCGCATGGTAACGCCTCCGGGCTTCAGCGAAGGAGAGTTTTTCCTTTACCCGGATCTCCTGGATCGCCTTCTCGTCCAAGTACCGCGGACAGTCGGCAAACGAAGCAGAATGAGACCCTTTACAATTAACGCAGACGGGGGCTGTTGAACAGGTACCTTCGTGTGATGGCTGGCTACATGTTGCACAGATGTTAACGGCACTCTTACAGGAGACTTGCGTATGCCCAAAACGTTGGCATTTAAAACAACGCAGAGGTCTAGGAATATAAGGCCTCACAGAAATCCGTTCGTACCCTGCGGAAATGCTCGTGGGCAGATCGACGCCATCAAATGTAATAAACAGGGTAGGAGTGGGTACCAATACGCCGTCGCGTTTGGCCTGCACTCGATGGACCGCTGTCACCTTCTGGTCTGCAAGATATTCTACCAGGTTCTCGTCCGATATACCATCGAGGCTATGGGTGGTAATGACGCCTCGACAGGAATTCAATGTGCGGTGCTTCTCCACACGGATAGGATAGCCGTGGAGAAGCGTAGCGCGCAACAAGGTCTTACTTTGCTGATCGGATTTCGTTTGGGCTAATAAGGAACCATTCCGTAGACGAGTGCAGGACTGAACCGCACCAGCAATAACATCAATGCCCTTTTGAATGATGAAAGGGTTCACCTCAAAACTTTGTCCTTCTTCGGTTCGTGAAATGACCAAGTAACAACCAGTTGTCGGTGGTGTCACTTCTGTTACATAAACTTTTCGGCGCTTGTTAGTATTAATGGAGGAAGGGTGCTCCATAGCGAAATAAATCCTCCACCATTGCAACCGTCTCCGACCTCGGGCTCTGACTTCTCGGGCGTTACCCCGGCTTGGGTGAGTGGCCTATCTATACCAGACTCACCCCAGGGTCACACCTCCCAGAACATAGACAGAGGGACCCAATCGCCGTCAGAAGTCAGCAGCTCATGCAATGGCCCCCCCCCCGCGGGACTGCAGTTGAACAGCGGATACGAACACAAACCCTACATGACGACCCCGGGTGGTGGGGATGACGCCATTACCCACTCACCCAGCTGCGCACCTGGTGCGCGGGTATCCGTCAGGCTGTGTCCACGGAGGATTAAAAGAAAGATAAAAGAAACTAAAACTGTGTGGGCGTTTCGGATGCAAGGTAGGCCGGCGAGGAAGAAAAAGAGATGCGTAAATGAATGGACGTGGTGCGAAATGTGCAGAAGTAAAAGCGAAGAAAGAAACGATGGCGAGGGGCGACATGATATGAAATGCACAGAACGCACGAGAGCCTACCTTGATTCCCCCGGTCACGAGAACGAACCCACCTCGACCGGACGGGGGTGGGAGGATGATGATGGCGATGATTGGCTCGGGTACCCCGGGTGCGCCTAACCCGTACTCACAAAAGGTGAGCCCCTGGGGGGGATGACCTCAGAGGAAACCTTGTTCCACCAAATGATGTATGGACCCCATTTATTAACTGGAGGCACCCAGAGGGCAGAAAAATTAAATTAAATTGAGTTTTATTTATGGACGCTGTTTAACTACTATACTCCTTAGCATCCCATTCTATATTGAGTATGAAAGACCAAACATTTTGCTCAGAGACCTCTATCCGGCTTGAGGTTCTTTCACATGCCGTAAATCTATGACATGGTACCACCAGCATTACTTCCCTTCCTTAGGAAGTCATGCTATGGATTTTTACGCACATAAAAATCCATCACCCTTCGCCGGGTTTGGAGTCCATTACCCTCAATGAGGGTGTGATGAAGGGGTGATAATGATAAATAATAACTTATAAATGTAAAAATGTATATTTCACTGCATTGTTAGAGGTTCAAATTAGATACACAACCAGATTTTTGGGCATGAGCTTTCAGTGATTACTGAACCTCAAGTATAAGACCATTAAACTCATATCATCACTGCAGTTTCATTAAATGTTTTTTTACTGCATTATGTTCATAACATTAATTTTTTTGCTATTCATATGATGTATCTTCAGGGATTTATTTGCATGCATTTATTTTGAAAACTACCAAATTCATGTTCTGTTATCTCATAAAGCTGTGTTTCTATAAACCACTTGCTTCTAAAGTAAACAAAATCGTTCAGATTAATTTATAGAAAACTGACGCTCTGTTTCAGCAAACTGTGTGGTGTGTACGAGTTGGGCTTATGAATGGTAACCTTCGGTTCAAAATGCCAAAAATACGATTTGGCAACATAGTAAATAATGTGGACCTTACTGTGAACATGTTTACCTGCCAAAAAACTGGATTTCAGGCAGAAATTGCAGATTATAATGCTGAGACCCATGTCGAACCAGGAAGTAAGCTGAAGAAGAAACTTAGAAAATATGTCTAAGAATGTGTTTGCTTCTAAATTAAACGTAACACACATCAGCGAAAGACATCAGCGTAGACAGTGACTTTAAGTGTATGTGAAACCAAAGAGGCAAGTTTCAAGTGATATTCCTCAGCAACAAAGGTGTACATATCACCATCCTTTTATTTGTTGTGCATATCATTATGTGTATGTTGTTAACTGTTTCTGCAATCTTCTAATTATAAGGCTTTTATTTATTGACAAATGTAATATTAAATAAATCAGTTAATTTGAAATGTGTTGTCATTCCCTACATGTAAAATAAACTGAAAGTTGAAGGTGCAAAGAGAAAGTATGTAATTTAAAGTAAACTTTGCCATTGTATTTCTCAACGATTCATGTTTGCAAACATGCAGTTATGTTAAATGTTGACTAGTAAACAACTCTACATAGTTCAGTTATTGTTAAGAGATAAAACAGCTTTTTGTAAAGTTTTTAAGCACCGCTGTAAAACTTACCTAATAAAATAATGCCTGTAGGTCACTCACTCCCCGAAGTTCCATTTTTGGTCACCTGCTGTACTTCTGCTTTGTGACATTACTTGCATATCACACTATTGTGGAAGGAGTTTGGTAGCTAGCAATTGCCCTAAAATTTGCCAAAATATGAATACATTCAAACTTCAAATACGAATATGTGCAATAAAATACTCAGTTAAAATCAATTTTACATAATTTATATGTGCTACCAGTTACAGTTTAAATTCTGAACTGCATTGCACTTAAAACACAATGTGTAAATATACTGAAATTAGAAGTAATGGTTGCTATTTCAATGGACATTTGTCTTCTTCAAGCAGCAGTTTGTTCAGCTATACATGATTCAGACATAACATAATATTATGAATTGGCTCAGAAAAACCTGGCACAAATTCAACAGGGCTTTGCCCTACATATTGTAAAAGCATATAGAACCATATCCACGGATGCTGCGTTAGTGGTTATTGGCATTGAACCCTTGCATTTAACTGGTTTAGCTCAAGCTGAGCTTCCACTGCTAAAGAAAAATTATATTTACAATGGCTTAATATCACAGCATAGAACGGATAATCCTGCAAACTTCTGACCATCCGGTGACCCAACTTTGTATTTTGAGTTTGTAAATTACACCAATTGCGTAAAACATCACAACATTCAGATTTTCACAGATGGATTAAAAATTTGTGGGGAAGGAATTATGGACAAAGTTGGATGTGCTTTGTGGTATTCTCTGAAGACCAAGAATTACACTCGTAGATGACCAGATTATCGCCGAAGTGTTCCATTGCTCAAATGGGGCTATTCAAAATTAAGGAAGCACTGATATGGGCAGAATCTCAAGATTTTAGTAGCTGCATCATCTACAGTGATTCTCAAATCTATAAACAATAAATTTATCTAAATGCTTTGGCTGTAAATATTCAAAACAGCTTGGTATCACAAAAAATCACATTTGTTTGTTGGGTGAGAGGGCATACTGGACTGATAGGAAATGAAAGAGCTGACCAACTAGCAAAATGTGCTGCTGCTGCTTCCAGTTTGAGCTTCAGTTATACTTTATGTCCTTATTCATTTGCAAAGAGGAATATTAATAAATTAATAATAGCCAAATGGAATAATAGTCAGTGGATCAGCAGCAAAAAATAAGAATTTACAAAAAGGATAGTTTTTCCCACTCAATATTCCCTTAAACATTTGAAAATTTATGCCAAATTTTATATCTACACAATTTACATCAGGACACAGAAATTTTGGATTTTATTTTGAAAGTTTTAAATTACAGAAACAGAATGGAAATTTATGTATCTTCATGAGGAACAAACAGTTGAACACTTTTTTTTTTCTTTTCTTTCTTATTTTTGAAACAAGATACCTCTTGACTGGACATTTAAACTCCTGTGGCATTAATTTACAGAAACAATTATTTACTGTTTTTAACAAAGATTGTTGCTACATTAATTTTACAATTTTATTTGTTGGGTACATATTTCAACATTTATAGTTAATTTATTAAACAACAACTTATTTCAATTTTATGTATATTGGAAACCCTAAATTACACGAATTGCACACGTATAGAATGTGTTTAATTTCAAAAATTCTATTTCTAGTTTTAAGTTGCTGTTTAGTTAGTAGAAATAATGAAGTGTGATATCATCTATTATTGACTTTTGAGTTTGTGTAAACTGTAACATTAAACCTGTGTATAATTTAGCTATAACCATAATATACCTACTTTATGTGAAATAGGGTTGGGGAAATTGTAAGTTAAATAAATAAATATGAGGGTCCCTCCAAAAGATTTTGGCAGCAGCCACAAATATTTTTCAATTGAGTTGTAACTTTTACAACTTTTGAAAGTATTCTCGATTATGAAGAATACACTTTTGCATCCGTTCAAACCACTTTGAAAATGCATCTGATCAAGGTTCTTTTGGAAGGTCATTCATAGCCACCATGTACACACCAATGGCCTCTTCATGTGAGGAGAAATGGCTACCACAGAACTTTTCTTTTGTTTTAGTAAAAAGGAAAAAGTCACATAGAACTAAATCTGGAGAAAAAGGGGAGTTCAGAAGGACTCTGATGCGTTGATCAGCCAAGAAATCAAGTATTCTGGTCAGTGTGTGCAGAAGCATTGTCATGGTCAAGCAGCAGGTGAGCAATCTTCGACCTTGGATGCTTTGTTTTCCATGCTGCTGTGGCTGATGGCAGAAAGTTACTCGCATACCACTCTGCAGTAACTGTTGTTTGTGTATCCAGGGTGATTGACAACTAGGTGACCGGTTTTTGAGAAGAAGGAAGTCACCATCTTATTTCCTGCACTTTTGCATCTTCACACTTTTGTTGATGGGCCATCATCTGGAAAGCACCATACCACTGATTGCCATTTTATTTCTGGATCGTAGTGGTATAACTAGGATTCATCTCCTTGTTTCTCCCATTGATGAATTGTTCCAGTATGAAATGGCACCATTCCACACAGGCTGCTTTCTGACCCTCTGTTAATGAATGCACCCAACAAGAACAATGCTTGGTGACTTGCAGATGTTCATAAAGGATGGATACACTGATGTTGATCCAATGTTAAGGGTACTCTGAAGGTCAACATAGGTGGTGTGATTAATTTCGCACCAAATTTACTTGTGGGTAACGGACCCTGTGCGTCAATTGTTACTAAAGTTCTCGGTTCTTCCCTAATTATACTTTGTATTTCCATGTCAAATTTAAAACTTATTGGCTTAGGCAGTTGACACAATTTTCATAATAAAATGAATTTTCGCACTTTCTGCTGCAGCTTAACATAGAATGCTCAGCAATATTCAATGCTGTGCGCTCTGATCCTGCATGCACTAGGGAATGCTAGAATGTAGCAATTAGTCAATCTTGGTGATTTTGGGATGATGTATGTCTTCCACTTCTGTGCCCCTTCCCCATTTAATTTATAAATTATTCCTTGGTATGGTGCCTTTTGTGTTTACATTTATTTCTGGCAGGATCTCTAAAAGTGCACAGGTTTCCTCACTATTCTGCTGCCATGTTTTAATATTGCGCAGCACTTTAGTTAAACTGTGTCTGCCTTCTAATTCTAAATTCATTACTTTAACTTCGTGGGATGCTCTTCTGTTATTTTCTGGCAGTGAATTGCACTTCATGAGGCGTGACAGTACGTCGCTGAAAACGTTAATGGCCCAAGGTATGCATATTAATCTACGTCGCATGCTAATATCTCGTGAATGTTGCGCGAGATTTTACTACTAGTGAGTTTACATTGCTTAATGAACTCCATGCCTATGTAGTCAGAGTGAATGATGATTCTGCGGTTGTACACAAATTGTTTAAATTTCCGGATCACGAAATATATCGCTCCGATCTCCAACTCCCTTATACACGAATTACTCTCCGCCGTTGACAGTCCCCTAGATGCGGTAGCTATGACGTGCAGATTATTTTCCATGTCTACCTGATGCAGTATACCTCCGCAACCTCCTGTACTTGCCTCACAATAAATGTTGAAATGCAAATAATCCACTGGGTGTTCTAACAGCACGGCTTGCTCCAGCATTTCTTTTATTTTGTGAAACGCCGCCCTTTCTTCTCCTTCCATATCCATTTTGTATCTTTGCAAAATTTATCAAGAACTTACTCTATTGTAATATTCCAACAAATTTCTCAAATTGCTTCAAATTTTTCGGCTCTGGTATTTGCCTAATACTCTCGATTCCTCCAGGTTTGGCCTAATGCCCTCTTTCGATAATATATATCCCAAAATTGTGTTTCTTTTATGAAAAAATTACATTTCTCTATACTTAATGCCATTTCAAAATGCTTTAGCGTGGCTAAAATTTAATCTATATGTTGCATATGTGTTTCTATGCTAGTATCACAAATTAAAGTCATCCACATATGGTATTACAAAATCTTCTGTGGTTACTGCAAACATGGCATGAACTGCCCTTGATTAAGCACTGCTTCTTATACAAAGACTGAAGGGAACCCTTTAAAAGGAATAAATTCTGCCTTTGTGTAAAATCCAGTTTGTGGCCTTAATTTTTTAATTAAATGTCTTTACCAGAATGCTTGCATTAAATCAATCCATGAGAAGTATTTCCATTTGTTGACTGGCTAAAAGTTGCTCAATTCCCTCTGTGCGGAAATGATCAGGAAGCGTGAATGGGCAAAGCCTACGTCCATCTAATGTCATTCGTAATTTACCACTTGCTTTCCTCAGCCAAAAATATGATTTACATATACCGAATTTCACAGTTCAATTATATCATTTTGCAGCATTTCCTCTATAGCTTCCTCCGCTTGCTTCCTAATTGCAAAAGGTAGGTTTCTACACTTGTGTGTATTGGCGCTATGGGCTTTACTTCACACGAATGTGTATACGTGGTACAGTTGTCAGGTTTAGGTCAAAAGACTTCTTTATTTTTCCACAAAACCTGTGATTTTTCTCTTTCTGTTTGGCGGATAATTCGTTTTCTTTTTTGCCCTACTTTTCTGCGAATTTGCATGGCTATGTCTTGCTCCCAAGCACTGTCACTTTGGTATACCGCAAACCGGTCTTGGTCTACCTGCCTATCGCTACTGGTGTTAATTGTGAATAACCTGGCATGTTCTGAAATACCGCGAAGTTCCTGAGTGTTAATTTAAATTGGTCATTATCCAAGTTCTGGCTTCGGGTTTCAAAGTTATTTTGTAATTATTGCCCCTCTTCGGCATGTATGATAACTATGTTCGGTCCTTCGTGCAAAGTGAGTGATTATACAAAGAATGTTTCCTCGGCTATCTTTCGTTCTCTTTCTGTGGGGGTGTTTTCTTCAGTTGCTTGTCCCCTCGTGAATGGTACCATAATCTTTCCCCTCTCCAAAATTAAACATTTATTTTAAAAGTTAATTACAGCTTTCCATTTACTGAAGTAATCCGAGCCAACAAATTGGCAAATTGGGAGTATCAAAAAAATTACTTAGAATGTGGCATTTCCCATAGCTATTGAAAACACTGCTTCTTGCTTTAACCTGTTCTTCACTCTTGGAAATGACTACTGTACACAACGCATTTTAATTGGTAATGCCTTATTTTCTTTTGTTGCAATTTATGAAAATATTATTCGGAGCATACTGAACGATTTGCGCCCGTATCTATGAGCACCTCTGTCGTCACATCCATAATGTCTAATGTTGTCTTACTTGATTTATTTATATCCAAGCATGCAGGCATTTTATTTACATTGTTGTTAGCTATATCTGTATATTTAGTAATTGTTGCAATAGGCCCTAAATTAGAGGACTGGATAAGGCACTACTGGTTTCGATGTTTGTCTGGACCCTGTAAACATCTAGGCCTGGTTTCCCAAATTCTGTACATTTGGCTGAATTTGACTCTCCCTATTTATTTCTGGGTTCGATCCCCATCTCCCTCCATTGTTGGTGTTTCCTGAGCTATTGGAATTTCTTCTATATCAGTAATTGTTATGGTTTCCTTGGTGTTGATTTTGGATTCCCTGGTAATGATTTTTATTTCCCTGGAAGTTTCTTCAGTCTTAGAGTTAGCACTGTAATTATTACGCCCAATGAAATGTATTAGATTTATTGTGGCATCCCTCCTGTTTTGTCTATTTTGCCTATCACCATAGTTGGGTTGGTGTCTCCTATCGGACCTAGGTGCCTAAAAAAAAAAATTTAGTTTTATTTATGGACGCTCTTTAACTACTATGGTTCTTAGCGTCCCATTCCATATTGGGCGTGAAAGACTGGTAATTTTGCTCAGATGTCTCTTTATCAGGCTTGAGGTTCTTTTACGTACCGTAAATCTATGACATGGGACCATCGGCTTTACTTCCCTTCCGAAGGAAGCCATGCTAAGGATTTTTATGGCTGAAAAAATCCATCGCCCTCCGCCGGGTTTGAACCTGTGACCTTGGGAACTAGAGGCTAGCATGGTACTACTAGTGCTTCCTTAATTTCCAATAGCCCCATTTGAATAATGGAACACTCCGGCGATAATCTGTTCATCTACGAGTGTAATTCTTGGTCTTCAGAGAATACCACAAAAGCACATCCAACTTTGTCCATAATTCCTTCCCCACAAATTTTTAATCCATCTGTGAAAATCTGAATGTTGTGATGTTTTATGCAATTGGTGTAATTTACAAACTCAAAATACAAAACTGGGTCACCAGATGTTAAGAAGTTTGCAGGATTATCCGTTCTATGCTGTGATATTAAACCATTATAAATATAATTTTTCTTTAGCAATGGAAGCTCAGCTTGAGCTAAACCAGTTAAATGCAAGGGTTCAATGCCAATAATCACTAACGCAGCATCCGTGGATATGGTTCTATATGCTTTTACAATATGTAGAGCAAAGCCCTGTTGAATTTGTGCCAGGTTTTTCTGAGCCAATTCATAATATTATGTTATGTCTGAATCATGTATAGCTGAACAAACTGCTGCTTGAAGAAGACAAATGTCCACTGTAATAGCAACCATTGCTTCTAATTTCAGTATATTTATACATTGTGTTTTAAATGCAATGCAGTTCAGAATTTAAACTGTAACTGGTAGCACACATAAATTATGTAAAATTGATTTTAACTGTGTATTTTATTGCACATATTCGTATTTGAAGTTTGAATGTATTCATATTTTGGTAAATTTTAGGGCAATTGCTAGCTACCAAACACCTTCCACAATAGTGTGATATGCAAGTAATGTCACAAAGCAGAAGTACAGTAGGTGACCAAAAATGGAACTTCAGGGAGTGAGTGACCTACAGGCATTATTTTATTAGGTAAGTTTTACAGCGGTGCTTAAAAACTTTACAAAAAGCTGTTTTATCTCTTAACAATAACTGAACTATGTAGAGTTGTTTACTAGTCAACATTTAACATAACTGCATGTTTGCAAACATGAATTGTTGAGAAATACAATGGCAAAGTTTACTTTAAAATACGTTGCCAAGCTGGACAACCCTATTTCAGTACCCCAATGTAGGCCTATTGAGAGGTTTTGGGCAATGGAGAAGCAGCAGATGCAGATGATTGCAAAGAAGCTACTCAATCAGAATATTATACAGTTCACGCGAAACTGGTCGCAAATTTCGAAGCAGGTGGCGGAAAAACGTGGAAAAGGCCTGTTTCAGAACTTCAAGAAAAAATTGCGATATGCGGCACAAGAAGGCTCATGCTGTTTGTTTGTAGAGATTCCAGTTCATTTAATTAATATGTATTTCATGAAATAAATTAAGTTTGATTCTGAAATTGTTTTGTCTATTTTCTTTCTTTTTACCCTAGGACAATAAACCCTGTTCAACCCTTAAGGGAATTGGAGCAGTATTTTAGGTTGAAGTCCACTCTAGAGGAAATCAAATTTATTGCTGTTAGAAAAAGCTTAAAGTGTTGCGCGTTGAACTGGCTGCAATTAACCCTGGGAGACTCCCTTTCTTATGCAGAATTTAGACAAGCATTTCTTCTGAGATATTGGGGACCCACAGAAGTTAAAGTGAGATTGTAACTCAACAATGGGCGTTATTACAATCCAAAACTCCACCATAGTTTAATTGACTGTCTTCAGGTTAAGCAGAAAACTGAACAAACTGACCCACAGATAGAGGACAGGGAAGTAATTGCATTTTTCTGATAAATCACTTCAAACCACAGATTTGAAATGACCTTACTGTTACACAGCCACCAGCAAGCGCGAAAAGGCTTGGGTTGATAGCTTTCGACCAGAAACTAATTAACATGGCAGGGACGGCCGCGAGAAAATACATTGTCTCAGAATGGCGGATAACAGCAATATTTTATGGAGACAAGGGCACAAAGTGCCAGATTTAACAATGAAAGAAACTAAAATTCACCCAGAGAGATGTACAGATAGCACGCGCCAATCAGGTTTTGCAAGTCTGAGGACAAAAAGCAGCATGTGGACTTGAGGTTTGATATTTCAAGATAGATTCAGCCAGATGATAGGTTTTAAAGAAGGAAAGCTTTACATCATTATAAGGAAGCAAAGCTCTTTCCAAACATGATATTTTCCAAACCTCAGGTAGTATACAGTATTGTGAGGATAAATTTTTCATACAGTCACTAAAGTGAAACTTTCATGATGAGCAGGTGAATAATTAAAGATGTAACAGATATCACACAAAAAAATACGAAGATCCCAATTCACTGATTCAAGACCTGTTTTTGTTTCACCATTAACTATATACGTATAAACCACAAACATGATTTTCACAAGAGTCTTGCTATCTGACCCATTCTCTTTTATCATCTTTTCATCAATCCAATTTCTTCAGAATACTCAGATTGACATAGGTCCATCTGTTGAAACACTCAATATGTTCTTTTGTAGTAACAACTGGATGCCAATAGTAAAACTGTCAACAAGTTTTCCAGCTATAGCATGTTCCAAGAAAATACTGTTAAAATAACTAGTGCAAATCTTGCTTGTACTAGTACCAAGAAGATGTTATAAGTCTAATTGTACCCTCTGGATAACTTTGTCCAGACTTGTCAAAATACTTAACATATTCATCACAAACACTTAAATAATCTTTTAAATTATTATGATTGATAATAAACAGGCATTTTGTTTGACCCATTTTAAATTTTGAGGCAATTGCACTACCTGGAAAACTTAATCAAAATGTTCCTCTTTATCTACACAAAAATGCAATGACATCTTGTTGTTTACTATCTTCAATGCCTAGACCTCTGCTCTTAAATCAATATCTTTTAAGCAGAAAGATTAAATAAACCATGCTGACGTCACTTCTAAAGACCCAAGTTGACTTTAATCAACTTTACTACCACTATCTGAAACTTTTATTGCTTTACTCTCTTCACTTTTATTTTGGCACAATAAGATAGACCCTTGAATCAGCATTACTGAAAACACTTTTTAATGATAGTTGGAAGACAGCTGCATTTCCAATAACACAATAAGGAGCTGGGGAAAAATAATATTTCTAAGAGATGAAATAAAATTTCTAACAAAACACTAATGGAGGTGTATTTATACATTTCTGAGAAGTTGAGAACTACTTCAGGTAGGCCTATGGCCTATCACAAGTTTGTTACCATCTTTCTGACCAAGATGGACAGACATTTACACATATATTAATGTGTAAACATTGTAATGTACAAAATGAATGGAAAATGGTGCAATTCATGTGAAGGAAGACTGCACTCAAAATACATTATGGCGTCTTATCTCACATAATACGAATATCTAAACAGGTGGCCAAAGAAAAGAAATATTTAGCAACTCTGGGCTGCAAATCTGGAAAAACATCCTGACTTACAACTTTCTACATTACAGAAAGTTTAAATTTTATAAATCCTATTATATGAGTAGGGTGATGCCTGGTATAAGGAATTAGTTTCTGTTAAAGTGGCAAGACAATTCAGCACCAGAAAAGATTGATACTTGAAAAGCTTAAAAAAACTTACCAAAACTTTAAAGGTTGTACCAGATGTTACAATAGGATTTTCAAAATTTTCCAAACTAAAGGCAAAAGGATGTGTACTTCCCGAAACCAGTGGCACCCATTCAGTGTGCATTTGTGCTCATCACGAAAATGTTAACTTAAAAGGACTGATGGTATTAATATTTCTCATCTCACTGCAAATTCAAATCTATCCTAATTATAAGGACTACTTCTCACAAATAATCAGCAAATCCCCCACCATCTGTTATTTAAAAAAATATATAATGCTCGTCCAGCAACTGAAAATTTAAAAAATCATTTTCAACTTTTTCAATCAAAACATTATACCAACAAGTCAAAGAAGTGCAAAGCACTTTACAATTGCATTCTCTTGTTCTGGTATCTCCATCTCAGGCAATCATAAAAAACTAATCATTTCAAACCGAAAGGAGAGTAGTGGATATTTAAAACTATTTGATTGATCTGCTATTTACTTCAAAATGGTATGTAGTGAGGGCTTTTGTTTAAATGTACTAGAATTCATAGAATGTTGACTTTGTATCCTGTAATGAATGTGATGGACTAAAAGTGATCAATCACATCAGCTATACCCAAGGTTGACCTTGAATGCAATGCCAGCACTGCAATTGTACGTGACGCCAGCATTGCTGCTACTGCTATACGACTGCACGACTTGGTATTTAATTTCTAGTTATTTGGAATTCCAATCTAATTTTTTATAGGACAATATGAACATCTTCAAGCTACTTTTTAAAACGCTTTTCAGAATTTTAAAGCAGAATGTTAGCATTAATAATGATGTTTGTAACCTTAATGGCTTTATGAAAATAACAAATATTAAACAAATTATTTTTTGTTTCAGATGTAAATGAAGTATGTATTTCAACATTCAAAATTAGCCAAAGATAATATTTTTATAAAAATGATGAAAACACACTAACAAAAAAACATGTGCATTATGTTTTGCTTTACAGAATATGTTAATTTAATATCAATGAAATCAGAGACACGTAGGTCAAATGTATGTAAAATTTGTTTGATTTGCCATGGAATATATCTCTCTCGCTCTCTCTCTCTTTCCCAGGTTATTCAAAGTAATCAGGATATATGTTTACAAAAACAATGATTCAACTGTAAACTACTTTAATGAACCTTTTCTCAATACAAAATTTGTATATACTTTGGTAATACAGTCTTACATCATGCATATACAACAGTATACCATTTGCTGCACATCGTAATAAAATCTTGTTTTAACAATGATCCTGAATATATGCATATTATAATACTTAAAGTTTAAAAGCTCTGTACAAATTTATTTGTACTTTTTTTATATTTCTTTAATAAAGTCATGGGGTAATACAATAGCACTGCACCCTTTGCATAGAGTAAAAGCAAAATCTGAGAGATTCTGAGTTTTACAAATAAAGAGCAATACTCGCATATTGTCATTTCTATGAAACCTTATGAACAATTTGTCATTTTGTGGCACAATATCAGATTGTTAACTTCCCAAAAAAATAAAATGGTATCTTTGGGATTAAATTTTCAGGCCATCCTGTAATGTACCAGCAGTGAATTTGTATTTTGTTCCTCCTAAAAATTATGATTGCGCACAAGAGGTTTCACAAAAACAGCAAAGTGTTAAATTTTGTAATGTGTATTTTATGTACCTAGTACCACAAAAGAGTAGATTTTCCTAATAGCCTGATTAATGCAAAAATAGTTTTGATAAACAAATGTCTATTTCTTTTGTACATACTAAAAACTTATGAATTAAATAAACCACACACTTCTGAGGATAGACTGCCAGAAAAGTCATCTTACCCAACTTTATGAAGAGTGCAGAGAAGATGGTAACCATTTTTTTTAAGAACACAGTAGGTGTGTTGTTAGTATTAAAACTAGGTAAATACTTGTATGAAATGCTGCCATAAAAAGCTGAGAAAAAAGTGTATTATATACACCAATGTACAATACTAAAGGTATTACATATTCTATGAGTTTCACATTTTCAGAACTTTAATCAAACCTATGTAATATCAACAGCTAATACAGAGGTGTGAAAAATATTATTAGCCTCAAAAGCAAAGTTTTGGGTATGTCTCCACAATATTGAAGCTTTTAGTGTGATAAATGCCTACACACTGTTCTACCATTCAGAATTAGATGACTGTCTACAGAAGAAAAAGTAAAATAAAACTACAGAGTTAACTTTTTATTTATTTATTTTTTTTAATATAGAGTCAACTGAAAAATTCAATGCCACAGCCAGGATTTGAACACGGTTCTGCCACTCTCCGTGCGGTTGCTCTAACCATTGAGCTACTGTGACAACATGTCGGTGGGACATTGAATTCCCCAACTAACTCAAGTTGTTTCCCAGACATACCTACTAAGGCATCTCCCTCGAGATGACAAACTTAGCGGCGATCTGCTTATTGCAAGTACTTCAGTGCTAGGTGCATATATTATTATTAAGGGTTTTAATTATTTTTGTTGTTGTTATTATATAAATTAATTATACTTTTAATAGACCTTAGCCTAGTCTAGGCAAGTTTTTAATACAGAGTCAACTTTTTATCTTGTACTTAAAAGAAATGTGGGCAAATTTAAGTTCCTAAAATTGATATTAGATGACCATTTTCAGTCATGAATGTGTTAACTTGTACTCAAGTGTATTCAACTGTGAAAATTCAAGACCATATCTGGAAATTAAATGCTAGACGTTTGCTCTATAATACGTACATTTTGTTCTGTGTAGACTATTGAGGTCATGGATTGGAAAAATGATGCTTCACCAAGAAAAATTACTAATGAAATTGTGTTATTGGGAGAATGAAATATTCAAAATTAAAAATAGCTAATCAGCATTCACATACAGTGTAGACTGGATTTTAGACATTCGTAAATTATTTTCAAAACCAGAACATACAATCACTTTTAAAAAAGGAATTGAATCTAATAATTTTCACACCTCTGTATAGGTAGCAAAGCAGTACTTCCAAATCCACACTAGAATTACAATAATTCAAAGTAAAATTTAATTTTGCAATTACTGCAGCAAACATGAGAAGAAAAATAATTAACTCTTATTATCCTCCATCATAACTAAACAACCAGAAGCAAGCAAGCGTAACACTATCTAGCCAATTTCTTGTGATCACAAATGAGTGAGTAGGTTTTCTTTCTAGAACATTTGTAACAGTAAGCCAGTTTTACTTTCTCTAAAACCTTCTTGTAAGTAGGTAGTAGTAGTAGTAGTAGTAGTATTGCATTCCACTAAAAATTGGATATTGAAATTCCACTGGAGACATTTTTGAGGTCTCCTGAATAAAAAAAACATTTTCAGAAAAAGGTCCATAAGTGTGTGTGAACATTAACTCAAAAATGAAAAGTCAGATAAATACTAAAGTTGGTATTTAAATTCTGCATCTTCCAAGGATGCAACAAAAATTTTCAACAAAAGCCCCACCACACCCCAAACTACTCTTTGCTTGGAAAAAATGTAATTTTTTATTTTCTCAAAAGTGGTTGTAATCTCTTTGATTAAAATGTTTAAAATATTTATATCACTAATAAATTGTATATGTTGAATTTTCTGGAAATAGGCTGTGAAGTCCTCTTCATTCGGAATGAATTTTGAATCATTGGTAAACAATAAGAGATGTTACAACAAAATATGTAGAGCTCTTTAAAACAATGCACAATTCCCCCCTCCCTTTTTTACTTTCTCTACTACGTATAGTAAGTAGGGGAAGTATTGTATTCCACCCAAAATTTCGATACCGAGATTTCACCGGAAATACATGTTTTGAGACTCACTGAATCCAAAAAAAGCATTTTTGGAAACATGTCCGTGTGTGTGTCTGTCTGTGTGTCTGTCTGTGTGTCTGTGAACAGCATAACTCAAAAACGAAGAGTCGGATAAACACCAAACTTGGTATTTAGGTTCAGTATCTTCCAGAGATGCGACACGAAGGTTTTCAAGAAAGTCCCCCCACCCCAGACTACCCTTTACATGGAACATTTTTCGAAAATTTTAATTTTCTCAAAAACGGCTCTAACGATTTTGATTAAAATATCATATGTTTAAGATATTGTCATGATAATTAAAATGTGTATCTCGAATTTTCTGGGAATATCTCCAAAAGTATTCATTATGAACGACTTTTTCATAACTGGTAAACCATAAGAGATAGACAAAATTTTACTACACAAAAAATGTAGATCGCGTTAAAATACACAATTTATGTCATATACATTTCTTTTGTTGAGTGAACCGTTTGCGAGATATTGCTTGTTATTCCCTTAAATTTTCCAATACTTATACTTTTTCTCAAATTCGTTATTCATTTTTTTTATGTCCTGGACATGTAAAGAGAATGGAATGCGCCACATAGCAACCAGCGTTAAAATATTTGACTATCGCTTAAAACCTACCATATTCCCCTTGCATCTACAAGAAACTTATCAATAAGATTGACATCTCGATATCTCCATTAACATGAAGCATATGGAGAATAAGCGTTTGTAAAAATGGTTTGTACAGGAGTAGAGAAAGTCATGTGAGTGTAACACATCAGATTTTTTATGTCCTGTACATGCAAAAAGAATGGAATGCGCCACATAGCAACCAGCGTTAAAATATTTGACTATCGCTTAAAATCTAGCATATTCCCCTTGCATCTACATGAACATTACCAATAAGATTGACATCTCGATATCTCGATTAACATGAAGCATATGGAGAATAAGCGTTTGTAAAAATAGTTTCTACAAGAGTAGGGAAAGTCATGTGAGTGTAACACATCAGATTTTTTTTTTAAGTGATGCCATTTCCAAGAGAGGTATTAGTTGTTATTAGTTTGACTTTTTCTATATTTTTGTCATTTTTAAAGTGGTCACCATTCAGATGTTCTTCACAATGTCATGATAACAGCATGGAATTTCAATGCCCCCATAAGATTTGACTCTTGCTCCAGCCTCCTTTATTTCTTTGTATCTACAATAAAATGTCTTAACAAAATCATTTTTGCAAACACTTAGTCTACTAACATTAAGCAGATAAAAACACAAGCTTTCGTAAGAATGGTTTGTAGAAGAAAGATAAAAATAAATGATAGTGGCTAGAGAAAGTCATGTGAATGTACCATAAAATTTTTATAACCAATACTAATATTTATTTTAACTGTAGTGCTTTGCTGCAAGTGAATATGGCATTATTTATACAACAGAATGCATTGAAGTGTTATTCAGGAGTTACAGATAGTGGAGTGAAACAATTTAATTGAATCTTGAGTCGGTGGATACACTAAAACTTCACTTACTTGAAATCAATCGAACATGTTTTGAACTGAGCATGATGGGAATTCGGTTCCAAAGAGGTGGTATGGAAGTGGTGTCTTCTGGTGTGTCCATGATGAAGCTGCTTAGATTGTTGAGTGGCAAGTTTTCAAAGTTCACTACCATTTTCATGCATTTAATTGTGTATGTTTTCCCAAACGTTTAGTTCTGTTGGATTGGTGGTGCATTTCAGGAGTCTGACTTTGGGGTTGATGTGCTGGTTTGTGGTCCAAAAATGGTTTGCTGTGGCAGATTTGTCCATCTGTTTGTTGGATATATGTACATCTGAAGTGTTCTTTCCTTCTGATTTCAATTTCTTTTTGCTTTGCCAGAAGAATAGAACACTTCAGATGTATATCCAACAAACAGTTGGACAATCTGCCACAGCAAACCATTTTTGGACCACAAACCAGCACATCAACCCCAAAGTCAGACTCCTGAAATGCACCATCAATCCAACAGAACTAAAAGTTTGGGAAAACATACACATAATCAAGCGCTTCAAAACAGTAATGAAATTTTTAAATCCTGCCACTCAAATTTAAGCAGCTTCATCACACCATCTGGACACACCAGATGACATCCATACCACCTACTTCCATGGACCCGAATTCCTGGCATGCTCAGTTGGGTGGGAAAAAAAGCTGAAGATGAAAGCAAGCAGTGCTTTCAAAATACTTGCTTTCGAAACATGTTCAATTAATTTCAAGTAAGTGAAGTTTCAGTGTATCCACTGACTCAAGATTTAATTAAACAGAATACATGTTCATCACACTGAATAAGAAATATGCAAGAAAATTAAAAACCTTACTTAGATCAGGCAGCAGTTAAATCTTAGTTAGCTATATTCATTCACTTAGTGCAATGTATATTTAGTTATGATGGATAGAGAATAAATTCAAATAACAGAATAAATCTAATCTCAAACAGCAGCTTCAATACTTAATGAAGAGCATAACAAATTAAACAAATTGCTCATTATAGTTCATATGACCATTGCAGTTTGACTCCAAACAGTTTTATTTTCTTTTTTTTATTGAAGTCACTTAAACACAGCAATATAAAATTCTGTTGTATCTTCTCAATTTCTATGCATAATTAAAAATTCTGGTGCAGGAAAATACATGGCCTATTTTGTGTGTTGTTTACAACGTAACAGAACAGAAGTGCACCTTGATATTTCATTATTTAACACAAGATCAAATTATGTAGAAGTACTATTTACATGGAGCAACAATAATCAGCTTTAAAATAACAAGTCAACACAGACACTCATATAAGGTGGCACATCAAAGACTTATTGGTGTATAGAGTTGCAAAGCGTATAACATGTTAAGGTGTACACAATTGTTTTTCGAAGCATAAGGAGGTCATTTTGAGCACCTACTATAAAAGACAGGATCATTTCAGTAAATTCAGACCTCTGCATTGGCTTATTTCTTACTTCTTTTATTTTTGTTGTTTGTATCCGCTCGTGGCAGGCCAGTGTTTCCTGTGCCACCCTGTATAAATTACATGCATATGTTTTGCAGAACATCTCCCTCATTATCAGCTGTGGTGAAGTGGTGTTGGTATAGTTGGTTGGTTTCACCATTGGTGTAATGCTACCCTCTCTCTTCCTAATGATGAGTCTATCATTTGCTGCTGAGACCTCAAAGCTTGTAATTTCATCCTTATTCTTTACTATGAAAATCCCCAGTGTTTGTACAGGATAATTGTTGCCTATTTTCCAAAATGATCAGATTTTGCTCCAACAGTAGATACAAAAATTCTGCAGAAAAGACCAATGATTTTTGAAGAGCTGAAACTTTTAACTAGAGAAAATAAGACCAACTTGTATTTGAATTTGGAGAAGACTTAGGAAAGAGTTTTGATAAACTTTAAAATTTAATCATATGACAAATTGAATACAGTTAAGATGAGCAAACACAAAAGCTTAAAAAGGAAGCAGCAAGCTTAATAAAAATCTGGATTCATAAACAAATGACAAGCAGATGCTACTACAAAACAATGTGGTTATGGCAAATGCACAACTTATTGCAGATGGTGGGCAGTGCTGATCAGTCCAAAACCCAATAAGAAGAATGCCCCACCTTGCAGCATTATAAGTTGAGAAGCTATGAAGTTATGCTGTAAAACCTTTGAGATAAATATTTGTGCCCATAAAATCTACTGGTGCTCCCTGCCTGTCCTACTCTTTCTGCTTATTTTATTGTGTCACCATACAAAATAGACATTAGTTTGCATACATTACATTTGTGCAGATACCAAGCTTCTGTCACTCAAGAACAAACCCTGGTGACTATCTCCCACGAAACAATGTAACATGCAGAAGTATGTTAGATATTTGGACAAACAGCTATGTCTGCTAAATTCACATAATTATACAGTAAAACCTGTCTTCAGCGGAAGTGAATGAGGTTCTCAAACATTTTCGAGAATAGTCCTGTCTCGTCGCCGTTTGCTATGTTTTCAGTTTTGTATCCTTCAATTATTGAAAGTATGTTAGCAATCCAATCAGCGATGGTTTCAATATTAACGTCATTCGATTCACCATAAAGTCCGTTAAAAACTATCTGATGTCCTTTGCGGAAACTCTCCAACCATCCATTAGTGTCTTTGAATTCAGCCTTACCCAGTTTTTCAGCTACATTTTTAGCATATTCCTGTAACATAGGCCCCAATATGCGGTGATTTTTTTGCCCTAACACTAATGAACCACTCCCACACTATTTCATTAATGCCCTGCTTTTCAGTTTTCTTAAGTTCATTCTTTATTTTTCCATTAGCACAATTTTCCCACCACTTCAGAATTTCTGTTTTCTTCTTTAGAATCTCGTAAACTCAACTTTTGCCTACATTGAACACCTTCATTATCTTTATCACATTCACTAGTATAAATCACTTTCACTCTCATGTTAAGATCTAACACAACTCTTGTTTTCGAAGCCATGGTGACTACTGCTGAACTAAATCACCATCTATGTAAGTTTAGAGCTGCATTCTACGCTGTCTGACAAGTCATTAAGAAGGAAATGGAAAGGGAAGACACAACAATAAAAGACAATCAGCCGTGCTTTTTGCTAATGTAACTATGCAGTGAAGAATGAGTGTGACGGGTTTCTCAATATTTGGACCATCATTAGCGCTTCTCCTTCTCCTCCTCCTCCTCCTAGGCTGGTCAGATAGTAGCAAAATGGTCATGTTTCAAATTAAACATTACGTACTTAAAGCAGACTTTCACAGGGAGCTTGGAAATGTTCTAAACTCTGCATTCCAGAACTGGAAAGTTTCCTTCAAAAGGCATACTATGATTTCCATTGTCCGCGTAAGACAGTTTCCATTTAATAAAGGAAATTTAGCATGTTTTGCACCCCAAAATTCATAGGACCATGAAATATTTCTGTTTAAGACAGATTTCCGTTTAACAAGGGGTCCGTTGAAGACAGTTTTTACCGTATTATAAAATAAAAGCTTTAGGCATAGTTGGAAGAATATCTTAAGTCCCAGTGTGGGGATTGCATCAATATCTTACACAGATAGCCATTATGATACGTACAAGCAAAAATAATTCTCAACAAAACAAAATTCCCCTTTCTATTATTAAATGATCAGTTTCAAGAAAATAACACATATATATGAATCTATGCTTAATTCCAAAGCAAAACCATGCAACATTATAGATCACTGAATA
Source organism: Deroplatys truncata (assembly GCA_030765065.1). Taxonomy (NCBI): domain Eukaryota; kingdom Metazoa; phylum Arthropoda; class Insecta; order Mantodea; family Mantidae; genus Deroplatys; species Deroplatys truncata. The sequence continues at coordinate 163,410,831 of CM060983.1, forward strand.
GACAAAAGGTAATTCCACTCAAGCCTCATTTCCTGATCAACTTTATTAATGACTCTTAAAGGAGGACTGGACTAAATTTTTAAAGACTTCTAACAAAATATAAACAATTCCAAGCACATTCTGTTTCATTCTGGAAGCACTTTTATGTTTAATGCTCAACTCACAGTGATATCATCATGCCATCTGAATGTCACTTGCATTGCATTTAATTCCATTTGTTATGTTGTGATTGTAGAACAGTTTCTTTTTCCTAGTGTTCTGCGAGGTGTTAGGTCAAGAATGCCTGCGAGCAGTGTTTGGGTGTGCAAATAATTCTGGCATAAACAGAAATGTTGGTTATTACTCATTCCCTGATAGAGATAAGAACTGAAATGTATACAACTAATGGGCTGCTGCTCTGAAAAGGTGAGTCCACACTGTTCAACATATCAACAGTTAACATTCAACAATTAACAAAATGTCTCATTCAACATGTTATATGCCTTCAACATGTTGTAACTGTGAACGTTTAACATTCTATCCACACCAGTTGACTTGTTGGGACAACAAAATCTAACTAAAAGCAAAATGGACTCCAGTGATTAAGATTTGACTATTGCTATTTGTATCTGTGTTTTATATGTAATAAAAAAAGTGGAAGGTGATGAGGCTCTATCTTGTTAATCGGCACAGGAGTGAAAATATTTTGAATGAGTTTAAAATTCGGAGCAGGTTTGACTTCAATTTCTTGAGAACAAGTCAAAGTGACTTCAACTTTGTTTTAAGCAAAGTTTCTAACCTATAATTCACAAAAAGAACACACATTTGAGAGCAGCCATTCCAGCTGCCAGACTTGAGCCTTTTTTGCAATTTTCTAGCAAAGTGAGGTTTTTATTTTTTTTTTCTTATATTGCCTCTGGAACAATAATAAATTGCACGTAGTTTGGTATAATTGTCCATCCTTTTTATTACATATATTACAGTGTTCCATAATGATAGCCTCAAAAAAGATTTTATTAATGAAAGTGTCTTTTCTTTCGTCCATTCCATAACTTCACATGAAGCAAACCAAATCAAAGATATAAGCACAGAACGAGTCAACATGGAACTACAAACACAATAGCATGAAGGAATCACAATAGCTGCCATGTTTATAGTCTGGAAACTTCCGAAATTCACCCAATCACATACACAGAGAGCGAATTGACTTAACAAGTTTTCCATTAAAAGTGGAAAACATCCAACATGTTAAAAGTGTCAAGCACAACTGTTTCGGTTAACATGTTATGTCAATTCTGCAATCGAAATTTGGCCAACATGCAAACTGTTAACATGTTGCATTTGACAAGTTTTGTTAAATGTTAATCAGTGTGGACAGGGCTAAACACAAACACTTTGTGCCAATCAAAAATGCTAGTGTGTGTGGATTTCATTTCAAGGAAAGTGACTTTAATGTGTCGGATGTTATAAAATAAGAATAATGAAGTTCGAGAAATTCAAAATAATGTGAACCAAAGTTTGACTCATGAAGGTGAATCTTCAGCTGTAAATGTTAAGATTATTAACCGAATAAATCTTTGAGGCAAGCCAGTGAAGATGGAGGTGTAGGTATGTCCAGAAAATATTCTTTTGTGTAGGTGTAAATGCTCTACTTATGCTATTCAGTGTTTGTCACACATTTGGTGTGCCTGTTTGAAAGAAAATCTAACACACAAGGGGCATTTATTGCGAATTATAACTAATTGTGCGAACAGGCACACTTATGAGTGGTGCACTGGACGAAAAAGTGAAGTCTAAAAAGTAATATGTGCATAGCATCTTTGTAAATGTAACACATTTAACTGTTTCTTGGCATTCTCAAAAGCAATAAAACTAATTTTTTTTCTGAATATTTTCATAGACTTGTTAAAAAATTTGTTTTCCCTTCTGGCTGGTTAAAAAAAAAAAGAATGTAATCTTGCAATTGCCATGAATGATTCAAATTCATGTTTATGTGGGGATAAACAGTACGACTCCCCAGAGTTTTTTGCTAAATATGTCCCATATTCTATAACAAATGTGGCAACAAATAAAGCATTTAGAATTCATAATTGTACAGAGAGGAACTGTAAGTGGTGATATTGAGAACAAAAATATACTGACTTCTATGAATGAAAACCTGCCCATAAAATTGTTTCTGACAGACACGAGGGTATTAGAGCTTTGATGAAAAACAAATTTCCACATATACACCATGATGTACGAGATCTTGCTAAATTGCTTATAAAAATATTCAAGGCACTACAGAGACTACACATTCCAGTTGAAACTTAATGCTATGATCAGCTGCTCCAGCGGGAGATACTTGTTTCAAGAATGCTGCCTAGCCGCAAGACGTCACCACAGTGCACTGTTGGTGTGGACAATACTCTGCAGATTCTGAACAGTAAACCATACATTGTTATTACAGATTTCAACATTATGCACAACCCAAGATCTTGTAGAATATTAAAGAAAATAGTCATGTGAATTTTTAGTTCAGTCCTCCTTTAAGGTGTTGTTGCTTCAACAATTAACATGTGTGAATGATTATTTTGCCATTATATCAAAAAGATTCATATAGGATGTATTAAATTTACAAGACAAACCAAACAAATTTACTAATGAAGTTGAGAAAGATGAGTGGCTACTGTTTTGGGATTTAAAAATAATTTGATAACAGGAAAGATTACAGTTCAGAATTTAAAGCAATTATATTAAACATACATAGTTAAATCCAATTTAATTCACTGACTAATCCTCATACCCTTAACAGATACAAAACAATAACAAGCAACAAACATTTTATTGGAAAGAAGATTTCAACATTTAAGAAGCAAAAGAAGGTTAAAAATGTAGACCTCAGATGATGCAGAAACTTTCCAGTTGAATTACAGCAAGTTTACCTTCCATCCTACTGTTCTACATATCTAAAAAATGAAACTGGCACTGCAAAAGAAATTTAATGTTAGGAATCCACTTAATCATACAGTAACCAAATTATCAAAATTTATCAAATAAAGCATTGAGACTGTTCTAAAAACATGTTGAGAAAGCTAAGGAATTTAAAAAAAAACTGGAATGAAGGAATGTGTGAGGAGCATAACATTCAAACAATTCTGGTTCTGCAATTCTATATAAACCATGATAAACTATTATAATGTGTAATTACTGGAACCCTGTATTTGAGGAAATATTTTTGTGGCAAAGAATAAGGACAAAGTTATGAACTTTGAAGTACTGTAAGTGCATGACATTAAATTCACCAGTTAGAAGATGGAGGGCATCACTACACAAATGGTGGAACCAACCAGCTGCACCAACCCCAGGTGATCACCAGCTGATGGGGAAGATGTCTGTAAAACATATCCATGTAACTGATGTAAGTGGAGCACTGGTGTTTTTAACATTGACATATTATTTTAAAATTGAACAAGATTGTATATTTACTAGAGAGCACATTTGCCAAAGCTAAACGTGTCACTTATGTTCTATAATTTTCAGAATAATATTCTTTGCCTTTTGGCCTGAATTAATGTGTATTTACATTAATCTTAAAGTTGTGTAAAGTACAATTAAGAATTACAGACTACAAAATAATTCACAACTGTTTCACACATCTGACAGAAGCACATCCTTATCGACTGGCATTACATATATACAGTCCATGAATATAATGAGGTATGACTTCATAGGCAAATTGTGTACATCAGAATATGAACTGATACTGAAGTTTATTGACAAAATTTAACACTTTTAGAAACACTTAATTTTAACAATTTTCACTCGACTCACTGCAGAATTAAGTGCTTCTATATATGAATACTTCACTGTGCAGTCCCAAAAATAAAAAAATTCAAAATTTAGTATATTCCTGAGATCCAAGGGTAATTTGACAAATTTACTTCAGTTCACATTTTCACTAGATGGCTAAACACTGAATTTATCAATAATGACAGTAGCTGCTCAGAAATTATGTTGAAGAATGACTAAATATGCAGTATTGATGCATTCTTTATAGAAGAAAAAAGACACTATTACAAAGCTATTCCATCAAATTCTGTGGATGCCAAATAGTTGCAACAGCCAATGTTACATTTGTCATCAACTTTGAAACCATGGAGCTTAGAACTATTGGGGAAAAAATAGTCACGCCCACACAACACATGAACACTGCAATAATGTGTGTCCGCAGTAAACTCAAGATGTATTTGGGTATGATTAAGTTGGTAACAGAACTAGGGAAAAGCGTTGATCTTTTAGCAGGAAGTGTCCTTCCTCCCTTCTCCTGCTTGAGTAGTAATGTAGAACTGTGCGCTTGTGAAGTGAAGTAGTACTGGTGATTGTGCTTGTGAAGTGAAGTAGTACTGGTGATTGTGCTTGTGAAGTGAAGTAGTACTGGTGATTGTGCTTGTGAAGTGAAGTAGTACTGGTGATTGTGCTTGTGAAGTGAAGTAGTACTGGTGATTGTGCTTGTGAAGTGAAGTAGTACTGGTGATTGTGCTTGTGAAGTGAAGTAGTACTGGTGATTGCGCTTGTGAAGTGAAGTAATACTGGTGATTGTGCTTGTGAAGTGAAGTAGTACTGGTGATTGTGCTTGTGAAGTGAAGTAGTACTGGTGATTGTGTTTGTGAAGTGAAGTAGTACTGGTGATTGTGCTTGTCAAGTGGTTAATGTGTTAACCATTGAAGAGGGAATGTTTTTAGTTGAGCACATATTTCTTGATGGTGACAAGTTTTTGGGTAATGTAAAACGTAAATTTCGTTAACATTTTCCATATTCAGGGCCGGTTTCACCAACAGATGCTAAATTTTAACACAATGTTAAACTGATTTAACACTGAAATTAATGCAAATTCTGTTTCATCAAACAATGTGTTAAAGTCAGTGTTAAATTAACATTGCCGTACCCCTGTGTTAAGGTGTTTAACAATTGTTGGAAAATGGCTGCCGCAAACCAAGCTGTTGATGCAAGTTTGCTAAAATTGGCATTTTTGAATGCCATTCCTAATAGAAGGGTAGTCGTACGTCATAATAAATTTGAAACCCTGCAAAAAGAGGAATTTTTAAAGCAACATAGACCGTCCAAGGGGTCATGAGCATGGTTTTATGGGAAATACGAGAGGTTAGAATACTACCAACAGAAGTACACCTCTTTCTCCTATGCTACACGTGTTATTTAGATTTTATGCTACTGACATTTTTCATTTACTTGTTGGTATTTTAAAGCTACCGTTTGCGGGTTTATCCGGAAGGTTTCCAAAGCAATTGCTTCAAGAAGCAAACAGTATTTTTTTCAGGCCTGCTTGATTAATCAGGGATAACACATTTTCATCCACTTTAGTTTCAATGCAGTGTCCACCACCAGTTTTAAACACTCTTTGCGCCTAACGTTTCTGGTGCTGCACTTTATGTTAGCAATAATCCTGTGTATCAAAGTGTGCCATGTGTATAGCATCTCCGACCTGGACTCATATATCTAATCTTATCGAAAAATGACAGAGTAAATGACTGACTATGCCTTCATCATTCATTGCAGTAGGAGGGGCCTTCACAGGAGTTTTTTCAATAACAGTCAATTTTCCATGTGAAGAATGCTACATTGTGCAACATTCCATCCTTACCAAATGCAATTATACCAGAACTGTGGCAGCCAGATCATGGATGGAGAGTGGCATTTCCTAGGTGTGCCATACAATAACCAAACAAGTTCCAAACATTTTGCCAACTGTCTTTATTTATAGATGAAACAGAATTCCACAGTACAAAGCCAAGTAAACTTCCATAACATGCAACTGGTACACTCAAATCCTTTTGTAATATCCACTTTTTAAAGCACAAGCTGCTTACTCTTATTTAATGAAATGCCAATATAAACCCCAAACAATGAGGTTAAACCACATCCAATCCAACATATGATATGTCATCTTAATACCACCAACTAGAGCAATGGATTGAACAGTATGAACCAAAAGCCTGGCCAGCAGCTCACCCAATCAAACTCTATTAGATGTTTTTCTTAAGGGATTACCTTAAACATTTGGGTACCAGGAGTGGCCAATACTCGTCATCATCTCAGGGAATGCAGGATCATCAATTCGAGTGCCGGTTAAAGCCATATTGAGAAAACAGATTAAGTTAAATTCTATTAGTGGCATAGTCCAGTATAATCATACACTTTGTGGGTATGGCCCTATGGCCTAACAAAGGTCCACCAACTTGAAAAATCAAGACCTATCACAAACAATAGAGATGCACCCACAAATACACACACCAAATGGTTAATAAGAAAATAAATATCTTTTAAATAGTTTAAATCTAAAAATCCCCTGGGAGTTAATAAGAGAAAATTATAACTGTAGAACTAGCTGAAATAGACATATTGGTCTTGTGATGTAAAATACTTATTCCAAACTTCCCTACTCATAAACTGCATGACTTAATCAAAAGTATGGCTTAAATCCATAGAAAAACCCAAGCTGAAATAGGCAGTATATCAAGTTGAAGTGGGCAGAAAGTTATGCCACAAGGCAAAGAATTAACGTCTTTTAATTATGCAAAATAGCTAAGAGAATAATTAATTATCTAGTTGTAAACATTTGAAGTAATGAAAATGGAAGTTAGATTTTTATACTGTTACATCAAGAAGCCTCAAGACAAAATTTACATATAATGCTCAAAGTAAAAACTTTTAACTGCCCGCAAGCCCCTAAAGCTGGATCTTGAGCAAGTATCAGATGTGTCGGTGGGTGATGGATTGCCGGGACCTGCACAGTGGCTTTGGTTGATCTACCAAAGCATTATGTAGGTTTGTCTCTGAATAGTGGATAGAAGACAGTGAACCAATCCCCCAACCCCAAAGTGTTATGCATTTCCGTGCTGAAGGGGTGCATTGACACATGGGAGATGTGTCGCTAACAGAGCCTCTGGGATACTAGGCGACTCTCAAAGTATTCAGGCTTGCCTCGGTATAGGAGGCTCTGCTGGGGACGACTGCCTTTATCTGTACTCATGGGGCTTCAATTGACACAGTAAAACAAAACTCTGAAACTGTTAAAGGATCTCTAGAAGAAGACGTAAAAGTACAAAACATCTGTGAACCATTTGTAGAGGATCTGGCTATACACATTGGAGGGGGGGGGAAAGACTAGAGGCCAAGAGACCCTCAAGGGCTCAAAGGAGTGATGAGAATACTGCAGGTAAATCTTCAACATAGTAGGGCGGCATTTCCTGCCCTCTGTGTGAAGTGAAGACCTGTGATGAGGCACTCATCCAGGAACTCTGGTATTACAAAGGGAATATTAAAGGTCTTAAGGAGGCTGGTGGGAAATTAATTTATATTAGAACCAACAAGACTCCAAGAACCTACATTTTAGTTAAAAACCGACTTAAATATGCTGCTGTTAATGAATCTCTGTTCCAGGGATCTTACAACAGTCAGAGTAAAATCAATGGGGGAAGGTGGACCAAGGAGTTTATACTTGGATCCACCTACCTCCCATATGATGTCACTTTACCTTCTATATGGAAATTAAAAGCTAGTGGCCACCTGTTGTTCATGGGGGACTACAATTGGTAACTGCCTGTGATGCTAATTCCCATCACATTATATGGGGGAATATGGATCCAAATGAAAGAGGTGAGTCTCTCTATAATTTTATTATATAGAGTAACCTTGAGATACTCATTGTGGTCAACAGACATACCTTTGTTACTACAAGAAGGCAGGAAGTTACGGACACAGCTTTAGCAACCAATTATGTGGGAAACTTTATTAAAATTTGGCATGTGTCTGAGGATGAAAGTTGTTCAGACCACAGATACGAGGGCAGTCCCAGAAGCACCCGACCTGATGTATAGATAGTGGTTGTTTTTCAAACAAATTACTGTGGTAGAAAGTACCAACCTTATAAAGCTTAAGTCTGAAGTTTGATGATAATACATCGTTTACTAATTGTTTGGCAGCCATCAATAGTGAACTATCTCAGCAAATTTGCAAACATGGATAAAACTGGTCATCATTATGTGATAAAATACTTTCATTTGAAAGGTCTTAGTCCAACTAACATTAAAGCTGAGCTAGATTCTACTCTGGGGTGTCTATTCCTCCGTTTACAACAGTAAAATATTGAGTGGCAGAGTTTAAGTGAGGCCACAGGAGCTGCCAAGACGAACTTTGCAGTGGTCGACCAAATGAGGTGACCATGCCAGAAATTGTGAGGAAAATCCACAAAATGGTATTGGATGATCGTCAACTGAGTGCGCAAGCTAGCAGGCAACATAGGCATTTCAAAAGGTGCTGTACATCGCATACTGACTGAAAATTTAGACATGAAAAAAGCTATGCGCAAGATGGGTGGCATGCTTGCTCACAATGGAAGAAAAGCAGCATCGTGAAGATGTTTCAGTCTAGTGTTTGGCGATGTTTTGCTGCAATAAAGCAGAGTTTTTGTGCCGATTCATAGCCATGGATGAAACATGGGTCCTCACTTCATACCTGAGACGAAGGAACAGTCAAAACAGTGGATTGAAAGGAGAAAATCGGCTCCAAAGAAGGTGAGACTTCCATTTGCAGACAAGGTCATGGCGTCAGTTTTTTGGAATGTGTGCGGAATAATTTTCATTGATTATCTTCAACAAGGAAAATCAAACAATGGCAAGTATTATGAAAACTTATTGCAGCATTTGAATGATGAAATCAAGCAAAAACAGCCACATTTAGTGGAAAAGAAAGCGTTGTTTCATCAAGACAATGCACCAGTTCACACATCCATTATCGCCATAGCCAAAATCAATGAGTTAAAGTTCGAATTGCTTCCTCATGCACCCTATTTGCCAGATTTGGCCCCCTCTGATTATTTTCTATTTCCAAAGTTGAAGAAATAGCTTGGTGCTAAAAGATTTGCCAACAGTGAAGACTTGTAGTCTGCAGTTGATGGCTATTTTGCAGAAGTCGATGGTTCTCAGTATAAACAGGGTATCGAAGCTATTGAACACCGCTGAGAAAAGTGTATCGAGCTGAAAGGAGACTATGTAGAGAAATAAAGATGTTTTTTCCCAAAATGTTTGTGCTTTCTTTGTTAGGTCAGGTATTTCTGGGACACCCTTGCACATCCAATTTGAAGTAATGTGTATTTCTGAACAAATCAGAACTTATCGGAATCCAAAAAGAAGTGAGTAGGATTACTACACGAAAAACCTAGTCAGTAATCTGAGTAAGATGGATATTAAGATTCATGATTGTGGAAGATTTAGAAATTGCTACAGAGCATTTGCAGTATGCAATAATCTCAGCATTTAATGAGAACTGTCCTCTGAGGACAAGGCAAGCCAACAGGAATGTGTCCTGGTGGAATCAAGACCTTGCAAGTAAAAGGAAGAAAATTCACAGATTGTTTAACTTTGCGAAATGAACCAAACAATTGACAGCTTATAGCAGATCATTGACAGAATACAATGAAGTCTTGAGGAAGGCTAAGTCCCTGCAGGAGTGCAGGAAGTACTGTGAGGAGATCGAAACAGTCCCAGAATGTGCTAGACTTCAGAAGGCTCTTAGAAAAGATACACAAAGCTTCATTAGCAATCTCCAATTGGAGAATGGAGAATATACTAAACAGAGGAGTTAATGGAAGAACTCCAAGTTCACTTCCCTGGATTGATTATTATACTTGATGACTTAAGGGAGGTTGGGACAGGAAGAGCGCCTCCAGGGCAGACTGGAAAACTTGTGTATTTCCCTACATTATAAGAATGCGTCTTGAGAATATGCATTACAAAATATGACAACCCCTTGCCTGTATCAGCAAATCAGGCAAATGTGGGCAACCTAATATATGAGGGGCATTCAAATGAAACCTGGTCAGTGCGTCTAACTTTGCACTACACATAAGGTGGCACCACGTAACTGCGTGTATGGTGGCACCATCTATTGGTAGAGCGACTACAGCATGTGCAACGTTTGACATTGCATAGCGACAGTGTGGTTTCATGGCGAAGAGAAGGTGGTCACACAAGTTATCGTCCACTACTGAACATGAAGGCGAGTAAGCAGGAACAACGAGGAGTGAGTCAGAGCAAGCAGTGGAAACATGCGACTTCACCACCTCCAAAGAAATCAAAGGCCGTGCACACCAGTTCTGGTAAGGTCATGTCCTTTTTTGACCACAAGGGCCCACTGCTTGTCGAGTTCCTGGAACGGGGAACCACCATCAATGCCCAGCGTTATCAGGCCACTTTACAGAACCTTAGACAAGCCATCAAGTCAAAATGCCTAGGTATGTTGTCCAATTGCGTTATTCTCCTGCATGATAATGCCCGCCCACACACTGCCAATGCAGCAGTTTCGATGGGAAATGCTGGAACATCCACAGCACAGTCCAGACATTTCACCATGTGACTCATGTTTATGGACCTCTAAAACAAGCTATTCGCGGACATCGATTCACAACGGACAACAAAGTGTGTGAATTAATCCAGGCCTGGATCCAACAGCAGCCTACTAGCTTCTTCAAAGATGGAATCGACCAGCTAGTGTCGCAATGGGATAAATGTGCCAACAGTTTTGGCGGCTATTTTTGAGTTAATAAAATCGTTACCGATACTTTACATAAGTGACCGGGTTTCATTTGAATGACCCTTATATAACAACTTGACATCGAATCCTGTACAAAACACACACATATATCTCTCTCTCTCTTCCTGAATCACAATGCAGATCAAGCTTGTAGCTTATGGTTTATACAATTATAAGCTTATGCCTTAATCCTAGAGGATGAATTTGGCATGTTACCTTGTCTAAGAAGTGTGCCCTTAATTTAAGAATTTAAGGCTTCTGTTTTTTTTGTTTGTTTGTTGATTTTTTTTGTTTAGTTCTGATTAAGAACATTAAAAACAAAAGTGCAGTCAGCATTAAATCTCCATTTCAAATTCCAGGCCTTTTTTTCTGAATCATTCAGGTTTTTATTAAAATAATTTTGTTTTCTGTGTTACAGTCTATGTAATATAATCAGGTAGTTCAAAATTCACTCCAAAAGACAGATACACAGAAACTGAAAATTTTTAATTTAGATTCTGATTCTACAAGCTATTAAAAATTATGAATTAAAAATTGAGACCCCTTTACTAGGCAGTCACATATGCTCCAGGCACATGACAAATTCTGATGAAACATTCTATAAAATATGCAGTGCTTGATTACAAAGAGAGCAACATCAAATCTTATAGTTTAGAGTCGATTACTATATTTTTCATAAGTCAAACAAGACTTAAGCTGCAGACAACTATAATTAACAATAATATCATTAGTTACATAAGATAGCTGCTTTACATAACACTTAATCCTTCATAATCTCCTTAAATTCTAAAAAGTCTTACCTAGCTGCTTTTATAACATTTAATACTTGACATATGTACTATAAAAATGCAGATGTAGCTCAGCTTGTTCAGTGTCTCATGCTGTGTCTCACTATTTTATTGGCTGTTTGATCCAATTCCCAAACTCCAATGCGAGCCTCCTCCACATCTGAGTTAAACTTGCGTCTTGGGCTATACACAACTGCAAGCTGATGGTTTGCTGTTCTGGTACAATGGCTAACCCTGGAAATGAATTCAACTTCTTATAAACATTAATTTTAATTCAAGAATACCATGTACCTAAACTTTTTACTCCATACACGTCTCACAAATAATAAATCATTAACGGCTTTCTTCCAAGGGCTGCTTCTAAAACTTCACATGAAAAAGCAACATACTGTTTTTAGGCACTGTCACAAAGTGATTCACATAGATTGCCTGTTTCCTGACTGGTCCATCTGAACTGCACTTCAAAAATATTTTCTGTGAATAAGAATTGAATTTGAGCTATATTTCCCAAATGCTTTGGTTCCTCCATCATGTTTCCTCAAATTCTGTATCATCTCTTTCATCCTGTACATAACCATTATCATTTCGCACAAAATAGTCTGCAGAAAAAAGTATCAACCGAACTGATTTTCTTTTACTTTTTCTTTCAGTTTCTCTCCTTCCAGTGTCAGAACAGACTTTTGTGAAAGGTGACTGTGCAATCATATTAAATCAAAGAAGAGTGGCAACAAGCAGAACAGCTAGATGGTTTGCTAAACAGTGAGTCATGTATTTTTGTTTTCCTGTACATATAATAAAACTACAAACGTTTATGTGGTATGTTTCAATTTTTACTCTCTACTACTACTTGCCTATAATAAATTGAGGAAGTATTGTATTACACCCAAAAATTTTACCTCAGAAATACATGGTTTAAGATTTCCTCAATAACATAAAAAAAAAAAAATTCTGATGTGTTACACTCACATGACTTTCTCTACTCTTGTACAAACTATTTTTACAAACGCTCATTCTCCATATGCTTCATGTTAATCGAGATATTAATCTTATTGCTAATTTTCTTGTAGGTGCAAGGGGAATATGGTAGACTTTAAGCAACAGTCAAATCTTTTAAGAGCTGGTTGCTATGTGGCGCATTCCATTCTCTTTGTATGTCCAGTACGTAAAAAAAATGAATAATGAATTCCCATTTGAGAAAAAGTATTGGAAAATTAAAGGGAATAACAAGCAATATCTCGAAAATGGTTCACTCAACAAAAAAAATGTATATGGCATAAATTGTGTATTTCAACACGATCTACATTTTTTGTGTAGTAAAATTTTGTCTATCTCTTATGGTTTACCAGTTATGCAAAAGTTGTTCACAATGAATACTTTTGGAGACTTCCCAGATAATTCAAGACATACATTTTATTTGTCACGAAAGTATCTTAAACATATGATATTTTAATCAAAATCGTTAGCCATTTTGAGAAAGTTAAAATGTTTTAAAAATGTTCCATGTAAAGGGTACTCTGGGGTGGGGGGATTTTCTTGAAAACCTCCGTGTCGCATCTCTGGAAGATACTAAACCTAAATACCAAGTTTGGCGTTTATCCGACTGTTGGTTTCTGAGTTATGTTGTTCACAGACACACACTGACATGTTTCCAAAAATGCTTTTTTTTGGATTCAGGGGTCTCAAAACATGTATTTCCGGTGAAATCTCGGTATCGAATTTTGGGTGGAATACAATACTTCCTCTACTTACTATACGTAGTAGAGAAAGTAAAAAAAAAAAGTTTACTTTCTTCCTCCACTATGTATATAAAGTAGTAGTAGTAGTATTGTATTCCATCCAAAATTTTGATAAGATTTCATCAGAAATACATATTTTGGGGCACCCTGAACAAATGCAGTTTTAGAAAAAGGCATGTGTATGTGAAGAGCATAACTCAAAGTCAGTTAAATACGAAACCTTATGTTTAGGACCTTCCAAGGATGCAAAAATTTCCACAAAGTTTTTGAAGAAAATTCTCCCATCTCAAAGTACATCTCAAACGGGAAATTTTTTATTTTAACAATTTTTATTAAAATACCACATATTTTCAGCTATTTTCATAACAAAATGTATATCTTGAATTTTCTGTGAATAGTCTTTGTATCACTTTTGTATACTTGGTAAACTGTAAGAGATAGGCAAAATATTACTGCACGAAAATATAGATCTCATTGAAGTACACAATTTATGCCAAGTGAAAATTGTTGTGACATTAACCATTTCCGAGTTATTCTTTGTTATTCGTTGACTTTTCTCAACTGCCAATCTTTATTCCCCCCTTTTTTTTTCTTTCTTCTTTTTCATGGCCACAGAACATAATTTTAAAGCTATAACATAGCAATCAGCTTTGAAAAGATTTGACCATCCCTTTAGTTTGCTGTATTCTTCCTATACAACAAAATGTGTTGATGATTAATGAAGTTTTATAATTATTAACAAGCAGAAGATAGAAAAATAAGCTCTTGTAAATTTGAGTAGTGTGAATGCAACACAGACTTTTAGAAAAAGGAGAGTGCCGGTCCATGTGTGTGTACTGTATAAGCCAAAAACAATATTGCTTAAGTACCAAACTTGGTGTTTGAGTTCAGTATCCTTAAGGATGCAACACAAGTTTTTACAAGAAAATCCCCCCACCCCAAACTACTCTTTGCATGGATTAGTTTACAAAAATTTTTATCTTCACAAAAATGGCTATAATAATTTTAATTAAAACACCATAAGTTTAAAATATTTTCATGTCAAAATGTATATCTTGAATTTTCTGGGAATATCGTATGAAGTCTTGAATCTAAACTTTTGCATAATTGGTAAACTGTAAGAGATAGACAAAATCTTACTGCACAAAAAATTTAGATCTCATTAAAGCACACAATATATGTCAAACTTTTTTGTGGATGATGATGATGATGATGATGATGATGAGATGGGGTTTAAGGGTGCTCAACAGCTAAGGTTATTAGCGCTCTTACAATGTAGAAAATATAAAAGTTAAAAGCCAAAACTTAAAATATCACACACAAACCCGCTTGGTCGAAAACAGTAAAATCAACAGACCAAATTCTAAAACCTACCACACTAAAATCATGGTCAAAAAGAATAAAACAACGTGTCAAGAGCTGTAGAACGCATGGGACATGAGCGCCATATGCCCACTGGGGTGTGGAGTCCCCATTAAAACAGACACTATAAAATTACAAAGCTAAAGGACGCTCAGCGCATCAAATGCGCCGATTAAAATCACTTTCACTAATAAAACGTAAAACACATTCTACAGCACGCGCGTCGTCTGCCAAAACGTTGGCTATGCCAACAGGCAGACCCACTTGAACGCGCAATGGAGCTAAAACCTGACACTCTACTAAAATGTGACGCATCATTAAGGGCACATCACACTGCTCACAGAGTGGAGCGGGGTCACCACTGAGCAGATACCTATGACTAAAAAGACAATGTCCAATCCGTAAACGAGCTAAAATTACCTCTTCCCGACGACACAAACGAGAAGAGGTACCCCAGACTAACGGGAGAGGCTTAACCTCCCGCAACTTGTTCCCCCGGAGGGCCGTCTACTCATCCCTCCAAAGCGAGAGCATGCGGCTACGTAAAATAACAAACAAATCTGCGGAGGGAACAACAGAGTAAAATATCTGGATAATAAAATCGCCGATCTGGCAGCGGCGTCAGCAGACTCATTACCTGAGATGCCCACATGACCTGGAATCCACATGAAGGAGACGCTGATGCCAGACACCAAGCGAGTGGAGCAGGTTATGTATGCGCTGTATGAGTGGGTGGTAATGGTACAGCGTTAATACTCTGAAAGGCACTCAGAGAGTCCGTACAAATAACACAGTGCCGTAAGTCGTGCCGCTGAATGTATAAAACAGATTGATAAATACTAAAAAGATTGGCGGTAAAAATTGAACATTGCCCAGGTAAACGAAACGTAAAACTACATTGACCAAAAACAAAGGCACACCCAACTCCAGCATCAGTCTTAGATCCATCGGTAAAGATAAAATGAAAGTCCCCGAATTGAGCCTGTACTGCCAAAAAAGCCGATCTAAAGACTGTCTTCGGCATCGACGTTAGCCCAAGGTGACAGTGGGCCTCAGCGAGCAACCATGGAGGAAAAAGCGTTTCCCCCCTGGTAAGGGCCGGCGCTGGCGTAACGTCCAAATGCCGAAGGAGCTGTCGAAATCGTACCCCTGGAGGGAGAAATGCAGAGGAGCTAATTACATATTGCCGATCAAGCGACTCCGCGAAAAATAAGTCAGAGGAGCTAATTACATATTGCCGATCAAGCGACTCCGCGAAAAATAAGTCAAAGGACGGGTGGTCAGGCAAGCTTGAGAGTCGACAGGCATAGCTGCACAAAAGCATCTCACGTCTGGAAGACAGCGGAGACTCTGCAGCTTCAGCGTAAAGACTGGGTACGGGGCTAGTTGGAAAGGCCCCTGTAGCGACTCTGATACCACGATGATGAATGGGATTCAAGCGACTTAACACAGATGGGCGTGCCGATGAATAGACAATGCACCCGTAATCAAGTTTGGATCGGACAAAGAGCGATAAAGACGCAGAAGGACGGTCCGATCAGCTCCCCAGATGTGCCACTTAAAACACGTAAAATATTAAGAGAACGGTCACACTCTGCTTTTAAAAAGGAAACGTGAGAAGTCCAGCTCAGCTTTCGATCAAAGATCAACCCCAAAATTTTCACCTCGTCTGCAAATGAAAGGACCTCCGGCCCAAGATGAAAAGAGGGCGGAGGGAAAGCCTTCCGGCGCCAGAAATTAATACAGACGGATTTCTCGGCGGATAAATTAAAGCCGTTGGCGTTACTCCAGGCGTAGAGACGGTCGATACAGCTCTGGAGACGTCGTTCGAGAAGATAGGTCCGCCGTGAACTGCAATAAATGGCAAAATCGTCAAAAAAAAAAGGGACGATGAAATGCCAGGTGGAATACAATCAACAATGGGGTTGATAGCAGTTGCAAAAAGTGTGACACTGAGTACAGAGCCCTGCGGTACTCCGTTCTCTTGAATAAAACGACTAGATAAAACAGAGCCCACACGTACACGAAAGACGCGGTCCGTCATAAACTCCCGAAGAAATATGGGAAGACGACCGCGGATATTCAATGCGTGAAGTGTCATAAGCTTTCTCCAGGTCAAAAAACACAGCCACGATTTGACACTTTCTCAGAAATCCATTAATATGCGTCGACAGGGACACCAGATGGTCGACGGTAGAGCGATGACGACGAACTCCGCACTAAGCGTTCGCTAGAAGTTTCTGAGACTCAAGCCATGTCAACCGCCCGTTGATCATGCGCTCCTTCACCTTGCAAATGCAACTGGTGAGGGAGATAGGGCGGTAGCTGGAAAATAGTTGGCGATCCTTCCCAGGCTTAAGTATAGGAACAATGGTGGCTTCGCGCCAAACGGAAGGAAAAAAGCCGTCTTGCCAAATACGGTTATAGACCTGTAAGAGAAAGAGTTTACTGTCGGCTGAAAGGTTCTGTAACATCAGGACATGAATGCCGTCCGGCCCAGGAGCAGAGTGCCGAGAGCAATGAAGAGCGTGCTCCAGCTCCCTCATTGTGAAAAGTTCGTTATAGTATTCATTATTAGCAGACCGAAAATTATATGATGCGGAATCCAGCCGGTCTTTAATAGAGCGAAAGCCGGCGGAATAATGGTCTGAACTGGAAACCGCCTCAAAGGCAGTACCCAGAGCGTTAGCAATGGCAGCCGGATCCACTACGGTTGCATTGGAAACCTGAAGGCCAGACACAGTACAATGCGACACTTTACCGGAGAAGCGACGAAGTTTATCCCAAACAGCAGAGGAAGGGGTGAAGCGATTAAAAGACTCGACAAAACGAGTCCAAGATGCCTTCTTGCTATCCTGAATAATACGAGCCCTGGCGCGGGATTGTTTAAAAGTAACCAAATTATCAAGTGTAGGGTGGCGCCGAAACACCCTAAGCGCAGTCCTACGAGCACGAATGGCGTCCCGACAATCCTCGTTCCACCACGGAACAGGAATACGCCGAGGGTGAGAGGATGATCGGGGAATCGGGGATCGGGGTACTCTGGAATGCTGGACGTGGTGAAACAAAAGGGAAACGATGCAGGAATAATGGTCGCTGGAGTAGGTGTCAGCGACGACGTTCCACTGCAGACGACTAGCAAGCTGGATGGAGCAAACGGCAAGGTCTAAGTGAGAGAACGAACCAGAAGAATCAGAAATAAAAGTAGGTTCACCTGTATCGAGGATAGAGAGGTTGAACTGATAAAAAATGTCGGAAAGAAGAGTTCCCCTCGCACAAGCCCTTGGTGAACCCCACAGGGGATGATGGGCATTAAAATCTCCCAACAGAAGAAATGGCGTTGGGAGAACGGACAGCAGATGGTAAACGTCCGTGTGAGCGAGGGGAGACGACGGAAGTGTATAGATGGAGCAAACAGAAAAGAAAAAGCCGGGTAAGTGAAGTCTAACGGCAACAGCTTGCAAGTCGGACGTAAGCGTGGGAGTCTGAACATCAACATCGGCACGCACTAATATCAAGACGCCACCATGAGCAGGAGCACCCTCATCCGGTTCAAGATCGTAGCGAACCGGAGTATACCCTCGGAGATCAAAAGGGTCGTGAGGGCGAAACTTGGTCTCCTGCAAACACACGACCATAGGTGAATGGGAACGCAATAAAAGTTGCAGTCCACCCTATGCGATCGTACACCACGTAAATTCCAAGTCAGGATAGCCATGAATAAAAGGGATAAACTTCTTACTTAGAAGGACGGCTCAAAATAACTTTGTGTTTAACCTTCGGGCTCGGGTTTTTTGAATGGAGTTGGCCAGACTCCATTGGCTCCTCGAAGGGAGGGCCCCCGCGCTCAATGCCAGAAACCGATTCAAGCGCCGTGAATCGGTTCTGGATGGCAATGGGTGAAGGTGGCCGCTGAGCGCGGCTTGTCCCAGGAGCATCCTGGGACTGCGACCTTCGAGGAGCAGAAGGTAAACTTTTCTTCCCGCGCGCACGCGGAGGGTCTTTGAGAAAATCTCCTTTTCGGAGTTTCTGCCTGGACTTCTTATCAGTGCCTTGGGACTTCATGACCTTAGGACCAGCTTTACATGGCTTGGTAACGATAGCAGATATGGACGGCCGGATGGTAGCGGCGGTTAATGCAGTCATGGTCCAGGTCTGAGTTTCAGCATCTCTTCGTGGTACTGGCGAGGCAACAAAGGTACCAGATCGCAGGAGCGAAGGTTGGCGCACATGGTAACGCCTCCGGATTTCAGCGAAAGAGAGTTTTTCCTTTACCCGGATCTCCTGGATCGCCTTCTCGTCCAAATACCGCGGACAGTCGGCAAATGACGCAGAATGAGACCCTTTGCAATTAAAGCAGACGGGGGCTGTGGAACAGGTACCTTCGTGTGAGGGCTGGCTACATGATGCACAGATGGTAACGGCATTCTTACATGAGACTTGCGCATGCCCAAACGTTGGCATTTAAAACAACGCAGAGGTCTAGGGATATAAGGCCTCACCGCAATGCGTTCGTACCCTGCTGAAATGCTTTTGGGCAGATCGACGCCATCAAATGTTATAAAAAGGGTACGAGTGGGTACCAATACGCCATCGCGTTTGGCCTGCACTCGATGCACCGCTGTCACCTTTTGATCCGAAAGATATTCGACTAGGTCATCATCCGATATATCATCGAGGCTATGCGTGGTGACGCCTCGACAGGAATTCAAAGTGCGGTGCTTCTCAACACGGATGGGATAACCGTGGAGAAGCGTAGCGCGCAACAAGGTCGTAGATTGTTGATCGGACTTGCTCTGTACTAATAATGACCCGTTTCGAAGGCGAGTGCACGACTGAACCGAACCAGCAATAGAGTCAATGCCCTTCTGTACTATAAAAGGGTTCACCTTCTCAAACGATTGTCCTTCCTCTGTTCGTGTAATAACTAAGTAACAACCAGATGTTGGCGGTGCTACTTCTGTTGCAAATACTTTACGGCGCTTGTTAGTAATGGAGAAAGGGGGCTCCATAGCGAAATAAATCCTCCAACATTGCAACCGTCTCCGACCTCGGGCTCTGACTTCCCGGGCATTACCCCGGCTTGGGTGAGTGGCCTAGACTCACCCCAGGGTCACACCTCCGAGAACATAGACAGTGGGACCCAATGGCCGTCGGAAGTCAGCAGCTCATGCAATGCCACCCCCCCCCGTGGGACTGCAGTTGAACAGCGGATACGAACACAAACCCTACATGACGACCCCAGGTGGTGGGGAAGACGCCATTACCCACTCACCCAGCTGCGCACCCAGTGCGCGGGTATCCGTCAGGCTGTGTCCACGGAGGATTAAAAGAAAAGATAAAATAAATAAAACTGTGCGTGCGTTTCGCACGCAAGGTAGGCCGGCGAGGAAGAAAAAGAGATGCGCGAATGTCGTGGTGCGAAATGGCCGGAAATTGACAAGGGAAGAAAGAAACGATGGCGAGGTGCGGTGCGAATGTAATGCAAAGAACGCACGAGAGCCTACCTTGTGCCCCCCGGTCACGAGAACGAACCCACCTCGACCGGACGGGGATGAAGGGATGAATATGGCGATGAGTGGCTCGGGAACCCCCGGGTACGCCAACAGCCGTACTCACATAAGGTAAGCCCCTGGGTTTTTTTGTGCAGTTAACCATTTCCAAGATATGCCTTATAACTGGCTTGAATTTTCAAATACTTATACTTTTCTCAAATGGGAAGTCATTTGCTTTTTTCTTGTCGTCATGCAGAGAGCGTGGAATAACAAAGCCATTACATAGCAACACTCCCTTTAAAAATCTGATTATTGCTTATCTACCTACTGTATCGTCCAACAAAATGTGTAAATGTGAATTGAAAACTTATCTGTATTAACAAGAAGTAGCCAAAATGAGCTTTGGTAAGAAAGTTTGTCGGAGAGTGAGTAGAGATCATATGAAATCAGCTTTTTAAAAAAAAATACTTACCTTAAAGCAACTCTTTTCTTCTTGTATGAATAAAATTGTAGTCAAAGTTCTTTTGGTACTTTTCTTCAGTAAAAATACAGTGTACTCTGATATGAATGTAGTATTTTATCTTGAAACTTTGGAATAAATTACACAATTGATATGAAGCTTAACAGACAAAAGGTCTTTAGTAGGAGCATGTGCTTTGGAATGTTTTCTATTTCAAGAAATTTTCATTAATTTCAGGGGCAGTTCCTTATAAAGACACAAAAGCAACCCCCCCAAAAAAATATCTTAAGGCATTAAATTTACATTGACTTTGAGTTTTAAGATGATTTTATTTTTAAACTATGGGAAAACATGTTTTCAGTTTAGGTGGTAGGAGTGATGCTTTTATATGGCATGACTGTTCCAGTAACAGGTATATAGCAGAGAAAAGGTGGGGAGAGAGTTCCACATGGCATATGTTTTCATTTGGCATGGAAGTAAGAGCAGAATTTTGGAAATCCTTCACAGTTCCCTGAGAAGTCTTGTAGTATTAAGCACGCAAGTTTTTTTATTTTAATGTTGTTTGTGGATTTACTTAACATCTAGTAGGTGGCTTTTTAAAGTGTACCAACTAAGAAAGACCGATTACTGTGTGCAGTCACTTATGGAAATGCAGTTTTCAAGACTAACTCAATAAAAAAAAAATAGAATTGAAGTCTTTAGGAAGACCGACTTCCAAATTCCTAATAGAAAAAGAGGAAACTAAAAGCAACCACTAAGAGGCAGCTTAATTCTAAGAACATGTATGAGAAATATGACTGGATCTTGGTTGCAAAATTTGTAGGTCCTTTTTCTACTATCTTGTTTGCCCCTAAATTTGACAACTGTTTATGGCCAGTTAAAGGTGTGAATCATGTAAAACATTTAATGCAACAAAATAAAAAATATGAAGATTCAATACATAATATGAATATTATAGTAAACCTTTCACAAAACATTGCTTCCTGTCTTGACTCAGTGTTTAAAGTAAATGTTAATAACGTGAGTAAAAATAGGTACGAGGGTGGTCTGAAAAGTTTCTGACCTCAACATGAAGATGGCAGCACTCGTAAATAAAAGCTAGTGAATTTCGTTATTCATCTGTTGACAGTTACTCACCAAAGTTTCAGCCATTTTGGACGCTCAGTTGTTATGTAACAATCGTTTGAGTGAGGTGATACGAGTGTTTTTATGAAAATGGACAAAATCGAGTATCAAGCTGTCATTAAATATTTGTTTTTGAAAGGCAATACGCCTACGCAAATCAAAGATGAGTTGGATTCTGTGTATGGGGACTCTGCACCATCGTTTACCACAGTGAAATTTTGGGCAGCTGAATTTAAACGTGGCCGTAAGAGCTTGGGAGACGATGAATGTTTGGGACATCCAAAAACTGAAACTATCGACGAAAACATCGCCAAAGTTCACTAAATGATGCTAGACGACCGCCGAATTAAAGTGAGAGAGATAGCAGAGGCTATGAACATGTCAAAAGAACATGTTTATCACATATTAAATCAACATTTAGATATGAGAAAGCTGTCCACACGTTGGGTGCCGCGTTTGCTCACGTTTGACCAAAACGTGTTCGAATGAACATTTCCAACGCTCTGTTGGCGCAGTTTAGGCACAATAAATCCGAGTTTTGGCGGCGATTAATTACTGTAGATGAAACTTGGATACACCATTATACGCCCGAAACAAAAATACAGCCCAAACAGTGGACTGCAAAGGGGGAACCGGCTCCAAAAAAAGCGAAACCTGTTTTTTCGGCTGGGAAAGTGATGGCGACTGTTTTTTTGGGATAGTTGGAGTTATTTTAATCGATTATCTTCAAAAAGGAAAAACCATTACAGGAGCATACTACGCATCGTTACTTGACAAGCTGAAGGTAGAACTTGCGGAAAAACGGCCAAATTTGCTGAAAAAGAAAATCCTGTTTTACCAAGACAATGCACCGTCTCACACCTCAGCGGTTGCAATGGTGAAAATCCACGAATTACGGTTTGAACTACTTGACCATCTGCCTTACTCACCAGATCTAGCCCCAAGCGACTTCTTTTTTTTCCCCTCTTCTGAAAATTGCGCTCGGACAGAGATTTCCGTCAAATGAAGAGGCAATCACCTTCGTGAACAATTATTTTGCAAAGAAAAACGCCGAGTACTATTTGGATGGGTTACAGAGATGGGAGCATCGCTGGGAGAAGTGTGTAGAGTTACAAGGAGTCTATGTTGAAAAATAAAAAAAAAATTCTGAAAAAATGCCTTGTATCTTTATTAGGTCGGAAACTTTTCAGACCACCCTCGTATACTTTAAAACAGTTGATTTCATGTGTTACGTTTTTTTCTGTTTGAACTAGTACTATGAGGCCATGGCAAGGCTGTTAAGTCTTTAAATCCAGAGGTGTAAAACAGCCTCATTAATTATACAGCTGCACTGCATACTTAAGCTTCCAGAAAGAACATTTAAAAAATAGCCACAGCATTCAAAGGAATTCAAAAACAACTCAAAATGAATTGTTAGCTACATGTTGGGTCTCTCCATTCAGAGTGACAAGACAACTGGAACAGATGTGATATCTGACAAAGAGCATAAGGAGTGAAATTAACCATTCCTTGGAAATGCCAAAGAAAAATTCATTGTACAAACCTTTGATGGGGCCAATATTATGAGTGGAAGCACTGTTGGAGTACAGGTCAAAATAAGGGAAACACATCCATATGCGTACTTTGTCCACTGCTACACACAACTGAATTAAATTATACAAAAGGCAACAAATATAATTTCAAAGTATGTATTCTTCTCAAATCTCTCAGGCATTCTAGCTTTTTTTCCCAATTCTTTTTTGCAATCTGATATTTTAGAGGAAGTAGTGCAAGCGAGACTGTCCAGAGTTGTGTTAACAAAGTGTCAATGTTGTGTACAAAAACACAGAAAATCTGAAAGATTCCTTCGAAATTACTGAAGGGAGGTGCACTAATACAACCACAATAAATGAAGCCAGTAATTATAGAAGAGCTCTTGGGAAATCCAAATTTTTATTTTCTGATTAACAGTTTTCTACAAAGTCCTACTTTATGTAGATATCTATGGGTCGAACTGTTAAAAACTGCAACTTTGTGTAATGGGCGGTTGTAAACAGTGATTAGTGAACATCCCCTCAATGAAAAGGAATATAACTTAGAATACCAAGAAATCTTAAAAACAGCTAGAAAAAATGGCTACAAAACATATGGTGGAAAGGTTAATCAAAAAATTCAAGCAGCAAAAAATGATAAAAGAAAATACAACCCTCAAACCACACAAACAAAATCTGACATACAAAAAAGTCACATTTCACCCATGGACACATAACAAATTCAAGAAAATGTTCAATGATAGCAATGTGGCACTCATCCCCGAAAATAAATTCAGCATAAAATTCCTCATAAATGCAAACCAAAAAGAAAAAATGCCAGTTCGTAAAAAATCCGGGATTTTTAGAATAGATTGCAAGGATTGTGAACAAATCTATATTGGTCAAACTAAGCGTAACATAGAAACAAGGCTTAAGGAACATTTTCGAAACATCAAATCCAGGGAAGAAGAAAAATCAGCAGTTGCAGCACATGAAATTGAGGACACAGTATCACTTATCAAGCAGGCACAAAAACCTACTGAATTAAACATTTAGGAGAAAGTATTTCTTTGGAAACTTCGTTCAAGGTTAATGAATTTCGACATCTCTATGGACAAAAATTTGATCACAAACTTGTAGAAGCACCACTAGAGGGACAAAGAGACATCTGTAACCATCAGAGCAAAGCCAACCAGTTGCAATCAGCTGACAATGAGGAAGTGATTCCTCAAAACTAGTTCTGAGGTATTGAACCTATTTTAGTGAAAGTGAAATTGTATATTTGCAACCACTTCTATATAATACATTTAATCTTTTCACTATGTCTTCTGATCTAAAAGTAATAACTCAAATTTGTATTCATCTGTAAGTGGTATGTTAACAAGCCTGTATGCAGAACTGCTAAAAACTGCATAATCAAATTATTCTGCAACAACTGGTTAAAGTTTAACAATTTGTTAAAGCCGTTAACCAATTTCTATACACTATTTGGTATTCTGCAACATTGTAAAATGAACATCTTGTTAAGAGGAAGAAAATTATGTTTAACAATACCAACACAGAGTTGAGACTGTGTTGTTAGTGCTAGCAACACTACTAACTACTACTGGCTGAAAATGGATGCATGCTTAGTGCTTCTTGATCTTAAAGAGTAACGGTAACAATCATCTCAACCAGCAAGTTACAGAGTAGCCCTGAATGATTTAGTCCAGAGTTGTAGCTGTTCTTTATGTAGTTGTCTGTATGTGCTGCTTTCCTGTAAATTAGAAAATTAATTTTGCGTTTATTCCCTATGATTTTAAGGTCTAGGAATGTGAGACGTCAGTCTTTTTCAGTTTCTGCTGTATAATTATTAGATTTCTCTTATATGTTCAGTAATTTTAAGGCATCTGGTGCATGTTTCTTAGATACTATTGCAAATATATCATCCATGTATCTATGCCACATTTTGAAAATCCATTAAAATGACATAGCAATGTGTTTCAAAAGATTACATTTTTAAGTCTACTAGTAGAGTTGAAATAGGGTTTCCCATTGACAATTGTTAGTACATTTTTCTAGTCAAAGCTGTATTACAGTAGAGCCACGACCGAGGTCCGAGTTAACCGAGGTCCCCCCCCTGGTAGAAGCATTAAGATAAAGTGCCGCAAAAAGTATGTAGTGTAAAAATAGAAACGGCACACAAAGGAATGTAGAGGCGGGAGGGTGGGAAGGGGCGGCCCACATAGATCGTCTGCCTACTGTCACTGACCTCAGTTGCTTTTTCATTGTGCTGGTGAACAGTTTATTTACAGCTTGTTTAGATTTATTTGTACACATGAGTGCTAAACGCAAAAGGACTGTTGTGTCTTTGGAGACTAAATTACAAACCATCAACATACTTGATAAAGGAAAAAGAACTAAAAAAGTGACTTCAAATTTACGTGTGGGAGAAGTGATCATAGGAGACTGGAGAAGAAAACAGGCCAAAATTGAAAAATGGTGTTTGCAAAAAGACAAGAATGCTAAACGACTATCTATGAAAACAGGAGAGTTTGAAAAAACTTTAAGTGCCTTATTTATGTGGTTTACATAGCTCCAGAGCAAAGGAAGTCCAGTGAGTGGGCCTATGCTACAGGAAAAGGCCATTGAATTCCATGAAAAGTTTAAAGATGGAGAAGAAGAGTTTACAAGAAGCAGAGGAGTGCTTCATTGCTGGAAAACAAGGTATGGAATCAGGGAGCTAAACATTTCTGGTGAGATGTTATTGTGCAATTATGCCATCGAACTACAGTTCAAGGATGAATTGCTCTGATTAAAGATAGAGATTTCTCATCTCAACAGATTTTAACTGTGGTGAAACAGGCTTGAACTACCATATGCTTCCTACAAAAACACTTGCTTCTGAAAAAGAGGCTTCTGTTCCTGGTTTTAAAAGGTCAAAAGGTTAAAGTTATTGATGATGGGAAAATCTGCCAAGCCCCGTGCTTTAAAAATGTGTGTATTCCTAGCCTGCCTGTGCTGCACAAAAGTCAGAAAAATGCATGGATGGACGCTAAAATTTTTAAAGACTGGTTTTTCGCTGGCTTTGTGCCACAAGTTGAAAAGGTTTTAAAAGAAAACAACTTGCCTCGAAAAGCACTTTTAGCAATGGACAACTGCCCTGCTCACCCACATACAGGAGAAATGGTTTCTGGCGATGTTAAGACCATGTTTTTACCTTCCAACTCTTCTCCAGGCCAAGGACCAAGATGTGTTGAAAAACCTGAAGCATAACTACAAATACAAACTTTTGAAAAGCCTCATTAATGCAATTGATGATGGAAACAATGTCGCAAGACTTGTATCAGTAATATCAATATCCATATATATATAGTGCATCGTAATTTCAATAGTATACTAGAAAATACTAAATAAAAACAACAAACCAATGACTGAATTACAATTAAAACTCTGCACATTCATACATTACGGAACTGAATTGTGAAATAATACCTTCTACAGGTAGTCTGTTCTCTAGCATAATGGAGTACATGTTGTTCACTTTGATGTATACCACTGCCATTTGAAACAAGGGATAACAGCACAGATAAATACTGGATAACAATTTGCAATTTCAGAATACAAAATGTACAAATATCTGGTTTTCGAGAAATGTGTTCTTGGTTGCCCTGTTACAGGAAGAAATAAAGAAATTAAACTGTTTCGTTTCCCGAAAAATCCTGAAAGGTAAGAAACATTTCAGAACACAAGATTAAGTGCAGAAACAGTAATTAAACTTTCACCCTGCATGACGAATTTTGCCGTGTGTTATTGTAGCGTGTGTGAAAAGGACATTTAAAGACGGCTACAGATGTATTCATGCAGATAAATCATCTAGGTAATGCAAAACTTAGCTAACAGATACACACATTATATAGATTATTTTCAATGAAACCTAATGTATAATTTTTGATGCTGGATTTATATCTCCAAACCATAGAAATATATGCCACCAGTTCTACTGTTTTGCTTTGTTAGGTCCCATAGTAAGCAAAGCATGGAAAAATAGAACACACCTTACATGTGGCATATGCCAACACCAACACATGTAATGAAAAGATAACCTCCAACCCATGGCCATTAATGCACTTATTTTACTTTATTTATTCACCACTCTGTCGTGCATATTGAAACATATGTTTTTTAGATACAACATTTAAGATAAACAACTATCTATAATGTGACATTCTAAAATATTCCTCCGATGTTGGGAAAATATGTATTAAGAATAATTTTAATTCCTGTAAAGGATTTTACGTTTTTTAGTAGTGCCTAGTATTCCACAATTTGGAGTGTTACCTTTATAAACTAGGTTACTCTGGAATTTCTATTACCTAAGTATTTTAAAAAATCTGATGTGTTACACTCACATGACTTTCCCTACTCTTGTACAAACTATTTATACAAATGCTTATTCTCTATCTACTTCATGTTAATCGAGATAAACATTTGCAGAGTCTATCTTATTGCTAATTTTTTGGTAGATGTAAGGGGAATATATATTTACAAGGACAATTTGGAAATACAGTAGCCTTTAAGCATAGACATATCTCTTAATAGCTGGTTGCTAGGTGCAGCACCATTCCCTCTCCCACAGATTAATACTCTTTGCATATCCAAGACAAAAAAATGAATAACGAATTCCCATTTGAGAAAATAAGTATTGAAAAATTTAAGGGAATAACAAGTAATATCTCGAAAATGGTTCACTCAACAAAAAAAATGTATATGACATAAATTGTGTATTTTAACATAATCTACATTGTTTGTGTAGTACAATTTTGTCTATCTCTTATGGTTTACCAGTTATGCAAAAGTTGTTCACAATGAAGAATACTTTTGGAGACATTCCCAGGAAATTCAAGATATACATTTTATTTGTAATAAAAATATCTTAAACATATGATATTTTAAGCAAAATCGTCAGAGCCATTTTTTGAGAAAATTAAAATTTTCGAAAAATGTTCCATTTAAAGGGTAATCTGGGGTGTGGGGATTTTCTTGAAAACCTTCGTGTCGCATCCTTGGAAGATACTGAACCTAAATACCAAGTTTGGTGTTTATCCGACTTCGTTTCTGAGTTATGCTGTTCACAGACACACACACACACACACACACACACACACACACACGCGCGCGCGGACATGTTTCCACAAATGCTTTTTTTGGATTCAGGGGGTCTCAAATCATGTATTTCCGGTGAAATCTCGATATCGAATTTTTGGGTGGAATGCAATACTTCCCCTACTTACTATACGTAGTAGAGAAAGTAAAAATTAGCAGCAGTTTGGCACCTGGAGTAGGTAAATGTAAAGGTTGAGAGCGAGCCAGGTTACTGTG
This sequence comes from Deroplatys truncata, assembly GCA_030765065.1. NCBI lineage: Eukaryota > Metazoa > Arthropoda > Insecta > Mantodea > Mantidae > Deroplatys > Deroplatys truncata. The sequence goes on from CM060983.1 coordinate 163,439,238, forward strand.
GAAATAATTAGAAGTGTTGCAGGGCATCAGTTAAATCAACTTAATACGCAACTGAGTTAATGTTACAGGTTATCAGAGCATTTCCCTCTTCCCCCTTTATTTTGCATGTTTTTATTTAGATTCAAGTGCCAAGGAATAAGGCATTGCCTCACCTATGGAATCTGCAGCAAAAGGCAGGCAAAAAAAAACAAAAAATCCACATGTTACAGATAATATTTACGGTTATTTGAATTTACATATAATGCACGAGTTTAATATAACCCTGCTTTTGCATTCTCTTCTATAAGAAAGTATTCAGTGGGTGCTTAGCTTCCTGTAAGTGTTGATAATAATAGTCATATGTTTACAAATTAAAGCTTGCAGAAGCAATTCTATAATCAGTAGTTAATATTTTATAGCACTTCCCCCATTTTTCATGCAGTACCTATTTTGTAATTCGCTGCTTTACTTACGAGGGTGGTCTGAAAAGTTTCTGACCTCAACATGAAGATGCCAGCACTCGTAAATAAAAGCTAGTGAATTTCGTTGTTCATCTGTTGACAATTACTCACCAAAGTTTCAGCCATTTTAGATACTCAGTTTTATGTAACAGTACTCAGTTGTATGTACTATGTAACAGTCGTTTGAGTGAGGTGATGTGAGTGTTTTTATGAAAATGGACAAAATCGAGTATTGAGCTGTCATTAAATATTTGTTTTTGAAAGGCAATACGCATACACAAATCAAAGATGAGTTGGATTCTGTGTATGGGGACTCTGCACCATCATTTACCACAGTGAAATTTTGGGCAGCTGAATTTAAACGTGGTCGTAAGAGCTTGGGAGACGAACGTTCGGGACGTCCAAAAATTGCAACTACCGACAAAAATATCGCCAAAGTTCACCAAATGGTGCTAAACAACTGCTGAATTAAAGTGAGAGAGATAGCAGAGGCTATGAACATGTCAAAAGAACGTGTTTGTCACATATTAAATCAACATTTAGATATGAGAAAGCTGTCCACGCATTGGGTGCCGCGTTTGCTCATGTTTGACCAAAAATGTGTTCGAATGAACATTTCCAACGCTCTGTTGGTGCAGTTTAGGCGCAATAAATCCGAGTTTTGGCGCCGATTAATTACTGTAGATGAAACTTGGATACACCATTATATGCCCGAAACCAAAATACAGTCCAAACAGTGGACTGCAAAGGGGGAACCGGCTCCAAAAAAAGCAAAACCTGTTTTTTCGGCTGGGAAAGTGATGGCGACTGTTTTTTTGGGATAGTTGGAGTTATTTTAATCGATTATCTTCAAAAAGGAAAAACCATTACAGGAGCATACTACGCATCGTTACTTGACAAGCTGAAGGCAGAACTTGTGGAAAAACAGCCACATTTGCAGAAAAAGAAAATCCTGTTTCACCAAGACAATGCACCATCTCACACCTCAGCGGTTGCAATGGCAAAAATCCACGAATTACGGTTTGAACTGCTTGACCATCTGCCTTACTCACCAGATATAGCCCCAAGCGACTTCTTTTTGTTCCCTCATCTGAAAATTGCGCTCGGAGGACAGAGATTTTCATCAAATGAGGAGGCAATCACCTTCGTGAACAATTATTTTGCAGAGGAAAACGCCGCGTACTATTTGGATGGGTTACAGAGATGGGAGCATCGCTGGGAGAAGTGTGTAGAGTTAAAAGGAGACTATGTTTAAAAATAAAAAAAAAAAAAAAAATTCTGAAAAAATGTCTTGTATCTTTATTAGGTCGGAAACTTTTCAGACCACCCTCGTATGCTACATACTGCATTGCAGACTCTTTATCACTAATTTATTTATGTGTATGCAGTTTACTCCAGTAACCTTCACTCCCCAAAGTTAGTACATCCATATATGTTTGTTGGCATGCAAGCAACAGAGCAGTATTTCTTTACAAAGTTATACAAATTTTCATTTAATCCACAGTATTTTTTGGCTATGATTATCATATTTATAATAATTTTCTTGGATTAGCAGTGTATATAGTATGAAATGCTGATGAATGATATATAGGCCTGTATTTGCAACATTTCCTGTCAATAGTTTCAGGGTAGCCTAATTGGATTTGGCATCACCTACTTATACTACCTGGGACAGATAGCTTTGCATTTGTTTATCTGTGGCCAAAGAAGGAACTACACTTGTTGTGGCTTACCAGCTGCTACACGTAAGCACGATAACAGCAACACCAAACCGAGCACAAATATGTCCCATATAAGAAGTTATGCATTGTTTGTAGTTTATGTGTTACTTGCGCTGTTGATTTCCATTGCATCATCTTCAGTCAAACAATCTACCTAAGGCATGTGAACTGTAAAAGTGCTGCACATAAGTAGTGCATAAATATGCGAAAAGTGTTGTGGATGTAGGTATACTTGAATTTGAGTTACTTATTGTATGGTTTGTCACATTAAGAACCTATGGTTATAAATATTTACTTTATATTATTAGTGTGGTGTTTACTATGGTGATTATGTATACCAAGGTAAAGTTTTGTAAATCAGTTAATAAACTGCATTTTTTGTTATTTCAACTACATAACATGATGTTGATGGAGGAATAGATATTGTCGGTGTTAATTATGGTTTTGCTGAAAGATGGTTGTATTATTGTAAAGGTGAATAATAATGTTAGCCATTATTATTATTATTACTGGTTTTATTGCTTTAAATCATAATTTATGTGAATAACAATAAAGTTGTGTTCTGCTTTGCATTCTTCCATTTGGTTTTAAATTGATGAATGGAGTATGTGTTTTGCTAATACTTTTAACAAGGCGCAATTAGAAAATTCTTTTTGTGTTTAGTATACTGAAAATTACAACAAAGCAGTTCATCCTTTTTTATTTCAGTAGCATTGTTTTGCTTGTAATGCAATACAACATACAGTAAATAACAGTACATAAAAATTTAGTTCTGTTCATGTTATGGGCACCATGTGTGACTAATGACATTCAAGAGCTCAAATTAAATTCTTGGGAAGAGCTACTTGGATATGAATTTTTACAGGGTTTTTCTTTATCGTGCAGTGATTAATATTTTGTAACTTGGAGTTCTTTGGGCTTAGATTGTCATCTCTGTATAGCTCACCTCCTCACTGAAATAGTGATAAACGATACCACAGCTTTTTATTTTTATAGTCATAAAAAATATGAGCTGAGATTACATAAATTCAATTTATTTTATTTTGTTTAATAAATTAGTGATTACTTTGTCATATGTATGTATAGTTATTTTCACTGATTGGAAATTTGTTACAATCTCATGGCTTCAGCAAGTACAATAGAATAATCTATTTCTAATTGCATCATTAATATTAACAATTCAATTACTTACTATATACATAAAGAGATAGTTAAACTTGCTCTAAGGATTCTATTTACATTGGTGTCTATACTTTGTAGCTAAATAACTACTCAAACAACTCTTGTATACTATGAAAACAGTTATCAATTAAAAACCTGTTAACCTGCTTTCTAACTCTCGGTGGGTGCTGGTCATTAAATGTTGTCGTAACTAAATTATACATCAGGATTCCTGTATGTAATATAGAGTTAACCTTTCTTGATGTTCTGGCGGCTTGTAAGTAAATGTTATACCTACTTCCACTGGAATGCTACAGTATGGTGCTATTTGAGTAGAAGTAGGTAGTGAATGTTGTTATTGTAAAGTAAACCTGTTTCTAAGATATACAAACAGGGATGGCGAGTGTATTGTTTTGCTTGAAATTGAGTTTTACAGTTCTCTTTAAACTAAACATGTTTCTGATTTTTTTTTTGTGTACTATAAATAGTTTATTTACATTGGTAGAATTTCCCCAGAGCTTGCAAAAGGATCTTAACAAAAATTATGTGGCAATTGCAACTGTTGCACAAAAAGGGTTTGCTAAATTATTAATAATGTGCGAGACAATCTCAAGTGAGACCTTCTTTTGTAATCTTGTTTCAGCAAATAGTGTGTGCATGTATTTATTGAAATGCAATTGATGTATATAGATTGCTGTTGTTCAAAACCTTAATAAATATAAGCATTAACATAACATTTTTGTTTTGGTTTGAAACAGATAGTGAAATTTTTTTTGTACCAAGTTGTTGGTATATCTTTATTTTGAATATATATATTTGCTGTTGTTATCATTACAGTTTTCTTCAATGCAATTTTTAAATGTTATTACTAATTTGTTGTGTACAACAAGATTGCATTACACAAAACCCTATGGTATCCCTTCCTGTTTTCCTCTACCCATAATATGTAATAACAGTGTGAAGTTATAATTAGTGTAGTCATTAGTGTAAATAGGTTTGCAATTCTAACTTGAAGAGGGAAAGGGGAAAAAGATGTATTTGCATAATCTTAGCCACATTTTTGAGTGCTCTGCCTCGCTTCATCTATTTATTAAAGTTGTAATTATTAATTGAAGCCATATTCATTGATCTGCAGCAGAAAATAGTTCAAGTTTAAAAGCTTCTTCTTGCCGATTTTCTTTCAGGAATTCGTTGAACTTATTTGGAGGTCACATCTCGTGCAGTCATGAATAGTTTACGGCACATAACAAATTTTCACATATTAGCATAATATGCATTCTATACGTGGAAATGTGCCTATACCATTCATGATGTGTGCTCGAAATGGGCCTTCATAAGCTCAGCAACTAATTCCCGAAAGAAAAGCAAGCGCATAGGGGGTGGGGAGAGGTGGTACCGTAACATGCGCTCAGTCGAATTAGAGGTTGACTGCATTACCGACTCAATCGTTAGTTCCAATTAGTGCTACTCCGGAACATCAGGAAAAAAGCGCCCTCTTCGACACCTTGCCCTCACCATTGAGTTGAGATTCTGGTTAATCTGCGAGTTCTACTCTTCAGAAGTCGTGGAGGAGTTATTAAAATGTGGAAAATCAAGAAACTTTGCCCATAGAGCATGACAACCTCAACCTTGCACAGCTAGTTCAAAGATTGGCAGATGAAACAATCACTGAAAATTATGTAGCCAAGTGGATCAATGCAGGCGAACACTCGGAACTGACTATAGGAAGATGACAGTAGAAGCAGTGAATGTAGAGGCTGAAGAAAGTGAAAGTGACAATGAAGACATTGAAATAGAGAATGAGAAAATCAGCCACAGTGAAGCGAGTTCCATTAAACAGAAAACACTTATGGACTTCCTTTCATCAGTTTACCACACGATTTTTGACAGAGTCCATATTATCTGAGTTTTCAATTACCTGAGGTACCATTGGTCCTCCTTACCTCAGATAATCGAGGCTCTACTGTATTACAAATTATTCTGTAAACTTTATTTATATATTAATTAGCACCAACCATCAAAACTTGTATATCTACTGTCCTGGGTAGAGTTTTACATCATTAAGGGCAAGTTGTGAAATAAATAAAGAGAAAACAATTTGCTGTATGCATGTCTGTAAATTTAGCTAGACCCTCTTATTTCATCCATGTGTAGTCCTGTTGTATCGAACCATTTCTGTAATATTGTAATGGGTTTTTCTGTTGGTAGGCTGGGGAATGAGGTTTTCACAATGAGGTAACTACTGTCCATTCCAAACCAGAGTGCCTCTCAACAAACTCTTTGTATTATCTCTTACTCTTTATATAACTCTTGTGAAAGTAGTTCACAATCCCCGCTCCTAACGGTTGCTTCTTCCTCTTGCGTGTGCTTGCTGCATATCACTTACAGCTGAACATTGTTTCAATCTAAAAGAAGATGCCCTGTACAAAAATCATAGTTCAAAATGCACCTGAAGTAACAATCGATTTTATAAGCATGTGGAAATTAACATTTTACTTATAATCACAATCCTCAGGCAAAGGTGCAACATCCAAATCAGAATACTCCAAAGAAGACTCAGCTGCCATATTGGAATAAGTACTATCCTCCGAGTTAATGACAAGCTTATCCACAACACTGCCACACAAAAAATCGAGTTTCAACATTTTATTCTCCTCTTCTAGTATGTGCTTAATATCCTCCTGCCACCTATCAGGTGTCACTTTCACCTTTCTTCTTTAGGGTTTTTTACGATACCAGTCTGTTTATATTTCCTGCATGCTTTGGTTACACTTTTCACTGAAATGTCTGTAAACTCAGATGTTAGTTTTGTAATATCCACTACTGCAAGTATTGGGTATTTTAATAGCAAGTTGGATACATTAAGTATTATTCATTTTTCGTCACAGTTTATTCACACTACATGCACCTTCCTCTGACATGTGAACTCAAATACTAACTGACTAAATCACAAGATTTGACCTGAGCTGAGTATACGTGTGCTCTAGCATATTATGAATTACTGTTTGCTTATCATATTTCCTGTGTTATGCAAAGTGTTTATTTGATACTCAGATAGCACCTCTGGGAATTCATTGTTGCATTTCTCATATATGCAAGAAATGACAGTCATCCATATAGTTGGTAATTAACAAGCAAGATACTCTCAGCATTAGTGCAATAGCAGACAACGTTTTGTTATCTCTTAACAGTTAGCAATTACCTTTAGCAATGAGTTCCTATGATAACCACAATAAAATGTGTAGTTCTATAGCTTTCCTACCTCAATATTTCATGGTACAATACATTTATTAAGGAAATATTTACAATGGTGTTCGAGTGAAAGCTTAGGTTCGTGACAAGCAGAAGCACGTGCTTTTGTTTACATCAGAGGGAACTCTGGTTTGGAATGGACAGTGGTGCATTATTTGCTGATAGCATGATACTGTTGATTTTCTAACCTTTCGTCAATAAATGTTAACTTAGCATTTCAAAAAAGTTTCAAGTATTTGAAAGTTCAAAACACTAACAATCAATATCTCAGAATTAATAGATTTGAGAGAAGGGAGGGTAATGCTACAAGGGGAGAAAAGTGTCAACCCGGTATCGACGTGCAATGAAGAAATTTACGTATCAGGATAAAACAAAGAACAAATAGGGAAAGGGAGTAAATTGAGATGCAATAAAAAATAGGATTAAGACAGGGATGTAAACTGAGTTCAATATTATTAACCTATTCATAGATGATATATTAGGAGGAGTAAAAATAAGAAATTAACATTGTCCAGTAATATGAGATAAGGAGATTCCAGGTTTAGGTTCATTATCAGATGATTTTATGGTAGGCACCATATCGATAATAGGGTTACAAAAAGCAATGCGATAGTAGAAAGAAGTTTAAAATATTTTGGTTAGATGTATGAAAATGAAGGAAGCTAAAATCTTAAAGATATGACTCAATAAAAGGTTCTAAGAAACAAAATCAAAGGACATGGGAGAATATTAAGGAAGGTAAAGGAAATAATGGTCTAGAAAAGTAAGAGAAGCAAGGCCGCTCAGTGAGCGAAAAGGCCAGGGAGCCAAGCAATCTGAGTGGCCCAATAAGAAAACAAGCACCAGACAAATTGTACAATAGATGTAGGGTATAATGATATACGAATATACATTGTATGTATTGTAAACCAAATTGTAGAACAAATTGTACAATAAATACATTCATTCATCCATACCTCAGAAATGCTTGAAGCAACAAAGAAATTCTTCTGGCATAAATTGTTTTAATCAGATCTACCTTTTTGTGCAGCAAGCATTTATCTCTCTCCCTTAGGGTTTAATACGCATAAGTATACAAAATACATTCAGAATGACTTCACAGTCAGTTCACAAACAATTCAAGATACACATTTTATTTATAAAACATGGTGTTTTTATCAAAATCATGTCATTTTTAAGAAAATGCAAATAAAAAATATAAATAAATAAATGAGAAAAAGGAAATAGGAGATATCATGTAAAGGGTAGTTTAGTGCAAGTTTTGTTGGAAATCTTTGTATCACTTCCTCAGAAGATATTAGACTTAAATGCAAAGTTTGGTATTCATCTCACATCTTGTTTTGGAGTTGTGCAGAACGCACACCCAAACGTGCATGTGTGCACTCTTGCAAAAACATATACACATCTTATTTCAACTATTAATAACAATATAATTAAGAGTTTCTAGCAATTACAAATGTAGCAGACAACACTATACCATCCCCAAAAAAAAGATCAGGAATTGTATACAGGAAAAAAGAAATAATTACTGGTTTCAAAAATTTACTGCAGTTGAGAATTTAAAATGCACATAGGCATGACCACAAGTAAAACAAATCAACCAAAGTTTATAACACTGTGCAACAGCTTAGTAAAACCCAACACAAAATAAAATGCCATATATGCAAAATTGGAAATGACAGTGACAATTACCCTCTCAGAATTTAAAAGATAAATAAAGAATAGCAGTGCAATATTAATATTTTGTCACTTACTGTATTAAAAACAAGATTAAATCTAAGAACTAAACTGTGTTAAGGGAGGGAAGATAAAAAAAGGACAAATGCTTACCTTCTTTTGAATGAAAATCCACTATTATGAACGTCATTCTCCTTGTCACTACTTCTAGTTTTTCGCTTACAAGGAGAGTCAATTCCAAAAGGACTGTAGAGTTTTGTTGGTGTGCGACCTAAAATATTACGCGAACGTGTCTGTGGTGTGACAGGAGAACCTGGAGATTCTTTCAAGCGATAACGGCGACGAGTTGAACCACGGAATTTCTGAAAACAAGGAAATCATGTCATCAACATCTAAATGTCGAATCCTTCATCCTTCTCTCATAAAAGACAGAGAGACATACCATACCTTCTTTTGCAAAACACAACAGCTTATGACCAAAAAATTAGGAAGTCAACCATATTGAGCAATACTGTGTTACTGAACCTAAAAACCAACCTGGGCATTTACTTAGGTTGAGTTCTTCCAAAAAAGCAACACAAAGATTTTCAAGAAAATTCCCACATGCCAAATAACTTTTTACATGGAAAATTATTCAAAACTTCTATTTTCTCAAAAAATGGCTCTAAGAATTTTGATTAAAATACCACATACTTATGTAACAAATAAAAAGTATATCTTTAATTTTCTGAGAAGAGCCTGTAGGACATACAGTGGCATCTGTTGGACATATAAGCCATCACTTCCGTCGCTAATGTTCATATCGCAATTTTCCTATAAAAGTAAAACGCCTAAAACGGGAGGGTACGGGTGCACCAGGTATTGGCGGGATCTACAAGGTAATTCATTCCATTATTTATTTCCTTCAGCATTTTCTAGGTGGGCCCAAGAAAGGCAATTTAGCCACGGCTGGATCAACATTAAGAAAATCGTGTCCCTGCGTGTTATGAACAAATGCTAGGAAACATCAGAGCAGAATGTAAAATAAAAAAATCAGTTCAAAGAACATGATACATACATGATATACCGATACCCCCTTAACACTGCTTGACATGTGCAACCCTATAAATTAACGCACGTTAATAATTTATCGCCAAACTACATGATAAATTGCTGGCAACACAGCTTATACAATTATCAGTGTTGTTTTAGAACAAAATGCAAACAATGAAAAAAAATGAAGTTTCGTCCTTCAAGGTATCGACTAACCTGTGACAGGCTCCCAAACGTTGTGCGCACATTGTTGAGGGTTTGTGTCAGCTTATCCGCTCCCGATCGCAGAACTCGCCGAGGATGAATAGGTGGTAAAGATACACTGGAAAGATTCATATTACTCCACTTTCTCTCATTCTGCTTGCCATCTTGCCTAATTGATTTCAAAGAATACGGGCATTCATTGTCAAAGCGATCTTGAAGCCTTTGTCGTGTTGTTTTCTCCTCTTCAGCTTCGTCAGTGGGTCTCAAGCAAGCTTGAGCTCTGTAAAATGTAAACGAGGTACTCCTTTTATCCGACCGCATTTCTTTAGCAGTATAGACCAGCCCTAACAGACAAAATTCAATACAATTTAAATCAAGCCGGTTTCATACTCTCGGTACCAAAATCGGGTTGGTTTGATTTTTATTGGCCAACTGCTGTGATTGGTTGATAAATTGTCTGGGATATTTCACCTAGATCGCAGCAGCATCTAAATCGGAAGAAGCCACAGAGAGGATGTAGTTTACAAATTCTTGAGTATTATTCACTCTGGTTAAACTGTAGTTTCCACACTCTTTGACCAGGGTGTTGTCTTTTCTTCTCTAGAGCTTGTTTTTTAGACACTACTGTGTCTCCGTATGACGGTAGCAGAACAGAAGCAGTGTTCTGCACAATTTAAAGGTGGTTTGGGGAGAACTAGCGGTTCATAAAGTTCTCCATTATCAAAGGTCAGCGCGGCAGCCTTGTTGGTCTGAGTTCTCGCCTTTCTTCCCTGTTTGCATGATCTTAGAAAAACCGAAATAAAACACAAAAGGACACCATTACGCCTGTGCACAACTTACGTTTTTCCGGCATTAAAAATGTCACTTCACTTAGGTATGTGTTAACGCTGTTTTCGCAAATTAATGCTGTAAAATAAAAGGATCCTACGCTGCATGTATGCGACTTGTAATGGCATTCATTACATTATCCTGTCAACGGTTTAAATCGTAGGATAAAAAAATAATTTAGAAATGCTTCGTAGCATTATGATAACTATTAATAAACCGTTATTAATTACAGAAGAGGTACGAAGAAAATACTGTATGGCACTTGGTATTCGCGAGGATCTATTGATGTGTTACCCTCCAATTTAGCCAAATTTCGAATATACTAAAAGGAATACTACTAAAGAAACGTGTTTTTCTTCTGGAAAATTGTACCTGCTCAAAATGAAATGTCACCTACAGACGTAAATTGGCGACTTTCTGCTCTGCTTGTAAAATTAGTTATGAAAGCTGCACAATTTTATCTAAGATTTTTGCTTACTACTATAGATCGCTTTTAGAAATTCTCATGCAGTACCAGGACAAAACAAAAGGGAAACTTAATAGGTAAGGTGACCATACATCCTATTTTTCGGAGCAGTCTCCATGTTTTGTGCTGTAAGGTGGAATATCCTCATTCTGGTGAGTTTTTCCTGCCTATATAATGCATCCAAGCAATTTTCAAATCCGTGTAACGTCTTATACTACGGAGTAGGTACATGGTAACTGTGTAGGGTACTGTTAAGTTTAGATCTACTTGTGGAAAACCGTCCCCGAAATTGTTTTCTGGGTACGGGCATGTATACTAACTGTTAAGATATTACAAAGTATGATTTTCATCTGCTATTGCCCTAACGCTGAGAGTATCTTGTCTGTTAATTACCAACTGTATGCATGAGTGCCATTCTCTTGCATATACGAGAAATGCAAAAATGAAATCCCAGAGGTGCTGTCTGAGTACCGAATAAACAAATTGCGTAACACAGGAAATACAATAACCGAACAGGCGGATAATATGCTAGCACACGTATGCTCAGCTCAGGGCAAACCTTATGATTTAGTTGGTATTTGCCTTTAATGAATGTACGTGTAGTGTGAATAAACTGTTCAAACACAAACGCGGGAATTAGTTAAAAAGTGACGAAAAATAAACAACACTTAATATATTCAACTCACTATTAGAAAAATACCCGAAATTTGCATTAATGCATATTACCAAACTAATATCCGATTTTACAGGCATTTTAGTGAGAAGTGTAACCAAAGCGCGTAGGGAATATAAACAGGCATAATACAACATAGAATAGGAGAATCAAATGTGAGAACTTGTTTTCTGTGCGACAGTGTTGTGGAATTGTGGATAAGCTTGTCATTATTAGGGGAGAATTCCGATTCCGATATGGCAGCTGAGTCATCTTCGGAGTTGGGTGTTGCACTTTTGCCCGAGGATTGTGATTAACGTAAGTAAAATGTTCATTTCCGCATACTTATGAAATCTATTGTTACCTCAGGTTGCATTTTGAACCATGATTCTCACGCAGGGCGCATTTTTATAGATTGAAACAATGTTCAACAAGCACGTAAGAGGGGAACAAGCAGCCATTAGGGGCGAGGATTGATAACTACTTTCGCGTGGATAATACAAAGAGTTTGTTTACAGTGAGAGGCACTCTGGTTTGGAATGCATAGTAGGTTAATTACCTATTACGGAATTGCGCGAGGTTCTTTAAGGTTATGTGGTACTTGAACATGGCGTTCCCCGCCTTCTTCTGGCATGCCGGATGTTGGCTTACGTATTAACAATTGTTTTTTATTCGCAAAGGTTGCCTTACATCCTGGCGTAGCAAATGGAGAGCTGGCAGCAAGATTCCCATTTTAGCACCATATATACATGAAAGTTAGGTATTCATACTTTTCAAGTTGTGACTAAAGTGAAAATGTGAACATAGTCAATGCTAGCCTGATAAACTGTATAAAGAAACCTGTGCCACTATTGCTATACTAATAATCATGGAAACAAATAAACCAACTATAAAACTGGTTGCATTTTCAATAATATACTTTAACAAAATTTATAGAAGTCAAAAAGATTGGTATTAGAATCAGAAGAGAAAAAAAATAGGTTATAAGTGCATTGCTGTTTATAATAGCACTGCACAACTATATGTACACAAGTCTTTATGGCTGCTAGTGAACTCACAGAATGCAATCCAATCTAATCTAATACACAGAAACTTGAAATGTTCCATTCCAGGAGCACAAAACGATTAAAAGTGCGTAATATAAAACTTTAATCATTCGTAAAATCCAGTATTAAATAAATATGGAATAGGGCTTGCTTTACAAGGTCTTGCATCTTCTCCAGGAATACAGTGCTTTCTGCTGATTTTGGGCCATCAAATTCTTCTTCTCTCCAAGTTTGTGACTTGCGACGGTAACCAATATAATTTAATATCCGTCTGTACCCTCATAGTGCACCCGAAAGCATAGCAATCCGGAATTTTCACTCACAAATCAGCATCGACACAGCTGTTTTCTTATGCTTATGTTGAGGCAACCAGCTCAAGATAGCGCGCGGATACCACGTGATCAGCTCTCCGCCAGTCAGCAAGTCGTATTGGCGGCATTCGTAAGATAAATCAATTGCTGTACTTTGTATATAGAGAACTCTAATGGCTCAAAGTTTCATACGCGATCGTGTCAGAAAACGGAATAAGGTCCTACAAAAAGGCCCTGAAAATGGAACCAACAGCGACGACAATTGAAATGGGCCCGTATGAATATATTGTAATAAGGTAAGGGTAGCTGCAGTCGCAGAGGGCATGCAAAAACGAGGTGGTTAGTATAACTTCGGTGACCACAGTTACAGCGATCGTGAAGGAGGTATAAATATATACGTGTTAAAGCTACCCTCAAAAGAATACGGAAATAGTATGAAAACGCCAGTCGCGATATACGCGAGAACAGACAAACAAAACAAAAATCAACAGATGGTCACAAGGTTGCTCCGTGTGTGCCACTCCGGCAGCATTACGGCGTAGGATATCTGCCGTTACATCGGATGGAGGTGAAACATTCACGCAGCAACTGCCGCATGTGCCGTGGCATCCACCGCGGATCCCAAAATGACTGGCTGACCAAATGAGCTGTATATCGAGGGAAGCAGGCAGAATATGTAGTTAATTACGGATGATAATTTCATAAATGGGTCGTCTAGGCAGCTACCCGGGATGTTGTAGCGCTGATAAAAGACTACGATAGTCCGTAAAAAATAAATAACGTAGGGAGACATGAAATTGAATGTATTTCAAAGCACGATGAAGCGCAATGGTTTCTGCCGTTTAAATGGAAGTCGCGTCGTAAAAAGACGTTAGTGTCTTCCATTCAGTCCAGATATAAATAACGGCAGTCGTATAGCGAGTGGTTTTCGATCTATCGGTAAATATAACCATCGTACCCAGAGATGGAGAATCGTCGAGGTACGGTGATATGAATTACACCCAGGCCTGCTGATAGTCGATGTAAGGTATGCGAAAGATATGCGTATCATTACAAACATTAGATGATGCTACCTAGGTGTCAAAGTCCATCGCTCCCACCGGTGTACGATATATATAATATATATATAATATATATATATATATATGTGTGTGTGTGTGTGTGTGTCTGAGAAAAGCAGCGAGGAATCGGAACAACGGTAAAGAATTCTGGTCGGCCTCTCCACACACCGTACAAGTTAACTCATATTTAGGTAATAAGGAATTATGGGAATGTGTCAACAAATCATAAATTAAGCGATCACTCAGTATCAAATAGCGTCTGTCCGTATCATAAGTCGGAAAGTATGATACAAAAGGCTTCTCTCGGTGGATTAGGAATGTAATAAGTACTATTATAAAGTTGATTAAAAAAATCTGATGTGTTACACTCACATGACTTTCTCTACTCTTGTACAGACTATTTTTACAAACGCTTATTCTCCATCTATTTCATATTAATCGAGATAAACATTTGCAGAAACGATCCTTTGACATGCAAAGAGATATACATTTTACACATAGCGACCGGTTCTAAAAATATTTAACCATCGCTTAAGGCCTAATATGTTCCCCTTGTTTTGTATTTGCAAGGGCAATATAAGCACATACATATCTCTTAATAGCTGGTTGCTATGTGCAGCACCATTCCCTTTCCCACAGATTAATACTCTTTGCATATTCAAGACAAAAAATGAATAACGAATTCCCATTTAGAAAATAAGTATTGAAAAATTTAAGGGAATAACAAGCAACACTCAACAAAAAAAATGTATATGACATAAATTGTGTATTTTAACGCGATCTACATTTTTTGTAGTAACATTTGGTCTATCTCTTATGGTTTACCAGTTATGCAAAAATCGTTCACAATGAAGAATACTTTTGGAGACACATTCCTAGAAAATTCAAGATATACGTTTTATTTGTCATAAAAATATCTTAAACATATGATATTTTAATCAAAATCGTTGGAGCCATTTTTGAGAAAATTAAAATTTTCGAAAAATCTTCCATGTAAAGGGTAATCTGGGGTGGGGGGATTTTCTTGAAAACCTTCGTGTCGCATCTCTGGAAGATACTGAACCTAAATACCAAGTTTAGTGTTTATCCGACTGTTCGTTTCTGAGTTATGCTGTTCACAGACACACACACACACACACACAGACACACACGGACATGTTTCCAAAAATGCTTTTTTTGGATTCAAGGGATCTCAAAACATGTATTTCCGGTGAAATCTCGGTATCGAACTTTTGGATGGAATACAATACTTCCCCTACTTACTATACGTAGTAGAGAAAGTAAAAAGACTCTAAGGCTCGGCGCACACTGACAGAAGGTGCTGAAGATAAGAGCAGTACATATTAAGACGCGAATAAATTAACGAAGGTATTAGGCTAGAAGGACTTGTGGGTTCATGCCCCAATGGCGAATCACCATTGCCGGAATAAGGACTTAAGACGTGTCAAGGTCGAGAGGTGAATTCTATAATGTGTGACTCCCAGACATTTAAGATGCTGTGCAGATCGGAGATCATGGTCCTGTAGCTATAGAGTGAAGAAGGAAGGTCGGAACGATTTTCGAAAATGTAAGTAATGGACTCTACGTAAATTGACACACATTCGGATATTGCTAAGTAAATAATGATGCGCTGACACTTTGAGGCAGTATTTTTAACATTTAAATGATTTCAATCTAATTATATAATATAAAAAATAATAACAGTCCCCCTTAAAGCGATATGTGTATAAATAGCATATAAAAGTATGTAACAGTCATTGTATTATGTTTATATTATTATGTACAGGTTTAATAATGTTATGTGAATGTATTAAGTAATTTAACAATATAGGAGCTGTGATAATAGAGGCTAAAAGTTACTAACAATGAGGTAACCTTGAGGCAATAATGAATTGGAAAGTTAATAATGCTACTAGTAATTCTTGGAGCAACAATAATGTAATTTTTTAGACAGTATATAAATAGCCAATCAACAGCCAGAAAAAGCCTAAGTTAAATAAAAGTATTCTATTGGAGTAGGATTAGCCAATCAGAGACGTGAAATAAAACACGGCGGTTGCTAGAAGGCAACGTACCTGAGCAGTCGCTAGTAGACAGTGTTCCTAACCGGACGCGAGACGCGTTCTCGAGCATTTAAATACGTATTCAGTGTGAGACGTATAAAATTCATAACGACGAGAATATTATACAGTTTACGTGTTAAAAACTGCAAGTAATTAATAAAAGAATCTCACAGCTCCCTATATCAGTGAAGTGTTATTTAATCGTGTCAAGGATTAATAAAAGGAGTGGAGTAAAAATTATAATTTGTGTAAGCTTACATTCTTTAGCCGCATAACCTCCTGTTAAGAAATACATGTTTCTACAAATTAATACTGAGGCAGCCGGGGCAAACATAAAGCATAAATGATATTTAAAGAAACATAAATATACAAAGTTGATTCCTAAAACTTGGGGGCGAAGGCCACCGGAACTTTGAACCATATGTGGGGCAGTATTTCATCAAGTTTGGCTCTCCAACTGCAGCAATACAATACAACTCATCTTTTAAAGTAAATCTTCAAATTGGCGCCTAAACGTGGGGCAAATAATGTACATCCAACACCTTCAAACGTGGGGCAAGAATTGGCGAGAATAGTTTAAAAGAAGAGATCAACGAACCTCATAGCACTACCAGAATCGAAACTACAAGACTTCACTCCAGAGAACTTCAGAATCATCAACATCATCCAAGGACAGCAACAATTCTTTCAGGATTACGGGTCACGCAGTCAACAATTCAACTACAATCTACGTGGGAACATCAGTATAAAGGTTTACTAACACAGCCAGAACAAAAGGTCAGAAAATTCCAATACTTTATATGTATATAATTGTAAAGGTAGTTAAGAAAATATATTGTTCTTAACATAATTTCATGTTGTTAAAAAGTGGTAAATTAAAATTGAGGAATTCCAAATCAAATATATTAAAATAAAATTAAATTAAAATGGAAACAGAAAACGATTGAGATATAAATTTTAAGTGCCTTCTAAAAGCAATAAATGAATTTAGTACACAGTTAAATAATAAAATAAATGAAACTTATGCAGAAACGAAAATAATTAAGTAATAAGATAGATGAAATGAGAGTAGGGTTAAGTAATACGATAACTGAAATTAATAACAAGCTAACTGAAACTAATAATAAGTTAAATAAACAGAGTGAAGAATTAAAAACAATGGTAGAAAATACAAATGCAGACCTGGTGCAAATACAAATAGATTTAACAGGGGAAATAAATAAAATGCATGAAATGGCAAAAACCAATGTAGATGCAATAAAAGAAGCAAATACAGGGCAAGGACAAGTAAAGTCAATGATAGATGAAATTAAAGATAAACTACAAGAAGGTAGCAAAGAAATTGATAAACTTAGAAATAGTTTTGAAAATGTAAGTACCAGTGTATCAAAAGTGAATGCAAATGTAACTAGTTCTATAAATGCTAATCAAATGCATGACAATAATAATAGAGCAGAAAGCTCTGTTAACTAATAATACAAGAGAAGCTACTGCTTTTTTCCGTAGCATGAGCCTCTCAAACACAAAGCAATAATGATGAAGTACATGTGCATGTAACAAATCAGATGTCAAACTATTATTCTGTGCTTAATGAATTACCATTACCTTATTTTAATGCTTCCTCAAGTCCAGTACAATTTATACATGATTTAGTAGAATATTTTAAATTGAAAAATGTGCCTGAAGCATTAAAAATGATACTTGTTAGAAAATGCTTGGATAACAAAACCTTAGAATGGTTACATATGCTAGCAGACAGTGAAATGAATTTTGAAACATTTAGAGTTTTAATTATGAACAAGTTTTGGAATACCACCGTGTAACACAAGATTAGGGCAAGTCTAAAAGGTCTGTGGCATAAGAATAAAAAGAAAATAAAGTATGCAGATTATGTGTGGCACAAGAAGAAAAAGAAAATAAAGTATCTGAAACATAAAAGTGGAAAGCAATGTAATTTTAAAAAATGTATAATAGTAATATAATTGTCAATATAACAAAAGTGAGTTTAGATAAAAAGATGTAATAGAAGAAAATCCATTGTTAGTAAGAAAAACGTAATAAATCTGAATAGCAACTGCATTTATATTGTATAATATATAAATTGTTAGAAATTGTAAGAAATATAAACATGTTTAAGAAATAAGTTGTAAAGAAAGGGTAACAAGTGTTAATATGCCTAATTAAGTATGAAATGTCTATCACATAGGAGATTTAATAGTAGCCGTGTTAGTGAATAAACAAAGGCGTACAGGAGCGGACTAAGTGCCGATCACTGAATGAGACCCGGGAAGTATAGCGACACAGAGTGTTGCAAAGAAAGGATGCTAACCGATGACGATCACTGTATAGGGCGACGATAAAAGTGCAAATCACAGGTGCAAATCTGTACATGCATAAAAGTTTTGTTAACAAAGGTATCGAGACATGATCGCCGATAACTCTTGGAACAATGTGAGTACCTGGCGATTGGAGTGAAACGCGATGTGAACATCTTTCAGTAACACATAGAGCGGGAACGTAGTACCGTAGTCTCTGCGGAAGCCATATTGTGTTTTAGGCCAAAGATGGTGCCGTTCCAAACAAAAGCTAAGCCGGTCCTGGAGCATACTTTTAAAGATTTTACGGAGGGTTAAGAGCATCCCGATCGGTCTATAGTCAGTTGCAAGTCGTCCAGCACAGCCCGGGTTAAGTATGGGGTAAATAACAACCTCTCGCCACGAAGGAGGCGGGATTCCAGTACGTAAATTCCGTGTATATACCAGTGCTAGAAAACAAAACCAAGTATCCGGCAAGCCTTGAAGTGACGATAAGTAATGTCATTCCTTCCCGGAGCAGATCTATCCTGTTTGTTGAATAAGGTCCGTCGAACGTCCAATCAGTGACCGGGCTGAGCAAGGTCAACGCCTACAGAAACTACCGGAGCGGTATCAAGCACTGCATTTGGAGCAATGTGATGTAAAAAGAGGTCTTGTAAAGCTGGTTGTCCAGACAGCGGTAACGATACTGTGTTCCGAGCACGCGTATACCATGATAGTCGTCGCCAAAGGTGAGCAACTGGCGTCGCGGTGGAAACGAATTAAATAGGCCGCCCAATATACCCTCTTGATGCGCCACAGACGTCTCGGGCACGTGACTCCGTACTTTTCGCCTATTAAAAAAAACGCCTCACGGATGCGTTCATGATGGTAGCGTGAATAGACTAAGCGTTTCTCTGCTATTAATTTGGGACATTCCGTCGTCCACCATGGCGGTCTAGGAACCCGAAGAGCCGTTTGACCACCAATCATCCTGATATTGGCTTAACGAGCGTTTTAAGCTCTCATAGGTGATATCCGCCTCCGAGATGTGGTGAGTAGCCTGGTGTAAATGGTCCTTGAAGTCGTCCGTCTGAGAGATCCACGACGTCGTCGGAAGGCCAACCTGATCCGTATAGTGAAACTGGAGCCTGAACGGAAAGTGATCAATGCCCAGTATAAGGATGTCTAGTCATATCACACGTCACTACAGCTGTCGCAAATAGTAAGTCCGGAGAGGAATCAAGCTGTCCCGGAGCCCCTTGCCTGCTCGCATATTAATGAGAAAGAGCTTCCATAAAATAAAACTCACAGTTTAAAAGAATGTATTTTCTGAATTACTGTGCGAAATAGCTTGCTGAAAGTCATGCATAAAAAGAAATGAGTATTGCACCACAAACTTATTTACAAAACCAGCCAAGAATTCAAAAAATACCATCTCAAGGGTGAGGAAACGAACAAGGTAATCTCTTGAGTGTAGCAAGTTGCTACATGTGTGCAAAAACCGAGCCAGCAGTCGCGAAACTAAGGAACAGAAATGGCTTTCAGCGTAGTTATCTTTCCCGTAGCGCAATCTTGAACCCGAAAAGAAACGGAATTAACAATACGGAGAAGTTTCAGTGGACCAATATAAATGCGCCAACTTTTGAGCAAAACCCTTAGAAGCGTCATTTAACGGATGAGAATGAAGGAGAACCAAGTCTCCAACCTAAAAGAAGCTGGCGTGCAATGGGATTGTAACGAAGTGTACGACGTTCCTAAGAGGAGAAAGTGCTGTCTTCCATCTCTCACAATCTCCTGTTCACTGGAACCATCTGAAAATAAATCAGAGATCTGATTAGTCAAAGAGCATCCTGGCAAAAAATGAAACATAAGTTCGGAAGGTGTATCACGATGAGCCTCTGTAATCGCAGTATTTAAGGTGAATTCAAATTCGTAAACAAAGGAATCCCAGTTATAGTGGGAATCTGAATGAAATGCAATAAGAAGACTTCAAATTGTGCTTAACACGTTCAGCTAAAATGGAAGAGGATAATAAGACAAGGTATGCACAAATGTTACGCCACCCTTAAAGAGAAAAGTCCGAAAAATACGTGTGCGAAAATAAGCGTTATGGGAAACAGCCACCTGAAGTATACTAAACGAAACAAAAATGGCTGACCAAAATTGAGTTTATATATATATATATATATATATATATATATATATATATATATATATATATATATACTCTTTAACTGCTGTGTTTCTTAGCGTCCCATTCTATAATGGGCGTGAAAGACCGGAAATTTTGCTCAGAGGCCTCTTTATCAGGCTTGAGGTTGGCGTAAACCTACGACACGGGACCACCGACTTTACTTCCCTTCCGAAGGAAACCACGCTAAGGATTTTTACGCCAGTAAAAGTCCATCGCCCACCGTCGGGTTTGAACCCGCGACCTCAGGAACTAGAGGTATGGCAAATCCAGTTCACGGAAGGCGATAAATGGTTGACAGATCGATATGGACGCGCAGGCAGTAGCGGCGCGGACTGGCACTAACCAAATAAATTTATAAAATCGTCCACAACAACACACAAATAAGTGTTTCCTTTAGAAGACCTAGGCACGGTACTACAGAATCCATAAAAAATCGTTTCATGGGGTAGGAAGCCACCGTAGACTGAAAAAATCGCAATTGTGTATTTTGAACGGGTTTAGATCATTCACAAGTTTTAAATGTTGCAATATTTGGCTAGACAAAATATTGTCAATTTTTCGTTTCATAAACACCTAAATGAGCATCAAATGGTGCGGTAAGAAAATTCTATAATACCAAAGGAATTAAAATTTGCGGAAGGAGAATTTTCAAAACCCGTAAGGGAGGAAAACACGTTTAAAGAATGTCATTTTTAAAGTTATGACCCGGAACATTACCAGCACTACACTGCTACCAAAGCGGACCCAGCACTTTGTCTTACCTCTGATTTTCCGAAATAGACGTAAAATCTGTCCCGAGAAAAAGAGTGCAAGAGGAAATCTGCTGCAAAGAGTTCACACCGTCGGTTTGCGTTTCCGTAAATTTACGAGAGGGTGCGTCTGAATTTTCCGAACCACGTACGTGCCGAACCTGAAACTGAAAGGCGTTAAGTTTAACGGCCTAACAAGCCGTTTTCCTGTTTTAAGTGCGTGAGACAACGCCCAAGTGATGGCTTGATTATCGTATTCTAACAAGAAAGATCTATGTTCCAGATAAACACGAAACTTGCCACATGCTGTAAGCACAACCAACATCTCAAGTTCGTAAACCAAAGGTCGACGCTCAGCTGCAGTAAGACAATGTGACATGTAGAAAATCGGACAACGAGCTCCTGGAGGACCTTGTAACAAGATTGCGGCGACCGGAAAACGCGAGGCGTCCGTCTGCACAAGAAACTGCTGATTAAAATCCGACATAGCCAATACTGGCTGTTTTAAGACGTTCAAAAACCTGCTGGTGAGTCAAAGTCCAACCAAATTTGGAAACTTTCCTCCGTAAGGCATTTAATGGTTCAGCAATATGAGCAAAATTTGCAAACAGGGCGCCAACTGCTTCTGAGTGGTAGGCGTGGGAAACTGTCGTATAGACAAAGTCCGTACAAGGACAATAGAGATACCCATCAGAGAAATTATGTGACCAGAAATGAAATTTGAGAGACAGCACGTTTAACTTTTTAGGGCGATACGGTCAAACTAGCACGTTGCAAACCGCTACAAACCAAATGCAAATGCCGTAAATGCGATCGAAAATCGGAGAATAAATAGCTAGATCACCCAAATAATTAAACACGAAATTGAACCTGTATTTGTGCAAAATGTTATCTAAAAGGCGAGACAGAGTTTGCGAGTGTTTTAACGTTATATTTAATTTGTTTATTGAGCCCCACGTTGTGGTAGCCAATTTGAAGTAGTTATTATTGTAGCCCCACGTTGGGCGCCAATTTGTGGGTGATTTAATGTTTACGTAATATGTTTTTACGTAAATAATTAGAACTTGAAGATCTTATATTGTGCTGCTTTTGTTTTGTTTGGTTACATAATTTTAACTGTCCCACGTTGGGCGCCAATTTGCGAGTGTTTTAACGTTATATTTAATTTGTTTATTGAGCCCCACGTTGTGGTAGCCAATTTGAAGTAGTTATTATTGTAGCCCCACGTTTGGGCGCCAATTTGCAAGTGTATTGCTTACGTAATGTTTGTGTATTTATGTTTACTTCACGCGTGGAAGCCATCTTGTGACGTCATTCATTTGTTCGATTTGTAGCTCCATCTGGTGTTAGCAATTTGCAGCAGTGTTAGTGTTCGTTTGAAAGAACGCTATTGTTATCTTAATTAATTTTGGTTTACTGTCCTCCGGCTAGCTATTATTTCTCGGTCGAACATATCTCTTGATCAGGGTGTGTAAACGGAAAGGAATCTTTTATCCAAAGATAACACTGATGAAGAAATTTATTATATACTTTTATTGTCGAAACACAGTCACTATCACATTTACATATTGATCTTGACACTCGCCAAACTGAAACTGTTATAATAACTTCATTACTGATAATTCTTAATTCGCGTACTTCAACTTTTTGTATAATTAACTTTATAACACTTGAGATTTTTCATAACTCTGTTACGCGTAACCTGCAAATACTTTCGACGAACTGACGAGAATGCGACGTGTAGTATACAAACAATTTTGATGAACTGACCGACTGAAGGACTTTACCTCTAACCTACCCTCTATTTATACTCCTTCACCCAGATATGCCTAAAGATTATAACTGAACTGCAATTGGCTAATAAAACGCGCCAACATTAGCGTCTATTTTTATATCCAATGAAAATTATGAATACATATGCTCTAGGGAAACGTTCCAGAAGATTCTCAAGAAAAAAAACGCGCCAACATTACGTAACTTCCTCGTTCCCAATAATGATAAACAGCTCACCCCCTCGCTGCATTATTGCGCGCTATTATTGTCAGTTTCAGTAAGGCAGTATAAACTTATTTCCCAACAATAATTACAATCAACAAACATCTCAAATCAATGTCACATAATAATGCATATTCATATTAAAATCATTATTTACATTTAAGTAATTTGTGATACAGATTACTGCATCAAGTTTGAGCATCCGTTGAAAGGCCAAATGAGAAACGTGTAGTCTGGAATGAATCCCAAGGCGTGGAAAAAGTTGTCAAAGGGCGAGATGATTGCGCCAATGGAAGTTAATACACTCGGTTCAATCTAATGTAGTAGGTAAACACTTTAGCCTCCCGAAAATAATGCATGGATGAGTGGAGGTCCATCATTGGCATCGAGTCTACAGCCATGTGTTAATTAAGCTAGGTAATCAATAACCACACGAGTCATCGTTAGGCTTCGGTACCTAAAAGAAAAAAATACAAGAACTGGGATAAGAACTTGTAAAAGGTTCAGTAGTGCCCTGTTGTAACATGATATCTATTTTACGTGCTAAGATATCTAGCTTCGGGCATGTCAGCCGAAAAGGTGGAGAATATTCAAAATTGTGCACCGTGCCTAGCTGGTCTGTAAAAACATCGGGAAACTCCCATAACAGACGCAAAATATCAGTACATGTACCTAGATGTTAAATAAAAGCAGATCTAAATTTAACGTCGAGGTCGTAGCGAAGTATTACAAATTCGGAGAAGGTAGCTGCGCCCCTAAAGAAATATGAAGTCGTTAATGTGGACGAAATGGAAAAGCAATTGAAACAACGGAAAATTTTAAAGTTAACAGAATCTGAAGCAAAAACGGAGAACCCAAGACTACGCCGTAAGGCAAATTACCCCAACATGGAAATTTATATCCCAGAAAAAATATCCCAGCTTAATATGCACACAGAAACGCCCAATATGGGTAACTTCTATCCCGAAATTGTAAGACACCGAACTGCAGCTGGAAGTAAAGTAACTTATGCGCGTATTTACGCCAAAAAAGCCCCATCCAGGTAATTAAGAGACGAACCGAAATCTATCAATGCCTGAGTGTGAGACTTCAAACACAAAACCGGTAATGGTAAAAGGGGAACTCATTCTAATCGTGGTGTAGGGCAAGCTGCAAACGAAGAAGCCTCTACTCCTGTTGAGGAAACATGATTTGGTCGCATATGAAGGCGGAGTCAGAAACAAAAGTTATAGGAATTGCCTAGTTTATTACAATATGAACACACACAACCTGGAGAAGAAGACCATGATACCGACGTTTTTTAAGTTACGGAGGCAAAAGGCACCCACTCCGAACTTGCTTGTACCCCTTTCGACTGAGTCGGTAAAGAAACAAGTGAGGCGATAAGGAAACCTTCGACACCGCTTGTATTTATTGAACGGAAGCAATAAGAATATCCAGCTCGGAATAAGTAGTTGGAGGTCGAGCAAAGATACAAGAAATGTGTGTCTTAGAATTTAAACCAGAAAGAATAATAATCACAGACACGATGTTCAGAATCGCCCGCTAACTCTTCCTGTAATGTTGCGGCGTGTAATAATATTGTGAAACGGATATCTTTTACGTATGGGAAAAGGAAAGCAAAGTTCCAACACTGGCGAATGGGAAGCTGTAGTGTCTAAATTTTTCTCCAAAGCATTCCGTAACAAAAAGACAATCTTGCCTCCTACTATATTAAGCAATAATAAGAAAAAAGCTGATGCGTTGCACTCACAGGACTTTCCCTACTCTTCTACAAACTATTTTTTACAAACGCTTATTCTCCACCTACTTTATTTTAATCGAGATAAACATTTGCAGAAATTATGTTATTGCTAATTTTCTTGTGGGTGCAAGAGGAATATGGTAGGCTTTAATCGATAGTCAAATCTTTTAAGAGCTGATTGTTATGTGGAGAATGGCATTCTCTTTGCATGTCCAGGACATAAAAACGAATTCCCAATTGAGAAAAAGTATAAGTATTGGAGAATTCAAACAAATAACAAGAAATATCTCGAAAATGGTTTACTCCACAAAAAAAAAATGCATATAACATAAATTGTGTTTCCACAAGCTCTACATATCTGTATATAAAAATTTTATCTATCTCTTACGGTTTACCAGTTACGCAAAGGCCATTCAGGACTTTTGGAGACATTCCCAGAAAATTCAAGATATGCATTTTATTTGTCATGAAAATATCTTAAATAGATGACATTTTAATCAAAATCATTAGAGCCATTTTTGACGAAATCAAAATTTTTAAAAATGTCCTGTAAAGGTAGTCTGGGTTAGGGAATTTTATTTAAAATCTTCGTGTCGCTTCTTTGAAAGGTACTGAACCTAAATACCAATACCAAGTTTGGTATTTATCTGTCTCTTTGTTTTTTGAGTTCTGCTGTTCACAGACAACACGGGCCTTTTTCTAGTGCATTTTTTTATTCAGGGCACTTCAAAATGTATTTGTGGTGAAATCTCGATATAGAATTTTTGGGTTGAATGCAATACTTCCCCTACTTACTATGGGTAGTAGAGAAACTAAAAATCAGTAGCCGTAAAAGCTGAACGAGTACATAAGTCATGCAAACGTAGAAAGAATTGCAAAAATCGCCTGAATAGCATTATTAACTACTTAATGAGATGAATCCAAGAAGGATTGTGCTGGGTGTGCTATTTGTAAGAATTTAAAATAAAAACGCCTGACGTTCAGTGCTGGTGCAGCAAAAAATTGTTGAATAGTTGAAGTCAATGTATTTACGAAATGATCGTTGTCTGTGTGTTCTGCGAACCTGTATGCATAGATTCCGCAAGAGAACAAATAATTATTTATACTGACGCAAAAGATTCTGCACTTTCAGTTTATCATCACAAATGGAGACGAAGGTAAAATCTGAATGCGTGCTATATAATGGCTAATTCGTGCACGAAGACCACATAAAGTAGCCGGCGGAAGCGCTTCTATCTGCTCCGCAACACAATTTTGGAATTCCTCGAATTGAAAGAAAACAATTGAACAAATTCTAAGACCTCATCCTTCGTAAAACGATTTATATTCGGGCAAGCCTCCATGTGATCTTTTTAATGTTGCAGAAGCGTAGGCACTGTATCCGAAATTTAGAACTGTAAAGCTCGCGATTTCAGAGAGAACAGGCAAGGAAATGTAAAATGAATTAAACGCATAAAGGTGCATACAAAACGACGTTAATTTAAACTTCTATACGCTCTTCTGCAATTTTACTATGGCTCAAACTTTATGGTTACCATCATCCTGCGTATAAAGACAGGGAGAGAACAAAATCCTGGCCACAGTGAAATTTTGAAGTAGTTCTCCAATACACGTCGTGTAAAAATTTGTTTCGTAGTCATCAATATAAGGCATGAGTGTTGTAGCACCAAGTAATCAAAGTTTGGTAAACCTACATCTTTTAAAAAATCCAAGCTAGTAATTGAAAAATAATTATTCTACATTCGTTTAGAAACCGCCTATAATGTAAGTGCCAAAGGTTTCATTAAGACTTATTTATGGATACAGAAGGTGTGATAAAAAATTTGAACAGCTCAATTAAGTATTTCAATTTTTGAAAAATTCACAGATGAGACTCATCCATGTGGTGATTTTTGCTATATTTCATAAGTTATATATTTGAATTTTTGGCTAAATTGTCATACTGTTTCCCCGCATTTATACGTGAAGTAAACTGAGGATTCACGAAAGTAATTACCTTACTTGTGGAAGTAGTTGTATATGAATTCGGTGGTGCATAAATCTAAGGTTGGAACTCGAATTGTTTGTGCATCACTGAAATGGTGTAATTAGCAAAGTTACTAGAGTAAACGCGGTCATCTTCACGGTAAGACTGCTGCAGATTCGGAAGTGCCAACTGCAGTACGAATTAGGTAATCCGCTAAGTGAAGAAGGTGTTGGTATGCTGGTTGTTGTTGTTAATTTCACAGCCGCTTAAAATAAGAGCGCGAATGATTCAGAGTCAGCTGAGAATACAGAAGAGAAGAAAATGGCTTGCAGAGGGTGTCAAATATGCAAGCGGAATTGGTAGGCTTTTAATTGTTCAACAAAATGTTCCGTGCAAGGGGTAATCTTGCGTGGGAGGATTTCATTGAAAACCTTTGTGTCGCATCTCTGGGAGATACATAACCAAAATACCATGTTTCGTGTTTATCCGACTGTTCGTTTCCGAGTTATGCTGTTCACAGATGGACATGTTTCCCATTTTTTTCTTTTTAATGTTTAACAAAATGTTCAGTGCAAAGGGTAATCTGGGGTGGGAGAATGTCATTGAAAACCTTTGTGTCGCATCTCTGGGAGATACATAACCAAAATACCAAGTTTCGTGTTTATCCGACTGTTCGTTTCCGAGTTATGCTGCTCACAGTTGGACATGTTTCCCAAGATAAATGGCTGACGTTTACGTTCCGTGAATTCAGATACGTAAGATTATACACCAAAAAACCCCAAAGGGAATAAGTTGGGGATGTATCTGTGCGATTGGCGGCATTAATTTTTCTGATGTTGGTTGCATTGCGTTGAAGTCAGAGAATGACAGACAGTGCCATCTGTATGAGACACAGTGCCATCTGTTGTATTTTTACTTTCTCTACTACGTATAGTAAGTAGGGGAAGTATTGCATTCCACCCAAAAATTCGATACCGAGATTTCACCGGAAATACATGTTTTGAGACCTCCTGAATCCAAAAAAAGCATTTTTGGAAACATGTCCGTGTGTGTGTCTGTGAACAGCATAACTCGAAAACGAACAGTCGGATAAGCACCAAACTTGGTATTTAGGTTCAGTATCTTCCAGAGATGCGACACGAAGGTTTTCAAGAAAATCCCCCCACCCCAGACTACCCTTTACATGGAAGATTTTTCGAAAATTTTAATTTTCTCAAAAATGGCTCTAACGATTTTGATGAAAATATCATATGTTTAAGATAATGTCATGAGAAATGAAATGTATATCTCGAATTTTCTGGGAATGTCTCCAAAAGTATTCTTCATTGTGAACGACTTTTGCATAACTGGTAAACCATAAGAGATAGACAAAATTTTACTACACAAAAAATGTAGATCGCGTTAAAATACACAACTTATGTCATATGCATTTCTTTTGTTGAGTGAACCGTTTTCGAGATATTGCTTGTTATTCCCTTAAATTTTCCAATACTTATACTTTTTCTCACATTCGTTATTCATTTTTTTTATGTCCTGGACATGCAAAGAGAATGCAATGCGCCACATAGCAACCAGCGTTAAAATATTTGACTATCGCTTAAAAGCTACCATATTTCCCTTGCATCTACAAGAAAATTACCAATAAGATTGACATCTCGATATCTCGATTAACATGAACCATATGGAGAATAAGCGTTTGTAAAATTAGATTGTACAAGAGTAGAGAAAGTCATGTGAGTGTAACACATCAGATTTTTAAGATACAACCGCAGTCGCTAATGCGGGCAAAAGTGACACAAACGAGGGAAACAGTATGACAATTTACCCGAATTTTTTTAGACAGGTGCTTAGGATGTAATGTTTACTATAGTTTCATTTCTGTGCGCGTGTTAGTATATTTACGAGGGTAGTCCCAAAAGTACCCAACCTGACGTATAGATAGCGGTTGTTTTAAACGATATGGTAGAAAGTACTAACCTTATAAAGCTAAGGCTAGAGCTTCGACAATGCCATATTCGTTACTAATTGTTTGGCAGTTATCAATAGTGAACGCTCTCAGTAAATTTGTAAACATGAATAAAACTGGTCATGTTATGTGATACAATACTTTCATTTGAAAGGTTTTACTCCAACTTATATTAAAGCTGAGCTAGATTCTACTTCGGTGGAGTCTACTCCTTCAATTACAACAGTAAAATATTGGGTAGCAGAGTTTAAGCGAGGCCGTACGAGTTGCCAAGACGAACAATTTGCAGCAATTTTAATCTTCGGCTGCCATGCTAAGACTGTTCCTCTCTAAGTCGATATCTATGAAAATTACTCTGCAGCTAAACCGATTCGTGCAGTAATAGTTTGTGTAATACACGTCACTTTAATTTAGTTGCCCCAAGCAATAGGATTCTTTGGGAGGGAGAGGCAATGTCAAATATCAGGCTTATGATTGGATCATGTCCTGCAAGAAGAACCTTACGTTTTCTAGTGATTCAGAAGAATGTGCTGATAATTCTGATGTAGATCCTGAGCAGTTGCGGCTCTGAGTATACATTTTGGGTCTTCACAAAATGTTAGTCAGACAACCCTGAAAATATGAAATAGCATCTGTTGCATATGGACTAACAAAAGGGCCCCCGCAACCGGACAGAGCATCGCAAGTAGTCCGCAACGGCCCTTTTTGCTTCTACCGTGAACCCTGGGATGGACCTCCTCTGCTTCTACCGTGACCAGATCCGAACGATGACAGGCGCAAGTACGGACGAGGTTCCTAACGTTTCCAGATCGAACGCATCCGACCCAACCTGGGTCTCCCTGGGGGCGGGACCCATTTGGAGGGGAGGCTGAGTAGTCCCGCAACGATGCCAGGGAAGAAACTTCTGTAGAGCGCCGATCACCTGGTCCTACAACCCTCAAACAATGACAAGGAAGATGCTGACTACAGGAAATGATGGGCAGGGGAGTCATGGTAGATAATGAACCATTGCAGCATTCTCTTGCTGACCCAGTGAACCAACAAAAAACCCATAGATCAAAGAGGGAGGTCGCCGCGGACATGCCATTTTGCTCGGTCATCTCTTGCATAAGTTATGAAAAAATTCATACAAATGCAGCTGCTCCTAATAATGATGCAGAGAGTAGTAGCATGGTAGATTTTAAATGACCATGTATACTGGAATTAATTGACCTAATAGTGGTTGAAACTATAAAGCCTGGGACTTAAGTACTTACAAAGAATGTAAGTCACCATTGGGGTATGACATCTCAATACAACTTGAGATCTCCTTGTGTGTTACTGGGAAAAATGCGAATCAGTTGGAGAATTTAATGTCGTGTCGGCATGTTGGCATGGTAGCTCAGTGGTTAAAGCAACCGGACGGATACCGGGAGATCTGTGGTTCAAATCCCGGCTATGGCATTGAATTTTTGAGTCTTCTGTTCTACCTATCCAGCCCTGTCCAACACATGGCTTGTGTGAAAGAAGAATTAATTCCATTAATTGACCTAATGGTGGTTGAAACTATAAAGCCCGGGACTTAAGTACTTACAAAGAATGTAGGTTGCCATTGGGTATGGCATCTCAATACAACTTGAGATCTCCTTGTGGTTTCCTGGGAAAAATGCCAATCAGTTGGAGAATTTAATGTCGTGTCGGCATGTTGCCATGGTAGCTCAGTGGTTAGAGCAACCAGATGGAGACCGGGAGATCCGTGGTTCAAATCGGCTATGGCATTGAATTTTTCAGTCATCTGATTCTACCTTTCCTACCGTGTATTCCTTACATTTAATAGCACCGAAAGAAAAAATAACCCATGAATCTGCCAGGTGTCAAAAGTTGGGTGCTCACATGCTCTTGTGCAGCAGCTACCATTGATCTAAAGTATCTACCAAAAGATGGCCAAAATATATCAATAGAGGATGAGTATTGGCATTATTCTTATACCTAAAAACTTATTCATTGTTGATAGATTAAGTCATGCATATCTTTTCACTAAAGCATTATTACTAGCAATGTTTTCAGTTATATTTTGAAACTATGTTGCTATTACACAATGCAATATAAAACATGCTAGAAATTCTATTATCCTCTTCTTGAAAATTAAACATTTTGTGGCTTGGCAAAACTCTAGAAATATTATGCAACAATACACTCTTGTGTATGCCCTATTGGCTGGCAGAATATAATATTGGAAGACTGCGACGAAAGAAAAATTTATAATAGATATTCAACACCATGACTTCTATGACCTGAAACATCTGAAAAATTGTATACTGAACATAAATAAAGAGATGCACGCAAGTGGTGCAATATCAGGTTCACCAACTTAATTTGTGTTTGTTCTGAAGAAACCAATCTATGGGCTATGAAACCTAAATACTAAATGAACTTTGATTTTGAGGAGTACAACACCAGAAAGAAAGGCAACACAACAAGAATAGCCTTAAAGTATAAGTACAATGGCCCAAAGAAAATCATGAATAAACATGCAGGTGTTACAAAACTTTTTTAGTTTATTCCATTTACACATCAGTATTACCTCAATTTGATAAGAGATTGTAAAGGCGCTGCAGAAATAGAGCAGGTGTCACACATAAACACCTTGTGAACTTAAGAAACATACAATTCTCTTTTTTCCCTCTTCTGAATTTATATTAAAGACATCACAGCTTGTTTCATTTTTATAGGAAACGTCAATTACAGTAAACAAATCTTAAATAAAAACTTAATTTTTATTGGAAGAAAAAAGTGCCAAGCCACAGAAATTAGACAAAATATTCTTTTAAATATTAATAACAGACAAAATTCAAATCACAGTGTAAAACACAGGTAAATAATTGCCAATAATAGGTATAAAACATTTTTAAAATATAAAAATAATGCTTAAATATATTATGATTGCAGAATTTAATTCAACTTTAAAATCTCCTGTATAACTAGGAAATTCAAGGCTTGGCATTATTTAGCCCTGACCCCTTCAATTGTGAAGTAATGTAATCTCTATAAAATATTAAAATCTTTTAATACTTTATCGATTAACTCTGGCCATGAAAGCCTTCGCACTTATTTAATGCAACCTCTCGTAACACTGCACACTTTATAAGAAGTGATTACTTGCATGCATATAACACATCACAGTTTCCGTTAGTATATTTTGTGATGAAATAATCTAACTCCTATGTATCCTTAAAATTTCTATGTTCATCATAGATTCTCTTCTTGTAAGCAGAAATTCAAGAAAAAACTGATTCAAAAGTGTATATAACTTGGACATGCAAACGACAAACTGAATGAATAAACAGGCTTGTGCTTAACAAATAAAAAAAACGAAACAAAAACATTCACATGAAACTGACACAATCTATTGGATCATGATTACAATGCTATGCTCATGGTTATGACCTTGAATGAAAACCCACCAATCGCTAGTATGCGACGAGTACATTAAAGCACAACATTTAAAATTGTTAGAAGAAAATTATTATTGTAATATATGAAGCTTGCATTGAAAATGGGATGTAAAATTAATAAAATATTACAATTGATGAAATTAGTAGTTTTAATTCAATCAGTTAATAAGAGTATCCAGATTATAATAATTTTATTCATGGCAAATTTTATTATACTGTAGATCAGGCTTGTCCAACATTGAGGCAATATTTTATATCATAACATGTTGTGAATGCCAGAGTGATTGTAGTGTAAATTAATATTATTGTATGTACAGGATTTTAGATGTTTGTTACCCATAAGTATTGTTAGGAAATAAGTTTACACGGCCTAACTGAAACTGACAATAGAAGTGGGTAACAATAAACCGAGGGGGCGAGTTGTTTATCACTAAGAAGAGATAAACAAATGACGTCAGGGTAGCGTGCATTTTTTTAGAAATGGAGGGAATATCTTCCCTAGAGCATATATGTTAGTAGTAGTGATTGGCTGACCAAAACAGACGCTAATGTGGGCGCAATTTGGTAACCAATAGGAGCTATATTATAATGTTTAGGCAATTCGAGGTGAAGGAGTATATATTCTCGAGCCATAAGGAAGTGTTGCACAGTTCTGAAGAATCTCTCACGAGGTGTATGACACAGAGTTCTGAATAATCTATCACGAGGTGCACGTCGCATAGTTAGTTACAAAAAATGTACAGTACGTGAAGTAATTGGTGCGTGGCAACTAAAACGACTGTAGTTACATTCGGAAATATCACAGTTTCAATCAGGCGTGTATAAAGATTAAATATGTCAATTATTAAGTGTGATGGCAATAAAAGTCTAGATTCAGATTCTTTTATCAGCATTATCTTTTAGTAACAACTCCTTTCCGTTTACACACCCTGCTTAGAGACATGTGCTCGACTGAGTTATAATAGCTAGCCGGAGGACAAAGAACCCAAATTAAACAATAAGCACCCAACAAATAAGATAGCACAAGCCATTGAGAACTGCAACAACATTCAGCCCCCCACCCATAGTTTTCAGCCCATGGACTCTTTCATCAATCAACTGTTCATTCATAAATTGTAACAGAAATATTCTACAGTCTCTATTACCTCAATTGATAAGCTTCATATTATCTACACCTAAACTGTGGACTACTACAGAGCTTATATAATTTACATATAATAAGATCATCAGTCAGCTCTTTAAGAATTAAACTGTAGCAATGGACTCATGTCGTCAACTATGGCTGTATACGTGTAATGAAGAATGAATGAACTCCTGTGTTTTAAAGAGATCTATACTTTTGTGTAGTAAGTATATAGTTTACCAGTTAGGAAAATTATAAAGAACTCTTTACAAATGAAGAGGACTTCACAGGCTATTCCTTGAAAATTCAAGATATATATTATTGTATAAATATCTTAAATATATGGTATTTCAATCAAAATCATTAGAGCCAATTTTGAGAAAATAAAAAATAATGAAAACTTTTACACGTAAACAGTTTGGGGCAAGGGGGTTTTATTCAAAATCCTGTGTCACATTCTTGGAAGATCTGAACTTACATGTCAAGTTTGGAATTTATCCAATATTTCATTTTGAATTATGCTGTTCCTACACAGATGCATATATGGACCTTTTACTAAAAATGCCTTTTTATTATTTATTTATTCAGGGGATTCAAAAATGTATTTCCGGTGAAATATCAAATTTTTGGGTGCAATACAGTTTTTAGAATGTAAAACTATGACAACACTTGATCCATTCAACCCTTCAATTACATTTTCTGCAGAATAAAGAGACATTGGTGTACAGAAAATACATACATACATACAAAAAAGAAAGAAAAGAAAGAAAAAAAACAAACTAGCTTTCACTTTTGAGGGATTCATAAGATCAAATAATTAATATGAAAGGTTTTCCTGAATGTTTATATAAATCACTGCTTGTTTATATTTCAGCTTTTTATTTCCACTCACTCTAAATTAGTTCTGATTTGCAGCACTTTTCCTGTCAAATAATTAGGCTAACAATATTAATAATTATCATTAATAATAAATATGTATGATATTTGGGTTTTGGTATATTATGGTGAATATGGTATCTGATCACTGAATAAAGAGCAGGCTGTATATCACTTTTGTGGCTGTATATTTTCCATTATGCAGAAACTATTAACAATATTCTCTTAAGTATTCAAAACAGGCTTTTAATGACAACTTTTTACAAATATTTGACATTAACAATTTGCAAACCTAGGAAAGATCATGTTTTCTTATGTAACTTAATTAAAACATTTGCAGTCGATTATCTTTATCTCATTTAAGGACAAATTGACAACTCAGAGAATGATAAAGAAACAATAATATAACTTCACAAACAAAAACACTGATTATTCTTGGATTCATTAGATATTCTCTTCCTTCCAAAGATTTTCTTGAAAATCATCTCTCTTGAAAGGTATGAATTATTAACTCACAATGCATAAGTGTTCTTAACATTTGCAATAGAAAATACTTCAAAGTATGGAGAACTTATGCCAGAAGTTAATGGGTTTTGTGTCATTAAGGCAGCTCAAAATCCTTTTTGAAATTGAGTTTCCTTCAGCCTTTGATGACCGCAATAGGTCGTAACTTAATACATTTTTTGCTGATACCAGCAGCATGACATGTGTCTACTACATCCGTAACATTCTTGTAAGATTCTGGTGCTTCCTCCATGACAAGTTTAGGTGATGCTACACGGATTGAAATACCCATATCTTCCAACTTATTTAATACATCCTGGTAATCCAAGTTTCTGCGTGACTTAGCTCGTGAAAGTGCTCTACCCTGAAAGAATACAAGAAACATGCAACATTAGAGTAAATATTATTTGAAACATTTTATAAGTGAATAATAAACAGAATGTCTTCTCCTTCGATAGAACAATGTATAGAAAAAAATTAGATTTAGCTATGGGGAAACTCCCTATCCCCCATTCTTGGCTGATCTCTACATGAGCTTTCTTGAAATCAGAATTATAAAAGCCCTACCATGAATGTTCAAAACCTGGTAGCACTAAATTCATGACATATTCACAATCATCCCAAAGCAACACAAGAGAGATTAGACTAAAATTTCTGAACTTGCAAGACCAATCCATCAAATTCACATCAGAAATAGAAAAAGATGAACAGCTACCTTTATTAGACAAACAACAAGCAGGATAATAAGCTCAGCTTCGACAAATAGAAAAATAAATAAATAATAATAATAATAAATAATAATAATTCACACTGACAATTACATTAAATACAATAGCTTCAACCCTGAACAATATCAATATGCAATATACTCATTAACAGATGTAAATATTCCAATGAATGAAGTAGAATACAACAAAGAACATAAAAATGCAGGTCCACCGAGGATAAACTCTACCAGAAAGGTTTTGGTGCCCTGTAACATTTTTAGAAATGTGCAATTCTTCTTTTTGTTTCCTTTTTATGAGCTTGTTGCTAGCAAAAGCCGACTGGTGATATAAACAGCAGAGTGCTTTTCCCACATATTGCATGTAACTAAGCCCACAATGTTTAGTCTGAAAGCACTTCTAGACAAATATTTATTCTGACTGTTGTAATGAGATAGAAAGTTACTTTTTATATGAATAGTTTAATATATAAGAATATATGTGAATTTGTAATGGGAAGAGAAAGTATTACATAACTTATTTCATTTTTAAAATCCCTCCTCCAGTATTTATTTGAACAATAGCTTGGACTCCAGCTCGTTCTATACTAAGCCGTTAAGTACAGAATAGTAGTTCTACATGCTTTCCAGTATTTATTATCTGTCAAATTAATAATTCACCATGATCATTTATTACTTTCTCTACTACGTATAGTAAGTAGGGAAAGTATTGTATTCCACCCAAAAATTCGATATCGAGATTTCACCGGAAATACATGTTTTGAGATCCCCTGAATCCAAAAATAGCATTTTTGGAAACATGTCTGTGTGTGTGTCTGTATGTCTGTCTGTCTGTCTGTCTGTGAACAGCATAACTCAGAAACGAACAGTTGGATAATCATCAAACTTGGTATTTAGGTTCAGTATCTTCCAGAGACGCGACACGAAGGTTTTCAAGAAAATCCTCCCACCCCAGAGTACCCTTTACATGGAACATTTTTCGAAAATTTTAATTTTCTCAAAAATGGCTCTAACCATTTTGATTAAAATATCATATTTAAGATATTTTCATGACAAATAAAATGTGTATCTTGAATTTTCTGGGAATGTCTCCAAAAGTATTCTTCATTGTGAACGACTTTTGGTAAACTGGTAAACCATAAGAGATAGACAAAATTTTACTACACAAAAGATGTAGATCGCGGTAAAATACACAATTTATGTCATATACATTTTTGTTGTTGAGTGAACCATTTTCGAGATATTGCTTGTTATTCCCTTAAATGTTTCAATACTTATTTTCTCAAATGGGAATTCGTTATTCATTTTTTTGTCTTGGATATGCAAAGAGTATTAATCTGTGGAAAAGGGAATAGTGCTGCACCTAGCAACCAGCTATTAAGAGATATGTATGTGCTTAAAGGCTACTGTATTTCGATACTGCCCTTGTAAATATATATTCCCCTTGCATCTACAAGAAAATTAGGAATAAGATAGAGTCTGCAAATGTTTATCTTGATTAACAAGAAGTAGATGGAGAATAAGCGTTTGTAAAAATAGTTTGTACAAGAGTAGAGAAAGTCATGTGAGTGTAACACATCAGATTTTTTTTTAACTTCACGTAAATGTTCCCCACAAAAGTTAATTTAGATTGTCAAAAAGTTTCCTATATGTTTCTTCTGTATTTATTTAGGCCTATCCCTAGTCTCAGCCATGTAATCCCTTCTTTTACCCTAATGTTACATTCATCTCTTTAGGATTTGTCTTAATACATAGTTATATTAAATTTGTGAGAATCACAGTCTTTTAATTATGCATAATAATTTGGTATCCATATCCTCTAACCACTGTCATACCAACTGCCAAAATCTCTTTGCTAGTTGTTTCTCAGCATCTAAATACAATTCATTCAATTTATCTGTAGCTGATGTCTAATCTGCTTAATCCCACAGTTATCTTCTCAGTAATCTCCACTTATTTTCAAGAAGTTATTCAATCCAGTACCAGCATTTTTAAACCCTTTCCATAATCATTAACGTAATTCAATACCATAAATGCATCCTTAAACAGGGTTTTAGCATAAAAAGTTTTCCCGCTCGCTCAGCATTTTGCTCCTCGGCCACTCCAAGCAGCAGCTCACACAGCCTGCTGTTCTCAAGGTCACTTTGTTTCGCAGCAGCATCGTTTTCTGTGTTAGTATCTCTTCTTTTACTAAGAACAAACAACGGACACAACAGCAATGCATTTTTGCATATAAATGTCATTTTAAACATGAATCTGGCATACTGTGTCCACCCAGAATGTATTCTGGACTTCCCTGGTCAACTGCCTTCTTTCAGAACTGCAACTCACAAGATTGTGAAAAAATTTGATTCTACTGTTTTAGTGCAAAATAAAAAACATGAATATAAATGTACAGTTTTAACAGGAAAGATTAGACATTATTGGTACTATTAAACGCTCACCAACAAAATCACTTCCAAAATTAGCATAACAAGGGGATTTCAGTGGTGTCTGCACACACAGCAACAAAGTTGTTAAAATTAAAACCTTACAAGTGTGCATGTGTCCATTGTTTAAAACAAGGTGATCCAGTAGCATGAATTCATTATTGTAAATTGTATCTTTTATCAGTGAATGAAGGTTTCATCGATCCACAGCTTCAGCTCTTTTCCAATAAGGCATGGTTCCATCTAAGTGGTTGTAATTGGTACTGCAGTTCTGAAAATGCATATCATACACAAGAACTCCCTCATTATGACAGGAAAGTTGGAGCTTGGTGTGTTGTTAGTTTAAGATGCATATTTGAACCTATTTTATATGAGCAGACAATAAATTTAAAGAGGTATCAAAATGACATTTTCAGCCCAGTTTTACTTTCTCTACTACGTATAGTAAGTAGGGGAAGCATTGTATTCCACCCAAAAATTCAATACCGAGATTTCACCGGAAATACATGTTTTGAGACCCCCTGAATCCAAAGAAAGCATTTTTGAAAACATGTCCGTGTGTGTGTCTGTCTGTCAACAGCATAACTCAGAAACGAACAGTCGGATAAACACCAAACTTGGTATTTAGGTTCAGTATTTTCCAGAGATGCGACACGAAGGTTTTCAAGAAAATCCCCCGACACCAGATTACCCTTTACATGGAACATTTTTCGAAAATTGTAATTTTCTCAAAAATGGCTCTAACGATTTTGATTAAAATAACATATGTTTAAGATATTTTCATGACAAATGAAATGTTTATCTCGAATTTTCTGGGAATGTTTCCAAAAGTATTCTTCATTGTGAACGACTTTTGCATAACTGGTAAACCATAAGAGATAGACAAAATTTTACTACACAAAAAATGTAGATCGCATTAAAATACACAATTTATGTCATACTTTTTTTTGTTGGGTGAACCATTTTTGAGATATTGATTGTTATTCCCTTAAATTTTCCAATACTTATGCTTTTTCTCAAATTCGTTATTCATTTTTTTTGTCCTGGTAATGCAAAGAGAATGGAATACTCCACTAACAACCACCTCTTAAAATATTTGACTATCGTTTAAAGCCTAGCAATTCCCCTTGCATCCAAAAGAAAATTACAAATAAGATTAACATCTCGATATCTCGATTAACATGAAGCATATGGAGAATAAGCATTTGTAAAAATAGTTTGTACAAGAGTAGAGTAAGTCATGTGAGTGTAACACATCAGATTTTTTCAACATCTGACAGAATTCACCATAGAGATAGCTACCAACAACTCCTTAGCTTTCCTGGACCTCAAATTAATGAAGATTTCAGACTGCATAGAATTTGAAATACATAGAAAACCCACACACACAAATAGTTACATCAAAGCACACAGTTACAACCCCAAAGCACACAAAGAAGCAGCATTCAACAGATGGCTCTTACATTAACCAACATCCCCCTCACAGAACTGAATACTATAAAGAATATCAACACATCGTCAAATCTGCAGTAGAGAACAGATTCAGCCAGGAAATGATAGATAGGAAAATAAGTAAATTCAAAAGACAAAAACGCATCAAGCAGGTCACCACACTTTCTAACACAGCAGTAAAGATCAACTTCAGGAAATTCACATACCACCCAGGTCTCTTTAAAAAATTTCAGAAAATATTCAAGAATCACAACATTAACCTGGCACCTTAAAACAAATTTAGCATCAAGAATCTTATTAAAGCAAGAAAATCTGATCCCTTACCCCAAGACTAAAAGTCAGGACTCTATCAGATCCAATGTGAAAATTGCGACAAGGTTTGTTTACATTGGAAAAACAAAAAGCAACATAAGCACCTGCTTCAAGGAATACCAGCATTGCATAAAGTTCAAAGTGACTGACATATCAGCATTTGCATTTCACTTCTGGACTCAAAACCATGAAATAGGCAACAATATTCAGTTACCGAAACCAGCCCAAAAACCCAAAGAGCTTGAAATATGGGAGAAGACTTACATAAAGAAGTTTGAAAACCGCATCATAAACTTTGATTTGCCAGAAGCAGACAACCCTCTATTTAGTTTCATCCATAGACCACCAGAGGACACCCCAGGCTTTCAACAATACAACCTGAGAGTTCATCTGACAGTCAACAGGCAGTTGACGATGTGAGCTCATGCTCACGATACATGCTCTGCAAAATAAATGAGTGAAGCTAGTGAGAGTATTTAGGTTGAGTCCACCTTCATCAAGTGTGTTTTACATTTCTCTCTTTCACAAGGTTAGAGTATTAGAAATTTAACACAAAATTTAGGTGACCTAAAAGATATTAGAGAAACAAAAACATATTTGCATACTTACAGCACCATGACAAGTAGATCCAAAAGTTTCCTGCATTCCTTGTTCTGTGCCAGTTAAAACATAACTGCAAGTACCCATGGTTCCCCCAATAAGAACAGGTTGCCCTGTTAGTTGATAATCTACCGGAATAAGAGGGTGATGTGGAGGAAAAGCTCTTGTTGAACCCTGAAACAAAGTGTTAGTTTAGACATCACTATGATGAAATTAAAAACAGTCATTTCTGTGCTTTGGAAGGACTTCCATATTATATATGTTCTTTATGCTATCAGTAGCTTCTGCACACGTGGGTATTTGTTTGGGTTTGATCAGCATTTTATATGGTACAATTTCTTCATTTTATTGAAGTTAATAGA
This sequence comes from Deroplatys truncata, assembly GCA_030765065.1. NCBI lineage: Eukaryota > Metazoa > Arthropoda > Insecta > Mantodea > Mantidae > Deroplatys > Deroplatys truncata. Next base: position 163,479,879 of record CM060983.1, read on the forward strand.
TTCCACATGCATATTAAATAATCATAGTTTGCCTAGTTGAGTTATTGCTTTTCAGAGGAATACTTCTATACTAAAACTACAGTGCATAACAGATATTCAGTTTGACAATCCAGTTTATATTTTGCATTGCATTTTGGGCAAATTTTAGTCACCAGACATGATTTGTACCCAACTTGTTTGACATATCTAATAATGCTAGAATGACTTATTATCTGGAAAATGAACTCCTAATTTACTCTTCCTGGGCTTTCTAAAGTATTGATTTCTTCCAGCATTGAGTCTGGGGTCCAGAGAGCTACCTGGTATGTACCTTTTGAGAAAAAGGGAAAATTTAAGAAAAAATCCTAATTCAGTCAATTAATCAAAAGTCAAACTACTGTCCATTCCAAACCAGAGTTCCCTCTGATGTAAACAGAAGCACGTGCTTCGGCTTGTCACGAACCCAAGAATATACTCTTGCGCCAACGTAAATAGTTCCTTAATACATGTACTGTATTATAAAATATTAGAGCAGGAAAGGTATAGAACTGCACATTTTATTGCGGCTATCATAAGAACTCATCGCTAAAGGTAATGGATACATACTAGCTGTTAAGAGATTACAAAATATGATTTTCGCCTGCTATTGCGCTGACGCCGAGAGCATCTTTCTCGTTAATACCAACCAAATGCACCACTGCCACTCTCTTACATACACAAGAAATGCAGCAATGAATTCCCAGAGGTGTTATCTGAGTACCGAATAAACATTTGCATAACACAGGAAATATAAGCGAACAGTCATTCATAATACACTAACACACAAATGCTCAGTTCAGGTCAAATCTTGTGAATTAGTCAGTTGGTATTTGAGTTCCTCATGCAGAGGAAGGTGCATGTAGTGCGAATAAACTGTTCAAATACAGAAACGGGAAACAGTTAAAAAGTGGCTAAAAACAAACAATACTTCATATATTCAACTCACTATTACAAAAACATCCAACACTTGCATTATTGCATATTACGAAACTAATATCGGATTTTACAGGCGTTTCAGTGAGAAGTGTAATGAAAGCGAGCAGGGAATATAAACAGACGACATAGACGAGGATAAAATATGGGAACTTGTTTTAAGCGCGACAGTGCTGTGGAATTGTGGATAAGCTTGCCATTATTTTGGAGAGTAGTTCTGATTCTGATATGGCAGCTGAGCCATCTTCAGAGGATTCGGATTTGGGTGTTGCACTTTTGCCCAAGGATTGTGATTAACATAAGTAAAATATTCATTACCACATACTTATAAAATCGATTGTTACCTCAGGTTGCATTTTGAACTATGATTCTCATGCAGGGCGCCTTTTTATAGATTAAATAGCATTCAACAAGCACGTGGGAGGGGAACAAGCAGACATTATGGGCGGGGATTGTGAACTACTTTCGCGCGGATAATACAAAGAGTTTGTTTTCAGTGAAAGGCACTCTGGTTTGGAATGGACAGTAGAACCTTTTGAAAGTAAGGCACACATGCTGCTAAATGGAGGAGATACGAGACATTGTTGTTACTGTTAAAACCTTTGCGGTCTAGCAATTGTGAAGAGGAAGAAAATTGATCTTGCAAAGAGAAAGAAAGGGAATAATGTCTGTACTTTAAAAAGTCAAATGCTGGCAGCACTTACTTTTGGATTTCTTGATACTTCAAAAATAAGAAACTTTATCTGGTTAGCGAAGTACCAACAAATTGACAATGTTTCCCAGATATTACGTACAAGGGCATTCTTAAAGTTCTCAGCCTGACCAAGAAACACAAGATATAATATGAGAAATGGTTTCTTTTTTCATTTCAACATAATCACATTGTAAATTAATACTTTTCGTCCAATTACTTTCCAACTTTTAATATCTTCAGTAAAATAAAATTAATTCAACTGAAAAATTAGTATCTCTCTCAGCTTCAACATGAAGGGGGATTCAAACTATAAACACCTGAAAACAATTTTAAACATAAATAAGAAAGAATTTAAACTATTTTGGAAATAATTGTTCTTTCACACAAGCCGTGTGTTGGACAGGGTTGGAAAGGTAGAATCAGACGACTGAAAAATTCGATTCCATAGCCGGGATTTGAACCACAGATCTTGAATTTTTCAGTCGTCTGATTCTACCTTTCTAAAACTATTATGTTTATAAAAAGGTATTTAAGGCAAAAGAAATGTAAATATAATTTATACAAGAAAGGTAAAAGCAAAGAAGAAGATGATAAATAACATCAAGTCACATTAAGAAACTTCAGAAAATTAATGCAAATAAACTAAATTTTGTGTAATTATTAATATGTACAATGTGTAAAAAGGCATACGCGATTTGTGGTAAGGAAAATAAAATGTAGAATAGAATACTTATTTGTACTGAACATCATACAAGGAATTTTAAGTACATTTCAGTCTTACATTCAAGTACAAATTTGGTCCTGTGTTCCTTCCATTTAAGGCTACTTTGTGCCTGGCTCCCTGGCCTTTTGGCTTTCAGTTAGCCCTTTTTAACAAGTATACCTATCCTTTTGCAGTTCTACCTTCATGTGTCTTTTTTTGCATTTTTCCTTATACACAAAGTCTTTTAGGTTTATTGTCTCCTTCCCTTCCATCCATATCTCTGTCACTCCTATAATAACCACTGACCTTATCACCCTTTGTATTTCTCCACTGCTTACCTTAGTTTTTAATCCTACCACATTCCAGAATAATTGCCCCAGTCCCCATTTTGAATTTGATCTTTCTACAAACTTAAATTTCTCCATTTTCTTTCTATATCTTGTTTCTCTTGAGCTCCTCACCCCTTCTCCCTACCTTTCCCTCTTTATTCGTATCGCACTGCAACCTTCTACTGAAACTATTTTTAAGCCTTTTCTTTTTGCCAAGTCTTGCGCTTCCTTTAAATCCCCAACTTGTAAAATTTCCCCCCTCAAAATTTGACCTGATTTTTCTTACACTTTCACAAACTCTGAAACATGCTTCATTGCTCCCGCCACTGCTCCCCCCACTTCTTTCTTCTCTTTCCTTCCTCCAGCCTGGTCTTGGTGTTGACATCACTTGCAACTCTTCCCCTACTGCCCTTTCATGTTCCACTTCTACCACGTTCTCCGCAGCCTCACCTTTCCCCCCCATCGGTTGTTGATGTTGCTGTGATTTGGTTCTGTCAGGTGATATTTCCTTTTGACGGTCAGTGCATTGACTCCTTCACTCTTCCTGTTATTCTTCATCTTTGCGAAACTGCTGATGTCTATACATTCCTGGACGGTCATTTCTCCTTACATTCAAATTCCATTTCTCTCCTTCCACACATAATTGAAGTCCTTACAAATATGCCCTTTTTCCTTCTGATCTAGCTTCATTCATTTTTATAAGTAGTGCTTTTTTAAGTTTTGTTCCTCCTTGCTGAAATACTGCTCAATGAAAATTTGTGTGCCTTTTAACTTTTTTGCATTTCTCATTATCTGTCATTTCATATCCATTGTTTTACTAATATTGGCCTAGATCTTATCTCCTTTCTGCCAAATCTGAATGCATCCACAATTTCCCATCAGTGTAGTTTAATTTCCAGCTGCTTCTCTACAATTTCTCCAAGTTTTTTCGTCTCTATCCTACATTACTTCAAATATAATCACGTTTAATCTGCATTGTCCGCTTCATAATTTCTCTTCATTATATCCATTCTCTTCCTGCATACTTCTAATTCCCGGTCCACCTCCTCTTTTAACATTTCCAATGCACCTTTTAGTTGCTTCGCATTACTGTTCATTTTTGTGCCTAGCTGTTTCTACTCAGATAATTCATTTGTTATCCTCAGCATCAGCAACACTTGGTCCAATTCTGTTGGTCTCAGGTTCAGCTCCACTCCTCCAATTGTTAATAGGACAGCCACCACCGATGCTAACCAAATTTTTGTTATTAACACTAGCGTGCCTTTTTTTCTCAGCATTGTTATCCTCCTGAAGCTCCCTTTCTTATGTGGTAAACTTGTAGCTTCACTCCCATATACATAATCTTGCCGAGCACCGCGATTAACACATCTACACTCTACTGCTGTTGACACCGGACTCCAATAAAATGTATATAAAGTAATGAGTCGAAAGAGAATAGTAGTATTGTTAAGATAGTGAACAGACAGAAAGTACTATAATGCTAGTGAAACAATAGAAAGTCAATGTAAATCAATGTATAAAGGGCATTCAAATGAAACATGATCAGTACGTCTAACTTTGCATTGCACGCAAGGTGGCACCACGTAACTGCGTGTATGGTGGCAACATCTATTGGTAGAGCGACTGCAGCGTGTGCAACGTTTGACGTTGCATAGCAACAATGTGGTTTCACGCCGAAGAGAAGGTGGTCACACAAGTTATCGTCCACTACTAAACATGAAGGCGAGTAAGCAGGAACGAGGAGTGATTAGATTTTTAACGGTGGAGGGAGTTGGAGGCCATGAAATGTATCGACGGATGAAGGCTGTGTACGGTGAGTACAGTCTGTGTCGTTCAAGTGTGGTGAAATGGCGCAAGAGATTCCTTGAGCGGCGCGAGTTACTGGACATCCTGGACAGGCTCATTGTGTCATCACCTGAAATGATTGCGGAAGTGAATGCTTTAGTCTTGGGCAACCACAGAATCACCATGGGTGAGATCCATCGGTTACTGGGTATTAGCGTGGGCCCATTCACACCATAATGCATCAACACTTGAAACTTCGAAAAGTTTGTGCACAGTGGGTTCCCCACCAACTGACCGCCGAACAGCGCAATACTCGAATGGCGCTGTCTTTGAGTCATCTGCAACGTTATCATGAGGAATACAGCTTTCTGTCGCATATTGCCACTGGTGACGAAATATGGTGTCACCATTTTAGACCGGAAAGCAAGTGTCAGAGCAAGCAGTGGAAATGTGCGACTTCACCACCTCCAAAGTAATCAAAGACCATGCACACCAGTTCTGGTAAGGTCATGATGTCCTTTTTTGACCACAAGGGCCCACTGCTTGTCGAGTTCCTGGAACAGGGAACCACCATCAATGCCCAGCATTATCAAGCCACTTTACAGAACCTTAGACAAGCCATCAAGTCGAAACGCCCAGGCATATTGTCCAATGGCATTCTTGTGCATGATAATACCCGCCCACACACTGCCAATGTGGTGTCGATATTGCAGCAGTTTCAATGGGAAACGCTGAACATCCACTGTACAATCCAGACCTTTCACTGTGTGACTCATGTTTATGGACCTCTGAAACAAGCTATTCGCGGACATCGATTCACAACGGACGATGAAGTGTGTGAATGGGTCCAGGCCTGGATCCAACAGCAGCCTACTAGCTTCTTTAAAGATGGAATCAACCGGCTAGTGTCGCAATGGGATAAATGTGCCTACAGTTTTGGCGACTATTTTTGAGTTAATAAAATCGTTACCGTTACTTTACACAAGTGACCGGGTTTCATTTGAATGACCCTCATAATTAGAAGTTGCTACACAAGAAATCAACAGCGGAGGGGAGAGGTGTCAAGAGATCTTGTTAGGAAAGAGATGCAATTAGATTATGGAAGAAAAGAAACTTTATTTAAATTACGAGGTAGATAGTGATAATACCACTTAGATACTTTGTTAATGTAACAGATATTACTTTACACTACAGATATTACAATACAACTATTATAAGGAATTAGTTTGTAGAAATAATTGTACTCCACAGATGGCATAGGGAAATTGTGTTAACTTCAAGAAAGGGCACCTATAGTGACTATCATATGAACAAATTTATAAATTCTAACCTCAGCTAGAGAATATAAGCAAGTACAGAAAACATATACGTACAAGAAAAGAGTTTAAGTTAGGAAAAACATGGTGGAATAAGAATTGAGTAATATCACAATTCACGGTATGAACATATTGTGCTTTTCAGTCTCATGTTATAATTCATGTTCTAAAAATATTCACATATTACTATTGGAGAAATAAAAACTTATTCATTCAGAACCAAACCATTTATTATTTAAATTATAATAGCCGTTGTAAACCTCACCATTTGATGTGAATCTTCCTCCACCCAGCCATTTGTTCATATTTGGGAACAAAAAGTAATTACTTTGCTGAGAGTCAAATCTAGCAGAAATGGTTGATGTGGAAGCAAAGGTTCATGCAATTTTGCAGCAACACCCCATACATGTGTGAAGGCACATTACCATGATGAAAGAGTAGTTGTAGTTGTAGTTTGAAAAGGGGCGGGTTTTATGTCCAAGCACTGCGACCTTAAAGATCTATTGCACATCCCCCCTTTCATCAGTTAAGTACTCTGTTGCTCGATATGAACTTAACCAGACTGCTAACTGAGGCTTTCGATAGTTCATCTATCTTTGGAAAGTGATTGCCAAAAATACTTGCTCTTTGATTCGCAAGAGCAGGGCAATCACATAGCAGATGAGCACAGTCTCATCTCTTTCAAGGCATCTACTACAGATAGGGTTGTTAAACAATCCCATTCTGTATAGATTAAACTTTAGGGCACAGTGTCCTGTAATGAATCCTGTTGCCCATGCAAGTCTTCTTCTACTAAAACCGCTCAAGTACTTTGCCCGGCTGTTATCCAGGTCTGTAATAAACAACTTGGAATGTCTGCAACCCTCAATGGAGTTCCAGTAGTTCTTGTGTTCTGCTTGAGCCCACCACTTAATAGCCTGTTTCACTGGTCTGTAGGATACCCCCAGTACAGGCTCCGGACCAAAAAATGGGATTTCGCTTCCAATCTTGGCTGCTTCATCTGCTTTCTCATTGCCTGGTATATCTGTGTGTCCTGGCACCCACATAAGTTGAAGCTTATTGTGTTCAGCCAGTGTCATTAAGGATTCCCGGCATTCTGAGACAAACTTTGATTTTATTGATGGTGATTCAAGTGCTTTAAGAGCAGCTTGACTGTCTGAGAGGATAACAACACTTCTACTCTTATATCTCCTTTTAATGCTTTCCATGACACTGGCTAGGATTGCATAAACCTCAGCCTGGAAAACTGTAGCTAAGGTACCCAGAGTATAAGAAATCTTGGTGCCATTACCGTAAAGCCCAGCCCTGTTCCTGATTTGGTTCTAGAACCATCAGTATACCAGATTGGGCCTTGAAAGAGTAGTACTCGTCAGTGATGGTTCTGCCCTTCAGGAGGTAGTCTATAAGAATCCCATCTTGCAGATGAAATCATTTTTGCTTTCTTTGGTGCACTTTTACTTGCCTACTCATTGCTTGGACTGCTCCTTAATTTCTGGCATATAGTGATAAATCCACGTTTCATCTACTGTTATGAAATGGAGAAGCTCACTGGAATTGTGTTTAAAGATGTTTAAAGAGTCTTGAGAAATGTTCATTTGAATGTGTTTTTGATCTATTGTTAACAAATTAGCACCCACTGAGTGGAAAACTTTTTCCTACCCAAAACTTTGTGTAAAATGTTGTGAACATGGCCTATAGAGGTCTTTGCAATGTCAGCCAACTCACTTATCCTCAATTAGCGATCACTGAGTACAGCATTGTGAATTTTTGACACAATATCATGTCATAGCAGTTTTGGAACATCACGAGCACTCGTCTTGAATGGATGTATAAGCATGCCTGAATTTCGCAGCCCACTTTTTAGCCACCAAAAGTGAAAGTAAATAACCTTTAATCTCAAATAATTTCTTTTGTATTTCTGTTGGGGTTAAACCCTTCAAAATGCAATGTTTTATCACAGTTTGTATATAGTTCGATCATCACAAACAAGTGACTGCATTTATGCATCTGAAACTTAACAGCACACCATTTTAAGGATGATACTGTTATAACTATCATAGTTAACTATTAAAAAAAGAAGCACTACAAACAGTGAAGTTTTCTTCATGTTGAATTTGGAATGAGTCACACTATTTTTACACAGATCTCCTCCTAAGTTTTTAAAACAAAACGTTTTCAAGGGCATTTGTCCTCATCATCAGCAGTTAGGTGACTGAAGCATGTTCCTCCTCCTTTTCTCTTCCTCCTCTCCTAACGGTTGGACCCTGCTGCCATCTACTGTTAGGGTACAAAGCTCTAACAAACAACTTATTTGCAGGATTTCAAAATTTATAATGATATCTGCATTCTTGAAAATAAATATTTTCTCACAAATAGTCAGTTTTAGTAATGAGGAAACTGTTTTTAACAATTTTATGGCTTCACCAATGTTGTGGTTCTCAGATCAAAAATGATGTGACATAGCAGACTTGTCTGTCTGTTTGTTTGTTTGTTTCTGTTTTATATTTCTCTGGTGTTCTTTCAATTTGATGCTTAAATTTCTGTTGGTTTATCCTATGCACTGTTTCTCACAATCTTTGCAGTTGATCTGGTAGATTCCTGATTTTAGTGTATCTGGGACTGTGTTTTTGTGTAGTTTGTTCAGCAGATTGTTCAGGCTATATTGCTATGAGAAAGTAATTTATTGAAAATTTTCTCAAATTTTCTAAATACTCATGGATGATACGTGAACATTATACTTCCAGTTTGTGTCATTGATTGTCTCAAGCATCGTCATTTGGGCCATTCCCTTAAGTTTACCACTCTGTTTCAATATCTTAAATATTAAACCTGTATTGAAGCCATTTATATCTGCTATATTCAATATACGATGGCATTCTTTTGAATATTCTCTGCTTAGAGGGATGTCATTTAACTTACGAGGGCTGATCAATAAGCACAGACTGATTTTTTTCTGTAGCTTCCTTGATAGTTTCCTGTCTCTACCATGAATATTTGAAAACAGCAGGGTTTCGTGTATAATGTCCATAGGCGGCAGCACTCTCGTATCAATAAGTTGTTAGTAATGCTGTATATTGTTGACCCCACTTGAATTTCGCATACTACAAAATGGAGGTGACTCGAGAGGAGCAATACTGGGCAAGAAAATTTTGTTTTTGTTTAAATCATACAGCCTCTGAAATTTTCGAAAAGCTGAAGAAAGCATGCGGTGAAGAGCACTACCTCGTGCTACAGTGTTTAGGTGGTTCAAGGACTTCAAAGAAGGGCAAGTCCTCTGTGCTAAGCAAGGTGGGCCTGGTGTTTCACATTTTTCAACTGTAATGGAATGATTTACCAGCATCAGTTCCCCCTCACACTACTGTTACAGCAGTGTACTGCATGTTAGTATTGGCTACACTGAGAAAGCACATGGCAAGGAAACGTCCAGAACTTCATCAGAATAGGTGGTGACTTCATCATGACAACGTGCGACCTCACATCGCAAATCAAGTCCAGGAATTTTTGGCTAAATTCAACATTATCTCTGTGCCGCATCCGCCTTATAGGCCCATCTTGCCCCTTGTGATTTCTTTTTATTCCCATCACTTAAGGCAAAGCTCTGGGCATTCAATTTGAGAACACTTAAGCAGTGCTGAAGAAAAATGAGGTGATTCTCAAACACTGACAAAGAATAGCTTGCACCATGTGTTCGAGGACTGGCAGAGAAGCTATAAAAAGTGCATTCAAGTAGGAGGGGACTACTTTGAAAAAGTTCATGTCAACATTGAAATGGAGTAATAAATATCTGTGAAAAAAAATCAGTCTCAGCCTTTATTGATCAGCCCTCGTAAGAATCAGACTTTTGAAAACTGCAAGCTGGTGTGAGATAACCAATGATACAAACTGGAAATATGAAAAGTTCATGTATCATCTGTACCATTTAGAAAATATGAGAACATCAATAAATTTGGTATCTGATTAGACTTCCCATAACAGATATGGCCTGAACAATCTGCTGAACAAACCACCCAAAAACACAATCCCAGATGCACTAAAATCAGGAATCTACCAGATCAACTGTGAAGATTGTGAAAAATACTACAGTTAAAACTAAGAGAAATTTGAGCATCAGATTGAAATATAAAACAGAAACAAACAGACAAGTCTGCTGTGTCACATCATTATTGGTCTGAGAACCACACTGGCAAAGCTATAAAATTGCCAATACCAATTTCCTCATAACTTGAATTGACTATTTGGAAGAAAATATTCATTTTAACTATGCAGATATCATAAATTTGAAAATCCTGCTGAATAGTTTGTTATAGCTTTGTAACCCTACAAATAGTTGGCAGCAGGACCTAATCATCCGGTCAGGAGAGGAGGAAAAGGAAAGAAGAAGGAACACGCATCAGTTACCTAACTGCTGATGAGGACAAATGCCCTCGAAAATGTTCATTTTAAAAACTTATAAGTGAAGGTTTGTGTAAAGATAAGGTGATCCATTCCAAATTCAACTATCATTGTAATTTGGCCATCCTCACAACATCTTCGAATCAGGATGAAAACTTTTGAAATATCCCTCTTATATGCAGACAAAATTGTCTAAATGCAATAATCACAATTCTTTAAAAATAAGTTATAATCTCCCTTTCTAAGCAACCCAAAAGGCAAAATATCGTCCAACCCGTCAATCCTGTGTTAAGCAACCAACTTCCAAAATTCACATTTTGTTACTGGTACTTAACCTCACTGGAAGCAATTTCATGGCATGCATATTAATAGTAACCAACCTTCCTGTGGACTAATAGTGTCTTCTGTTTTCCATCAACAATATGCTCCTCAATTTTTGCAATGTTATGAGACACATCATAGATGACATGCATATCCAAATCATCTGGTGTCATATGGAATTGCTTCGCAAATGCCTGAAATAGTAAACATATGGATGTATTAATGGTCTTCAAATTACAACTGCCAAACACTTACAGCCAACTATAGACTACAGCAACACCATAGTTAAGGAGGTTGTATTAAATACATAAATGCTTCTGCAAGCTGTTACACATACGAGGGCTGTCCCAGAAGTACCTGACCTAACAAAGAAAACACACAAATTTTGGCAAAAAACATCTTTGTTTCTCTACATAGTCTCCTTTCAGCTCGATACACTTTTTCCAGCGGTGTTCAATAGCTTCGATACCCTGTTTATACTGAGAACCATCGACTTCTGCAAAACAACCATCAACTGCCGACTCTAGCTCTTCACTGTTGGCAAATATTTTAGCACCAAGCTATTTCTTCAACTTTGGAAATAGAAAATAATCAGAGGGGGATAAATCTGGCAAACAGGGTGCATGAGGAAGCAATTCAAACTTTAACTCATTGATTTTGCCCATGGCAATAATGGATGTGTGAACTGGTGCATTGTCTTGATGAAACAAAAGTTTCTTTTCCACTAAATGCAACTGTTTTTGCTTGATTTCATCATTCAAATGCTGCAATAAGTTTGCATAATATTCGCCATTGATTGTTTTTCCTTTTTGAAGATAATTAATGAAAATTATTCCACACATATTCCAAAAAACTGACTCCATGACCTTGCCTGCAAATGGAACTATCTCACATTCTTTGGAGCCGATTCTCCCCTTTCAATCCACTGTTTTGACTGTTCCTTCGTCTCAGGTGTGACGAGATGGACCCATGTTTCATCCATGGTTATAAATTGACACAAAAACTCGGCTTTATTGCAGCAAAACATTGCCAAACACTCAACTGAAACATCTTCATGATGTTGGTTTTGTTTCACTGTGAGTAAATGCGGCACCCATCTTGTGCATAGCTTTCTCATGTCTAAATTTTCAGTCAGTGTGTGATGTACAGCACTTTTTGAAATGCCTACAATGTCTGTTAGCTCACACACTCAGTCAACAGTCCTCCAATACCATTTTGTGGATTTTCCTCACAATTTCTGGCGTGGTCACCTCATTTGATCGACCACTGCGATGTTCATCTTGGCAGCTCATACAGCCTCGCTTAAACTCGGTCACCCAATATTTTACTGTTGTAAACGAAGGAGCAGACTCCCTCAGAGTAGAATCTAGCTCAGCTTTAATATTAGTTGGACTAAGACCTTTCAAATGAAAGTATTGTATCACATAATGGTGACCAGTTTTATCTATGTTTACAAATTTGCTGAGAGCGTTCACTATTGATGGCTGCCAAGCAATTACTAAATAACGTAGCATCATCAAACTTCAGACTTAAGCTTTATAAGGTTGATACTTTCTAACACAGTCATTTGTTTGAAACAACAACCACTATCTATACATCAGGTCGGGTACTTCTGGGACTGCCCTCGTACAATACACTTTGGATTTGCATTTTATAACTATTTAAAATTTAAAAAAATGAAATATGTTCCCGTTGCCAAGCAAAGTAAGAATCTCAAATATTGCTCCAAACAAAATTAACTGATTAATTTGTACAGGCCTTAAAGATAACAGAAGTTGATGTGAAGGACAACATCAAAGTGTTACTCAGTCCATGTGGTTACTTGGCATTATTTCCAAATGTTCTATATTTTCATTCACCTCTGCAATAATGCTTAAATCTCATGTTAATGAACATTCTAGCTAAGATAAGCTGGAAAAACTAACTGAACCATAAAGGTTTTGAGTCTACTACATATACCACGTGCCTGCAAGGCTGCAGACCTCACAATGAAGTTAAATGCTGGTAAAGTTTGGAGTATAGTCACATGTTTACAACTCCATTTACTGTGCAATTTATTATTCTAGCATATCTTTCACACAATTTACTGGGTTGATGTAGCACTCTGGCTCCCCAACATGAACCAATACGCTTAACACGTTCAAAGTTTGACGTCCTCATTGGCTACTTTGGTCCATCCTCGGTCACAGGGTGGATACCGACAGCCAATCACATGCAGGTATGTAAATATTTGTGTGACATGATTTGTGTGGGCGGGATAGAGAATGCTTTACCTTGGCGTGGTAAACGCCAACGATAGTTTCTACTGTTGAGTGTTGACCAAACATACGTAGATTGTATTTTAACTTTTCATTTGCAATGAAAAAAAGAAAGTGTAGTAAATAACCAATAGTGAAAAACTGAAAATCCTTGAAATAGATCACAATCCAAATATGAAACATGTGGATATAGTGCGGAAGTTAAACATTCCTCCGTCAACCTTAAACACGATTGTTAGCAAATCTAAATTGATTAAAACTGCTTTTAAAGAAGGGAAAAATGCAAAACAAAACTTTCCTCTTGGAAAATACGATCAGAAGAGGATCAGAACGAAATTTGTTGCATGGAAAACTTACCGTATTAAATTGTATTGAATACGCCAAAGATACATTCGCCTATTGTACTCGTAACATGATGCACGCTCATAATTTTTTTTTCTTTTTTAGCGGAAATTGTTATCACATGTGTAATAAAACACACAACAAAGTCACTCTTGTCACTTCCATAATTTGCAATTTATTTTCTCAAAAACATTCATAACCTCAAAAATCCAAGTTGACCAACATAAAAGCTTGAATTATTTATTCTCAGGCTTTGAGTATCCAAATCCATTTGAACACATATTGAATTCAACACGGATTGTACTCAAAATCGATTTCAATTACCCATGGAGACGTAGTAATTATTAGATTTTATTACATAACTATGTTCTTAAATTGCATATTTTGCATTTTCGTTAACACGTTTTCCTGCCTATGACGTCCTTAGGTCCCTGCAAAAACGTGCTAACGAGATTCTACTGTAATTCCAAGCAAATATCTTTTTCTTTAAATGTGTTTATGGGCCCAAGATAATTTCCTGCATCAATAAATGGGTTCTTGCAACCCATCCTAATACACTGTTTAAAGTTTCTTTTGTCTAAAATACCTGCAATGAACTACATGTGTATATTTATTTGACTAATAGTTATAATAAATTTAAGTAAAATATTCACAAATTTTCAGTCTCATATTTTCTTCATTTCAGTTACATCAGCTTCAAAAGTGCTATGGTATGTTCATGAAAGCAGAAAAAAAATTTGGTTTTAGACTATCTCTGCAAGTGATCACTTACAGTTACCAGCAACAGTGCAGTGTTTTTTAGGACTTGGGAAAAGGGAGAAGCACTGCAAGTGGTCCATTAACCAAAGTGTACAGTGACAGCTATTACAGTCAAATCTACATGTCAGTCCTTACAAAATCAAGTGTACCATAAACCAAGTGGAAGCAATTTTCTCAAATAATAAACTAATGTTTTTTGTAATGATAATCTGAACATTCATATCATCAATGGTTTATATGAATGGATCCAGGTATAAACATAAACCAAATGCTAACTTATTTAAAATGGATCATGCTGGTTTTGGCTTATATATAGACTTCATTTAGGGAACATTTACATTCATTCACTTGGGAAGCACCTTTACTGTTAAGTAAAATGTAATTCAAAACCTTCAAATGTACTACATTTTAACATATCTAATTGATTATATGAACAATTCAATCGTTATGCTAAACTAACATCCCTATAAAATTTACATGTTTTATCAAAATCACAAGAAAATAAATTAGGAAAAAAACTTTAGAAAACGTTCTACTGCACCTGTCTACTGAGGAAAGTCATGGAACTGCGATTAACCCAAGCAAAGTTTGCAGCTGCTGCCATAGATTTGAGATAATCTTGTCCTTCAACAGATCCAATATGCGCACAAGCCAGCTGTCGATCATTTGTGTCAATGCTGTCACGTTTCATTGCCTTCTCCATTTGTACCAAAGCATCTGGAAAATGTAAAATTAAATTTTCTTCTAAGTTTCTATATCACCAAAGGATGGTTTCCACAAATTCAATACAAGACAGATGCCACTTATTGCCCCTCCCAAAAAAAAAGCAACCACCACTGCCACCATCATTTCATTTCCTAAGTTGCCAAGCCCACCTAATAATAGCTTTTCAGAAAAATGAAAAATACTTTGCTTTAGTTTAAGAAAATATCTTAATAATTTCGTTTTATTTATGAATTAATTCTTTTTAGCATTAAACAGCGTTGTGATTTGTATCTTAGCATTTGCACATATGACTAGATTTTTGAATTCGTATTTACTGTGTCCAACACTGTAGATATGTTGACTATAATCCTGGAGTAACCTCTTCCTACCAAGCAATGACTGGATTCATTTATTAGCTGGAGGCATCCTGCTGGCAGTGTCCATTACCTCCAAAAGTAGGATGGCAATGGAACAAGGAGACCTATAGCTTATACTGTGGATTCGATACCAATTTCGGCTTAGTCAGAGGAAAAGGCCTGGATAGGGACAACTTAAATTGCCAGTCCATAGCTGCGAATCGAATCAGTAACCCAGTACTGAGCTACCCAGAGTTCCTTTTACAAATTGTTTTTAAGTATAAAAATATCACTGGAGCTCTGAGCTAGTGGCAAATTAAGATCTAGGCAGTTGCGGTAAATTTCCAGGGAAGTGGCACTTTCTCTCTAGACATACTTGTTTTTATAAAACTTGCTGATAAATCTTTTCTCAGGCAGAAGAATTTTATTCTTGAACACCTTGCAGAAGTTGTATGTTGTTTCATTGCATTGTCACAGTGAAATTACCGAAATACCATTCAATACCCATGCCAGAAAATCAGGAAAAACAGTGTGATCCAGGTCTACATGGGAAATTCTTGACCACTACTACTCCTGCTTTGAATGGATGCAGTTCAACATGCATAATCCTGTGTTCACTCTTTCATGAACTGTATTTTTATTTGATTTTCTTTAAAGAGAAAGACATAGAAACTGTTGCTGTTTAGATATTTGACTAGTTTCAAGAATCAAAATCACCTTTCTTTGTTCTATATTTATGTTGACTTTAATGCAGCAGCAGCAGGGAAGAGGAAGTAGGTAATTCTAATCAAAGAAAAATTCCCCTATGCTATTCCTCTAGGCAGGAATCAAACCCAGAACCTTTGAATTTAAAGACTAATGCACTAAGCATTACATTGCAAAGAGTCTAAAAGTATTTTTTAACTCTCAAAGTAATACTTTCTTTTTGCAAATCATGACTTTCAGTGCTACTTTCATTTTTTTAAAACCAATTAATTGCTTTTCTGAATAACAAGAATTGGTGAATACCATTGTTCACTGCTTGGTCCTAACAAAGTTTTGAAAGAGGTTTACAATTAATGAGTCAGTGGCCAAATTAAAGAAATAAAGATTTTACAAGATTGTACATTTTGTAAACTTAGAGAAGTGGCTTTTACAAAGTCTATACAAAATTCAGAATTGCTAACCTAAATGAAGCTGCTATACTATGTCACTTTGCTACCTTCTGCATGTGCTAATTATTACAGCATTCTGAAGGAGTCAGCTCACTAATAAGATTCATGATATCAGCTGTTTACACTGATAAAGAAATCTTTTTTGTTACTCAGTGTTGCCATTTAGCTTAGTCTTTGAGCCCTATAGTTTAAAATATATATAATCATACAAAGTATACTACTACACAATAATGTTTGTGGAATACTTTACAGAATCTTGGAAATAAGATTAGGCTCACATATAGGACTTGTGAACCCAAGCAAGATGGCCCTGCAGTAACGTGCAAGCTCACATTTGAGGGATCCTGGGTTCAATTCCCATCACGCCGGCCACCATAAGTTTTCTCATGGTTTCTCCAGGTTGGGCAAACACTGGGATGGTTCCTCTTCTACCATGAATTTCTAGTCCATTTTTACTTTTTCTACTATGTGTAGAAACTCCGTCCGTGTGTGTGCGTGTGTGTGTGCGTGTGCATGTAAGTCAGAAACAAACACTCTGATAAACACCAAATTTGGTATTTAGGTACAGTATCTTCCAGAGATGCGACACAAAGGTTTTCAAGAAAATCCCCACAACCCAGATTACCCTTTACATGGAACATTTTTTGGAAATTTTAATTTTCTCAAAAAGGGCTCTAACAATTTTGATTAAAATATCATATGTTTAAGATATTTTCATGACAAATAAAATGTATATCTTGAATTTTCTGGGAATATCTCCAAAAGCATTCTTCATTGTGAACGACTCTTGCATAACTGGTAAACCATAAGAGATAGACAAAATTTTACTACACAAAAAATGTAGATCACATTAAAATACACAATTTATGTCATATACATTTTTTTTTGTTGTTGAGTGAACCATTTTCGAGATATCGCTTGTTATTCCCTTAAATTTTTCAATACTTATTTTCTCAAATGGGAATTCGTTATTCATTTTTTTGTCTTATGCAAAGAGTATTAACCTGTGGCAAAGAGAATGGCGCTGCACATAGCAACCAGCTATTACGATATATGTCAATGCTTAAAGGCTACTGTATTTCTATATTGCCCTTGCAAATACAAAACAAGGGGAGCATAGTATGCCTTAAGCGATGGTCAAATATTTTTAGAACTGGTCGCTATGTGTAAAATGTAATTCTCTTTGCATGTCAAAAGATCGTTTCTGCAAATGTTTATCTCGATTAATATGAAATAGATGGAGAATAAGAGTTTGTAAAAATAGTTTGTACAAGAGTAGAGAAAGTCATGTGAGTGTACCATATCAGATTTTTTTTCATTGTTTCAGGATTGTAGGACCACGCAAAAGTGGTTAGTGTTGCAGCAGGATGGTGGAATTTGCACTATGGAAAGATTTCTCCCTAGCACTTGGCAAGACTGCTGGGGTCCCCTTCCTTTTGGGAATTGTTTGGTCAGACCCCTAGGTTGCAGATGGCTAAAGCAGGGCTAGTCCACATCAGGATTGGTGTCGTTACGGACCCTGTTCCTGCTACCATACATTGTCATCCGGATCTGATTTCCCTTTGGGCCTCCCCCTCATCCCTTCCTCCCAGGGGTGACTTTGGAAGCACGAAGGGCCCACTATGGCCTGCGTGCAGTGCTGTGCTACAGTTACTGGAGGCCCCTCTATCTGACTACTCCTAACTCCCACATTCATACTTCCAAACTCTGTGGAGAATAGGGAAGTTTTCTAATTGCAGAAAGATTCCCCACTTCAGCTGGGACCTCAGGTTTGAGAAGCCAGAACACAAATGCAATCTGTAGAAATTATTCACACTAATTGTGTATAATCTAAAGATGGGAAGCTGAATCAGACTTGAAAAACTCAATGCCATGATATTGACCTTTTTTAGTTTCCTTACTGACCCTCCTCCACATGAGCTACTGCAGCATTAGCATGCACATAATGAACTTCTCTTGTTTGATACCCACATTTTCCTATAAAGGCCTCCAAGGTGAAGTCACAGTATTATAACCCCTCTATTGCAAGTATTATCTTCTAGCCATAAGGTAGTTTACCTACAGAATTTAATGGAAATTTTTCTTATACTAACAATGTGTAGACTAAAAAGGCAAAAGGTGAATCAGACCTAAAAAATTCCATGCCATGGACAGAATATGAATAATACACTTTCAACTTGAGTGCCATGCTCTTTCACCTGAGCTACCGTGACTTTCAGCGCCAATAATCAATTTCTGTCCAACTCATAATATTCATTGGAAAAAACAAACTCATTTGTGCATTATCTCTAAGACAAATTGCCATTGCAAATACCTTTATTTCCAGACTTCTAGCCATGTGCTAAGGTTAGTAAAAAGAACTTGCAGTTTTCACACTATGATTTATATTTATATCCTTAGTCTACACACGTTAGTGTGAATAGGAAGGGTTTCTATGAACTCTACCACAGCATATAGCCTGCAATAGTGAGTTGCATTTGAAGTTATAATACTAACAAAAATGAGCTGACCTCTGAAGCTTGCCAGAGAACATAGAAACCAGACAAGATAAGTTCATTGTGTGACTGGTGATAACAACCATGATAGCTTAACTGTATGACTGTCAGCATGAAAGGCAAAGGTTTCTGGTTTGAATTCCAGTTGTGGTATTGAATTTTTCAAAGTCTAATTTACCTTTCCACTGCTTACACTTCCCCCTCCCCCTTGAGTATGCAAAACTCACTTGGTTGTCTTTAATTGCAATATACTATTACCAGCCTCTGTACAACTAATAGATATGAAATGTATACATTTTTATAACTCTCTACACAACTTGCCAATTCTGCCTAATCATTTTCAACAAACCATAAATTAATACTTGGATCAAATGGAAGCAAATGGAAAAGAGAAGCATTGTATTTCCTTTTCTATAAAAGTATTTGCCAATATATATTACAGCCCATCTTCAGGAATAAAAAAATGGCTAAAAGAGCCTTCTGTTTCACAAAATATATACTTGCAATACTATTTATTTTTATACTGGCAGAATTCTACAAAGTTACAAACATTTAACAGCCAGCATATTGAGATTATATTGCATATGTACCAAAAATTAATGTGCATTATCAAATTAACGGCATAAAATCAAGTATGACTTTGAGGCAATGCATTTGTGAAAGTCCTAAAATCTACAGTATTAACCTATCAACATCAAATTTTTACCTCGAATGAGAATGAGATACAATTGCCATATGCGAAATTTGGCAGCATCATATTAAACTATTGTTGAGAACTCCCGAAGATCCATAATGCAGGAAAAAGTGTAAGACCAGTAGTCAACAACATAAATGTCCCAACCTACAAATAAGTAACAAATTATGTGGAATGATAATCCTTATTAACAGAATAAAATGCTACTCACATTCCTTTCAAACACATGCTGGCTATTCCAATAGCATAATAAAAAAATCTCACTATGAAACCAGCCTTGAAAAAAGTAGTTGTTCACCAATGGCACTGGATATTAATTGATCTGCATCATTTTCCCTCTAGTTTCCCAATATAAAGTCTGCAAGTTATCACTTTTAAGGCCTTTGCATTTGGCGAGAAGTTGTTTGTTCAGGATGACATCATCTTCATAGAGGGTGCACTTGGGTGTAGGTAGGCATCCTATCTTGTAGAGGTGTTTTGCGAAGCAATCGTGGCCAGTTGCCATCCTAAATAAGGCCACCGCAGTCTTCCTTGGCATTTTTTGTATATCAAGTCTATCTTTAATATTCTTATAATCTTTATCTTTTAATTTATGTTTCCATCAAGTCTCTACTGTCTTTTGAAATGTTGTTTAATGTTATTTAATTGTTTATTTATTTCTATTTCTCCTACAGGTTTTATATGTTGTATTGCACCTTTCTTTGCTAATTGATCCGCATATTCATTGCCCAAAAGTCCAACATGAGCTGGGATCCATTGTAGAGCGACATGATTTCTAGTTTCAACTGCTTTAAATTAGGCTTCTTATTTCTTTAATATTTCTTGTTGTTTTATTATTGCAATTTACTATTCCATCTATGGCTGATTTTGAGTCTGATAAGATGACTATTTTTTGTTTTATGTATGGTCTATATAAAATGTTCTGTAATACTGCTTTTATAGCTGTTAATTCTCCATCATAGTGGTTTGACGTTTCATCTAATGTTAGATACTGTGCAAATGTTTACAGTATACTCCTGCACCAGCATTTTTTTTTTATTGATGAGGGATCCATCTGTATATATTTGGAGCCATTCTTTTTCCGGGTATCTTTCACTTTCCATAGCTATTGCCATGGCTCTCATTTCATCTGGTATATTGTTTTGTTTGTGTATTGTATATATCAGGTAATTCTGATATTGTATATCAATATATTCTATTGGACTCGTTATACCTCTGTTGCAATTATATTTGTTGTAATTATATTCTTGTATTTTAAGTTATTAATATATGTTCTGAAGCTTATTTGAGTTTTTAAATTACTTATAGTATCTGCTGTGTGGTACCATTTGTATCTGTTTCTATTGACTTGCAGTTTTTGTGCTCAAGTAATTGCTTTCAACTCATGTTCCAATTCTATAGCCATGTTTTTTGTGAAGCTTTGTAGCACTGTAATTGGTGTTGTTTTTACAGCTCCTGTTTTTATTCTTAGTGAATTATTTTGTGAAATTTCTAGTTTACTTTTAAGTCTCTTGTTTACTGTTGCTAGTAGTTCTCCTCCATACAATAGGTTAGGTTTTATGTATGTTTTATATGTATTATTAAGGAGGTCCATGTTTCCACCTCATTTTATTCCCGCTAAACGTTTTAAAATGTTGTTCTTTTTGTTGATTTTATTCCTTACATTGTTTACATGTTCTTTCATTGATAGTTTTTGATCTAATTCTATCTTTAAATATGTTGTTGTAGTTGCTTCTTGTAGTTTTTTGTTGTTGATTTGCAGGCATATATTTTCCCAAGCCTTGAAAAAAGTTTATGCATTTATTGGTAACAAACCCCCCCTCCCCAAAATACATTAAAAAAAAATAAAAAATCTTCTTATTGTAACAATGAATAATTGGATTTGAGTTTTATTACTTATACCAAGTTGTTTTTGCAGGGATCGGTAGATTTTTAATAGCTGTGTTATATTCTTTCCTAATTTCAATCCATACCTTAATATGTCAGCTTTTCACGAGTTTGCTTAATTATTTCAATACATGCACCAAAAACAGTGAAGAAGTTATTTTGTTGTAGGAGTTGTATTGTATTTCGACTGTTGGGGAGCTGAACTTGAAGTAGTTGCAACCGCATGTATGGTACCCGGTAGCCTTCGTCCCAAATTTAAAAATATTAACTTTGTAATTTGACTGTTTCTTTAAATATTATATATTAATGTTTGCCTCGGCTGCATCAGTATTATTGTTAGACACATGGATTTCTTTGCAAGGCATGGTTCGGCTGAAGAATGTAGGCTTACACAGATTGTAATTTTTAATTTACTCCTTTTTATTAATTCTTGACACGATTTAAATAACACTTCACTGATATAAAGAGCTGTAAGATTATTTTATTAAATACTTGCACTTTTTAAACACGTAAACTATTTTTGTCTCACAATGAATACGTATTAAATTTCTCGAGGACACATCTCGCATCCGGTTAGGAACACTGTGTACAACCAACGCGTCCAGTTATGAGTACTGTCTACAAGCAATGGACTTGATTTCTACCACCTAAATTTGTAAATTTCTGTATTTCAAGTCGCTGATTGGCTATTCCTAATCCAATAGAATACTTTTATTTAACTTAAGTTTTTTTCTGGTTGTTGATTGGCTATTTTATAAATTGTCACAAATATTACATTATTGTTACTCCAAGAATGACTAGTAGCATTATTAAACCTTCTAATTCACTATTGCCTCAAGGCTACCTCATTGTTAGCAACTTTTAACCTATTATTCTCACAGCTCCTACATTATTAAATTACGTAATACATTCACATAACATTATTGAACATGTATACAACAATTTAAACATTTACAATGGCTGTAATATACACTTTTTAAATATTGTTACATACACATATTGCTTTAAAGCGGGCTGTTATTGAATTTATATATTATATAATTAGACCGAAATCATTTAAGTGTTAAAAATACTGCCTCAACAGAGAGGATCTATATGCAATAATACCCAAATTTCTTACCTGTAGCAACCTGATGACCAAATCCTCTACTTCCGGAATGAATCATTACACAGATCTGACCTTTCATTTCAATGCCCATTTTGCTTGCTGCCCATTTATCATAAATTTCATCAACAACTTGGATTTCAGCATAATGGTTTCCTGCACCTAATGTTCCCAGTTGTGGCAGCCCTCGCTTTTTGGCTCGCATACTGACTTTAGAAGGATCTGCATTTAACATACGTCCATATTCTTCACAGTGCTCTTTGTCTTCGGCCCAAACATAACCTATTAACATCCAAGAGTGAAGCAACTATTAAAATTCACATGTCACAAGGTTACAAATCATTGTACAGCAATGTCCTCTATCTAGTTGAGGGACTCTTGAAGCTCTCTAACCCTTTATAGCCTGGTGCACCATATTCATTACATTATTCATTTTTTTTTCTAATTTCATATTATACTAACTTTTAGCAATAAAATTAAGCTATTGATAGCTGCTTTATATTCTAAAAACATTAATTTTTTTCAATAAAACTGTAGTTTTGTTTTTAATAATAAGCAAAATCCATGCAACTGCAGTCAAATATAACCCCATCAGCATCCAAGCATGCATTATACTGGTTGTTTTACTTAGGCCCTCTCTGTCCTTTACCACAGGCACATTTGGCTGCAGTTGCTGGGCCTCAAACTCACAACGTTTGGCTTTGAATGGATGGCCAGTGTATTTTGTATCGCTCTGACAGCCATGGCTATTCAAATCACTTCAGTTGTGGTGCTGGTGAAAGGGATACAAAGCCAGTTTAGAAATTAGAGGAAGAGTGGCATATGTAGCCAGGCAATAAAGGGTCAAGACAACTAATACAAGTGGGACAGATATCACACAATAAGCTATCGGCTTTGATGCAGACAAGATGGATAAGATCATTGTTTTGTGTAACCAATTTTATCAATCAATCAATCAATGTCCTCTAGGTTAAAAGAACAAATACAGTAACTTCTCTTATCACAGTCAAGGAATTTGTACCTTGCTAGAATATAAAACAAGCTAAGTGTTTAAAAAATTTACTTCATGCTTAAGTGTTAAAACATCAGAATAACACATTTGAAGCGGAATTCAAAGCTACATAACCTCACAGGCTTACTTATGAGCATGCAAATATTTATATGTTAATTGGAATCTTAAAATGTGTTCATATTTATTGTTATTGTTGTAATGTTTATTTTAATTTCATGTGATTGATATTCTTGTTGGAATATGTATGTTATGGAATTAATTTCTTAGTAACATAACCTAAAATTGTAATGGAGAGAATTAAATTAAATACTGTAAATTTGGAACATAAAAGGAAAAGATTAAATTAAATAATAAAAACATAGCTAGGAGTTATATAAGGCCATGGTAGTGATCATTGTTGACCCTAAGAGAGCAAATATGTGAGTGTAAGGGAGGTTACTATGGGAACCTATGGAAAATTTAGGCAAACACAGCAATTACTGCCTAGAGGGTGGTAAGCAATAAAAAAGACCCTAAGTTTGTAAAGTGAAGCCAAGTTTTGTTAGCAGTTGTCTGCGTGAGAGTGTAGGAGAGTGATGCTAAGCCATAGGTTGATGTAAAAGTTTTGTTTTATTTGTGAATATTATGTGCTGTGTATATGACGGGTCTCATTGCTCAACCTGGTTCGTAGAATTTTGGTAGACCATATATTGTGGACAGGGATTTTTAACAAAACTTTATTTGGAACATTTTCTGACAAGAAATTAAACTACTCTTCAAAGTAGACACCATCAGATTCTATGGTCTTTAGCCATCTTTCAGTGATATTTATTATCCCATGATGGTACCAGTCTCTGGTTTTTGATGCAAAGAATTCGGTGAGACCCACTTCCACAGCTTCAATGTTTTCGAAATTTTTTTTCATGCAAGAAATGGGCCATGGATTGAAACAGATGATAATCTGAAGGTGCAAGATGAGGGCTATATGTTGGGTGTGGTAGTAGTTCAACTTCCAATTCCTGACTTTTTGTCATGGTTGTTTGTGCAGTATGGGGTGTTGCATTATCCTGCTGCAAGAGAACTCTATTTTGATTAACTAATGCTGGGTATCTCCATCTCAAAATTTCATGAACTCATTCCAGGTGTTGAGACTAAAGATCCGCATTACTGCATGCCCGTTTGGAACAAACTCCCAGTGAATCACTCCAAAATTCCACCAGACACACATCACTTTGGGGCTGAACTGATTTTTTTTAACAGTGACTTTGGCAGGTTGACGAGGACTGAGCCACTGCATCGTAGCATCAGGGTTGCAGTAACAGACCCATTTTTCATCACATGTGACAATTCTCCTGATAAATCTGTCATCCATGGGATTACCGATAAGCTGACGACAGAAATCCCCTCTACATTGAGCCTGTTGATGTGTCAATTCATGAGGTTACAGATCTATAGCTTCTGCTTGATTTTTGAAGTTTTTTAATCTGGCGATGTATGGTATCTTTTGATGGACAAGTTCTTCTGACAGCCCACGAGCACCTTTTTGTGAATTTTCTTCCAAATCTCTGTGTGTATTCTCAATATCCCATAATTTATGTCTTCCAGAATTTGTAAATCTTTACTGCTTTCTTCTCCAGTGTTGAAATGTTGGGAAGATCGCTGTGCCACACACTAACACTAACTTCTCCTTCCACCTCATATTTTTCAAGCAGCAACAGCTTTATAATCTTGTTTCCAGTAGAGCTTCGGAAGGACTCTAATCTCAAACTTTGTAACTTCCATTTTGTGATTGTGTATCAACAACTGACGACTGACACAAAATGCGCAATACTAGCCATGGCATACTGTAAATATCATTGGCAAACCAAAGAAAACCAATTCTATCTTATAAAACACCAAATTTAAAAACCGACATTACTTATGACACAACCTAATAACTTAGCTTTGTCTTGTTTGTCTATCACACAACTGTGTTTTTATTGTTTGGTTTAGTTAATTGGGACTGCATTGAGTGGGCGGGGTTTTATTTTGGCACACTCTTCTGTGTTAAGAAAGCTTTCCATTCTGTTGGTATATTTCATTTTGTCCAGGATTACTATTTTGTTGCCTTTGTCAGCTTTGCTGTAAATCACTTCTTTTTCTTTAGGGATTTTATGGTCTTCTGATGTCTATTTTGCTTCTGATCTTTGGTTATTGTTTCTAGGACCTTCTCACATTTGGCTTTTACTAACATTATTTCTCATTCATGGAGGTTCTATATGGCGATCCAAAAATCAGTGATGTAATCTTAGGTTCTTGCATGTTTCTGGATTTTCATAGAAAAGTATGTAAAGAAAAACTGAAGCAGTACAAACACACAACCTTCTCTACCCGTTACACTTCACAGATATCTCTCATATGAAAATGGATTTTCTATCCACTTTACATTGATAAATAATAATAATAATAATAATAATAATAATAATAATAATAATAATAATAATAATAATAATAATAATAATTTAAAAAAAGGATTTACCCAAAAATTATCTCAAATTAGGTTATACACACTAAGTCATACAAAACTATTTTCAAATAAAAAAATTCTGAAGTGTTACATTCACATGACTTTCTTACCCTCTATTGTTTATTAGTGGGTATACAAATTATTCTTACGAAAGTTTATTTTTCTATCTACTTTATTTTAATCCAGATAAATCTTTGCAGAAGTAGCTGCATTACACATTTCATTAGGATACAACAATAATGATAGTAAAATGTTTAAGAATGGACGCTATATTGCTGGCCTTGAAATTCCATACTGTTTCCATATAATCATCAGAAACCACTGAAAATCAACGAATTCAAAAAGAATGACAAGGTATTGAACAAATGGAACCATTAATAACAAATATCT
Source organism: Deroplatys truncata (assembly GCA_030765065.1). Taxonomy (NCBI): domain Eukaryota; kingdom Metazoa; phylum Arthropoda; class Insecta; order Mantodea; family Mantidae; genus Deroplatys; species Deroplatys truncata. The sequence goes on from CM060983.1 coordinate 163,506,012, forward strand.
CGCACACGGCTGGTGCCACAAAAAAAGTTATTTGAAATAAATTGTGTGTTTTAAAGAGATCTAAATTTTTTTTGTGTAGTACGTTTTAGTCTATTGCTTAACCATTTGCTAGTTATAAAAGAGTATATAAAATGCCTTTCGAATAAAGTGGACTTCACAGGTTATTCCCAGAAAATTCAAAATATACAGTTTATTTATCATGTAAATATATTTAATATATGGTATTTTAATCATATCATTAGAGCCGTTTTTTAGAAAATCAAAAATTTTCGAAAAATCTTCCATGTAAACGGTAGTATTAAAGATATTTACATGTCAAATAAAATGTATATCTTGAATTTTCTGGGAATAGCCTGAGAAGTCCTCTTCATTCAGAAGGAATTTTGTATAATCTTGTATAACTGGTAAACGTAAGTGATAGATGAAAATGTACTATACAAAGAGTACAGATCTGTTAAAACACACAATTTATTTCAAATAAGTTTTTTTGCGGCATCAGCTATTTGTGAGATATCCATTATTAAAGGTTTGAATTGTTCACTCCCTTCAAATCCTTTCAACATTCAATTGTTTCTCACGATTGCATGGAAACAGTATGGAATTTTAAGGCCCGTATATAGCATCCAGTTCTTACACATTTGACTATCGCTGTTCTTTTTGTATCAATAACATAATGTGTAATGTAACTATTTCTGCAAAGGTCCAAATCCAGATAAGTATAAGGATTAAAATGTAGTAGAAAGAAAAATAAGCTTTAGTAAGAATGATTTGTTTGCCCACTAATAAACAATAGAGGGTAAAGAAAGTCATGTGAATGAATCATATCAGGTTTTTCTAATGTCAACTACAGAGATATATATGTTGATTATACTTACGGTTTTATTAATGCTAAAAGTTACCATAACCCAACTTGAATTACAAATAATGGTGTAATTGCATTGTTTGTGGAAAAGCTATACAAAGAATTTGGTAATGCTAACTTTTTTTAAATACACGCTCTTTAAATGCAGTTAGGTACTGAAGATTACAATCATCTTGATAAAGTAAAGTTACCTTCTCGTAATGACCAGTCCATCCCCATTTCCAAAGCTTCTTCCAGGTCCCTTGCATTCATAGGTATGATACCCTTGGAACCAACACCCACAGGTATATGATCAAACATACTTTGTGCTAATTGTTCCTGGAATTTCAAAATGTTCAGTAAACCAATTTAGTAAAACCATGCCAACATATACAGTGAAGTTGAAAATACAGATGCAAATTGATGCCCATAACAACATGAGAAGCTGATTTTTCTGAAATACAGTGCTTTGTTTCTAGAAATGATATTTTTTAATACAAAGAGAAAAGTATCTAATGAAGTGCTAACACTGGCATTATATTTTTATGAATTGTAACAATTCCTGTAGAATGTATAGTACTTTTCTAAATATCACAACTTTAAATTGTTAATCTTATTTATAAAAATACACGTGAATTTCTGTTAAAAGCATGATGTGCAGCATCTATTATGTTTTCTGTCAGAAGCAGCATGCAATGTGTGACCAAAAAGTAATGAGAAATTTTGTTTTTCTTAAACAATTTTTATTTAATTATCATCAACTTTGCCCCCTTCAATGTAAACCCCCTCAGATATAATACACTTGCGCCAGCACTTTTTCCAATCTTGGAAGTACTTCTGGAACTCACTTCTCGTTATGGTGTTCAGCTCCTTCAGCGATTCTGTTTTTATCTCATCAATGGTGACAAAACGTCATTCTTTCATGGTTCTCTTCAGCTTCAGGAATAGAAAGAAGTCACAGGGGTCCATGTCCAGCGAATACGGTGGCTGAGGCAACATAACAGTTTTGTTTTTTGCCAAAAAGCCACAAACAAGCATTGAGGTGTGAGCGGGTGCATTATTGTGATGCAATTTCCATGAGTGGTTTTGCCACAATTCTGGTTGTTTACTTTAGACTGCTTCACGCAAACGGCGCTTATCTTCCAGCTAGTATTCCTTATTGACCGTACGGCATAAGGCAGGAACTCCTGATGCACTATTCCATTGTAATCGAAGAAAACAGTGAGAAGAACCTTCACATGTGATCCAGCTTGTCAAATTTTTTTCAGGCTTTGGCTCTTCAGGCAGTTTCCATTGGGACGGTTGGGCCTTAGTTTCGACGTCATATCCATATACCCATGTTTTGTCACCTGTGAGACATCGTTTTTGTTTGAAATACAACCATTTTGAAACAAACTTTGCTGCTACACGTTTCATGCCCAAAACGTCCGAAAAAAACTGCTTGGCATGAGCCAAAGGATATACCGACATCATCAGCAACGTCTCTGATGGTAATTCTGTGATTTTCCAGAACCATTTCCTTTATTTCTTCCACATTGTTGCCAGTAATTGATGTGCTAGGGCATGCAGGGCAGTCATTTCCAACGTCTTCTCGATCCTCTTTGAAACGTTTATACCACTCATAAACTCTTGTCTTACTCATAGTAAATTCGCCAAAGGCCACAGTCAACATTTCGAATGTGGTGCTGCACTTTATTCTGTTTTTGAAGTAAAATTTAATGCAAATACTTTGATCCATCTTTTTTAAAAGTAAAAATTTGCAGAGCACTCAAAAACACATAACTTTTTCGACTGCCAACAATAAACTGAATATTCAAAACAGCTGAAAATTAAACATATCAGGAACATGTGTACCAACAAGATAAAACGAAAGTTTTGAACATCAGATGTATAAAGCTCATGAAATTAAAAAAATTCCTGTTATTTTTTATCACACCTTGTATACCTGGAAATGGTAGAAATTCCTGAAAGGGATGATTTTCCAAGAAAGAGAGAAAATTATTTGGGACGAGAGATAAGCTTTCCCCATATGCTGTGCGAACGAGCACTTTTGTTAAATAGTATGATAGCAATATCAAAAAAGTATTAGGTGATCCAAAAAAACTATCATTTTAGTGTTCTGTGGGTCCGAAAGTATGTTAACTGATTTATATAGTGATACATAGTAAATTATATTTGAGATGTAAACACCCTCCGTATTCTGGGTGAATGAGCACTTTTATTGTATGGTACAACAGCAACATCAAAGAAATGTTAGGTGATATGAAAAAACCGATTTCATTTTCATGTTCTGTGGGTCCTAAAACATAAGAATTCATTTATTTTGCATTTGAGAGGAATTCATTGTTGTACAGTCCAAATATTTAAAGGTTCATACACGAAAATGCATGAAAAACTCTTAGAACTTATTTTAGACTTATTTCTCTATTAATGGATACCCATCTCGCTAATTAATGATTACTAATGACCAATCTTGAGGATGAGATGTCCATTTGTTTCCACATGGAAGTAGGTTTTAATGATGCATACATAGGGACCCCAGATTGTTGGTAAATAAAATAATGTAATATCGGTGTAAAAATATTATAGTGAGCAGTGTTTTGGGCGGTAAATAAAACAGCTTAACGGTGTTATCTCATGCAAAAAAAAGGGAAAAAACAAAAACACAGTTTAAACTATTTTACTGTGGAACAAACGGCACCTTACATGTAACTTAAAAAAGAGGAGCAGGAAAATATTTACATAGTATACATTTCGACCGATTTACTTTGTTAAAGACAAAGCCACCATAAGTTCGGTGTTATCTGGCTTAAGATTTGTTCTTAAGTTTGTCATGATGTTCCCATATGCAGAGAAAAGTCTTTCACTGTCCACATTGGACATGGATATCCACAATAGTTTCATACACTTCTCACTGAAACACAAGTGGTCACATTGAAGTCCAGAAAGTAAATCCAGTATGTTCACTTCAGCAGCATCATCTAATTTCTCACACACTATGTTTTTCAGAGCAGCATATCCCTCCTTGAATGTCTTCTCTGGCAAGTCTCGCAGAAAAGGTAACATTCTTCTTGCTTTTTCTATAGTTATATCAGTAGATGCCTCATTTGATAATATTTTTCGTACATCAAACAATTTACCTGCAGAATGAATAATATCAGCAGCTGATTCAGCTGACGTTAAGGAATTCAGCTTGGTAACTGACTTTATGCCCAATTGCTTGAACTGACTGATAACATAAGACTTCTTGAGGGTTGGCAGTCTCTGAAGAAGACTTGAAGTTTTCTCTCCAAACGAGCCCTCAGCTACTATTGTGAAGCCATTTGATATATCTTTTAAGTTTGCTATATAGTTTATGAACAAATGGATATTTAGATCCCCCAAGCACTTCAATAAGGCAAATGGTGTCTTTGCAGTGTTCAAGAAGGAAAGATGCTTGGCAGCTTATTATATTTTGAGACCGCATTGAAATACTACTGTGGAATCGGTTTGAATTCCCACGTGCCGCAAAACTAAACTGACCTGGCAACATCTTGCACATGCTGTCTGTACGGCGCGCGAACGGCACGTTGCCAACTCCACCGTCAGCTGAATTGTGCATGCGCTAGCTTAATTTTAAACGTGGCTCCATCGGCATAATTCCTTTTCTTTTTCAGAGCAGAAGGTAAACAGACTCCTTGCGCTAAATTGTAACATAATTTAAAGAATATAACTTGACCCCAAACAAATCTTTCAGTATAGCGGACACAAAATATACCTAGACATGCACATGCGTTCACATTATGGCAACGTCGCGAGACAGCAACAATTTTTGTGCGAGGGGTACAGGAAATGGAGACAGTGATTGGTAGAAGAGGCTGTCTACTGTCAGAATTAACTTGAACCAGACTTAGAAATTCATGTATTATTTAACGATACTTTTGCGACAGTCTTTTCCAGCCGGCATGAAATGGGACGATGCAAGCACGAATCGTTAAAATACAGCATTAGAGAAGAATTGCAGGTAGTATTGTCATTTAAATCCAAAGAATAATTTGAGTGAAATGAGAAATCCGTCACTGATGCGGTGTTGCCGAGTTTCGATAAACATGGCATTCCTTTTGTTGTGCATAGGATAGGTGAAGAGTGAAGGGGACAGGGTAGTTGAAGCAGTACCGATGTTTGCCGAAGCTCTTGTTAAATCACAGTGCAGTTTGGTGTTCTGTGCCGTGCAGCATGGCCGTAGCAAATGGCAATACACATATCCGTAAATGATTGATAAGCCAAATATCTGATTGTTTATGTGAAAAGGAGACAAACGCCAAAAAAAAGGAGAGACAGAAAAATTTCGGGTTATTTTGCACACTTTTTTTCATAATGGTGTTATTTCGCGTTTTTGCGATATAGAACTAATGTTGCGTTATTTCGCGACTCAGAATGGATATATATGTGGAATTTAAAAATAATTGATTCAAGGTTTTCCTTATTGTTAATTTTCGGCCAATTTCGCAAATTAACTACTTGCGAAAAGTCGGGGTCCCTATGCATACATTCAACAGTTATATTTATTTGTGTGCCAGCACATTGATGACCACTATGGCTGGCATTCCTATTCTGGTACCCACTTGTATCAAAAAGCAAGGTTACAGGTTTACTTGTGCATGATTTTTCAAAAATGCCAACACACACAAAGCAACTTCTATGGAACCCCATTTTGCTGTTGACACATCACACATGTATTATACATGTTTTGTTTTCCCCTGCATTAAGAACTAAAAGATTAAAAACAGAGCGCCTTCTTTTATAGAATATTGACTTTGCATTCAATTAACCCCTTTGCGACGACCAGGGCTTGCACACACTTTTTTGGTATATGAATCGTATGATGAGCTCAGCTCACAATGCTGCATTGCTATATATAACTACATGTAGTTTAGGCTCCTTCTCACATATGTCATTTGTATGCATTTCAAATGAGGTGCTGACATCTGATGTTTGTAATTCTCCCACTAGACCTCACCCACTGTATTTTAACCAAGGAAAAATAATTTTATTCTTCCTGCACTTGTGTCAGCAAAATGGTCTTCCCTACATAAATTTGTTCACATAAATAAAAAAACAAAAGAGTACTTCAGAAATTCAAGTTTAAACAAGCAGGTAAATTCAACCATTTCTGGTCACAAAACCATAGAATTGATACCAATTTGTTTAAATATTCTAAAATCCTTTGAATTGTCAACTAATTGGCAAATTAGCTGGGATGAGAACAAGTGTTGATACCATAATTATTGATGGGAAGTTAAATAATTAAAGAAATTATAGTAAGATAAAGAAATAATTGCAATAAATAATTTCTGCATATTAAATCAATGGAAAATGTAATAAGTGTGTTGAAATGTTTGTCCAAAAAGACGAATGTAATTAGGAAGTCACGTTAGTGAAAGTCATTAATATCAGCCGAAATAGAGAAAGTGTTAGCTTAAAGATTCTGGGAATTCAGTTAGGTTATAAGCTCAATACGTTTGCAAGGTCACATAGGCAGAAATTCTGGAAAAGAAAAAGGCACTTAGATTCCAAAATTTCAGTCAAGCCCTATGGTAACAAAGTTAAGAGGTATACATAGAATATTTTAAGTATTGGCTGCAAATGAAAAATAACATTGGTGGAGAATAATGAAGTAGTTGGAATAAAAGCAATAAAGGGTGCAATTTTAGATCAGAGAGTTACTCTGATTCTAGTACTGACACTGGTACTTTACATTCATTCTTGCACACAGTTGCACATACATTGCTTCATCACTCAAACATACTGCTTGTGTGATATTTTAAGCATCAAGTGACGCGCTCGTGTGAGTAAGATTTCACAGCTATTGCAAGAGGTCTCGCCAATAAGCATTTTAGCAACTCATGGCAAGTTAAGCTTTTAGTTTCTTTTATTGTAGAAACATTATTTCAAACCGTAAAATTTGATATGCAGAAGTTGCATAACATAACATCTCAATCTATAGACCCTATAGTGAGCTAGACCAGCTTAAAGAAAGCTAGTCTACTCTAGGATGTAGATTACGTCATAATTACATTGTGTACTTGTATGTAAATAAATTATAGTTTTTATGTAGAGTACGTTACAGATAAAAAAATTTTAAAACAATATTATTTATACTTAATGTAGTTATAAAATTTGGTAACATTTTATAGTCAGTTATTTTTTTTGAATGAAAGAAATCCTCCTCTGTATAGAAAGTGTGAGTGACGAGATATCTTTTTAATGCTAACTAGAATTTATTTTTATTAGTTCCTTAATATATGATGGAAGTGAATTAAATAATACTATACCATTGTAGTAAGCCCCTTTTTGGAATACTTGTAGGTTATTGCTTGGCCTGTGTAAGTCCTGCCCATTTCTGGTTTGTTTGCTGTGTATGTCTGAATTTTTTATGAACACTTCTGGGTGGTCAACCACGGTTAAAAGTACAGCTAAAATATATTCACAGGCTAATGGTAAAATTCCAAAATATTTTGAATAGTGGTTTACAATGAGTTGATTTCTTTACACCTGCCATTATTCTTATTACTTTTTTTTTGTAGAAGAAATTTTTTTTTGCGTCTACTGAATTTCCCCAAAATATTATTCCATAAGTCATAATGGAATGAAAATAAGCATAATATACTGTTTTTAGGATGCTTTTATTTGTAAAATGAATTAATGATCTAATTGCAAAACATGCAGAGCTTAGTTTTGGTACGATGTAGTCAATATGGTCTTTCCAATTCATATTATGATCTATAATAAGACCAAGAAATTTTATGCTACAAGTTTCAGTAATTTCATTGCCTTCATGTTCAATTCTTATGTCTGCAATACTTTTATTTTTTGTGCAATTGATATACTTAGTTTTTTTAAAGTTTATATGAATTTTGTTACTATCAAACCAATTATTTAGCACACTGAAAATACCATTGGATAAATATGAGAGGTGACTGATGTTGTATTCTTTAATTATAATACTTGTATCATCTGCAAAGAGAACTAGGTGAGCATGTTCATTTATTACTCTGGGGAGGTCGTTGACATATATTAGAAACAATAATGGACCCAAAATCGAACCTTGTGGAACACCATGCTTTATTTCTGACCATTTGGAATATATTTTGGAATTATCTGCAGTATCTATTATGACCTTTTGATGTCTGTTTGATAGGTAAGATGCAATCCATTGATATGTTTTATTCTTAATGCCATAATATCATAATTTTGATAAAGAGTATATTATGATTTACACAGTCAAATGCTTTTGATAGGTCACAGAATATTCCTAGTGTATTACATTTATTATCAAGTGATTTCAAAATTTCACTCGTGAAGTTGAAAGTGGCATCATTGGTCGACATTTTTTTCCTAAATCCAAACTGCTCCTATGCTAAAATATTATTTTTAATTAGGTGGTGACATATTCGTTTTAACATAAGTTTTTCAAATACTTTGGAGAAAGCAGTTAGTAATGATACTGGTCTATAGTTCGAACAGTTGAGACTTTTGCCCTTTCTTGTATAGTGGTTTAACTATAGAATATTTTAGCCTGTCATGAAAAATTCCTGTTACAAAGGAGAAGTTACATATATGACTTAAAGGTTTATCGGCGCATAGTTTTAATATCTTTGTAGTTATTTCGCAATAACCCAATGAATTCTTGCTTTTGAGGGATTTTATCGTTTTATTTACTTCTATCACGTTCGTGGGTACTATTTCTGTACAAATAGGCTGTTCTAAGCTTGCTTTTTTCAAATATGAAATAGGGTCCTCCACTTGTTTGGATTGTAACAGTAAATTTTCTGCTAACTGAATATAATACTCATTAAATAATGTTGCTATTTCTTGTGGTTCTTTATGGTGATATGATTTACTGTAATTTCTTTTATTTCATTTTTTGTGCGATGTTTACCAGTCTCTTTTTTATAATTTTCCATATTGTCTTAGGCTTGTTATTTGAGGACTCTTATCTGCTTTTCATAGCAGAGTTTTTAGCTACATTTATAACATTTTTTAAAATTTTACAATTTTTTTTATAGTGTTGTCTATGTTTCTCACAGTTGCTTTCTCTAGTAGCCATGTAGAGTTCTCTTTTGTGTTTGCAGGATATCTTAATACTTTGTGTTAACCAGCCATTTCTAGGTGTGTTAATAATTTTCTTTACATGAGATGGAAAACTTGAGTTATGAATCCTTATGAAAGTATTTAGAAAGGAGTTAAACTTGTCATTTGTATTGTTCTTTTTGTATATTTCTTCCCATTTGCAAGTGTAATAATTCAGTTATTATTTCGTGTGCTACAATTCATAATCAGTTTAATTCTTTTTCTTAAAATGGTTGGTAACTTGCTTCAAAAGCTCATGTATTAGATCACATTAAATTTTTCAGTCAATTTAAACTGGTGTTGTCTTTTCATAACACACCCATGCATACCCTGAGAGAAAGATCTCATAGCTTATCACTGGAGCAGCTGGTACATAGGACAACAGATCAAGCTACGAGATCACAGCAGCAGAATCAATAATGAAGCAGTAAACGGCTTCAAAAGTGATAACAATCATTACTGCTTCAAATTGTCACACCATCTCGCCATCACAAAGATACTGCTTCAGTGCTCTCGAAACATATCCTCATTTAAAACAGGTTTGTGTAACAGTAGTGCTACTTTAAACACTAGTAGTGTGTGATTTAAAATTCTAAGTAATGAAATCTGCTCCACATTTAGCAAACTTCTAATAACAGCTTGAATGTATGAGTAAACACAAAACTTTGTACATAGAGCTGGAATTTCAAAAATATGTGAGCAGGATAGTATGTTTTATATATATACAGGGTTATTGATACAACTAGTTGCCGGTGGAACACACTAAATTACACAAGAAAGAGACACCAAATCATTGGGCGTAGAATGTTTGCTGAACGCATTACTGAAAACAAACACAAACAACAACAACGACAACAACAACAACAACAACAACAATAATAATAATAATGCAATGCTAAGCTGTTATAAGTGATGTTGAAAATGTTGCCCCTCAGCAGCAATACATCAATGACATCTGCATATGAAATTCCTGTTCACTTTCATTAGCTCCTGAGGCATAATTGCTACAAATTTTTGTGTGATATTTGCTTTTAGATCAATTGTGCAATTGTTATTCTGATACAACTTGTTCTTTAAGTTTACCCATAAATAAAAATCACAAAGCCTCAAATCAGGGCTACAAGCAGGCCACAACCCAGTAATGATAATTCTGTCCTCAAAAATCTTGGCAACCAAATCAAGTGTCTCGTAACTGGTGTGTGCAGTAACTGAGTCCTGCTGAAATAATGACCGCTGGCATTTAATGTCTGTCAAGTTATTCAAAGAGAGGCTGTAAAATGTCTTCGATATCTTACACGTCAATAGTGCTTTCAAAAAATTTGATGCCTGTGATTTTATTTATGGAGAAACTTAAAACACAAGGTGTATCAGAATAACTCCTATACAACTGAGGATCTAAAAGCAAATAAATTAAATAATAATTAAAAATCATTCCAAAACAAGAATTAAATTTTAACATCCTTAAATCAATGACACATTCTAAATCCATAAAATCCATCACACAACAAACTGCTGCAATTATGCCTCCGGAGCTAATGGAAGTGAATGGGAATTTCATGCGCAGATTCATTGATGTATTGTTGCTGAGGGACCACATTTTCAATATCACTTATAACATCATTTTCAGGTAATGCATTCAGTAAACATTTCACACCCAACAATTTTGCATCCCTTTCTCATGTAACCTACCAAGCTCTGACAGCCACTAGTTGTATTTACAACCTGCATGTTTTATATATGTATTTCTCCATCATTTTAAACTTTTTAAAAATGTTGGTGAGTCACAAAATTCAAGATGTGGGAGGCCATTCCCTGTAGTTTGAAAGCTACTGGCTTATGCAGCATGTTAGTATGTTTCCGTAACAGTTTACCCAAATTTGTTAACACATTGAATGTTCTGGTAACAAAAATTATGCAAAGTAGCAGCCTGCATTTAGCTGTTTGTACACAGCAAATGAATTCTTCAGCATTAGAAATCCTTTTGGACTGTCAGAAATGATATATACCATCCTACTAATCACTAATAATGTTATAAAGTTTTATTATTTTAACTGTAATTGGCTGTAATTCATTTTATGTTAAATAAGTCAAATCATATGAAATAACTTATTCAGAGATAAGTGTGACCCTGTTACCTTCACTGGCAGCACATCTTTTTCATGAAGATTGGTTCTTAGCAACCTAACACCACAATTAATATCAAAGCCCACTCCTCCTGGTGAAACCACTGACTTGGGATCACCCATATCAAAGGCAGCCATATTACCTAGAACAATTAATCATTATTATTAATGGCATTAAGTATTATTTAACAGTACAGAGTACAAAGTTTATGCTCACTAAAACTTTAAATTTTTTCGGGATAACAAGGAAAATAATATTAAACCACCAAACAAATAAATACATAAAATAGACTAAGACTTTTAAGAGTATTTCTTTATTGCAATTCTTTGGATTAGCATTGTTTTAGGTTTTTCATAAAACCATATTTATTCTCATAGATACAGGGCTTTAGTTGTTTTTGGGACTTAGTTTTTTTTTCCTTCCTTTCATTCAATACCAGCTTAATCTGTTAATTATGAGCATTGACAATGCTGCATGTTTTCTTACATCCAAACAAGAAATAAAAGTTATAATAGTTTATTGGCAAAGTGACTAACATGGAATAGTTCAAGCTGTATCCAACTTTTAATCAGATAGAATACAATTTAATCAATGTTTTTTGTATGTGCATGGAAATATCAGGCTTGCCGCTTTTTGTGTGTTGGTAGTGGCAATAAAGAGATGGCCAAATCACTCAACTACTGTCACCCAATTCTTAACCACAGTCACTGAACTCATACAGCACTTGTCTAAATTTGACTAAATTTTACAGAAAAAAAAAGAAAAGAAAACTTAGTTTCACTGCTAGAAAGCAATAACCAAAGTCCCAAATGTTTCATTTATGTTTGTGCATAAACTTATTAATTTCACAATTTTAATCACCATTATATATGGAAATAATTACTAACCTCTGATGTCAAGAGACAGTCAAAATAAAAGTAATATTTGGATACAATATTTTGAAAAGTAATGGAATAGTAAGACACTATGAGGCAGTATTTTTAACACTTAAATGATATCAGTCTAATTATATAATAAAAAATATAATAACAGCCCGCCTTAAAGCAATATGCATATAAAATAATATATAAAATGTATGTAACAGTCATTGTATTATGTTTATATTATTATGTACATGTATAATAATGTTATGTGAATGTATTACGTAGTTTAACAATGTAGGAGCTGTGAGAATTGAAGCAAGCTACCTTTCATAGTAAACAGAATTATAAAGTAGAAGCCGAAAGTTGCTAACAATGAGGTAACCTTGAGACAACAATAAATTAGAAAGTTTAATAATGCTACTAATAATTCTTAGAACAATAATGTAATATTTAAAACAGTTTATAAATAGCCAATCAAAAACTAGAAAAGCTTTAAGTTAAATAAAAGTGTTCTATTGGAGTAGAATTAGCCAATCAAACTTGAAATAGAAAAATTGTACAAATTCAGGCGGCAGAAGCTACGAGACAGCGTTCCCAGGCAGACACTATTAAATTGCATACCTGATCGGTACGGACATGTTCAATGTGTGAGAGAGGAAAATTCATCACAGCGAGAATAATAAAGTTTACGCTTAAAAAGTAATTAACAATCTCACAGCTCTACAGTGAAGTGTTATTTAATCGTGTAAAGAATTTATAATAAAAGTGGAGTACAATTATAATTGTGTAAGGCTTCATTCTTAGCCGCACCAAGCCCTGCTAAGAGATCGTGTTTCTACAAATTACTACTAAGCCGAGGCAAATATATATATATATATATATATATAATATTTAAAGAAACATTAAAATACAAAGTGGATTAAAAAAAAAAAAAAAGTGGGGCGAAGGCCACCAGAAAGTTTGTATTGTACATGGTTGCAACTACTTCAAGTTTTGGCTCCCATACGTGGTGCAACAACTACAACAATTTAACCCATCCTCAAATTGGCACCCAAAGCGTGATGCTAATAACGTAAAAAAAACAATTTCAACTATTTGGCGGTTATCCAAATTTGAATAATAATCACCATGAGAATTTCACCACAAATGAATTGGATGATCTTTTAAAATGACCAAAAACAACTAAGCTCCAGCTTCACACATGATTAAAATGGCACTGTGTAAATACAACAATGAATGGTATAACAATTCTTTTTACTTTCTCTACTACGTATAGTAAGTAGGGAAGTGTTATATTCCATCCAAAAATTCGATACTGAGATTTCACCGAAAATATATGTTTTTAGGCACCCTGAATCCCAATAAAGCATCTTTGGAAACATGTCCATGTGTGTGTGTGTCTATGAACAGTATAACTCAGAAACAAACAGTCGGATAAACACCAAACTTGGTATTTAGGTTCATATCTTCCAGAGATGCGACATGACGGTTTTTAAGAAAATCCCCCCCACCCCAGATTACCATTTACATGGAACATTTTTCGAAAATTTTAATTTCCTCAAAAATGGCTTAAGGATATTTGATTAAATATCATATATTTAAGATACTTTCATGACAAATAAAATGTATATCTTGAATTTTCTGAGAATGTCTCCAAAAGTATTCTTCATTGTGAATGACTTTTGCATAATTGGTAAACCATAAGAGATAGACAAAATTTTACTACACAAAAAATGTAGATCACGTTAAAATACACAATTTATGTCATATACATTTTTTTTTTTTTTTTTGAGTGAACCATTTTCGAGATATTGCTCGTTATTCCCTTAAATTTTCCAATACTTATACTTTTTCTCAAATGGGAATTCCTTATTCTTTTCTTTTCTGTCCTGGTAATGCAAAGAGAATGGAATACTCCACATAGCCCAGCTCTTAAAATATTTGACTATCGCTTAAAGCCTACCAATTCCCCTTGCATCTACAAGAAAATTAGCAATAAGATTAACACTCGATATCTCGATTAACATGAAGCATATGGAGAATAAGCGTTTGTAAAAATAGTTTGTACAAGAGTAGAGAAAGTTATGTGAGTGTAGCACATCAGATTTTTTATGGTGAAACACCTCTTCTTAGTTGGCATAAAGGAATAGTAATCCCCCATTTTTAAAAAAAGGAGAGAGGAGGAATTGGAAAGGGTTTTTAAATTCTGGTTATACAATTTATGCAAAACTTCTGAAACAAAAGTTATGCACTTTCTATGAATCCAAAATAATGGCAGAACAAAATGGAAGCTCATATGTGATTGTGCCATTGGCCCTCTGTCAAGGCTGGTTCACAACCAACGAGAACGGTAACCAGAACGAGAACGAGAAAGTTGAAATACATGTATTCAAATGGGAATGTTCACAACCGATGGGAAGCCTTCCTGGGCCCCGGGAACAGAAAGAAGAGTTGCCGAACTTTTAAGTTTCTCATTCTCGTTCTCGGGCACAGCAAATCAGATCCCTATTGTGCATATTAGACTCTTCACTCTAGAGGTTATTCTAAGCAGCCGTGACATGAAACAGCCACTAGTGCTCTCTATAGTTGCAAGCTGGAAACATGAAACTGGAAGGAATTAGTAGCAAATGACCTTCCTAACTTCATCCCGACATCCGCAAATCTAATCAGCATTGGTTCCTCTGGTGAAGGGATCATTTGTAGTTTGTTTATATGCAACTCTAAACTGGCTATTACCTTAAAAAAGCAATGGCAAAAGCTACAAAGAACAGCTAAAACCGGTAGAAATTAAAAACGAACAATAAACAATTTTAATGTATAGCATTAAATAAAGGAATGAAAGTTTGGTATAAGTAGAGGGATCGGAAATGTAATGAATATGCATTTAGATAATGTTTACTCTATCGAATTTTGACATTGGCTTGGCTAAACTGGAAGCAGGTGAAAAAATGCCACTGGTCAGTTAAATAGAAATGAAATCCCAATGCGCAAAATCGACTTTCACTTTGTGATCGATATGCATTCCCATTCTCGTTACTGGGCTGTTGTGAATCAAAATTTCTTGCTTCCCATTCTCGTTTCCATTCTGGTTACCATTACCGCATGGTTGTGAACCAGCCTTCAGTGGTGTGATGATCTGGTACCTGTTGGAAGCTTTGAAGATCTAGTGATGCACGTTGCTCATCTCACTCCAATTTGTGTGTAACTTGTTATTATGGGTGTGGAGTTTTATAGTGTACTGAATTGTTTTAGTATGTTCCAGTACTCAGGGAGGCACTTTGCTCTAGCAGGGAGTGGGAAGACACAGGAGTTACGTTGAATAACACTGGTACACTGTTCTTTAGGTTTGATATATATACCACCACTAATATATTAAAAACATTTGTTGCTTAAACACAAAAGATGAATAAGATATACATGTGTATAGTATGATGAAGCTTGCCAGTGAGTCGTAACGAGCTTTAACGTGTATGTCTATAGTTAAGACACGTGTGTAAATTAAAATTTGTGTTTTTTATAAATTAATATGCTGTTACTTAAGTCTGTGTATTATTCTGAAGCCTTTTTAATTGTTGTAAAATGTTTGTACCACATCTTAGGTATTCACCTTTCACAGCACTATTTCCATAGGTATATCTGCCACTGAGAGTAACATGCCACGACTGAAAGAATTTTGTAAGTGTGTTGCAGTGTCGTTTCTATCTTTGAATTTAAACTTATAGCTAAACTATGATTGGCTCTATGGATGACGTCTCCCTCTACATAGCCAATAACAACAATGTTCTTCCAGCACCTTCAAAATTTCTTCCATAGACTGAACTGTCACCCAGCTTTCTCGAGAGGGAGGCTTATGGTTAAAGTTAGCTGCAATATCTTGAATTGTTATTTGTACTTAGGTTTCTCTCCCTCACCATTTTAAGTTTGTGACAAACATGTATCGTGTCTCGCCTTCATGACTCACATGGGCTAACTTCTAAGACAATGCTAACTTCTAGTTACAATGTATTAACCATGCTAGGTCAGCTTTGTTAATTAACATTACAATGGATATTTGATTTTAAAAGTCATAGCAGAAAAACAAAGAGCATTCAATAAAGAGAGAGTTTACCTTAATTGATTTTATAAAAGCTTCTGATAAAGACAGGAAAAATTATTTAAAATTTTGATACAAGATTATGCTTCAAATCAGCTGATGGATGTAATCTTTAAAATATACTTACAAAAATTGCATTTCAATACAAATAGGAAACAATCACACAGAGTCAAAGTCAATTAATCAAAGTATTCGGCAAGGCTGCTATCTCTTATTCATTCTGGAACATATGACCAAAACATGGAAAACAAGGATATGGAAAATTAGACCTAAATAAAAATCTTGAACTACATATACTCCTGCCTGCAGAGATTGTGATATCACTGATAGGTCCTAAAAATGGTCTCCAATGACTTTTTGAACTGCAACTTATCTCCGAAACAACTTATGTGTTACATTCACATGACTTTCCCTACCCTCTAGTGCTTATTAATGGGTAAACAAATTATTCTTACGAAAGTTTATTTTCCTATCTTCATTTTAATTGAGATAAAACTTTCCAGAAATAGCTGTATTACACATTTCATATTAGATATAAAGGGAATAGTGATAGCCAAATGTTTAAGAACTGGATGCTGTGTACTGGTCTTAAAATTCTAAGCTCTTTGCATGCAATCGCGAGAAACAGCTGCATACTGAAAGACTTCAAAAGAATGACAAAATATTGAACAATTCAAACCATTAATAAAGGACTTCTTGGAAATGACTGATGCCACAAAAAAAGTTATTTTAAATAAATTGTGCGCTTTAAAGAGATTTATGTTTTTTGTATTGTAAGTTTTCGTTTATCGCTTAATGTTTACAAGTTATACAAGATTATAAAAAAATGTTTCTGTGTAGTGGACTTCACAGAAAATGCAAGATATACATTTTATTTGTGATGTAAAATATATTTAATCAAAATCATTAGAGCCAATTTTTAGAAAATCAACATTTTGAAAACTCTTCCATGTAAAGGGTAGTTTGTGGTAGAGGATTCTTTGAAAATCTTTGTATCACATCCTTGTAAGGTACTGAACCCAAATACCAAGCTTGTTATTTATCTTGCTTTTCATTTTTGAGTTATGCTGTCCATATATACACACACACATGTTTGCGTGTGCTGACTTTTTTGTAAAAGCACTTTTTTGTTTATTCAGGGGGCCTCTATACATGTATTTCCGGCGAAAACTCAGTAACAAATTTTTGGGTGGAATGCAATAGTAGGTAGAGATTGTAAAAATACAACATGGAAATCTGAATAATCAAAACCAAAGTAATACGCTTTGTTGGAAAAGAATCATCTCTGAACTAAAATCTGCCTTTACAATAAACCCACAGAACAGGTTTTATCTTTCAAACTTTATGCTATTTCTTGAGTTATGAAAGAGAAAAAGATAATGCAATAAAATTAAAGGGTAATTACTTAAATGCTTCGCTGTGTTTAGTTCCTTTTACTTTTGAAAATTAAATAGTTTTGACTAAACCATAAGTACAATTAATGTTTGCAAATCATCTCCTGTACAAACACATGCTAGAATCAAAACCCATAAAACTTTCCTGAGACCAATTCTCATGTATGGAAGTAAAGCCTGGACCACACAAAAATGTGATGAATACGTTACAGGCAATAAATAGTAATTTTTAAAAGAGCTGTACGATACACTAAATTATATAGGAAAAAGAATGTAGCCATTATGAAGACATCTGCTAACTGACCCTCTAACAGAAAGAATTCATAATCACCATCAATATTGAAGGTGCCTATGTGCGCAGGATGCCTGCACCAAGATCCCACATTAAATATTAAACTATCGACCACAAGAGTGAAGATCAACCACAAGATGTCCAGTGAAGAGTTAGAATGAGACTGCAATGGGGCACTAGATCTAAAAAAATGGCAGGAGAACACTAACAAAACAATGCTAATAATGTGGAAATAATAGGTTTTTCTTCTCCTGTAAAATCAGGAAAGTAGGTATCCATTTTGCAATTCACTGAAGAATATGTCCTAGTGTCACCACATATGAACAATATAAAACTAAGTCTTAGTGCATTGCTATTAAGCTGATTAGCATTTTTAATTTCTCTGGAATGTTGTGAATAAGAATGTTGAATATTACAGAATTTTACTGCATCTCTGCAACATTACTAATATTTCTATGAAGGCAAAATTTGTGAATAGTGTGGCCATGTGCATGGAACTACTTGCAGGCTACTGGTAAGCACCCCTTGGCCCGGCACTTAAGGTGAGCCTTTGATTGGTTGTCGGACAATAGTGAGTATGGAAACAATAGAACAATAGGCAGTGTGGAATAGTAGCCCATTATGTGCTGCTGTTCTAAAACATTTGTTTCGGCATGTTCTCATAGGTTCCTCTTCCAGAAAGTTTCGCTTTGTATGTGGGGTCTATATAAGGGGCTGCTCTGCCAGGACAGGCAAGTTGAGTTCTTTTAGAAGAAGTGATGTGAAAAGTGGACAATACAGTTAGTTGTGAGTCATGATTCAGCAGTTCAATTGTGATATGACGGATAAGTTGTACTGTGTTCCAAGTGTGCGCCAAAATGACTCAAGCATAACCTTTGTGTTACACTGAGTGCCAAATGATACATAAAGTATGTTTTGCAGCAATTGGCATTCTAATTTGTTATAATATGTTTACTTTCAAGTATTTCTTGATATAATAGCTCAAATTAATTTAACAATTAAGTATAATTTAACATCAAGCATTCTGGTGGAGGGATCACAAACAAAATTGGAAATATAACTTCATTACTATATAGTCAAGCACACAATAATGTTCCCTTATTGTTACTAAGTTCATATTATTGAAAATAGTTTAATCTTAAAGGAGGACAGAACTAAATTTTTAAAGACTTCTAACAAAGTATAAACAATTCTGAACACATTGTTGAAAACTGTGTCATTCTACAAGCTCTCGTTTACATTCTGGAAGCGCTTATGTTATTACTCACCTCACAGTAATGTCATAAGGCTAGCATCATGCCATACTACTCATTGTCACTTGCATTAGTTAATCTTGCTTTGTATTTAATTCCTGCTGTTATTGTGTAACCATAGGACAGTTTCCCTTTCCCAGTTTTCCATGAGGTGTAAGCATGCAGTGCTTATGGCTGTGCAAATAATTTCAGCATAAACAGAAATGTTGATTATTACTCATTCCCCTGATACAGATAAGAATCAACATGTGTACAACAATGGGGTGCCTTCAAAAGTTTCAGAAGGACTAGAAGAAAAACTTTCGAAAAAAATTAATTCAAATTTTCTCAAAAGAAAGCAAGTGCTACAGCTAGTCGACAGCTCATTAAGCAATTCTCAGCAAGAAAGTGAAGCTAAACTATTTTCTGAATCTTTATAAGTGGAGTTGGAGATTTATGGTGAAATATACTGCGAGTTGGGAACTGAAAGTTTTAGTGCTATAAACATCACTAATGTGAACCAGAGCTTGACTGATGAGGAAGGCGAATCTTCAGCTATAAATGATAAAGATTATAAACCAAATGAATAATGTAGAGAATCGAGTGAAGATGGAGAAAAAGATGAAGCAAAAGATGTAAATATGTCCAGAAAATACTATTTTGTATTTGTATGTGTAAATACTCTCTTTGCATTATTCAGTATGTCTCATGTGATGAGTTGAGCAAAGAAAACCCACAAACCGGCTATGTAATAATATTGGCTTACTCCAGAAAATTAAACCTAATAACCAGGAAATGGATGACTGGTACTTCTCTCAGTTTAGATTATCTCTTTGAGAAAGAAGTGAAGAAAAAAAATAATAAAATGTGAAAATAATAAGAGGAGTTCAAAGAAGGCAATTTTACAGCATGCATATTTGAGGCACTACAGTGACTACACATTCATGTTGAAACTTAGTACTATGCTGATCAACTGCTCTGGCAGAAGATACTTGCTTCAAGATACCCTGCAGATCCTGAATGGTAAGTTGTACATTGTTCCAGTTTTCGCCATTATTATGCACAACCCAAGATCTTTTAGAACATTAATTAAAATAAACATGTGAATTTTTAGTTCAGTCCTCCTTTAATCTTTTAATAGCCTGAATGCAACAACCACAACTTGTTTTCTCTTACTTTACCACATAATAGAAAATCTAGTTTTACTAAGTTCAGTCTAATGATTCGATCATGGATTATATGTTTCTCTTGGAAAAAGACCTGCAGGCACATTGCATAAGAAACGTCTGCAAGTGAACTTGGTCCCAGTTTAACTCCTTTGTAGATAATTTAGCTTTTACTTCAAATATGTTCATACACCAAAAAATCTTAACCTTCTGTGTGAATACAAATGGTTGTGTATTCAAGGACTTCCTTGTATTTTCCAGTGTTTAAATCTGCTTCCATAAAAAATTACTGACAAAGTTAGCTGAATGATCAATGCTAACCAATCAAAGCAATACTCTTCATCGCTGAGATTTCCTTCCTTCCTTTCTTCCTTTCTTCATTTGCTTATCTTCTAATTTATTGGTGTTACATAAAAAAAAATTTTTTTTGATGTGTTACATTCACTTTCCCTACCTCTATTATTTATTAGCAAGTTTACAAATTATTCTTACAAAATCTTATTATTCTATTTCATTTTAATTCAGATAAACCTTTGTAGAAATAGCTACAATACACATTTCATTACAAAGGGAAAAGCAAAGTCAAATTTTAACAACTGGATGCTATATACTGGCCTTAAAATGCTTTCATGCCATCACGAGAAACAACTGAAAACTGACAGGACTTGGAAAGAAAAAGTATTAACATTTTGAAGCATTGATAATGGATATCTTGGAAATGGCTTATGCCACAAAAAAAGCTATTTAAAGTAAAGTGTGTGTTTTAAAGAGATCACTTTTTGTGTAATACATTTTCGTCCACTTAATGTTTACAATTTAAACAAGAATTATACAAACTTCTGAATGAGGTGAACTTCACAAACTATTCTAATGAAAATATTTTTAATATATGGTATTTTAACTGTTAAAATATATCCATATAAAATAGAAGTGTTCATTTTATTCACTACTTACCTATGGCAAATCCATATCCTGAATGAACATCAGGAAGACCTACTGACCGACCCACAATTCCCGGCAATGCTGCAACATTTGCTATCTGTTTCATGCCTGGCAGAAATCCACCAACCATACCAGGTCGACATGCATTTCTTAGTTCATCAAACATCAACTTTTCTAGGTGGTTGTTAACATAGAAAACACCTTCAACCTAAAAAGAATTATTGCAACCAAGTTCTTCACTTACAAGTATTATCATAGACAAACAGCTTTTTTAATAAGCAAATGCGCTGAGATAGTGATGTTTTAATCTACCACAATTCTGAGTCAGGAGTTGAAACAAAATATCACTTATTTTAACTGCCTTGAGCATCCCCATCTTCACTGCTTCCTGATAGAAGTGGCTGTAGCAGAGTCATATGGTAAAATTCATTAATTACACTGTCAATAGAGGTTAATACCTTGGAACTCCACTACAATCACTGCTGAGGATTGGGACAAATGTTCTCTAACCATGCTCATGTTGGTTATAATATTTGGAATTTTCTACAGCAACTCCAAACTCAATAGCTTTATTAACATTTATCTAATTAATGTAATGTAATATTTATTGAGTGCCAAAGTAATTACAATCATATTAGGAGTGACTGCTTCTGGCCCTGGCCATTTTATAGCCATCTTCCCTCCTTTGGTTATAATAGTAATAATAATATATTAATCTATTGAGCATTAAGTTATTACATATTAGATGCCTTCTCAGATTACTATTACATGTTAATACAATTAGTAATTCTTATATTTATTTGTATTTACATTATTTTCTTCTATTAACCATCCATATCCATTTATTCCTATTCATTCCATAACATGAACTTTCTTTTCTCCTAATCTTTATTTCTTTAGATATATTGATTTTATATCCTTCCATATTTTACTCACAGTATTTTCTCTCATAATTTTAGTTACTTTCTCTGCTTGTCTCTTTCCCCTATTCTTATGTTAAAGTCCCCATTATTATAATTTCTATGTTCATATATTTATCCTTTAACATTTATATATCTTTCTCTAAAAGATGGTACAGTCCAAGATTGTGAAATTGTGAAGCAGCCGGTTTGGTCTTCACAATTCCAAAATCCCAATCTGCTAGTTGACCGCTATTACGATCCCATTCCGTTACGGAAAGGTGTGAACCTCCCTAAAGTTTTTTTACTTCTCAGTTTGATTCCCTCCACTGATTTTTGCATTTCTTTCTGGAGCACCAATATACTTCCATGTGGAGATGATATAATGTTTTCTTCCCCTTCTTCCTCCGAATACTCCCCACTTTTCCGATTCTCTCCCCTTCCCATCCCCGCTATATGCTTTTTTACACTGTTCACTGCACACTGTTGTCACGCCTCTTTCCTCTTCTCTGCAAGGATGCGTACGGCTTCCCTCTCCTCTCTCCCCGGTGACACAATAATGTTTTCTTCCCCTTCTTCCTCCGAATACACCACGCTTTTTCGGCGACTCACACCACTTCCCTTCCCCGCCGCATGCTTTTTTTCATTACTCACTACACACTGTGGTTTATCTAATTAACAAAATATAACAATATAATTAAAAATGTATTTGAAAATCCAAAGCATTTAGGCCATATAAAAAAAATCACAAAACAATCTTCCAATCCCTGGCAGGATGAATACATAAAAACATGGAGCTAAGGATTGAGAATTTAAAACAAACATTTAAAATACATGCAGAACAGCATTCAGTCTGGAAATTGTTAAGTTCTGGGAAGTTCAGAATCACTAATAAAAAATTGAAAAATAAGCTAGGGAAGTGACAGATAAGACTGAGGTAGCTTCTACAGCAAAACTAGTGTGACAACACTGAGTCATTCACTGAAAAGACTTATGAGACTTAGCTGCTGGTATTGATGAACTAAAACAAAACTGTTGTGCTCTTACTACTGACTACTGTTTATATGTTGCAATCAACATAATATATCATTTTGTCATGACTCTGGGCAATATGTTGGTATTTTCCCCCTATGAATACATTTCAAATGTGCTAGTAAAATAGGAGTACCAAAAGAAAGTATACCACATTTCAAGTTTGAGCTTTATTCCAAATATTAATCAGTAGTCATAGGAACTTCCAAGCATTAAAGTCAGGATGAAAGGAAATTAGGTTGAATTGTTACCAGACTTTACACTGTGACATTATAGATACCAAAACAGCCCCTATCATTCGTACAGTCTGTTGGCATGTACAGATTAATCACGGAACTGTGTTTTACCTGCCACCAATGACCCATGGTTACTGTTGTGTATGTTTTATGTATTAATGATAGTTTGAGTATAGCTAATTTGAAGCCAACTCTTTGAGAATTCCAATGCCTGTAAATCAGTTATAAGAAATTTGTAATTACTTTTTCTACCATCCTACCTAAAGCAAACAAGAGGAAGTATTGTATTCCATTATGATTTGACCAAGGTTTTACCAGAAATACACATTTTAGGATACGCAGAACCATGCACATTTGTGTATGTGCATGTGTGAACAGCATAACTCAAAACTAAAAGTCAGAAGAATATAAAAATCTGATTTGTTACACTCACATGACTTTCTCTACTCTTGTACAAACTATTTTTACAAACACTTATTCTCCATATGCTTCATGTTAATCGAGATATCGAGATGTTAATCTTATTGCTAATTTTCTTGTAGATGCAAAGGGAATTGGTAAGCTTTAAGCTATAGTCAAATATTTTAAGAGCTGGTTGCTATGTGGAGTATTCCATTCTCTTTGTATTACCAGGACAAAAAAAAATGAATAACAAACTTCCATTTGAGATAAAGTATAAGTATTGGAAAATTTAAGAGAATATCAAGCAATATCCCGAAAATGGTTCACTCAACAACAAAAAATGTATATGACATAGATTGTGTATTTTAACACGATCTACATTTTTTGTGTAGTAAAATTTTGTCTATCTCTTATGGTTTACCAGTTATGCAAAAGTTGTTCACAATGAAGAATACTTTTGGAGACATTCCCAGAAAATTCAAGATATACATATCATTTGTCATGAAAATATCTTAAACATATGATATTTTAAGCAAAATCGTTAGCCATTTTTGAGAAAATTAAAATTTTCGAAAAATGTTCCATGTAAAGGGTAATCTGGGGTGAAGGGATTTTCGTAAAAACCTTCGTGTCGCATCTCTAGAAGATACTGAACCTAAATACCAAGTTTGGTGTTTATCCAACTGTTCATTTTTGAGTTAACACCCACACGCACACCCACACCCACACACACGCGTGTTTCCAAAAATGCTTTTTTGGATTCAGGGGGTCTCAAAACATATATTTCCGGTGAAATCTCGGTATCAAATTTTTGGGTGGAATACAATACTTCCGCTACTTACTATACGTAGTAGAGAAAGTAAAAATTGGATACTTTTAACTATGGTAAGTTTTGCAGCCTTTAGTTGAAGGAAGCGGAATTTTTCAATAAATTCTCTCTCTTCAAATAGAGATGTAAACAGAATTATGAAGAAGTACAGCTAAAAGAAAAAGCTTGTCTCTCATGTTAGTAATTGTTTCTTCATATTAAAGTTCATACAAGTCTCATCAAAGTTTAAGAACGACAGTCAAAAGAGTAAAGAAGGCACTTTCATATAGCCCATCTAAGAAGCATGTTGTAATGAAGACCACATACCACATATCCTACTGAGCACCGGTGATGTGCTGTGTTTAGGAATCGCTACAAAGCATATTCCACATAATAAGGAAGAAAGCTTTTTGTTCATTTCCACATGACCCACCATGTCCCTACCATGCATCGACCATGTTGTCGACAATCATTCATGAGATTGATTTTATGAAAATGACCACGACACAGTCGCAACACAGTAGGTTATGTGGAAATGACCATGCAGCAACTTAACAATCACCGTTTGGCAACCTCTTGCGCTTCAGCTATTTCCAGCATTTTAGTAATGAAACGATAAATTTCACAAGCATTATTCTGGGAAGCACTTGCTGGT
Organism: Deroplatys truncata; assembly: GCA_030765065.1. Classification (NCBI taxonomy): domain Eukaryota; kingdom Metazoa; phylum Arthropoda; class Insecta; order Mantodea; family Mantidae; genus Deroplatys; species Deroplatys truncata. The sequence continues at coordinate 163,531,103 of CM060983.1, forward strand.
TGATTTGGAGCTATATGATCTATCAAAGATTATGACAACACACTCTAAAACACAACATCTGGAAGGTTTTAGGTGAAAGGCTGCAAATATCTGGTCTCTTCTGTAAAACCAAATAAATCACAGATATAATGATGTCTTCTTTGGGATCCATGGCTTATTGAAACAGAGAAACCAAAACAATCTGACCAAATCACAGGCAGATCAGGATTCCTGTAGGGAGGAGCCAACATGTTTAGAAAGATACTTTACCAATGAGTAAAATGTAGTCTGTACTAGAGAATTTTAATTTCTAAACTTTCAAACATCATATAAGTGATGCACGAATTAATCTTTGGATGCAAGGTTTAATTTAAATTTTGAGAAATCTTATGAAATTATTTATTAAATAAAGATGTCTTTTAAACATTACATTTAAGTAGTTTATCACTTTTACCGCAAGCCATCCTCATTGTAATGAGACCTTAATTCTTATTCAGAACTTATTTAATAGTAGATGCAAAGCACATTTCATTCGGCCTAAGTGTTTCTTTTCTTAGAGGAACATTTTTACTTTCTCTACTACGTATAGTAAGTAGGGGAAGTACTGCATTCCACCCAAAAATTTAAATATCGAGGTTTCACCGGAAATACATGCTTTGAGGCCCCTGGAAGAAAGAAAAGAAGAAAAAAAAAACGCATTTTTAGAAAAAGGTCCATGTGTGTGTCTGTGAACAGCGTAACTCAAAAACAAAAAGTTAGATAAATACCAAACTTGATATTTAGCTCCAGATGCAACATGAACATTTTCAAGAAAATCTCCCCACCCCAGATTACCTTTTACATGAAAATTTTATCGAAAATTTTGATTTTCTCAAAAATGGCTCCAACGATTTTGATTAAAATATCATATATGTAAAATATTTTTATGGCAAATGAAATGTATATCATGAATTTTCTGGGAATGTACCCAAAAGTCCTCTTCATTCTGAATAACTTTTGCATAACTGGTAAACCATAAGAGATAGAAGACAAAATTTTACTACACAAAAAATGTAGATCTTGTTAAAAGAGACAATTTATGTAATATACATTTTTTTTTTTTTTTTGGTCAAGTGAACCATTTCCGAGATATTTCTCGTTTTTTTTTTTGTTTTTTTTTTTTAATTTTCCAATATTTATACTTTTTCCCAAATGGGAATTCGTTATTCCTTTTCTTTTCTTTCTCTTATGTCTTGGAAATGCAAAGAGAATGGAATGCTCCACATATCAACCAGCTCTTAAAAGATTTGAATATTGCTTAAAGTCTACTTTATTTCCATATTCCACTTGCACCTACAAGAAAATTGGCAGTAAGATAGTTTATGCAAATGTTTATCCCAATTAACATGAAGTAGATGGAGAATAAATGTTTGCAAAAATGAGTTTGCACAAGAGCAGAGGAAGTCATATGAGTGTAGCGTATCAGATTTTTTGAGATATAGTCCACCACTATGGTTAATTCATTCATTGGCTGCACGAGTGTATGTCATTTGGTTTAAGTAAATTTAATAGAAATGAAAATGCTGATTTTGACTTTATCAAAGCAACACAATTTGCAAGTTTTTAATGTAATTAAGAGGGGAGCTATAGATGCTCTTAGCCCCTCCTTGAGTCTGTATAAGAATCACATCAAGCATGAAAATAGCTGGCGCACAGTCAGTGCATGGTAGGCTATGTGGAAGTCCAAATGACATGACATGGTAGAGGCATGGTCAGTACACAGTCAGAATATGGTAAGCTATGTGGAAATTCACCTTAATTGATACTGTGCCAGAGCTTTCTGATGTGTAAGGAGGTGCAAGAAGCTTAAATTAAAGCTTAAGGTCAATGATTAAAAATGTTTACAATAGGGATGACATTGGTTTCCAAGCTCATGGTACAAGAGAGACAATCTATTCAAAGTCTCCAGAACGAAAAGTGCACAAGCTTGTGGAAAGCCTATATGATCTCCCAGTTAAGGAAGTTTATGAGTAGTTTTTAGATAAAACTAAACTCCAGCACATAAAGAAGACTACTTTCTAAGCAATGCAGGCAAAGCAAATCTTGTTGGTTTCTGATACACTCCATAATGTATGTGTATGTAGTTACTAGACAAACTTTGAGTTTTGGGCAAATGCACTGAAAAATAAAACTGGCAATATAATATTTTCCAAGAGGTAAGGAGTTACTGGAATGCATTTTCTGTTGTCTGCAACATGGAAAAGTGAGTTCTACAATGAATTTATGTGCAGAGTGTAGAAATTGTAATCTGCAGTCAATTCTAAATTATGAAGAAGTCAAGTAGAAACTATGGGTTGATATAACCAGACATCCAAAACTTACAGAAATGAATGGTAGTACTAGGGTGAAATTGAGAAATTACAAAATTTGAATTCCATTACTTCCCCAAAACTACACAGCCAGAAGTTTTTGAAGCAAAGGAGCACAAAGGATGTGCTCCAGTTAGAATGTTTGCAGAACATTTTTCTCACACTCTACAAAATGAAACCCAGAGTGCCCAATGGTCTCATTATCAAGTAACAATTTTTACAGAATGTGCTTGGAGTGATAAAACATATTCTTACATTGCAATCCAACAAATGAAAATGTTTAAGCTGTTTTCGTATGCACAATTATCACAATCTAAAGCAAAAGCTTCCTTCTTTCTTTCCTTCAATAAGCTTACAATTTGTTCTGATAAGTATTTACGAATTTAAAAAATGTATACCTTATCAAACTTGTGTTCAATGAAGGAGCAGTTAAAAAATGGATATGGACTGATTTGGCTATTCGTTGCCACCTCCCATAACAAAGGTGCTGTTTATACCATTGGAGGTGCTGAAAAAAACAGCAGTGTAGCAAGAAATATACTAAGGGGGGAGGTTATGTAGAGGGATCCATTTTTTAAGCAATTTTTCTCAAGTCATGCGGCATAAATATAGTGCTGACAGTGATACGATTAAGAAGTATCTTGTTCCCACCAACCTAGAAAGCTGCTTATTATTTAATGAAGCTACTTTTGCTGTTAATTTTTAAATTGTTTTTAGCAAGGGGGGGGGGATTTCCAACCCCCCTAGCTATGCCTCTGGTAAAAAGAAGGTTATGGAACCACATAAAATCAAAAAAATGTGTTGATTGTGCAAAAGATGTCTACAAATGTGTAAAATCTCAGACACAAGCGACATGAATGTTTTATGTTCCTAAAGTTTCTGAAAAGCCCATTCTCAGCGAGGCTTCAGTTGTCAGATCAATTACTCAAATTCAGAAATGTCATTTTTTCTACCTTAAAAAATATCCTAGTCGCAACAACAGCTAGGTCTGAGATGACCAAATATGCAGTAAAAACTACTATGATTCCAACCCTTCTGACGTTTAGTCCTTCCGAGGTGTACATAGATTCTTGCATAGAAGAGTACATAGATGACAGATCTGAAATAGTTTGATCTATTAAGGATCGAGCTACAGATGATGGAGAGGATAAGACCAAGCTCTTTTGTCTTATGTTGATATCTTAAAGCAGAAAGATGTAAAACATGAACTTCTACAGTATCTGTGAAAGTGGTGTGGAAAGGAAGCAAGTAGACAAGAATTTATTCACTGCAGATGAAAGACACGCTTATTTTATTAAAACTAAACAAGAAATAGTAAACCAGCCCATGAGTATTCAAAAAGGAACACACGTTACTTACTACTGATTTGTTTAAAGGACCTTTTTAGTTATGTACTTTATTATAAATTATATGGAATAGTTTGTAATGCTCATACATGGTGCATATTTCTTTAAACAACCTTTGTGTTAATTGTAAACTGTATGAAACACTTTGTAATGTTCTGAATACTTTTTCTATAACTAGTTCCTTTCTAGAAAGCTTAATATTTTACAAACTGTTAGAATTTAACAGTAATGTACATATTTTATTAATGGAATTAATTGTTCTTCCACACAAGCCGTGTGTTGGGCAGGGTTGGAAAGGTAGAATCAGGCGACTGAAAAATTCAATGCCATAGCCGGGATTTGAACCACGGACCACCCGGTCTCCATCCGGTTGCTCTAACCACTGAGCTAACATGGCAACATGCCGGCACGACACTAAATTCTCCAGCTGATTCACATTTTTCCCGGTAAACCACAAGGAGATCTCATATTGTATTGAGATGACATACCCCAATGGCGACTTACAATATTGTAAGTAATTTAAGTCCCGGGGTTCATAGTTTCAACCACTATTAGGTCAATTAATGGCAATAATTGTTCTTCCACACAAGCCGTTGTGTCAAAATTAATGCATTACCGAGCACTGTTAAGCAACTCCCCTATTGGTAAAAATTCTTAGCTACTTTTAAAAACGTTTGCATAAAAAGGATTACTACACTTTGAAACTAAAAGGATTACGACACTTTGAAGCTATGTATATTCCTGAGATGAGTGTTTGGATAATATTTTGCATACAATTGCATATATTTCTTAATTATTGATTGCATAATGGAAATAGGTATGAGAATGTATAAGGTAGAAACTCCATTTCTTAGCCTTTACATAATATGATTAACGATGAAGTTGTTGAATATACTGAATATTCATTTCCCCGGGCACTGCTCAATGATATCTAAAGAACGAAAACGACTCAAGTCAGCACTGAATGTCCTTTTTTTCTTCTTCTTCTTTTCTTTTGCTTCTGAATCCAAACCGGTTAACGAATTAACTGGATGTTAAGGATGACGGAGAAAAAAGCATCACTATCGAGTATTCAGTTACACGATTGAGGTGTATAGAGACTTAAATTGACGTCTTATAAAATAGTACTGTTTTATATTTAGCTGTAATAACCGTAATAAATTTCACTTGCATATAATTAACGTAAATTTATCAATCTTGAGACTAGGTTAGTTTAACTTAAAAAAAGAATAGAAGTCATACTCACATTCATGTTCGGTTGAAAACCTTTTTTAATCCTCCAACAGTGTGAATTTATTTTTTCTAAGTATTTTAATTCTTCATTATACTGTCGGACAACCATTGTTGATAATTAACTTTTGACACAAGCCGGTAGAACTGAATGACAACTGGCAGAACCTGCAAAAGCACTCTCAGAATCTGCTAGAAACCTCACGCCTGCGCAATTTCTGTTCTAAACCACCAGCCTTCGTAACACAAATAACACAAGAATACCAATACCAAATGACAGTTGTTTGCGAATTGCCAACTCAATAGTGTAACAATCCACTTGAGGAAAAGCATGAGAGATGATAGAACTAGAACTAAAGTCGGAACGGGTTGACAACCTAAACCGTGATATGATAAGTTTATTGACCATAGACTCAATTACAGGTTTCGAGCACTGTCAAGTAGAAAGATAAAAACTTAAATTACAGTTTAGAAAATTATGTGTTTGTTTACACTTATGAACACAGTCTATTTCAAGCATTGTTAAGTACAAAGAAGAAAATCATTAATATTATATACAGGATTGTTTAAAAGATATTTTTTTACACTGTGAATCTAAAACTGTTGCTTTCACATTTTACTTCAGTTGGTAGTTGGTTGTGCATATATAAACCAAAATAAAGGTTCTTTGTTTATAGATTTTGAATTATATCTATTCTGGTGCAAGTCCAATTTACACCTTGTGTCGTGACCATGTATTTCACTATTTGTTTTAGGTTTGTGCAGTTATATGACACTATAGTAAATAGTTTTTCTCTTTTGAAGACTTCCTTACAGGACTCATGTTTTCCCATTTTGAACATTGTTCTGATACATTTCATTTGGAGTACTAGAACCCTTTGGATGAGGGTATTACTAAAGCCACCCCATACTTCTATGTCATATTGAATGTACGAATAAATTAAGCCATAATATATATAGTTTTGAGAACATTTATGTTACATATTTTTGCAAACTCTCTCAACAGGTACAGCTCTTTACTAATTTGTTTACATAGGTTGTTAATGTGATTAGTCCATGATATGTATTTATCAACCTGAATGCCTAAGAATTTGTGTGAGGGGGTTTCCTTTATCACTATACCTACAAGGTTAATATGAAGCTTAGCATCTGTTTTTTTTTAGTTCAAATTTAATTATATTAGTCTTTTCAGAGTTGTTCATGAGGCTTAAGGTTTTGAAAAAGTTATCTATCCTAAGCGATTCTTTGGTAGCTAGTGACTGAAGGTCACAACCATTATTTGCATTACACATAATAGTGGTGCCATCAGCATAACTTATAATTTTACAATTTTCTGAAGCATACATGTCATTTATGTAAAGTATAAAAAGTAAAGGACCAAGCACTGAGCCCTATGTTACACCATGTTTGACAATTTCTGCGACAGATTTAACTTTTGCTGTGTTAATTCCTTGTTTGAAACTTATTTCTGTGTATTGTATTTCCCTTTTAGATATGATGAGATTAATCTGTTAGCAACCCTTCCTAATTCCATACTTTTCTAATATTAATAGCAATATATCATGCTGGACACAATCGAACGCCTTAGATAAGTCTAGAAATATACTAGCAACTTTCTTTTTGTCATCCAAATTGCCTAAGATATTGTAGACAAAATCTACCAGTGCAGTGTTAGTTGATCTTTTAGCTCGAAAACCATGTTGAAATTCACTGAGAACATTATGTTTTTCAAAAAAGCGATGACTATTTTCATTAGTATTTTTTCAACCAATTTTGCAATTACAGGAGTGAAAGAGATTGGTCTATAGTTTTGAATAATTCTTTTGTCCCTTTTTTGTGTATCGGAGTAACAATGCTGATTTTAAGCAGTCTGGATACTTGCCTTGCCCTAGCGGTTCATTTATCAGATAGACCAAGGGGATGATTACAGAATGTTTACATTTTTTCAACAACTTGGAACTAATGCCATCCCATCCAGTGGAAGTTTTGTTCTTAAACCCATTAATTAAATCTAGGATCTCATCTGACGTAGTATCATGTAAATAAAGAGAGTTTACAAGACTGTTTTTAGTTTTATGACCTGAAATATTACGAATATTTTGGGTACTATTTTGTGTACTAGCAACATTTATAAAGTAGTCATTAAAGTGATTACAAATTAGCAGTGGATTTTGTTCTAGCATTTATTCATAAGAAGATTTATATTTTCTTTCTTTAGATTTTCTTTTTTCATGCTGTTAATTATCGCCCATGCCGTTTTTTAGTAATTGCTTGTTTCATTACCTTTTGTGATTTAATGTTTATCAGCTTACCCTCATATGTTTGTTTTATACTGTTTATGTTTATGATTACAGTGCTCAGATTTTGTTGATTTAGCTAGCAGGTACATGTCTTTCATTTTATTTCTTAGCATCATAGCCTCACTAGAGATCCTTGCTCTGAGTTAATGATAAAGTTTCCAAGTTTTATTTACCATATGGCAGCATAACTCAATCTTATGAATTAGAATATTGTAGAACTTATTCCATTTATCATTTATATGTTCGATGCTATACAATATCTCCCATTTTTATGAGACAGACCGTTTTGTAATTTTAGAATATTTGTTTCCGTAAATTCCCTACGTGTTCTTTTTTCAGTGGGATCTGATTTTGCTAATGTGCAATTAATTATGTCTAAATATTGAGCATGATGATCTAATAGGTAATTAGCCATGTTACCAGCAACATATTGACCCGCCTTTAGATTAGTAATTATGTAGTCAATAACTGAAATAAAATTTATAGTTTCCCTGGTTGCACCTAGTTTTATATTTTTTATATTACACGAGTGAAACATATCCTGTAGAATGTTGAAGCCCCAGTTCGTATTGTCTGCATGTATGTTAAAGTCACACATTATTATTATTATTATTATTATTATTATTATTATTATTATTATTATTATTACTACTATTATTATTATTTTGCTACAGTGTTTTAGACAATACCTTAACACTTTATACACGCATTCAATATATTGAGTTACACTGGCATTTCGCGATCTATAAACAGCGATGAACTTAACCTTTTCATAATTGACTTCTATTTGGGCCCCAATAATCTCACATACCATTTCAACACTGAAGTCATGTATTTTTTTCTAATCTGGTTATGTTTTGGTTATATTTAGTCAATAGTGCAATTCCACCACCTCTATGTTCTTTCCTCCTGATGGAGAAGAACAGGAGCGTCATTTGGAAGCTCAGGGGGGTGGCAAATGGCCACCTAAGTTACGAGAAATAATTAGGCTACTGGTTATTACTGCTCTACCAAAAGAAAATTACAAATATACTTTTGTCAAACATTTCGCATTTAAGAAATAAAAGATTTTCTTTTAAGCTAAACGTGTCGTTAAAATTCACATGAAAATTCGAGAAACTGATTAAGGTAATCTGGTCCCCTCCCCCAAGAAGAAACTGCAATGACCTTCCTGGAGAAGAAGAATGTGAATCATCTGCACATGGTTGGCGATTTTATCGACTTTCCGTAAAATTGACAGAATTTTAAGTTGTTTGGCGGATAAAAAATTGCTTAGACGAATGATGGAATATTTCTATGGAAATTGTTGTGGATTAATTTGTCGTTTGACTAATTTTGTTGTTTTTTTTTAATTTTTAAAAATGTGATGTATTTTCTTTAGAACAATTTTTACGGATACAAGTCTTTATAGCATGCGTCAATTTATATTAATGATTTATACGTACTTGCATTACCAAGCGAGTTGTCTCCGCGGTAATGTGTGAGGCTCGCATTCAGAACGTCTCGGGTTCGATTCCTGTCGACAGCCCAATCTGACATGACGTTTTTCGCGGTTTTCCCGATTGGTAGGCGAATGCTGGATTGGTTTCTTATCTGCCACGATTTCCTTTCCCTCATCCCTTTCATTCCGTTTCCTTATCATCTTTCAGGTGTGCTTCTAGGTTTCTGATGTGAGGCAGTGACGGACAGAAGGCGCGAATGCTTCCTCGTGGACACTGGTTGTACGGCATTCCATGGTCTTCTCTGGGTAACTCCAATAATGGGATAGGTCTTCGTCACAGAAACTGCTAGGGACTTCCACGCGTCTCAGTGACCTATAACCTCTGGAGGGTGTAACTGCAATAGATCACCCGTAGGTCGCAGTGTGCGAGGTGGCCCTGTTTGTTAAAAACTAAATTAAATTGAGTTTTATTTATGAACGCTCTTTAACTACTGTGGTTCTTAGCGTCCGAAAATTTTGCTCAGAGACCTCTTTATCAGGTTTAATGTTCTTTTACGTGCCGTAAATCTACGACGGGACCACCGCATTTACTTCCCTTCCGAAGGTAGTCATGCAAAGGGTTTTTACACCCGAAAAAACCCATAACCCTAGGCCGGGTTTAAACCCGCGACCTCGGAAACTAGAAGTACCCTAGCGTGGAACCCTTAGATCACGGAGGACGATACACACTTCGTTTTTACCCTATATTTATATTACATCATTAGTATCACAACTCCAATTATGCATCAAGAGTGTTTCACCATATCATGCTGCCTAAGGTAAATATAATAGATAAGATCATTGTATCATAAAATGGCTGACACCACATGCAATCTGTATATTAAATATGTTTATACTGCTAGGCCGGGTGTTTGCAATGAATAATAAATAATAAATAATATTAGATTTAGCAACTACATGAGAGATTCCTCAAACCTACTTCCCTCATTTATAGTAGTCTGATATACTGTATTGGCGTTACGGATAATTTAAGTAGGCTGGATGCTGTTTGCTAACAGCGTTTGACTTTTCCTAGTCACTAAGCTATGTTTAGTACCTTATACCTATTAGGTATTTCAGTATGTATGTGTACACGATCCCAGACTCATTATCAGGGTTAAGCCGGTGTGAACAGTGTACAGATAGCATCAATGAACCTAATAGGTACACTGGTTTCCATTAATGCCGTCTCCGGAGCCCTGGGAAGCATCCAACTGGCCTTCACAGGTCATAGCAAGAACGAGAGGCGTATCTAGATTATTCACATACAAATATATAAGTGAGCAATACCTTTACTCTTCATCACGTATAACAATGTCAAAATAATATATAACTAAATAAAATCATGTTTTGCATAATATCTCACGAAACAATATTTTAATGGCAACATAATATAAAACTGAAATATATTATGCTTTTTATTCTGAAAGAGGACACATTTACTAGGCATTATTGGAATCAACTGTCTAATCCAAATATACAACTAAATAAAACACTGTTTTGCACAATTTCTCCATGAAATTTATTTACAATATAATGTAAAACAAGTAAATTATACTTTTTACACTCAAAGAGGACACATTTACGAGACATTATTTCAATAGTCTGTCCAATCTCCATTCTTGTCCAATATCTGATTTAGGTTAATCTAACTCTAAACGCATATATTCCCATATTTCATTACAGTGTTACCATAGGACGGCGACTGATTAGTGCCTAGGCGGCTAAATAAGATATTGGACAAAAATGGAGAGTCGATAGATTATTAAAATAATGTCTAGTAAATGCATCCTGTTTGAGAGTAAAATGTATGTATTTCTGTTTTACATTGTGTTGCCCTTATAAATACTTTTTCATGGATAAATTGTGCAAAACGGGGTTTTAGTTACTTATATATTTATACATTGTTATTATATGAAAGTGATGATGAGTAAAGCTATTGCTCAAAGTTGTATATTCATGAGAACAACCTATAATTGTGCAGTAAAACAGGACCCTACTGCATCCGCGAAAATGTAAACAGATACACGCACAGCCTCCTTGCTATACGTACTCACCTGTGAAGGTCGGTAGAATGCCCCCAAGCTGTGGGGACGGCATAAATGGAATCCAGTGTACATCACCATTTGAATATTGTGATGCGTTTATTGTGCATTTCTTAAGAATTAGTGTCTAGAGCTTTTTGTTTTATTGACTAGTTGAACGTGTCAGATAAAAGGATAAGTGATATGTACGAAGTGCTAAGAATTGAAGGTTTGGTTGTTAGAGATATCCGGGGAATCTAGTAGCGTTTGGTGCCAGTGTTACCATTATAACCTGAATGTGCGCTTGTGTCAGATCTACACATTCATGAAACAAAGTACGAAACACTTAAGTAGCAAAACCCTTTTCTACTTCGCGGCAATCAAAGTCGTCATTTTAATCAATCAAACACTTATAAATGCGCAGCAGTTGAAGCTTATCTTACTTTGTTTATAGTAAATCATTGTTTAGATCCGTTGATCATATTTCAGATCTAACCAAGGGGTTTTCTAAAGTACTGTCCGAGCATCTTTTTTGTGAGTACACCGTACTAAGTGTAGAACTTTGATTAGCAATATTTTCCACTACCACTTTAGACTAGAAATGCAAAACGACATTGGTACTGGACATTGTAGTCCTTTTATAGACGAGTCTACAGATATTTCTGTTACCAAACTATTGGTTATATGCATTATATACTTTCTGAAACAACAAAGCACAATATTTCCACTTTATTTGAAGTTATTGAACTAGATCAGGGACTACTGATTATATTGTCATTGAGTAAATTCCTTATTTGCAGATGATGGTTAACACATTAAACAAATAATAGGAATTGTGACCGAATACTTCAGCAATGTTTAACATTAACAAAGGGATCTACCAGAACCTGCAATGTGAGACACCAACCTCATGTTGATCTCCTGTGTTTGCCATGCAGTTCAGTTAGCTGTGTCCTCTGTTGACGAAATGCTGCCAACAAATGAGTTATTAATTTTCGAAACTTATTTTTGGTTTTCTAAGCCTTCATCACAATTCACATATAGGGACTTATTTAAAGCAAATAATAGAGCCCAACCTCTTAAAAATTGTACAAAAATCAAATACAAGTGGCTGCCGATCGAAGTTGCTACTAATCGCACCCTAAATCAGTGACCCAACTACAGACATATTTTCAGTTACCCGGACTTCAAATACAATGTTAAATTTGGAAAGTGAAAATACGGACAACAGATTAAAAGATAGAGTAATCAACAGATTAAAAGATAGAGTAATCAACACATAAAAAGATGGAGTAATTCCGATAATTCAAGAATTTGAATTCACTGAAAATATTTTAAGTGGTCAAAATGAACTACTGCTTAACGAAAAGTGTTAGTAATAGACTAGAATTTTGACAAGACGTCGAGTCTTTTAAAGACGGAAGTTCCCAAAATCCATTTTAAGAGTTCTCAGGCTTTGCGATGATGGCGTTTGCTCTTCCTTAGTCAAAGGCTAACTTCGAAAGAGCTTTTAGTATGGTCAACAATGTGAAAGCTTCTACACTACGTGATCAAAGTACCCGGACACCTGGCTGAAAATGATGTACAAGTTCGTGGCGTCCTCCATCGGTAATGCTGGAAGTCAATATGGTATTGGCCCACCCTTAGTCTTGATGACAGCGTTCACTCTCGCAGGAATACTTTCAATCAGGGCCTGGAAGGTTTCTTGGGGAATGACAGCCCATTCTTCACGGAGTGCGAAACTGAGGAGAGGTATCGATGTAGGTCGGTGAGCCTGGCACGAAGTCGGCGTTCCAAAACATCCCAAAGGCGTTCTATAGGATTCAAGTCAGAACTCTGTGCAGGCCAGTCTATTACAGGGATGTTATTGTCGTGTAACCACTCCGCCACAGCCCATGCTGTATGAACAGGTGCTCGATCGTGTTGAAAGATGCAATCGGCATCCCCGAATTGCTCTTCAACAGTGGGAAGCAAGAAGGTGCTTAAAGTATCAATGTAGGTCTGCGCTGTGATCGTGCCACGCAAAACAACCAGGGCTGCAAACCCCCTCCAGGAGAAACACGACCACACCATAACACCACCACCTCCGAATTTCACTCATTATCCGCGACCTCAGTAGTCATTAGACATCGTGAAACAGCAGAATGGGACGCCTCGTGGAACTCACGGACTTCGAACGTGGTCAGGTGATTGGGTGTCACTTGTATCAGAAGTCTGTACGCGAGATTTCCACTCTCCTAAACATCCCTAGGTCCACTGTTTCTGATGTGATAGTGAAGTGGAAACGTGAAGGGACATGTACAGCACAAAAGCGTACAGGCCGACCTCGTCTGTTGACTGACAGAGACCACCGACATTTGAAGAGGGTCGTAAAAAGTAATAGGCAGAAATCTATCCAGACCATCACACAGGAATCCCAAACTGCATCAGGATCCACTCCAAGTACTATGACAGTTAGGCGTGAGGTGAGAAACCTTGGCAGTATGTGGCAGTACAATGCATCTAAGATGAAAAACGTATGTTTGTGTAAAAATGTGCTGTCACGATTATGCCCAATTAGAAAATGTTTATTGCGAATTCGCACAATAGCTGCGTAAAAAGGAGTAGATCAACCAAACCTTAGCTGAAGAACTAGAGACAGCAGAGGACGTGGTTGAATTATTATTTTAATCAATATGTGTACGTAAATATTATTAAATTTGCGTTCATTAAAATACGGATTAGCTTTCAATTATTTATTTTCTATCCTGACTATATTCTATGGATTTGGATGTTGGCCTGACGGGTAAACAAATAGTGACTAGCATATTTAAAATAAGTTTTATTTTTATTTTTACATATTATGGAGAGTGCTATTTTTCCTTTTTTGGCGGTTTCTTTATGTTGATCTGAGGGGGAAAAGAACAATATGTTTGCAACATTAATTATGGAATATAGAAGAGCTAGGGCATAACATAAGGGCATTTCTGGAATTATTAATTCAGGAATTCGCTACCCTTTGAAGGTCATTTGCGGAGTTACAGATACTGTGGTCCCGGTACCAAACTAAAGAAGCGTCTGCAGAGAGGGGACTACGGTATAAATAAATAACGGCTACCTGCGAAGATCACGATATTGCATACGTTGAGCACAAGTACACTGGTTCGTGGCACTTGACTGGCAAGATTCTTGTGGACAAAGCTTGGAATCAGGTACAGGCTGCAGAAGTTGCGTTGCTGCTAGACTCTTCACCGCCCTCATGAAGGGAAGGCTAGTCATGGCTACTGTAAAGAATAGGAAGAAGAAAAGAGGAATATTTTTACTACTGATACTCATCATTGCAGTTTTAGGTGCTCCGGCAGGAAGAGCTGAACTCGGCGGAGGGCGATGGATGTTTTCGGGAATAAAAATTCTTACCATGGCTTCCTTCGGAAGGGAAGTAAGCCGGTGGTCCCGTGTCATAGATTCACGGCAAGTAAAAACCTCAAACGTGGTAAAGCCTCTGGGCAAACTTTCCGGTCTTTCACGCCCAATGCAGAATGCGCATCTCAGGACCACTGCAATTAAAGAGCGTCCATAAATAACACTGAATTTAATTTAGGAGGAGCTGCTCAAATTGCCTCTCTTATTAAGAAGAAGAAAGCTACCGATATACATCTAGCTAAAATGTGTAGCGTTGTAGCCAGGCCATTGTACATCTGTGTGAGTCAGTGTGAGTTTTCTGAAAGTATGTTGGACTCGGACTCCAGTCTGGTAGGCTCGTGGTGAGCCTAGGTGAGTTTCTCCATGTACCTACCCCCGGAAGGGTTTAACCATCGGGATGATGGATCTATTGTAGGGTGGCGGTTTGGTTTTGATGATGTGGATGTGATGGGAGGTAGCGCTATGTTTTTATAGGCTCCTCAGTGGCTACCCTTTCAGGAGCAGCGGTATTGCCCTGCTCCGCTGGTGAAGTATGTTGGTATGTCTGGTATGTACATATAAAGCCTGGTAGGGGAAGTTTCGTCCCTCCGCATCATGATGATGAGGTAATCTGTGGAGGGGGAAATTACAAACGCTTTCCGATCGGTGATGGTGGAAGGACAGGCAGTCACGGGAGTAGACGGTACGTAAAAGGGTTGCAAATCAGACCTGTTGTGGACAGCCTAAAAATCATGGAAAAACATGACGATATTCTACTTCACCCAAACTGCTAGACTCACATAATGGAAAAGTTGCAGATTTTCTATTGTAAAGCTGCCCGACCTTAATAACTTTCTACTGGGAGTCTATGAGTGTAGTTAACTGAAGTATCACAAGTACACGTAATTTTAAAGGAGTTTGCATAGATTAAAGAATGGGGTACTACTCGTAGGTTAATAGTTATATTCAGGAAATAACTGTCTTGTATCAAGAATAGTTAATTCATAAATGCATTCTTTGCTTGTGCTCAAACCTAAAGAATATATTTCGGCATAGAAAACGAAGTAATATGTTTCTTGGTATGTTGAAATATGCAGCAATGTAATTAACGTTCAATTTGAGTAATTGGGCGGAATAATCACTATATATGTGATCTTGTTTTTATAATGAACACTTGGCGTTCAATTTAAGAAATTGAATGGATAGTTTAAAGCACGTGTGTATATCGGTGCGTGTGTAAATATTTTATATTTTGCTTTCATATTTGAATATTCAACGGTAATGGTATATTACAATTTAAATTCACCACTTAAAGTTACCGTTCTACATGGCTTGTTATTCTGATTATGAATAAAAAGGAACAATTTTATGGGTTCAATTGGAACCCTCCCTCTCGTTCTGGTTTTTACGAGAGGGTTTTTTCCTGGTTTTTAAGGCATAATTAGCTAAAGGTGTCTAAGGGAAGTAGAATTAGGAAGAAGAAGACTAAACGCTCAACTGTAGGGTTTTACCGTCACCGATGATGAAATATTTAGCTGATTCTGTTGTTGCTGCTAAACTTTCCAGTGTCTTAAAAGATCGCACCTATATACCTACACCAGAGCATTGTTATATAAAGTGAGCATTAAAAGGCAATACAGAAAAAAGCTATGACTCGCCGAATATTAAGATAGAAGTTGTAGGCAAAGAAATCAGTGTAGCAGTAGATACAGGTTCCACTTCATCTACATGCTCAGAACAAATTTATCAGGGCATTAAGGTATGGCCGCACCTGTGAGTAGCTTAGTATGCAGAGTAGGAATAGGTAGATTAGCGCAAACAATAAGACACAGTCTTTACTAACTATAAACATTGGGGATGCCTTGTTTGAGATTGTGTTTCTTCTCGTAGCAAATCTCATATGTAAAGTAATACTGGGTTGTGATGTGTTACAAGAATGTGCTGCGAAGTTAGATTAGACGAAGGTATATTGAAGCTAAATAAAGAAAATAAGAAACTAATTGTGCCCTTTATTGAATAAAAAGCAATAAAGCTCCAAAGGACGGAGAAAGAAAAAGATATGCATAATCAGGAATTATTTGTGCATTTAATTAAGCAGCAACACCCAGACCGACGTGACAGGAATAGATCAATTGTAAATGTGAGTCACAAGGACAATGAACTCAGTGTAAAATCCCCAAATGTTAGGGTAACAACCGAAGGTCGTTGTGAGAAACAGGAGTTTCGAGAGCGAAGGAAGATACTTAACCGGGTCCCAGGGTAGATTTAACACTACGTGACCTTAACGTCAAACAAAAAGGAAATGTTAATTAATGCATACATAACGATGAAGCTGTTCTAAGTGAACTACAGGTAGATGTACAAGCACACGTTTAAAGCTGAGAACCTACCAGCATATTGGCACATATATGATAGTTTGTCTATAGCTCTTAGAGGAGAAGCTAAAAGGTTAATTCAGAAAATGTTAGAAAATAAGATTATTGAGCTAAGCAATTCTCAGCATATTAATAATTCTATTTGTTGGGGTATTATGAAAGACAATACATTACGCTTCAATATGGATGGGAGGTATTTGAATAGACCAATTAAGGAAGATCATATTCAAAATGAAAGCTTAGAGCAGATAGCGAGATTATCACGAGGTAAACATATTACATCAACTCGTCTCACAACATTGTTTTACCAAACGGAATTAGATTCAAAAGTTAGTGACTGTGCAGAGTTTCGGATATTTGGAGTCCAATATCGGTTTTGTGTTAATCCTTTTGTTCTAAAGCGTAAAACCATGGCTTCCTTCGGAAGGGAAATAAGGCCGGAGGACCCCTGTCGTACATTTACAGCACGCAAAAGATCCTCAAAGTTGATAAAGAGACCTCTGGGCAAAATTTGTGGTCTTTCACGCTCAGTAAAGAATGGGACACTAAGGACCGTAGTAGCTAAAGAGCGTCCATAAATAAAACTCAATTTAATTCCTCTTTTGTGTGTGTATGTGTGTGTGTGTGTGTGTGTAAAGAATATTGCAAGTGAATTTCTACGTACAGTACATGGAGTATTTCGATATATTGTTGAGGACTTTCTAATACGATATACCGATTTCCTAATAGTTAGCCATACATTCGAGGAACATCTAGATAATGTAAATTGTGAGTTAAGCCGATTACATCAACATGCAATCACGGTGAACTTGGCAAAGTCAAACTTCTGCGTAAAAGAAATTATATACTTAGGCTGCATAGTTAATGAACATGACATAAGATCAGATGAGCAAATAGTTGAAGCCATACAAAAAATATCACGGCCTAAAACAGTGCGACATTTAAGCAGTTGGTTCGGTGTGTTAAACTACAAACTAAAATTATTCTCAGATATGCAACAGGAACAGAAAACCTGAAACAACTGCTTAAGAAAAACACATGGAAATGGTCAGGTGACGATCAAAGATGTTTTGAACACATAGAAGTACCTTTTGCAAATGCTATACTGCTAGAAAGACCAGACAAAGTCATGATTTTGAAATTTATGTAAATGTATCTAGTCAAGGATTTGCAGGAATATTAGGACAGCGAGTGGAAGATAACACCTTTCATGTAGTAAGAACTGCGTCTAGAGGACTCACCCAGATTGTAACAATGTTTGAAATTGGTGCAATGTTTTTTGCGTTAATACGATTCAAAACTTACATATTACAAAAGAAAGTGACTGTACATTCAGACCACGTAGGCCTAATATTAACCATAAAGTAAACTATACCGTGGTAAGGTGGTACACCTTATACCTGCAATTTCAGCTTTCAATATCGAAATTGTACATATAGCAGCTAAATTAAATACCTGCAGTGATTTTATTTAACGACTGAATGATAAGCTTTAATTCCAGAATGCATATTATAATCACAAAATGAAATTAAAAAGATAACTATTGACATTCCATTGAGACAGGATTTAATCAGGCAATTTAAAGCTATCAAAGGTTTACAGAGTAAGGACCTAAATATAGTAGCACTGCTAGAAAATGCTCAGCAAATTGAGGAAGTAGAAAAAGGCTCCTTCACAGTAAGAGATGGAATCCTTTATAAAAAAACACGGAAAGGAATTAATCAACTGGAAGTAAATATATACTGGCAATTATAGAACTAGAAATCATTGAGCGGTTTCATATAGGATAAGCTCATTCATAAATAAATTGCGTTTTATTTAGGATCCCTTTAACTACTAGGATCCTTAGCGTCCCATTCTATATTGGGCGTGAAAGACCGGAAATTTTGCTCAGAGGTCTCTTTATCAGGCTTGAGGATATTTTACGTGCCATAAATCTACGACACGGGACCACCTGTTTTACTTCCCTTCCGAAGGAAGCCATGCTATTGATTTTTACGCCCGAAAATGTCCATCGTGATCTGCCGTGTTTGACCCGCCACCTCGGGAATTAGAGGCTAGCATGGTATCACTAGACCATGGAGGGCGATTAAGATCATTCAGAATGATGATGATTTATGTTTAAGGCCGTTCAACTACAAGGTCATTAGCGGCTGTAGAAAAAGGTCATGGTAAAGGCCAAAAATAAAGATCAATACGAAATAATCGTGGAAAGGCCAGATATAAAAACCAACACAAAGGTCATGGCAAAGGCCAGAGAAGATCAATATAAAAATCTTAGCAAAACGTCAGAGATAAAAATGAATAAACAAAAGTAATTCGAGAGGTACAAAAAGCTTGATATCAGTTTGACTGAATCCTCATTTGAATGTTTATCTTTGATAAAAACCTAAAACCTTTTAGACGTTTGGTTATTGTCCGCTAAGACCTTTTTGGTCAGCAGTTGCAGAGAGTCATGAAGATGTGCTAGAGGTACCATGACTAGCCTCTAGTTTTTTTGAGTTCGTGAGTTCAAACCCGGTGGAGGGCGATGGATGTTTTCGGGTGCAAAAAACCTTAATATGGTTTCCTTCGGAAGGGAAGTAAAGCCGGTGGTCCCGTGTCGTAGATTTTAGGCGCGTAAAAGAGCCTCAAACCTGATAAAGAGACCTCTGAGCAAAATGTTTCGTCTTTCACGCCCAGTATAGAATGTGACGACAAGTATCATAGTAGTTAAAGAGGGTCCATAAATATAACTCAGTTTCAGTTTCATGTACTGGTGTATATCATCTGTTTGAAAGCTGTATTGCGGATAGGATTACGACTAAATGCTGATTCTTGTTGAGAAAAACTTCATGCTCTGGTCCATGTGTTCTAATTCCACTTATATTCCATTATAAGATGGCCATGGTAATTATAATGGGATAAGTTCTCAATTGTAAGAGTTCACTACGCTGAGGACAGCGGTGGTGTTTACCCTTTTGCTTTTGGGTCCTTTTGTCTCTAACACCTTTTACGGAGCATTTACCCTGCCTCTTTTTCACTGCCATTCTGGCAGTGTGGGCAGAATCCTGCTGCTCCATCTCCTCCACGGGGAGGGTCTTTTTCCAATAGGAATCTTCGGTTCAAGAACCTCGAACCAATTGGAGGTTGATATCAGCGAAAATGAAGATCGCCGATCTGAGTCCTTTCCAGAAGAGGATCCCTGAGGCGATGATCATGGACTTTGTTTCCGCTTTGTTGTTCGGAGTGCAGAAGTTGGTGCTGTTCATAACTGGTCCTAAACTTTAGCAGTGATACATTATGTATCACGCTTTGCCACTTATTGGTTGAGGTCGATGGTTTTGATGTTTATTTTTTCAGTACAGAATTGTAATGTTGATGCACACTTGGTTTTGATTTTGAAGGTTTTGGAAATAATCTAGCTAGAGAATGTTTACTGGTGTGTTGGCTCCGTTAATATCAGTACTCTGAGTTCCGATTTCCTGACTCGGTACTGGTTTAGCTACAACTGAGGTATAGCTACCGGAATTTGGGACAGAGGATTGGCGGATACGCAGACGTTTTCAAGCTTCTAAGGAGGACACCTTCTCTCTAGGCCGGATCTTTTGGATCACTCTTTCCTATGTAAAACGGGGCGTTCTCGGGAACTTGATGGATGTTCACCGCCGCAGTTAATGCACGCTGGAACTGATGTATAAGCTGTGTCGTGAGAAGCGTCTCCACAGTTAACGCAGGTAGCTTCATTGGAACAAAAATCACTAGTGTGTCCAAAGTGCTAACACATATAATCTCAGCAAATTCGGGATATATGCCCTAATTTCAATAGCTTCATGTCCTGTCCTAAGGGAGATTTACCGGCTCAAAGGTGTGGAACAGAGTACAAATGTGCACGAATTCACCTCTTTCTTTCTGCTAAACCCGATATACGGATGCAACACTTTGCTTTTAAAGATTTTCTTGAATCTTCTCGTTGGACATGCCGTCCAATGCACGGGTTTTTACCACACCGTGGGAGGAGTTCAAGATCATGTGCATCTCAACTCCTACAGCATAGCTGGCTGACATGTTTCCTCTGAGTATTTTCGCTTTGTTCTGTTGGAATGAGCTGAATGAACTTCAGCTAGGAGCGTGCCATTGCGACTTCTATTACACAACTTAATAAGACCAACAATTTTATTGAGAGCCTCTCGTATTGTAAATGGGTACACACCGATGTAAATGTCTTTCCTTCCTTTCTTTCATTAATTACTAAGCAGCGAGGACCACAAGACTAAACTACTTCTTTTCCATTAACTTTAAGGTGTTTTGTTTGAGGCTTTATTTACTATGGCAACAATTGCTCCACCATTGCAAATGTTTCCGATGGCATTTCACATCCTGGGCGCCACCCCAGCTTAGTTGAGAGTCTTGGCCTGGACCTTGCTCGCCTTAGACTCTCACCTCCCAATTTAAAGACAGAGAGACCCAATCGACTTCAGGAGTACTACAGTTCATGCAATGGTCCCTGACCAGAACTGACCTTTATCAGCGAATACGCACACATGCCTGCATGATACTAAGGAGTTGGGAAGCACGCGCTATACAGTCACCCTTTGCGACTCTCCGTTCCGCGCAAGGTATCTGTCAAACTGTGTTGAAGGAGGTAACTTGTAGTTGGTCAAAGGCGCTTGTGGACCAAAGTTGATTGGCGTTTGGAATAAGCCCTCGCACTTCTTAGAGGAGCCAATCGAGAATGTGGTTCGGGACCCAGGAGCGCCAGTGTCGTACCTACCGTAGAAGGCCTCTGCGGGGAGTTCATTCAGGGACAGATAAGACTAGTATTATGATTTTAGAGAACTTACATATACCAAGACACAAGGTTAGAGCTCTGTTGTGAGCTCTACCAAAAGGCGAAACAAATAAACGAGTAGATGGCTGGAAGACCGTGGTATGTTGTTTTTCATAGCTTTACAGAACATGCAGTTATGTACAGAAAAACTGATATCGGCCTAGCTGCCTGAAATTGGCTACATACCACGTTATTGTTGGTAAATATGGCGGGATCTATGTATCAATAGACATTACAACATTATGTACAATACGGTAATTTATAGACTATGTTCATACATTACTCACAACCTGAATCTGTTTTTCAAGCACAATGTCTATAAAACTCAAATACTTATATGGAAGAGGACGCACACTCGACTAGAAGTTTCAACGGGTTCATATAGGTGGCAGGTTTCCGAAAAAGTCACGATGTTCTTCTTTCTTCATGAACTAAATCATATCCAGCTGAATCATAGATAATCTTTCTCTTCTTTGTTGATTGAAATCAATGCCTGGTACAGGAACCTCTTTACCCTGTCTAATCACATACGATTGTACACTGTCTTATAATCGCTTACGCTTCTTATCTTTCCACTCCCCCATATTCAACCTTTACAACTTTTTTCCGCTTATTTAAACTCTCTTGGTTTCCTGGAGTAACATTTGAGCGATTCCTATCTCAAACGTAAGACAATAGCCTACACCTCAACACTGACTGATGTAATAACTGCGCTCAATAACATCTCACGTTCCTCTACCGTGTAGGGGCCAGAATTACATGTTGCTGTCGTCTATTGTTGCATGCTATAATTACCCAGTAATGTTACAACGCGCAGAAGCATCATACCTCACTGTTCCGCAAAAGATCGCATTTTTTAAAAATGAAACATACCACATACTTCCAATCATCCATTCAAATGTTGCATATGAATACATTATGAATTCAATAAGAGATACACCAAAAGGTATATTGAGCTGCGGTAAATGCCAATAAATAATTTCGGCAATATATATATACATACATACATACATACATACATACATACATACATACATACATACATACATACATACATACATACATACATACATACATACATACATACATACATACATACATACATACATACATACATACATACATACATACATACACATTCGTATTCAACCATGTCTTCAGTAAATATTAGAACATATCCACAGAAGAAAGCAACAAATTCCGCATGCCTAAGCCAGATAGTAAAATCATACACCCCGAAAGAAGAAAACGTAAAGGTAATCCTTAGTGATAATGATACCAAATTTATCAGCATGAAATTCAAGAACATATTAGTGAGTAAGGAATAAGCAGTAGTTTTTATCCAGATTTCGACCATATTCCAATCCTGTGGAAAGAGTAATCAAAGAAATGTCTACCTACTTGAGATTATTGTGTTATAATAAAAAAACCACTGTATTACTATATAAGTTTTATTCACAATATACTAAACTAGGCTGTAAGCTAAACTACAGGTTACACACTCATTTAATTACATCAATGCAAGCTGATAAATATAATCACCACCAAAATTCCATAAGCGATACCAGATAAAGAAACCGTCGCGCCAAGAGATGAAGAAATGTTTACGAAAGGATTAGAGAGAATACGCGCCAAGGCACATAAAAGCAAACTAAGACATAGAGCAGTTAAAAGGCCAATGTGGAATATTAAGAAGGAAATCTGGGCTTGTAAAGAATAAACTGTTGTCAAACAAGCTGAAAAGGGATTATTGGATAATGTTCCTTAGTTATAATGGTTTGTATGAAGTTGTAAAACATTATGGTACAGGCACGTATGAATTACGCCATCCCCAAACACGTAAATGTATTGAAAAGTTCCATAAGGAAGTATTAAATAAATACGGGTCACACTGACATTTTGATAATGTGCAACAATGAGTAGTGTTAAGCCAAAGCAGCTTTTTCTAACTTCAGCTTGAAGTTCAGATAGCAACATGTGCAAGTCTGGGCGCGCTTCAATAATGTGCATAGTCAGCACCGTGAGTGTATGTGTAGCACGTGTTTCTACGCCATACGCCAGGATGGATCTCAAGCGAGAGTATTTCCATGCTACGATTTTCTATGACTTTAAAGTCGGTTTAGGAGAGAGAGTGCCTTAAAGTCTTCAATGTACACTTGGAGATCTTTGCCCTTCGCAATTCACCATTTATCGAAGATATGCAGAGTTTAGAAGAGGAAGGGATTCCCTCGAAGATGAAGACCGAGCAGGACAGCCGGCTACAGCAACAATGGATGAAAATGTGATGAAAGAAGAGCGCATTTACGGGAAGATCATCGTTGCACATATGGTCAGATTCAAGAAGCCCTAAATGTTGGATTGGCAATAGTGAAGACAATCCTGAAAGAAAACTTTGACGTCAGGAAACTCTGCAGTCGCTGGATCCCCTACCACCTCACAAATGGGCGGAAACAAGAACGTATGCAATGGTGCCACGAAATGATTGAAAAATTCAATGGAGGAAGATCCACAAGCATGTTTAACATTGTAATAGATAACGAATGCTTGATTTACCAGTGTGGTCCTGAAACTAAACGATAGTCATCGGTTTGGGTATTCCCAGGAGAAGACCCAGACCCTTTCTTCTCAAAAAGTTGCCACATTGTGAACGATTCCGCTTGAGGGACAAAAGACTGTTACTGCCAGATGGTACACCGCAAAATGTCTGCCATAAATGTTCAATGAACTGAAAAGAAAGTCTCCTAAGACTGGTTTGTGTGGAATTTTGTTGAGCATGACAATACCTCTGCCCACACTGTACAAGATACAACCCAATTTCTGCAGGAGTCAGGGGTCAGATATTTGTCCCATCCTCCCTACAATCCAGATCTGGCCACATGAGACTGTTTTCTACTCCAGAAGTGAAAGAAGAAGTCGAGTTCAACGATTTAAGTCATCTGAAATAGCAACTTACGAAGAATGTATTTGTACTCTCTCCAAAAAAAGAATAGGTGTTCAGGATTTGAAAAACGATTTCAAAGGATGAGACGATGTATAGAATGCAATGGTGAATATTTTGAATGGATCCAATTCTCGTATCTAAATTTTTAATATTTTATTGCGTCGGTTCTCAAAACTTTTGGAGTGACCCTATGCATAATGTAAAGAAATCTCAGGAGAAAATAACAGCAGGAGAGGAAGAAAGTAGAAATGAGGAATAAAATGCATTAGAGAAAAAAGGAATGCTTGGATCATAGGAGATAGAAGTTATATAGTTAGAAGGTTAACATTCATTCATTATCTGTTTACCCTCCTCTTATGTAGGACTTACACCCCACAGGACTTACACCCCCAGGACTTACAAGCGGGTGCCTGGGGTCAGAGGCCCGTCGAGGAGCAGACACTCATGGATCAGACAGAGCATCCAGGATGGGTGATCAGCCCGATGCCTGGTATGGGATGAAGGAAGTAGATGAAACGAAATGTTGGTGAAATGGATGAAAGGAAAGGTGATGATGGAGCAGTTGGTGGAATGAATGGCGGGGGAAACCGGAGAACCCGGAGAAAACCCGCCCAGACGCCGCTTCGTCCACCACAAATCCCACATGCAGGTCCCTGGGATTGAACCCGGGCCGCCTCGGTGGGCCACTCGGCCACGGCGCCGCCTAGAAGGTTAACAAAATTTAAAAAAATATGTATATGTGAATTTTAACAATGGCTTGTTAAACAATTGTTATAAAGCAATAGATATTTTGTAAAACAACTGAATCCACGTAAACCATTGTTATAATAACCAAGACTAAAAGTATGATGCTGATACCAGTAGTTTACCAAGAAAGACAGTGTACATATTTATACATTATCAGTAAATACAAATTAAACAAGTATGGGAGTATTGCAATTGTTCACTCGCCCTTAAATGTTGCAAATCAACTTTTAGGTTTATTTTAGGATTGTATATTATATTGGTATAGTAGTGAAACTTTTGTTGTTTATGTAAGGCATGTATCAAAGAATTGTGCAACTAAAGCTTGACCCAAAACCATGGCAAGTACTGACACGTTTAAATGTTGTAAACCCATGTTATGGAATAAATATTTGTAAGGTATTGACTCAAACGCAACAGGTTTACCGTAACATCAGCTGTGTTTACAAAAACAGCAGGTCATTAAATCCTGACATAGCTGTAAAAGCTGAAACAAGGGAATTTCACAGAGAATTGAAAGTGAAGTGAAGGGGATCATACCGATCATATAAAAGGAACTCAGATATAGGCTACCCAAGTGAAACTGCGTATGCTAAAAGTAATTTATATAGGTGTGGTAGAAAGTTCAAATCCATATAGCCTGTGTAAATGTTCAAGATACTTATAAACCATAGTAACAATTTCCATACATATACTCTCAAATTTTAATTTGTTTGTATTGGGCATATTTTGTGGATGTGGTGGTGGTGATGTGGAGTTTACAGGCCCTTCAACAGCTAGGTCATTTGGGCCCAATATTTTGTGGAGGTATTTTGGATTTCCACGCATATACTCTTAAACATAAACAATGAACAATAGACACATTAACAGCTACTAATTGATAATATATGTTATTTAACATCATTTGAATTATCATTAACATATAATATGATGTTCATGGTAAGATATAAATAAGAAACAATCCAACTATATTTACCATATTTCTGTATCATGTCATATATTCATAGCAGCTTAAGTTATGTTATTTTGGTATATGTTACCATAAGTAATCTGTAATTCGTAGAAGCTGTTGGAATATAGTAGTCAATCAGTTTGGAAATGTACATAGTTATTTGAAAATTTGTGTAGGAAGACAAGCAACGCTTCCAAAGCGGTCTGTTAGCATCAGTAGTTCTTCTGTTGCGACTGGTAGATGAGACGGGAGGAGGTAGAAACCATTAATAACGTAATAATAATAATACCAAAACTGTAATACCTTTAAAGGAGATATCAATGCAAGTACATGGATATAATTTTTATGAGGGTGGTTTTTAAAAACAAAGCTGCGTACGAACTTAGAAATATTCTTAGTAGTTATACCTTAATTATTAACATGAAGATGTAATAATTAAATAAAGGAATAATAGTAAGATAAAAAAATAATTGCAATAAGTAATTTCCGTATGTTAAATCACTGTATAACGTAATAAGTTTGGATTGAGAGATTTGTCAAGAGAGGGTCATTAACGCAATATAAGAAGGTCATATAGCAGCCGAATAGAGAAATTAAAGTTTCTGAGAATCCAGTTAGGCGCTGATTTCAGTACGTTTGCATTCACGTAGGCCAATTCTGTAAATTAGATAGGCAAAAGAAATTCTGAGAAAGGTGAAGGGCTCAGTTAGAGTAAAGCCAAAGATATACATTAAGAGGGGTTAAGTATTGGCCCGGGCAAGCTCTAAATTTGGAAGGGGAGTAATAAGTAGGGGAGATAAAAGTTAAAAAAAGGCGTGACATTTTAGTTCATAACGTTACTTGATTCTGGACCGGCACTGGTACTTATATTCGTTCGCGTAATCCTCCGTGCCCTAAAGGCACCATGCTGGCCTCTCGATGTCGTGGATTCAAACCCGGCGGAGGACGATGGATTTTTTTCGGGCATAAAGCTTCCTTCGGTTGAGAAGTAAAGCCGGTGGTCCCCTGTCGTGGATTTACGGCACATAAAAGAACCTCAAGCCTGATAAGGGGTCTCCGGCAAAGCTTCCGGTCTTTCAAGCCCAACATAGATGGGGCGCTAAGAACCATAGCAGCGTCCATAAATAAAACTCAATTTAATTTCAATTTATATTCGTGCACATATTCGTTACTCTGATGCCTGTGACTATTTGTGTGTATTTTAAGCGCTTAGTGACGTGCTTGTGTGACTAATATTTCGCGGCTATTGAGAAAGGTCTCGCCGATAAACAGTTTAGCGACTCACGGTTAGTTCCGCTCTGGTTTCTTTTACATTGCGAAAACAGTTATTTCTAACATAACTTTAGTACTGCAGAAGTTAGCCGGTATAATAATTCAAGTGTCATTGTTTCGAGTGTTGCAATTCAGAATCAGTCTATTTCTTCACTTCAAACGGTCGTGAACCCAATTCAAGAACTGAAATATTAGTTCACAATAAATTTCTTAGTCAGCTTAATCTGGTGTTGTCATTCACAATACATGCACGCATACCCTGAGTGAAAGATCTCATAGCAAACCACTAGAGCAGGCTGGCGCACAAGACAACAGAATGAGCTACGGGATCAGGTCAGCAGAATCAACAACGAAGCAGGTATAGTAAACGGCTTCAAAAGTGACGACAATCTATATTGCTTCCAACTGGTGCACCTTTGCGGGACTTCGGTTTCTTGAATTGTTATTTAAGAAATTTAACCTACCCCCTGAATAGAATTTTGAAGGGTCGCAGTAAGGACCACCAGAAGAAGAGGAAGCTACACTGAGAATCAAACCTTATGAACGACAGCACGAGAAGGAAGGAAGACAACCTAGAACGGCGGTGGCTCAGGCTACACAGATACACGGCGAGCAAGAAAGAAGACATCAGCATCGGTAGACAACAGTGAGTGCATCAGCAAAGTACTGAGTGTAAATATATTTATTTCAATATAATTTATGTAGGTATGGCTGAGAAGTAGAAAAATAGTAGGTGAAAAGAGTTTAGTAGAAGCAATGGATGTTCAGGAAGGGGAGAGTAATACTACACAGGAGATTGTGCAAAATAGGGTAACAGAAAGGGGAGAAAATAGTCGAAATGTGCGGAATAGCTTAGAAAGGGAACAGGAAACAAGAAACAGAAGTCAGGGAGAAACAGTAAATAATTCAGGAATAGGAGCAAATGATTTCAGGGAGATGGTGGAAATTTTAAAAAGTACGTCGCAGAGTAATAATAAGAAATTAGAGGAAAATTGTGAGAAATTAAAAAATAATTGTGAGACATTAGGAAAGAAATTAGAGGAAAGGATGAAGAGTAGTTATCAGAAATTAATAAATAAAATAGAAAAGTGGCAACTAAAAATACAAAAAGTTCTAGGAGAGAAGATAGAAAAGGGACATAACTAGGAAAGATGTTAGGGGAAGAGCTAGGAAAAAAATTAGAAAATACTCAACAGAGGTAATAAAATATACAACAGGAGCTAGAAAAGCGCCAACAAGTATAGAAAGCAGTTAGAAAATCAAAAGCAAGTGTTAGAATTATCCAAGGAGGAAATTAAAGGGGAAGTAAGTCATGCTAAAGGTGAAGTCAAAGAAAATAGAGAATAGGTTATGAAAGAAATAGAAAATGTTAGAAAAAAATTAACCAACAAACAGAAGAATCTGAAAAGAAAATTTGTAAACAGGTTAGCGAGAAATCAAAAATAGAAAGTAGAAAACAGAGCGAAAGTACTAAAGAAATGGGAGATAGAAAGGAAGTAGCTAGAAAAGAATTACAAGAAAGTAGAAGTAGACGTGAAAGAGCAGAAAGGGAAAGTAGGGGACAGGTTAGAAATTGTGAAGAAAGTTCACATTTTTTCACATAGGGACACCGTCTCATTGAAATAGAATCCGCAATAAAGCTCAGCTAAGTGAGGAAGCTAGGACCAGAATGGCTTTCGAAAGAGTTAAGGCTAAGGCAGAAAAACGTAGGCCCAAAAGGAAAGAAAGAAAGCATAAGTGGGAATCCGGTATTGGTAATAGGTACAACGTTTTAAAAATTAGTCGTAAGCAGAAAACAGCGAAAGTGAAGCGCAGTGAACTTAACAAAAGTAGAATCGTGCTTCGACCAAACTACTCAAACAAAGACAAAATGAAAACCAAACACAAAACAAAAACCGACTTTTGGAAATGTATATAAATTCAAAAGAGAAATTAACAGTTTAAACAAAAATAGCCTATTAATTCTAGTATAAGGAGTATTGTATTTATGTACAGGTTTATTCAAAAAGAAGGAACAGACTTTAAATATTTATTTCTAATGAACGAAAATAGATGGCGACACATGTGAAACATACCTGATCAAAGAAACGTTCAAAATTTTATTTTATGTGTTCAAAATGAGCACCATTTGTTATGCGACGACGACCAGTGCTTTTCGGTTTGCATACGCAATCATCTTCTACGAATTTATTATATAAATTATAATTTTTTATGACGAGGCGGCTCGTTGTTGAACTTACAACGAAATGCCAGCTGCAATGAAACAATGGATTCACTCTTTGCACAATGCACCACACAAAACTACTTTTCCTGTGGCGTCGCCATTTTCTCGTAAACAAACACAGCGCTGCTGTAGATACTGAATGGAACCAATAGGTGGGGCTTAAAACTTTCCTCTATCCAATGATGTATCGCTATCTATTGTTCATTAAAAATGAATGTTTAAAATATGTTCCTTCTTTTTTAATAACCCTATATATGAGGGTTACTGACTGCAAATGAAATATTTGTATGTAAGCATAAGTGGTGTAGAAGACGTTTGTAAAATAGTGTATGAAAATTGAAAGGGTTGCCGACAGGGATCAAATAAATTTAAAGTAATTTTATTCGGGCAAACGTGTGCATTCTGTTAGACTGAGAATAATAAAGGAATGTAACGGAGCATTTTAATGCCTAATTATTGACGGGAAGATATAACTATTTAAATAAAGAAATAATAGTAAGATAAAGAAACAATTGCAATAAATAATTTCCGTATGTTAAATAAGTTTGGGTTGAAAAGATGATATGAAGAGAGGGTCATTAACGGCATGTAGGAATGGTGCGTAGCAACCGAATGGAGAACACATTAGCTTAAAGTTTTGAGAAACTAGTAATTGGTTTCGGCGAGTTTGCAGTTTTGCGGCCAATTCTGAAAATTAGAGAGTCAAAAGAGATTCTGAGAAAGGTGAAGGGCTCAGGTAGCAACAAAGTCAGAGACGTGAATGAATAGGTGTAAAGTAAACGACATCAAATTTGATGACCGCAGTTCCCATATCAGTAGTAACGTCGGAGACGTACACTTAGGTGCAGCAGCTTCTTTGAAGTTACATATATTCAGTAGTAAACGTTTTATATCAACATCAAGTGTGAAAAGTAGGGATGGGAATCGAGACGTGTGAAGTCGGAACGGCAGTTAAACCCGGTTCGGTATTGATGGAAGGATAGGACGAGCGAAGTCGAAGGGCAATTAAAACCGGTTCGCCATTGATTGAAAAGGCATGTGCTATACTTCGCTACCAGATAATATTGTTGTGGTGCAAAAGTAGCCTAACTACCTGCCTCGATTCCCATCCCTAGTGAAAAGTACATAGTAAAGACATGGCGTACAAAAGTGACTTCCAAGTGTTCTATCTTGTTACATAGAAAACCTTCCTTACCTGTACCACCCCCTGACCAAGGGATACGTGTTCGATCGACTAATGACTGAGCTAAACCCTGTTTCTTATAACTTTGCCACGATGACATGTATTCTTCCGCGCTGTGTTTCTTTTCCTTTCCCCTGATTGGCTAATGCACACAAACGAATGGTGACAAACAAGGCGGGTGCAGTGCAAGGATAGACGATTAAAGCGATATAGACACATAATCATGATAGATGTACGTGCTTTCGTTATCCTGAGAGAAATGTTTAAACCGGTCTATTTGCTGATAGGAATTCACATGCACTCCGGACGCATTAACTCTGTTACTAATATATATTTAATTCATGCTGTAAATAATGAACTAGTTTGTATCGCATAACAACTTAATTCGCGGCAGCAGGCAATGAGAGATGACTAGTGCACGTGACAAATAAGAGATACGGGAACAAACCTTAGTTAGCGCAACGGGAATAACAGTAATAACATCATCAACAAGAGAACCCAGTAACTTCAACAGAATACAATAATAAATATGTTTAAAAAAACTTATAGACAACAGGTCCGCCACAATTTTGTAATAAATTTCAAATTTGGCCGAAAGAAAATTAACAAGGTTTTACGCAAAGCTTTTTAAAATGTACGAGTTTGAGGCGAATTATTTTATTATTAATTTATATTAATTAATATTAAGCTTATTATTAATTATTACTATGTATAAGGATTTTAAGAATGTTTATGGACAATTTGCAGGTTGACAGATATTGCTACAAATTAAAGGAGAGCTAATAGGGAAAGGAATGTTCCCCAAAATATTAATAATAACAAATTTTAGCATACTGCATCACTTCCGTCACAGATTAACGCACCTAAATAAAATAATAGAGCGCTTACTCGTTTTGGTTTTACTTGTTGCGCTCATGGTTTAGTCTTGTGCGCGCGGCTATGTATATTAGGGAATCAGCAAGCTTCAGGAGGTAATTGCATCGTTCCCGGATTTGCATCAAGATTCGCTGCGAGAATAAATTCTTGATATGTTTATCCGCACTCTGTGTTAGGTCTAGAAACAACAATTCAGAGAAGCCAACGTTAGGAAATGAATGAATGGCTATCACAAGCAGACTTAATAAGCATACAAACAGCTTACAATAAAGCAAAGGCTTTGGAATATACCTACAATAATCCGAGCTTAAAGATTATCAGTAAGTTTAGCTACAAGTGAGTAAGTTCGTTTGTTGAGCGTATGCGCCTGGGAGGCCGTCACAATCATGTCAAATTTCCCAATATTCAGCACACGTCAGTCATTTCTCTGAAAATTATGTCTTTTTGGGACCGGAGAGTTATGACCATTCAGGAGGTACGGGATTCCCTGCCTATGCAAGCCAATAATAGCAAAGTTGCCATTACGCATGTGAGACTCCAAGCAGTACAAATCAAATCGCCATAGTATTAGAGAAGTATGACACATAAGGAGGTATACCAGAGAGGCAGTACCAAGGCTGGAGAAACGGGGAGGTTCCAGCGATTCAGGTTGCTGTAGTATAGGGGAAGTAGTACACTAATGGAGGTAAATTGCTGAAAATTGCTTAATTCTTTGTTCCTGGCCCAGGCCCTGTCTCAGCGTAATTCCTTATTGATTTTTCTTTTCTTTTCCTTTGTTTCGTTTTGGAAGGCGATATTTAATGATTAGAACCCTTCCTTTTGGAGGAAGGGGAAAATAGTTACAGATCTTTATGAAGGGTTATGAAAGGTTGCTGTAAAAAGGTTGTTTTAGTTATTTTAGGGCGTTTTTATAGCGCCTAAGTTGATGTAAAGAGGTTGTTTCGCTTATTTTAATGCATTTTAATTTACTTTTAAATTTTGTGTAATTTATAGAATGTCTGTGATGCCCAATATACTTATTTTAAATTTAGTCTCTGTGTGTGATTCGGTGTTCAGATCCTGTACTGTGTTCAGCTGCATTGCACAATATCGTGAAGACAAACAAGCCACGTACATTTTCTAAAACTTCTTTAATTGGTTACTGCCTAGTGGATTAAAAATAATTTTAGACATCATGGCTTAAAAGTAAAGCTTCTAACACAGTACACACGAGCTAAAAGTTTTAGACCATCGCACTAGTGCCATAATCTTCAAAGTGATGAGCGTTGTCTTCAAATCCAATCACAAGGCAATTACCCTTTGTATTTGCACATGTTTAGTAACTCGACTTGGTTTGATTAGATTTTACTTTTCATTATGTCTTTTTACATGATTAATTTCTCATGGCGCTCGCATTATTGTTCACAATACAAATCGTCATGCTTCAATTTATCGCAATTCTTATAGAGTTAATGGCAGCCTTTTGATCTAGTATAGCCTATAGGAAAATTAAATGGCGGCAATTATGAGTTCAGAAGAAACTGAAATGGAAGAGCCAGGTGAAATTACAGAAGCAGCAGAAAGAATAACAGTAGAACTACTTACCCAAAAACTCCAGAAAGCAATAGGATATAGCATTTAATCGCTTCATTGGCTGGTGTAAGACAAAGTATGTTCAAAATAACTTCACTGTAAATTGTGCTAGCGAATCAACAAACATCAAAACAGCTGACATCTCGATTTTCTAAAGCCATTTCTCTTGTTTCAAGAACACGTTCTAAACGTGATCTGTGTTAGTTTCAAGAATCAATATATATCACCTATTGATATTTTACAAATTCGAGCGCTGTATATGCCACACGTGTTAAAAGTGGTGTGATTTTGGTCGTAGGGTTGCAAAATAAAACCCTACTTTTACCTCTTATATCATAATCTACGGTTATTTAAAGACGGAGAAAATAATATTTTGTCGTTTATGAAACAAAGAGATAAGAAATAAACACTTTCTTCGTTGTGGTGTCAGTAACTACTCGTAATGTTAAAGGGAGTTTAAATATTTTGAAATTGTGTGAAATAAGGAAAGAATAGTGAAAAATGGCAACAAAAAAGTGTTAAAACTACCTTCCTGATCATTAATGTCAGGTTTAAGCGTTTAAATACCTTACTCTTACCCTCCGGCTATTGAAAAGTCTTTGATTGGCCAATTAAATGTGTAGGTCCTGGAGAGTATATCTAGTAGTGGATAAGAACAATTTAACAAAATTCACGCCTTTTCGGCCTTTAAAATGATAGCAGAGAAAACACAGTTTATACATACTGTAGAGAAATTTAGTTAAATCATTGTAATATCTGTGTTGTACTGACAAATAACAAACATAGGTATTATGCACATAATAGTCATATTCAGATGTAAAAATGTTATGTGTATAACTAAAAATAATGTCTAATTTAGTGCCCAATTTACATAAGTTGCTTAAAATGTCAGTTTTTCAAGCCTAAAATTCAAAAGTCTAATGTCTAGGTCCCGGATCCTTCGCTTTTAAATTGTTTTCTTTTTTCCGTTGAGACAAACTTGTTATACTTTTTTATTTCATGTCCTAAAATGTGAAACCTATTAGATCCAAAATGGCAGCGACTTTATCTTAAGTAGGAGAACATGAGGAGGTCATGCACCTAATACTATGGTATCTTATATATGTTTATCCTTAAGATTTCACATACGAAACAAAAGAAAAGTCGCAGGAGCAATGCTTAGATAATTAGCTGTTAAACAGCCTGAAAAATATATTTGAGTATAAATCTTCTTAAAAGGCAATAAAAGTGAAATATATTCTTGTCTGGTAGGAATCACCTTAACTATTTCTTTCTTTCTTCTTCCTCTTCTTCTATTTTTGTTTTGTTTATTTTCTCTCTCCACGTACATAATAGGTAGAGAAGGTATCGCATTCCATCCAAAAATTCAGTTACGAGATTTCACCAGAAATACATGTTTTAAGACCTCTTGAAACCCAAAATGGCATGTTTTAGAAAAAAAGTCCATGTGTGTGTGTGTGTGCGCGCGCGCGCGCGCGTACCTGTGAACATCATAACTGAAAAGCGAAAATTCAGATAAATAAGAAACTTGGAATTAGGTTCAGTACCCCACTCCACATTACCCTTTACATGGAACGTTTTCCGAAATTTTTTATTTTCTAAAAGAGGGTTCTAATTGTTTAGATTAAAATAACATGTATTAAAGATATTTACATGAAAAATTAAATGTATGTCTTGAATTTTTTGGGAACAGCCTGTGAAGTCCTCTTCGTTTGGAAGAAATTTTGCAGAATTTCGTTTAACTGGTAAACATTAATGGATAGACAAAAATGTAGGTCTCTTTAAAATACATAATTTATTTCAAATAGCGTTTTTTGAGGCATCAGCCATTTCCAGATACCCATTATTAATGGTCGTATTCTTGTCCTGTTGATTTTCAGTTGTTTCTTACGATGTCATGGAAAGGGTATAGAATTTTAAGGCCAGTATATAGCGTCCAGTTCTAAAACATTTGACTATCGCTATTCCCTTTGTATCTATAGCGAAATGTGTAATGTAGCTATTTCCAGAAAGGTTTATCTCGATTAAAATGAAATAGGAAAATAAACTTTCGTAAGAGTAATTTGTATACCCACTAATAGGCGATAGAGGGCAGAGAAAGCCATGTGAATGCAACACACCATATTTTTTTTTTTGGGTCTATAAACGAGAATAGTATACATTTATATAAAATTCTCTAAAGTTCTAAACTACCTAGGTAATTATTTAAAGGGCTTAAAAAGTGCAGTCTAAGATGATGGGCTATATGAGCCTAAAACTCCGAGTCCTTAATTGTTGCATATTATGCTTCTTAATGCACAGAAACAGAAAAATATTTACAAATAGAACACATGGATACTGCTGTGCTCAAGTACTTCACTATGTATGTTCGTACCTACGTATTACATATTGCATGCAACTTGGTGTAAAATGCATGTTTTGTAATTCGGTGATGCATTTTCTATTCCTTATACAAGTAGGAGGAAGTATTATATTCTACCGAAGAATTCATATCACAGTTTTACTGTTTTGAGGCCCTCTGAGCCGAAAATAGAACATAAAAATGTTGTAAGCTATAAAAAAGTTGAGTCGGTTGGTTTTTATTCACATCACCTATGCGCTTGGATTTTCTTGCTCTGAAGCGCTTTCGGAAGAGACTGCTCTTCCATCTTCAGCTGAAAACCGACTGAGTTCAGCTCGTCTCCCCTGACCCCCAGGATTTGAATTCAAATATGAATTTGCTGCGCTCTAGTTGTTACCAATTTGTACTGGAATTACTGCCATCTGTGGTGAACTCTCTTGTCTTCTCTCTTCTCTTCTACAAGCCGATTGGTTAAGCTGCATCAAAGGATCTGAAGGTGGGATTTCAAAATTCAAGATATTCTTGATATTAAGATGGATGAAGATCTTTTCCCAAATTTCCAGGTTTGAAGGAACAGTATGGTTATTTATATTTATTCTATATTTATTGGTAACAATTTATGCAATTGTTTTAATTTAATGTTTCTTTGGTGTATACCCAAACATGTTTTTAAATTTCTCCTATTTCTACCAATGTAGGAACCCTCACAATCTTGACATTGAGTTTGATGTATTCCTGATTTTTTTAAAATTGTCTGTTATGTTGGACAAAGGTGTATTCAGTATATTTCTCAAATTAAAGGTATTTTGAGGTGCAAGTAGATGTTGTATTTCCTAAATAATGTTTCAAAATATTTTAACATAACTGGGTGGTATGTGAATTTCTTATACACCATAAGATTTCATGTACACCACTTATAAAATGTTGTAAGTACTTAAAGATACGCCCCCACAGCGTACATGAACCAGATGCAAGAGGTTCACTACGACTACGGTGGCGCTGGTTATAGAGCAGCTCTGCACGCTGAAGACCCGCGTTCTGACTTCCAGCCGTGGTATTGGATATTTTATATCTGATTAAACCTTCTAAGCTTATTAGCTTACACGCGAACATTATGAAATAGCGAATCCCAGGGCAATTTGTTTATGTTTAAATAGAAGGCGTGGAATTATCAGTTTCCCATATTTATTACAGAAACTGGGTTTAGTGTGGTGGGTGCTTGGATTCTGCAGTAGTGTTAAAGTTAATATAACATGTATATTAATGAAGAAGATTAAGATAAATGGTTCCGCGGTACCGTATGAGGCTCGTATAGGGAGGTCCCAGGTTCGATTCTCGTCGACCGCTCACTCTGAACCTGAGTTTTTGGTGGTTTTCCCTGATCGATAAGGAATGCTTGGGGTGGTTTCTCAACTAACACAATTTCCTTTCCATCATTCCCCTTTAATTCCGTTTCCTTATCATCTTTGAGTTATGCTTCTAGGTTTCGTGGCGTATGGTGGTGCCGGACAGATGGCGCGGATGCTTGCTCAAAAGAAAGAGTACTCCCCGTGGACACTAGAGGGCTGCTTGGTTGTCGGGTCGTTCATCCCCTCTCTAGGCAGCTTCAGGAGTGGGACAGATCTTCGAGCCTGGAAATATTATGGACTTCCATGCGTCTCTGTGGCCTGTAGCCTCCTGTTGTTCCTTCACTCCATCCCTTACCCCTGGGGATGGTGGCTAAATAGATCTATGAAGATCGCAGTGCGCGAGGTGTCCCCCTCCATTGTGTAGCCTATAACCTATTAATGAACTTGCTATGTATGAAATTATATTTACTTATTTTGATTTTAAGGGTTATGTGTTGTATCGTGTTTTGTAGTAAAGTACGAATTAATTTGAGTCTTTACCTATTTCGCATCGTAACTTTAGTATTGTGACATGTTGGTATGTGCATGTTTATTAAAATGAAACAACAATTCATGGCTACCAAATTCTGCCAACACTATAATTTTCGTAGCAGTTTAAACAATCCAAAGTGACACAAATGATCAACTCAAATAGTACGGTATCTGTAAACTGTTTTTCCCTTTGCATAAGTTTGTAAAAGTCTTATCATAGCGGGTTGTTGTTTATAAAATGGAAATCTCAGCCTGTCTTGTTTTATTACAACATCTCGCTTATTTTTTATTTTATTATTTTTTTGTGTATTTAACGTCGTTTAACCGAGGTCATATCGGATGATGAATGAATGAAAGGAGTTAATTGATACTCAAATGAGCCAGCCCGGGTCCATAGAGCTCAAAGTTACCCGACATTCACCTTCTCAGGATAAGGGAAAACCCCGAAAGAAAAATGAAACGAAAGGAATAAAAAAAAATCTGATGTGTTACACTCAATGACTTTCTCTACTCTTGTACAAACTATTTTTACAAACGCTTATTCTCCATATGCTTCATGTTAATCGAGATGTCAATCTTATTGCTAATTTTCTTGTAGATGCAAGGGGAATATGGTAGGTTTTAAGCGATAGTCGAATATTTCAAGCGCTGGTTGCTATGTGGCGCATTCCATTCTCTTTGCATGTCCAGGACATAAAAAAATCTGATGTGTTACACTCACATGACTTTCTCTACTCTTGTACAATCTATTTTTACAAAAGCCTATTCTCCATATGCTTCATGTTAATCGAGATATCGAGATGTCAATCTTATTGGTAATTTTCTTGTAGATGCAAGGGGAATATGCTAGCTTTTAAGCGATAGTCAAATATTTTAACGCTGGTTGCTATGTGGCGCATTCCATTCTCTTTGCATGTCCAGGACATAAAAAAATGAATAACGAATTTGAGAAAAAGTATAAGTATTGGAAAATTTAAGGAAATAACAAGCAATATCTCGAAAACGGTTCACTCAACAAAAGAAATGTATATGACATAAGTTGTGTATTTTAACGCGATCTACATTTTTTGTGTAGTAAAATTTTGTCTATCTCTTATGGTTTACCAGTTATGCAAAAGTCGTTCACAATGAAGAATACTTTTGGAGACATTCCCAGAAAATTCGAGATATACATTTCATTTCTCATGACATTATGTTAAACATATGATATTTTAATCAAAATCGTTAGAGCCATTTTTGAGAAGAATAAAATTTTCGAAAAATGTTCCATGTAAAGGGTAGTCTGGGGTGGGGGGATTTTCTTGAAAACCTTCGTGTCGCATCTCTGGAAGATACTGAACCTAAATACCAAGTTTGGTGTTTATCCGACTGTTCGTTTTTGAGTTATGCTGTTCACAGACACACACACACACACAGACACACAGACACACACACACAGACACACACACGGACATGTTTCCAAAAATGCTTTTTTTGGATTCAGGAGGTCTCAAAACATGTATTTCCGGTGAAATCTCGGTATCGAATTTTTGGGTGGAATGCAATACTTCCCGTACTTACTATACGTAGTAGAGAAAGTAAAAAATCTGATGTGTTACACTCACATGACTTTCTCTACTATTGTACAATCTATTTTTACAAACGCCTATTCTCCATATGCTTCATGTTAATCGAGATATCGAGATGTCAATCTTATTGCTAATTTTCTTGTAGATGCAACGGAAATATGGTAGCTTTTAAGCGATAGTCAAATAATTTAACGCTGGTTGCTATGTGGCGAATTCCATTCTCTTTGCATGTCCAGGACATAAAAAAATCTGATGTGTTACACTCACATGACTTTCTCTACTCTTGTACAATCTAATTTTACAAACGCTTATTCTCCATATGCTTCATGTTAATCGAGATATCGAGATGTCAATCTTATTGGTAATTTTCTTGTAGATGCAAGGGAAATATGGTAGCTTTTAAGCGATAGTCAAATATTTTAACGCTGGTTGCTATGTGACGCATTCCATTCTCTTTGCATGTCCAGGACATAAAACAAATGAATAACGAATTTGAGAAAAAGTATAAGTATTGTAAAATTCAAGGAAATAACAAGCAATATCTCGAAAACGGTTCACTCAACAAAAGAAATGTATATGACATAAGTTGTGTATTATAACGCGATCTACATTTTTTGTGTAGTAAAATTTTGTCTATCTCTTATGGTTTACCAGTTATGCAAAAGTCGTTCACAATGAAGAATACTTTTGGAGACATTCCCAGAAAATTCGAGATATACATTTCATTTCTCAAGACATTATCTTAAACATATGATATTTTCATCAAAATCGTTAGAGCCATTTTTGAGAAAATTAAAATTTTCGAAAAATCTTCCATGTAAAGGGTAGTCTGGCGTGGGGGGATTTTCTTGAAAACCTTCGTGTCGCATCTCTGGAAGATACTAAACCTAAATACCAAGTTTGGTGCTTATCCGACTGTTCGTTTTCGAGTTATGCTGTTCACAGACACACACACACACACAGACACACACACACACACACAGACACACACACACACACACACACACACACAGACACACACACGGACATGTTTCCAAAAATGCTTTTTTTGGATTCAGGAGGTCTCAAAACATGTATTTCCGGTGAAATCTCGGTATCGAATTTTTGGGTGGAATGCAATACTTCCCCTACTTACTATACGTAGTAGAGAAAGTAAAAATGAATAACGAATTTGAGAAAAAGTGTAAGTATTGGAAAATTTAAGGGAATAACAAGCAATATCTCGAAAACGGTTCACTCAACCAAAAATATGCATATACCGTAAACTGTGTATTTTAACGCGATCTACATTTTTTGTGTAGTAAAATTTTGTCTATCTCTTATGGTTTACCAGTTATGCAAAAGTCGTTCAGAATGAAGAACACTTTTGGAGACATTCCCAGAAAATTCGAGATATACATTTCATTTGTCATGAAAATACCTCAAACATATGATATTTTAATCAAAATCGTTAGAGCCACTTTTGAGAATATTAAAATTTTCGAAAAATGTTCCATGTAAAGGGTACTCTGGGGTGTGGGGATTTTCTTGAAAACCTTCGTGTCGCATCTCTGGAAGATACTGAACCTAAATACCAAGTTTGGTGTTTATCCGACTGTTCGTTTCAGAGTTATGCTGTTCACAGACACACACACACACACACACACACACACACACACACACACACAGGCACACGGAAGTGTTACCAAAAATGTTTTTTTTTGGATTCAGGGAGTCTCAAAACATGTATTTCCGGTGAAATCTCGGTATCGAATTTTTGGGTGGAATACAATACTTCCCCTACTTACTATACATAGTAGAGAAAGTAAAAAGGAATTTATCCGGGTAACTCACTCTAAACAAGATTCGAACACGGGAACTTTTACATGTTTAGCAGACAGCTAAGACCACATCAAGTAACTGTTTCATGTCAATATTTCATATTCAGTTCATAATCTTTCAAAAAAATACAGAACATAAATACTGCTGAATAGAAAAACAAATAAAAAATCTGATGTGTTACACTCACATGACTTTCTCTACTCTTGTACAAACTATTTTTACAAACGTTTATTCTCCATATTCTTCATGTTAATGGAGATATCGAGATTACAAACCTATTGGTAATTTTCTTGTAGATGCAAGGGGAATATGGTAGGTTTTAAGCGATAGTCAAATATTTTAACGCTGGTTGCTATGTGGCGCATTCCATTCTCTTTGCAAGTTCAGGACATAAAAAAAATGAATAACGAATTTGAGAAAAAGTATAAGTATTGGAAAATTTAAGGCAATAACAAGCAATATCTCGCAAACGGTTCACTCAACAAAAGCAATGTATATGACATAAATTGTGTATTTTAACGCGATCTACATTTTTCGTGTAGTAAAATTTTGTCTATCTCTTATGGTTTACCAGTTATGCAAAAGTCGTTCACAATGAAGAATACTTTTGGAGACATTCCCAGAAAATTCGAGATATAGATTTCATTTGTCATGACAATATCTTAAACATATGATACTTTAATCAAAATCGTTAGAGCCGTTTTTGAGAAAATTAAAATTTTCGAAAAATGTTCCATGTAAAGGGTAGTCTGGGGTGGGGGGATTTTCTTTAAAACCTTCGTGTCGCATCTCTGAAAGATACTGAATCTAAATACCAAGTTTGGTGTTTATCCGACTGTTCGTTTTTGAGTTATGCTGTTCACAGACACACACACAGACACACACACACACACACAAAACACACACACACACAGACACACACACGGACATGTTTCCAAAAATGCTTTTTTTCGATTCAGGAGGTCTCAAAACATGTATTTCCGGTGAAATCTCGGTATCGAATCTTTGGGTGGAATGCAATACTTCCCCCACTTACTATACGTAGTAGAGAAAGTAAAAATCTGATGTGTTACACTCACATTACTTTCTCTACTCTTGTACAATCTATTTTTACAAACGCCTATTCTCCATATGCTTCATATTAATCGAGATATCGAGATGTCAATCTTATTTGTAATTTTCTTGTAGATGCAAGGGGAATATGGTAGCTTTTAAGCCACAGTCAAATATTTTATCGCTGGTTGCTATGTGGCGCATTCCATTCTCTTTGCATGTCCAGGACATAAAAAAATGAATAACGAATTTGAGAAAAATTATAAGTATTGGAAAATTTAAGGAAATAAAAAGCAATATCTCGAAAACGGTTCACTCAACAACAAAAATGTATATGATATAAGTTGTGTATTTTAACGCGATCTACATTTTTTGTGTTGTGAAATTTTGTCTATCTCTTATGGTTTACCAGTTATGCAAAAGTCGTTCATAATGAAGAATACTTTTGGAGACATTCCCAGAAATTTCGAGATATACATTTCATTTCTCATGACATTATCTTAAACATATGATATTTTCATCAAAATCGTTAGAGCCATTTTTGAGAAAATTAAAATTTTCGAAAAATGTTCCATGTAAAGGGTAGTCTGGGATGGGGGGATTTTCTTGAAAATCTTCGTGTCGCATCTCTGGAAGATACTGAACGTAAATACCAAGTTTGGTGTTTATCCGACTGTTCGTTTTTGAGTTATGCTGTTCACAGACACACACACAAACACACACACACACACACAGACACACACACACACAGACACACACACGGACATGTTTCCAAAAATGCTTTTTTTGGATTCAGGAGGTCTCAAAACATGTATTTCCGGTGAAATCTCGGTATCGAATTTTTGGGTGGAATGCAATACTTCCCCTACTTACTATATGTAGTGGAGAAAGTAAAAATGAATAACGAATTTGAGAAAAAGTGTATTGGAAAATTTAAGAGAATAACAAGCAATATCTCGAAAACGGTTCACTCAACAAAAGAAATGTATATGACATAAATTGTGTATTTTAACGCGATCTACATC
The DNA here is from genome assembly GCA_030765065.1 of Deroplatys truncata. NCBI lineage: Eukaryota > Metazoa > Arthropoda > Insecta > Mantodea > Mantidae > Deroplatys > Deroplatys truncata. The sequence goes on from CM060983.1 coordinate 163,573,828, forward strand.
TTTTGTGCAGTAAAAGTTTGTCTATCTCTTATGGTTTACCAGTAATGCAAAAGTCGTTCACAATGAAGAATACTTTTGGAGACATTCCCAGAAAATTCGAGATATACATTTCATTTCTCATGACAATATCTTAAACATATGATATTTTAATAAAAATCGTTAGAGCCATTGTTGAGAAAATTAAAATTTTCGAAAAATGTTCCATGTAAAGGGTACTCTGGTTTGGGGGGATTTTCTTGAAAACCTTCGTGTCGCATCTCTGGTAGATACTGAACCGAAATACCAAGTTTGGTGTTTATCGGACTGTTCGTTTCTGAGGTATGCTGTTCACAGGCAGACACACACACACACACACACACACACACACAGGCGCGCGCGCGGACATGTTTCCAAAAATGCTTTTTTTTGGATTCAGGGGGTCTGAAAACATGTATTTCCGGTGAAATCTCGGTATCGAATTTTTTTTTGGAATACAATACTTCCCCTACTTACTATACGTAGTAGAGAAAGTAAAAAGGAATAACGAATTTGAGAAAATGCGTATGTATTGGAAAATTTAAGGAATAATAAGCAATATCTCGAAAACGGTTCAATCAACAAAAAAATGTATATGACATAAATTGTGTATTTTAACGCGATCTACATTTTTTGTGTAGTAAACTTTTGTCTATCTCTTATGGTTTACCACTTATGCAAAATTCGTTCATAATGAAGAATAGTTTTGGAGACATTCCCAGGAAATTCGAGATATACATTTCATTTCTCATGACAATGTCTTAAACATATGATATTTTAATCAAAATCATTAGAGCCATGTTTGAGAAAATTAAAATTTTCGAAAAATGTTCCATGTAAAGGGTAGTCTAGGGTGGGGGGATTTTCTTGAAAACCTTCGTGTCGCATCTCTGGAAAATACTGAACCTAAATACCAAGTTTGATGTTTATCCGACTGTTCTTTTCTGAGTTATGCTGTTCACACACACACACACACACACACACACACACACACACACCCGGACATGTTTCTAAAAAAGCTTTTTTTGGATTCAGGGGGTCCCCAAAACATGTATTTCCGGTGAAATCTCGGTATCGAATTTTTGGGTGGAATACAATACTTCCCCTACTTGCTATACGTAGTAGAGAAAGTAAAAATGAATAACGAATTTGAGAAAAAGTGTATTGGAAAATTTAAGGGAATAACAAGCAATATCTCGAAAACGGTTCACTCAACAAAAGAAATGTATATGACATAAATTGTGTATTTTAACGCGATCTACATCTTTTGTGCAGTAAAATTTTGTGTATCTCTTATGGTTTACCAGTAATGCAAAAGTCGTTCACAATGAAGAATACTTTTGGAGACATTCCCAGAAAATTCGAGATATACATTTCATTTCTCATGACAATATCTTAAAGATATGATATTTTAATAAAAATCGTTAGAGCCATTGTTGAGAAAATTAAAATTTTCGAAAAATGTTCCATGTAAAGGGTACTCTGGGGTGGGGGATTTTCTTGAAAACCTTCGTGTCGCATCTCTGGTAGATACTGAACCGAAATACCAAGGTTGGTGTTTATCGGACTGTTCGTTTCTGAGTTATGCTGTTCACAGGCAGACACACACACACACACACACACGCGCGCGCGCGCGCGCTGACATGTTTCTAAAAAAGCTTTTTTTGGATTCAGGGGGTCTCAAAACATGTATTTCCGGTGAAATCTCGGTATCGAATTTTTGGGTGGAATACAATACTTCCCCTACTTGCTATACGTAGTAGAGAAAGTAAAAATTATCGCATATAAACTAAAACAAGCTTAACGTATCCTGTTTAACTTCAGCTCATAGAGAATCATCGTGTTCCTATTTCTCCGTCTGGATTTAAATCTTGATAATCCATTTTTGTCACTTGATTTCTACTTTGTACCAAGTAGGTGGAGGAAATATTCCATTCCACCCGAAAATCTGATATCGAGATTTCACCAGAAATGCATCTTTTAAAACCCCCTGAACAATATTTTTAGAAAATGGTAGTGTAAGTGTGTGTGTGTGTGTGTGTGTGTGTGTGTGTGTGTGTGTGTGCCCGCGCATGCATGTTTGTTTGTCTTGAACAGCACAATTAAAAAACGAAATGTGCATAAATACTAAACGCGATGTTCAATATCTTCCAAAGATATGACACAAAGATTTTCCAGATTTTACTCTTTATATGGAAACATGTTCGAAGTTCTTAAAAAGGGCTAAAGATTTTGATTGAAATACCATCTAATAAGACATTTACGTTACAAATAAAATGTACAGCCTAAGACAACATAAATGAGCAATCTAGGGAGGGAGTTCGATTCGGAAAACACCGGAAGCATTCACTGATGCCGCGTTCACATTACGCTGCTTAATACCATCCTGCATTCATTTCAAAGCTATGCGATAAGTAGGAAAATGCCTTTCAGTTGGATAGTATTCATGGTAGCCGAGAGGTGAAATGCATATATCCTGTAATCGGAGCAACTTCGGCTTGAATCCTCGGTGTATATGGTTTTATTATTATATATTGTTTAAATTTTAATTTGTTAAATATATGGCAATGCCGTACGTTTTCCATGCATAAGGTACAATTAATTTTAAGACGTTCATGCATAAAAACACAACAAATTACTCTTTTTGTTTTCAAAATAAATGTCATTTAGTAAGAATTCTAAAGTGAAAAACTAAACCAAATGTTTCATTAGCTTAATATTGGATGCAAACTCTTTGTCTCATTCTTCAGCTATGAATGGCGCTGGCATGGTTATGCGCGCGCACCTCATAACCTTGGAGTTCTGCATGATATCTTAGCAGCCATATTGACTTTTCATATAGCTGACGCACACATAAAGACGAAGCTACAAGGAGATGTCTCCTTACGTTAGTGAACGCTGCTGGATACTCTGTGTCTCAGGCTGCAAGAGCATTTGAAGCGCCTATATCTACGACTACGAGGCAGGTGCGGTTATCCAGGGAAGGTGAATGTTCGTCATCGACATGGTTCGGGTCGAAAATGTTTGTCCACTCCTCATTAAGACACTACACTTTTAAAAGAGGCAGACAGCAATCCCTTCTAGCATATATCTACAATTAGAAGTAATTCTGATTTTGCTGGGTCGGACAGCATCGTCTTGAGTCTTTTGACTATAGCAGTACCCTTTGGAGAAATAGCTGCATTAAACATTTCGTTACAGATTCAAAGGGAACAGCGGCAATCAAATCTTTAAGAACTGGGTTATATCATCTGCTGACCTTAAAATTCCACACTGTTTCCATGCAATCGCGAGAAACAACTGAATACTGAAAGGACTTTAAAGTATGACCAAGTAATGAACAATTCAACGTTTAATAACGATATCTCGGAAATGACTTATGCTACAAAAACGTATTTGAAGTAAATTGTGTGTTTTAAAGTGATCTGCATCTTTGTGTAGTATTTGATATTTATTGTATTTAGCTAAATACAAGACACAAGTGGGATTGACGTTCAACTCAGCTCATTTGCCTCTACCTTTCATGAGACCTTATAACATGTACAACGTATTCTTACTTCTAATTATTAACTTATTATGATCTAATTGTCTCATTTCACTGTCCATAACCATTTGCTTCTCCCTTTATTCATAAACACTCCAATCTTCTCATAGTCCTTCATAAATATTTCCTTCGCTGCAATGTTTGGGTCAACCTTTGACCAATTGTCACTTATCTGTTCCCCCTCCACTTGTTAGTGGCCCTACATTTAAACAGTATATGTACTAGATCCTCCTGTTCTCCACATAAAGGCCATTGGTTTTGTGCTATTCCCATCCTCATTCCTTTTAACCTCCACACTCCTGATCTTACTCATGATATACTTTCTCTTGCTTCCTTCTTTGTTTTTTCCTACATATTCCTCCCTTCCCCATGTTGATTTTAGTATTTTATAATCTATTAAAGACTTTTCTAATATTTCACTAGAGGATATTTCCATATCCTCTAGTGTCTTTCTCGCCTGTCACCAAAAGTTAAATTCATTGCTCTCCCTTTTCCACCAAATCCCTCCTAGACCGTTTAATTCTAGGACGTACTTCACACAATACAACCTTCCTCTATTTTTTAACTTTTTTCTTGAAATTCTAGACACTGCCTTTCTATATTATTTTCTTCTACGTATAGAATTCTGTACCAATACTTCTATCTTACCTTTGCTTGATTCTCGACCCGATTCTATCTGTGCCACCTGTTTGACACTTGATATTGGTAAGACTAGGGCCTGTTTACAAAACAACCTATGGACTTCAACTAATTCCCACTCCTCATCAAGTTACCGATATCTCTACTCTGTATAGGATTTTGGGCTCCACCATGGTGTTATATAGCCGTTCCAATACTTTAATTCTATTTTGGGTACTCTGTATTCGCAACTTTTTGTGTAGTACGTTTTCGTCTAACGCTTAAGGTTAGCTGTTATACAAGATTATACAAAATTTCTTCCAACTGAAGTGGACTTCACAGACTATTCCCAGAAAATTCAAGATGTACATTTTATTTGCCATGTGAGACAACCATAATAATTTGATTAGCGTTGTTCCATTTTTTCTTTTCTTGGCAGAGATTTATACCTCCAGTTAACAGGTTCCGATGCCTAAATCACTCCGCATAGTCTTCCGGGTGGTTACTGATTGCCCGCGGCTGTCAGAGGTGACATAAGGCCTTGTCCTGCCGGGTATGTAGGATCGAGCCTGGCGTGGAGAGAGGGATGAGTAAATTATTATTATTATTATTATTATTATTATTATTATTATTATTATTATGGCGGGCCAAGCAGTTGAGCTTGTAAAGACGGTTGAATGGCAAAAAGGTCTAAAATCTTTTGTGACTGAGATGCATCTCTGAACCCTCATGTTGGAGTGGAAGGAATTATCGTGGATAGTCTGAGGAGGTAATAATATTTTCGAGATTTAGCGGTGAGTTCCACAAACCTGTGCCATAAGATAATTTTCTTTTCAAAATTTGCGTGAATTATGGATAGCTGATAGGAATTTCTTCTTTCCTCTGCCTACGTGGTATACTGTTTACTTTATACCGGTAATCATAGATAGCAGTAATTTTACTCGGGTGGGTTCAGAGTAGCCACCACCAAACTGAATTATTGAAGTTAAAATTCTTATTAAACCTTTTGTCACTGGTGTCATCGTTTGTCATGGCCAGATAGGGTTAAATGGGCCCGTGTAAAGTGTAGAAGAGCACAGTTTTTCGGTGTTTTATTAACTACTTGGTTTGTTATTTGAACTTTGGTAAATTGTTCTTGAATTTGGTTCTCTTGGGAAAGCGGTGCAGAGGACCTGCCCAGCGAATGTCTGTGTTGTTCACATTAACTCGATTAATAATTGGAAGCAATGTGTTGTTGCTTTAGGAGAGTTGAATTAAGAGAGTGACTCGGATACCGGTTCGTGCTATTCACTAGGAATTTACCATGGGCAAAAGGGCAGCAACTCGGGCATACCTCGTTTAGCATGCTTTTGCCAAAGCAGTTTAGCTGATAGGAAAGAATTACTTCCCATTTTACCCTCAGTCTTCGTATTTTTAAGCGATGTTAATTGGTGTTACAGGGTTACCATGTGTGTATTTTGTTTATGGGGTTATTGTTTTATATAAATTGTGTTATTAGATATTACCTACAGTTTGAGCGTCCCTTTTGAACTAAAACAATAGGTGAATTGGATTCAGCCATGGGTTCGGGGCAGCCATATCAAAATTGCATTAAGTTAGTATCACTTACCTTTGTAATGGGTTTGGACAAATATCATGCCAAAAACGCAGCGGAGGTAATAGCATGTGTAAAGTTAACAACAGAGAATGTTATGAGCAACCTATAGTTGTAGCTTCAGACTTACGTTGTTCATTTAAAAATACTATTACTGTATTTGATGTCAATGGTGGCTGCAAGGTTATAGACACAGGAATTATTTCAGTTGGAGCCAATTATATATTTCAGATTCTTGTTGACTAATTAGAGTTGAAGCTAACCTAAACTACAATTGTGACGGTATAGTAATTATTTGTTGAGTATTAGCTATTTTTGAGATTCATCCTGTTTGATTATAACATAATATTGGGAAGTCAGTCGATTTGTAATTGAAAGTTACAAGCTTGCTATTGTGCATTAGTTTTTTTCAAATAAATATAACTTTTAGGTCGGAAGACAGTTGGTGACAATTTCTCTAATATTTAACTTTGAGAGTTGATTTCATTTAGTCTTAAAGAGCTCATTGTATGTTGAACTTAGTCATTGGTTAGCTACTGTTTGTGATATTGCCACTTCAAGACGATTGAACCTGGAATGTGGCATCTTATCGGGTTTGAAATTTCTTGTTGTAGAGAAGTTGTAAGCCGTGTATGCCTGATTTAGTAGCTAAATTGCTAGAATAACCAGTGGAGAATAAAAATCCGGAAGAACAGGTTAACCGCTGTAATTGAGTTCTGCGGGTGATTCAATGATAGTGTTTTATTGGTTTTTTGTTTCCGGGGGGGCTGGCACTTGAATTGGGTGTCTTTTTATTTGTGCGTCAAAGGGTAATTTCAGGTATACGTCTTCACGTACATTGGTTATCAATAGAGAACCGAAAGTGGTGTAATCCAGCTGCGGACAACATGCTAAGAGTATACATGTACTCCGATTAGCTCAGGGAAGCTTAAACTGGAGATTTGTAGTGTAATGGGGACCGCCTGAGTTCCTCTGCTTCCTAAATCTGCTAAAGGGGACCTGCCCCTGTGTCGGGTATTTTTTGATTTTTAATTCTTTGGTGTTCGTCTTACACGATTGTTTAAAGTGTTTGTCACTAGGTTCCGGTTATGTAATCTCCGTTTGTGTCAGCTGAAGCCAGAGTTGGGTTATGGGTGAACCTTGTTTATGAGGCATGTTTTTTCCGTGTGACTATTAACAGTCGGGAATTTATTTAATTAATGGTCAGCAAAATCTCATAATGTTGAATGTATGAAAAAGTTGTAATAAGTTGTAGCAATAAAAATTATTCTCAGGAAACTTAATTCTTGGTTTAAGTTATTGTTTTTCTGTGCACCAGTGGTTAGTTAATTCTTCGTTGGAACTTAAGATTATGTTGTCCAGTCAAAAAGAAAGTAGTTTCACAAATAAATATCTCTAAATGTTTACTATAGCTTTAATATATTCTATTTTAATCAAAATTGTTTGAGCCATTTTTTAGAAAATAAAAAATTTCGAAAAGTTCAATGTAAAGGGTAGTTTGGGATGGAGGGAGTTTCTTGAAAAACTTCATGTCTTATCCATGGAAGGTGCTGAATCTTAATATCAAGTTTGGCATTTATCTGACTTTTCGTTTTTGAGTTGTACTGCTCACAGACACACACACACACACACACACACACACATATATATGCATGCATGCATACCTACACACACGCGCACATTTTTAATGCTTTTTTCATTCAGAGGACCCCAAAACATTTATTTCCGGTGAAATCTGGTAACGAATTTGGGTGGAATAAAATTCCTATACTAACTATACGTAGTAGAGAAAGTAACAAATCTAATGTGATATATACACATAACATTCTCCACCATCTATCTTTATTACTGGGTATACAAACTATTCCTACCAAAGTTTATTTTTCTGTCTACTGCATTTTAATCCAAATAAACATTTGCAAAAACAGCTACATTGCCCATTTCATTATAGATACAAAGAGAAAAGCGATAGTCAATGTTTAAGAACTGGACGCTATAGGCTGGCCTTAAAATTTCATACTGTTTCCATGCAATCGCGAGAAACAAGAGAATGTTGAAGGACTTTAAAGAATGGTCTAGAAATGAACTATTCAAACCATTAATAAGGGATATCTCAGAAATGAATTATGGCACAATAAACTTATTTGAAATACATTGTGTGTTTTAAAGACATCTCTGTTTTACTTTCTCTACTACGTATAATAAGTAGGGAAGTATCGCATTCCACTCAAAAAAGCGATACCGAGATTTCACCGGAAATACATGTTTTGAGATCCCCTGAATCCAAAAAAAAACATTTTGGAAACATGTCCGTGTGTGTGTCTGTCTGTGAACAGCATAACTCAGAAACAAAGTCGGATAAACACCAAACTTGGTATTTAGGTTCAGTATCTTCCAAGGATGCGACACGAAGGTTTTCAAGAAAATCCCCCTCACCCCAGATTACCCTTTACATGGAAGATTTTTCGAAAATTTTAATTTTCTCAAAAATGGCTCTAACGATTTTGATTAAAATATCATATGTTTAAGATGTGTTTATGACAAATAAAATGTATATATTGAATTTCCTGGGAATGTATCCAAAAGTATTCTTCATTGTGAACGACTTTTGCATAACGGGTAAACCATAAGAGATAGACAAAATTTTACTACACAAAAAATGTAGATTGTGTTAAAATACACAACTTATGTCATATACATTTTATTTATTGAGTGAACCATTTTCGATATATTACTTGTTATTCCCTTAAAATTTTCAATACTTATTTTCTCAAAAGGGAATTCGTTATTCATTTTTTTGTCTTCGATATGCAGAGTATTAATCTGTGGGAAAGAGAATGGTGCTGCACCTAGCAATCAGCTATTAAGAGATATGTATGTGCTTAAAGGCTACTGTATTTCCAAATTGCCCTTGTAAATATATATTCCCCTTACATTTACAAGAAAATTAGCAATAAGATAGACACTGCAAATGTTTTTCTTGATTAACATGAAGCAGATGGAGAATAAGCATTTGTATAAATAGTTTGTACAAGAGTAGAGAAAATCATGTGAGTGTAACACAGATTTTTTATATGTCCTGGACATGCAAAGAGAATGGAATGCGCCACATCGCAACCAGTGCTTAAAACATTTGACTATCGTTTAAAACCTACCATATTCCCCTTGCACCTACAAGAAAATTAGCAATAAGATTAACATGAACCATATGGAGAATAAGCATTTTTAAAAATAGTTTGTATAAGAGTAGAGAAAGTCATGTCAGTGTAACACATCAGATTTTTTTACTTTCACTACTACATATAGTAAGTAGGGGAAGTATTGTATTCCACCCAAAAATTCGATACCGAGATTTCACCGGAAATATATGTTTTGAGACGCCCTGAATCCAAAAAAAGCATTTTTGGAAACATGTCCGTGTGTGTCTGTGTCTGTCTGTGAACAGCATAACTCAGAAACGAACAGTCGGATAAACACCGAACTTGGTATTTAGGTTCAGTATCTTCCAGAGATGCGACACGAAGGTTTACAAGAAAATCCCCTCACCCCAGATTACCCTTTACATGGAAGATTTTTCGAAAATTTTAATTTTCTCAAAAATGGCTCGAACGGTTTTGATTAAAATATCATATGTTTAAGATATTTTTATGACAAATAAAATGTACATCTTGAATTTTCTGGAAATGTCTCCAAAAGTGTTCTTCATTGTGAACGACTTTTGCATAACTGGTAAACCATAAGAGATAGACAAAATTTTACTACACAAAAAATGTAGATCGCGTTAAAATACACAATTTATGTCATATACATTGTTTTTGTTGAGTGAACCATTTTCGATATATTGCTTGTTATTCCCTTAAATTTTTCAATACTTATTTTCTCAAATGGGAATTCGTTATTCATTTTTTTGTCTTGGATATGCGAAGAGTATTAATCTGTGGCAAAGGGAATGGCGCTACACCTAGCAACCAGCTATTAAGAGATATGTATGTGCTTAAAGGCTACTGTATTTCCAAATTACCCATGTAAATATATATTCACCTTACATCTACAAGAAAATTATCAATAATATAGACTCTGCAAATGTTTATCTCGATTAACATGAAGTAGATGGGGATTAAGCATTTGTAAGAATAGTTTGTACAACAGTAGAGAAAGTCATGTGAGTGTAACACCAGATTTTTTTGTCTTGCATATGTAAAGAGTATTAATCTGTGGCAAAGGGAATAGTGCTGCACCTAGCAACCAGCTATTAAGAGATATGTACTTGCTTAAAGGCTAATGTTTTTCTGTAATACCCTTGTAAATATATATTCCCCTTACATCTACAAGAAAATTAGCAATAAGATAGAGTCTGTAAATATTTATCTCGATTAACATGAAGTAGATGGAGAATAAGCTTTTGTAAAAATAGTTTGTACAAGAGTAGAGAAAGTCATGTGAGTGTAACATCAGATTTTTTTTGTCCTGGTAATGCAATTGACTATCACTTAAAGCCTACCAATTCCCCTTGCATCTACAAGAAAATTAGCAATAAGATTAACATCTCGATATCTCGATTAACATGAAGCATATGGAGAATAAGCGTTTGTAAAAAAGCTTGTAGAAGAGTAGAGAAAGTCATGTGAGTGTAACACATCAGACTTTTTTGTGTAGTACGCTTTCGTCTATTGCTTAACGTTTTTCAGTCATACAAGATTCTGCAAAATTCCTTCCGAATGAAGACGAATTCAAAGGCTATTCCCAGAAAATTCATGATATAAATTTTATTTTTACTTTCTCTACTACGTATAGTAAGTAGGGGAAGTATTGTATTCTACCCAAAAATTCGATACCGAGATTTCACCGGAAATACATGTTTTGAGACCCCCTGAATCCAAAAAACATTTTTGGAAACATGTCCGTCTGTGAACAGCATAACTCAGAAACGAACAGTCGGATAAACACCGAACTTGGTATTTAGGTTCAGTATCTTCCAAGGATGCGACACGAAGGTTTTCAAGAAAATCCCTCCACCCCAGATTACCCTTTACATGGATGATTTTTCGAAAATTTTAATTTTCTCAAAAATGGCTCGAAACAATTTTGATTAAAATATCATATGTTTAAGATATTTTTATGACAAATAAAATGCATATCTTGAATTTCCAGGGAATGTCTCCAAAAGTATTCTTCATTGTGAATATCTTTTGCATAACTGGTAAACCATAAGAGATAGACAAAATTTTACTACACAAAAAATGTAGATCGCGTTAAAATACACAATTTATGTCATATACATTGTTTTTGTTGAGTGAACCATTTTCGATATATTGCTTGTTATTCCCTTAAATTTTTCAATACTTATTTTCTCAAATGGGAATTCGTTATTCATTTTTTTGTCTTGGATATGCGAAGAGTATTAATCTGTGGCAAAGGGAATGGCGCTACACCTAGCAACCAGCTATTAAGAGATATGTATGTGCTTAAAGGCTACTGTATTTCCAAATTACCCATGTAAATATATATTCACCTTACATCTACAAGAAAATTATCAATAATATAGACTCTGCAAATGTTTATCTCGATTAACATGAAGTAGATGGGGATTAAGCATTTGTAAGAATAGTTTGTACAACAGTAGAGAAAGTCATGTGAGTGTAACACCAGATTTTTTTGTCTTGCATATGTAAAGAGTATTAATATGTGGCAAAGGGAATAGTGCTGCACCTAGCAACCAGCTATTAAGAGATATGTATTTGCTTAAAGGCTAATGTTTTTCTGTAATACCCTTGTAAACATATATTCCCCTTACATCTACAAGAAAATTAGCAATAAGATAGAGTCTGTAAATATTTATCTCGATTAACATGAAGTAGATGGAGAATAAGCTTTTGTAAAAATAGTTTGTACAAGAGTAGAGAAAGTCATGTGAGTGTAACATCAGATTTTTTTTGTCCTGGTAATGCAATTGACTATCACTTAAAGCCTACCAATTCCCCTTGCATCTACAAGAAAATTAGCAATAAGATTAACATCTCGATATCTCGATTAACATGAAGCATATGGAGAATAAGCGTTTGTAAAAAAGCTTGTAGAAGAGTAGAGAAAGTCATGTGAGTGTAACACATCAGACTTTTTTGTGTAGTACGCTTTCGTCTATTGCTTAACGTTTTTCAGTCATACAAGATTCTGCAAAATTCCTTCCGAATGAAGACGAATTCAAAGGCTATTCCCAGAAAATTCATGATATAAATTTTATTTTTACTTTCTCTACTACGTATAGTAAGTAGGTGAAGTATTGTATTCTACCCAAAAATTCGATACCGAGATTTCACCGGAAATACATGTTTTGAGACCCCCTGAATCCAAAAAACATTTTTGGAAACATGTCCGTCTGTGAACAGCATAACTCAGAAACGAACAGTCGGATAAACACCGAACTTGGTATTTAGGTTCAGTATCTTCCAAGGATGCGACACGAAGGTTTTCAAGAAAATCCCCCCACCCCAGATTACCCTTTACATGGATGATTTTTCGAAAATTTTAATTTTCTCAAAAATGGCTCGAAACAATTTTGATTAAAATATCATATGTTTAAGATATTTTTATGACAAATAAAATGCATATCTTGAATTTCCAGGGAATGTCTCCAAAAGTATTCTTCATTGTGAATATCTTTTGCATAACTGGTAAACCATAAGAGATAGACAAAATTTTACTATACAAAAAATGTAGATCCCGTTAAAATACACAATTTATGTCATATACATCCTTTTTGTTGAGTGAACCAGTTTCGAGATATTGCTTGTTATTCCCTTAATTTTTTAATACTTATTTTCTCAAATGGGAATTCGTTATTCATTTTTTTGTCTTGGATATGCAAAGAGTATTAATCTGTGGGAAAGGGAACGGTGCTGCACCTAGCAACCAGCTATTAAGAGATATGTATGTGCTTAAAGGCTACTGTATTTCCAAATTGCCCTTGTAAATATATATTCCCCTTACATCTACAAGAAAATTAGCAATAAGATAGACTCTGCAAATGTTTATCTCGATTAACATGAAGTAGATGGAGAATAAACGTTTGTATAAATAGTTTGTACAAGAGTAGAGAAAGTCGTGTGAGAGTAACACATCAGATTTTTCATGTAAATATCCTTAATATATGGTATTTTAATCAGAATCATTAGAGCGATTTTTTAGAAAATAAAAATTTTGGAAGAGTGTTCCATGATAAGGTAGTTGGGGTGGGAGATGTTCTTGAAAATCTTTGCGTCACATCCTTGGAAGATTATATATCTAAATACCAAGTTTGGTATTTATCCGACGCTTGGTTTTTGAGTTATGCTGTTCACGGACACGCGCGCGCACGGACCTTTTTCTATAAATGCTCTTTTTTATTAAAGGGGCCTCAGAACCTGTATTTCCGGTAAAATCTCGGCATCGAATTTTTGGGTGAAATGCAATAACTTCTCTACCTTATGTACGTGGTAGAGAAAGTAGAAAAAAAAACCTTCTCCAAACTTTTCCTGCCGTCTCACCACACCTCCCTTTTACTTCGACCATCATCCTACCAGCAAAGACGAGCGTCCTGGTATGGTTAGAATCGGGAGACTCCACAAATGGAACCACCTCCCAGCGACACCTATTCTAAAGGCAAGCGCCACTCTAGTTGTAAACCAGGAGTCACTTATTCTGAAAATGCACGACGGAGTTAAGGGCGAAACGTCAAGGTGAAATCCCCTTGGCTTGACTACGGCCTAATAGCCCGGAAACTACATCCTACTGGATATATCATTACATCATAAGTGCTTAATTTGTAATAAGATGTTAAACCACATTCAAAAGTTTAATCTACAGCTTTATTATTTGTCTTGCCACGCGAATCAGTATGATAAATACCAAGGGGAAGAAAGATCAGGGTTTTTCGAACAACAAAATGTAGAATACTTTGTGGGTGTAAGTACAGTGCCTTTTATCGTACTGCAATGTACCGTTTTACTTACATTACAGCAGAAACTATACCAATATACATCCAATTTATATGTTGAAAGCGGCTCTAGACCAATACATCCCCTGAAAACGACCCCCAAGCACATTTGATCTACATTATGTGCCTTCTAGAACAACCTAACACACTACAGAAACAAGACCATTATACAAACGCACACACAAACATGCAGTCATACCATCAACACATAAAATACACCCATCCAACCCATCAGCCTCAACAGTCGGATCCACACAATCAACGTCATCCAGTTCCTGTCACACGTTCTAGACCAACACTATAAAACTGGTCCAAAGCTGCATGAGGTCTAGTTCCTGCCATTGCTCTCTACTAGCTTCCAAGACCTTCAATGGTACAAACAAAAGAGTCACTTAATTTGGAATACCTCGACCTAAAGGAATAAAAAGGATGAAGTAATGTTGAACTGTGCGTCCATTATATTGTTTTCTAGTTCTTTAAGCCCATACACTAATAAAATGATGTGTTGCCCTTCTACAGTGTTTATTAGTACACATCCTGATCGTGATATATGTAACGAATTGTGAGCTTACTCCTCTTGAGAAGCAGGTATGAAAATGTGACAGCGTGGGAAGCTAACATTTGTTCATACATTTACATTCTTGTGCAAAGCACGGTAATATAACTGACAAAGCCCAGGCTCCAGTCAACTTGCAATAGGTTTTCTAAACACAATATTTACCTGAAGCTACTATATAATACGTCTGTTATGATATTTCGCTTTTATTTAATAGAATTGTTCCAATACATTCTCAATTTCAATGTTATAACACATTTATTATTACTGGAAATGAATGACATCGTCACAAATGCTAAGGAGGCACACATTTTTACATCTTATTCAGCATAATTAAGGTTGGGATACCCAATCGGGCCAAGTTGTTAACTCTTGGTAGAGGGCAAGACCAGGGCTGGCTGTAGCGGATACTTGACGTGCACCCAGTAACTTGAAGTCTTCGCTCAACCCTCCTGCCTTCACTCCACACTGCAACAATTTCTTTGTAGCCTCCAGTTGCGCTGGCGGCGGCGGTGCTTCTGTAACAAAACGACAGACAAGAACTTGTAGAACCATTGGATAAGATTGACACAAACTTGAGATTAATGTGCTTCTGTTGTCCCTTAGAGTAACTCACATTAACGTTTTTCCAGGATTGTGAATGTATCCCTGAAATGATTGCACATTATTTAGGATTTCTTACATATCCAGTGATGTTAAAGAGTTGTGATCTGTTATCGATTTTAATTTATTAAAACCCGCCTCGTTACTTTGTATGTTTTAACCTTTTAGGAGTGTTTTTATCTTTGTTGAACTCTACCATGATTATTTAACTTGCATAAGTTATTATCCATGTTATTTGAGATGTGCATGTTGTAGTTTATGCCTAAATTGAAATAAAACTATTTAATAATCTTTGTGTCTTCTACCGGTCAAAAGTTTTCAATCATCTATGAATTTGTGGTTAAAACAGAGATTTTGTTTTGAATATTCTATCATATCCCAGTTCTGATAATAAAACAAGTATAATCATGTAAAGACTAAGCGCCTCTGTTGTGTATTTGACTCGTTCGCATAGAGGGCTGCTCATGAGTACCCACAACTACACTGACATGCCTTTGCCTAAGAGTTTACATTCGAATAAGCCTCATTCCTTCAGCTGTCTGTGTAGCAATCAGTTCGTATCAGTTTACAGTACATTGTGTGCATCTAGCAGTGTGTTTGTATACCTGGTCAGGTTCATACCATGTTACCTCCTAATGGGACGCAACAGGAGATTGGAATTGAAAAATGTGCTATAATTGTAGCTCTGCATCAGGAAGGCTGTTCTAGGACAATAGCAATAAAAGTTGGAATAGTCCACTATACAGTGGCGTTTACATTGCAGCGGTTCAGGCAAGCTGGTGCCAATGCAAATGTTTCTCAATCTGGAAGACCCGAGTAACATCATACAAGGAAGATCAGCTCATATGTGTACAGAGTAAACGTCAGAGGACTCTTACTGCACCTGAAATTCTTGAGGAAGTAAATAGTATGCGAGCATCTCCAATCTCTGTCTCAACAGTGCAATGACGTCTTCGTGAACAAGGTTAAGGGAGTGCATAGCGACCAAAAAGCCTTTATTATGCAAACAAAGTAATGTGTAAAGATTGCAATGAGCACAGCAACATAAAACGGGAGCGTGCAGCAATGGTCCAAAGTGTTATTCACGGACGAATTTCAGTTTGAAGTATCTGGAAGCCGTCATCGAATTTTTGTTCGTCAACTTCGTGGAGAACGTATGAAGGGTCAGTGTGAGATGCCAACGGTGAAGCAAAGTGTAGGGTCGGTCATGGCATGGGGATGTTTTACGGGTGAAGTAAGAATTAATCGAATATTAAAGAAGGAAGGATATCATAGGATACTGACAAAGACGGTTTCATCTGGCAAGAGACTTATTGGTCATGGGTTTGTTCCGCAGCAGGACAATGATTTCAAACATGCTTCTAAACTCGTGCAGAGGGTATGTCAATAGAAATGAGAAATGGGGAACTGAAAAATATGATTTGGCCAAGCCAGTCACCTGACTTGAATCCCATTGAACTCTTATGGGAAGAACTTGACAGGGAGGTCAGAAAGCTGAGGCCATCTAATGTTGAAGATATATGGAATAATTTACAGGCATATTGGACTGCAACATCTACAAAAACATTACATATTATCTCCAGAACACCAAGAGTTTATGCAGCTATTCTGAGGGTAAAGGGTGGGTATGTACTTTGAAGAGACTAAAAAATAAACCATATCGTATTGTACTTAATTATAGAGAAAATATTTATTTTGTTGGTATATTTAGCTTTTACGATGTGTTTGTACATTGAAGTAAGTATAAGATATTTTTTCCCTGGGTGATCGAAAACTTTTGACCGGTAGTGTAGTTTACGTACGAAATTGAAATCTTTGTCTTGTCTGTACAGTTTCTACTTTAGATATAGACTAACTTATAATCTAATTTATTGTAGCCTATCCTGTTCCTATTTACAAAATTACACCATTTTGTTTTGATGTTTTTGATACTGAACACACATAATTGGTGCATTTCATCAGGGGTTTAATCAGTTGAGTAGCTATGTACACTGCAACGTAAAGGTTTAAAAAATCTGCTGGAATCCCGGAATCTACTTTCAGTAAATAAGTCATATTTTTAACTGTGCTTTAGTGCAGAGTACCTTATGTTTCTTAGTCATCCTCCTTGGTCTAGGGGTACCACATTAGCCTCTAGTTGCCGATATCGTGGGTTCAAACCCGGCGGAGTGCGATGGATTTTTTCGGGAGTAAAAATGCTTAGCATGGTTTTCTTTGGAAGGTAAGTAAAGCCGGTGATCCCGTGTCGTAGATTTACGCACTTAAAACAAACTCAAGCCTGATAAAGAGGCCTCTGAGTAAAATTTTCGGTCTTTCACGCCCAATATAGAATGGGACGTTAAGAACCATAGTAGGTAAAGAGGGTCCATAAATAAAAAACTCAATTTCATTATGTTCCTTAAACTGCTTTTCCACTGAATGATGGGCCTTCGTCTATCTAAAAACGTCAGTAAGTTCATAAGCGAAGAAAATGGACTTACGGAGCACTTGCGAAACCTGAAAGGTGGCCTATCTTCCAGAATCGGTAGGGACACCTGACTCACCTGGTATTTGATTCATAAGGTTATGAAAATGTAGATGTGACAAATCTCTTCGAATATATCAACATGAAGGATAATGTTAAATAAGGAACTATGTATAACAGTAAAATCCCTCGGTCTACTGACTGCTCGAGTATTCAGGAGGGATAAATTGCCCCCACTCTTCTTGCTTTTCCCTTTAGCTACACGGTTACCCAAATAGGTGTCTTAGAGGATCACGCGGGAAACTAGTGCCACATCACTGTTGTGGACACAGCAATTTTATAGTGTAGGAAAATTCAATAGAATCTAGTTTACATTGTGATAGCTCAAAAAATAAAATCCTTATTTCAGTTCTGTCAGAAATATGTTAAAGAGCACATTTCGAGCACAGTTCACGTAAAAGAACCTCAAGCCTGATAAAGAGGCCTCTGAGCAAAATTACCAGTCTTTCACGCCCCATATAGAATGGGACACTAAGGACCATAGCAGTCAAAGGGTGTCCATAAATTGAAGTCAATTTAATGTTGTACCGCATGTATGTGAAATGCTATCACTAGTTATATGTAAACATTTGTTTTCACACGCGCTGCACCTTGCTCTTTGCGTGGCCTGTCACAGCAATCTACAAACACAGCATTTTTGTTGCAATTCTCTTGTGTCTTTAGTCCTGTCTCTACAGTTGGCTAGTAACAACTGTGGTGTGATTAGGTGATAACTGATTTTGTAAAAATAAAATAATACACGGGGTAGACGAAATTATGGCGTGCCCTGCTTAAGCAGCGACTCAGAGGTATGCTTACCCAAGGCAGTTAGAGAGGGGGAATACATGACCAGTTGAGTTACTCCTCTCAAAGCTTATTTCTAAGTTGGTTGCTGAACTATAGTTTGTATCGAACAAAAACCTATTCCATGACAGCAGCCAATGAGGGGTGACTATACCCCCGCCGCTATAACGTTGCACTTGACAGCTAGCGTTTAAGTTGGTACACTCGCGAAAAAACAGATGAAAAGCTTCAACCGATTCACTTCCTAACCCAATCACAAGGCAGCATTCCGGATGGTCGATGACAAAGCGGAACCGGATCTAGAATCGGCTCTGTTGCCGGATGTAACTATTCCCAACCACGTGCTTCAGTTTGTGAATCTCTAGCAGAGCGTCGAGTTGTTCTTTGCAAGCTACATATTGTTCATTGTTATTTGTTATTTAGATTTGTGGTTATTGTTTGATAGTTTTGTTATTGTTCGTTTATACACTTATTTATTTATATTTATCTATTTTATATATATTTCATTCATATTATTTATTTAAACAAAACTTAAGTGCGACAATGTCGGAAAAACGACGCCGATCGCCGAGTGATGATTCACGAAGTGAAAATCCTTTGCGCCGAGGTGTGCCACTTAATAGTCAGGCATTGGAACTATTAAGGAGAACCCGGGAGTTCTTTGAACAGGAAAAGGAGTACGTGAAGCTTCACGGAAATCCCTCTATTCCTGCTGATAAAGCCGTACAACGAACTGCAGCAGCTCTTAGTTTAAGCACGAGAACTGTTGTTCACAAAGGAGTGAAACTACAAGAGAAAGAGGACAAAATTCCTGAACCATCTGGAACACAACAGGTATTTCTATCAACTCCAGGGAAGAAAGAAAAGAAGCCTTGTCCAGTCACAAATATTGATGCTTTCCAATTAGACGCCATACGTAGACACATTTATGCCTATTATCATAGAAAGGAGTATCCGACCATACCAAAGCTGCTTATATCGCTTATTTTCAATTAACAATAATAATACGAAATAGTTATTATTCAGTGACGTTCGCTACTTACGTACACTTTCTGTATGCGGCTTAGACACGATAGAAATGAGAACAATCAGCTGTTGTTGTTTACTAGCCACTCTGGCAATGTCGCAACCACAATGTAGCCAACCTTATGCGAAGCCACACGAACTGTCAGGTGCAACGTTATAGCAGCGGGGGTATAGTGCCGTTGACAGTTAAGAGATACGGGCCAAAGTTATATGGAACAGCGTTTAGATATAACAAATTTTACTCAGAAATTGTACTGCGCGAAACCATTTTAAGTCTCTTTTTACTTTCTCTACCATCAAGCTATAGCAAGTGGAAGTAGGGCTGTATTTCACCCAAAACTTCTATATCGAGATTTCATTGAGCTCTGTGTATGTGTGTGAGAGAGAGAGAGAGAGAGAGAGAGAACAGCATAACTCAGAAACGAAAAGTCGAACGAATTTTTAACTTAGTGTTGAACTCCAGTATCTTACGACATGAAGTTCTTTACAGAATTCCGTAACCCAACACAACTATCTCTATATAGAAGTTTTTTTCTAAAAAAAACAATCATAGGAATTTGATTAAAACATTATATGTTTGAGGCGTTATACGCTGGCCTTAAAATGCCATACCATTTCAATGGAATCGCAAGAAACAACTGAATGTTGACAGGACTTAAGAGAATGGCTAAGTATTGAATAACTTGAACCATTAATAACGGATATCTCGGAAATGGCTGGTGTCACAAAAAAGGTGATTTGAAATAAGTATGTGTTCAAAGAGATCTACATTTTTTGTGTGGTACATTTTCGTCTATCGCTTAATGTTTACCAGTTATACGAAATTGCTTCCGAATGAAGAGGACTTCAAAAGCTATTCCCGAAAATTCAATATATACATGTTATTTGACATGTAAATATCTTTAATATATGGTATTTTAATCAAAATCGGTACAGCCGTTTTTTAGAAAATCAAACATTTCGAAAAATGTTCAATGTAAAGGGTAGTTTGGGATAGGGGAATTTTCTTGAAAACCTTCGTGTCGCATCTTTGGAAGGTACTGAATCTAAATACCAAATTTGGTATTTATCCGATTTGTCGTTTTACAGTTATGCTGTTCAAAGAGACAGAGAGAGAGAGACACACACACCTTTTTCTACACATGCTCCTTTTGGATTCAGGATGCCTTAAAAGATGTATTTCCGGTATAATCTTGGTATGGAATTTTTGGGTGGAATGCAATACATTCTCTACCTACTATGTAAATGTAGAGAAAGTAATATATGGCCCTTAATTTTGCAAACTTATGTTACTATTCTGTCCTGTGCAGTGGCACAGTGGGCCACAACATGTAGCTTTGGTTCTTAGCCATGGAATACTTCAGAATTCGGTTCCCACTTGTGGGTACGGATTTTAAGTCCCGGGTGTAGAATCAATGCCCACTCAGCATCATGAGGAAATTGAGAAGCTGCGATAGGCAGCGATCTCAGCCACGAAAGCTAACATTCCGGCTAGGAAATGCTAACCAAATCTCCCCCCGTATCGTCTGCCTCTGCCGTGCGTAAATGGGCTTGAGACCGGCATCGGGTTGTAGCCCATACCCCAAACAGGCTGTAGTTTCATGGGACTATTATTATGCTACTATTCAAATGTTTTATCTCTCATTAGTTATGTAGGGATATTATTCGACAAAATGTGTCTTTTGAAGTAAAAGTATTCCAGTTAGTGCTGAGATCCATAAATATGTATAGTGCCAAGTATCACGGGGGATGATAATTATTGACTCTTACTTGATTGCGTTTCGTGAGATTGGTGGATTCGCAAGTGATCTCAGGCTTTGTGCACAAGTTATCAGCAGATATAGGTATTCTTAAGCAGTTGAAACACATCTACACTCAAACCATTATGCCATTACAAAGAATGTAAACAACAGCGGCTATAAGTCACCGACGGACAGGTGAGTGCTGCCTGCAAATGCCAACAGACTGTGCGAGGGATACGTGTGGTTTGTAATCTGTGACGTCACTGCGTATAACCCCACAGTTTTCTTTCGTCCTGGCTTTAATTCTTAGAAATTCGTATACCTGGTTATCAGCATCACATCTCTTTGTTCTGACAGCAGCTGTTATCGAGTTCGCTTATAAAGTGATGCTTGTGGTATTAGTCCTTGCAAGCTTTTCATTCTTATCGGGAAGTCAAAGAGCTATTTTAATAGAAATTCCAGGTATCTGCCTGCTTCCACGTAGAGGTACTCTGCAAAAATTGTTAGTAATTTTAGAGCTATCGGATCTGTTCTCAACAGCAAGCGAAGACTATGAAACACGTGCTTAATGAAGAAAAGGAAGCTCCACGAAATTTAAAAACAACCTGTAAGCATTAGATGAAGTGAAAGAAAGCTGACAAGAAACTGACTCAATTTCGGGAGAAATAAACTTATGCATGAGTTTTTGAAAATATGCGGATGTAACAGGACAGACGTCTCTTGGCTTAAGACACAATAATCCCAATGATAATGGCTCGTTGCAAACAAAACAAGAGGTCAATTTATGCTTCTCAATGGCTAGGTTCCAAAGAAAGAGTGTACTAGATTGGGTGCAAGAAGCATACAGGAGGCTTTGTACGTCCTGAACCTCCGGGAGAAAGAGTTGAAGCGAAGGACACACAGGATAAACCAAATTCGGGGCGGCAGGCGGAGTCCTGATCGTCTCCAGCTGTAAGAGCCAGACTCCAACGAGACCATCCACACAAGCCTCCCACCCCAACGAGAGGTCCTGCTGGTGTTCGTCACACACCGGATGCCAGGACAATCACTCAAAGTAAATTCCTACGCCACACGCCTCGCCGTCCACTCGTCTGATGCTCCGACTTTGAAACATGAAAAAGGAAATGAAATGACAGGAACGGCAGGATAGAAAAATGCATGGCATTACAGAAACCGCCACAACATTCACCTAACGGCCTGGGAAAACCGCGAAAGCATCCAAAAACATCCAAAACATTGTCAGTCAAACCTGGAGCTTCACGAATGTGAGCCTCACACGTTACCACGGAGCTATCTCGCTGAATTTCTGAAGGTAAGTATGTGGATTGATGAGTCTTCGTTGATGCACAGTGATTAACAGCTAATTTAGAAATGTGGGTTATGGATCCGAGTATATCATTCAAGGCAGTAAACATACAATTCGTTTAAAACATTGCAGAATAAATTATAAGTCTATTCATATAATATCATACAATATGCTTTGTATGATTAGTTGTATTTTAGAGTATATATATATATATATATTGTACAAGAGGATAACATTTTACGGTTTATTTTCAAATTGCGAGAACTTGAATCAGTAGCGCTGATATAACTTACATCAAAATTGCCTATAGTTATTCCTCTGACCGCTGATCCGGGTAACAGCGCCAAGAATGACCCATATGGGACATTCATGTGAAATCGAACAGCAAAAAAACTTCGCTTGTTTTTTGCATTGTCTTTTTCCTTTTAATAACGGGTGCTAAGGAAAGCATATCTATCGTATATTACATCTAAAACCTAACGGTTGTGACGTTATTCATCAATAAATGCATCGTATTAGTTCATTTTGTTGCATTTTGAGTGCACATAGCTCCGGAACCCTTTATTTCACAATGTTGCACCAAATCTCATTTTGTACATAAAAGTCCGAATTTTATTACAGCATATACCAATTATTTTATAATTTCAAATCAACATTTTCAGAAACACAAGCTTAAAGTGGCAAATGCTTGCGCTATAAATATCCTCAACACAATTTAAAATTAATACAATTATCAACTAAATACCATTTAAAAAGTGAGATGGTGTAAATCGGTTCAAATTAAGAAGTGGTCCTTAAAATGAACCACATACTTTTAAGTTTAAAAGAATTTTTATTAATACAAAATACACGTATTTTATTGTACATTCAAAACACATATGGGGTAAATTGTCATACTTTTGCCCTCGTTTGTGTCACTTTTGCCCACATTAGGTCTTACGCCGCTCTAACGTAATGCTGCCAACATATGAATAATGCCACCGAAGCCGGTAAGATACTCAACCTCAAAGCGTAGCCGAGAGATTAAGGGCCCTCAGCCTCAAAGCGTAGCCGAGGGATGTTTACTGCGAAGCGATGACAGAGCGCAGCCCAGGGATCTGCGTGTCTAAAACTCCAATGATTCACGTTCACAAAACAACAGTACATCGCATATTCAGTGCATTTCACTGATTATTTAGGTTGGCAGTACCCACTTTGCATGGAAAAATGGCTACGTTTGTTTTTTTCCTAACGCTATTTGCCTATATAAATAAAACACTTAAAACGGGTGGGTAGGTGGGCACTAGATGTTGGAGAGACCACATCATGTTCTAAAATCACTCCTAAGGTAAGTAATTTCATTATTTTTCACTTCCTTATTCCTAATTTAGGTGGGCAAAAGTAACACAAATGAGGACAAAAGTATGACAATTTAGCCCAAATATGCTATCAGCAACAAAGCTAGAGCTTAAAATTGTGATAAGAATAGCAATTTCCTTGAGCATTTTTAATTTTTATATAATGACAACCACTTGGTTTTTGGAATAGGTATTATTTGCAAATATAGAGCTCTTACTAATTTTTATTCTCATACAAAAGAGACCAATATTACACAGTCTTCACAATAATACACTTTCTTCTTGGCACTAACCTTTGCACACTTTAGGTGAAGCTGTACCCTACAACTCATCACCGGATTATGTCCATTACAGATAATTCACATATTCATGTCATCCAGTGTTTTTAACATGATTTTTGTTGACTTAACATATTATGTGGATATTTATTCACACGATATACTATTCGCAGTTGAGCAATCCTAGAACTTCAATAGGTTTTCTAAATTGGACAGTTCAATATAGGGTTCAAACAGTGGTTCAATTTACGAGCCACGCCATTTTGGAAGCTAGCATCCACAGAGCAGCAAACTATGTGACAAGGAGAGACCTGATTAAAAAAGCGTGTGCATGGATATTGTTGCTAAATAAACCCTTCATAACATATAATTTATATAGCTCATCTCAAACTTATCTAATTGGTCGTATAAGCTTAGCTAGATGAGTCGGATATTACTTTTGAAGCACCAAAAACACACACAACACTTCATATAACTGAAACCATAGCTCAGAATCAATCCACAGAACAGCAATCAATCAGAATGGTATGGTATAGGATTATTTATAGACGCTACTGCCCCACCAGTAAGGTTGGCTACTGCGTCTCAATAAAACTAGTATACGAATATAACTGTAGTAATCTACTGCATAGTAGCGAAGAACGCCACATGCAGAATATAACGTTAGAACACTATGGTATCAGTATAATTCAAAGTTCACATAGACATATATATATCACTGTAGTAATTCACAAATACGAGTAAAAATATCAATATAATTCGAAGATGGCACTGATAATAGTCGATACATCACGCAATGAAACTAGACATATAACAAACACATCAAGGTCAGTAATTACAAAAAGACATGACGAACTAAAACAACATGCTCCTCCAACGAAAGCGGAAGAGCGAATGAATCAGAATGCAAAGTCAACTATACTACTCACAGAACAGCAAACTATATACCACAGAACAGCAAACTATTAGAAGTGCAACTCCCGTGTTAAATGTTGGAAACACGAGGGCGATCGCAGCGTGAGTAGTGATCTGGGGTTGAACTAAACTATGAAAAATCGTGCTCTCGGATGATGACGTCACTCGTAGCTACTACAGCTGTATTTTTCATACCTGCCTAGCTGTCTGCTCAGCTGATCATATGTTCCAATATTGTATCGCTACTGACGACGTACAAAGTTAATTACGTGAGCTTCAATAATCGTGATTGCACTTGGAGTTATTCATATTTCTTTTTAAAGGAGTCGATTAAAGCTCACATAAAATAACTTGTCACTGTCATCTGTAGCAATACAATATTAGAACACAATTATGATCAGTTGAACACTCACAGCTAGGCTAGTATGAAAAACACAACTGTTTATTCCTGTGTAACTTATTAAATTATCCAATAGTCGGCACATACATTGCTTTTTATATAATATTATTGGGGTTAATAGTGGTTGCTGAATGTTTCTATGTCATAATACATAATGGTCACATTTAAATTTTTGAGAGTGAATGAGATCCAGCACCTTGCAATAATTTCTTCTGCATGCTTCATAGTAAAATCTTTTGCACTTAAACTGCCTCCATGGTTTGTTTGAACTTCCAACCAACAGTAGGATGTGGAATTTGACAGGAAAATTGGAAGAATAACACAGGTTTGACACTTGTTATTTTATTCTACTCTAGATAGCGCAATACAATTTGACATGAATGACTTAATTCCATTTCCTACAAAGAAACTTCTGCACACATTATATGCAATAGTGTAGCTATTGTTTGTCATTCACTAAATTGCTATTAGCAGTGCAATAAATGTCATTAGCAAGTTTCACCACACCATTTAACACTATTAATGTCATTGTCACTCTCTGTGCTCTGACTTGAAGCACCATCACTGGACACAAATAGCCACAACTTAACTCCAACTTTCCATTGTGTATATCCTAGAATTAAATAGAACACACATGTTTAAACTACCCTTAAAAGTAGGTTTCTGAAAAGAGAAATTACTTACATTAAGGAAAAATTTGTGGTTACAAACACCTTGTGATTATATTACACACTATCCACTGTAAACCAGAGTTCTCTCTGATGTAAACAAAGCATATGCTTCCTCTTGTCTTCAAACTAAGCACTACGCTTATGCCAATGTAAATAATTCCTTAAACGTATTGTGTCATGAAACATTGGAGTAGGAAAGGTATAGAACTACACATTTTATTGTGATTATCGTAAGAACTCATTGTGAAAGGTTATGGATATATAGTAACTGTTAAGAGATTACAAAATATGATTTTCTTAATTCTACCTGCTATTGCATTAACAATCAAAGAGTATCTTTTTGTTAATTATCAACTGTATGGATGACTGCTATTCTCTTGCCTATATGAGAAATACAGCAATGAATTCTCAGCATTGCTATCTGAGTACCAAATAAACTCTTTGCATAACACAGGAAATATGATAAGCAAACAGTCATTCATAATACGCTAGCACTCATATGCTCAGCTCAAGTCAAATCTTCGACTTTATCAGTTAGTGTTTGAGTTGCCATGACAAAGGAAGAAGTGCATAGTGTGAATAAGCTGTTTTAACACAAAACTGGGAAACCGTTAAAAAGTGGCAAAAAAGTTTGGTTGATAAAGTGCTAAATGAGAAGGAAACAACACTTTTTATTGTAAAACCACCACCACTTTGTGTTACTTGAACAAAATAAAATTCAGTGTATGCAAAGGATCCATGGATCTTTTCATTGAAGGTTCAATGAATCAGATCTTTTGAAGGATCCTTCGAACTGTTATTTATAGTGAAATTTTAAATACTTTTCATTAAAAAAATTACTAACCTTCTGTGAATTCAGAAAACTAAGCTTATATATATAAATAAACAAACCTAATGCTAACCTTCCATAAATTCAGAAACCTAAGCTTATATAAAAAAAAACCTAACCTCCCATAGTAACTTGGATGCAATGTGCTGTATATGAAAAGTGTTTAAAATACGTAGTGTGTTAAAATGTTCACTATAAATAACAGATCAAAGGACCATTCAGAAGATCCAATTCATTGAAGAGATTCATGAAACCTTCATTGAAAAGAGCCATGGGTTGTTTGCATATACACAATAGTGGATGAGTATATACAATCAGACAAAAAGTTCAATGCCATGCCTGGGATTCAAACCAGCAATCTTTAACTTGCCATACCACTGCTCTGCCATCTAAGACTTTCTCTACTCACAGTAAGCTATTTTCATAAGTATTCTACAAATGATTCATCATATATCGTGATCAACTTCATGTTTATCATGTGTGTTAACTTAAAAGGCTTCAATACATTTAAAAAATATTAAATGCCCATTACTTCAAAACCTTTGATTTTTGCACAAAAACAACACGATCATTTAAATGCCTATACATTTCTTATAATATCCTGCAACTTAATTACTACTGCACAATGTATCTTTAAGGGAAGGATTTTGTATCATCAAAATTGCTACAAAGTTTAAATGGTAGAAAACAGACACGAAAGATTGGAACCACTTTGGAATTTCAAAGCCTCAGAACACATACTGAAGCCGCTAATTTCACTCAAAACAAACACTTCAGTTATTCTTGGAAACAAATGCTTTTGAGCATCTGTAATAACAGATTACAAGGACATTAATTGTCAAAAAAGCTACCAGAATTTCTATTTTCATACACCATGCCCAGTTCAAAAAAGGACATAGTGGCAGTTAGATAAAAATGCCCAAAAGAGGGTGAATTACTAAAATATATGTGAATGATATCAAATATCTTTCTTCCTTCTGTATTAGAAAATTTCATTTGGGCACTGTCTTAAAAGAATTATAGTATCATTGGCATGCTATCTTTGACAGTTAGTGTGTCAGTCCACCAATAATCCTACATTTTTTAATTATACAAGAGTATCACTCGCATGATCTGCATCTATGTGTTTGAATATTAGCACAGTAACATGCTAATTAATTTGCATTAAAGGTTGATTTTACCTTACCTACTTTTGGCTGTGATCTCCACCCATCAATTATGAAGTGCAAACACGAAAATTAATCGTATATTCCACTGTCTGGATGACTCACAATATCTGAAAATTAAATCAGGACAATATAAAATTCAGCAACACTAAGAAGCTCTTAAAAACTTAACCTTTCATCTAGCACTCTCATGCTGGAAACTTAATAACATACCTTCAGATTCTATGTCACCAATCGGGACTCGAACCACAACACTGGAAGGAATGTAAATCGTAGGCGTATCCCCTCTGTCTGGACGGCTCAATGTATCTGAAAATTTATTCGTTATATAAAAATGTTGCAACATACAGTAACCTATCAGTTTTCTACCTCATTCTACGAATATCACTGAAGTTAATAGAAAATACCAATATTACAACAAATATACATTCAATCAGAAATAGCGTAAATGTATGATTACCGTCTCGGCTTTGTTCCTGATGAAAAAACTTCGGGCGAAAACTTCCAGCTATAAAAATCCAAGATGGTCCCTTTCGTCGTGCCTCTGCCATTTAGTTCGTTACGAACGTCCAAACTTGAAACAGCCAATCAGAAAATTCGCATTTCCCGCAAAAGTACAACTAGTGACACACCGTGTCCATGTGGGGAGTTAGTGCCCGTGTTTCCACTTAGCCAATCCCACAATCACCCCTGTGCTATATACTACTAGACTAGCGCTTGCAGAAAGCCAACCGAAGTTGTCCGACGAAGTTCGAGCGAATGCCGAAAATGAACGAAAGGGAACGATCTTCCAGTTCAAGGGGGGAGGTGTCGCGACCTCTGCCATGCTGATTGCTGAGGCTTGAAACTAAACTAAGATGGAAGTCAGCTGATAAAATAGCAATGCCGAAAATATAAAAATAAACCCGAATTTTCGTATCAACGAGCAATTGTGTAAATGTAGGAGTTTATAGTGATACCTTATTTAATATTGAGTACCAAATAACGCGCATTCGATGTTTAAAACTGGAACATGACCTGAAAACCTAGTAAGGTAGAAGACAGCTTATGAATCGAAAGTTTAGTTGGTTTTAATGAAGAATTGAAATATATATATAGCGAAAACAAGCTAACCTTAAATATAAACTATACTTAGTATGTTAAGGTGTTAAAATGTGTGTTTGTGCTATTTTAGTGTTGAAATGTGTTTAAATTAGGGACTGTATTTCGAAAAGTTTATTTTTATGGATTGCACACTAATATCGTAAAACGAACAAGAGAACTCATGCTCAAAGGGTATGTCTGATACCTATTTCAATTTTGAATGTGATGTAATGATAATATTTTGGGATCCATAGTTTGATTTTGGATGTGTATTAGTGTTGTGCTCAAACACTACTTCCTGCTGTTATACCAAATAAATAAATAAATAAATAAATTAGGACATAATGCTCTTTTCATTGCAAAATAACTTAAAGCATTTCATAAACAGAAAATTCTCCATATGTAATGTATATCCTTGGGAATTTTTTTGTCAATCTGGGTAACTCGGTTAAGTGCTGGCCTTGGAAGCACAAATACTTACATAAAACTTGTGTATTACCACATTATTGCTGAATGATTTCTACATATCAAAATGTCAGCTACCATATTTATGACAAAACACCCAACTTAAATTATATAAATGTGTAATATGTATTGCATGGCAAAATATCTGCTGAAATAGTTATTCTTTTTTAAGTATCTGCTTTATTTACATACACCTCATTTGTGAAGTCATAGTGGGAGCTGGCTTGTAAAACAACTTCTTGGTTTCATTACTTGATAGTATTGAGTAATGCTATCTCTGTTTTAAATGTTGTCTCATATTCACACTTCTAATTGGGCAGCACTATGGACTCCCACAAAAAAGCCTGGATTCAATCCTAGGGATCAGAGGTGGGATTTTGTGGTAGATAAAATGGCACTTAGAATGAATGTTCTCTGGTTTTCCCCACCATAATTCCATCAATTGCACCATCTTCATCCCCCCTCCCACCAGTCTCCAATCTCTGTAAACCTGTGAAGTTAAAAGGGACATTAAAATTAAAAATACTATGGAGGACAGAGAGCAATACTAATGAACGAGTGTCTCATCCAGCCCCCAAATTTATAAACCAGCATGTGCTGTTACATTCTTTCTGCAGTCAACATATGAAAAAACAATTAATACTGGCACACTAAACGACATGTTAAAGTGATTGACAATTATGAAGAGTGGTTGTGATATGGTTAAACACAAAGAGACATTGTTATTATTTAGAGACATTGCATTCACATTCATATTTAATAATACTGTATAACACATTTGTATGGTATTTTAAGGAACATGTGCCTACATTAACATACATTTGAATGGCCTACCCAATTAAAATGTTCATTAAATTCTAACCTCTTGAATGTCTGTTATTACAATCTATTGGAATGATCTTATAGGTAATTGCACTTAAGTCACTTATGCATACACAAAGCCAGTTCTAGTTAATAAAACTTACAGTTATTGAATAGAAAATACACTTTGATTCCTTTTCCTGGGAAAGGTTCTATATATAACATTTGGTATAACACATTGGAGGTCCTACAGTACATGGGAACCTTAAATTTATTGACAGGTCATATGGGAAAAAAGCAAATTGAGCCCATACAGTGATGTTTGTTTGTTTGTGTTTGTTCATTTGGTTCCACTGTGAGCAATGCTCAAGGGAAATTGAACACATCATACAATTATGAAGTATGCAGAGTAAGTAGGAATATACCCAATGCCAAGAACAGCCTTTGGGGGGGATGTTCCCCTCCCCATCATGTCTTATCTAAGAGAGAAAAATTTGTAAACCATCACCATTTCAACAGTAAACTTCTCGACACACATTACAGTAGGACAACAATAGCAAATAAGTGTTAATCACCATCACATGCAATCTGCCCTACATAAAGTGCTTACATGAGGTTGATACTATTATGATGATTAATTCACTTTGAATAAGCTCGAAATTATAACTTTATACTTTGTTATGCTTAAATTTCAATTTCCCATGTAATTTCTATTACCTTGAAGATATGTTTGAGAAAGACATCACTTGAAACGAGAAATTCTAATTATTTGGGAGGACAGTATACAGGGTGGAAGGAACTGCTTGAACCGTACGTTAATCATGGATTCTATATAATGAGTAGTGCAAATATGTCCAATACAATTTTTGTCATTAAACCTACAAAAATGAAACACAGTGTTTTATGTTCCTTGTGCCTGTGTCTATTAGCCATTTTATTACAGTTCAAGTAATATCTTTCATCCTGTATAAGAAAACATTTAGAAGATGGTGGAGTTTGCATATACATAAAACATTATAACATATAAAACTGGGATGCAACAGATCCATCTATCCCATTGACATTTTTTGTGTAGCCCATTTTCCTCTGTTGCTTAAATTTACCAGTTACACAAGAGTATACAAAATTCCTTCCGAATGAAGAGGACTTCACAAGCTGTTCCCAGAAAATTAAAAATAAACATTTTATATTTCATGTAAATATCTTGAATACAATGGCATTTTAATCAAAATCGTTTGAGTCATTTTTCAGAAAAAGAAATCGAGAATTCTTCCGTGTAAAGGGTTACTAGCGCTTGCAGAAAGCCAACCGAAGTTGCCCGACGAAGTTCGAGCGAATGCCGAAAATAAACGAAAGGGAACGATCTTCCAGTTCAAGGGGGAAGGTAGTCCATTCCGGCACATTTTGCTCCCATTGGCTGTGGTCAAATACGTAACGTGGAACGTTGGCGCGCGCATTTCGACTGGCAATTGAAAGTGAATACATAAAGCCATGCGTTTCAAAGCAGGAATTTGTACATACATAGTACAAATCGGTTTAAGTTCAGTACCTTCCAAAGATGTGACACAAAGATTTTCAAGAAAATTCCCCACCCAAAATAACCCTTTACACGGAAGAATTCTCGATTTTTTTTTCTGAAAAATGACTCAAACGATTTTGATTAAAATGCCATTGTATTCAAGATATTTACATGAAAAATAAAATGTTTATTTTTAATTTTCTGGGAACAGCTTGTGAAGTCCTCTTCATTCGGAAGGAAGTTTGTATACTCTTGTGTAACTGGTAAATTTAAGCAACAGAGGAAAATGGGCTACACAAAAAATGTCAATGGGATAGATGGATCTGTTGCATCCCAGTTTTATATGTTATAATGTTTTATGTATATGCAAACTCCACCATCTTCTAAATGTTTTCTTATACAGGGTGAAAGATATTGCTTGAACTGTAATAAAATGGCTAATAGACACAGGCACAAGGAACATAAAACACTGTGTTTCATTTTTGTAGGTTTAATGACAAAAATTGTATTGGACATATTTGCACTACTCATTATATAGAATCCATGATTAACGTACGGTTCAAGCAGTA
Source organism: Deroplatys truncata (assembly GCA_030765065.1). Lineage (NCBI taxonomy): Eukaryota > Metazoa > Arthropoda > Insecta > Mantodea > Mantidae > Deroplatys > Deroplatys truncata. The sequence continues at coordinate 163,606,144 of CM060983.1, forward strand.
CCTTCCACCCTGTATACTGTTCTCCCAAATAATACCCATACAGTAATAATGAGAATTTCTCGTTTCAAGTGATGTCTTTCTCAAACATATCTTCAAGGTAATAGAAATTACATGGGAAATTGAAATTTAAGCATAACAAAGTATAAAGTTATAATTTCGAGCTTATTCAAAGTGAATTAATCATCATAATAGTATCAACCTCATGTAAGCACTTTATGTAGGGCAGATTGCATGTGATGGTGATTAACACTTATTTGCTATTGTTGTCCTACTGTAATGTGTGTCGAGAAGTTTACTGTTGAAATGGTGATGGTTTACAAATTTTTCTCTCTTAGATAAGACATGATGGGGAGGGGAACATCCCCCCCAAAGGCTGTTCTTGGCATTGGGTATATTCCTACTTACTCTGCATACTTCATAATTGTATGATGTGTTCAATTTCCCTTGAGCATTGCTCACAGTGGAACCAAATGAACAAACACAAACAAACAAACATCACTGTATGGGCTCAATTTGCTTTTTTCCCATATGACCTGTCAATAAATTTAAGGTTCCCATGTGCTGTAGGACCTCCACTGTGTTATATCAAATGTTATATATAGAACCTTTCCCAGGAAAAGGAATCAAAGTGTATTTTCTATTCAATAACTGTAAGTTTTATTAACTAGAACTGGCTTTGTGTATGCATAAGTGACTTAAGTGCAATTACCAATAAGATCATTCCAATAGATTGTAATAACAGACATGCAAGAGGTTAGAATTTAATGAACATTTTAATTGGGTAGGCCATTCAAATGTATATTAATGTAGGCACATGTTCCTTAAAATACCATACAAATGTGTTATACAGTATTATTAAATATGAATGTGAATGCAATGTCTCTAAATAATAACAATGTCTCTTTGTGTTTAACCATATCACACCCACTCTTCATAATTGTCAATCACTTTAACATGTCGTTTAGTGTGCCAGTATTAATTGTTTTTTCATATGTTGACTGCAGAAAGAATGTAACAGCACATGCTGGTTTATAAATTTGGGGGCTGGATGAGACACTCGTTCATTAGTATTGCTCTCTGTCCTCCATAGTATTTTTAATTTTAATGTCCCTTTTAACTTCACAGGTTTACAGAGATTGGAGACTGGTGGGAGGGGGGATGAAGATGGTGCAATTGATGGAATTATGGTGGGGAAAACCAGAGAACATTCATTCTAAGTGCCATTTTATCTACCACAAAATCCCACCTCTGATCCCTAGGATTGAATCCAGGCTTTTTTGTGAGAGTCCATAGTGCTGCCCAATTAGAAGTGTGAATATGAGACAACATTTAAAACAGAAACAGCACTACTCAATACTATTAAGTAATGAAACCAAGAAGTTGTTTTACAAGCCAGCTCCCACTATGACTTCACAAATGAGGTGTATGTAAATAAAGTAGATACTTAAAAAAGAATAACTATTTCAGCAGATATTTTGCCATGCTATACATATTACACATTTATATAATTTAAGTTGGGTGTTTTGTCATAAATATGGTAGCTGACATTTCGATATGTAGAAATCATTCAGCAATAATGTGGTAATACACAAGCTTTATGTAACTATTTGTGCTTCCAAGGCCAGCGCTTAACCGAGTTAACCAGATTGACAAAAAAATTCCCAAGGATATACAGTACATATGGAGAATTTTCTGTTTATGAAATACTTTAAGTTATTTTGCAATGAAAAGAGCATTATGTCCTAATTTATTTATTTATTTATTTATTTGGTATAACAGCAGGAAATAGTGTTTGAGCACAACACTAATACACATCCAAAATCAAACTATGGATCCCAAAATATTATCATTACATCACATTCAAAATTGAAATAGGTATCAGACATACCCTTTGAGCATGAGTTCTCTTGTTCGTTTTACGATATTAGTGTGCAATCCATAAAAATAAACTTTTCGAAATACAGTCCCTAATTTGAACACATTTCAACACTAAATAGCACAAACACACATTTTAACACCTTAACATACTAAGTATAGTTTATATTTAAGGTTAGCTTGTTTCCGCTATACATATATTTCAATTCTTCATTAAAACCAACTAAACTTTCGATTCATAAGCTGTCTTCCACCTTACTAGGTTTTCAGGTCATGTTCCAGTTTTAAACATCGAATGCGCGTTATTTGGTACTCAATATTAAATAAGGTATCACTATAAACTGCTACATTTACACAATTGCTCGTTGATACGAAAATTCTGGTTTATTTTTATATTTTCGGCATTGCTATTTTATCAGCTGACTTCTTAGTTTAGTTTCAAGCCTCAGCAATCAGCATGGCAGAGGTCGCGACACCTTCCCACTTGCTGGAAGATCGTTCCCTTTCGTTCATTTTCGGCATTCGCTCGAACTTCGTCGGGCAACTTCGGTTGGCTTTCTGCAAGCGCTAGTAACTATACTGTACACGCAACGCTTCTGCTAGGATTATGGTGACATCTGTCGAACAGTTTGGAAAATATCGGAGCGGTAATAATTTATGAGGCGGTTTAAATTAGGGACCTTTCCCCTATTTTTTACTTATTTTAAGGGTCTCCGTACTTTTATAAAACTAAAAATTTTAGTTTGAAAATACTCCATTGTGTCATTAAGAGAAGCCGGCAATGTTGGTAAAGTGGTAATGTTAGAGTATTCGCAGTTATAACACAAAAAGTGAATCTACAACACGGAAACACCGGATTTACTTCCCTTCCGAAGGAAGTCATGCTAAGGATTTTTACGCCCGAAAAAAAATTAATTGCCCTCCGCCGGGTTTGAAGCCGCGACACCTCAGAAACTAGAGGCTATCATGGTACTCCTAGACCACGGAGGACGAGAGAGAGAGCGACCATGAGAACGTGTTTTACTACTCCCGCGCATAAAGTAATTTACTACTTTAATTGTTTAAGACGAATCCTTATTAGTCACCATTACAGTAAAATATACACATTTAATTGTATTTAAATTATGGAACCTTACCATATATAATACAATTATTTTTATTAAGCAATTTCTTCGCTTAAATAAAAATAAGAAGAATATTGTCACTTATCAGTATGAAATTAAAGTTAGGTAATCAAAATAAAGCTCGATTTAAATAAGTAGATTTAAAAGTTTCAGAGTTATAGCAGCTTGAAGTTGGGAATTTTAGGAAGATACCATAAATTTGAACATTTTAATTGCAAAGTTTTGATGTTCTGAATTTTAAGAGTTTTCATAAAGCTCATCTCTAAATACAAAAGGCTTGGTTTCGTTTAAAAACTGCAAGGTCGAGTTTCCTTGTACTTCGGACGATTTGAAATGGGTTGTCCCATATTCTAATTTAACCTACGAGTACTTCTCCAGCATTTTGTCCTTGTCAGTTCTATGTAGTCATTATTTTAAAATTCGATAGGTCATTATAAGTACAGAACAAATTTCACATTATTATTTCTTTAATCTTTAACACTCGATATTATAGCCGAGAATTATAAACACGACTTACCATTAAAATTTCCAATGAGGGAGATACCAATGCTCTTGCTGTTATATCCCAGTGTATGAGCTCCCTTCTGGAACCAACCTCTGGCTTCGTATACGTTACCATCTCCTCCTACATAGAAACTAATGGACAAAGAGAATAACATTAAAGGTTAACCAATCCTCTGTTTCAGATGCATGATATTCTGGGTTTTTTTTATTTATTTTTGCCGTTACATCTTAATTACCCAGCAATATTATACTCAACTATTTTTAGAGTAAATTATTGTGCTGTGTCTCTCGACAGAGCGATTTCATTATTTATTTTGGGGGTAAGTTGTAAAGGTGGGAAGACAAGGTAGAGATTGGCGGAAGATGATGAGGTAATGCGACCTTTAAAGAGCAAAGATCGCGTTACTATTATGTTCAAGTATAAACTATGCAACATACACAGATTGGCCTAAGGTGCCAAGACCGACACTCCCCACATTAAGCACAAGTCACTTCTACAAAAGTTCAGAGAGTAATGCGTCTCACTTACAAAAAGAACTTATTATATAACCTTCCTCTCTGGGTCTTCTGTCACAGATAATGTCTGTCGGTTGGTTAGGCGATGGTCTTCTGATCCCAAAGTCGCGGCTTCAAACCCGGCCCAGACCGATGGTTTTTAAGTGTGCTTAAAAGCGGCAGTCCCATGTCCATAGATTTACTACCGTGTAAAAGAACTCTTGTGGGACGAAATTCCGGCACACCGGAGGCGCTGATATAATCCTGGCAATTGACGCCATTAATAAATAAATAAATATATATATATATACATGACCCATACCTTTAAGTTGAAACTGTACAATATCTCCAAAACTAAGTGTTGCAGAAAGAAATTTCTTGAATAAAAGTTTCTTGATATTATGGGGAAAAGTAGGTAAATGCCATTAGTTGTGTTTTGCTTGTAGGAAGAGTCAATTTAATTTTTTAAAATGGGAACCTACAATTAGGGTCAAATTAAATAACGTCCTCCAAATAAAACACCACTAATGTCATTTACTTTCCCCAAAAATATCAAGCAACTTTTCTACAACGTTTATTTTTGGAGATAATTTACAGTCTCAACTTAAATGGTGCACCTGTATGTACGAGTATACCGGGTGAGTCTTCTCAGCCTGAGGATTGAGAAGTTATGCAGTCCCGGCGTTGAACTGGCTATGTCGTAAACACTGTCCACTGCATCGCGTCGTATCAATTTGGGCCGAAATGACTGCTTTGCACCGCTGTGCGTACAGTGACCTGCACTCCTAGCGCAACATTGTGCATGTTGGCCTTCAGTGGTGAAGGTACCAGATTCAAATACTGCCACTTGAAGGTACTTTTTATGTTTAGTAAATTTAACGAGATTGATAGTTTGGCATAGAAGTGTCGTTTCACTTAATTAGTTTAATTACGTGAATTTCATTAAAACACAAATTGTTACTTGTTAGAATATGCAAACCCACTTTATAGTGCATTCGGAAACAAACCACGATTTGCTAGAACGTTCTCGAAATATGAACAGAAATTAATAAAAAAAACACATTTATTCGCAGGCGTTATTTGAACTTCCGACCTTCACCATAAGTTTTCAGCATGTTAACCATTGTGCTACTAGAGCATGTTAATAAACGAGCACCACGTAGCCCTAATCAGCGGGCTGATGAATGCGGTGTCAGTACCTGCATTTCGCATCGTCTGTAAAATTCATGGTTGCCTAGTTAGCAAACTGCAGGATGAGAAGACTCACGCGGTATATATATATATATATATATATATATATATATATATATATGGGAGGGAGGAATGGATGGATGGATGGATGGATGGATGGATGGATAACGTCTAGCAATATTACCCAGTCGGAGCGTTGCAGTGAGTATTAGATAAGTAAGCTGTCTGGTCTTTTTGGGGGTTAATGAATTGAATAATAGATATTAAACATCCTAGTGATTAATTTAATTCTCTTCAGATAATATGTATTAACACTTAGCAATCTAAATATAATTATGAAGCTCTATTCGAGGAGGGTAAACAAAATTAAAATTATTCCCCAGCAAGTTCAGCAGCAAAATATTAGGAATCAACTTTACTATAAGACATGCGTGGATAATAAGTAATAACGACATACTAATGATGACGGTGCTGATGGAGTAGTAAAATGCAGTAACTAATATTGCAAGAACCTGGTGGCATCCGCCTTCTCTCTCTCTCTCTCTCTCTCTCTCTCTCTCTCTCTCTCTCTCTTACTACCCCTAGTACCCTAGTACAGCGTTCATTACCTGACCTTTAAATTTGCACTCGTGGTCAGTCCAGTTGACTCCATCGCCACATAGCTGCGAAAGAATGCAAATGCAAGTTCTATCGCACCAGCTAGGAATTGCACAGTTAACAACAGAGCCCGGAAAAGTTACCTCTTCAAGAATTCGCCACAGATTGCTATGCGATTGATTTAATCTAAAGAACGCTTTCTTTTTTCCTATGTACAGAAGCATGAGTTGCTTGCGATGTGGATAAGTGGACGCTTATCTTAAGCATTTCAAAATAATGACATTAAAATTCTGGATCAACTTATACAATAGTGCATATTTTGGAAATGACATATGCTACGAAAATGTTATAGAAAATTACGCTAGAATTAAGAGGATATCAACAAAAAAGAAACAAAGGAAAAATTCTTAATATTTAAATTTTACTTCATCAACTCATTGTTTCAAACACGCATTAGATCTCGAAAGCGTTATATCTATTTTAATAAAGTAAAAATAATCAAAATTTTGACATATAAAGGGTTATTTGTGATGTACGGATACCATGAAAATATCTGCCTTGCATCCTTAAAACATGCATTCTTAAATACGAAATTTCGAATGCATTTTCCTTTTCTTTTTGGGGAGCGCGCTTGAGCAGACACACACACACACTCTCTCTCTCTCTCTCTCTCTCTCTCTCTCTCACACACACACACACACACACACACACACACAGATGTCGTTTTTAAAGATACCGTAGGCTTGGTTTAGCGACTTCATATTTACAAATTGAGTTGTAAGAACGTTTAAGAAAATATTGGTTAAAATTATGCAATTTCATCAGCATTAACAAAGAGACTTGCCAAAATGGAGGATTACACAAAGGTCTTTGTATCATATGAAAATCTTTGGGGGACCCTCCAGGTGATATTGTAGATATTAAAACTGTTAAGAATATTGGTATATATATAATTTGGCATTATTAAAGTCGTTTAAAGAAAATTGTAATTAGCTACAAGAGGTAATTACGGAAGAAGGCAAAGAAAACTGAATCTTTGGATCTACACGCACCATAAATCAACATTTTAGGTGCATTGGTCCATAGAAAACGTATAGCAAGTAACGCTAATCGTAGCCTGCAAACCCTTAAAGCTGGACTTTGAGAGGTATCGGATGAGTCGGCGGGTGGGGATTGCCGGGACCTGCAGGTGGTTTTGGTTGAACACCAAACCGCTGCATAAGCTTGTCTCTGAATAATGAATAGGAGACCGTGAATCAAGTCCCCAACTCCAACGTGTTATGAGTTTCTGTGCCGAAGAAGTGCATGGCACATGGGAGATGTGTCACTAACGGAGCCTCTGGGATACCAGGAGACCTCCCAGAGTATCTAGCCTTGCCTCGGTATAAGGGGTTCTGTTGATTGTCTTTCCTCCATACTCCTGGGACTTAAATGCACACAGTAAAACAAAACCCTGAAACTGTCAAGGAGCTCCAGAAGAAGACTTGGCAGTACAAAACATCTCTGAAGCATCTATACAAGATTTTATTACAGGCATTGCAAAAACGAGACTGCATGCCAAAAAATTCTCAGAGGTTCAAAGGAAGAAACATCTAAAAGAATAGGAGATAAAAGAGGGAACCTGAACGGTTGAAAAACCATCTAGGAGAACCTCATATGACAAAGATTGTGTTCGACCAAGAGGTGGAATTAAAAGGCCCCACTCAGAATCCAGCACTCCAAAATCTGTAGAACAGGAAGCTAAAGAGCACAGGAGGGCTAAATTGGAACTGACTGTATCTGTGACTGTGTCTGCTACAGTTGAAACCAATCGTAATATTAAACTGAATCAGGGATTCAGTCCAAACTGATTGAAGCGGTGGATGCATCTTCTATGGATGGATCTCCGCCGCAATTCATTGGTACAAAATTTGTGCAGGGTATCCTATGGATAACCTGTGTAAATAAAAACACATAAGGATTGGTTAAACCAGACATTAGCGGACTTGGAGTACTTTGGGAGGAGCAGAGTTGAAAATCGTAGTCTCTAAGGACCACCTTAAGAGATCTAAGGTACTAGTTTGGATACTAGATACTTCTGAAACAACTTTAGTTGTCAAAAAGGCTCAGAAAACAAAACCCCGAGTGAAAAGAGTAGAATGGCTGATTGTGAGTAGGAAGGTGCCCGAGAAAGGGCAAGCTTTGGTCTTTTCGATTGACTTCCACTCGTACAAGGTACTTCAGAAAGCCAACTTTAAGGCCTTCTGGGGACTTGGAAGAGTATCTTTTAAATCCCCGAAGTTGATGCAGTAATTTGTATCACAAATTATTTAAATGTAAAGAGTGATTATAGTAAGAATATGCATTTTTGTGTGACATTGATTTGAGATGTTTGTTGATTGTAATTATTGTTGAGAAGTAAGTTTATACTGCCTTACTGAAACTGACAATAATAGCGTGCAATAATGCAGCGAGGGGGTGAGCTGTTTATCATTATTAGAGACGAGGAAGTTACGTAATATTGGCGCGTTTTACTTTAGAATTTGCTGGAACATTTTTCCTAGAGCATATGTGTTCATAATTTTCATTGGATATAAAAATAGACGCTAATGTTGGCGCGTTTTATTAGCCAATAGTAACTCAGTTATAATTTTTAGGCATATCGGGGTGTAGGAGCATAAAAAGGGTAGGTTAGAGATAGACCCCGTCAGTTCGTCGAAAATATTTGTACGGTACACGTCGGATATCAATTTGAAGGTTACGCGTAGTAGAGTTATGAAAAATCTCAAGAGTTGTAAAGTTAATTATACAAAAAGTTGAAGTACGCGAATTAAGAATTATCAGTAATGAAGTTATTATAACAGTTCAGTTTGGCGAGTGTCAAGATCAAGGTGTAAATGTGATAGTAAATGTGTTCGACAATAAAAGTGTAAAACAAATACTTTCATCAGTGTTATCTTTGGATAAGAGACTCCTTTCCGTTTACACAACCTGTATAAAGAGAAGTGCTTGACCAAAAAAGATCATAGCTAGCCGGAGGACAGAGAACCAAAATTAAATAAAATAACAGTAGCATTCTTTCAAACAAACACTAATACTGCCGCAAATTGCTAACACCAGATGGAGCTAACAAACCTAACAAATGAATCACGTCACAAGATGGCTTCACCACGTGGAGTAAACACAAATACACAAACATTATAAATAAAGTTACCGTCGAAAAGTACAAGGACTCAGGAAATAAATATACTGCAGGTAAGTTTTCAACACATTAGGGAGGCGTCTGCTGCCCTCTGTGAAGTGAACACCTATGATGAGGCATTCATGCAGGAACTCTGGCGTTACATAAGGGAAACTTAAAGGTCTTACGGAGGCTGGCGGTAAATTAATTTACAATAGAACCGATAAGACCCCAGAACCTACATCTTAGTTTTAAATGACCTAAATATACAGACGTTGATGAATGTCAGTTCCAAGGATCTTACGGCAGTCAGAGTGAAATCAACGGGGGAAGGTGAACCGAGGAGTTTATACTCGGATCAGTCTACCTTCCATATGATGATGACATACGAGGGAATTAAAGCAGCTGATAGCCACTCTTACTCCGATGGACTACAATTGGTAACTGACTGCGATGTTAACTTCCAGCACATTGCGTGGAGGAGTACGGATACAAATGAAAGAGGTGAGTCTCTTTATAATTTTGTTACTTGTTACTACAAGAAGGCAGGGAGTTATCGACATAGCTTCAGCAACCAATTGTGTGGGAAACCATATTAAAAATTGGCATCCGTCTGAGGATGAAAGTTGTTCAGACTACAGGTGCATTCAATTTGAAGTAAGATGTATTCTAAACAAATCAGAACTTATCGGGATCCAAGAAGAATTAACTGGGGTTCCTACAGGAAGGACCTAGTCAGTAATCTGAGTAAGCTGGACGATAACATTCATGATTGTGAAGATTTATAAATTACTGCAGAACATTTACAGGATGCAATAATCTCAGCATTTAATGATAACTGCCTTCTAAAAACAAGATAACCCAATAAGAATGTGCACTAGTGGAATCAAGACCTTGCAAGTAAAAGAAAGAAAATTCGCAGATTGCTTAAATTTGCGAAGCAAACCAAACAATAGAGTGCGAATACCAGATCACTGACAGAATACAATGCAGCTTTGAGGAAGGCTAAGAAGGACTCCTGGAGGAAACACTGTGAGGAGATATAAACGGTTCCAGAATGTGCTACACTTCAAAAGGCTCTTAGAAAAGATCCACAAAGCTTTATTAGCAATCTTCAATTGTAAAATTGATACTGCACTAAAACAGAGACAGTGGAAGAACTTCTTGGAGTTGATTATACTTGATGAACCTGAGGGAGGATGGGACCGGTGCATTACAAATATGATTAGCGATAGTCATGTTTTTTTAAAAAGCGGCTTGCTAAGTAAAGTCTTTGAAATTCCATGAGTAGGTAAATATAGAGAGAGCTGGCGCAGTTTTTTGCGTTTATATGGGAAAGGATAGGGAAAACGATGGTGGATGCGTAGGAAAATGCGTTTATATGGGCGAGATAGAGAATACGAGGACTGACGCTAGGCTAGACAGTGGTAGAAGGAGGGGGAATGCGGTTTATATGAGACAGATAGGGAATACGTGGAGAGGTGCTAGGCTAGACGGAGGCTGAGGACTAGAGTATGGTTTATATGAGAGGTGTAGGAAAACGAGGAGAGGTATTAAGCTAAGGAGGTTGAGTATGCGTTTATAAGGAGACGAGAAAACGGGGAGATCCTATGCTAGAATAGACAGATGTTGAATGTAGAATGTGTTTTATATATGTTAGATAGGAAACCAAGGAGATACTCAGCTAGACAGGGGGCAGGAGGGGGAATACGCCTTATGAGAGGCAGGGGATACAGGGAGAGGTGCTAGACTAGACAGTGGCTGAGAGTAGAGTATGGTTTTATGAGAGGTATAGGAAAACGAGGAGAGTCGGTAGGCTAGACAGGTAGTGTAGCAGTAGGAATATGGACTTATATACAGGAGAGATATGGAATAGGAGGGAGATACTAGACCTTGAAAGCGACTTTAAGTGTGAACTTCATGAAAATATGTTTCATGTCAATGTTCTAGACATGCACATCACGTAACCTATTCAGGGAAAAGATGACTCGTTCAGGGGAAAAGGTGACTGCTCAAGGAAAAAGGAGGCCCACAAAGGGAAAAAGTTGACTGGCAAAGGGAAAAACGTGACCAGCAAAGGGAAAAAGGCGACCAGCAAAGGGAAAAATGTGACCAGCAAAGGGAAAAAGGTGACCAGCAAAGGGAAAAAGGCGACATGCAACGGGAAAAAGGTGACCACCAAAGGGAAAAAGGTGAGCCATAAAGGGAAAAAGGTGACCTGCAACGGGAAAAGCTAACCCACTCACACTAACAGGTAAGTAATTCAGCTAGTATTGCAAGAGGTTGACTGCATCATAGCAGTGTATGATTTCACAGGTAATTCAGCTAGTATCGTAGGTATTTAGGCTAATTCAGCTAGTATCACAAGAGGATACATTCTAGGGTTGGGTATAGCTTAGTGTCGTATTTCACAGGTAATTCAGAGAGTATCGTAGGTATTTAGGTTAATTCAAGTATCACAGACGTTTAGAGTAATTCAGCTAGCATTACAGGAGGCTAGGTTCCAGGGGTAGGTTATAACCTAGCTTCGTATTTCACAGATAGTTCGGGTAATATCGTAAGTATTTGAGGTAATCGACATAGCTTCACAGATATTATTGATAATTTCGATCAGAGATTTGTATCACAGCTATTTAAGGTAAATGCAGGTGATTCAGGTTGTATCAATGGTATTTGAGTCATTTTAACAGGTAATTCTGATAGTATCACAGGTGCTCGTGCTAATTTAGAGCAGGAATTCGTATCAGAGCTAGTTAAGGTAATTTCACATGATTCGCGTAGTATCACAGGTATTTAAGTCATTTTAACGGGCAATTCAACTAGTATCACAGGTACTCATGGTAATATAGAGAGTAATTCGATTATAAAACTTTTATCATCCAACGTTACAACAGTTTATATACTTTTTTCTAAATCTTACAAACTTATTATATGTTAAACAGTTATTGTACGATGCGGAGGGGAATAAACTGCATATTGGTTCACAAATTGAAAAGCTTTACGTCAACATACCTTTATTTTAGTTCGTTGTAGATGTCTCTCCCCTTTTATCTAGGCTTGAGACTAGCACTAGGATTGCTCCTAATGGCAGGGTTACCACCTTCCCTTCCATCTTCTTCTTTCTTCATCAGGCGTCAGCTATCTGCATATACAGCACACAGATAACCTTCTTTTTTAAGATTGTAGACTCACGAGAAAATCTTTATCTTTAACTTACATTCTTTTAAGCACTGTATGTAATGGCGTAATGTCCATATGCATATGTCGTTATCCCATCCTCAGCAATAATTCTTTTATTATCAAACGGAGTCAATGCAATTTTATTCACTTGCACTGTAGCAAGAGCATGCTGTCGCGACAGGATCAGATTCATAGGTGTTCTGATGATTTCACAGGTTTTAAGACAGTCAGTATAGCTCTCGAACGAAATGTACTGCTTAATAGCGCTACGTTTTATACCTTTAATCTTTTTTATCATTGACCCTTGAATATCTAAGGCATACATCTTAGGACGTAGTCCAACAAAGCGTAGGATGATTTTGCTATTAGCCTCATCTTTACATTTTCCCAATACCTTCTTGTTCTGAGTAGAGTAACATATATGCTTGGCAGGGTAATCAGCTGTATCGAGATGCTCAAGAAAACGCAGCTTGTCCTGGTACACATCTTCAGTTGTTACACGATGAATGAACGAATCAGTGTCCATATACATAAGCTTCAGGTTTTCAGCTCCATAATAAGGCAACAAAACGTCGTAATGATAGTTATACATTAATGTCTTGGAGATGTCCAACACACTCATACCAATGTATATAGGCTTGTTGAATACAATCTGACGAGAGGCCATATGTACAGCAGCTAGATTATCAGCATATATCGTCCTGTCGATAAACGTAGGCTTGGCGATCAGCTTCTCTAGAGTTTTTTCATTGGTCACCAGTCGTATATCCATACGATTACGCAGGTTCTCCATAGTTTTTCCGAACATAGCATTGTTGAACAATTTGTAGAGATCCTTCTCAAAATCATTTGAGGCCTGTTGTCGTAGTCTGTTGTTAAATTCCACATACGGTTTTAACCATCGAAACTGTTGGAATTGTAGCACACGACGGATTTTTGTTAGTCGTAGTCCATGATCAAGAGCTTGCTTCAACGTCATGTAATGTAGTACATACTTATTTCGAGGTCCTAGATGAGGTATCAGTTTCTTTGTAGGAGAGTCCTTAGGCGTCATACACTCAGGCAGGAAAGGTAGATCGTTGTGTAGATCGTGAAGTTCTGCAGGATACTCGACGTCGACTTCTAATATGTAGCCGTAAGGATCATCTTCTTGTAGTCTTTCTAAGTCAATTTTTTCAGACGATACCCACTCAAATCCACCATAAGGGAGAGCGTGACTCATTGCCCACCCATATTGGTTGTTGGCGTCTTCATAGGTAATAAATTGGGTTGGTCTCGACGGAACAAACTTATCCATATAAGTGTTATTAGCCTCAGCATACCGATGGGAAACTTGGCATAAACCTCCTCTTATACCTGATTCCACCATGAGTAGTTGATCATAATCCTGTAACAGTTCCAGCTTAATTCCAGTATACAGTAACATGGCGTCCCATGTAAGACCTGGAGAGGTAAAATAATGGGCAGGATCAACTTTGTGTGTTTTAAGGGTTTGCTCTCTGAACGTCTCAAAGACATCAGCTAGGAGAAGTACATCCGAAGTTAAGTAGAGATCGCTGTACTCTCCCAGGTTTCTCACATTAAACAGCTCCCATACATTTCTAGCATGATCGTAGTCAGTATCAGTAATTTCTTCTTCATTTAATCTATTGTAGAAGTAGTCCTTAGGAGGTAAGCAGATTTCGTTCAAGACGTCCCATGACGTAACAAAATCATAGGGAAATACACCCTTACGGGTCATCAACTTCAACTTGTCTTCTCCGAAGTACTTCAATGTTTCAGGATACGAGGTTATATTTTTTACCAACTTATCCAAGCTTGTACTGAGGAATCGGAAGCTATCCACAAACCGGAGCTTTATATCTCCTACATACTTGATGAATGAGATATAGCTTTCTTCAGAGTTAGGAATTACCTCCACACGTTCACTTGTACAACCCAGCTCCTTAACAATGAAATGAGAGTCATATCCACTGAGGTTGTGCATGAAGACAGGGATATATTTAGGTGTTTTGCAGGCTAAATTACATTCATTATGCAGACTCCCCCGATATTCACCACTGATGTGATCATGGTCGCGTACTTTATAGTTCTCTTCAGTAAAGGTTTTTCCACACAAGTAGCATACTGTAGAGGCGTTAAAATCCATCTGCTGTTGATCTGTAAGTTTCAGAGGCTTAGCAGATTTGTATATGTCATCAATCATTTTTGCAAGAGATGTCAGGTACAGCATAAACTTCTGAGCAGCATCAGCACCACGATACACATAGGGTTGCTTAGGAAGACCAGTTTCGAGATGTTCAACACTGGATGTAGGCTTCACGTAAACACAGAAGCTCATTGGTGTGTGCTCTTGATAAGGGGTTGTATAGGAAGTTTCAGGATCGGGTATACACGTATGGCATGGAGTGAGAATACTCTCAAAATCCGCATAGATGACATAAGGTACTTTCAGCATCCTCTCAACATTTTTAAACTGAACAATTGATTTCTCCTTGCTAGGCATAACTACCCTTGCAACACCATGCTGATTACAGATGGTTGCATGTTCTTGTAGTTTTTCCAGTCCACTTCGCCCGCTCTGATCATCAAAATGTGTAAAGCAGCGCTTACAGGTATAAACACGCCCATTACGTTTAGTTTTCTGGCGTCGAACGAGCTTCTCAAAATTCTTTATATACACGTAGTGATGTTTTCCACTACTGTCATTCAATAGTAACAGGTCACAGTGTTCAGCTAGTTCAATGTCAACAACCTTTATCGGATACACTTCATGCTTCTCATCCAGCCCGAAAACGTTAATAGACATCTTGTTAAGCTTCTCAAATTTAGGTATTTGAGAAAGTGGAGTAGGGTAAGAAACACAGCTGAAGTCGTACTTATCTTGAAGTTTCTTATATTTGCTCACCCGTTGTGCACCCTTCTCAACGAATTTGGCCAATACAGAGTACATGAAACATAGCTCATCAGTTAAATTCTGGATGTTAATGCAGGCTTTTCTTGCTTCAACAGAGGGAGGTAGGGGTATGTAGATACTTCCTCGCAACGGGTTGTACTTGTTAATACGAAGGCGTACCCCTTCCACAGCAAGCAGAGCCCAATTGCTTCCCTTAAGCTGAGACTCCTCCATTTCAGTAACCAATTTCTTCATTTTGGTTTCCAGCATAGAGTCCAGATCCGTTTCTAGGAAAACAGCTTGATTTCTGGTTTTAAATGTCTTGTCACAGGTTTCTCCGATACTGTTAACAAATCTACACTCAGCTAACAGATTAATTTTCAAACTCTTGTGAATACCAAGCTCTTTATGCACAGCCTGGATTATCCGCTGTTTTGCTTCATGCAGGTATATATTCAGGTCCTTAGTCGATTCACATCGTATAAAATACGATTTCAAACGTCCATGGAATGAAGTTTCATATTCTTTCATGTCACAGTCATCCATGATAGAAAATAACTCATGCTTTGTCGGTTCTAATCTACGTTTCTTCTCAGGTCTGTTTATTTCACACGCATCTTCGTGTCGACGACCCTTATAACTGTCTTTGAAGGCTACGTTACAATATTTACACTTGAAGAGTTTTTTACAACGTAGCTCATGTCGTCTTTTATCATATCCACGGAGGAACTTCTTACAGCATTTACCACAAGAATATCCTGAGACACTAGGAATGATATCCTTATACGAGGACTTATTCATTTTTCTCCTTGATATAATAAGGTATTTACCTTTCTTCAAGGAAATGTACGCCTTGATATCACTTAGAAAGCTGATTATTTTCTGAGAGAACAGCGATGTTAACACCTCAGAGATGATCAACAGAATGAATTTCAATGCTAGAGGATGCTCTATTTATAGAGGAAGCACGAACCTTTATGCATCAATTATATATCGTATTAACCCTTCTTCAAGGAAATGTACTCTTCTTCACATTGATAACACTTTAGATTATTTTCTGAGAGAACAGCGATGTTAACACCTCAGAGATGATCAACAGAATGAATTTCAATACTCAAGTTCGCTCTATTTATAGAGAAAGCACGAACCTTTTTTGATCAATTATATCCTGATTATTAATACTAAAAACGGTGTATTCACGTCACTGGATTCAATCCTAGTCCTCCAACCCGACTTGGAACAACAATCAATAACGAGCTACAATCCTAGGATATAATCGGTACAAAGTCATCCTCGAATAAAATAAAAAAAAGTAATTAAAAATAAAATGGTGAACGTAGGATATTACATTTATATCAGTAACTAATTTCTTTGTTATGTATATTTGGACATCTGTCATCCTTACGAATATTATATCTCTTAGATGAATGTATATTTAAATGGTATAGTGAGCGTAAAAAACTAGATTACGTAAGACGCTGGCGCGCGCTGCAGCTGTATATGCATGCCACTACATATAGGTCCGAACCTTACGGCGCGCTGTGCCGTACTGACGGGCTCGGCTAGCTCTCAGCGCCTCATGAAGCCGGCCTTTCATCCTACCTTACTCCCTCCAGGTGCCACCCCTCAGCCGCCTTTCGCAAGCCTTCTCCTTCCTTACCTATATGTAAGGTACGCTTCTAAAAGATGACTGAAGCGGCCATGTTAGCTTTTCGATACATGAAGGTAGCCATTATAGTTGATAACGTTCGCTTTGGTTTTAAAAGAAATTTAAAAATAGATTGCAAGACATCTTTAACAAAGGAAGTCTTAAAAATGAAAATATAACAATCTTTATACTAAATACAAATCGGTCTTGATTATAATTATACACAGTCAGAAGAAGATCGTTGTTTTTCATCTAAAAATACAATACATTTATTAAAACATTTCCTAATTCGATTCTATAAGCTAAAATCGGAGTAAATCTGAAAAAAAATTATTGCTCGTAATTACGGGCAAATGCAGCGGTTTTAAAAATAAACGAACATTAAAACGTATAAAAATGCGTATTGTACACTGATTTTTTGACGAATGATGGACATGAGAGGGAGAAATTATTGAAAAAATCACTAAATAATAGGGTATATACATGAATTTAATTAAATAAGGGTGGAAAAACTTCTACAATTTTTGATATCATGCATGCAATTCTTGTATGTGAGTATTTAAATAATGACAAAGATACAATCGAATGCTTAAGTACAGAATCTATACAGTATACGTTTAATTATAATTATAATAGCGCTTCTCACGTTTCATATTCCTAACGCTCGAGTCATATTCAATATTTTATTGAAAGAAATAAGAGCTATGAAACTTAATCATTAATATACTTCATTGTGAAATTATATTAATTATCGGGAAAAAATTGATGTGGAAAGCTTAAAACATAGCTATCCCATTTTAAAGCACAATAGCCTCCCTAATGTATAAATGTCCAAGATGCCATCCAGGCGACAGCCTGTCGTCAGAGGTATTTCCAAGACTCCTCCAGCCAGGTATACATTCTTCAAAGGGTATACAAACTATTTTTGCAAGAGTGTGCAACTGAATAATTCCTCGAATTTTCTGGAAGATTTCCTGTGAATGAAAAAAAAAAGCTTTTTTAAACAAATATGTTTCGATCTCTCTCTCTCTCTCCCTCTCTCTGCTGGAATAATCAAAAAAATATCTCTCGAATGGAGGGTTGTTTAAAAAACGATCTCGTCCTATGTTTACTAAGAGAATAAGCCAATCTTTTTGTAAAATAATACTTGGAGATAATTGTAGTAGTCACGAATGCTTACTGAGACAATCTATACACAACGCGTGAAAAATACATGTTTTAAACAGAGTCCATTACTATAATCTATATGGGTAGGGTTTTCCTGCAAGATCGCCTTGCGTTTAATTATAATTTCAGCGTAAAAAGAAAATATCGCTTCCCTCCGTTTAATTTTTTTTCCTGACGCTAGAGTCATATTCGATATTTTATTGAAAGAAATAAGAGATATGAAACTTATGGAATAATCTTCATGTAGAATTTAAATTACTTATTGGAGGAAAAAATGTTTTAGCAGACTTGTAATTGTCTGGTTTAGGAATTTCCTGTGTTTGCACGGGTGACCTGCGTAGAGCAATTAGGAAGCCTTTCAAACCACCCCTTATCGGTATGACAGACGTCAATTGTATACTTAAAGGTTACTTACCCAGCGGACGGGGTTTTTTCGTCAAGGGTGTACAAAATTTCCTTTACATCTGGGTTTCTTTTTCAGTTGTCGTGAATTTCTAGGGTTCAGGGGTTAGATTTCCAACCATTGTTTACTCTGACCTTACGTTTCTCACGATTTTCGCTGGTCTGCTGCCTAATGCTGTAGTGGCATTTGCTATCATGATTCCATTTCAATTGCATCTTTTTTTGTCTCTAGAGACCTTTTGCTTGATTTCCCTGTCGGTCGCACACTCTATCCGTCAGTCGCTCAGCCCTTTGATTTTTTTCAAGGTTTCCCCTGGTCTGCAGGCGAATGCCTGAGTGGGTTCTCATCTATCACGATTCCATTTCAATTGTATCTTTTTTGTCTCTAGAGACCTTTTGCTTGATTTCCCTGTCGGTCGCACACTCTATCCGTCAGTCGCTCAGCCCTTTGATTTTTTTCATGGTTTCCCCTGGTCTGCAGGCGAATGCCTGAGTGGGTTCTCATCTATCACGATTTTCTTTCATTTGCAACTTTATGCTTCTAGAGTAATCTGATGGTTTCCCTCGTTCGATTGTCGTTGGTTGTTTACTCTGACATATTTTTCATGGTTTTTCCTGGTCTGTAGGCGAATGTCTGGGTGGTTTCTCATCTAGCACGATTTTATTGCATTTTTATTTGATTTACATCTTAACCTATATGTTTCTAAGGTCTTTTGTTTGATTTCCCTGTTGGTCGATCACTCTGACATCATATTTTTTAGGGTTTTCCCTGGTCTGCAGGCGAATGCTGGAGTGGTTTCTCATCGTCACCGATTTCCTTTCATTCTATATAATTTGTATCTTTCACGTGTGCTTTTAGAGTCCCTGGTTCGAGTTCCGTTGGACGCTCGCTCTGACATATTTTTTCATGGTTTTCCATGGTCTGCAGGC
The DNA here is from genome assembly GCA_030765065.1 of Deroplatys truncata. Lineage (NCBI taxonomy): Eukaryota > Metazoa > Arthropoda > Insecta > Mantodea > Mantidae > Deroplatys > Deroplatys truncata. The sequence continues at coordinate 163,625,313 of CM060983.1, forward strand.
GAATGTCTGGGTGGTTTCTCATCTAACACGATTTTCTTTCTTTTGCATCTAGGTTTCGTTGCGCGAAGGGACTGCTTGCCTCCTGCTCGGTCGACGGATCGTTCATCACCTTCAACAGTCAAGCTCTCCGAATCTGTACGATTATAGCCGAACAATACATAACATCTTCACAATACTTTACACTTTCTCTCTAAACATACGAAGCTATACGGAGACGCTCGAACATCAGTGTAACACGAATTGAAATATATAAGAGCTTACACGCTTCATCACCGTTTTTAGTATTAATAATCAGGATATAATTGATCAAAAAAGGTTCGTGCTTTCTCTATAAATAGAGCGAACTTGAGTATTGAAATTCATTCTGTTGATCATCTCTGAGGTGTTAACATCGCTGTTCTCTCAGAAAATAATCTAAAGTGTTATCAATGTGAAGAAGAGTACATTTCCTTGAAGAAGGGTTAATACGATATATAATTGATGCATAAAGGTTCGTGCTTCCTCTATAAATAGAGCATCCTCTAGCATTGAAATTCATTCTGTTGATCATCTCTGAGGTGTTAACATCGCTGTTCTCTCAGAAAATAATCAGCTTTCTAAGTGATATCAAGGCGTACATTTCCTTGAAGAAAGGTAAATACCTTATTATATCAAGGAGAAAAATGAATAAGTCCTCGTATAAGGATATCATTCCTAGTGTCTCAGGATATTCTTGTGGTAAATGCTGTAAGAAGTTCCTCCGTGGATATGATAAAAGACGACATGAGCTACGTTGTAAAAAACTCTTCAAGTGTAAATATTGTAACGTAGCCTTCAAAGACAGTTATAAGGGTCGTCGACACGAAGATGCGTGTGAAATAAACAGACCTGAGAAGAAACGTAGATTAGAACCGACAAAGCATGAGTTATTTTCTATCATGGATGACTGTGACATGAAAGAATATGAAACTTCATTCCATGGACGTTTGAAATCGTATTTTATACGATGTGAATCGACTAAGGACCTGAATATATACCTGCATGAAGCAAAACAGCGGATAATCCAGGCTGTGCATAAAGAGCTTGGTATTCACAAGAGTTTGAAAATTAATCTGTTAGCTGAGTGTAGATTTGTTAACAGTATCGGAGAAACCTGTGACAAGACATTTAAAACCAGAAATCAAGCTGTTTTCCTAGAAACGGATCTGGACTCTATGCTGGAAACCAAAATGAAGAAATTGGTTACTGAAATGGAGGAGTCTCAGCTTAAGGGAAGCAATTTGGCTCTGCTTGCTGTGGAAGGGGTACGCCTTCGTATTAACAAGTACAACCCGTTGCGAGGAAGTATCTACATACCCCTACCTCCCTCTGTTGAAGCAAGAAAAGCCTGCATTAACATCCAGAATTTAACTGATGAACTATGTTTCATGTACTCTGTATTGGCCAAATTCGTTGAGAAGGGTGCACAACGGGTGAGCAAATATAAGAAACTTCAAGATAAGTACGACTTCAGCTGTGTTTCTTACCCTACTCCACTTTCTCAAATACCTAAATTTGAGAAGCTTAACAAGATGTCTATTAACGTTTTCGGGCTGGATGAGAAGCATGAAGTGTATCCGATAAAGGTTGTTGACATTGAACTAGCTGAACACTGTGACCTGTTACTATTGAATGACAGTAGTGGAAAACATCACTACGTGTATATAAAGAATTTTGAGAAGCTCGTTCGACGCCAGAAAACTAAACGTAATGGGCGTGTTTATACCTGTAAGCGCTGCTTTACACATTTTGATGATCAGAGCGGGCGAAGTGGACTGGAAAAACTACAAGAACATGCAACCATCTGTAATCAGCATGGTGTTGCAAGGGTAGTTATGCCTAGCAAGGAGAAATCAATTGTTCAGTTTAAAAATGTTGAGAGGATGCTGAAAGTACCTTATGTCATCTATGCGGATTTTGAGAGTATTCTCACTCCATGCCATACGTGTATACCCGATCCTGAAACTTCCTATACAACCCCTTATCAAGAGCACACACCAATGAGCTTCTGTGTTTACGTGAAGCCTACATCCAGTGTTGAACATCTCGAAACTGGTCTTCCTAAGCAACCCTATGTGTATCGTGGTGCTGATGCTGCTCAGAAGTTTATGCTGTACCTGACATCTCTTGCAAAAATGATTGATGACATATACAAATCTGCTAAGCCTCTGAAACTTACAGATCAACAGCAGATGGATTTTAACGCCTCTACAGTATGCTACTTGTGTGGAAAAACCTTTACTGAAGAGAACTATAAAGTACGCGACCATGATCACATCAGTGGTGAATATCGGGGGAGTCTGCATAATGAATGTAATTTAGCCTGCGAAACACCTAAATATATCCCTGTCTTCATGCACAACCTCAGTGGATATGACTCTCATTTCATTGTTAAGGAGCTGGGTTGTACAAGTGAACGTGTGGAGGTAATTCCTAACTCTGAAGAAAGCTATATCTCATTCATCAAGTATGTAGGAGATATAAAGCTCCGGTTTGTGGATAGCTTCCGATTCCTCAGTACAAGCTTGGATAAGTTGGTAAAAAATATAACCTCGTATCCTGAAACATTGAAGTACTTCGGAGAAGACAATTTGAAGTTGATGATCCGTAAGGGTGTATTTCCCTATGATTTTGTTACGTCATGGGACGTCTTGAACGAAATCTGCTTACCTCCTAAGGACTACTTCTACAATAGATTAAATGAAGAAGAAATTACTGATACTGACTACGATCATGCTAGAAATGTATGGGAGCTGTTTAATGTGAGAAACCTGGGAGAGTACAGCGATCTCTACTTAACTTCGGATGTACTTCTCCTAGCTGATGTCTTTGAGACGTTCAGAGAGCAAACCCTTAAAACACACAAAGTTGATCCTGCCCATTATTTTACCTCTCCAGGTTTTACATGGGACGCCATGTTACTGTATACTGGAATTAAGCTGGAACTATTACAAGATTATGATCAACTACTCATGGTGGAATCAGGTATAAGAGGAGGTTTATGCCAAGTTTCCCATCGGTATGCTGAGGCTAATAACACTTATATGGATAAGTTTGTTCCGTCGAGACCAACCCAATTTATTACCTATGAAGACGCCAACAACCAATATGGGTGGGCAATGAGTCACGCTCTCCCTTATGGTGGATTTGAGTGGGTATCGTCTGAAAAAATTGACTTAGAAAGACTACAAGAAGATGATCCTTACGGCTACATATTAGAAGTCGACGTCGAGTATCCTGCAGAACTTCACGATCTACACAACGATCTACCTTTCCTGCTTGAGTGTATGACGCCTAAGGACTCTCCTACAAAGAAACTGATACCTCATCTAGGACCTCGAAATAAGTATGTACTACATTACATGACGTTGAAGCAAGCTCTTGATCATGGACTACGACTAACAAAAATCCGTCGTGTGCTACAATTCCAACAGTCTCGATGGTTAAAACCGTATGTGGAATTTAACAACAGACTACGACAACAGGCCTCAAATGATTTTGAGAAGGATCTCTACAAATTGTTCAACAATGCTATGTTCGGAAAAACTATGGAGAACCTGCGTAATCGTATGGATATACGACTGGTGACCAATGAAAAAACTCTAGAGAAGCTGATCGCCAAGCCTACGTTTATCGACAGGACGATATATGCTGATAATCTAGCTGCTGTACATATGGCCTCTCGTCAGATTGTATTCAACAAGCCTATATACATTGGTATGAGTGTGTTGGACATCTCCAAGACATTAATGTATAACTATCATTACGACGTTTTGTTGCCTTATTATGGAGCTGAAAACCTGAAGCTTATGTATATGGACACTGATTCGTTCATTCTTCGTGTAACAACTGAAGATGTGTACCAGGACAAGCTGCGTTTTCTTGAGCATCTCGATACAGCTGATTACCCTGCCAAGCATATATGTTACTCTACTCAGAACAAGAAGGTATTGGGAAAATTTAAAGATGAGGCTAATAGCAAAATCATCCTACGCTTTGTTGGACTACGTCCTAAGATGTATGCCTTAGATATTCAAGGGTCAATGATAAAAAAGATTAAAGGTATAAAACGTAGCGCTATTAAGCAGTACATTTCGTTCGAGAGCTATACTGACTGTCTTAAAACCTGCGAAATCATCAGAACAACTATGAATCTGATCCTGTCGCGACAGCATGCTCTTGCTACAGTGCAAGTGAATAAAATTGCATTGACTCCGTTTGATAATAAAAGAATTATTGCTGAGGATGGGATAACGACATATGCATATGGACATTACGCCATTACATACAGTGCTTAAAAGAATGTAAGTTAAAGATAAAGATTTTCTCGTGAGTCTACAATCTTAAAAAAGAAGGTTATCTGTGTGCTGTATATGCAGATAGCTGACGCCTGATGAAGAAAGAAGAAGATGTAAGGGAAGGTGGTAACCCTGCCATTAGGAGCAATCCTAGTGCTAGTCTCAAGCCTAGATAAAAGGGGAGAGACATCTAAAACGAACTAAAATAAAGGTATGTTGACGTAAAGCTTTTCAATTTGTGAACCAATATGCAGTTTATTCCCCTCCGCATCGTACAATAACTGTTTAACATATAATAAGTTTGTAAGATTTAGAAAAAAGTATATAAATTGTTGTAACGTTGGATGATAAAAGTTTTATAATCGAATTACTCTCTATATTACCATGAGTACCTGTGATACTAGTTGAATTGCCCGTTAAAATGACTTAAATACCTGTGATACTACGCGAATCATGTGAAATTACCTTAACTAGCTCTGATACGAATTCCTGCTCTAAATTAGCACGAGCACCTGTGATACTATCAGAATTACCTGTTAAAATGACTCAAATACCATTGATACAACCTGAATCACCTGCATTTACCTTAAATAGCTGTGATACAAATCTCTGATCGAAATTATCAATAATATCTGTGAAGCTATGTCGATTACCTCAAATACTTACGATATTACCCGAACTATCTGTGAAATACGAAGCTAGGTTATAACCTACCCCTGGAACCTAGCCTCCTGTAATGCTAGCTGAATTACTCTAAACGTCTGTGATACTTGAATTAACCTAAATACCTACGATACTCTCTGAATTACCTGTGAAATACGACACTAAGCTATACCCAACCCTAGAATCTATCCTCTTGTGATACTAGCTGAATTAGCCTAAATACCTACGATACTAGCTGAATTACCTGTGAAATCATACACTGCTATGATGCAGTCAACCTCTTGCAATACTAGCTGAATTACTTACCTGTTAGTGTGAGTGGGTTAGCTTTTCCCGTTGCAGGTCACCTTTTTCCCTTTATGGCTCACCTTTTTCCCTTTGGTGGTCACCTTTTTTCCCTTTGCTGGCCAGATTTTTTCCCTTTGCTGGTCACCTTTTTCCCGTTGCATGTCGCCTTTTTCCCTTTGCTGGTCACCTTTTTCCCTTTGCTGTTCACATTTTTCCCTTTGCTGGTCGCCTTTTTCCCTTTGCTGGTCACGTTTTTCCCTTTGCCAGTCAACTTTTTCCCTTTGTGGGCCTCCTTTTTCCTTGAGCAATCACCGTTTCCCCTGAACGAGTCATCTTTTCCCTGAATAGGTTACGTGATGGGCATGTCTAGAACATTGACATGAAACATATTTTCATGAAGTTCACGCTTAAAGTCGCTTTCAAGGTCTAGTATCTCCCTCCTATTCCATATCTCTCCTGTATATAAGTCCATATTCCTACTGCTACACTACCTGTCTAGCCTGCCGACTCTCCTCGTTTTCCTATACCTCTCATAAAACCATACTCTACTCTCAGCCACTGTCTAGTCTAGCACCTCTCCCTGTATCCCCTGCCTCTCATAAGGCGTATTCCCCCTCCTGCCCCCTGTCTAGCTGAGTATCTCCTTGGTTTCCTATCTAACATATATAAAACACATTCTACATTCAACATCTGTCTATTCTAGCATAGGATCTCCCCGTTTTCTCGTCTCCTTATAAACGCATACTCAACCTCCTTAGCTTAATACCTCTCCTCGTTTTCCTACACCTCTCATATAAACCATACTCTAGTCCTCAGCCTCCGTCTAGCCTAGCACCTCTCCACGTATTCCCTATCTGTCTCATATAAACCGCATTCCCCCTCCTTCTACCACTGTCTAGCCTAGCGTCAGTCCTCGTATTCCCTATCTCGCCCATATAAACGCATTTTCCTACGCATCCACCATCGTTTTCCCTATCCTTTCCCATATAAACGCAAAAAACTGCGCCAGCTCTCTCTATATTTACCTACTTCCATGCTCATAACTGCGAGAAAAAACGAATAGCAACTTGAAGAAAGTATAAGTATTTCAAAAAGTTAACCAATAACAAAGAATATGGGAACTCATTTAACGCCACAAAAAATTTATTTGACATGAATTAGCTATGTATTTTAACGAGGTCTACATTTTTGTGCAGTATATGACATTTTAAACAAAATGGTTTGACATTCTAGAAAAAAATAAAAATAACGAAAAATGTTGTATGTAAAGGATAGTTATACATCCTTGAAAGATACATCCTTTGAAATTTTCGATTTGGGGCTATGCTGTCACGCATACGCACGGACCTTTTTAAAGATTTCTTTTTATTCAGGGAGCCCTAAACGCTTATTTCCAGTGAAATCTCGGTATCAAATTTTTGCATGGACTACAATATTTCATCTACTTTCTGCAGGTTAAGTAGTAGAGAAAGTAAACATTTGAAGCATTCGTTATAGTAGTCAACAATAAGCTATTTAGTCATTCTTCCAATTATGGTGAATTTTAAACCTTCCCATTTTATGTATGTTATCCTCAAATATATGCGTTTTCGAAGAGAAGCTTCTTGTAACTTTTCTATTGCATATATCTGGAACATTTTAACGCAAACTATTAATTAAGCTTTTCATGTGGATAAATATCTTTGCTGTTTTTTGTTTCTCCATTTTTCTATAATTAAAGCTCAAATATTCTAAGCATTCTCATTCTAAAATGCTATAATGTGATTCAACATTTCTTATGACTATGATGATTGAATGATTTATTGTCTACTTTGTACTTACATGCAATTTATACAATATTTACAATACAATGGAATTTCTTATTATTTCTTCTCCCCTTATACTTAACATTCTGGTGTATATGTAATGGGAAGTATAATTTTCCACTATTTACTTTTTTGCCTTGTTACCCTTTTTCCGTATTTTCTCCAATTTGCTTCAAGTCTCTTTTAACCACTTTAACCTCATTTTTCCTAAATATTTTCCTGCTTTCTCCATATATTGATTTGATCTTGTATTAAAAAATCTTCCTAACTTTTAGCTCTATTGGTAAATTTGTCCATTTGTCTAGTATTAAATTCTCTCTTCCTTTTTTCGTGTCCTCGCCTTCCAGAATATAATATCAATTGTTATGTAATCCATTGCATATAGCACCCCTCCTTTTTCTCCCTGTTAGACCATTTAAATTCATTACACCTGTCCTCGCCCATGCATACGCCATTCTGGCCTCTTTGTGGCATACTTGGATGTATCTTTCTGTTCCCTATTCCGTTTTTAAATATCTATAATCTATTAATAACCTTTTTTCCTTGAAACTACTTATAATTTCTTACTTTTCAATATCCTCCACTCTTGTTCTAATTTCTTTCCAGAAACCCTTACTTTTGTTACTTCTTTCTGCCCATGTTTCCCCCATTCTTATTTCTTCCAATGTTGTTTTATATTGTGTAACCAAGTTTCTTTTTCCCCCATTTTCTTCTGTACAACCAAGTATTTTTAGTATCTTATTTTCCTCCAGTAGCTTTATTCTGAACCAATATTTGATTGCCCTTTCTACTATTTTGCCTTTAGCTCCTACCCTCCCTAGTTCTGCTTGTGCTGCTCCATTGGGTGAGCTGTTTGGTAATCCCAGGCTTATTTTGCAAAAATTCCTATGTATAGCATCTACATTTTCCCATCCTTTTTTCAGCCCCCATATCTATGCTGCGTATAACGTCCTTGCTTCCACCACTATGCTATATATCCTTTCTAAACACGTAATTTGCATTTCTGGTATTTTGCTCTGATTGCCTGCATTGCTTGTTTCCTTTTTGCTAGTACGTTTTTCTTGTGTTCTCCCCGATCCCCTGCACTATTGAACCTTACTCCTAGACAGTCAATTGTCCTCACTACTTCCAGCTATTCTTATGACTGAGTGTTAGGAGTTCCTAGTTGACGTTTCCGCACTCATGTTAAAAGTTCTGACTACATCATTAATGCAAGACACTGGTAGCTTGAGTAAACTAATCCTATCTTAAAAGCTTAAGATTCCATGCTTTTGGCAGTAAACCTCAAGGAATAAATAGCATAAACCAAATGATCATCTATATGAAGAGATGAGGTGACAACTTACTTAGATCCCAAGTCGTTCCAGTGCATTGTGTTCATGTGGTAGCTCTGGATGTTGACAACACGCTCAGTGCACGTGGTCAATGAGGTGCAAGAGGGTGTGGCTGTGTGGTGAATGATGACATACTGCACAGGTATTATCATATAATCCAGAGACTTAGCCGGACGAGCCCCCCACATGGCTCTGGTAATTATTCTGGGACAATCATCTGAAACACAAACAAAATTGAAACTGAAACTTATATTGCTAGGTTTTACTCACACATCTCCCGAACTTCCAATACAAAGGATTTCGGAGAATTTTTCCTATCACACTGGCCTTTTGAGGCAGTACTTTAGATACCTCCTTAATTAATTTAATAATGAATATAATGATTAAACAACTCGTAGTACCTAATATATAAATATCAACAATATTAATTAAGAACTGAATATATTTCCTTATGTGTGTATATGTCTGTTAAGATTATTTTAAGTGATATGCATAAGTAAATGTATTTTTGTGGAAACTGATAGAGAGAGTTGCCATTTCAGTGCAGGGAGAGCCGTTTTCTACAAGTAGATAAAGAAATATACAATAGCTTGGCCTCTTTCTATTGTGTATAACATGCAGAGGGTGTTGGAAATTACCTTTAATCGGTTAATAGCAGAACACCCGAAAGCCGAAATTATAAATGATGTCATGTGATTTCTAGCAGTGAATGGCAGTTTTAACTGTTTAACGTGAACAAGACGCAACCAATGAAATTTAAACAAACAGATTTAAAATATTTTCGTAAGGTGGTAGTTGAAAATAGCTTACCCACGCCTATGAGTTGCTAATTTACCGTCAAGATGTAAATACGTGTTTTGTGATGTGTTAAATATATAGTGTTATAATTTTGCGTTAATAATGTGAACTTCACAGCCAATATAGTTTACACAAATTAAGTAACAAAATCTACGTTGGTGGAGGTAAATTGTGTAAGCAGGAAATTTTTATTACAACAGCTACACGGGAACTTAGAAACGTTAAATGTTAACAGCACTACAAGCCCATCAGCATATCAGTTTTACCAATACATAGTCCAAGTGTTATTAGCGATAGTGTTAATTTTAAACATTCATTACAAATAAATCGCTAAGAAGTTTCATTCCACCCACTTGTGTTATTATTCTGTACTGTGTACCATATATTCATTCAAGTTCCGCTATCACGCCCTGTTGAAGAGATACTAGTTCGACCGTGATACCTACCAGAGCTAAGCCGCGCCAAGAGAAACAACATCTACAATACGGAGTCTACATTAGCATAAGTAATTGAATATTTGCGATATCAGTAATTATGTGCTCCAAATTCAGCTTACAACAACGCGCCCAGACAACTGAGAAAAATCTGATGTGTTACACTCACATGACTTTCTCTACTCTTTTACAAACTATTTTACAAACGCTTATTCTCCATATGCTTCATGTTAATCGAGATTGCTAATTTTCTTGTAGATGCAAGGGGAATTGGTAGGCTTTAAGCGATAGTCAAATGTTTTAAGAGTTGGTTGCTATGTGGCGCATTCCATTCTCTTTGCATGTCCAGGACATAAAAAAATGAATAACGAATTCCCATTTGAGAAAAAGTATAAGTACTGGAAAATTTAAGGGAATAACAAGCAATATCTCGAAAATGGTTCACTCAATAAAAAAATGTGTATGACATAAATTGTGTATTTTAATGCGATCTACATTTCTTGTGTAGTAAAATTTTGTCTATCTTTTATGGTTTACCAGTTATGCAAAAGTCGTACACAATGAAGAATACTTTTGGAGACATTCCCATAAAATTCAAGATATACATTTTATTTGTCATGAAAGTATCTTAAATATATGATATTTTAATCAAAATCGTTAGAGCCATTTCTGAGAAAATTAAAAGTTTCGAAAAATGTTCCATGTAAAGGGTAATCTTAACGATTTTCTTGAAAACCTTCGTGTCGCATCTCTGGAAGATACTAAACCTAAATACCAAGTTTGGTGTTTATCCGACTGTTCGTTTCTGAGTTATGCTGTTCACAGACACACTGACATACACACGGACATGTTTCCAAAAATGCTTTTTTTGGATTCAGGGGGCCTCAAAACATATATTTCCGGTGAAATCTTGGTATCAAATTTTTGGGTGGAACACAATACTTCCCTTACTTACTGTACGTAGTAGAGAAAGTAAAAACTGTATAATCGTGTGGTGACCGTTGCACTTCTCAAAAATCTCTTTAAATTTGTTATGCAATCTTAGCATTATAAGCAAGTTGTCATTGTAATCAATATCCTACAAAACTGGTTCATTATGGCACGTGTACCAATAACAGCAATGACGTATATCCTATAATGACATAATACCTGTATTCCAAGTGCCGTGGCTCATAGAGAGAAGATGAAAGCGTTTTGTATATTCTTCTCTCTGAGCAACGAAAATGCAAAAACCTCTGTACATGATTAAACATAGAATAATTAAGATCTGAATTTACAATTACTTACCATACTGTGATGATAATAGGCTACATCACAGTCCGTAACACCTGCTCATTTCTCTCCTAGGAAGGGAATGCATACAGGTGGCTTCTTATCGGTTCAACACGTCAGATTGATGAACAAATGAAATGCAGGGAAAGAAACTAACGTCTTATAACTAGGACCCGGAGTCTTATGTTTTAACAATCTTCTCCTCTTGCCCTTTAATGAACCATTTTCAGGATATTAATATGTTTTACACGTCCTGGGGCTAAATATATAAATTAATAAGATTTAAACATTCCTAAATGAGGGACCGTGACCTAAAATGTCCTAAATCGCTGTTTACAGTTCTTCGGATGATTAAATACGAATAGGCTCACCATTATTTTGATTTCCCTTGTATATATACCAGAAGCTATATTCTGCTTGGAAATACGACCCTACCGCTCAATGAAACTTTGCATATTAGCAATGTTTCCAGAAAAGAAGTACCCGGACCAGTGGAAGTGCATACTCTTCAAAATTGTAGAGAATTATTAAACACAATCCTGATTTGAAGGCATGATGCTTATTTGTTCAGTATTGCAAGGAGAAAAATATGCAGGAAATTTAAACCTAGAATCTGCAGCATTGGCAACTATGCCTTATGCTCCAATTACATTATGTTCTGTGGGGAAAACCTTTTCTTCAAAGAAGAATCTGCTAAATGAAAATAAAAAGTCGTTCATGCCAGAAAATTTGAGTATGTATGTAGTTATCTACTGCATCGCCCAAGAAAAAGAAAAATCTAATGTGTTACACTCACATGACTTTCTCTACTCTTGTACAAACTATTTTTTCAAACGCTTATTCTCCATCTATTTCATGTTAATCGAGATGAGCATTTGTAGATTCTATCTTATTGCTAATTTTCTTGTAGATATAAGGAAAATATATATTTACAAGAGCAATATAGAAATACAGTAGCCTTTAAGCATAGACATTACTCTTAATAGCTGATTACTAGTGGCAGCAACATCCTCTTTGCCACAGATTAATACTCTTTGCATATCCAAGACAAAAAATGAATAACGAATTCCCATTTGAGAAAATAAGTATTGAAAAGTTTAAGGGAATAACAAGCAATGTCTCGAAAATGGTTCACTCAACAACAAAAAATGTATATGATATAAATTGTGTATTTTAACGCGATACACATTTTTTGTGTAGTAAAATTTTGTCTATTTCTTATGGTTTACCAGTTATGCAAAAGTCGTTCACAATGAAGAATAATTTTGGAGACATTCCCAGAAAATTCAAGATATACATTTTATTTGTCACGAAAGTATCTTAAATGTACGATATTTTAATCAAAATCGTTAGACCATTTTTGAGAAAATTAAAATTTTCGAAAAATGTTCCATGTAAAGGATAATCTGGTGTGGGGGGATTTTCTTGAAAACCTTCGTGTCGTATGTCTGGAAGATACTGAACCTAAATACCAAATTTGGTGTGTATCCGACTGTTCGTTTCTGAGTTATGCTGTTCACAGACACAGACACACACACACACACACACACACACACACACAGAGAGAGAGACAGACACACAAACGAACATGTTTCAAAAAATTGCTTTTTTTGGATTCAGGGGGTCTCAAAACATGTATTTCCGGTGAAATCTCGGTATCGAATTTTTGGGTGGAATACAATACTTCCCCTACTTCCCCTACGTAGTAGAGAAAGAAAAAGAAAGAAGGAAAGAAAGAAAAACCAAGAAAGGGAAAAAGATCTATTCTGGTGTATTTTCTTTGAGTAGTTTTTGATAGGGTAAGAATGTGAAATTATGTATCTTTAAATAAATCCTATCAAAATAAGAAAAACAGACAGTGAAATAGGATATCATTCATGCATGACAATTATTATTTGGACATGCTTTTAATTATCTACTGTGTTATTAACAAATACAAGCAAAGGAAATAATAAAAGATATTATTCTGTGTTTTATGGTGGTTTTTCATAACGTGTACTTTTTTGAAATAAGGTTATAACATAAGAAAACCGGAAATATCATTGGTGTTACAATAATTTTTTTAAAAAACTATTTTCAGAGTATACCTAAATCGTAGGCGTGTAGCTTAAAATAAATGCCAACCTGTTCTATTTATTGGAGTGATTAAAAGTCAAATGCCGCTGTACTACGTACACATACACTGGCTTTTCGCTGAAGATTTTCCTCCTGCGTTCTCAGAGAATACCTGATTTAAACATAAAAGTTATTTATTTGAATTTTTGATTTTGAACTATGCTTTCCACAAGTATATGTGCGAACAGACACACAAGTAAAGCGCCGCCTTCATGCGTACGTTGGGTGAGGGCAGAATGACTTAAAAAATCTGATGTGTTACACTCACATGACTTTCTCTACTCTTGTAAAACTATTTTTACAAACGCTTATTTTCCATATGCTTCATGTTAATCGAGATATCGATATGTCAATCTTATTGCTAATTTTTTGTAGGTGCAAGGGGAATATGGTAGGTTTTAAGCGATAGTCAAATATTTTAAGAGATGGTTGCTATGTGGAGTATTCCATTCTCTTTGCATGTCCAGGACATAAAAAAATGAATAACGAATTTGAGAAAAAGTATAAGTATTGGAAAATTTAAGGGAATAACAAGCAATATCTCGAAAACGGTTCACTCAACAAAAAATATGCATATAACATAAACTGTGTATTTTAACGCGATCTACATTTTGTGTGTAGTAAAATTTTGTCTATATCTTATGGTTTACCAGTTATGCAAAATCGTTCAGAATGAAGAACACTTTTGGAGACACTCCCGGAAAATTCGAGATATACATTTCATTTGCCATGAAAACATCTTAAACATATGATATTTTAATCAAAATCGTTAGAGCCATTTTTGAGAAAATTAAAATTTTCGAAAAATGTTCCATGTAAAGGGTATCCTGGGATGGGGAGATTTTCTTGAAAACCTTCGTGTCGCATCCCTGGAAGATACTGAACCTAAATACCAAGTTTGATGTTTATCCGACTGTTCGTTTCTGAGTTATGCTGTTCACAGACACACAGACACACAGACACACACACGCACACAGACACACACACATACATACATACATACATACATACATACATACATACATACATACATACATACATACACACACATACACACACACGGACATGTTTCCAAAACTGCTTTTTTTGGATTCAGGGAGTCTCAAAACATGTATTTCCGGTGAAATCTCGGTATGGAATCTTTGGATGGAATACAATACTTCCCCTACTTACTATACGTAGTAGAGAAAGTAAAAAGGGAATAGATAGGAATAAAGGAGAGCAATAAACGGAAAACAAAATTTAAATACTCGGGAGCACCGTACTAATTCTGGTTAAGAATTTTAACTTTTCGAACTGGTAGGACTGAAGTTCAAACTTGAAATGTAGTAGATACTATGCTGAAAGGAAGATGATTCCACCGTAAAGATTGAATCTCGCATTCGGGAGGTCGCAGTTTCGATTCCCGTCAAGTCGGCCACTCTGAACTTTCTTACTTTCTCTACTACGTATAGTAAGTAGGGGAAGTATTGTATTCCACTCAAAAATTCGATACCGAGATTTCACCGGAAATATGTTTTGAGGCCCCCTGAATCCAAAAAAAAGCATTTTTGGAAACATACCCGTGTGTGTGTGTGTGTGTGTGTGTGTGTGTGTCTGTGAACAGCATAACTCAGAAACGAACAGTCGGATGAACACCAAACTTGGTATTTAGGTTCAGTATCTTCCAGAGATGCGACACGAAGGTTTTCAAGAAAATCCCCCCATCCCAGAATACCCTTTACATGGAACATTTTTGGAAAATTTTAATTTTCTCAAAAATGGCTCTAACCATTTTGATTAAAATATCATACATTTAAGATACTTTTGTGACAAATAAAATGTATATCTTGAATTTTCTGGAAATGTCTCCAAAAGTATTTTTCATTTTGAACGACTTTTGCATAACTGGTAAACCATAAGAAATAGACAAAATTTTACTACACAAAAATGCAGATCGCGTTAAAATAAACAATTTATGTCATATACATTTTTTTTTTGAGTGAGCCATTTTCGAGATATTGCTTGTTATGCCCTTAAATTTTCCAATACTTATACTTTTTCTCAAATGGGAATTCGTTATTCTTTTTTTTTTTTTTGTCCTGGTAATGCAAAGAGAATGGAATACTCCACATAGCAAACAGCTGTTAAAGTATTTGAGTATCGCTTAAAGCCTACCAATTCCCCTTGCATCTACAAGAAAATTAGCAATAAGATTAACATCTCGATTAACATGAAGCATATGGAGAATAAGTGTTTGTAAAAATAGTTTGTACAAGAGTAGAGAAGGGCATGTGAGTGTAACACATCAGATTTTTGCTTTTTCATACTTTCCCTAGGTCGGAGGGGACTAGAATATTTCTTCTGCTAGCACGAATGTCGTGTCCATTATTTCCCGTCCCGCCATTTCCATTCATCTGTTTCAGGGTTGTAGGACCATGCCACCTAGAAAGATTTCTCCCTGGCACTTGACAGGGGTCTATTCCCAGGACCCTCGGATTGCGGGTGGCTAAGGCACGGCTAGCCGACGTCAGGATTGGTGTCATTTTGGAATCGTGAGGGGCCCGTCTTTGTTAGCGCACATCTCGTCCGGATCTAGTCTTTTCCATTCAGGGGTCAAGCTGGGAGCACAAAGGGGCCTACTACGGCCTAAGTGCAGTGCTGTGCTCCAATTGCTGGAAGCCCTTCCGACTGGCTTCTCCTATAGAGCTCTGCATGTCAGTGAAAACAACCAGCCATACCGATCGTGATTCAGAGATGATTGCATACCTATCAATCCTATCAGACTCAACTTCTTTGCTCCGTTGTTTCTCTTTCTGAAGCCCTTCTCTTGACAGAGCTCACAGCGACTCGTACACCGCGGTTAACCGTGACTCTCGATAAACCGTGGCTAGTCGGAGCAATGTCGTGCTTTGGACTATATACGAGGTAGGTGAATGAAGCAACCGTCTCGGTTATCCCTTTACTAAGTAGCTAATGCATGGCCTTATTTAGTTGGGTCTCCACTACTTTTGACTTTTTGGGGGGTCTGGCCAATTCATATATTACTATTATTACTTTACTGTGTGTGTGTGTGTGTGTGTGTGTGTGAGAGAGAGAGAAAGAGAGAGAGAGAGAGAGTACAGTGTAACTGAAAAACGAAAAGTCGGATAAATACCAACATCTTCCACGGATGTGGCACCAAGGTTTTCATGAAATTTCCCCTCCCCAAACTAACTTACATGGAATAACATTCATTATTTTTTATTTTCTAAAAATAACGGTGATTTTGCCATTCTAGATTATGCACAGGACAATCACTCAGTTTTTATAGGATTAATTGCTAAATACACAACAGTTTTTCTCACTAATGCTAATTGTTGCATTTTCCCCCACCCCCAAAAAATGCAAAGAAGAGGAAAAGTAGCTTATGATACGCATATTAGAAAAGAACACGGAAATTCTGTTAATTTAATGAAGAACAAAATTATGCTCTTAAGTAAAGATGACGAATATTTTGCTATTTTAGATAAGTAACAAGTAAACCTACATCCTTTCAATCTGTTTGAAACACATGTACCAACACTTAAGTTCTTTACTCCGTTCAGTACAGGACGTGCGGGGTTCTTGTCTTTCTTAGTGCTATTTTTAATTTTATAAAGTTTAAATTGCAAATGAAGCTTACAGTTCTGTTCCTTTACAATGACCAGAAGTTTTTTCTTTTCTTTTTTCGCTATGTAGATTAAACAATTGAAATTTTAAACAAAATCTCCAAAAACATAAATAGTGTGTTTTGTTAATGAATTTTAATGAATTGCCTCTTGAATAACTGTTCATCAGTTCACCGTATTTAAAACTTATTCATTTAAATTAAAGAAGTGTATACTTATATTGAAAGAATAAGTGCAGGAAAATACATGCGTTTTTCCGTTAAAAATGGAAAGTGCAGAATTGTAGGGGAACTAAGTGTAAATGTATAAAGTTATGTTTGGCTCATTTATCTCCCCAGACACGCTTATACTCTAATTGCTTAAAAAGTAAAAAATCTCATATGATACATTCACACGACCTTCTCTATCCCCTATCATTTATTACTGAGTACACAAACTACTTTTACTAAAGCTTATTTTTCTATCTACTACAGTTTAATCCAATTAAACCTTTGCAGAAATAGCTACATTACACATTTCGTTACAGATCCTAAGGGAACAGGATAGTCGTTTAAGAACTGAAAGCTATATGCTGACCTTAAAAACGTCGTCCTCCGTGATGTAGTGGTTACCATGCTAGTCTCTAGTTCCTGAGGTCGCGGGTTCAAACCAGGTGGAGGGGATGGATTTTTCGGGGGTAAAAATCCTTAGCATGGCTTCCTTCGGAAGGGAAGTAAAGCCGGTGGTCCCGTGTCGTAGATTTACGGCACGTAAAAGAGCCTCAAGCCTGATAAAGAGGTCTCTGAATAAAATTACCGGTAGTTCACGCCCAATACAGAATGGGGCGCCAAGGACCATAGCAGTTAAAGAGCATCCATTAAAAAAAACTTAAAATTCCATGCTGTTTCCATGCAATCGCGAGAAACTACTGAATGTTAACAAGACTTAGAGAAAATTACCAACTAATGAACAACTCGAACGTTTAATAACGGATATCGTAGAAACGGCTTATGCCACAAAAAACTTATTTGAAGTAAATCGTGTGTTTTAAAGACATCTATATTTTTTCTGTAGTACGTTTTTGTCTATCGCTTATCGTATACAAAAGTTCTTCCAACTGAAGTGAACTTCACAGGCTATTCCCAGAAAATTCAATATATTCTTTTTATAAAATAAAAATTTTCGAAAAACATTCTATGTCAAGGGTAGTTTGGGGTAGGGAAATTTGGCATTTATTCGACTTTTCGTTTTTGAGTTATGCTCTTCACAGACACACACATACGCACACACACAGACAGACAGAGACACGCGCGCGCGGACCTTTTTCTAAAAATACTTTTTTAGATTCATGGGGCCTCAAAACAAGGGGAATATGATAGGTTTTAAGTGATAGTCAAATATTTTAAGAGCTGGTTGCTATGTAGAGCATTCCATTCTATTTACATATCCAGGACATTAAAAAAAAACAATAACGAGATATTTTTTTGTCCTGGACATGCAAAGAGAATGGAATACTCCACATAGCAACCAGCTCTTAAAATATTTGACTATCGCTTATAACCTACCATATTCCCCTTGCACCTACAAGAAAATTACCAATAAGATTAACATCACGATTAACATGAAGCATATGGAGAATAAGCGTTTGTAAAAATAGTTTGTACAAGAGTAGAGAAAGTCATGTGAGTGTAACACATCAGAATTTTTTTATTCAGGGAGCCTCAAAACACGTATTTCCGGTGAAATCTCGGTATTATCGAATTTTTGGGTGGAATGCAACACTTCTCCCACTTACTATACGTAGTAGAGAAAGTAAAAACAAGAAAACGTTTTCGTACTTTTGTAAATGTGTTAAAGTATATAGGAAAACTGATAATACACAATTACAATTGCAGTCTAAATGATTCAGAAGTACTGATGTTTTAGTTTTACATAAAAATTGTTGGCGTTTTAATGTGTCAACCCAGCAAACGGGCCCGTATTTTTGAAACTGGTTAGTTAAGAAATCAGATCTAAGAAGAATATATTATTGAGTTGTATTTGAGCAGTGCAATCTTAGTTTTAGTAGTTCCGTAATTCTGTAAGCATTACAAAACATAAAACTAGGAAATGACGTAGGAAACTAAGAGCTATTGGATATTAATTACATTAGCCCTTAGAAATCAAGGAAAGGAAAACTCACGTACCTCACCTACAGATTTAATACTAACGCCTGATATGCTTCTAAACACATGGGTCCTCTCTCATAGTATATAAGGAGAAAAAGAAAAAAAACTTACCTGCCACAGCTGACGATATAATAACAAGAAGCAAAACACACGTGGACTTCATGCTGACAGTAGCTGAATGACACTAACAGCTCGAGTGTTGCATATAATACATTATCGAGAACTCAGCATCACGGCGGGGAAGCACAGACTAGTAAAATATCAATTGGTACATCACTGATGCAAGCTGGGTTACTGTTATTTGTATACGTAACGGAAGTTCTTAGAAGGAAGTGTGGAATAAAAGAAGCAAATGCTGGCTGGGAAACCACAACCGGTTAGTAATCTCCAAAGCTCATGGCCTTGTGCGAAGTTTTAGATGCAAGACTGGATGCATATGGGTTGGGGTCTTCACTCCCGATCTGCATGATTGGTAACAATATGTTTCATGACCTAACTTAAACCAACAGGAAGAAGGGCAGAACACATTAAAAGATGTTAAAGAAAAATCATATTATTTTGTACACTTTAATGCAAGGGCGACCAGCCTTAAGCACGTAACCAAGTGAGACCCTTCAAGACATTTTGAATGTCCCGCCGATAGCTCAAGACCCGATGTGAACCTATTCATCATTACAAATTAGCTAGCTGATAGAAGCCGTTTTCAGTACAGTTGATTTGTATTCGGAGTGTGATTTACTTAAAAATCAAGCCTGCCTTTGTGATTTGGCATTTAAGTAGACATGTCCCACCATTTGAATGTTCTTAACAGGAGGTTACAAGGAAAATAGTCTTTGATTCCATTCATGTTCAAAGAAGTCAACACTTTTAAATTTAAGATTAAATTATTTTGTAATAACTTAACGTAGGGCAAACTTGATCATTTTCCAAGCATTCAAAGTATTATCCTGGATCATTTAAATACCATACAGCTGTTACATCTTTGTGCAAGGCGTTCTCAATTAAACTTTCCTCTTTCGAATCTGAAAAATGTAACATAGATTTATTCATAAACACTCCCCAAACCTGCAAAAGAAAATAATAGATATCCAAAACCATTCAGGACTTTATGCTAAATTTAAAGAGCATTGTGGATTACCCACTTCATCTAATTTGACTAAATTTTGGAAATATGTCCGTTCAGATCGGTGTCCTGAAATTCACGATCTTGCTCTAAGGCTCGTGTATAGATTTGGTTCCCATATGTACATTTGTGAGCAAATCTTTACTGCCATGAATGTTATTAGAAATAAATTACGTACAACTATTAAAGACGCACATCCTGCTAATATACTTGTTCTGTGCACCTAAAAAATTATACCCAATACTGAGAGATTCATAAATGAAAAATAAGTTCCAAAGTCACATTAACATTACAAATTTCAAAATTCACTGGAATGTTCTTATTAAACAGTGTAATAAGGAGTATTTCTGTTATAAATCAATGTTTTTCCTTTTATGATAGTTTTAAAAAAAATGTATGAAATCATACGATCTTTCAAAAAAATTCTGATGTGATACATTCATATGACTTTCTCTACTCCTGATCGTATATTAGTGGATATACAAACTAGGCTTACTAAAGCTTATTTTTATATCTATTTCATTTTAATCCATGAAACCTTTGCAGTTACATTACGCATTTCGTTATAGATACAAAGGGAATGGGGATAGTAAAATGTTTAAGAACTGGAAGCTATACGCTAGCCTTAAAATTCCATACTGTTTTAATGGAATCGCGAGAAACAACTGAATGTTGACAGGACTTTAATAAAAGAATGGCTTAGTTTTGAACAATTCGAACCATTAATAACGGATATCTAGGAAATGGCTGATGCCACAAAAAAGGTTATTTGAAATAAAATATGTGCTTGAATGAGATCTACATGTCTTGTGAAGTACATTTTCGTCTATCGCTTAACGTTTGTCAGTTATACGAGTACAAGATTATACAAAATTCCTTCCGTATGAAATGTAGTTCATAGTTACTTCCAGAAAAATCAAATTATGCATTTTTTTTTTCGTGTAAATATCTTTAATATACATACAGCATTTTCATCAAAATCATTAGAGCCATTTTCTTTAGGAAATCAAACATTGTGAAAAATGTTCCATGTAAAGGGTAGTTTGGGATAGGGGGATTTTCTTGAAAATCTTCGTCTCCTATTTTTTGAAAGTACTGAACTTAACAACAAGTTTTGTGTTGATCTGATTTTTCGTTTTTAGTTATGCTGTTCACACACACACACACACAGAGAGAGAGAGAGAGAGAGAGAGAGAGAGAGACATTTTTCAAAAAATGCTTCTTTTGTATTCAGGGGGCCTCAAAACATGTATTTCCGATGAAATTTCGGTATCGAGTTTTTTGTTGAAATGCAATTCCTTTTCTGCCTACTATGCATGTGGAAGAGAAAGTAAAAAGTGAATAATAAGAAAACTGAATGACGTTTAAAGCATCAAGTTTTATATATCGTTCTATTGCTACATTTACCAAAGTACTTTACTAATACCTATATAATACTTTAGTTCAAATTCAAAATAGTTATTAATATAAATTTAGTTAGATGGCCCATCAAAACTCTATCAATTTACCAGTTCAAGCTCAAAATAAGTTGGCCACCACTGCTTTAATGCACGAAAGATGCGCTTATTCTAGCTCTCAGAAACTGTAGTCTTTTATATTTTATTTTCTTCCCTAATAATGGCCTGTAAATATCCTGGCATGAGCAAAAACAGGGAAAAAACAAAAACAAAACAGACTGTCTTCCTGGTAAATTCAACTCATTTACCAAATTAAATACTTAGTCAAGTATGATAAGTTTCACCTTCTCTGCCGTTTACCTGTGGTAGATAAAGGAATTATGGTATTCCCTTCACAAATACGAATATTTCGATTTTATCAAATCGCCATAGGATTAAGAGCAGAACTAACTGCGGAGGGAGACTTAGTACCTAAACCAACAAGATCTTTTGTGCCTGGAACCCCTGAGGGGTTGCCCCCGAGAGGAAGGGACAAGCTGAGAGGAGACAGAGGCACGACAGGCAGATGACAGGGTTCCTATCTTTTACAGATTGAAATTCCCCGGATGTCAGCTGGTGCAACCACCTCCCCTCCCCCCCTGCGAGCTTACACATCCCCTGGGTGACCGGTATCGAAGACCGCCCCAATTCCGGGGTACGAAGGGTTACGAAGTTCACATTTCCCCGACCATGCAACGCCGAGACTCCCGCCACACTTTCAGCCCTGAAACAGACCAAACAGATGCAATGTGAAGTGAAATGAAAATGTAGGTGAAATGGAGACAGGAAATTCGGGGATGTAATGAACCTCCCCAACATTCGCTTAGCGATTCGGGGAAAACCCAGAAAAAAATCTGATGTGTTACACACATACTTTCTCTACTCTTGTACAAACTATTTTTACAAACGCTTATTCTGCATATGCTTCAAGTTAATCCGGATGTCAATCTTATTGCTAATTTTCTTGTAGGTGCAAGGGGAATATGGTAGGTTATAAGCGATAGTCAAATATTTTAAGAGCTGATTGCTATGTGACGCATTCCATTCTCTTTGGATGTCCAGGAAATAAAAAAACGAATAACGAATTCCCATTTGAGAAAAAGTTTTGGAAAATTTAAGGGAATAACAAGCAATATCTCGAAAATGGTTCACTCAACAAAAAAATCTATATGACATAAACTGTGTATTTTAACGCGATCTACATTTTTTTGTGTAGTAACATTTTGTCTATCTCTTATGGTTTACCAGTTATGCAAAAGTCGTTCACATTGAAGAATACTTTTGGAGACCTTCTCCGAAAAGTCAAGATATACATTTCATTTGTCATGATAATATCTTAAACATGATATTTTAATTAAAATTGTTAGAGCCATTTTTGAGAAAATTAAAATTTTCGAAAAATTTCCATGTAAAGGGTAATTTGGGGTGGGGGGATTTTCTTGAAAACCTTCGTGTCGCATCTTTGGAAGATACTGAACCTAAATACCAAGTTTGGTGTTTATCGTTCGTTTCTGAGTTATGCTGTTCACAGACACACACACACGGACATGTTTCCAAAAATCTGATGTGTTACACTCACGTGACTTTCTCTACTCTTGCACAACCTATTTTATAAACACTTATTCTCCATATACTTCATGTTAATCGAGAAGTTAATCTTATTGCTAATTTTCTTGTAGGTGCAAGGGGAATATGGTAGGCTTTAAGCAATAGTCAAATCTTTTAAGAGCTGGTTGCTATGTGGCGCATTCCATTGTCTTTGCATGTCCAGTACATAAAAAAATCTGATGTGTTACACTCACATGACTTTCTCTACTCTTGTACAATCTATTTTTACAAACGCTTATTCTCCATATGCTTTATGTTAATCGAGATATCGAGATGTCAATCTCATTGCTAATTTTCTTGTAGATGCAAGGAAAATATGGTAGCTTTTAAGCGATAGTCAAATATTTTAACGCTGGTTGCTATGTGGCGCATTCCATTCTCTTTGCATGTCCAGGACATAAAAAAAATGAATAACGAATGTGAGAAAAAGTATAAGTATTGTAAAATTTAAGGAAATAACAAGCAATATCTCGAAAACGGTTCACTCAACAAAAGAAATGTATATGACATAAGTTGTGTATTTTAACGCGATCTACATTTTTTGTGTAGTAAAAGTTTGTCTATCTCTTATGGTTTACCAGTTATGCAAAAGTCGTTCACAATGAAGAATACTTTTGGAGACATTCCCAGAAAATTCGAGATATACATTTCATTTCTCATGACATTATCTTAAACATATGATATTTTCATCAAAATCGTTAGAGCCATTTTTGAGAAAATTAAAATTTTCGAAAAATCTTCCATGTAAAGGGTAGTCTGGGGTGGGGGGATTTTCTTGAAAACCTTCGTGTCGCATCTCTGGAAGATACTGAACCTAAATACCAAGTTTTGTGCTTATCCGACTGTTCGTTTTTGAGTTATGCTGTTCACAGACACACACAGACACACACACAGACACACACACACACACAGACACACACACAGACACACACACGGACATGTTTCCAAAAATGCTTTTTTTGGATTCAGGAGGTCTCAAAACATGTATTTCCGGTGAAATCTCGGTATCGAATTTTTGGGTGGAATGCAATACTTCCCCTACTTACTATACGTAGTAGAGAAAGTAAAAATGAATAACGAATTCCATTTGAGAAAAAGTACAAGTATTGGAAAATTTAAGAGAATAACAAGCAATATCTCGAAAATGGTTCACTCAACAACAAAAATGTGTATGACATAAATTGTGTATTTTAACGCGATCTACATTTTTGGTGTCGTAACATTTTGTCTCTCTCTTATGGTTTACCAGTTATGCAAAAGTCGTTCACAATGAAGAATACTTTTGGAGACATTCCCAGAAAATTCAAGATATTGTAATACCCCACGGGGTGGTTACCCCCGCAGTAGGTGATTACACTTGGGGAGGGGGTGATAGCTCAGAGGTAGGGGGGATGCGTCGGTACTGGGGTGGTAGGTAGGCCAGGGTGGCGTTCCAGGATGGGGGTATTTAAATGATGTACAGGGGATGCATTGACCCAATAAATTATATTATTACTTTAATTGAGTTCATTGGCTACTCAGATTGGGGTGAAGCCCGACAAGTAAGCAAAAGTTAGTGGAGATACATTCTTACCTGTTCACCCGGGTGTTGTGTTGGCGACTCGTGTACGGGGTCTCGACGACGGATTCAACAACTGACCTGACAGCTACTCTTTGATAACTGCCCCCGATTGCCTTTTAATAACTCTCTCGATTGCCCTCGGATAACTGCTCACGACAACTGACAATCGACTACTCTGATAACTGCTCACGACCGCAGGGGGTCTCTTCCCAACCGTTTTCGCTTGTACTGCTTTCGGTCCGCCCGCTGCATGACGTCATCGAGAGTGAAGTTTTAGCTAGCCAGTAGTCTGCACCGTACTTTTCGGCATGAAAGTTCGTATAATATTCTTGTTATACGATCTGTTTCGACCCTATACTACTTGAAACAAAATCGCATCTATAACTAGACTTAGTCTTGGAAATAATAAACACAAACCTGTCTTTTTACAGCTAAATACCCAACTGGCGCCAATTTCATTTCTCCTTGAAATATTCACTAAAACGCTGTCGACATATGAAATTTGGTCTTGAGGGATGACTTACAGCATACATGTTATTCAAAGAAAGAGAGATATGTAGATATAAAGCAGATATTTGTTATATTAAAGTTGTTCAGAAGCTCTAAGTTGCAAGCTTTAAAACCATTTTCTTAGTTTATGCTATTGCTTGACTTATATTATATTATGTTAAAGAAAACCAATAACACATTATTCGGCCAATTTTAGCAACGAAAATAAAATACGTCATACGCTATATAAAATTCAACGTTATACGCTATCGGGTCTTAAACTTTGATTCGAAATTAAATTGTATTGTTTGTTTATGGATTGTGAAAAACGCAGCTTAATGAGAGAAACTGTATGTTGATCATGTTATTATGTAATATGACTTAAACATAGCAGTTTTAAAAGTCATGATAGCTGAAAACTTGATATATGTGCATGTTTTCCGAGACTTTTTTTTTCGCGTCTAGGTAAAAGCATGAATAATCGACATGCACATTTAAAATAATTTTTTTAAAAAGAATTTTATTAATATAACTATTTTGGCAGAAGAGAGTAACTCCACAAAATGAATTAAATTCACATAACATTCGACTACTTGAAGTAGATAATGGACACATGCTGAAAAACAGTTATCTGCACTGCAAGTCTTGCAAATATCCTCCAATTTTCAAATAAACCGAATTTTACAGAGTAGTGTACATTCGAATGGTGTGTTCAGAATTTGGATATTTTGGCTTCATTATTTAGGCTGAGAATGTGCTTATATAAACCTAGTTTCTTAATTATTACTAGTATAAAGTTGTTTTAATTTTTTAATTAATGAATAATTAATTTACATAGTTCCCATTTGATCCTTCCTACTTGAAAGAGTAAGAACAAGGATGCGTCTAGCCTTAATATTTTGGAGATATTAATTTTAGAACAACCTTTCCTGTATGCTTTAGTATACGCTCGCAACCAATACCCTTAAAAGCACACAAATGTAATGCTTTCACCCACGGGAAAGTGGGTGTTGTTAAAAGGTGGTGTATTAGTGTATTGCACTGGCGATCACTGAAACATATTACACTGATCTTTTTAAAAGGAGGTAGATCTAAGGAACTTGCCAATTGTAATTAGGTGCCTATATTATTTATTATTTATGCAAGGAAAGTGCAATAACTTACTCGTATCTTAGTTTTCGTTATTTTGTATAAAACATGGACACATTTCACGCCAAACTGGCAGGAGAGGCTTTACGAAACAAATCAATATTTTGTGAGCAAATACAGGGGAGATGAACGTAAATACATGAGAGAAAATGTCAGAGCGGTGTTTTATAAGCAGAGCGCGGATTTTAATTACTAATTTTTTTTAAATGACTACATTTGTTTTAAAATGACTACATTTGTTTCAAAATGACTTTGTAATTACAAAAAATTATCTAAAATGAGATTTATTTGATTTACTAAAATTAGTGTACAGAAAGTTATAAATTAATTTATATATTGATATAACTCCTATACAAGAAGAAAAAATAAGTAAAAGAGCAGTGAAAATGTTCTTGTTCAAAGAATCTGAAAAGAAAAGAACATTTTCTTACTTTCCTTTTCAGATACTTCAAACATGTAAGAACATTATTTTCTTTGCTTTTCAGATTCTCCAAACAAGAACATAGAACAAATATATTTTCAATTAATTTTCTAACTTATTGATTTTTTGAACAGGTCTTACAAAGGTGTAGCATTAACTCTTTTGAGAACTCAGAATATGCAATGTTTATTGCAAATGAAGAGGATTTCACAGTCCATGTCATACATAAATAAGAGCAATACGCACTTATTAAGCAAAAAAGGGAAAACTGACCTCCTCATCCCTAATTTTGGACATGAATTCATAACAGTAGTTATACCTGTTTCCCTGACAATAACCATCTCTCCACCCACAAGCAACTCTTTCCAGACCAACCAATAATCTTTATATACTCTATACTTATGCAAGGAAGTTACCAAATAAAGCGGCAAAGGACAAAGAAATTACAAATTAATGATGTAATATCGAAAAAAACATTATCCAAAATAGAAAACTTGAAACTACCAAAATTACCTTATATATATATATATATATTCTTAATATGGGACCCATAATAAGGATTTATGTACACTAAAGCAATACCTTTATTGCAAGAATTAAAAGATGGCATGTCATCAGAATCCGGATCATGCTTATATGATACTTGGTCTTCAAATAGCTTCTGCTCACAATAATATACTGTTTAATACGCATTCCTGAGGAATATAAAGAACTTACTGTTTGGCAGGTAGGCCGACTCATAACATGAAAACAGATGTAATGCGGGCCAAAGGTTCCCTGAAAATGGCAAGCTTTTCCAGGTATATAATCCTTTACAGAACCACAGAATGTTGTTAAACTTGGCTGTAAGAGCAAACAGCATTTCTTTTGAAATAATTGTGCCGCTCAACTGCGTAAAAGGCAACAGATATTAATCTGAGCTTCTCTTCGCTTTAAAAGTCACGTACAATTATCCTAGTTTATCTCGCTATGTTGGCGGAAACTTCACAACTTAACAACAGATGTACGAAAGTACATTGTTCCTTATCACTCAGTCATATACCCCCCACTTCAACAAATAAGTTGCACACACATATTTAAACTAGAATATTGAGTATAGATTCAGTTTTCTCTGCTTTGGTGAAGTGTTTAAGTCGGTGTGCAATGAGTAAGAACGTTAAGAGTAGAATGTATTGTGCTGTAGCAGAATACCGTAATTACGGTTTTAAAACGGTTGGTGTGAATTATCACACATTTCCAAAAAAGAAAATGAGCAATTAAAGCGCGTGTGGGTGTCTCGCTGTAAGCGTACTGACAAATTTAACGCTGATAATTCACGTGTATGTTCAGTGCACTTTCTTCCTAGTAACTATAAACGGGATTTGAAGAGTGAACTTTTAGGTTTGCCGGTTAAGAAAATTCTGCTCCCAGATGCAGTTCCGTAGCAGTTCATTCCCGTTTGGCATGGATATGCACTTAGTGAAGGTCCAAGTACAAATGGAATGTTGCAGGTATGTCTTTTTCATTTTTACATCCTGTAACAGAATAATGCATTCTGGAATTATTGTTTTCATTTCTTACGGTAAAAAAAATACACCAGCATATCCATTTAGCGATTCCTTTAGAGTAGTTGTAAATTTTCCTTTAGTACTAAAGTAATGTATGTTTGAATCTCTTGTAGCTCCTACAGTTTACGTTGAAGTCCTGGATGTGTTCCAGTAGTTTTGTTTATACGTAAATATATTACTAATGTAATGCAGTTTCCATTCGTTTTGCTTTATGTTTAGCCCGCAATGTTTGTAGAATGCTCTGAAATAGTATACCTTTTAAAAAAACTGGAAGAAGTGCTAATAATAAACAATTGGGAGTTAATCGGGAGGAATTTAGTGTGTTCACTGCGCTGTGTTTGTATTTCGCGCGCTCGTCTTCACTCTCACTTACGTCACAGGCGGGCAGCCAATGGCAGCTCCCACCCCGGAGTGGCTCACCTTAGTTATCTAGCCACATTGACCCTGTAGTATAAATACGTACAGAAGAGCTGACTCGGCGTTCTTTAGCGTGGTCGTGTTATGGTAGCCCGGTTTCCACACTTTCCGCTGGTTTACGACATATGCTGTAATACTCGGTGCACAACCTGGTCCGCTACATCGGTCCCAGGTTCGCCAAATTCCGACCCGGAATTTAAAATTGAAAAGGAGGGCAAACATCTTAGGGGTACTAAAACTGTCTGTTTAGACGAGAGTTGGTAAAAAAAAGAAAAAAAACATGGTTTGAGCCTTATACAATTGAAATGCTCGGGGGTACTCTGCTGTCCAAGACTCGGATACCAGGGACAACATTTATTTTTTAAGGGTTGGTGAGTACGTTAGGGGTGGGTTCGACTGCGCACCGCAGCCTGCTGCAAATCTCTGCCTCTTCTCCGCTGGTTGCTTACTTCCGCGCCCGGAGGTGAACTTTGCCTTGAATATTTGAGTGTTCTGTACAGTACTGCTGATTGACTCTGCATACGTAGCTATTTTCTTTGTAACGTAGGATTTATTTCCGCGCATGCTGCATTTCTTTGGTCAAGCAGTGGCGTTCCCTCAGAGCGCACCAATTCTTCGTGGTCTGGCGCGACTCCCGTGGTGAGTTACTGGCGTTCGTACTCTGGTGGGCACTGTTCGACCTGGGTATTTTTTGTTGGTTGCTTCTCTTCTGGCTATCTCTTGGTGCGCAGCAACAGGGTTGTTTTTCAAAGATTGATTTTAGTTCGGATAGGTGGGAAGGATTATAGTGCGTTTTAAATTTTTACGGGATTTTTCCGTACGTATTTATACTACAGGGTTTTGACTCGATCGTGAGCAGTTATCCGAGGGCAATCGAGAGAGTTATCAAAAGGCAATCGGGGGCAGTTATCATAGAGTAGCTGTCAGGTCAGTTGTTGAATCCGTCGTCGAGACCCCGTACATGAGTCGCCAACAAAACACCCGGGTGAACAGGTAAGAATGTATCTCTACTAAGTTCTGCTTACTTGTCGGGCTTCATCCCATTCTGAGAAGGCAATGAACTCACTTAACGCAATAATATAATTTATTGGGTCAATGCATCCCCTGTGCATCATTTAAATACCCCCATCCTGGAACGTCACCCTGGCCTACCTACCACCCCAGTACCGACGCATCCCCCTACCTCTGAGCTATCACCCGCCCTAGTGTAATCACCTATTGCGGGGGTAACCACCCACCTGGGGTGTTACAATTTACATTTTATTTGTCATGAAAGTATCTTAAATATATGATATTTTATCAAAATCGTTAGAGCCATTTCTGAGAAAATTAAAATTTTCTAAAAATGTTCCATGTAAAGGGTAATCTGGGGTTGGGCGGATTTTCTTGAAAACCTTCGTGTCGCATCTCTGGAAGATACCGAACTTAAATACCAAGTTTGTTGTTTATTCGACCGTTCGTTTCTGAGTTATGCTGTTCACACACACACACACATATACATACACACACGCACGCACGCACGCACACACACGGACATGTTTCCAAAAATGTTTTTTTTGGATTCAGGCGCCTCGAAACATATATTTTCGGTGAAATCTCAGTATCGAATTTTTGGGTGGAATACAATACTTCCTCTACTTACTACGCGTAGTAGAGAAAGTAAAAATCATGGGTTAGGAAGGTCGGCCGTGAGGATCGAACCCACGACCTGGCGAATGCGGACTACAGGCGTAACCGTCTGAGCCATCCCATTCCTTGTGATCAAAACAAGTGCAATTTGCTCAAGGGTAAGAGTTCAGTTAACTTTAGCAGCTGCCATGTATCCCTCAAGTAACGGATTAAGTGTTATTTATTGTCAGGGTTTAGATTCTGATGAAGTCAACTTTTAATTTTTCCGTTATAGGCATTTCTGTACATAAATCCATGTCATGGGTCCCAGATTATGAAAACACATATTTATTAGATAATGTTTTATCATTTTATGTCACTTTCTATTTTAGGGATATTTTTCATATTTTATGAAATTATTTTGTAATTTTCTTGCATTCACGTCTTTATTTACCCATTTTCTTGCATTTATATTGAGTATATAGAGTTTTATATCAATGATATTTTCCTTACCAACATCAGAAATTTCACTATTCAACTTAACTCGCATTATTGGAAAAAAAATTAAAATGGCATTTAATGGTTAACCTGGAAAGGGTTGTTTGCTAATGGTGGGGTGGCTGTTGACAGCGGAGCAGGTATCATTACAGTTATGAATTCATGTTCCAAACTAGGAATGAGACCACACAATAGAAGATTATGTGCTATTGTATAAGAGCATGGATAAGAAAATAATACGCATAGAAGAGCAAGAAGATAATTTTCTAAATTATCTCATTATTCTTATACCTAGGTTATCTACTTGTATACCCATGTGTAAATTAATTTATAACGTTCCGTACACTAATTTTAATAAACTAATCAGATCTCAGCTTTAGGCCTGTTTTTACAGTTATGGCTTTTCTTTTAAATGTTAATCATTTTATAGTATATTTACGAACATTTCTTGGTAACCAAAATCCGGCCCATGTTTATTGAAATTTTTTTTTTATTATTATTATTATTATTATTATTATTATTATTATTATTATTATTATTATTATTATTATTAACCAATCCATTAAGTAATGCATTATTTCGGTAAAACTAGAATCTCGTCCCCGTGGCGCTGTTACCTGCATAAAACCCATATGTCCGATACGAGGCGCACTCTGTTTTATGAAATTCTTAATGGACAACTAATGACTCTCCCAGGTATGAAGAACTACAAATACGCGACCGGGAGAGGCGGCATACTGCGCTCTCTGCAAAGTGGATGAAGACAAAGAGAGGCTGCAACAGCCGTGCGGTTGAGCTTGGAGCGGTATAGCGACAAGATTTATCATTTACTAGCGCTAGTTACTTTTTTACTTTCTCTACTACGTATAGTAAGTAGGGGAAGTATTGTATTCCATCCAAAAATTCGATACCGAGATTTCACCGGAAATACATGTTTTGAGACCCCCTGAATCCAAAAAAAAGCATTTTTGGAAACATGTCCGTGTGTGCGTCAGTGTGTCTGTGTGCCTGTGTGTGTGTGTGTCTGTCTGTGAACAGCATAACTCAGAAACGAACAGTCGGATAAACACCAAACTTGGTATTTAAGTTCAGTATCTTCCAGAGATGCGACACGAAGGTTTTCAAGAAAATCCCCCCACCCCAGATTATCCTTTACATGGAAAATTTTTCCAAAATTTTAATTTTTTCAAAAACGGCTCTAACGATTTTGATTAAAATGTCATATGTTTAAGATATTTTCATGACAAATAAAATGTATATGTTGAACTTTCTGGGAATGTCTCCAAAAGTATTGTTCATTGTGAACGACTTTTGCATAACTGGTAAACCATAAGAGATAGACAAACTTTTACTACACAAAAAATGTAGATCGCATTAAAATACACAATTTATGTCATATACATTTTTTTTGCTGAGTGAACCATTTTCGAGATATTGCTTGTTATTCTCTTAAATTTTTTAATACTTATTTTCTCAAATGGGAATCGTTATTCATTTTTTTGTCTTGGATAAGCAAAGAGTATTAATCTGCGGCAAAGGGAATGGTGCTGCACCTAGCAACCAGCTATTAAGAGATATGTATGTGATTAAAGGCTACTGTATTTCTATATTGCCCTTGTAAATATATATTCCCCTTACATCTACAAGAAAATTAGCAATAAGATAGAGAGTAGAGAAAGTCATGTGAGTGTAACACATCAGATTTTTCTTCTCTCACTACACGGAATTAAAACCTAGGTATATGTCCACCAATAGCGGCTCGTTATTTGCAAGTTTGGGAGGGCGGCGGATGATGTTTTCGTATTAAGCACACTTTACACGGCAGGTTTTATTCTACAATTTACTCAAAAATATATATATATATATAAACAAAAATAACCATATAAACCAAAATACTCAGTTAATAATTTCTCGTTTGCTCAGTTTACTGCACGAATTTTTCAGTACATGCAAAATCCTACGCATAAGTGCAACTCAGAAATAAAACGTGCAATAAAACGCATCTATCAAAGCGAGCGTAAATTCAACTGCATTAATAATTATTGTATTATTCCTTTCGGTAGCAAAACCTTTTGTCATTTACGAAGGGTTGTTCACAACATCAGACGAGCATAATAGCTCCGCGTTGAAACATATGGAACCGAATGAAAGGTCAGTAGTATGGGTGTATCACTGTGTTCGCTCAGCTGTGTGCTCTTGTTCTTGCTGCACCAAATGGCGTCAAAAATAGAACCATTCTGCTAAGGGTAGATTATTGCCCTTTCCGAATGCAAAATACTTGTATTCTAAGATTCTTAAGCACTGCAAGAGGCATGATTTTACCGTATCCAAGAAAGGATCTCATCTGCGCTCAACAAAAAGGGTAAGGTCACATTAGGACTTATTCCAAATGGCAAGAAATAGGGAAATCCACGACCGGCCATCAGTCGCAACCCGGAGATAATTTGAAAGGTGAAGGCCCATGCCTCTGAATCAAATCCTGCAACTTAAGAGGGCCATTGCACAATAATTAGGGATCTCTGTTACCACTGTGAACACCATAATCGAATAGGATTTGGATATAGAAAAGTGCCATAAACGCCGGAGGTATAACCTATTGCCTAAACACATTGCAGAACGTCCACTAACAGCAGAAAGCTGTATGAACGATACCTAGCTGGTGAAAAGTGAATGTTTGTTGTCTTTTTAGATGAGGCATATGTTTATCTAAGTGACTGCAGCAAACCCTGGGCTAAATATTACCGACCAAGGGGGAAAATGTCGAAAGCTGGTATAAGGAAACTAACGAAAATTTTCCGAGTAGTTTCATGGTAATATAAAGGTACAGTTACAATGGCAAATTAACCATTCGTCGTGTACATAAAAATGTGACAATGAACTCGGCATATAAACATATTAATGCCCTGATACCAATTTTCCATACAGAAATCCCTGCTCTCTATGGTACAGATGTAAATAAAGTCTGGTGTCATCAGGATGGGGCATCAAGCCATGCGTCTGCTCCAACCTACAAATTTTTGGAGAACATAAAGAGAGAAATGGAAATACATTCCATACCGTTCAGCGACATCCATGTTAAGTCATCTTTTGCCTCACTGATGGAGTTTTGTGCATTTGGGTTACTGAAAAGAGCCCTTGGAAGCAGACGGCCGCGAACTTTGGATGTTCTCTGGAATGGCATAAACTGAACTCCCTGTATTTCGTAGCAGTTTGCTCCAGTGGAAGCTGTGCTGCAGATTGATAGCTCAAGTTAAAGACTGCCAGATAAAACGTCGCTGCTGGTGGAGGCGTGGTTTTTCATAAGATAAGAGGATCTTAAGTTTGTTACCATAGATTGCGAACAAGCCTCTGTATATTACATGGTGCATCCGTGCGTTAATGAATGTACGTTAACATTTCAGTGGAGAATACACGGTTTTATAGCAAATGGGTATTCTGTGCTTTGTATATGGTTATCGTTCTCGGTTGTTTTAAATCAGCCTATAATGACAGTTATTAATGTGTATATTCTTCAAGCTTTAAATTACGTGAAAGGATATTTTCTAAGTTTAACTCAAAAGAGTAATATTCACTCATATGACACTAGAAGTAACAATTAGCTCGCTGTACCCAAATATAGATTGTCTAAAACAATGAATAATTTTTCCATCAGGTATTAAAAATAGGGAATAAATTCCCATCCCACGGTTATGAATTATAAAAAGAGCTTTTACAGAATTGCATTGGGAATAAAAACTGGATGGTTTTCTGGATGCTGTGGGATGTAATGGTGCCTCTCGTTGTGATGCTCTAGTTTGGTTTACAATCTCTTCAGGATGCTGCAGCGACGTCTGAATAACAATGTGGCAAATATTTTGATTATACACACATATATATATATATATATATATAATTCCCGGTATACTTCTCTTTTTCCCAGGGTTAGCTGCCCTCTGTTTGGATAGGATCGTAGAAAATAGAAAGAGACAAATAGTGTTATAATTCCTGGAACTCGAGGGAGTTGGCAAAATAGAAGAAGAAACATGTGTTTTTGAGTAAGATAAAGACAGTGAGTTTTACCTAACAAATCAACAGGACGCGTAACTTCAAAAACTTGGCACATTTTATTCTCATGGCTACGTAAGAACCAATAGAAACAATTGTAACAAATAAAAGCACGAATTCTGATGTCATAGGAAAACTGATAAAAGAGGAGAGAGGCCCCGAGTTTCGCCAAGACATTCAGCGCTGGACACCAACCTGTAAGCTTCAAGAGCAGAAGAAGAGGAGCTACGCGGAGAGGAACACAGAGCCACCGACCAAAGGAGACCATCTCGCCGCCGAAGTAGCGATCGGAAGCCAGGCGGTCACCAGTAGGAATCCCAGCGGTTGTAGCTATCTTTTAGAGGTCTTTGCTACCTCGATAGGTAGAACACCACGGCCATAGCCAACGTTTCCATCAGGAATACGGTATCACGGCGACACCCAGCATGTTCCGGCCCTCTGATGTTCCCGGCTCTTGGCACCTACAAGCTGCCTCTTCCAAATCACACTCTTCCTTTTTTCTATACTATCTAGCACGTAAGCCCCCTCTCTACTTTTCCGCTGCAGTGGCACCTTTTTGAGTAGACAGTCCTGCCACCTGCAGCACTCTTCTTCTCCTTTCTTTCCTATAGCTAACATATAGCTTAACAAACTAAATAAAATACTTAAACGCAGTCTATATAACCGAACGCCGAAACCATCCATTCTCGAGCCATCGAATATGGTATACACCACTCGGAGCCATTCCCAAACCAGAGAGCCCGGCGCAAAAGCTGCCACTGTCCCGTCGGACTTTCCTCGTTCTCCTTCACCAGATATCAGCGACCACTCGTCGCGTCCCTCAGCAATCTCCACTCCTTCAACCTCCTTCTTTAGCAGCTCAGCCTCCCACCCAAATTCGGTGGCACCCACCACCTTACCGAACCGGGCAGAAAAAGCGGCCGGCTACCGAGCCCTGTTACTTTACCTGCAAGCCAAAAAACTCAACGTAAGTATGACCAAGAACATTAGAGACAAGTCACACCAGCTGGTGTTGAAGCCGATATACGCGGATCATTCTGAGACGGAAATCACCAGTCACCTCACACTAGCTGGCCTGAGTCCATTCTGAGTGGCTCAACTAAAAAGGTTTAATACGCAATGCACTCTCCTCCCAATTTATATGGTAGAGGTTCACTCATCAGTCGAGAGATAACAGGTCAGAACAATGACGGAAGTAACACTCTTCAAAGTCCGCGTGGAGGATTATGTCACTCCAAAAACTCCTTCTCAATGCAATAGGTGCACACCGAACCAGTGCCTGAGTAGAATCAAAGTTTGCTCTAAATGCACGGGCGAGTATGAGTCAGGGTCATGCTCAGTCCCGCTAGAGCGCAGGAGATACGCTCTCTGTTGGGGGAACAGACATGGAGCGGGATGACGCCCTTGGCTGGAGTACCGCCGGCAGACGGCACTTCTACGAAGCCGCGCATCCCGGCTAAATGTCCATTCTGCTGCATATGCACCATCCGTGCACCCATCAGAGACAAACACAGAGTACCAGTCATGCTACCGAACGCGCACCCAACGTGCAACCTGCAGTTGCAAACCATAGAACATCACAGGTTACCAGCACCACTGAGATCACGATGTCACACATAAATCCGCCTGTCTTCCGATTTAGTGCCACTGCCCAACCAGCCAGCAGTAATGCAGCAACACCGTGCCGCAATGACACTGCGGCCCAACCGCGACCCCCCCAGAAATGCCACGGGTCAGTCACGGGCCAAGCACAGCGAGCGGGCAAAATATCCCTCAAATGCCGAAACCCTATTGATATCCATGACGGAAGGCGCATAAAGCTGAGAAAAAGTCAGGGACAGGCCATAACAGTGCTCCAAGAACTAAGTGCAAGGCTCGATCAATTTATGAACACCATTATGAAGCACGCAGACGTCTTCCAAATGTTTAGTGAGCCACGCTAATCCAGCCAGTTGCTCCTTCAGACAACTCCCTCCAGACGCCCCTCCTTACAACAATGACGATCCAGCAAAGTTTTCGGATTATGACTTGGAACGCCAATGGGATACGCCATCGGACACAGCCTTATTCATTGAAACCCACCTCAATAAAACCGATAAACATAACATCTTGAACAGATCGCACACGCCGCGGTGGATGCACGGCAATAGCCATCAAAAGAGGCACAAACCACAATCAAACACCGAACCGAAGCTACAGTCGTACATGTTACCTCAACAACCTCCGTGTTCTGGTTATCTCAACTTACAACCCTCCAGGCAACCTGGAAACCGGTTGCAATACTCAACCATCACCCACAGGTCCTCATAAGTACCCGCTGTGGAACAGCCGCACTACTAACGTAGTCGGCAACAATCTCCTGCAGCACGAAAACCGGTCTGATTTTGCCATTTATGCAACTGAGCCCACTTTCGTTCCGGCCAACCGAAACCTACACCCAGACATTTTAGACATTGCAATTGCACGCAATATCGCATTTAACATTGACATAAACACTATTAATGACCTGTCGTTCGATCATCTGCCAGTACTGATCACAGCCAACGGCTCCCTCGCCCATGTCCCTAAGCCGCCGGGACACAACTTTAACAAAACAAGCTTTGAACTGTTTTCCTCCACCATATCAGCCCTACTCCCTATAAGCCCCATCACCTCAGACGCAGAGCTGGAACACACCACTCAGCACTTGGAAAACACCATAAACTGTGTAATCGCACGGGCAGCGTCAATTACCAATCACTGCGACTTTGGCCACGCCCCCTGATCTCAAGCATTTATCAGCCCAACGTAACAGAGCCAGACGCGCCTGACAACGCTCAAGACACCAAGCTGACCTAGTCGAACTACACTGATTAAACGCAGCTGTTCGAGACCGTACCGCGCAACACACAGCCAACCAATGGAATGCCACCCTTACAAATCCGGACCTCGAAAATCAAGCAGTGTGGCGCATAGCAAAATGCATTACCCGACAAACTGTAAACATCCCCCTCTTCACCACAACCAGCACATAGCCTCACTGACACTGTAAAAGCTGAGGCCCTTGAGATGCCCTTCAGGGGACCCTCGTGCCAAACCCACAGTTGACCGACCCTACCTTCGTGATAGAAACAACATCAATCACGGCAGAATTCCGAACACGACAAACACACAACACACTCCGAGATCGCATGGATAATCAAACACTTACATAACAAAAACGCTCCAGGCCTAGATCGCATCCCTAACATTGCACTAAAGCACCTACCACACAGTGCCCTCTGGCGCTGACCGCAATACTCAAATATGTCTTGTAACATGGGACATTCCGAGAAGGATGGAAAACAGCTAAGATACTACATTTTCCTAAAAAGAACAAAGACAGCACAAACCCTCATAACTACACATCAGACTTCTCAACACACTCAGTAAGCTGTTAGAGAAGGTAATACTCAAGCGCCTGAATGCACACCTCTTACTGATTCCTGAACAATTCGGCTTCCGCGCCAAACAATCTACCACGCTGCACCTCCTTGGCACTACTGAGTACATTACATACGAATTTAACACTCGCAAAAGCACAGGCGCGGTATTTCTGGACATGGAACGGGATTTCGACCGGATATGGTACGAGGGAAAACTCAGTACAAATTTCAGGACACAGCCATTAAGCTCGTAGCTAACTACATATACAACCTCCTCTACCTCTACCTTACGCCCGATTCAGGCCGGTGTCCCCCAGTGGAGCATACTGGGGCCGGTTCTGTTCACAGTCTATATGAACGACATCCCAAAGACCAACAACGCCACCCTCTCACTGTACGCAGACGACATTGCCTTAATGGCTCAATCCGGCGAACTTAAGCACGTCTCCTCACGCCTACAGCGAGCCATCACGGCCCATGAGGACTGGCTGACTAAATGGTGCTTCAAAGTAAATCCTGTAAAATCCTAAACAACTGTATTCACAAAAGGGGTCAAACATCGTCTACAAGCGCGAACCCTGCCGCCAATTCTGCTCTTCGGTACATCCATACTATGGACCAACACTGCAACCTATCTGGGGATTGCCATCGACCAGGGCAGAAAACCAACGCACAAATGCGCAAACTCTATCCATGAAGTATAACAGGACAGTACAAAACTCTTTACAAGACGCTACTCAGCCCAATTTTCACTTACGCGGCCCCTGTCTCGGGGTATGCAGCGAAAAGCCACATCAACACCTTCCAATCCCTCCAAAACAAAATCCTCCGCATAATCGCTAAAGTTCCAAAGCTTGCGGCCTCAAAACTCCTCCACCAGGAACCCAGAATGCACACCATTGAGGAGTTCATCAAAAAACTGCAGCCAACCTATACAACTGCGCCATAAACCCAAATGCTCTAATACAAACACTGGGCACCTACGAAACCACACTTAACAAGCATAAGCGGCCCCTCTCATTTTTCAACCGCAGCATTTCCAATGAAGCCCCAACTGAGGAGGTTCTCGAATACCTAAACCGCCTAGTACCGTAATAACTCCCTCAAGCTAACCCACTGACACTAATTCGTACCTTCAGTTTCGGATACACCCAACGACAGGTCTCCACAAGTTTCCAACTCCTGCCAAAGCACCACACCTACACTACAGCGTCAAGGACATGAGCAGGCAGCTCACCGACCACACAACGCGACGACCGAACCAGTACCACGGTATCCGACGGCAAACCAACGCCTTACCATTCATTTCGCACAGTGCATGACATTAACACACTCACCCCATCTCATTTAAAATTAAGCCATAGCTCAAAAAGCATCCCTTAACACTAATACATTAGTGCACACAATAACCCCGGGCGCCAGTCAAGACTTGTCCTGGCTGGCGCCGGGAAATCACCCTGGCACGCTTGCATGCACCGCATGCCAGCATGTGTAAGACTAATCGACACTAACCGGGGTGCTTCAATGGAGCCCGAATATCTTTCTTGCTTCTCCTTCACCCACGCCTACTACTAACAAAGCACCCTCTTTTGCTTTCATGTTTAGTTATTAACGGCATGTGCATGGGGAGACGATTTAGCCTCTGAGGATGATCGTCACCGGGGGCGGCGGGTGTGGGGCCGCCCCTATTACAAAAAAAATTCCGTCACTCTTCATTCTTCCTCTGATGTGCTCTGATGCTGTTACACTTGCTACCAACGTAGCATTCGCGTATTCGCCAATGATGTGAATAAGTTATGCTGCCAGGCGGAAGATTCTGCATGTGTTTGGTTGGGAATATTATGTGACGCATCAGATAGGTCTACAGAATAACTTCAATAGCAGTGGGAAGAGTTATGATGTAAGGATTTACAGAATTCATAGGGAAAATTGCTAGCCGCCGAGTAGGCATCATTCTTTTAATAAGCCAAAGTTTAAGGGAAACCGGTTTATAATTTACCTTCATCTACAAAATCCTTGAGGTCCCATAATCAAACTAGCTAGGATAGGAATTTTTTCCTCAGCTCTCCAACTAGCAGCCGGCGCAGAACATTTAGAACTACGGAGATCCAGACTGCACATGAGGACACGTATACACTCGCTACATAGTAGATAATACTATTACAGATATAAACTCATATTAGCAGTCCTTTATAAACGAGTCTTTAAGTCTATTTTAGCAAACAAAAATACCTGAAATTAATTATTATAACAAACAATTTGTCCTAGTATGCTCGTTGTACTGAGAATATAACAATCTCTCCCTTTATTACTCTCAATCCGTTCGTACAGTTATTAATAATACCAATGCCTTAAGAATCTTATTACTCCACTTTTCCCCTTTTGGCATCGTTAGTTATGTAGTTGAATGATATTTAATTTGCCGTGTCTCTCCACAATATAGCCATCTTTTAAGAGAAATGTTATATATCTGTTGATTTTCCTTGGCAACCAGTAGGACTTCATTTTTACTTTGTCTACTTGTTCCAAGTATAGTAAGTATTGTATTCCACTCAAAACTTCGATACCGAGATTTCATCGGAAATACATATTTTGAGTCCCCCTGAATCCAAAAATGCACCTTTAGAAAAATGCCCGTGTGTGCGTCTGTGAACAGCTCAAAAACGAAAAGTCGGATAAATACCAAAGTTGGAAGTTGGTATTTAGGTTTAGTATCTTTCAAAGATACGACACGAAGATTTTCAAGCAAATCCCCCACCCCAGACTACCCTTTTCATGGAACAGTTTTGGAAAATTTTGATTTTTTCAAAAATCGATCTAATAATTTTGATTAAAATATCAATATTTAAGACATTTTCATAACAAATAAAACGCCTATCTTGAATTTTCTGGGAATGTCCCCAAAAGTCTTCATTCTGAATAGCTTTTGCTTAACTGGTAAACCGTAAGAGATACACAAAAAATGTAGAGCTCGTTAAAACACACAATTTATGGCTATACATTTTTTTGTCAAGTGAACCATTTCCAGATATTCCTTGTTATTTTTTTTTTTTTTTTTTTTTTTGGATTTCCCAATACTTACACCTTTTCTCAAATGGGAATTCGTTATTCGTTTTTTTCATGTCCTGGACATGCAAAGAGAATGAAATGCGCCACATAGCAACCAGCTCTTAAAAGATTTGACTATCGCTTAAAGCCTACCACATTCCCCTTGCACCTACAAGAAAATTGACAGTAAGATAGTTTCTGCAAATGTTTATTTCGATTAACATGGAGTACGAGTAGATGGAGAATAATCGTTTGTAAAAATAGTTTTACAAGAGTAGGGAAAGTCATGTGAGTGTAACACATCAGATTTTTGTTATTTATATTTTACTTATTAAACAATGTTTTATTATAATACATATTTTCAATACTGAATCTGATAAAATAATTAATTATATGCGAACTTGCTTTAACATTACTTTCTGAAGTTATTCACATTATTAGAAATAATATAACATTTGTTTGGGGGTTTTAATAAAACTTGTGGAAAGTACATTGTTTTATCTATTGCTCATCTGTTACTTCCTTCTGCTTATTATTTGTCTTAGCATAGTAAAACAAGTATAATTAAACATTTTAACATACCAATTTACAATATTAACCCTGTTGCAGAATTATATCTGTGTTTTAACAAATAATCCTTTTTATGATTTGGTGAATTTTAAATAGTAGTGTAGTTTTACATTTAAGTTTTTTAAACAGTCCAAAATTACAATTAGCAGCATGTCTATATGGTACATGCAGTTTGAACTATATGTATTACACTAATAAGTGTTCTCTGACTGTATACAATAAACTATTAAACTATAGACAAAAAGGTACTACACAAAAAAGCAGATCTTTTTAAAAGGTTCTGCCACTATACAGTTGTTTCTCGGAAGTCATGGAAACACTATAATTTTAAGATCAGCATATAATGTCTCGCTTTAAAACATCTGGCTGTCGATTTGGTTTCCTCTATCCCTCTCGTGCCTACAACGAAATTTGCAATTAAACTTTTTCTGTAAAGTTAATTTCGATTACCGTGATTAGAAAAAACAACGTAAGAATCGTTTTATAGAAGAATAAACGATAATGGGTAGAGAAAGTAATGTGCATGTATAAGATCAGCTTATTTTCTTTTCTTTCTTTCTTCTTCTTCTTTTAATTTTTGTGTTTTATTAGCTTGGAAAAAATGTGTTTATGTTTTGCGTTGTAATGCTGACATTCATAAGTTCTTAGTGGTAAGAAAATAAGTAAATAAATAAATGATGAAAACATTAATTTTTAGAAAGGTTAGGACTTGAAAATATCCCCATTTTTTAAGTTTTCGGCATTTATTAACTTGGAAAAATGGGTTTACTTACGTAATATTCTTCTTAGAATCTCAATTACAAAAAACTTTTGAGTTAAAAGTGAAACAATTTTATTCTAAATGTGGAAACAGTCCTTAAACTCATCTTGTGCTCAAATGCTATACTTACATTTGAATTTCTTTCTAAACGTGGAAGCAGACATTTTACACATCTTATGCTCAAATGCTATGCTTACGTTTGTGTCATTACAAAATACAACTAATTGATGTTTGTGGATGCAGAGTCTTTAACAAAACGCAAGGAAGAAGAAAGGAGGTAGTTTCAGGCTTTCTTTAGGTACCTGTGGCATCCAATAGTTGTGGTTTATATTTATTCAACTATTTCAGTCATTTCCAATTACCGACCTTTTAATCAGGCCTTTAACCAGAAAATACTTCTGAAGGAGTCAGTTATAAAATTCGGGGCTAACAGGGTCTTTCATCTCAGATTTTTAATGCTATCGCAGAGCTGTTCAGATAATGTTTAAATAACATAGCACAATACGTGGCATTTAAGCACTGAACCTTCTTGTATAAAAATTAATAAATGATTTCGCTCCTGTCTGCCGGACTTAAACATTAACCAACCTACTTCGTTTTTCTCCCTCTCTTTCTTTCTTATTGTTCCATTATACACCGCCTTTAGCTGCAATGTCACTTCGGAGATCTCTTGCCTTTAGAACATATTGCCTATCGGCAATGGTGTTAATTCGTGCATAGTGTCTTTGGAATACTGGTTTTTCTTTGGGTTTTATACCTTAGGTCACATGCACATTCACACTCTCAT
The DNA here is from genome assembly GCA_030765065.1 of Deroplatys truncata. Taxonomy (NCBI): domain Eukaryota; kingdom Metazoa; phylum Arthropoda; class Insecta; order Mantodea; family Mantidae; genus Deroplatys; species Deroplatys truncata. Next base: position 163,668,584 of record CM060983.1, read on the forward strand.
TCATATTGTGACGCTGCGGCTATGGGCCAAGGCTATCGGGAGGTCGGCGCCGGGCGGTCGGAGTAAACAACAATAATTCCGTTCGCTATCGGCAGATAACTAGAGCCTCCTGGAAGCTTGTTCTCCCCCCCCTCCTCCAGAAACTGTGTCGAAATAGTTCCAGAACGTTCGACAACCTTGTGAAAGGATTCCACTGACTATATAGGGTGGACCATTTAAGTTGAGACTATAATATCTCCAAAACTAAGCATTGTAGAAAGAAATGTCTTTAATAAAAGTTGCAGCCTCCAAGCCTCCTCCTAGCGAGGTAGCTACCACCAACGTCGCCGAAGAAGAAGAAGAGCTTCCTGCCTCTTCGCCGCCGCCAGCCGAAGCGCCCAGCGCCAACTCACCAGGCACACGCCGCTGAATTGTGTGCCTGCACGCTACTCCGCAGTTGTCCGGGGAGTTCATCGTCAACTACCGACATACTTCTCCTCAACGCCGCGCAGCGCTTTTGGCCGTCTGCGGTCAAAGCGACGAGAATCAGGAACGCCAAGGGTGCAACACCGTTGGTCAGGCTCATCTTCCTGGATGAGGACGAATATTTGGCGGCCTTGGGCGCAGGACTGCCCTTGTTAGTTCAAACCCTGTCGCTCGAGTCCAGCCGTAGTGTGCGATCAACTCTATGCCGACGCTGCTGCCTATACGGACACGACACATCATATGAAGCTGCTCACCGCTGCCACTATTGTGGCAATGGGGCACTTACCGCCGACTGCAGGGCACACGATCTAACTCATCGCCGCCGCTTCTGCGCCTTCTGCAAGGGCAAGGGGCACTTCTCCGGCCAGCCGTCTGCCCACTCTACCGCATCTTCACGGCACCGCAGGTACACACAACACCGCAGACCTACATACCAGATCAACAACTTCTCAACGCAACCTTCGCCTGAGATCCTGCAGAAACTGGAGGATGTGCAGGCGAAGCTACTCAACATCACCACCAAACTGGCCTCCTTGGAGGAGGTACTAACCGAACTTCAGGAGGACCACGATACACTCCAAGAACTCCAATCGAACCAAAAAACCGACCGACTACGTTTACAAGATCTGCCAACCACTACGGTGTTCACTAATTACATGGCTGGACTCAGGATAACAATAACAAAAATCGTCAAGGACGAGCTTTCGCTCCTCATGAAGAAACTGCATAACCAACAGACTACTGATCAACCAGAGAGGCCGGACGCAGCTTCCCGAGGCAGCGCTCGGCACCCAAGGCACTGCCATTAAGCATCACCACTCAGCATTCGTCATGGCGGTGAGCTGGGCCTAGTCCAGCTTGCCTTCCACTACCACATTCCTTTACTTACAATTTTCCTTCACATGTCAATGAATTCCCAAGGGTGCATGTAGGGCCTCGGTCATGCTTGTGTCCTGGCACCTTACCTTCACCTGGCTTAGGCCCTCGTGGCCGACCAATACACTATCACCATGAATACGCAGGTGCATACTGCGGTACTGCCTCACCCCCACCTATGGATTCCTTCCGGTGGAGGAGTTTTTAGTGGGTATGGCCATCTATCTTATGGCGAGTCGCACATACCCTGCCTCGATTCCCATCGGGGCAGGAATGCAGAACTGCATTTTCTCCTCCACTCGAAAAAAAAATTACCAGCGCAGTCAAGAGTTGCTGAGTCAGTGAGCGAGCGAGCTAGCGAGTGCGTTTCGGGTGCGACATCAAGAGTAAATCTCTGAGCGAGTTGGTGACGAATGTTGTAACGTGTAGCAAGTGCTACTGCGGAGTGTTGACGACGGGTTGTGGAGGTCTTGTGTTCCACTCCCGAGTGAAGTGAACCGTCCGACGTGAAGAAGCTACGTCACGAAGGAAGTGAAGTGACAGAGTATTGAACTAGTTCACCTTAGTGAAGTAACATTAGTGAAGTGAACTCCCTTTGAAACAGTGACTGATACAAACAAAACAGTGACAGTGAGAACGGAGAGAAGCGACAGTTGAAAAACTGGGCAGTCACAATACTTCCAGACTGGGGAGGATAGGGAATGATCCTGACTAGAGAAAAATTCCCACACCAGCCGGGAATCGAACCTGGTCCCCTCGCACACCTTTGTTTTTTGTGTGCAACATGAGTAGAACAAAAGTCAACGGTTACATGCCCTTGTCGAAAAACTAGTAATTCTAGCGGCACAATATACACCAATTTGAAAGTCTCTTGAAATTTCAGTTCTCTTTTTTGGTCATCAGGAGAAACCGTAGGGGTGTAATGCCTCAACCTACACAGAATGATCAAATTGATTAGCTAAAATCTTTCCTGCTCTTACCTTTTCAAAATATGATGCGGCGCTCTGTGGCACTTTTTCAAATGTAAAAATTTGCTTTATCAAAGAAATGTCGTGATTAACATGGTCACTAAAACAGTGGGATTCCTACAGCTCTGTTGACATAATATAGCACATATCAACGTTTGAATTACGTTTTTCGGCACGTTGCTCAAATACTAGTACACGTCCCGCGTTGAAGGTGAAATGCCTTTGAAAGAGCTTGAAACACAAATTGCAATTTAATGGGGAAGCCATTATTGTAGTAGACAATCGCACACACTGTTCTCGACCTATCAACACTATCAAAACTACTAAGCCGCAATACCATAGTTCCCGCTCAAACATTCCGAGCCGTGGTCGTCTGTTTATTCAAAGAGACCATGCGTGCGCAAGCGCACAGCTGGGTGCAGACGCTCTCTTGTCATGTCCTGTCACTAATGGCAACGCTATTTGAAAACAAACATGATTGTTTTACTTCGTTTTTGTCATTGAGCGGACAGAAAACAATCGACCACAACTATGGTTACATATTGGGCTAGTTCTACTAACCACTTACCTTGACAGTAGTAGTGTAATGTAATGATCGGTATCTGGAAAGGTAGAAAGCCTTTTAGCAGATGACATTCAAGGGAAAATGTATAAAGTAAAGTTATTGCTTATTGGACCATGTGCTGTAAGTGAAACTATTCGGCTTGATTTGTCTGAAATTCTCTTCTCTGTTGGAAAAACTAGCTTAAATATATTTTAAACTGTCATATGCAATGTGTGCAACGTGTTTCAGTTCACCTAAAAGTTTTAGAGTTCCACATAAGTATCAATGATTTTGTTCTCAGTGATAGTGATTGAAGGTACAAATTGGGCAATATATTTTGGCTTATTGGAACAGCAGGAATATATAAGTAGTGTACATTTGCTTCAGTTTTGTCCATTTTGCTGCAATTAAAATATGTATGGTTTTCTGTTCCCAGTTATCTCAAAAGAAAGGTAACATTTCCATACTTATCTAACACTAAAAGATGCTAAAAAATAGTGACTTTAGCAACAAAAGTACATATTAGTAGCTAAAAGTTTTAGGTAAGTATGGAATAATACTGATTGAACTTTAATATTGTGAAAGAAAGTTTAATGTCTATTACAAGCTGCAATTAAATAAATAATCTTCACGTCAAATACATAATATGCAACTTATTTTTGTTATTAAAACAAAATAATTAATATACAGCCAAGTTTGGTTTGTTCAGGATTTTGAGTAAATTTTCTAAACCCATTTCATGGAAATTGCAGAGTAAGCTTGCACATGATGTTACAGTAAGATGACAGAAGTCTAGCCATAGACTAGGAGCAGTGTCTCTGACACTTTTCTTCAACAAACTGAAGACAAATGTAAACAGCTCTTATGTCTACTCCATCTTAAAATTCATTACTTCTGGGAACTGACTGCACAGCAACACTTGACTTGCCATTTTAGCAAAGTAGTGTAGCTATGCTTATTTTTGTATTTCTAATTCTCCGATTCCATAGATAGATAATAGCTGTGATTGAGTTCAATTTGTTAAGAATAAAAAGTACAATTATTTAATAAATATTGAGTGTTATCTTAAACTACATAGTTCTGCATAAATTTATATTTTATTAAATTTTAGAAATTTATTAAAAGGGTTAAACAGGTGATAGAATGCTGCTTTCCCTCTGCATATTCCAACCTCTTTCTCTAAACCTCGACTTACATACTATTGAAACAAATTTAGCAGACAATTCAGTTTATTGGTACATTTCAAGTAGAAAAATAAAATTATGCCGTAATAAACAAATACAGCTTCTAAGTGAGGAACAAAATGTATGGTATATTTTTGTATTTTTACAATCTGAATATTTCTTAAAAACATTAAATGCTGCATTTGTTGGACGTTTATCATGTTATTTTCCAAATTATTTGGAGGATTTGTATAAATGGATTTATAGGGTGCATCAGAAGCATTTTTATAACTTGACAATGCAGTTCTTTTTAAATTTGTTTAATTTACTCTCAATTCTGTGTTAAGGTGTCTTGAGTATTTAAAAGAGCATGTTGCCTTTTGCACAGCAATTGCATGGATCAGTTGTACCTCCATTCTCATTCAGTGTTTCTAATAAATGATAGGACTGTTGCAGTATAATTATAAGTAAGGAACCTAGATTTTTAAAATAAAGAACTGGAACGCTTGTCTTTATGCAAAATGTCTCTAGAGGCTCTAACTGCATTTATATGACATAAAACTAAGATGTATTTAAAATGATGTAGATTGAGTCACACATTTTTTACACTCACCTTCACTAATTAAAAGTTATATAAAACAGAAATGTTTTCGAGGGCATTCGTCCTCATCGTCAGCGACTGGGTGACTAAGGGTCACTTTCTCCCGTGTCTTCTTCTTCCTCTTCCTGCGGATTCTGAACTGTTGCCATCTGGTGTTGGGAGCACAAAGTTTTAACACATTGCTCTCAGGCGGGATTTCAAAATTAATGACGTTGTTGCTGTTTTTGATGATGTGTATTTTTTCCCAGATGTTCAATTCTATTGGTGCGGTGAGGGGTTTTAACAACTTTATACTTTGGCCAATGCTGTGGTTTTCTGTCCAAAAATGGTGTGATACAGCGGATTTCTCTATTTGTTTTAGTTTTATGTTCCTTTGGTGTTCCTTAAGTCTGGTTAAATTCAGTCTTTCGAAAAATTGTTTCTCTTGTCACACATAATCATGGATTTTTTATAAAATAGTGTGCATTTCTAAAATCATCCAGTTGTAAACGCAAAAATTTGTGATGTGATAACTATTAGGGAAAGTGTGACAGCTTTATTGGTACCATTTTGAAATTAATATACTTATTTGCTTGCATCTTTACAGAGAAAACAGAAGTGAGCATTGCCTAATTCAAATTTAAGTTTTCATGAACCCATCCGTCACTGTATTTCAGATGACCTTTCAATCTTTCTCTGCTTGTGCATATAACCCACAAGTATAATGCTAACCTGTGGTGGAATATGAATATAAGACTTGAAGAGATGTATGAAGAGGTTGTTGAACATTCAATGATGAAGGTCTGTTCCATGTTTTGAAACTTAAAACGTCTTGCTGTGTAGTGGGTGCTATGCAAAAAGAATTATCACATATTTGTTTCAATATAAAGAATCAGTATTACGCCACTGCTCTGATAGAGGGGAAAGGTATGCATGTTTCACTATATCCCATCATCTCCGTCCATTCTGATTGATACACAATATGCCCATAGCTAGCTAAGCTTATCCAGATCGTCTTACCAGTAATATATTAAAAGCTGAAAAATGTATACAGTAAGACAGCTATTAATAGTTAGAAAGGCTTAGACTTAAACATTACTTCAAGCAATAGCATTTTAAAAAATTGTTCAGTTTGGTCATATCTCTTGATTCAATTATGGTTTTGATTAATTTGTAATAAACATGGCATTAATTGTGTTCACTAATTTTCAAAGCACTATTTGGACTGCTAAGATACATTTTGACACAATATAGTTGTAGGAAAGAGAAGGACATGCTGGAAAATATGTAATTTTATATCAAACCCAATTTTTCTACCACCTTGTGCACTTTGAAAAGTTGCTCATACAGTATCAGTAAAAGCCAGAAGTACAGCACAAAGACAGGACAGGAACAGACATAAAATGGAACATTTGCATCCTGATTGGACTTCATTGATTCAAAATCTTGGAAAGTGGAAATGTGCCAGCTAAACTGGGATGTCTTGAGATCCCTATTCTAAATAGTGCTAAAGATCTAGAGGTTTAAATTCTGAATAAGGATAAAATACATTTTAAAAATTTGATGCAATACAGTCATTCCTATAAAAAGTTATTCTATCCAAGTTGTATTATTCATGATACATTTTTGTCTAGCAAAAGTACATAGATACACTATATAGAAGCAACATTAAAATGCTTATTAGCAGCAGGAAGAATACATTCAGAAGTTGTCTTAGAGAAGTAAAAACAAGATTTTCTTTCAGATGACACACATTTGACAAAATGTAATCATACACCATGAAAGTTAATACCAATTTTAAAATATTGCTTTGAGTGCTGTCAGTTTTGAAAATTGATAGCACTACGAAGCAAATCTGATGTTAGATTCACCCGACTTTTTCAGGTACTATCTTTTTATATAGCTTCTACAAACTCTTTCTGCAAAAGTTTATTTTTCTATGTGCTTCATGTCATTCAAGCTAGATGTTTGCAGAAAAAATTTATTACACATTTCTATGTTTGTTACAAGGGGGGTACAGGAAGCTCAGGATACAGTGAAATCTTTAAAAAGCAGGCCACTCTATGCTCCTTTGAACTCCCATACTCTTTTCATGACATCGTGAGAAATAAGTGAATGGTTACAGCACTTCAGAAATGACAAAGGTATTGAAATATTCAAACCAATAACAATATCTCAGAAATGCTGGTGCCACAAGAAAGTTATGTATAAACTCTGTTTTTTAAAGAAATCAACATTTTTTGTGTAGTAAGTTTTTTATGGTTTATGAATTATACAAAATGAAGAGAACTTCACAGCCCATTCACAGAAAATTCAAGATATACACTTTATTAGCTCATAGTCATGTAAATATTCTACATTTTTATTAAATATCATTTTAATCAAAATTGCTAAGACAACTTTTTGAGAAAATAAAAAACTAACAAACATTTTTCCATGTAGGTAGTTTAGGGTGCAGGGATTTTATTTAACTCCATAATACCAGAATTATTTTGCTTCATATGCCAATCTTCCTGTAATTCACTTTCATATCCCCTTCACAGGCACCACAATCAAAGCGATTCAAATAGCCGTGATTGTTTAAGTGAGATGAAATGGACTGGCCATCCATTCAAAGCTAAACGTTATGAGTTCATTTCCCAGAGACTGCAGTCAAATGTGCCTGTGGTAAAGGACGGAAAGCGTCCAAGTAAAATAGCCAATGTGATGGCACACTTGGATACTGACAGCACTACGTTTTAATGCAGCTGCATGCAGTTGCCTATTTGGAATACAGAAAAAAATGAACACTTTTGTTGAAAATATGTAATATTTTATGATATAACTATAAATATCTATATTTTATTGTTGAAGGTTAGTATAATATGAAATTAGAAATAAAAGCCATTAAAACATCTAAAACCTTAACAAAACACCTTTGTATCAAATGTGGTACATCAGGCTATAAGGAATTAAAATCTTTGTGTTGTATTTTTGGAAAATGCTGAATTTAAATACAAATTTTGGTATTTTTCCAACTTTTTGTTTTTGAGTTAGGTTTTTAAAATACACATATACATACACATACAGAGAGAAAAATACTGTATTTTATTTAATTCAGGGAAACTCAAAACACATATTTCCGGTGAAATCTCAATATCAAATGTTTAGGTGGAATGAATTACTACTTCAATCTGCTTACTGTAAGTAAGTTTTAGAGAAAATAAACATTATTTGGCACAAGCTGTGTATTTTAATGATATCTACATGTTTACCTTCTTTGTCACATGCATAATATGTAGAGAACTTATTGCATTTCCCTAAAAATTAAATATCAAAATTTCATGGAGGTTCACTTTTGAGGCTACCTGAATAAAAAAAAAGCATTTTTAAAAGATAGTACATGTGTGTGTCTGTGAACAGTATAACTCAAAAACGAAAAGTCAGATAAAAACCAAACTTGGTATTTAAGTTCAGTATCCTCCAAAGGTGCAATAAGATTTTGAAGAAAAAGCCCCCCCCACTCCAAACTACCCTTTACACGGAACATTTTCGAAATTTTATATTTTCCCAAAGATGGCTAATGATTTTTATTAAAATGCAATACATTAAAATATTTATATGACAAATAAAATGTATATCTTGAATTTTCTGTGAATAGTCTGTGAAGTCCACTTCATCCTTAAGGAATTCTGTATGATCTTGTATAACTGGTGTATGTTAAGTGATAGACAAAAATGTACTACACAAAAAATGTAGATCTCTTTAAAACACACAATTTTTTTCAAATAGCTTTTTCCGTGGCATATGTCATTTCTGAGACGTCCATTATTAATGGTTCATTGACTTTGTCATTTTTTTAAAGTGTTATCAATTTTCAGTTGTTTCTTGTGATTGCATAAGGCTAATATATAGTGTTCAGTTTTACACATTTGACTATCGCTACTCCTTGTATCTATAATGAAATGTGTAATGTAGTTATTTCTGCAAAGGTTTATCATGATCAAAATGAAGAAGATGTGAAAATAAGCTTCATAAGAATAGTTTGCATATCTACTAATAAATAATAAAAGTAGAGAAAGTCATGTGAATGTAACACATTAGAATTTTTTATTAAGTAATCTTTGTCATCTCCTCCTCCCTCTCTCATACATTTACACTTTGCTTTTTCTAAAAATGCTGCTTTAATTTCAGGGAACATCAAAACGTTATTTCTAGTGAAATCTCTGTAGCCAATTTTTGGATGGAATACAATACTTCCTCTTTCCGTCTTAGGCAAGAGGTGCAAATGAATAAATTAATCTGACCACCCATAAAATTGAGAGAGCAGTTCAGGGCTGCAAAAGTAGGTGTGGCTTTCCACTTGGAAAAAGCATGCTCTACAGAAACTATCCTGTGTATGAGAGTGCGGATCTTTCTAATTAGTTATGCATAAATATTAAGTGAATATATATGTTCACTAAATGCAGCATTTGATATTTTTAAGACACATAATTACAAATATATAAGCAATATTCTATATTTTTTTGTTCATCTTGCACTGGTAATGAGTTGTGAGACACATCTGTAGGAGTCATTGAAAACAGTCAAGATGTATTAATGTAATGTATAATGAAATCAAACTTTTAGTTTCCATTTCAGTGGCTTTAAAGCTGCAATGTGGCTTATCATAAATGGGATACTTATTTGAAAACCTTCATGCCTAAATCAGTTTCTGCTTTTCCTCGCTACACCAACTTAGTTTGGATTTATCTATTTCATAGTAAAGTAAATTAAAAGCAAGAGGGATGAAAATTGTTAACTCATACTTTTTAGAAAGCTGAGGTTTCTAGTTCCCGCTTATCCAAGATGTTCTCAATATACTTAACATTGCTCTTTCCATAGGAAGGTGGCAGAGAAATGAATTATGGGCAATCCCCACTGTTTCCATTTAATACAAGAAAAACCAGACCTGTAGGTACTCTTGTCACCTAATCATTAGGGCCTGGGTATTTCGATTTTAACCCTTTTTCCTTGCATGTTAATCAGGAAATTCTGACATTCAACAATTTATCATGTCATGTTTAGAATGTCTAATTGAACCTAAAAAGGGCTAAACAGAACTTTTTTTGGTGAAAATTGATTTGCAACTATCAGTTATTTGCAATAACCTATTATTTTTACTTTCTCTACTACGTATAGTAAGTAGGGGAAGTATTGCATTCCACCCAAAAATTCGATACCGAGATTTCGCCGGAAATACATGTTTTGAGACCTCCTGAATCCAAAAAAAGCATTTTTGGGAACATGTCCGTGTGTGTGTCTGTGTGTGTGTGTGTGTCTGTGAACAGCATAACTCAAAAACGAACAGTCGGATAAGCACCAAACTTGGTATTTAAGTTCAGTATCTTCCAGAGATGTGACACGAAGGTTTTCAAGAAAATCCCCCCACCCCAGACTACCCTTTACATGGAAGATTTTTCGAAAATTTTAATTTTCTCAAAAATGGCTCTAACGATTTTGATGAAAATATCATATGTTTAAGATAATGTCATGAGAAATGAAATGTATATCTTGAATTTTCTGGGAATGTCTCCAAAAGTATTCTTCATTGTGAACGACTTTTGCATAACTGGTAAACCATAAGAGATAGACAAAATTTTACTACACAAAAAATGTAGACCGCGTTAAAATACACAACTTATGTCATATACATTTCTTTTGTTGAGTGAACCGTTTTCGAGATATTGCTTGTTATTTCCTTAAATTTTCCAATACTTATACTTTTTCTCAAATTCGTTATTCATTTTTTTTGTCTTGGATATGCAAAGAGTTATAATCTGTGGCAAAGGGAATGGTGCTGCACCTAGCAACCAGCTATTAACAGATATGTATGTGCTTAAAGGCTACTGTTTTTCTATATTGCCCTTGTAAATATATATTCCCCTTACATCTACAAGAAAATTAGCAATAAGATAGGGTCTGCAGATGTTTATCTCGATTAACATGAACTAGATGGAGAATAAGCGTTTGTATAAATAGTTTGTACAAGAGTAGAGAAAGTCATGTGAGTGTAACACATCAGACTTTTTTTGCTAAAACTGCAGATAATACACTGCCACACAGCTATTCACAACCTTGCAAGGTGGATTACAGCATACACAAAGGAAAGAGATGCAAGCTTGTCTGGAAAAGGATGAATCAGGGTAGACATTTATGCTGCCTGCCACTGTGGAAAGTTGGAAAAACATTTTATACATTTGGAGGTGGTGCTTCTTATATGAGACACATGACACATTTTTCACAAAATTCCTATTATAATAATAATGTAATGCAGCGGCTATGGTCCAAGGTTATTGGGAGGTTGGTGCCAGGCAGTTGGAATTAACGATAACTGACGCTTGCCAGCATAAACACAGACTGCGCTATCAGCAAATAATTAGAACCTTCTGGAAGCTTCATCTCCCCCCTCCACGTTGTCCTCCATGGTATAGTAGTTACCATGCTAGCCTTTAGTTCCTGAGGTTGCGGGTTCAAACTCGGCAGAGGGCGATGAATTTTTTTGGGGTGTAAACATCTTTAGCATGCTTCTTGCAGCAGAGAAGTAAAGCTGGTGGTCCTGTGTCATAGATTTATGGCATGTAAAAGAACCTCAAGGCTGATAAAGAGGCCTCTGAGCAAAATCCCAATATAGAATGGGATGCTAAGGACCACAGCAGTTAAAAGCATCAATAAATAAAACTCAATTTTATTTCCCCCCTCCTCAGGAAGTATGTTGAAATAGTTCTAGAATGTTCAAGAACCTTGTGCAAAGATTTCACTGACTGTATAAGCAAGCGCTCTCATGGCAGTCAGTTAGTTGTGAGTCAGTAGAGTTAGTGTGAATTGAGTTCCATTGGTCAGTGAGTGAGTGAGTTGGTGGTTGAGTTTTCCATGTGACATCAAGAGTGATTTTTCAAGCGAGTTGGTGATGGATGTTGCAACGTGCAACAAGTGTGACTGCAGGGCAATGTATTGTGGAGGGCTTGGGTTCGACTCCTGAGTGAAGTGAACCATCTGGCATGAAGCAATAGAGAATTGAATTGGTTCACCTTAGTGAAATGAACTCCCAATAAAGTAGATAAAACAACAAAACAGTGATAGAGTTGAGAGAGTAACAGTTGAAAACCTGGACAGTCACAAAAACAACAACAATAATAATAATTTGTGAATACTCCCCCCCCCAGAAAAGAATAATTTATGTTGATAAAAGGCTAAAATTTTATTTATAAGGCCTAAAACTTCATACCCAGTTCATAACTTTGTTCACAATGTTTTCCTTCACTTACCCACTGGTATTCTTTGACTAAATGACCGATTGAGTAGACATGGAACACTTGGGTAAATGCAAGGAGAAGAAAAAACAATAAATAAGGGAAAAGCAGACAGAACTTTTTTTTTAAAATACTAGGTGAGTGAATCAATGGAGATGACTTTTTACACTGTCTTCCTTCACTTATCTATAATAATGGTTTGTGAAACATGTAGAATATTCTCTAGGTAATTGAAGAAATAAATCATAATGAAAGGGTTAAATTCCCTTGTTAACCTTTACTTACTTATTTACAACTTTAAAAGAAAAATTTTAATATTAAATAAAACAATTAAAAATTCAAAGATAAAGGTAAATATCTTGGGTGTCGAAAGTAATTTCAAATTATTCATTTCTATATGTTTAACTATGTTTATAGTTTCCTTTTTATTGTGGAAGTACTAGATGAGCTTCACAATACGTGAAAAGATAAAAACAAACAAAAAGAAGAAAGAGCATGCAAACATCCTTCCTTCCACTCTCTCACATTATCTTTCCTCTCTCCACTTCCTATCTCTCAGTCTCTCACATGTTTTAATGAAATGGGTTTTAACTTTGTTGCAGAGTGGGAAAACAATTATTGCAAATTTCCTTTCGGAGGCTAATGAGAATCCAAGTACGGATTACAAACCAACCCAGGGGGTGAGAATTTTGGAATTTGAAGCCAAAAACTTGAATGTAAATAATAGAAATGTAAAAGCTGAAGTGGAGTTGTGGGACGCCAGTGGTGATCACAAGTGAGTATTATCATATTATACTTTTCTCTTCCTTACACCAAAAATTGAGTAGAGTGCCATTTATTTAGGAAATTAAATAATTTTTTATACCAAGTTAAGATGAGGGAAAATGCAAAATTAATGTACAAACATGTTTTTACTATTTCTACTACTTACCTAGTTGATACACATTGTGAGGCCACTGAATAAAAAATAAATAAATAAATAAATACAAGTTTAGAAAACGGTTTTATGTTTGTGTGTTGTGTTTTTCAGCATGTTCTATGGATGCAACAAATATTTTCAAGAACCACAACTCCCCATTCCCCTTTACATGGAAAATGTTCCTTAATTTATGATTTTCTCAAAAATTTCCTAATGATTTTTATTAAAATACCATTTTTATTACATAATATGAAATGCATATCTGGAATTTTTTGTAATTAACCTGTGAAATCCTCTTTATTTGGAATGACTTTTGTATAATTGGTAAACCCTAAGAGGTAGACAAAATCTTACTACACGTAAAATTTAGAGCTCATTAACGCTTGCAATTTATGTCAAATGAAATATTGCGCATTGTTAACCATTTATATTTTTTTCAAGTGGTAAGTTGATATTCGTTTTTTCTCTTGGTCACCCAAAGAGCATGGAATTTCAAAGCCGTCACATAACAATTCACTTTTTAAAAATCTGACTATAGTTTTAGTAAACTGCATATTTTTATACAGCTGCAATAAATGTGTAAATGTATAATGAAAGTTAATCTTGATTAATCAGAAGTTGACAAAAAAATAACATTTGTTAGAATATTTTGTAGAAAAGTGAGTAGAAAAGTCATGTGAAAGCAACACATCAGAATTTTCTTTTTTAATGCCAGATTAATATTTAGACATTCTTTACTAATTTTGATTAAAAATGTTTCAATAGGCTTTGAATAGGTTTGCTGGACACATGATTTAGGTTCTCTTGGACACCCATTTAAAATCTATATAAATTGCAGAAGTCAGGGTTTAGTGTAAAATTTAGAGGAAACAATCAGCCATATATTCTGTTTGACCTTAATGTTTCTTTCTGCCTTGATCTTGTTTATTAACAAAATTTCTAGTTGCTAGTTTCAATTGTTTAAATTGCAATTTTTAAAATTAATTTTTAAAAACATGACCATTTTCTCAGGAACCTGTCATGCTGGAACTTAAAAGATTTTTACTTTTTCTTCATGACTCTTTGCTGGTAATGTAGATTTACAAAGTTTGAGATAGTCATACTAAAGTTGCAAAAAATTATAATTCTAACAGAAATATAAGTTCAAAATATATTAAAAAATGTTTGATAAAGCCTACTATACCATTGGCAAATACATCAATGAGTTATAAATGTTACCAGGTCTATCATAGCCTATAACATTTATATTCTTTCTTCAATATTTATACTGAGTATGTATTACTTTTTTATATGTTATGTATATAATATTAACACTTGTATAATCTTTTAATTGGATTCTTTTCTATGTGTATATACCTTACGCTTTGAAAATAACCATTGTTAATTTATTGTGTGACATAGTTCTATTGTGATACTTGTTGTAATCATGGTACTAAACTGTAATAAAATTGAAACTGAAATTAAAAATATTTAACTTTTCTACATACATCTCAATGACTAAAATAAATATATTATAGAAAGTACATCAGTAGACGTATAAACTATAGGGCTATGTTCAGCAATATTTTATTCTGGTATCTTGATTAGTTCCAGAGAAGATAAAATTTAGTACATTTAACTTTGGTAAGATGTAATTTTATCTCACCTTTTCACCAACATCTGATTTAACCGTTTCACTACTACATACTTTGTGCACCCACCGATTTGGCTGCAATGGCTCAAGATCACAAACATATAGTAGTTGTTATGTTGAAGTTTGCAAATAAGTCTGCTAGTTATGCTGAAATGTGACATTAATCCAACTTAATTTCTGTGAAATTCCAGGGTGGAATAAACAGGACGTACACTCAGTGTGCAGTGCACATCCTGTTTGTTTCACTCTGAATTAATTTGGAATCCTGTCAAATTTCAGCATTGGCAAACTTAAACAGGACAAATAATACCTGCATAAATTGCATTTCAACACGGGCCCTTTATTGTAAAAATAGTGAAAACTAAAATCATATAGTAGACAAAATAACAGCCAAAAATTGTGACAAATTATAAACACAGATGATTCAGAGAACAAATCGTACATCTCAAAGCTCACAGATATGCTGACGAGGAAAAAAAATCTGATGTGTTACACTCACATGACTTTCTCTACTCTTGTACAAACTATTTTTAAAAACTCTTATTCTCCATCTATTTCATATTAATCGAGATACACACACGGACATGTTTCCAAAAATGCTTTTTTTGGATTCAGGGGGTCTCAAAACATATATTTCCGGTGAAATCTTGGTATCGAATTTTTGGGTGGAATACAATACTTCCCCTACTTACTATACAAAGTAGAGAAAGTAAAAATCATTACATCAGACAGCTATTTGACTTAAATGTTTTTTTATGACGACTGTGCCTTTGACCACCTCAGCATACCCGACCTGTTTTCTAAGATTTCTGGACTAAGCTCCGCAGACATTAGCATAAATATGGAGGAATCCTAATTTGCATCATTCAGCTATCCTGAAGATGGAAACAACATACATTCCTGAAACATCGGTTTCTAACCAACTCTACACCTGGCTGAAAGCCCAAGGAAATCTAGAGTAGAGCAATAGAAATTTAAATAACAGTGAATAAAATAAGTATTTCATAACATATTTTTTATTTCCTTATTCATTGTGCCAGTTCAAATTAAAAGTTACACATTGTTTATTTTGGCGCAGTACAATAAGGATAATTTCAGAGATACCAGTTTTGGATCCTAACTTCTTAATAATTATGGTAACTTTAGTCTTAAAAGGCTTCTAATAAAGCTTAAAGCCTCCTTTACAAATAGATTTTTTAAAAAGTATTTTTGCATTAAACTTTCAAAGAAATGAAAAAACCAACTTGACATATAAATGGAGTTGGCCAAATCATCAGTTTGTTATGAAATGTATATTAATAAATATCTTTATAACTTTGTTCTTAAGCTGTATTTCTCCTGATCATTTAAATCGTATTGTTTTCTCTATTGGATGATTTAGTTAAAATTCAAACCCTGGTGTGCACTAGGCTTTGGTTTATCTGCAAAAATGTACTGTAAATGTCATTCTATTACATGTGGAATTGCTCAGTAAGTGTTGAGGCAGTATTTTAATGCCTAAATAATATTAATTGTATTTTTATTATAATTAAATTCAATAACAGCCCACCTTGATAAACAATATGTATATAATTATTATTTAAATTGTATGTAAGTCATTGCAAATACTTATTTTTTATTGTAAACGTATTTATGAATGTTATGTAAATGTTTATATACTCTAATAGCGCAAAAACTGTGAGAATAATATGTTTTAGGTTTTTAATAATGAGGTAATAATGTAATCTTGTGACAATAATGTGCTTAGAGTTTTCAAAAATACTGGTCAGTTAAAGATCGGTAATGACGTAAGTTTCGTTTGCAGTTTTGGAATTAGCCAATCAACAGTAAAGAAAAGTTTTAGTTTGAATACTGAAATTCTATTGGACTAGAATTAGCCAATAAGAGACTGGCATTACCGAAGCTTTAAGGTTTTTACCGTTGAAATTAGTCAGTCGTGGACATGATGTGATAGAGTACAGATGGAAAAGTCACAAGCAAGATCTTATAGTAAATACATTAAGAATGTTTAAAGTTCTCACAGTTTATTTATAAAGTTTTATATATGTGAAAGTATAAAGAAATAAAAAGAAGTAAAATTTAAAAGTAAAATCTGTGACGTCTTTAATTTTTGTCATATCACAACCTGAAAAAGACCTTATATTTCTATAGTGCGACTGAAGCAGCTGAGGCAGATTTAAATAATATTATGTAAGCTTAGTTAATTAAAACTTACGCACAAAGCAACAAATAAAAAATATAAAATCTTCAAGTTTCTGCGTAAAAATTATATTACGTAACACAAGCATCATCTCCACCACTTCAAAGTTTTGGCATCCCAAGCAACAAGCATCAACCAACTTCAAAGTGTATCTCTATTATGTGGGCAGTTTAAATTAAAACTCAAACTTCATTATCTCCAAAACGTGGGGCTAAATACTTCTTCAAAGTGACATCCATATGTGGGGGCTTCTCACATCTCACACAAATACTAAATACTTCTTCAAAGTGGTCTCCAAGCGTGGGGCATAATATACAAATTTCAAATTGAGAAAAATACTTTCTCAAAGTGGTGTCCCAAACGTGAAGCTCGATAAAAACTTTCTTAGTGTATATATCATTTGAATCCTTTTCTTTAGAGCTAGATGATGAATTTGGAGTTAAATACAAATAGGCTTGATAACATTAATACATTCTGTATGAAGAATCTCTGTTTGGTTATTAGGAGTGATTTGTTAGCTCTTAAAGGCTTCTGCCTTACACAGATTTCTAAATAACATTAGACTTGCTGTATATATGATAACCTGCTTAAATTAAAATGTAAGTAATAGATAATTACTTGATTAATTAACAATGAATAGCATTGATATTGTAATGAAAAGAAGCTAGAAACAGTGATGTGTATTGAATTTATTTAAAGGTGAGTCGGAATTGTTACACTAACATCACTTAAGTTTACTCACTTAACATGTTTCGGGAAACGGTTGTTCCCATCCTCAGAAGTTAATTCGACTGAATAGCATATTTCACTCCATTCCCTTCTTTTGCCATACTCTGGCATCCTCTTCCAGTTTTTGTAGCCTTCAGTGATATTGTGTGGTTGTATCATCATATGAACTAATTGTCTAACTTCAGTAGTTTTGGATTATGAAAATTGTTGTACAAAACTCTGATTCCCATACTTTCTTGTAACTTTCTGAACACTGAATTTGTTCCATTAAATAAATCAATAGTACATTTGTCTCTTTATGAATGTGTTTTTCATTTGTTTGAATTTTCTTCTTTGTTTGCAGGTTTGAATCTTGTTGGTCAGCATTTCGTGATGCAAATGGAATAGTTTTTGTTTACAACCCCTCATCCCCAGAGCATGCAAGAGAATTAGAGTTGTTATACAATTATTTTGTAACACAAACAGGAATGAGTTCCAGAAACTGTGTTGTATTTGCCAATCAGAAGCAAGCAGCAGATAAGGATTTAAAATATGGATCTAAACTATGTATGTAAACTAATTAACTCATACATCCTGAACATATGTTTTATTAGAAACAATACTACATTATTCTATTGGGCCATTTTTTTTAAAATTATTTATTATTAATATTCTTATGTATGCTTTTGCACTGAGCGTTGTAAAGATTCTTTATCTCAGGGCCGTGTTAACAGGTAGATCTCTGGGAATCTGCTACTGTTAAGATATAGTTGATATAATAAATTCCAGCTTTTGCAGTAGAAACTTCTTGGAATTTATTTATTTGCTGGTGTACAAACTCATTCCCTCACACTTCCAATGAATTATATGTATACACAGCACATAATATTCACAAATAAAACAAAACATTTACATCATCCATTAATGACTGCACCAGCCACCTACTATGACTTGGCATCACTCTCCTACACACTCACACAGACAACTGCTAACAAAGCTTGGCTTCACTTTACTATCTTAGTGTCTTTTTTTATTGCTTACCCCCTCTAAGCAGTAATTGCTCTGTTTGCCTAAATTTTCCATAGGTTCCCATAGTAACCTCCCTTCCACTCATATTTGCTCAACAATGATCACTTCCATGGCCTTATATAACTCCTATGTTTTTATTATTTTATTTAATTTCCTTTCATGTTCCAAATTTACAGTAATTAATTTAATTCTCCCCATTACAATTTTAGGTTATATTATTTATTATCATTCTTTTAAATACATTTAAAGGACATGTCCAATTACATATATAAAATAATTTAACAAGCACAGCTTATAATTTTACATTACTTTTTTACATTGCATTTACATTAAGTTTACCTTAAATATCATTTTCGCTTTACATTGCTTTACCATGTCTAAATTCATCTATACTATAACATTCATTTTCTATTAAGTATTTCTTTATTGTTTTCATCATTACATTTGGCTGATTTATGTTCTTTATTTCTCTAGGTAATTTATTGAATAATTCTCTTGCTCTAACTTCTATGGTATGATTATTTAGAGTTCCCCTTAATGTTATTCTATAATAATCATCATTGTTTCTTAAATTATGGTTATGTACACTGGAATATTTTGCATATTTATATTTATCACAGTTTTTATGCATTCATATATATGCACTGTTAACAAGTTTTGATTCTTAAAAACCCTTCTGCAAGTTTGTTTGTTTTCCATTTTGCTTATTATTCTAATGGCTTTTTTTTGCAGTTTAAAGACTTTATCCATTTCTCTTGCTGTAATATTTCCCCATAATGTAATTCTGTATCTTACATGCGAATATATAAAAGCATAATAGACCTGTTTCATTGTTTTATTGTCCATTATTTTAGTTAATTGTCTCATTACATAAATGCCCTTATTTATCTTTTTTCTAATTGATGCTACATGAAATTGCCAATTTAAATGTTTATCAATTATTACTCCAAGAAAATTGGTGCAATTTATTTCTGATATGTTTTCCCCATCTATACTTAGTTTAATACTACTCGGGTTAAGTTTTTTAATTCAAAGTTAATACATGCTGTCTTTTGTGTATTTATTTTCATATCTAAATTAGCATAATATTGTTTTATAATTTTTAAAATTGAATTTGCTCTAATTTCAACCTCTTTTGCAGTTTGACCTTTAATTATGACAGTCATGTCGTCTGCATATCCAATTGCGATGCCTCCATTTTCTTGTATGACCTCAAAAATTTCATTTATATATATGTTATTATGTAATTAATTCCACAATATATATTCCAACAATAATATCAATCACATGAAATTAAGATAAACATTACAACAATAACAATAAGTATGAATGCATTTTAAGCTTCCAGTTAACATATAAATATTTGCATGCTCATAAGTAAGCCTGAGAGGTTATGTAGCTTTGAATTCCGCTTCACTATTATGAATGAGCAAAAATGAGGAGCAGAATATTATCAATTGTAATTTTCTTAAGTTTAAACTACTCATGCTGCAGAATATTCAGAATACTTTTTAATCTAAATTAATTAAATTCTGTAGCTGAGAAGTTTTAGCTTACAGTATTTTGCAACATCATTTTTTAGTAAGTGCACACAGGTATTAAATAACCATTTTAAAGAAAAATGCATCACTTGGATAGGTAAGGGTCTTATGTGCCATTTTGTCTTCAGAGGAGGTCTTATTGTAATCTGTGAATGTTAAGAAAGTGATTGACATGATACCCAATCCCAACTTCATTTTAATCTAATCTTGGTCTAACATTTGGTTATTCAATGGGATCTTTTCAAAGAATTGTGTTGCTTAATAATTCCTCACCCCCCCCCCCCCACTGGAGTTCTGTAGTGCTGCATGAGTTTAGCTACAGAGAATTGTTTCATTATTTGTGTTAATTTTATTCACTATTTTCAGCAAACACATTTTCAAGAGTAATGCATGTGGCTGTCAATGTGGAGGAGAGTGGCAATCGTTTACAAGCAGACTTCAGCAGTTTTCTGGAGACAGTGATATCAGGATTGAGGGATAGATCAGAACAGGAAGAATTGAATATAATAAACAACCAGTCGTTTTAATTATTTGGAGCATTAATGTTTTTCAGCATTCTTGATAATTTCAGGTATAAAACCGATAAAAATAAAAGGAAAACATTGAAATTGTTAAGGAACAATATCTATTCTGAAGTCTGTGCTTTGTTTATTCAAATAAACATAATCCATGGGGAAATTTGAGTGTTATTCTTCAGAGGTCTTACATCTACTAGTTGTAGACAGTTCGTTTTTATTTAGATTGTTGGGTTTTAGATTTAGTCGGGTTTGTCTTAAAGACTGATAGTAAAAATCATTAAAATGAACTGAGACCTTGAGTGGTGATAATAAATGCTCACTAACATCATTTAAATAATGATAAAATGTTTTCAATGCATAGAATATTAAATATGGTGCAGTAAAATGTGATTATGCCATGCTTCTGAATATGGTTTTTCTTACACAGTTTTAATGTGTGTACTTCTAGCAGACCACATGAATGTATCACCTCACCTATTAAGTCATGCTTCTTGCTGTTGCACATTTTTCTTAAGCTTATGTATTAAATTATATAGCCTTCTTAGTTGGTTTTAATAACCCCAAAATGAAATAAAGGTCTTTGTATTTTAGTTTGAATATAACTTTTCATTCCCATTTCTTATCTTAGCCTGTAATAAGAAATGATCTGTATTTGACATTGGCCATACGTATCTCTGTCCTGTTTGTGGCATAGTGGTTGAAGCATGATGTTCTGGTGCTTAATGATGGACTGTGTATGTGTTCAAGCCCACCCATAAGCATGCAAACTTTTTGTCCCATGTTAGGACCAGTGCCAACTCCAGCATCATGATTGATCTGAGGTATCACAATTATGTAGAGGTCTGTGGGTCACAAAGCCAGTGTTCCATTTGGGGGAAGCATGATGCTGGCCACATCATCTCTCCATATTGGCTGGTTGATTGCCATCTCCACTTTGCATATGTGGACTAAGTTCGGCAGCAGGATTGGTATAAGGACCACAAGAGCTGTAGTGCCACAGATTTAACTTGTGCAACATAAACATAATGTGCTCCATCTTTATTCTATATCTGCAAATAATCCCTTTATTCCATGTTACTCAGAGGTTGACATAAATCAGAGGACCAGAACAGTGTTTTGTATTGTGAATTCTTAGAACCTTTCCTGTTTTTTTTCCGAAGAAATGGCTGTGGAAACTGGTTCATTTTGTATTCATAGGGGGTGTGTTTATTAAATGTTTTTAGATTTCTATTGTACATAAGTGATAAGCACTGATGAGCATTCTCTATACTTATCAAATAACAGTGTATAAAAATAAAGAATGAACTAAAAAGCCTAGATTGCCACCTTCCTTGCTTTTGCACTTGCAATTTGTTTTATTAATTCAGAATAGTTCAAATCTTGGGCAGTGCTATTTTTATAGATAAATTTGCTAGATCTGACAGTCTATTCTGACACATAGTTGAACATAAGTTTTAATTTACTGAAATGTTTTCCTTCGGCAACAGTTGCAGTTATGGTTAGCAAGATTTGAATTACTGTCCACATAGTTGAGAGTATATTTTTAATACATTGAACTTTTATTAGTTCTACTGATTTCTCTTTCAACTGTGAATTCAAGTGTAAAAGTTCCTCAACCAATTCACAACCAGATAATTATGTCACATTTCCCCCCTCAGTTATACTTATTTCTAAATCTGTACAGGCTTTTTCCAATTAAGCCTTTTCAGGAATTGTTTGGCTGTTGTATAAAAAGGATCATGTATCATTAAATTTGGTTACTTGCATAAATTGAGTGATGAACACATTCTCAATTGAATCGATCATAGGGTAAAAGATGTTCATTTTAAACAATTCTTCAGGACCTGTTGTTGTCTCATCTGCAGCCTCATATTCAAATCTCTTCTTTCTTCGGGATCGGACTGACTTAAAAATAGGACTATCCCAGCCTCAGAAGCAATTTCCTTAGTTGTTATTAGAGCAGAAGAATAACCCCAGTACTTTTAAACATTCCGAGCAGTTCTTCAGCAATTGTGAAGTGTTTGGAAAATCCATAATTTCAGACTGCATAGCCTTGCCTACAATGTTTTCTTGAAACAATATATCATACCAAGCCACCATTGTTATTATAAACTCGAATTGATTTATGTTCTGAATCAGGGACAAGGCCTCTGATGCTTCAACTGGGTCAATCGTTTCTTTGTGAAGATCCAGAAGGGCGTCATGAACTGAAGAATAGTGATAACGAAATGCAGCAAGACTAGAAACTCTACTCTCCCAACAAGTTTAACAAAATTTTTTACGGCAATAGCCTTTCTACGTGCTTGTATATCATTTCCCATTGCTTTGTTGATCCAGAAAATAAAACAAAAAGTCTCTGAAGAAATTCGAACAAAGAAACCGATTTAACAGATTTTTTGGCAGTATGTGCTGTTACCAACTTTAAGCTGTGACAGCCACATGGATTAAAAAATGCTCGTGGATATTGGTTCAGAATTCTGCTTTAGACACCTTTGTTTACTCCTACCATACTAGACCTTGGCCTCAACAATCATTCATATCCAAATCTAACTCATGCACAATATTCACAATATTCTTAATTTAATTCTTAATGTTCTTTCCTCTGTTTCTTTCTTCTTGATGTACACACACATGCTCACACGCTCGCACGCTCTCTCTCTCTCTCTCATATAAATACATACATATGCACACATACAGAAACACAGACATGCACAAACGCACTCAAGAGACAGTCAAACACACATACATACAGACATGTACATACACACATACACTTAGAAACACAGAAGCACACAGAAAAAACACACAAAGACACCTAGATGCAGTCAAAGGTGCACATGCATATACACCTCCACCTCCCTCTTCAAACACATGGACATGCACACACACGTACATATGTATAACACCTATTGAAATATAAGAGTTTAGACCCTTAATCATCGCTTTATTATCAAATTCAGGCATGATTGTACTGAAAGGTTTGTGCCCCTCTATAAATATGGTGCTCTCGGTGCTGGCCGTCATTGTGCGAATTAGTCTTGTGACAACATTGTGTTCTCTCCAAAACTAATCAGCTTTCGAAAGTTTTATCAAGACAAGGTTTACATTTCCTTGAACAAGGATTAATACGTCATTTCATCAAGAGTAAAGATGAATAACTCTGCATATAAGGATATCATTCCAAGTGCTACTGGGTACAGCTGTAATAAATGTAGAAAGAAATTCCTGCGAGATTATGACAAGAGAAGGCATGTGATGAGCTGAGCTGTAAGGGTCTCTTCAACATGTAAACATTGCAATGCAGCCTTCAATGAAGTTTATAAGTGAACGTCATGAAAATGTATGTGGAATAAGCAGTCCTAAAAAGAAAAGCCAATTGGAGCCTACTAGACATTAGTTATCAACAATGAAGCGTGATATGAAGGAGCGCAGGACTTCATTCGAAGGATGATTGAAATCGTGTTTCATTTGCTGTGATTTGTCCAAGGACCTGAATATGTACGTGTATGAGCCAAAACAACATATAATCCAAGCAGTGCATAAAGAGTTGGGCATTCACAAGAGAGTAAAAATTAATCTACTGGTTGAATGCCAATTTGTGAACAGTGTCGGAGAATTCTGTGATAAACATTTAAAACACAGAATCAGCCTGTGTTTCTAGAATCGGATCTGGACTCTTATGTTGGAAGCAAAATTCAAGAAATTGGCTTCTGAAATGAAGGAGTCCCTGCTTGAGGGTAGCAACTGCGCTTGCTTGCTGTGGAAGGAGTTGGCTCAGTATCAACAAGAACAACCCATTACGAGGAAGTAGCTACGTACCGCAACCACCATCAGTTGAAGCAAGCTAAGCCTGCATAAACATCCAGAACTACAGCAACGAGAAATGCTTTGTGTATTCTGTATTAGCCAAATTCGTTGAGAATGATACACAACGCGTCAGCAAATACAAGTAACTTCAAGATAAGTACGACTTCAGTTGTGTTTCGCACCCTACAACACTTGCTAAAATACCTAAGTTTGAGAAGCTCAACTGTATGTCTATCAACGTTTTCGGGCTGAATGAGAAGCAAGAAGTGTATCCAATAAAGTTTGCTGATACTGAACTGCCTGATCACAGTGATCTCTTACTATTGAGTGGAAAACATCACTACGTATATATCAAGAAGTTTTAGAATCTCGTTTGACATCAGAAAACTAAAATGTAGTGATATATACATGCAAGCGCTGCTTTACACATTTTGATGGATGAAGTGGACTGGAGAAACTACAAGATCATGCATCCGTCTGTAAGCAACATGGTGTTGTAAGGGTAGTTATGCCTACCAAGGAGAAACAATTGTACAGTTTAAAAATGTTAAGAGGATGCTGAAAGTACCTTATGTTATCAATGCAGATCTTGAGTGTATTCTCACGCGGGCCATACATGCATCCCCAATCCTGAAACTTCATATACAATACAATATCAGGAGCATGCACCCATGGCTTCTGTGTTTATGTGAAACCTGCTCAACCTGTTGATCATCTAGAAACCGATCTTCCTACTCAACACTATTTGTATCGTGGTTATGATGCTATTCAAAGAAGTTTATAGAATACCTGTCATCCCCTTGCAAAGAAGATTGATAATATTACAAATCAGTTAAGCCTCTGAAACTTGCAGATCAACAACAGATGGGTTTTGAGTTTTCTACAGTATGCTACTAATGTGGTAAAACCTTTACAGAAGAGAACTGGAAATAACGCGACCATGATCACATCAGCGATGAATACAGAGTAAGTCTTCATGCAAAACATCTAAATACATTCCTGTCTTCATGTATAACCTTAGCGGATATGACTCTCATTTCATTGTTAAGGAGTTGGGATGTATGAGTGGAGGTAATCCTTAACTCTGAAGAAAGCTACATGGCCTCCAAGTATGTTAGAGATATAAAGCTTCGGTTTATGGATACCTTTCGGTTTCTGAGTGCTTGCTTAGATATGATGGGAAAAATCTCTCATATCCTGAAACAATGAAGTACTTCAGAGAAGATAAGTTGATGTCTTGTAAAGGAATTTCCATATTATTACGCTACTTCGTGGAATATCTTGAACGAAACCTGCCTGCCTCCTAAGGACTCCTACAATAAACTGCGGGCGTAAAAATCCTTAGCGTGGGTTCCTTCGGAAGGAAAGTAAAGTCGGTGGTCCCGTGTCGTAGACTTACGGCACGTAAAAGAACCTCAAGCCTGATAGAGGCCTCTGAGCGATGGCATTCTTCCAGCGGATGACTTTGACACATTCAGAGAGCAGATCCTTAAAACATACAAAGTTGATCCTGCTCATTATTTCACCTCTCAAGGACTTACATGGGACGCCATGCTTCTATATACTGGAATTGCTACGGATTACAATCAGCTTCTCATGGTGGAATCTGATATAAGGGGAGGTTTATGTCAAGTTTCCCATGGGTATGCAGAGGCTAATAATGCCTATATAGGGAAGTTTGGACTGTCGAAACCAACAATATTTGTCACATACGAAGTTGCCAATAACCAATGTGGTTGGGCAATGTGCACGTCGTTCCTTGTGGATTTGAGTGGGTTTCTCCTGAGGATATCCACTTAGAAATACTACAAGATTATCCTCGTGGATACATATTAGAAGTTGATATCTATTATCCTGCTGAGCTCCATAATGATTTACCATTCCTGCCTGAGTGCATGAAGCACAAGGAGTCGTCTTTAAAGAAACTACTACCCCATCCTAGATCTCTTTTTTACTTTCTCTACTACGTATAGTAAGTAGGGGAAGTATTGCATTCCACCCAAAAATTCGATACCGAGATTTCACCGGAAATACATGTTTTGAGACCTCCTGAATCCAAAAAAAGCATTTTTGGAAAAATGTCCGTGTGTGTGTCTGTGAACAGCATAACTCAAAAACGAACAGTCGGATAAACACCAAACTTGGTATTTAGGTTCAGTATCTTCCAGAGATGCGACACGAAGGTTTTCAAGAAAATGCCCCCACCCCAGACTACCCTTTACATGGAACATTTTTCGAAAATTTTAATTTTCTCAAAAATGGCTCTAACGATTTTGATTAAAATATCATATGTTTAAGATAATGTCATGAGAAATGAAATGTATATCTCGAAGTTTCTGGGAATGTCTCCAAAAGTATTCTTCATTGTGAACGACTTTTGCATAACTGGTAAACCATAAGAGATAGACAAAATTTTACTGCACAAAAAATGTAGATCTCGTTAAAATACACAACTTATGTCATATACATTTCTCTTGTTGAGTGAACCGTTTTCGAGATATTGCTTGTTATTCCCTTAAAGTTTCCAATACTTATACTTTTTCTCAAATTCGTTATTCATTTTTTTGTCCTGGACTTGCAAAGAGAATGGAATGCGCCGCATAGCAACCAGCGTTAAAATATTTGACCATCGCTTAAAAGCTACCATATTCCCCTTGCATCTACAAGAAAATTAGCAATAAGATTGACATCTCGATTAAGATAAAGCATATGGAGAATAGGCGTTTGTAAAAATAGATTGTACAAGAGTAGAGAAAGTCATGTGAGTGTAACACATCAGATTTTTTTATTTATGGGCGCTCTTTAACTGCTTTGGGTCTTAGCGTCCCATTCTATATTGGGCAAGAAAGTCCGATAATTTTGCTCAGAGGCCACTTTATCAGGCTTGAGGTTCTTTTACGTGTCGTAAATCTACGACACGGGACCACCAGCTTTACTTCCCTTCCGAAGGAAGCCATACTAAGGATTTTACGCCCGAAAACATCCATCGCCTTCCGCAGTGGTGTTTGAACCCGCGACCTCGGGAACTAGAGGCTAGCATGGTAACCACTACACCACGGAGGACATCTTAGACCTCGGAAGAAGTACGTAGTACATTACATGACTTTGAATCAAGGTCTTAGTCATGGGCTAAGTTTGAGTAAAATCCATCACGTGCAACAATTTCGACAGTCGCCGTAATTAAAACCATACGTGGAATTTAGCAACAGGCTAGGAAGCAGGCTGTGAATGATTTTGAGAAGGATCTCTACAAACTGTTCAACAATGCTAAGTTTGAAAACACAATGGAGAACCTGTGTAATCTTATGGATATACAGTGGTTACGAGTGAGAAGAGCCTTGAAAAGTTTATTTCCAAACCTACGTTTATCGACAGGACAATATATATGGTGCTAATATGGCTGCAGTGCATTTAGCTTCCCAACGGATCGTCTTCAGTAAGCCTATATACATTGGAATGAGTGTGTTGGACATCTCCAAGACATTAATGTACCACTATTATGATGTGTTGTTACCGTATTATGGAGCTGAAAACCTGAAGTTTATGTATACGGACACTGACCCATTCATCCATCGAGTGACACTAAAGATGTATACCAGGACAAGCTACGTTTTTTTAGAACCTAGATACAGCTGATAATCCCGCAAGCCATATATGTTATTTAGCTCTAAACAAGAAGGTTCTGGGAAAATTTAAACATGAAGCCAATTGTAAAATCGTCCAGCGCTTTGTCGGACTACGACCTAAGATGTATGCACTAGATATCCACGGCTCAATAATAAAACAGGTTAAAGGTATAGAACGTGGTGCTATTAAGCAGCACATTACATTCGACAGCTGTACAGACTGTCTTAAAATCAATGAAATAATAAGAACGCCCGTGAATCTGATCCTGTCACGAGAGTATGCTGTCACCTCACTGAGTGGGTAAAACCACGTTTACTCTTTACGACGATAAAAGAGTCATTGCAGAGGATAGAATATCAACATAATCATGTGGGCATCACAGCATAACAAACAGCGCTTAAGAGAATGTAACTGGACCTCAAGATAATGATTTTCTCCGTGATTCTACAATTTTAAAAATGGAAGTTTACTCGAGTGTGGCGTATACATCTAGTAGACACCTAACGAATAAAGAACCTAGAAGAGTAGGCGTTGACTCTCATTAGGAACAAATCCTAGCGCCGGTCTCAAGCCCAGAAAAAAGAGGAGAGGCGCCTACACTTATCATCCATATCTAATGAAGCATCGATTAACTGGTAAAGCTAATACCCTTAGCCAAAAAATGTAACCACATAAAATGGACAAAAGTGAATAAAATCAATAATATCACTAAAGGAGCTTAAGGTTAGTTAAACAAAAGACTGTTAGCTGCACATAGTTTATCACGTGTTAGCATTAGAATATATAGAAGTCCATAAAAGGAGTAGAGAGGTCTTTAAAAATGATATGGCTGTAGAAATCATTGTAGAACATCACAATCCATCTACAATACCAGAGAAAATCTTTATAAAACATGAGAGAATGCTTTAAAAAAGCCCACTGTCAATGTCATGATAAAACCTGCTCTTGATTTGTATAAACCATCAGAATATTCAAAGAATGATCGAAAATATCTACACCTGTGCCTAGAAAGCCCATAAATAGACACTGAAATGCTCTTCAATTTCTACCAAAGTGGCTAAAATACCTTCATAAATGTTCTAAAAATGCACTACAATTCCTGCTTCAGTGTCTAAAATACCTTTGAAATGCTTACACCAACACCAGAAATAACCGCATAAGTGTTAAGAATACTTTTAAAAAAAAACATAACATACATTAAAATTTCTGAAAAATCTTACAACCTGTACGAATATCCTGAAAATGCCTGCTCCTGTTTCAAAAATACCGTTGAAACACCTGAAATTCTCCTACCGAATACCAGAATGTACCCATAACTAATTTCATTGTCTAAAATACCCCTAAACGCTTCAAATACTCTTACAAGGACCCTCGGAAAAATACCTGTAGAAGTGTAAAAATATTTTTAAATAGTATAAAATACCTGAAAATTTAAAAAAAAACTGCCAATAGCATGAAAATACCTTCAGCGGTTTCTAAAACCCTTCAGAAAACCTCGAGAACCAGTGCCAATACCATGAAAATACCTGCACTGATGGTTAAAATTTCTTTGAAACACCTGAAATTATCCTGTTCGTGTTCCAAAATGCCCTAAAGCTTGTAAGAGGATGCTAAATGCCTTTTCCACTACATTAAAGTACCATCAGAATACCTATAGAGTAAGTTAAACGTGTCCATAAGTATGGTTTATAAGTACCTTCTAGCTACATCAGTGTTCTAAATACCACTTAAACTATTCCACTCCTCCTGGAAAACATCTCTAAATACCTTGAATCCCTGTCTAACCTACCATTTTTCCTCGTTCTCCCTATCCCGAAACCCGAAGCAAGTAGGCAGGCTGAAGGCAGCACGAAGCAGTGTTGTAAAGTGTACCTACCCTTGTTAGGGTTTAGCCACTCGGAGGTAAGATAAGGTTATTGCATGATGGTGGATGAGACTGAGTTTGTGGGGGGGGGGTGAAAGGAGGTAGCAGTGAGCTCCTCGACGACTGCAGGTTAGGGTGCAACGGCCCTGGTGCACCGCTGGTGGAAGATTTTATGAAAATTCTTTTGGTTGTAATTTTGAATTTACCAAGCAACTCATGGTAGGACTAATAAGGAGTTCAGTTTTTGCTGCTGGTTGGAGTAGCTCCTTGGATACCGAGGGTGACCGCAAGCCATGCGGGGAACCCGGTGACGCCTCAAGCGGCGATCTCTGGGGTTGGGGTTATAGTCCCCTAGAGACCGAACGAGGGCACTCCGATGGTCTCCCAATCCCATTCCATATAAACTATTTTCTAGTCATCTAACCCGGCATCTCTCCTTGTTTTTCTATATCTCCTATATAAACGCATATTCTACCTTCAACCCGTCCAGCCTAGCGTTTCTCCTCGTATTCCCTATCTCCCCCATATAAACACATTTTCTAGTCCTCTACCCCTCCTAGCATCTCCCTTTGTATTTCATATTTCTTCCATATAAATGGTTGTTCTACCCTTCAACCGTTGTTAAGCCTAACATCTCTCCTCGTATTACTTATATCTGTCATATAAATGCATATTTCACCCTCCAACCCGTCTAGTCTAGCATCTCTCGTATTTCCTATCTCCCCCATATAAACGCATTTTCTACGCTAGCCCCCCCCCCCTGTGCATCCTACTGTCGTGTGAATATCTTTAATATATGTTTTTAAAATCAAAATCGTTAGATTCATTTTTAGAAAATAAAAAGAAAATTTAAATGTTCCTGTAAAGGGTAGATTGGGAGGGCAATTTTCTTGATGATCTGTATGTCGCATCTTTGAAAGGTACTGAATCTAAATACCAAGTTTGGTACTTATCCGACTTTTCGTTTCTGAATCATACTGTTCACAAACACACACACGGGACTTTTTCTAAAAAGGCTTTTCTTGGACTCGGGAGCCTTAAAAAAAGTACTTCGTACGTCCGTGTCTTTTTTGGATGGAATGCAGTATCTTCTTTACTTACTATGTAGTGGTAGAGAAAGTAAAAAGAACAACAGACACAAAATTTCACGTGACATGTTCACACACCACTGCTGTTGACCATTTGCTTACAGATCAATTATTGCTTACATAAGTACATTGTACTTTATTTATTTCGGCATTATTCGGGAAAAAATAAGCACAACATGATGGCCAGATGTTAATTTGTCGTTAGTTACGTTCACCTGTTGATATTAGCGCTAAATAACCTTTATCAGTAAGAATTATTTTAAAAGCAGCTGCTGTTAACAGTCCTTCATTTGTCAGAGGGTATGGCGCCTCCCTCACGCTGTTTCTTACCCTTGTCAAGCTTATAAGACCTAGCCGGAAAGAAAAAAAACCAATAGAGTAACCGCCTTGGATAATTTGTAACAGCGGTCAAAGTTGGTTAGGTAGCTGTCTGTTTCAAGATAATGGAATTTTGACTTAAGGGACGGAGAAAAACAAATTAGCTGTTTTACCGACGGTGCTAAATATAACAGCCCGAAAGGCGTTGTGCAATGCGTGGTATTTACAAAAACTATTTATAGGCAGATAACAATGTTTAACTAATTCAAATTTAAGAAGACGTTAAACTGATACCATCTTAGTCGCCCTTAGACCAGCTTAGGTATGGTTATTCTCTACGCAAAAACAACGGCGCCCGCTGCGGGCGCACCGTTCGCGCCACCCTAGGGCCGCCCCTGCGTATAATCCAGTAGTAATAAAATTGCTTAGTAAAGCAAATGATTTGATCCCCAAAAAAGTATCTGGAATTGTTCATTCAAGCACTTTGAATAAAAGCATCGGTGTGATTGGACTGATTACTCTTAAGCTTCACTTATTGAGATAGCATAGATAGACTTCAATAGTGATTAATATTCAATAATACTTCGAGTAAATGGGCATGAAAGTGATTAAATAGGAATAACAATATAGAATAATTAGAAAGGGAATATTTAATGTTGATAACATATTATATGATTGCAGGAATTTAAATGTTTGTATAATAATTCGTGCAATACTTTGTGTACAAATCAGAAATGGAAAAAGGGAAATGATAACATTCTATTTGACGGTAAGTAATTAGTAGCTCAGACAGAGGTCAGCTATTAGCAAAGTCCAAGGTAAGGGTTCTTTGGAATTTATTTCAGTGTTTAGGTTCCAGGTAGTTTTAGTAACATGTAGACCATCGGAGATTAATTGAAGTAAAAGGATGTATCTCAACAAGCTTTGTTCATTCAGATGTCAGCCCTCCACGAACTCAGCCGAACTCACAACATTCGACTCGCTTGACTCGCTCATTCTGCTCGTTAGCGCTCAGCATTAATACTCTTCAGCTCAGATGTAACTTCAATTAGTGTTAGGCTCTTGGATCTTCTAGTAAGCGATATTAATTACTTGAAAGGAACGTCCACAATGGGTAAATCCGGTAGTACCAGAATATCCGCGTCTGACTTCACAGAAAGTGAAAGAAGTACCACCATCTAAAATGTGCTATGAGTTCACCGAGGGTGCGAGATGTACTTGGGGACTCGTGATGGCGGCTCGTGATGTTTTCGTATTAAGCACGCCTACACGGTAGATTTTATTCTACAGTTTACCTGAAAACAATCATATAAACCAAAATATTATGCATATATCTTCTAGCACGTAAAAAATCCTATGCATTAGTACAATTCAGAATAAAACGTGCAATAAAAACCATTACGAAAGCGAGCGTAAATTAAACTATTTTAGTAATTACTGTACTTATCTTTTCAGCAGCTGGAAACCCTTTGTCATTTATATTATACGGTACACCCGTGCGTTAATGAGTATCCGTTAAAACTTCAGTGGAGAGCACACGTTTTTATAACAAATTAATATTCCGTGCTTTGTTTTCACAAAATAAATTATTTACAAACCTTAATCACTCATGCTTGCACATTGATAAACTTGTATTTCCTGAACTATTTCTTCTAATTTTTTTTCCTACCTCCTATAACAGTATTTATTCAGACAGCGTAAGAACATAAACTCGTAGTTCATTTTTGCTTTATCTCGTTTCTAAACGTGTATAAGATGACACCAAGCAATCAACATCAGAAATGGAAAAATGATCTGTAAGAAATTATCTATCTACAAGCCTCTCAATAATAATAATAATAATAATAATAATAATAATAATAATAATAATAATTGTCTATAACTAAACTAAATTAATATCCTTATAGATGATTCAATTCTCCTCTCCTTTTGTTCAGCAAAATGGTTGAAATCAGGGCCTTCTCAATATATTCGTAACAAATATATGGCTAAAGCATTAACAAACCCTTTTATCTTCTTGAGAATTGGAAAACACCTTTCATTCTCTGAAGTGGTTATGAGAATCGTGCAAACGATGCGTTGCTATTTGCTGTTCATTACGAGTCCTTAAATAGTTAAGTAGCTTTAAATGCACACTTTATAGATTTTTAACAGTTTCCACCAACAGCATACCGCTTGCACTGGATAGTGGTTAAGTTAGGTATTTTACACAACACGTGCTTCCGAACCCTGTGTGCAATGACATGTACTTATGTGAATCACAGCTCTCGTTGTGAGCGTTAGTCTATTTTCTGTCCAAACATAATATAGGTATGTACTGTCAGATGCACAGTTTGGTTTTAGACAAAATAGGTCAACAGAATCAACAATTTATCATTTATTAGATTTAGTAGAAAAGTCGATCGATAGAAAACTTTCAGGTATTGGTATTTTCTTGGATTTATCTAAAGCTTATGATGTTTGGACGCTCCACCACCAGCTGAAATCAGAACAGGAAATTGTCATGGCGAAGAATGTAAACGATATCTCATAGTAAACTACAATGTATTGTTGCAAGTATCATTGTTATGTAAGTAAATCCTATGTTTTATACTTAGTAGTTTTTTCTAATTACAAGTCGTTAAAACTATACATTTACCACTTTTCATCCCTTGAAGAACTGCATTTTACGTTTGGTTGACTTTGATATGTATTTAATAAAACGCAGTGAGGACTATATCTCTGACATTTATATGCTAAGCAATTAACTTTTCTCGTTAACATCACCATCTTCATCTAACAAAATAAAACCTTACTGATTTATTGACCGCTTTTATATAAAATAAATTTAATTTCACATTATGTTAGCTCTGTTTGTAGGTTTTCCACTGACTGACTATCACGATCCTCTTTATAAGATTTTATTTCGTCACAATATAGTTCGATGTAATCGATATTTCCTTTGACTTAGAGTAATGTGCTTTATATGGTTCTTCACTTTCCTTCAGTTTTCTTTTATTAATTTTCGCGCCGGTAGTTTTGTACCCTTTACTCTCTTGGCCCAGCGACAACGACGACGATGATGACATACAATTACTGGCAACTCTCATCTTGCACTCTTCAGGTAATTGCACATAAATAAATTAAACGATAATCACACTAAATATAGTGCGTTCGTTATATTTCCGGGCTGCGGATCGCGCATATGCGTGTTGCGCGCACTGTCTATTGCACTGGGGGTGTTTCGTTCTAAAAATCCCGCCTTACTCAGAGTGATGTAACTATAGCAACATGCGCTATAATGAGTACTGGCCTTGTTATAAGTTGTGTTGAAAGTGGTGTCCATCTGCATTGAGATATTCCTGGCAACTTCGGATGAAATTTCCATTCACGCATTTCTCATCGTAACGGTTTAATTCCTATAGGGTTTCAATTTTAAAAGCTTAACAGCTCTATGAACAGAGGCTTTTGAAACATCCAGTTGCTGTACAACTTGTTTTAGACACTTCTTTGGAGAGCATTCGAATGATGCACAAATTTTGTCAATGCTTTCTGCGTTAGAACATTTATTTTCGCTTCTTAGGTTTAGGGTTTAACGATGCCGGTTTCCTAAAAATATTAACCAGGTCTCTAATAGTTTCTCTACCTGCAACTGGAATACCAGGAAATTTCCCCTGAAATTGTCTACACACCTGTCTGCATGTTTGGCTTTTTACGTGTGTGTCGCACATAAAAATTCTTTGTTCAAGCGTGAATTTTTTGATAGACATTTCAGTGGACTAATTACAATACTCTAATGTAACTCACACATAATATAGATATCTTGAATAAGCTTTCACTTTGAGATGCACAGTAAACAAACACTCGTCTCTACAGCTCGAACTAAAGGTAGCAACTGACAAGTTTAACATAGCCGATAACGTAGTCTTGAGCGGGTCATTCACCGCCAAATCGTGTCGTCCTCCGTGGTGTAGTGGTTACCATGCTAGCCTCTAGTTCCCGAGGTCGCGAGTTCAATCGTTCAAACGGGCGATGGATTTTTTCGGGCGTAAAATGCTTTAGCATGGCTTCCTTCGGAAGGAAAGTAAAGTCGGTGGTCCCGTGTCATAGATTTACGGCGCGTAGATGAACCTCAAGCCTGATAAAGAGGCCTCTGAGCAAAATTACCGGTCGTTCACGCCCATGTCAAAACATGTCGAAGATAGAAAAGGTGTTTTCATTGATGAAAAAAATAGTGCTATTCTAATACGCTAGGAAAGAAAACAGTTTCTCAAATTTGGAATATGGTACGAAGCTCCGTCCATAAAAGATTTCAGCAATGTTTTCCAATTTGAGATAACCATTGTTTGCAAATAATAACCTACTTCCATATGATTCAGTTTCCCAATACTCCACAGAATATTGCAGACTAAGAAGAATCCAATTCAACTTTAGAAAAATTGCATAGAGAGATAACTAAAAACTTTACATTTAATGAACTTTAGGGAGTTATAAAGGGACAAAGGGACTCTATGCGAGATCCAGATGAATAACTGGTTCAAAATTTTCCAAAAGAACATCTCTATTTACTACTTCATAGATATAAGTTTATTCTTCATAATGGTATTACTCCGAAAATATGGCAACGCTTTTACATTATACCTATTGAAAAACCAAGGAAGAATAAAAATAAAATTATAGACCTATAGCACTATCTTGTGTTTTCGGAAAAATCTTAGAACAACTAACTACTGGCTCAACGAATTCAGGTTTTCGTGGAAAGATACCGAGATTGGCCAAGAAATCAATTTGGTTTTCCTTTAGGATATGGAATAACTCACAGTCTGAGTATACCAAATTTGGAAATTCCTCAAGTTTAAAAAAAATTACAAGCACCTAGTCGGGATGTTTCTCATGCTTATGATGTAGTAAACTTAAAATTTCTAATTATAAATTTGCAAAAGATAAATTTACCTAAGAATACAATAATTCTTATATACATTTTATTAAACGATAGAGAGCTTAGGCTTCATCCAAGATTTCAAAATTCTTTACAACTTTTCACCTCAGACGAATTCCCACAAGGATAACTTATAGAATTTATACATCCCTATCTTTTATTAAGTCTAAAAGAGGCATCTAAAGAGTTCTTGTTTTATGCAGATGATATCTTCATTTATCAGCAATTGATTTTAAAAATCTTAAAACAAGTAATGAAGAATTTATGAATTTGTTAATAACTGTATCAATCAATTAGAAGAATTGAGACTTAACATCAATCCTCAAAAGATCAAATGGGATTATCTTTAAAGAAAGAAGCTATGATAATTTTGTTCAATAACCTTATCATATCAATAATAGAATGTGGTTATATAATTTACAGTCCATTACAAAGTTCTCTTCGAAATCTTAATTCGGCAGTATGTGATATCACTAAAATTATATTATGTATCAGAGGTAATCCATCTACACAACTCACCTTAAAAGAAATTAGATTTAATAGTTATCAAGATGGACAACGTTTATTGAATTATAAATGTGTATACAAATTATTCGATTGTTCTTAAGATAAACTATTTCTTCTGTTCTCACAAATTAGTAACTCGATTCCTATGGATAAATTAAATCATCATGAATTTAGATCACGATTGGATGTCTGGATTGAATATAATAAATTATCAAACTTAGTTAATACTCTTCGTCATCTTGGATACTGTGTCGCCTGAAAGATGCTCTTCAATATCTTGGATATTGATACCAATGCTGTTTTTAATATAGAGTCATGTCATAATTCACACTTTCTAGAAGTACAACAGAGATTTCCTAAGGATGTATGGAATATATTCTTCACCGACGGTTAACAGGAGTGGTAGTGACAGTATATCAACGTAATTTAAATTAGTTAACTTTAATTAAATTGAATTATAAATGGTCTATTTACTCGGTTGAAATATTAGCTATTAAGAAAACAATGCAAATTACCAGAAAACATAAATATAAATTTAATGTTATATTTACAGATAGTAAATCTTGTCTTCTGGAACTCCAAATTTTAATATAAAGAAAAACATAAGCCTCTTGGAAGTGGAAATTAAGCTTTTAATTTATCAATCCCAATTTGAAAAAATAATAATTAAAATGATTTGGAACACAGGCCATAAAAACATCCTGGTAATGAAAATACAGACCTTTTGGCAAAATCAGCAGAAATAAAGGTGTTCCTTCATCAGATCCACTTCCTATAAAGGATGCAAGAATATTTATTCTTAATACGTGGCGAGATAAATATCTTCATACTTTGGATTTTACTAAGGCTTTATATAATAATAAACCATGCTTCTGTAATATCTAGAAAGAAGATCTCACCTCGGATTTTCGATATAAATCAGGTAACATTATTAATAATAAATGTTTATGTGGAAATTTTGGACATTTAGAACACGTTTTATTTGAATGTTCACTCAGTGCTCAAGAAAATAAAAACTTGTTATCAGAATTGAACAAATTGGGTTTTTCTGGGTCAATTAAAATTGCCAAGCTGATTCAATGTGATCCAACTAAGGTATTTAAAAGCTTATAAATCATATCCGAAAATCAAAATTAAATTATAATTTAGGATTAGGTACTTAGACTTTTTGGAATTAGGAATTTTCATTAAATGTTAGCAGGTGGGGGAATTAGACATCAAAGAGTTCTCCAGTAACCTCAGGACGTCTTTAAAGAAGAAGAACAACAACAAATTCAGAATTTGGTGACTTTTAGGTAACACTGCTTGGCAACATTGGTATTTGGTGTTGCGTTTGTATAGTGTATTTATGCAAAGGTTGGCACAAAAATGTCAAATTCTACATCTTTTTAGGGGAAAATATGGAATTAAATTTTAAAGAATTTCCATTATTTATATGCAGTTAATGCATATTTAAATAAATTATAGGACTCCATTGATAGTATAAAATACGCGGTATTGGGACCGGTATCTTCCAGAACTCCGTTACGATGAAAGTATAGTAGAATGATACATTGCATAAATGTGATAGAATGCATGCCTTTCGTAGGTTCGAATTAATTTAAAAGGTGAATTTCAAATATTTAAAAATGAACACAAAGGAGACTTACAAAATAAGAAGTTACATTGAAAAACTGAAATCTTCGTCCACCTCACAAGCATATGAGGCACTGATTGCAATACGAGCATATACTACCAAAACGAAGGATGGAGTTAAAGTATTGAAAGAAAACAATGTGCTTAAGTACTTAGTACATTTCTTGAATAAGCCAAATGAGAAAATTATAGATATGAGCTTAAGCATCTTAGGAAATTGCTGTTTAGACAGTGCATGTAGACATGAGGTATGTTGTGCTATGTCAAATATACTATTTTTAAGTTGTCTTCTATGAACTTAAAAGAAATAGATTTTACTTTTATTTTCTTAAAGAGCAGAGTGGATATGTTCAGTTTAACTTAAGACTTATTCAGTGTTTACTATATCATTTCCAGTTTTCACTATCAATATGTTTAAAATGTTTAGTGCCTTCCCAAACATATTAAAATTGCTGTTGATATTGTCATCTGATGATAAATGTAAGTATAAATTTTCTGTTATAGAATATTTGTGTAACAAAGCCAATTACTTTGTATAAGAATCTATAGATGAACAACATTAGTAAGTGATTGGATTTAATTAGATTACTGACATGGTATTTCAAATACTGCACTACTGTAATAGAGTCTTAGAAATTAATTTATTCTTGGCTGTAAATAAGTGAGTAACGAGATCATGCATTTTCTTATGCTAGTTTTTGTATTCTAACATAATATTTCAAATATTGCACTACCATAACAGAATCTTAAAATTAATTGACCCATGTCTGTAAATAAGTGGGCATTTAACAAAAAAAATGTATTTGCTATGCTACTTGTTGCATTTTCATCGACAGAGTATGTGAAATTTACTGCACTATTGTAATGAATCTTCTTCTGTGTCACTACAGTCCCTGTAGCTTGACCTGGGCCTCCTTAGCGATATATCACCATTCCAATCAATCCTCTGCTTTCCTTCTCCATGTTTTCACTCTTAATATCCGTAAATCTTCGAATACACCATCCATCCATGTTAACTTTGGTCTTCCTTTTTTTCCTTCTTGAGTCCAATTTTGCATTCATAACTACCTTAAGGGATTCTGTTTTCCTCCATTCTAAACTACATGCCCTATCCAATTCAACCTTCTGATTTTATGTCCATTACTATATCTCTACCTTTATCTAATTCTGTTATTTCTTTGTTTATTCTTATGCGCCAAACACCATTATTTTTAAAATAACCACATATCTTTCTCAGAATTTTCCTTTCCCATACTGCTATAGTGGATTTGCCTGTTCTGTTAATATCCATGCCTTACTGTCATAGATAATTATTGGTTTGATAAGTGTTTTATATTTTTTTATTTTTACTTTCCTTCCTATATATCTAGCTTTCATTATATTATTAAGGGCATATAGACAGCAGTTACCCATTGCTATTTTTTCTTTAATTTCTTTTATTATATCATTATTATTAGTGACTATGGATCCTAAGTATTTAAAAGCTTTGAATACCTCATATTTCTCTTCATTTAAGACAATTTCATTTCTTTTATTCATTGTACTGCTAATTTTTTCTATGAATTTAATCTTATAGTTATTAATTTCCAGACCAGGTTACTTGCTTCTGATTGCATTTGAGTCAAGACTTCCTTCATTGCAGTTATATTTTTATTAAACAGTACAATATCATCTGCACATGCCAAATGTTGTCTGGTTCAATTAAAAATTTATCCACAATGAATCTTAGGTTGTGTAAATAGCTATGATTCTTAATGCAGTAGTATTAAATCATATTTGTATGCATGTAGTTATATAACATATGGCAGGCGTTCCATGTTCCAAGTACTTCATCCATGGAATGCTGTTTGTCTATTAAGAGTGTATACATTCAGGCTTAAAATGTATAAATCAGAACAACTGATTCTGAAAAGATAAATTATATCACAGTAATCTGCACAACAGAGCACCACATGACAGAAGCAGAGCTTAAAAGTGTGAACTTCAGTGAGTACACATTATGTTCCAGTTTTTGCAGAAGTAGATTGAGGTTTTTTCTGGAGGTTTTTTGTGGAGAAGTGAGTATATTTGTTAAAAGCACAATAAAGTTCACCAGCATAAATGTAGCATCGTTTTGTGAGGAAAAGGAATTTGAATGCTGTTCAGTAAAATAGGATTTGGTAGGGAGTCATACATCATTTTAGCAGTATATAGAGCTCCCATAGGGAACTTCCAAGGATTTATAAATAGATTAGAAAGAACCATTTCATATGTTTACACTCAAAATGCTAAAATAATAGTTTGTGGAGATTTTAATGTTTACACGCTTAATGACAATGAAATGAAAACTCATCTCATTTCCCTATTACATACATTTAACTTGGAATATGTGTTTCATTTTCCCACCAGAACTTATATGAACACTGCAACAGCTATAGCCAACATTTTTCTAGACTTAGAAAAAATTCCAAATTATACCATAATTCCTATTGT
Source organism: Deroplatys truncata (assembly GCA_030765065.1). NCBI lineage: Eukaryota > Metazoa > Arthropoda > Insecta > Mantodea > Mantidae > Deroplatys > Deroplatys truncata. The sequence goes on from CM060983.1 coordinate 163,709,235, forward strand.
AAATGGCATGTCAGATCATGATGCTCAGGTATTGTTGGTGCTTGTCATAGCCAGCAAATAGATTGTTAATCAAAAAGTAAAATTACAACAAGGATAATTAATGATGAACATATCAATAATTTTAAACTAGCATTAAAAAACGAAAAATGGGCTTCTGTCTATTCCAGCACTCAAGTAAATAACAAATTTAATGCATTCCTTAAAACAGTGCTATTAGCATTTGAAGCTATTTTTCCTAAAAAAGCAATAATCTCATTACAGTTAACAAAGATCAAATCCTGGATTACTTCAGATATAAGGAAGTCCTGTGCAAATAAAAGAAATTTGTTCTTACTATATCGCACAAGTAATGATTCAAACATTAAAGCACACTACAAAACATATTGTAAAATACTTAAAAGAGTAATTAATGAAGCTAAAAGAAAGTATTACTCACTAGCCATTGATGATTGCAATAATAAAATTAAAACAATGTGGAACATAATAAAAACTGAAACAGGTAGAATTAAATTGAATAGTAATATTACTCACATAACTACTGAAAATAAAGAAGTCAGTAATTGCTCCACCATTGCTAATGCTTTAACACATATTTCCTTAATGTAGCAAATAACAAAATAAACAGATCTGACCCAAACCCAGCTGCACTTAAAATGCTAAAAAAGGCACATCTCAAACTTAATTGTGAATTTAAGATTGACTCCACAACACCAAGAGAAATAGAAAATATTATTAGCTCATTGGTTGGGATGAGATAAGTACAAAATTGTTAAAATATTGCACAGAAGAGTTAAGCAAGCCTCTTAGTCATATATGCAGTCATTCCCTTATGTCCGGGATATTTCCAGAAAAAATGAAACATACAATTGTTAAGCTTCTATACAAGAAAGGAGACAAAAGCCTGGCTTCCAATTATAGGCCCATCTCTCTTTTGACAGCCTTTTCTAAAGTAATGGAAAAATCAGTATATAATCGAGTTATAAAATACTTGGAGTTCAAAAACATTCTCTCAGTATCCCAGTTCAGATTTAGGAAAAAAATGTCAACAGAAAATGCAACATACATGCTCACTACTGAAGTATTAACAGCCTTGGATAAAAAGGAACTATCATTAGGAATATTTTGTGACTTAGCTAAGACATTTGACAGCATAGATCACAACCTCTTGCTGCAAAAATTAAAAAAGTTTACGGCTTCAGTGATATCACTATAAAATAGTTCAGATCGTACTTAACAAATAGGATCCAGAAAACCAGAATCAATGGTTGTGATTCAGAACCAGGTATTATTACTAGAGGTGTCCCACAAGGCTCTATGCTTGGTCCTTTGTTATTTTTAATATTTATAAAAGATCTGCCATACTATCTTAGCAAATAACTGTGCTTTTTGCAGATGATACCAGTGTACTTATATCTGAAAAGTCATATCAGCGATTAAGAAATTCTGTGAATAAAGTGTTTGAACAGCTCAACTTTTGGTTTGAAGCTAATAAGCTTTCATTAAACTATGATAAAACCAAATTTATTCAATTTCGAAACAAAGCATAAACAAGTGAGTGAATTAACAATCAGGTACAACAATTACATCATAAATATGGTATCTAATACAAAATTTCTAGGTCTTCAAATGGATGGAGAGCCCAACTGGAGAAAACAAATAAAAATCATGCTGCCAAAACTTAACTTGGCTTGCTTTGCCTTAAGAAACTTAAAAAATTTGCTCCACCAAAGTGCCTTAAGAACAGCATATTTTGCCTACTTTCACTCCCTGTTACGATATGGAATAATGTTCTGGGATAATTCGGCACATAGCAAGCAAGTATTTATATTACAACAAAGGCCATGCGTATTATCTGTGGTGTTGGGTCCCATCATTCCTGTAGACCCTTGTTCAAAACCTAAAAAATTCTTACTCTCACTGGTGAATACGTATATTCTCACTTGAGCTTCCTTACAAATAATTATGATAACTTCACAATGATCCTTGCTGCGCATGACCACAATACAAGGCATGCAGGCGATTTGCATAGGCCAGCAAATACTTAAAACTGTTTCAAAAAGGTGTTACTATTCTGCAATAATTTATAATAATGTTCCATGCTACTTAAAACTATTAAGCAAGCCTAATCAACATAACATCTTTAAGAAAGAGTTAAAATCTTTCTTATATACTCCCTCCCCATACACTATGGAGGAATTTTTTAATATGTCGTGAAATATATAAATATTGAATACATAGGGCAGATGGCATATGATGGTGACTTACACTTATTTGTTATTGTCCTACTGTAATGCATGTTGAGATGTTTGCTCTTGGAATGGTGATGGTTTGCAAATTTTCGTTTCTTAGATAACGCATGGTGCGGAGAGAGAGGAGAGGGAGATATGTTCTTGGTGCTGGGTATGTTTATTAGCTATGCTACATATTTGTATGACGTGTTCAATGTCCCTGAGCGTTGCTCACAGTGGGACCAAATAAACAAACAAACAATAAAATAATTAATTAATATTTCTCTGTTTATCATTTCTCATCAAATGCCTATGGGAATTATAACATCCTCTGGTGTTATTGTCATAGTATTTATTATTTGAGTTGGCATTACACTTATTTTCTTTCACGAATATTATAGTTTATATACATGCAATGAAATAACAGTTAACATTCTTTCCTTTCTAAATGTGAATCTACATGATACTGTCATCGATTTATACATGTTTCTTATACACATCTTCTGTAATATTAATAAGTACTCTTTAAATTTGTATTTACATTCATAGTAAAAAACATGACAACTAAACTCTTTCAAGCGCAAGAAGTAGAGAGTTTTCAAATTCAGTGGCCCATTTACTTCCTGTTTAAGACACATTGCATGTGCTGTTAGATTGTTTATGCTCAGTATGGGCCCTAAACTTAAATCCTGCAATGATTACACAAAACTGTTTATTGTGAATTTTTCTTATGGCTTGTAATTAAGATGATGTACACAACTAATGGAACATGGGATTTCTTTACACTTGTGTAATTTTCATCTGAAAAAGCAAGAAACTCTAGGGACAGATTCTCAGAGCCTATACAACTTACTAGTGGAATCCATTCATCAAACAACCAACACAGCGGGGAAAAGCATTCCAGAGAAAATACACATTGGAAAACTAAGCCACAACACGATTGCACTAATGGAGCAGAGAAAAATCTTTTATGCACCAGAGATGACAGCGAAACCAATAGGAAACATTACACAGAGATTGACAAAATAATGAGGAAAGAGTTTCGCAAAGAACTACGTGATTATAACACAAGATTAACCACACAAATCCTGGAAATGCCCAACTCAACAAGGAAAGCAAAACGACAGATGAACAGTGAAGGCAATGAGTTCTGGGTGCAAAAGGACAAACAGGAGAGAAAACAACTTCAAGGGAAGGCATCATAACAGCAGCAACTAACTTCCAAGCTCTATACAAAACCACATGCTTCCCCTAAGAGCCATCCAAGAAACATTGACGACTGGGAGGTCCCTCCAATTATGCAAAGTGAAGTGAGAGCAGCCATTGAGGAACTCAAGAACTCCAAAACACCAGGCGAAGACCGCATACAGAATGGACATCTGAAGATGGGGATAACACAACTATTGAAACCGCTCACAGAAACCATCAAAACACCCTTCAATGCCAGAACAGTGGAAAATAAACAAAATCATACTATTACACAAAAAAAGGCACCAAGGACAATCTAAACAACTACAGAGCCATCAAACTAATGTCAAACTTTTGCAAACTCTTCTCAAAAATAATTACAAAGAATAACAAGGACTTTAGATGAGAGTCAACCACCAGATCAAGCAGGCTTCCGCACAGGCTACGGCATGGTAGACTGTCTTTAGATGGTCAAACAAATGATAAAGAATTAGAGGAATTTAACTTACCTCTATAGCTAACATTCATAGATTACACAAAGGCCTTTGACATGGTAGGACACATATGTGTAATACAGGCAATAGAAAGGCAAGGAGTCAAGCCAAAATGCACTTGGATACTAGCCAAACTCTACAGCGAATCACAAGTCAAAGTAGCCGCAGAACAAGGGGGACAAATTTTCAAGCAGGGAGGGGAGTGCAGCAAGGAAACCCAATTTCCCCAAAGTTATTCATGAGCTTGCTGAAAAAGATATTCGAGAACTTAACTGAGGAAAGAAATACAGTATCACAGTAAAGGGTACAGGCTCACAAACTTAAGATTTGCTGATAACGTGATATTTGCCAGTAGTGCCAAAGTTCTGCAAAATATGATGCAGAGCTAAACAACTGCAACAGAAAAGCTGGCCTATCAATGAACATGGCTTATCATAAATAGCCGAGACAAACCAATCACAATTGACACTAAAGTACTACATTATGTGCCAGAATATGTATACCTAGGACTATTGGTAGGAATGCAGAACAACATGGATGAAGAACTAAAACGCAGAATAGCAATAGCGTGGAAATCATTTTGAGCCCTAAAATTTATTCTACTGAAGAAGAAACTCAACCGGAGAATAAAAATCAAAACGCTAGACTCCTGCATCTTCCCATCACTGGGTGCCAAACTTGGAACTGATGGAAACACAAAAGAAATGTACTCAACTTTGCCAGAGAAAAATGGAGAGGAAGGTGTTAGGACTATCCCTAAAAGACAGAATGCCCAACACCAGATTAAGGGAAATAACAAAACTTGTAGATGTATCTCAACAAGTCACCAATTTGAAATGGAAGTGGGGTGGCCATGTGGCAGAGCTCCAGAACAACAGATGGGCATACATTTCTACAATGTGGACCTCTACATCGGCAAAAGACTTCAAGGCAGACCCAGAACAAGATGGGACGATGCCTTCAAGAAAGCAGAAGGAGCACACTGGACCAGGACTGCACATGACTGTAGCTGCTGGAGAGACATCTGAAGAAGGCAGGAAGTGCTAAACACAACTACCTAGTGTCAGATTAAAATTAAGGGAAGAAGTGTGGAAAGTGGGGGATCCCAAACAAGATCATGCAGTGCTGATCAAAGAAGTGAGTGAGCAATAGTGCAAAGTGCGGAAGAAAGGATGCAATGAAGAAACACTGCTTATGTTGACTAGCACCATGCATGAGTCATATCAGGCTATCCCTTGCAAGAGGTGGCTTAGCCCTTTAGGGACAAATCAACTATTCATTCATTCAATTTTCATCATGAGCATAGCTTGTGATGAAAATCTTTCCACAGGTAAAAAAATCTCCAGCCACAAAGTGTGGAAATAACTAGTATTGCCAGTACTACCCCTTATCTCAATTCTATAACTTAGGTGACTAACATTGTAAGCATTGTTGCATAATAAACCATTTCCAGCATATTAGACATATTTTGGCAAATTTTTTAGCAAGTAGAGAGCAGAACTAATTTTACAGTAAATTTGTTGTAGAGCTATCATAATTATCTGCAAGATAACTCAGGAGTTAGTATATATGCTCTCCGCTAAGCATGAATGCCAAGTAAATATCTTGATTATGTTCATTAGCAGAGAACTGTGTAAAGTAATGTCTGCATTGTGCATAGAGCTTGCATAATGGGTAGGTATGAGGAAATATCCTTTGGTCTTTATATGGAGATTCTCATTTAAATTTTGGCACTTAAATGTTAGGATAGTGAAATAGAAGGCTAGATGTTTTACACCAAGATAAACAAATTATATTTTAATGTAAACGTTACCAATACTGGATTACTTCATAAAGCCATTTTCGCAATACTTGATCTTGATATGTTGACATTTTTTCCATCATACTCCAAAAAAAAAAAAAATTAATATGTGCTTTGAAACTGTTGAATCTGCAGGATAACAGCATTAAATTTACAATTGAAATGGAAGAGAACAACACCTTACCCTTCCTGGACCTCATAACTAGAGATCAAAACGATTTCAAATTCGGTATACATAGGAAACCTATACATGTGGATAATCATATCAAGAAAAATGGTTGCAACCCAAAACTAGCCACCTTTAGAAGCCTGATCCACCGGTTACATAACGTCCCTTTGAACAATGAATTTTTAGAAGAACAACATATAGAGAAAAAAAAAAGTAGCAATAACTAATGGTTTTCAACTCAGATCTCATAAGGAACATGATAAATAAGAAGAAGAAACTCAAGGCAATTTTACAAACTACCACTCTAACACCTCTCTCAAACACAAACTGGAAATACAGGAATTTCACATACCACCCCTGGGCCTTTAGAAAATTTGAACGTATCGTCAAGAAATTTAACATACGACTAGCTCCACAAAACAAATTCAGCCTGAAGAACTTGCTAAACACACCTCTCAAAAATACCATCCCACCATATTAAAATCCAGAATGTATCAGATTAATTGTGATGAGTGTGAGAAATACTACATAGGCAAAACAAAAAGAAACTTGGAAACCAGACTTAAGGAACACCAAAGGAACATAAAACTAAAACAAATAGAAAAATCCACAGTATCATACCATTTTTGGACAGAAAATCACAACATTGGTCAAATTATTAAAACCCCTCACCACACCAATAGAATTGAACATCTGGAAAAAAATACACATCATCAAGAACAGCAACAACATCATTAATTTTGAAATCCCGCCTGTGAACAATGTGTTAAAACTTTGTGCCCCTAACACCAGATGGCAACAGGTTCAGAATCCTCAGGAAGAGGAAGAAGAGCATACAGGAGAGAGAGAGAGAGAGACGCTTAGTCACCCAGTCGCTGACGATGAGGATGAATGCCCTCAAAAATGTTTCCTGTTTTTACAACATTTAATTAGTGAAGGTGAGTATCAAAAATGTGTGACTCAATCTACCATCATAAAGAATACTTCACGGTTAATAGTACTTCTGTTTTTAATCTTTGAGAAGTATTTTAGTTATCTTGTGTAGCCCTTTTGCTTTTCCCATTGAACTTCAGTGTATGTGATTTTCTCAAGTGTCCTCTACAAGACACCAACAGTAATCTGCCATCATATGTAGGTTTGTACGTTGTTGTTCACTGACAATTCCTAAATTTGATGGGAAGTTGTCAAAATGTGACTTGAGGAAATGAAGCTTCAAACTCATATTACAACCGAGCAGTCTGAAATTTTCCAGCATATTTCTGATAATTTCTTTGTATTGAATCTTTCATATTGTCCAGAAATTTCTTAACAACCTCTCTGAATCCATTCCACACATTTTTTTTTCAATTTATAGAGCTGATAAAACTAGCATCTTTCATCACTTTCCTTATCTGTGGTCCATCAAATACTCCCTCTCTGATTTTAACCTGTGACAATGATGGAAACTTTGTGCATAAGTACTGGAATTAAGGGAACTTTTGTCAAGTGCTTTCACAAATTGTTTCATCATGCCAAGTTTTATGTGCAATGGAGGGAGTAGAATTTTTTTATGGTCAACAAGAGGCACATTAGTAACATTTTATGATCCAGGTTCCAGTTGCTGCCTCTCAGGCCATTGGACAGTTTCCCAATGTTTGTCCCTCACCCTGCTATCCCATTTGCAAAGAAAGCAAGAGAATTTTGTGTATCCTGCCTGTTGTCCTAGTAACACACTAATGACCTTCAAGTCACCACACATTTGCCACTCATGGTTGCAGTACTTGATTTTTTCAAGAACACATTTCAGAGTTTCATAAGACTCTCTTAGGTTCGTAGAATGTGCAGGTGGTATTGAAACTAACTTGTTGCCATTATGAAGCAACATGCCTTAAGACTTCGTTTGGAAGAATCAATAAAAAGATGCCAGTTACTTAGCTCATATGCTTCCCTGCTCTACTGTTGAATAAGATTACACACAAAACACAAGTTGATCTTATGCGTAGTACTTGTGGAACTGTATTTCGTGATTCCTATACCACGAAAATGTAACGCCAGGTGATAACAAATTCTTCTCCTGCAGTCTTGAACTTAGTAATTCACTATTTTGTTTTGTGAGCACTAAATCCCTCACTAAATCATTTAATTCAAATTGATTAAACTGTTGTGGTGAATTGTCAAATTCTTCTGGCTCAGAAGATCATTGTCGAAAGTTATGGAGCTGCTTTCAGATTCACTAAAATTGAGGTCTGCTGGTGGTGTAGGTATGGATAGTTCGGATCCATGAAGAATAAGCTCTGTATCTGAGTTCAGATTTGCATATTTAGTTCCTGCCTTATTTTTTTGTTGTAGCCAGTAACTTTCAATGCAAAAGTAACAATCGTCATGGTGATTCTGCTGCTCTCTCCATATCATTGGTTTGGCAAACAGCATTGCCTTCTATTTTCCTTCATACCAATAACGTAATCTCTCAACACAACTGTTACATGCATTATGAGGCGTGAACAATTTATCGTGATCACCAGCTTTCTCTTTGAAATATGAGTAGTATAGTTTCTTTGTTTCTGAGTCTATTTTTCTTGCCTTCCCGTCAAACACGTAACACCCACAAGTGTAACAAAACTTTTGAGGACTTTGTAGACACTGTCTCCTGTGTAATCCTGAAGTTGAGATCTACGATAGCTGTAAGCGTAAACATAAATACATCAGAAGAAGACAGCTGTCCCATAGAACAAAACTGATAAGTGCTGGGAATATAAACATAAACATCTGGGTGATAAGGAAGGACGGAAGTGAGTCGATTAGGAAGAAAATCAACAGCAGATTTAGAATAACATAATGAAACATAGCAGTAAGCTGTATAAGTTGAATGAATTTAGCACCATAGAACATATGCACATATAAAAACTACATGTGATAGCGAAAAATAGATTTCATTTTTGAAATCAGGTCAATGATTTCCATTAAAGTCACATATTTTCCTTTATACTGCAGAATCAATGTTGACCAATCAGTTGAAAATTTGAGTAAATTTTCAGCACATAAAAAACAAATATTTCTCAAGTTTTTAGCACCTAAACATCCAAGCCCTATTCAGAACTGTATGACGTATTTAATATTGCAGAGCTTTGCTCACAGCAGGGCCAAATAAACAAACAAACATACAGTGAATGTGCTCATGCAGATTTCAAGCTGAATGAAGCACACAAAATGTACCACATGATCTTGATTGTATGTCATTTATCACTATTAAGTGTCAGGATTGCATTTTATTTTACACTTAACTTGTCAATTCGTAAATCATTAATCTTAGATATTAAGCATTTACAGAATTTTGTGCTGTAAGTTCTGTAAACTTTGGTGGTGGTAATTCAATTCACATGGTCTTCTCTATAAATTTGCATGACATGTCCTGTAATTATGTGACCAAGACTTGTTCAATGTTAAACAGCACAAAGGAAATGGTGTGTATATAAATTAATGTGTACTTAATGTAATTTGATAATGTAGAATGTATGACAATGTCCAAAACTTGTATGAAGTCTATGGACAATAAATAAATGAATAAATGTGAGGACATAGTGGTGAAAGATTTGAGAAATGGATAAGTTGCTTTATATAATAATAATAATAATAATAATAATAATAATAATAATAATAATAATTTCACTAAGTTATTACATATTTAGACTGTCTTCTCTATTTGGCCCTGGCCACTAAGATAAGCAGTCATTGTGAATTACAGTTACATGTTGATACATTTAGTAGTTCTTATATTTATTTTTATTTACATTATTCTTCCTCTTTTAACCGTCCATATCCATTTATTTTTTACTTTCATTAAGTATTTACCCATATTTTTACAGTTTTTATCTAGAATTGTATGTATATCTTTATTCTTATTCATTCCATACCATAAAATTTCTTTTCTCCAAATCTCTGTTTCTTTGCATTCAAATATAATATGTTGTATATGTTCACTTTCCCTGCATAATGGACATTCACCTTGTACATAGCCATTTCGCTTCCCTTTTAGCCTCCATATTCCTGCCCTTAAGCATGCTATACCTCCTCTTTCTTCTTTATTTGTGTTGTCTACATATTTCTCTCTTATGTTAACATAAAAAATCAAAGATCTCTTCTCAGTTATCTGACTAAATAATTGTTGTATCTCGATGTCCTCAAATCTTCTTCTAATACTTTCAAAAACCTTTGTGATTTGCTTCTCTTTTCCTCCAAACATCTCCCATGCCATTATTCTCAAGGTTATTTCTTAGTTCATTTACCCAGCCTGTATTTTTTAAACTAGTTATATCTTATTAGTAGATTGTATGATGGGTGAAATTGTTTGCTGTATGACATTTTCAATACCCCTGAGCTCTGCTCACAATGACATCTCGGAATGAAGACAAACAATCAAGACCAGCCACCTGTGTTAACACAGATTGTTAGCTTTTAAAGCAAGTTGTCTACTTGTTGAAAGGTTTGTTGAGTCACTTAACTTTTTTTACACTCACCTTCACTTTTAAAAGTTGTAAAATGATGTATAACGTTTTCGAGGACATTCGTCCTCATCAGCTGTTGGATGTCTGTAGCTCTTTTTTTCTTGCCTCCTCCTGCTGTAACTGATTCTTTTGCCATCTGGTGTCAGGGGCACAAAGTTTTAACGCTTTGTTTAAAGGTGGGATTTCAAAATTAATGACTTTGTTGCAGCTTTTAATGATATGTATCTTTTCCCAGATATTCAGTAAAGATATGCCTATATCATTAAAAACTGCAACAACGTTGTTAATTTCGAAATTCCGCCTTTAAACAAAGTGTTAAAACTTTATACCCCTGGCACCAGGTGGCAAAAGAATCAGTTAAAGCAAGAGGAAGAGAGCTACAGTCACCCAACAGCTGATGATGAGGACGAATGTCCTTGAAAACGTTACATTGTTTTACAACTTTTAAAAGTGAAGGTGAGGTAAAAAAAAAATTAAGTGACTCAACAAAACTTTCAACATGAGGAATACTTCACTGTTAATAGTGCTACTGTTTTTAATCTTTAGTTGTTTACTGTTTGTTTCTTTTCTTAAGAACCCCTTAATAACGAATGCTCTAGGGGATTGAGCACACCACACAACTTCTTCATATAAATTGAGAACAAATAAAGTAACCTATACATTTCACATACATATTGCCATTATACCATAATGTAACTAAGCATCATGTCATTTAATTTCATGGACATTATCATCACCAAGCACTTGTCTCAGGAATCAAAGTGAGTAAAATTTTCACAGCCATGAATGTAAGTTAAGGAACATTTAATGTAAAGTTGGTAAACTCATGATGTCTGTGGTAGAAGATGAAAATTAGTAATGTAAGAGTTTATTTTGAAAAGCTGAACACCACATACTCTATCCTTGGCTCCTTCAATTAAATTTCATATATCATTTTTGTGGATATGCGTAATTATAAAATCATTATGGCTGCTACAGCAGCTTCTATCAAGGCGGTGACACTGATCTGCTATATCTGCATTCTCTTTTAATATTCCAGGCAGTGAATCATGGGGTTTTAAGTCCCCTAGTAAGTGTGTTGCAGAACATAGCAAAGGACAGCATCCAAGGTAGAGCATGTCGATTGATTGGAAATCTTGCTCAGGATCATCGTATAGCTTGTGAGCTTCATAAAGAAGGAGCAGTGACAGCATTAGTGGCTGTATTAGACCCAAGTTCGAAGAACTCATCCCCTACTCGACAGATGGCTGTAAGAGCTTTAAGGTATGGGTTAGTTTTTCATAATCATAGATGATGTCTATATGTACAACTTGTTAGGGACAAAACTGCAAAGAAATCTAAAATTATAGTAATGAAGCTAAGTTTAAACATATGTCATGAAAGTATAACCACACATATGAAGGGTTCAAGCAAATAAGAATCTTAATAATTTTTCCATAGTTTTGAGATACTAATGTTTTAATGTTCGAAGTGCTGTATTACATCTAAAAGTTTTTAATTGCACAATGGAATAACCAGAGACCAGAAGTTTCATTATAAATCATTAAAATAGGCAGGCCAAAAGACATTATAAATAACTAAATAGGCAATATAGAAAAACCTTACATATACTTATTTATTTACTAGATTACACTATTCAGACTATTGCACAAAATGCTAATTGCACTTGACAGAAAAATGAAAATATTTCTTGATGCCTTATCAGCTTATAAGTTGCACATGACAACGAAATGCTTTTTTAAATTTTCTGGAATCATGTTGACTTTCCTGTCAGATAATACATTTTTTCATCTGAGAAAATGGCCTCTCAACATCTACAGAGGTAATTGGAGCAAATCTAAAGCACAGAACTATTGTAGGGTCTATTTCTACTGCAATAGAATTGTCTTCTTATAGAATTTTTTAAGTGTTACTAAGTTTGTCAAAATCAGGATTTGTCATCCTCCGTGGACTAGTGGTACCGTGCTAGCCTCTAGTTCCCATCGCGGGTTCAAACCCAGCGGAGGGCGATGGATTTTTTCGGGCGTAAAAATCCTTGGCATGGCTTTCTTCAGAGGTCCCGTGTCGTAGATTTACAGCTCGTAAAAGAACCTCAAGCCTGATAAAGAGGCCTCTGAGCAAAATTACCGGTCTTTCATGCCCAATATGGAATGGGATGCTAAGAACCATAGTAGTTAAAGAGTATCCATAAATAAAACTCAATTTAAATTTAAGATCAGGATTTTTCGAAAACACCATTTTACACTTTTCTTTAGCTAATGAACCCCATTTCTCTGGCACACTCTCCAGTCTTTGTGTTACATCATCCACAATTTTCATTGACTTCGTCAAAGGCTGCCCTCTTTTCTTGAAGCTGGCAGATCAGTTATGGCAGGAAACTGAACTCGGCTGCAATGAAAGTTGTCATTTCTCACTTCTGAAGATTCGAGAAATTTCTTTGCTGCCGCAATTGAAGATGCTTCATCTTCCAGAGCGGCGACCACCTTAGTTTACTCGGGAAATTTGAAGTGTAGTAAACTGATGCTGAAATGTGTATCCTTCATCTCGTTATGATAGGTTCAGGGGACAGAGGTATATCTGGTGCAATGACTTTAAATGTCTGAATCCTTGACAGGGCTTTCACAAAAATCTTCTTGATACTGGAAATCAATTTGTTGACATCCGGAAACAAGCTTTGTGTCTCTTACACCCTGTGAAAACCATTTGCTACATAGGTCACATGAAGCATGTTTGGAAATAGCACTTTTAAAATTGTCCCAGCCTTTTTCATGTATGGCGCAGTGTATGAGATGAAAAGTAATACATTGTATTGAATTTCTTCAGGCAACTGTAACTAATGAATTCGTAAATAACTGTGCAATAGTTGAATTGTTAACTTTTTCCACACACTCTGTTGTAAGCAGGAATGCTTTTATTGATTCACCTTCTGATGGATCTTATGGTTCAACAATGACATTGGCAATAAAGCCCCATAGGATCAGTTGACTCGTCGATTGAAATCCAGATGTTGTTATTTTTTGGTTCATGTTTAATGATTTTCATTACATCATCGTAACATTTTCACAAACTTGATTCACTGAGCACAGATTCATCTTCTTCTCCAAAAACTGTCGTAACGTAGAATTCTATAGTCTCCACAAAGGGATTCCGCCATAAATAAAAGCTTTACATATGTCGAATGTAAATTGTGATTTTTGACTCAATGTTGCAATTCTGTTGGAAGCAAAGAAATCTTCATAATAGCCCTGGAAAGTGCAGTTTTGTATTTGGTCGTACTGATATGTTGGGAAATGAAATACATATTTCTTTTCATAGTTCACTGACTGCTCACATATTTTGCACAGAAATATTTTATCATCCATAGAAAATATGTCAGATCTGAAAGTATTAAATTTAACTTTGCAATTTACTGCGTAAAGGAACACTAAATTTTGGCATGTTACTAGCTACCTTGCATAACAAGTCGCAATGAAAATTGAAAGAAAGAAAAATTTAGAACAATAATGAAGCCACATTTTAGCTCTGGCACTCATTGTTGCCTTTGAAGGAGGTATGATCCAATAGGAAGCCAAGTAAACACAATTGATAATTAAAACCCTCACCTACAGTTACCTCTTTTTATGGCGACACTTTTTGTATCTTGTAAAGAGAATATGAATTGAATGGAAGGCAATAAATAACAGTTTTATGTAGTCACATTCAATGTAGCGGTATCAGAAATAAATTAAATACACGTGTAAGCAATTTTTAATAATAAAGGAATACATAATAATAAAAAAAGGCAACATAGAACTGTGGCGTTTCAATTACAAAGATGTAAATCATACAGATTCGCTTTCAAATTGAAGACAGATTTAACAAATTTAAACAGCATACTGCCAAAGTTCCGGTTTCTAGTAATAATTGAGACAGGCAAAATTTGAAGAAAAATTTGCCAAAATATAGAAATGTGAAGAAAAATCCCAAAATATTATGAAATACATATTTTAAAGTCAAAACATCTTATACTTTAAGGTTTTGGAGCAGATTCACTTAGTTTAAAAAATAAGCTTTGTAAATTTTGGTCCATGTTTAATAATAAAATATGAAATAAAATACAACAAATTACATGGAGTTTATAGATTTTAATCATTGCAAAACCCTGAATATTAGAAAAAGAAAGAAAGGAAAAAAAAAAGTTACTGATAGCTTGTCCTTGCTTAATACTAATTACAATATGCCACTAAAAACGCCAGTTTGCAATAATAAAAACTCTTCAAGAATAGAGGGTATTTAATTTTGCATGGGATGTTACATAGAGAAATGATACATTTTCTCAGTTGTACCTGACTTGTTGGAAAAAATGGTGCAGGTTTCCCAAATGCATTTTCTGGAAAGAGTGGCATGGGTTTTCTAAATGTGTTTCAGAGAAAGCTGCCTGAACAGAATATCTGTAAAGTCTGGTTCATAACTAATGGAAATTATTTTAAAGGCAAAAAAATTTAATTCTGGCAAAATTATACACACTGCAAAACATAAAAGTACTTATTCCATTAACTTAGTTTACAATATGAAAATTGATACCTTGCCTCTCTCTAATAACACATTTACTCCTAAGAATGACTAATTGGAGTGTTTTATATATATTTTTTATGCTCGACCATGTGAAAATGTAGTATTTATACAACTGGTAGCAGCACTTTAATGGGCCTCATTAAAGTATTGGTATTCGACCAATCAGAAGTGGCCACGTAACATTTGAAAGCGCAAGTATTGATTATTCTGCGTAGTACATCTCACAATGCTAGCAATTTTGTTTGACACAGGTGCTACAAGGTCATTGTATTGTAACCATAGATAAAGGAATAACGATTGTAACACATCACTCAAACCAGAAACGAATACTTATGAAACCTTTAATTTAGATACATGGTCAAGCATTAACAGTCAATTCGCTTTGCTCCCTCAGTTAATAATAATACTCGCGTTTTAATTACTACCATTATAGTCTCGTTGCATAATATACTATTAAAGGTCTCCATAAGCAACATGTTTGATCATGCAGACCAATAAGAATGTTAGTAGATTAACAGAATATAAATATATATAATTATGTATAAATATTTGTCATTAACTGAAACAGAAGTGACAATTACAAAATCAGTTACAATCAAAGCTTTGTCAAAGAACCTACTCTTGTCATTGTTGAGTTCCATTATTGTTGTCTTGTTCCCTAATATTGCTTTCCATGCAGCATTATGAATATGGCATGGAGTTTCTGATGGAACAGTTCTTTTAAGGAACTTTGTCTCTTAACACAAGACAAAAAGACAAACATATCATGCTAGTCATTAAAACTTGAAAAAATGGCATATATATGATGTTATTTATAGAATTCATTTAGGTTATGTGTGATTATTATTTTTGTTGCAAATTAACAGCTTACACTGTGATATATGAAGAATAGGTTAATTTGCTCAATAGTATTATGAATCGCGTAACAGTATTTCTTGCAGGATAAGCTATTCCATTGCTAAGTTTGAGCATTCATGTGTTTGTTTTATTTATTGCATTAAGTAAGCTAATAGAACAATCATTTAGTGCTCATAGAAAAGCTAAAGCCTTGCACCAACTAAATACAAAATTTTCTCTAAATAGGTGTATAAAATACAATCTGCTAAAACCAACATTAACTATTGACAAAGGATATCCTAAACACAGTATTGCTATATTTTACAGTTTATTATGAAAGCCATTACTCCTAATAAATTTCCTTTCTACGGACCATTTTAAAGCTTACCTAATGATGACTTACCTGCTTCATTCTCCGTAGTTTGTATATACAAAGTTAAATTGCTTAACAATATAAGATACCAGTATTCCTCATATTACCTATCTTAAAATTAAACCACTTTAAAACACTTATCAGTTTATAAAATTGTTATAAAAACAATTTTCTGAAGCTGTCCAGATTAAAATACTTGTTCTGTATGACTGTTTTGACTGTTTTCTTTTATTTGTTCCATTTATAAGCCACCTTGAACATTTAAGGTAATACAGGGTGTCTGGCCGTACGTCTAACATTACAAACTTTTATAACTTCAGTTATATCAGATCCAGATAAGAAAGTATTTGACATATGATTAGCAGCACCAATGTGGACACCACAACAGAAGGTTTTCTTGGACTGGCTAAAACAAAATGTGTGAAGCGTGTACAACAAAATTTTCGCCATGAATTTAATCTTGGCTGTCATGATGTCCCCTCCTATAGTAAGCTTTATGAAATAGGACAGGCAGTTCAAGAAACTGGTAGTCTTTTGTCTACACTGGAAAGCATAGCAACTGGAATGTGTCTGCAGAAAATTTGGAAAGGATTTGTACAACCTTCGTAAAAAGTCTGAAGAAGTCAATTCGACGTGCCATTCCTTGGTCTATGATTCATGATGTAATCAATGAAAGATTACATCTATGGGCCTATAAGATTCAGTTGCACCAGCAAATTTATCCCCAGGACAAAATCAAACAGAAGACGTTTTGGAAAAAATTGAAGAGGATGATGCTTTCCTGGATAAAGTGTGCTTCTCTGATGAAGCAACTTTCCATGTGAATGGGAAAGTTAATGACATAATTGTCGTATCGGGTAGGGAAAATCCTTGTGAGGTCAAAAGAGACTTGCCAAAATTAAATGTGTCTTGTGCACTAATGAAAACTGTCTCTCCCATTTCATAATGCTTACATAGGAAGGGACATCATTGTGACTGCAAGGTTAAATTCACAGCAGAAATTTTGTTGTGCACGCTTCACAGATTTTGTTTCAGCCAGTCTAAGAGCACAGAAAGCCTTCTGTTGTGGTGTCCATGTTGCCATCTTTGCACATTCTAATCTTGCCTAATAATGTGACCATTGTTGTCATTGTTGCAATCATAAATGACAAGAGACCTACTAATCATATGTCAAATGTTTTTTTTATCTATTTGGTACAACTAAAGTTATAAATGTTTGTAATGTTAAACATATAGGCTGAACACCTTGTGTCATCAGCTTTAACTTTCCTGAAGGGCAGCTATTTTGACTTATAAACTCTATGAAAATGAGCCTTCCTGGAGATAAGATCTATCTAGAGTGATTTCTTTTTCATCCTCCAAAACTCCTTTCAAGTGAACTTCTTCAAAAGAACTGGAGTACACACATGTTTTAAGGGACTAGAATTGTTTTTTGCAAGGAAAAGGTTTCTTAATAAAATGAAGTGAAGTGTGGTGATGGTAGCAGCAACCCTGAGTGACCTTTAAGAGGCCTGCACATAGGCTCGGAGCCCTTTGTACCTCTTATTCAGGGCATTACTCAAGTATACAATTGTCCAAATAAAATGGACCACATCCTTGATATCTGCCCTTCTTATCTCCTCAGGTTGCAAAAAGAAGCACCCTAGGTATACATAGTGATGCAGTAATTTGTATCATATGTTATTTAAATGTAAAGAATGATTATATTATGAATATGCATTTTTGTGTGACATTGATTTGAGATGTTTGTTGATTGTAATTATTGTTGAGAAGTGGGTCTATACTGCCTTACTGAAACTGACAATAATAGCGTGCAATAATGCAGCGAGGGGGTGAGCTGTTTATCATTATTAGAGACGAGGAAGTTACGTAATGTTGGCGCGTTTTTCTGTAGAATTTGCTGGAACATTGTCCCTAGAGCATATGTATTCATAATTTTCATTGGATATAAAAATAGACGCTAATGTTGGCGCGTTTTATTAGCCAATTGCAACTCAGTTATAATCTTAGGCATATCGGGGTGTAGGAGTATAAAAGGGCTAGGTTAGAGGTAGAGTCCGTCAGTTCACCGAAAATATTTGTATGCTACACGTCGCCTACAGTCCAGCAGAAATATTACACGTCAGCTATCGATTCGCCAGTTACGTGTAGCAGAGTTATGAAAAATCTAAAGTGTTGTAAAGTTAATTATACAAAAAGTTGAAGTACGCGAATTAAGAATGATCAGTAAATAAGTTGTTATAACAGTTTCAGTTTGGCGAGTGTCAAGATCAATGTGTAAATGTGATAGTGACTGTGTTCGACAATAAAAGTGTAAAACAAATTCCTTCATCAGTGTTATCTTTGGATAAAAGATTCCTTTCCGTTTACACAACCTGTATAAAGAGAAGTGCTCGACCAAAAAGATCATAGCTAGCCGGAGGACAGAAAAAAAAAATTAAATAAAATAACAGTAGCATTCTTTCAAACAAACACTAATACTACCGCAAATTGCTAACACCAGATGGAGCTACAAACCTAACAAAGTATCACGTCACAAAATGGCTTCACCACGTTGAGTAAACACACATACACAAACCTTATAAGTAATACCGTCGCAATAGCGAAACCTTCACATTCACTAGTATATGCTGTAAGCTCTCAAAATCCCTCCCACATTTCCGACATGAAGGGACTTGTATAAGCCCCAGTATGTGTAAGTAAATGTCTGCACAGAGTTTATGGCATGTAAGATAACCTGCAACTCCTCTGAGCTTAGATCTGGTCAAATTCAAGAGAAACTCGCTCACTTTCCGGTCAGGCTTCGATATCAAAGCATGGGCCTTCCTGGCAGTGGTTTGCATACTCCAGATTTCAAGACGAGCCCTTGCCATAAGCTTGGTTAGCTCATACTTAACAGTTCTAATTGATACACTGCAGAAGGGCTCAGGCCCGATAAAATTAAGCTCTGATCCTCTCTATGCAAGAGTGTCTGCCATCTCATTTCCTCTAGAGTGCCCAGGAACCCAGAAAAGTGTAACCGGACAGCTGGTACAGAGTCTATCCAACATCTTCCTGTATTGCCACACCAATCTGGATATAGGAACTTGAAATGAATTTGTGTTTTTCAAGGAAGCTGTAGAGTGCACTTAGGTTTAGCTTTGACATAATAGCAGTTTTAATTAAGTTTAAGCAGTTTTATATATATAGTATTGCATGAACCTGTTAGATCAAATTGTTACTCTGGATTAAGCATATTTTGAAAGCTTCAGAGAAAAACCACTAAATGAAGTTTGTAGATATGCCAAGCAAGGCATTTTTCAAAATGAAATAGTGATTCTTGCTGTTACATAGGCCTAATTTAATTTTGATAATTCACAGTGAAATTCTTAAAGATCATATACTTTTCATGATCTTTTCTGTAATTGCATTCTTGACATATTATTTACAAAATTGTCTAATTCATGTTTCCAGATTATCTCAGTAGGTAATATGTGCAGAAAATTAGAAAAAAAAATCTGATGTGTTACACTCACATGACTTTCTCTACTCTTGTACAAACTATTTTTACAAATGCTTATTCTCCATATGCTTCATGTTAATCGAGATATCGAGATGTCAATCTTATTGCTAATTTTCTTGTAGATGCAAGGGGAATATGGTAGGTTATAAGCGATAGTCAAATCTTTTAAGCACTGGTTGCTATGTGGCGCATTCCATTCTCTTTGCATGTCCAAGACATAAAAAAATGAATAACGAATTTGAGAAAAAGGTATACGTATTGGAAAATTGAAGGGAATAACAAGCAATATCTCGAAAATGGTTCACTCAACAGCAAAAATGTATATGACATAAATTGTGTATTTTAACGCGATCTACATTTTTTGTGTAGTAAAATTTTGTCTATCCCTATTGGTTTACCAGTAATGCAAAAGTCATTCACAATGAAGAATACTTTTGGAGACATTCCCAAAAAATTCGAGATATACATTTCAATTCCCATGACAATATATTAAACATACGATATTTTAATCAAAATCGTTAGAGCCATTTTTGAGAAAATTAAACTTTTCGAAAAATGTTCCATGTAAAGTGTAATCTGGGGTGGGGGGATTTTCTTGAAAACCTTCGTGTCGCATCTCTGGAAGATACTGAACCTAAATACCAAGTTTGGTGTTTATCCGACTGTTCGTTTCTGAGTTATGCTGTTCACAGACACACACACGGACATGTTTCTGAAAATGCTTTTTTTGGATTCAGGGGGTCTCAAAACATGTATTTCCGGTGAAATCTCGGTATCAAATTTTTGGGTGGAATACAATACTTTCCCTACTTACTATACGTAGTAGAGAAAGTAAAAAAAAAATGTCAAAGTAAAACCTAAGTAAAGTTATTGCAATGTGAGTTCTTTTGTAACTGTTTTAGAAGACTGCTATCTGCGTGCAGTTGTTTCTCTAGTAATTCAGTGTACTGTGTAAAAACATACACAGCTCTAATATTCAGTACTTGCTTTCAGATAGCACTAAAAATCTGGAATGTGTTACTTGTTACAGAATGCTATGGAATGTAGAGCAACAAAGAGAAAATATGCTTGATTCCCGGGCAGTCTGTGCCATCACTCAACTGCTACCTCTAGACATAAAAGAGAGAGAAGATGAGGATCTTGTTCAAGGAGCGATTAAAGCCTTGACAATCTTCACATATCAGTGTTCAGAAACATGCGCTTTGCAGGTGAGTCCAACCCTACTGTTGTTTGTATGTACATACATAACAGATGCAGTTAATAGTCTAAATGCTCAAAGAACTTTCACCATAAAAATGATGTTGCCTTTGTTTAGAAGATTTAATGACAAGAAACCTTGGCTTTAATGTCAGTATCCATGACCATTCTTAAGATATATCTTACTTTAGCTGAGGCAGCATGAAGTGGTGATGTCACTAGCACCTCTTTACAAGTAATTTCACACTGCAAGCTTACAATGTTATTATTTAAATAAAATTCTAGTGGCAACACACTCTAACTTCACTCTTTCAAGATAATTACCTTGAATGTGTTTCAAAGACACCTTGTCTTCATCATCAGCTAAGAGCCACTAACGAGTGGCTCTCCTAAACTTGCTGACACTTTCTAAGGCTCTTCATATGTAAATGGCAATAAGAGACATGTAATAACAGTACTAGTTACCAAATGGTATTATGAACATATAACAGTAGCCTTAAAAGTGATAACTTACAGACTTTATATTGGGAAGCCAGAGGGAAAATGATGCAGATCAATTAACCCTCAGTGCCATTGGTGAACAACAACAGCATATAACAGTAGTCAAACCCCCCAAAATTGCAGGCAGCCATTTTGTATCAAAGCTCACCTCTATCCTATAGAAAACTACCAACTTTCTTCTTGTACTTACTTTACTAATATAATGTGTATATTGTATATATTTTTAGGTTGTTGGTGATGGCAAAGGTTTTCAAGATTTGGTGGCTCTAGTTTCTAAAGGCAGCATGAAGAGTTCTGCATTGACGTGCATTAGCAATTTATGTCAAGTTGCAAGCTGCAGGCATGCATTGGGAGTAGCTGGAGCAGTAAATATTATAATTGAAGAAATTGCTGCTTTGGATGAGGGTAAGATAGAGATTTTTTTCCCCACCATGTTTGCTAATATTTTATTACCAAATTAAGTTAACAATCCTAAATACATATTTTACAAATATAATTGAAATTAAACAGATTCCAAAGGAAGGTAGCATGCTTGAGTATGGTTACAGTGTGCTGTTCTTAAACATTTGTGATTATCTGAATGCATATACTGTTACGAAAGTTATCTTAAAATTACATAATTTATGAAATCATGCTTTCAAGGCAACCCACTACCTAGAGCTGACAATCCTAGTGTCTTGTAACACAATAATTAGGGTTTCTAGCCCATAGCCTAGACAGATCTTCCAACATAGCAGACTCAGTGACTTCTGCCAGATTACAGCTGATTAATGGTAATCTGTTGATATTCAAAAGTTCCTTGCTTGTAAGCATATATTAACAAATGCATTGATACTTTTTCAGAAGCACAAGTAAATTAGATGTGGTATACATGCCTCTTGCCAAAGGTACTTTTATTTATATTAAATAATCTGAAGAAATTATATTAAAAAAGTTAAACAGTCTGCAAAAACTCATAATTTACTGTCTGTGCATAGGATGGTTCAGAAAGTTCTCAGTCTGACAAAGAGTTGGCGCTGGCAGTGTTAGATAACAAGGATAGTTCTCAAGTACAATCCTTTAGATGGTAGATGGCAAAACATGCAATTTCATACACACAGAGCTGCCCAGATAAGTTATGAGCTCCCTGACAAGTCATGGTTGTGGGCCCCACAAACCCAACTTCATCAGATCCCATATAATTATTGCACAGAATAGTTAAATACAACAATGGGTATTGATGTACTGTAGTCTATAGTGTAGTAATGCGTGCATTAAAAAAAAGAAATCAACTTGACATTTTCCAGAAGAATATTTAGATTAAAGATGATTCTCCGTAAATGTTCCCTTTTTTTAGTTATAAATATTCTTGTAAACTTTCAATATTTATTTCAGGCAAACATTTCTTAACAATTATTTCCCTCACAACATTTGTAATTTTTGGTGGCCACTGGCTAGGATCTGAGGAGTCCCAGCTGTCTGTCAAAATAGATTCTGAGTCTTGACACTTTATTAAAGTAAACTTCTGTCTTACCTTGGGCTGATGATAATGGTAAATAGTGCAGTTGTTTCTGCTCCTCATATGATACAAACTTGAAGTTGTTTATTACTGCTGTTTGCACCACGTACTGCAGGAGATATGTTTCTTGGAGTGTTCGCCCCACGTACAATACAAACTTTCCGGTGTCCTTTGCCCCCATGTTTAAAAATCAACTTTGTATTTTAATGTTTATTTAAATATTATACATGTATGCCTCGGCTGTGTCAGTAGTAATTTGCAGAAACACGTATCTCTTAGCAGGTGTAGTAAGGCTAAAGAATGAAGGGTTACATAAATTATAATGCTATTTAACTTCGTTTTATTAATCTTTCACACGATTAAATAATACTTCACTGATATATCATACTGTAGAACTGTGAGATTTGTATATTAATTGCACTTTTTAACACACAAACTTTATTATTCTTCTCGCCAAATGAATACGTACTGAGCGAACTGCCCGGGAAAGCTGCTTTATAGCATCTGGTTGGGAATGCTTAAATTAGTATATTTCCACTATTTCAATTTCTGATTGGCTAATCCTACTCCAATATAATACTTTTATTTAACTTAAGCTTTTTCTAGTTGTTGATTGGCTATTTATAAACTGTTTTAAATATTTCATTATTGTTCCAAGAATTATTAGTGGCATTATTAAACTTTCTAATTTATTGTTGTGTCAAGGTTACCTCACTGTTACCTCATTGTTAGCAACTTTCGGCTTCTATTCTCACAGCTCCTACATTGTTAAATTATGTAATATATTCACATAACATTATTATACATGTACATAATAATATAAACATAATACAGTGACTGTTACATACACTTTATATATTATATTATACACATATTGCTTTAAGGTGGGCTGTTATTATATTTTATATTATATAATTAGACTGATATCATTTAAGTGTTAAAAATACTGCCTCAATAGATACAAGAGATGTAACAGAAACATGTTTGCCTGCATTATCTTCTGCTTCTGTATTTGATTGTCTTAGAATTTGACTAAGCTGTTGTTGAGAAGCAGATATCGTTTTACATTGTTGAATTTTCCTTTTTTAATTTTTCAGTCTTGTTTTTTAGTACCTGACTAGCCCATTAATTTGATTAACTAAACATATCCTTTACCTATTTAACTACTCCATAGAGCAATTATAACTGCACTGAATTAATTTTAAATTTATTCAGAACACCACAGACTAAACTAGCCATTGTTACATTGAAAGACTTTCAAATAATTTGTTGTGCTAACCCACTGACAGTCAGGACTTCAATGATATCAGACTTACTAATTACGGAGATTCTGGGTTTATTTCACCCAAGGCTGCTTTAGGGACGAGTCCCTCTGCAGCCAGATTAAGGAGCATTGCAATTATGCCACTTCTTGTTGGTGTTGCGCGCACATGCCTTTGTCATTGTTGCTGACAATCAAATTTAAGAAATTGTCTGTGCATTTCACTATGCAATTGCTAGGTTACAGCATGGAGATTGAAATGAAAAACACTGTTGTTGGAAGTACAAATTGATATGCATAAGGCAATGATTGTATGGTAACTGAGGCAGTCTGAAAACCAAATCTGCAAAATAAATTTCAGAACAGGTTTAACATGAATTTAGCGCATCTGTTACCTAAGGTACATGCTCAGTGTTTTGAGCTTTATTTTGATACTCACTTCGGTATGTGCATGTTGGCATCAAGATCAAAATATACATTTTCCATGCATGGTGCGTAGTCGTCTTCTTGTTAATGCTCTGCTAGAAGCACATGCACCAGGGACATAAAGTACAACACTGCTGAGACTCATTATTGCCAATGCCGACACTGACACTGAAGTTAAATGTACATGCACGGCATTGTTGCAACAGTATATCAGCAGTTATGAATATGGGCAGACCATGACCCAAAAGACCCATTAAAATATGCAAATGCTCTTAGCTCACATTTTCTCTTTGGGTTTCTGTTAAGTATTACTTCCAGACTGCCCAAAATCCCAAGCCTCTTAAAACACAAGTTTAGGTTGCCCCATCTATGGGCAGCCCTGCATACACATGCTTTCATTTGTTAGTTGTTATACTGCTGCAAAATAAACAATTTTGCATTTCTTTTGAAAATGGATAATATCAAATGTTGTGCAATGATTAAATACTGAAATAAAAAGGAATTGGATTCCACTTTGGAGGATTCTTCTCTCTCTCTCTTTTTTTGTTTTTGGGGGACATCGAGAGATGTACTTCTGCTGAGACCTTATTGCCGAATTTTTGGGTGAAATATAATATTTCCTGTATTTATCATAGGTAAACAGTAAAAAAAAATTATTTTTTTGTTTACAATGTAGTCAATATGCTTTTAACAATGACTGCAGGATTATATAAATTAATACCTCATCTGATCAGCAGTACTGTTATATCATTATTATTCTGTCCTCTCATTATTTCAGATTAACTCTCTCTCCCCTCTCCTTCACACACTCTTATATAGAATTGTTTACTCAGTAGATTTTAAAGGCTGTACTGAAATGTCAGTATCAGATTTTTGGGTTAAATGCTGTTCTTCCTCAACCTTAGGTAAGCAGTAGAGAAAGTGAAAATTAATGTTTAGCATATTTTGCTTTGAGGATTCATATTTCATTAACTGTTTGCATTGGATTATGCAAATGCCATTTTTGTTTACTTTTCACTTTCAGCCATATTGCAGATTTCATGACACACTATATATATTTACATTTCATTGGACAATGTCATCAAATCATTGTCAAATCTTTGACTGTTTAGAGCATGTCCTTATTTGCTTTCAACACTTTCAAAGACTTTAAAAGTTTTGTAAAGCATTGAATTTGACAAAAAGATTGAATGTGTAAAAGGAGCTTAAGCATTACTTCTACAAAAACAGAACAGATTAATGTTAGAAAAACGTGTGTGATTATTGCTGATATCATCACATTGATTACCCTTGTGAGCTCCTTCTAGATGTAATTGCATTCACTAAGAACAGTGCATTGGTCGCTCTTTTGGAAACATTAGCTCTGATAGTTTATTGGAGCAGTCAGCATTTTAAGAATAAGGTAGAAAAAAAAAAACACACACACACGCGCACAACACACACACACACACACACACACACACACACACACAAAAACCATTGTTACAGCTCTTTGGTTAAAGGTAACTTCAAGTGGATTTTTATAGAATTTTTTAGTTAAGATCGGGATACCCAACAAGTCTCACACTATAGACTGGGTCACAAAATTTGTTCACTACGATGGTCCCTTTGGTTGTAAACATGTTTGTATGTGGAACTGAATATTGTTTTGACTGTAATGTGGCATATTAGTAATAATTTCACATGTCCTTAACGTTTGCTGCGGAACACCCCTACGACTATTAAAAATAACTTGTCGTTTCTGCATGGGAATGGATAATTTTTTTTCTATATGACAGATTTTCGATAAGTTGATCTTATATCTGTAAGTAATATGTGTAAACAAATAGATGACAGGTTCTATATCACCTATTTTATAATGCTTATTGGAGATGTTGTAGTTTGTAATGACATACATCATTGCAAATGCTACAAATGGATTATAATTATGATTTTACTTATTCTTCAGGTGCAAGTTCAAAACTTATGCTGGCTCTTTGTTTACTTTGTCGAGATGCATTCACTCGCCATAAAATTGTTTCTGCTGGTGGCTTACCTCTGATGCTTGCAACCGCTCGCAGTTCAACCAGTACATCTATGCACCCATACATCTTTCATGCTTTGATGCAGTTTGTTTATGATGAAGAAGGCATGCAGGTAGAGATACATTTAAAACTATATTGAAACTTTTCACTGAATTCTTTCATTTAGTTGCCGATATTTAGTGAAAGCCTAATGCATGATAAGTAATCAAGAGAAAACAATGTTTTTGGAAACATAGATTCTAAAAGTACAACACACCATATATGGTAGCATCCTCCTGTTAAACTGCTAATTAAACTAAGTGATATTTGTATGCATTAACTGAGGAGAAGAACTGTAACTTCAGAAAGCGCTCATAATTACAGCAACTTAATTTTGAAAATGCAGTATGAGGATTTGAAAGTTAAACAAGATTTGGAAAAGCTCATTGCCATAGTTGAGACTCAAATCATGGGTCATTGCCTTCTGTGTTTCATCTCATTCACATTATGTGTTTCAAATCTATTTCTTGTTCCAATCAGATGCAGCACACAGCCAGTACAAAAGAAAATTGTTAGACAGGAGCTACATCTTAAGTTGTCCAGTGTACATTGCAGACCTGATTTGAGTTAAGGTGTTTGTCCTTAAAAGTATATGATTGCTTTTCATTACAGCATTGTGGCTTAGTGATCAGCCTATTAAATGAAAGCACTAATAAGGTAATATAAGTCAAAAGAAGGATATTTACATTTTACAGTAATATATGTGTTTGTTTATTCATATTTCAGGCACTTATAGCTGCAGGTCTAGTTGAAGTCCTGGTGCAAAAACTGAAAGAACTGATAAAGCAGTATGGTAAAGCACATAGTGTATGTAAAGCTTCAGAGATAGCATTGAAAAAGAACAAGAAAAATAGCAAAAAACGCAGTGCATCTGATAGCTCTGATTTAAGGGAACCATTACTTTCCAGGTAAGGTATGCTTTGTTAAATCGCAAACCAAAAGTATAAAGTCAGTTACTGTGTATGTGAATACTTTAAGTATAATTGAATAAACAACCAACAAACTAAGCTAATGCTTCCTGTTCATCATCTAACACATTTGAAATTTTACACATTATGTTACATCCACTACTATTTTCATACACCTTGCATTTTCTCTGTACATTTTGTGCTGGAGGAACAGAAAGAATATTTAGGTTTTTCTCCACATCCTGAACCACTTTAACTGCTTCTCTCAAAAGAATTCATACTGATTCAAGTTTCTTTATGGAGTCACACATAGGAAATGCAGATTTGCGGAAATGTATGCCAAGTTCATTTTGAGGCAGTATTTTATATCACAACACTGTGAATGCCAGAGTGATTGTAGTGTAACTTGACATTATTGTATGACAATGATTTTAGATGTTTGTTAATTATAAGCATTGTTAGGAAATAAGTTTACACGGCCTCACTGAAACTGACAATATAAGCGGGTAACAATGAGCGAGGGGGTGAGTTGTTTATCAATTATAAGAGACAAACAAATGACGTCAGAGTAGCGCGCTTTTCTTTAGAAATGGAGGGAATATCTTCCCTAGAGCATATGTGTTCGTAATTTTGATTGGATATAAAAATAGACGCTAATGTTGGCGCACTTTATTAACCAATAGCAGATCGATTATAATCTTTAGGCATATCGGGGTGAGGGAGTATAAATTCTGAAGCCAAAGACGGGTAACGCACAGTTTAAGAGAATCATTCATGCGTTACACGTCGCGCAGTTTAAGAGAATCATCCGCTGGTTACACGTCGCGCAGTTTAAGAGAATCATTCGTGGGTTACACGTCACGCACAGTTTAATAGAATCATCCACGGGTTACACGTCGCGCAGTTCTACAGAATCTCTTGCGTCGTAAAGTTAGTTACAAAATGTGAAATACTCGAATTGATAATGTGCGGCAAATAAGGATTATAGTTACATTTGAAAATATAACAGTTTCAGTCAGGTGTGTATCAAGAGTAAATATGAGAAATTAAAGAAGTGTGACAGCAATAAAAGTGTAAAAACAAATTCTTTTATCAGTGTTATCTTTTAGTAACAACTCCTTTCCGTTTACACATCCTGTTCAAGAGATTTGCTCGACTGGGTCATAATAGCTAGCCGGAGGACAAAGAACTCAAAATTCAAAATGGTAAAACAATAACAGCCGCTCAGCAAATAAGATAACACGAACGATACCGTGACAATTTCTTAACACTATGTCACTTAAAAGTTCTTGAATTTTAATTGAACTGGCATCTTTACTACTTAGCCCATTTATGATAGCAGCAAAACAGGGGTATGGGAGTTACCCATGCCTGTCTATCAGGTCATGAAGGTCACATATGGATAGTAGTTATTGTGCCAATTGCCTACATGGTTGAGCAAGCAAAATGTTTATATTTTCTTTCATCTGGAGGGATATTACAACTGATATATTAATTCTTGCAATTCTTAATAACAATTTGCGAGATCTGGCCTATATACTTGAACATTCACTGGGTTGGATGGCGATTTGTTAAAACTCAATCTTAAAAAAGGCTACTTTTATGTGATTTTTACACGATTTATATGAATATCTGAAAATATATATTTACATTAAAAAAAATCAGAAAATATGTGTTTTTATGTTAAATAAAATCTAAAATATATGCTCCAGTGTGGATATCCAGAACATAAAACTCAGTTTCAGGTTTATATTACGATGCAAACAAAATATGTATTTACCTAATAATCTGAGGCCTGGTCATCATGCTCACCAGTATCTTCTTGTTTTTTCATTGTTTCTGCCTGCAAGATTTTGTCTATTGTCATGGGCTGAAGCAACATCGTCACATTCCATATATGTATTGAAGTTAACTTTATCGAGGTTGCTTTCTTCTCCCAGAGTCTGCCATTCTGATACTGATGTATTAACAGTCATCTTTGTGTACTGTCGTGACGTCTTCCATAACCATGAGAAGAAAGTCAATTTGGTTGAAGCAGTATGTGATAGTGCTTTGTGGCACCAGGCACTTGACATCTGTAGTCATGCCGGGTAGTGCTACATGACATCTGTAGTGATAATCTTCCTCATGAGGAATTCAAGAGAGGCCAGTCTCTTCTGAACCAATTTCTTCCTCTATGCTTCAGTCCTCTTATAATGCCTTGGTCAAGGCCTGAAGTTTACTTGTGCAGTTAGCTGGCAAGAACACACAGATGAGAGGAGTTTTGGAATGTGTTCCATGCTGGTAAATAAACAGAAGAATTTTTTTTCTATTTCTTACACCCATTCTTGCATCCCATGCATGCAGAAACTCTTCAACTGTACATGACATCATGTAGACGTTTGCATTGGATGAAAGTATTTGCAAGGGAAAGAATACACATTTCTAAAACAACCCAGATTCTTTGTCTTTCCAATTATTAATGGTACTGCATTCTTTGTTCCATTGAACATAAAAGCAGTCAGCCTTTCTTTCCTTAATTTTCCACCATGGCACTTCTCGCCATGAATCCAGGGCTATATCCAGCAGAAGGGCAAAAAATAAGCCTATTTTATCTGCATTAAACATGTCAAGGCTGTGCTTTTTGATTATGGATGGAAGTGTAGTATTTGTCCACGATTCAACAGTGTCTTTATTCACACTTGCAGCCTTGCCACAGATACATATATACATTAGGCTGTGTCAGTTCTTGAACCTTTTAATCCAAACATTCAATACTTTGAAATCCAAAAGTCTGTAGCACCGAATACTCTGCCTTAGAACAAAGTATGGTGCCTTTGATTGGCGTATTTGAAGCGCAGACTTGGTAAAACGATTTTAATAACATGTTTTCAATTTTTGGAAACTGACCCTCAGGTATTTGTTTTCATTGCTTTTTCCTTCTAGGTATGCTGCTCCAGTCATCTTTCTTTTGCTTGCTATTTTGTTTGATGTAGACAGAGGAGTGTTCAGTTTCTGAACAACGTATACATGTTTCATATGAGGTGCAATCCTCCATTCTTGAATTATACGACGCTTTGCTTCATTTGTAATCTGCCTTATTTTCTTCTTATCCATGGTGTATAAACTTCACAAAACAAGTCACTTATACTACTCAATGAGACGGTAATTTGTATCACAAATTACTTTAATGTAAATAATTATTTACATATGAATATGTATTTTTATGTAACATTGATTTCAGAGGTTTAATAATTGTAATTATTAATGGTAAATAATAATTTTCGGCTCTACTGAAACTGTTAACAATAACAATACTGCAATGAAGGGATTGAGTTGTTTATCGTTACCGGGAACCAGGAAGTTACGTAATGTTTCGCGCCTTTTCAGTAAAAAAAGCTTCCAGAATGTTCTATAAAAGTAATATGTATTAGTGGTTTTCATTGGATAGTAAAATAGACGCTAATGTTGGCGCGTTTTGTTGGCCAATGGTAATTCATTTATAATCTTTAGGTGTATCTTGAGGTAAGCCTATAAATAGTGTTGATTCAAGGAGAGCGTCCCCCCAGTTCAGCAAGATTCACGAAGCATTACACATCGTCTTCCGTAGTTACACGTTGGCCGCTCAGTTCATCAAATTTTCGTGTACAATACGTGACTACATGTCGCCTATCGGTCCTTCAGTTCGTCAAATTACACGCAGTGAAAATCATTAAAGATCTAAAATATTACAAAGTCACTTATATACAAAAATTGAAGTACGTGAGTTAAAAGTGAGAAGTTATGATAAACAGTTTCAGTATGGCGATCATCTAGATAAATCTGTGAAAGTGTTAGTGCACGTGTTCGACAATAAAACATTATAAAACACATTTCATCACTAGTAATTTTTTTGATAAAAGATTCCTTTTCCGCTTCACACCCTGCAAGAATTAAATGCCTACCTAAATAGCTGGCCGGAGGACAATATACATAACCTTAAAACTAATTCATATAGATTGCTACGCCAGAAGGAGTTAACAAATGACCAACGAATGACGTCACACAAGATGGTTCCACGCGTGAGGTAAACGACATTACGTGAGAAACATTATCCACCACGTGGTGCTACAAATATACAATACAACATTAAAACTACTTCAAAATGGGCGCATCAACGTGGGGCGACAACTAGGAAAGGAAGGCTAGACGACTAGGAAAGGAACAAGAATAACCAGAAACAGGCGAAAGCAGCAGTGAAACGACCTACAAGACGCAGATTCCGAGACAGAAGGGTAATTCAGCTACAAGAAAACATCGAAACGACGTAGATTCATCACGATACAACGCAGAAGCGACATACAAACCTAGGAGAATGGGGCAGAACGCTGGACATCAAAACTACAGCATCAGACAGCATCAAAAAGGTAATTAAATGAGATTGAGGAGCGGTAGGATAATAAAAACAATGGCTACCAATAATACGGAGGAAATAATTATGGAGGGAGATAGTGTAATAGTTAGCTGTGATCCAATACAAAGTACAGGGAATAGCCCAGATTTTTTGGGGTTTGAAGATGAAAATGTTAGTGTAGAAAGTGAGAATAGAATAGCAGGAAATGTTAATCTTGATACTAATATGATGATTATGGAAATGCTGAGAAATATAAGGGAAGATAATGAGAAATTAAGGGAAGATCTTAGTAAGAAAATAGATCAAAACAGGGAAGATATGCAAAAGAATAATGAGAAATTAGAAAAGAAAATAGATCAAAATAGGGAAGATATTAGTAAGAGTATTACAGATCAATTAAGGGAAGATATGCAAAAGAGTCATAGGGAATTACGAGAAGATATTGGTAAAAGCTTAGAACAAAACAGGGAAGAAATTGAAAAGAAATTCATGGAGCTAGATAGTAGTATGATTAGAATGAAAAATGAAAATCAAGAAATGATAGCAAATGAAATAGGTGAAGTTTCAAAGAAAATGTTAGACATGAGCAGGGAAATATCTAACCAAAAAAGTGAGGTTAACAATAAAATAGAGCATGTTAATGTAAAATGTACAGAGCTAGGTAGCCGAATGAGTAGCATTTCAAGTGAGTTAAAAGGGATGATGGAGGCTACAAATGCAGATCTAATACAGGTGCAAGTTAATTTCAGAGGGGAAATATCTGAAATTCAGAAGGAGTCAGAAAAACAGAGAAATAAATTGTCTGATGAAGTTAAAGATTTGTCTAAAGATTTGAATCAAAAGCTAACTTCTGAAATTAACAAACACCAAACTGTTCAAAATGAGAATAATAAAAAATTGGAACAGACAATAGAAAATCTGCAGGGTACTGTAAATAGGTTAGAATTGAATTCAAGGGCAAATATATGTGATGTGCATGTGTCAGATGTACAAAATAATGATAGAGGTAGTTCCTCAGGTATGACAAATAATGTGAGTGATGCGGCAGCTTCATCTATAGCTAATGCTGAAACTCAGAGTGCACAAGTTACACTAGAGAATTTAAATATGGGAATAGGGAATTTGCAAAATTACAATCATATCTTAAGTGATTTTCCACTTCCAAAATTTAATGAAAACTCCAGTCCAGTACAGTTCATTGCAGAATTATCAGAGTATTTTCAAATTAAAAAGATACCTGAAGCATTGAAAATGATAGTTGTCAAAAGATGTTTGGACCAGAAAACCTTAGATTGGTTACAAATGGTATCAGGGGGTGAAATTTCATATGAATCCTTTAAGAGGTTATTCATGAACAGATTTTGGAATGTTACGGTACAGCAAAGAATACGAGCAATGCTTAGTCATGGTCAATTTAATCCACGAGAGGGAATATCGATGACTGATTACTTACTAAAACATGCAAGTCATGTTAGAAACTTGTCACCTCCAATCAGTGAGGAAGATTTTGTGAGTTTGCTCGCAAGGCATTATCCTATAAGGATACAAAATTACTTATTAATTGTAAAACCACGGAACATCTATGAGATGACAGAATTAATAACAGCTTTGGAACAACAGGAAGAAGATATGTCTCGGGAATGGGAACATAGATTTTTAGATGTACGAGATAGAAGAAATTACCAAGGTAGTTATCAACAAATAAGAGGACAAGACAGACATCATGAAATTAATACCAGACAACGGTATCAATCATATGTTCCACAATTTGAAAGATCAAGGATAGATAGGAGACCAGGGCGGCAGGAACAAATAAATTATGTCAGGACAGAAAGATTGCCTGAAAGAGGGCAAAACTATGGAAGGAGGTATATTAGACAGAGGGGAAATTTCACTCACTGGAGGGAAAATAATAACCGAGAAAGATCTGAGGAACGGCAAGAAAATTACGTGCCAAGGGGACAAAATGTCAGAAATCGAGGATTTCGAACTCGAGGAAGGGGAACTCAAAACAATGGTAGCGACACAGAGATAGATTTAGCGCCTGTTAGGAATGGCAGTCCCGTACGTGAACATGGAAATAACCAGGAAAACTGTTAACAGACTCCTGTGTAGTAGGTTCTCAGGACGTCTTTAATAATTCAGTATCCATTACCAATACAAATCATACGCCTACACATACACCCTGTAATAAGATTACAGCAACAAAAGATAAGGGAGAAAATTTTGAGTCACCTCATGTTAGAATGGAAATTGCGAAGAAAGAAATCATTGCAACTATAGATTCTGGTTCATCAGCTTCAATTTGCTCACAGAAATTTTATACAAATTTAATTAATGAAGGTAACAAGATTATGGCTCTTCCCACTAGTAACTTAGTTTGTCGTGTTGCAATTGGAAGAACTGCACAGGTCATAAAAACACAAGCTCTACTTAGCATACTTATTGGCGGAGAGAATTTTGAGGTTATGTTTCTAATTGTAAACCATCTGATTTGTGACATAATTATAGGATGTGACTTCTTACATGAATATGAAGCATGTATAGATTTTAAACATGAAGAGTTAAAAATAACAAAAGAAGGTAGAGAAATAAGGGTACCATTTATAAAAGAAGAAGTTTCTGTAATCGAGATGACAAAGGATGAGAAAAATATTTGTGACCAAGAATTTTTTGTGCAAATAACAGAAACTGATAGAAATAATCAAATAAAGCAGGTAGTCACAGAATATGAAGGGAATACCACGCCATATTTTCAACAGCTAGCAGAAATGCCAGAAGAAGTAGAGAAATGTGTAATCCAAACAAATGACGACCATGTGAGCGAGACAAACAACAGCAGGAAGGAGAAGAGAAATGAGGAAATAATACACAAGTGTGAAGAAGCTTATAATCTTACGATAATGCAAAAACAAATCCTTCATGATGTTTTGATGAACAATAGTTCAGTATTTAGTAATATCCCAGGCAGATGTAATGTATATCAGCATACATTTCAAGTAGAAGACGTACCACCATATAGGCACAAGTATGACAATTTACCTATAAGTCTTCGAGACAAAGCTAGACAATTAATAAATAGCATGCTAGAAAATGGGATTATTGAGCAAAGTAATTCTCAATACATAAATTCAATCTGCTGGAGTATTAAACGAGATGGTAGTTTGAGATTAACT
This sequence comes from Deroplatys truncata, assembly GCA_030765065.1. Classification (NCBI taxonomy): domain Eukaryota; kingdom Metazoa; phylum Arthropoda; class Insecta; order Mantodea; family Mantidae; genus Deroplatys; species Deroplatys truncata. Next base: position 163,744,264 of record CM060983.1, read on the forward strand.
TTAGACGGTAGATATGTCAACAAATATATGAAACCAGATCATTTTCAAAGTGAGGGAATTGAACAACTAATTACAAAACTTTCAAGAGGAAGATTTTTGACATCCATCGACCTCACTGCATCCTATTGGCAAGTGGAATTAGATCCGCAAGTGCGTGATTACACTTCATTTCAGTACTCAGGGATCCAGTATCGCTTTTGTGTAAATCCTTTTGGTTTAAAAAACTCAGGAAGTGGATTTTTGAGAGCCATTCACAGTATCTTTGGAAATTCTGCAGATGACTTTTTAATAAAGTATATTGACGACTTCTTAATCATTAGTCAAACATTTGAAGAACACATGAATAATGTCCATTATGTGTTAAATAAACTACAACAACATGGTATGACTGTGAACATACTAAAATCAAAATTTTGTGTCAAGGAAATAAATTTTCTGGGTTATGTAGTGGATGAACGAGGTATAAGACCTGATCAGAAAAGAATAGAAGCAATAATGAGAATTCCGCCACCCAGGAACGTAAAACAAATTAGACGTCTCTTAGGGGTATTGAACTTTCAGAGTAAGTTCGTACCAAGATATTCGGCGGAAATAGAACCACTGCGGCAGCTACTCCGAAAGAACAATAAGTGGAGATGGATAGAGGATCATCAAAAATGTTTTGAGAAAGTAAAGGAACTCTTTGCTAAGTCCATATTACTCGAGAGGCCCAGAGAAGATTTGGACTATGAAATTTATGTCGACGCATCAATGCAAGGATACGCCGGAATTTTAGGACAGCGAGACATCAACAATGACTTTCACGTCATTAGTACAGCTTCAAGAGGACTTACAAATATTGAGAGGAATTCTTCAGTGACTCAGTTAGAAATTGGAGCACTATATTTCTCATTAATTCGTTTTAAAACCTATATTTATCAGAAAAAGGTGAAAGTATATTCAGACCACATAAGCTTAACTTTCATACAACGGTGTAGATTATGTAGTGGAAAACTTGCTAGATATATTCATGCAATATCTGCATTCGATATTGAGATTATCCACATTCCTGGCAAAAACAATACCTTCAGTGATTTACTATCAAGATTGAACTACAACCCACAAATTCCCGAAAATATTGAAAGGCCTAGAAATGAAGTCAAAATATTGACAATTGAAATTCCTTTAAGTAAAGAAATGATTAGAAAATTGAAAAATATGGGGGAAATTCAAAATGAGGATGCAAAATTATTTGAACTTAAAGAAAATGCACCATTGATTGAGGAGGCAAAGAAAGAAATTATAGCAATTCGAGATGGGACATTATACAAAAAGCATGGAAAAGAAATGCCTAGTTGGAAGGTAATGGTTCCGAAAAGCATGGAAAAGGAACTAATTAAGAATTTTCATGAAGGGTTAGCACACTCAGGGACGGACCGAACAACTTCTATGATTTTAGAGAATTTATACATATCCAAATTGCGTCAAAAAGTTCGCAAATTTATATCGTGCTGCAACCTGTGTCAGAAGGCAAAGCAAATAAATGCAGCATATGCATTCGAAACTAATTCGGTTATAAGGGATAAGCCGAGATGTGTAATTAGTATTGATATTCATGGTCCGATGCCTCCAAGTCAATTTGGAAATAAATATATATTTGTCTGTTATGATATATTCAGCAAATATGTAAGAATCTACCCTTTGAGAAAACCTACAGGTTTAGCATGTTTGAATAGACTACTTAAGTCATATGTGATAGAAGAAGGACCTATTCAATCTGTATTGAGCGACAATGCTTCGTACTTCACAGGAAAAAAATTTATGGATGGACTGAAAGAAAATGGCATTAAACAATATTTTTCGTCAAGATACAGACCGAACTCTAACCCAGTGGAGAGGGAAATTAAGGAAATTTCAAATTACTTAAGGGTGTTATGTCATCGAAAACACACCCAATGGTATGGATACGTGAACTTTGTTCAGAACCTACTAAATGAAACCATAAACAATGTGACAGGATATAAACCATGTGAACTTAAGTTGGGAAAGAAGATCAATACAATGTGTAAAAAAATTCCAGAAGCCATTCCAGAGGCGCATTCGATACCACCAACAGAAGAAGAAATGTTCCGAAAAGCATTTGAGAGGATGAAGAAAAAGGCCATAAAAAGAAAAATGAAACATGAAGAAAAGAAGAGAAAGGAATGGAGGATCAAAATAGGAGATTTAGTTTTGGTTAAAACCAAGAAATTGTCCGACAAAGAAAATAAACTTTATTGGCGAATGTTTCTCAAATACCATGGACCATATGAAGTTGTTAAAGTATATGGAACTAATACATATGAGTTATGTAATCCAACAAATCGAAAAAGCATAGGAAAGTTCCATATTGAGATGCTTAAACCATATAACCATGAGGATCATGGTGAAACAAAAGACAAAGATGATAAATAATAAATGCTGAATAGTTAAAGACGAAATGCAGAGCAATGTATTGGAACGTAAGAGGGTTAAATAAATATGTACGTCATAGGAAAGGAGAAATAAATTTTGGACATGATTAAATGTTTGAGAGGAAAATAACATTTTTCTAGTAAGAGAACATGTGAAATAAAGCATGATGTTATATTAAAGTAAAGTACATAAATACTATTCCAAGAGTATTTTTTAAGATAAAAAAAAAAAAATGGTAAACATAATTAAAACCAATATTTATGTAGTAAATAGAACATGTGAAACAATGCCTAGATTTAAGAGATGTAAATATTTGTGTTGAGGGTGAATATTTTGGTACATATATATAATAATTACAAAAATCTTAAATGTATAAATTTTGTCAACAGCTTAAAGTAAACAATTTGGTAGTAGTAAATAAATAGTTTAGGGTATAGTATTTGCTATAAAAAAAATTTTGTGATATCAGATTAATATCTAAATTAATTAAATCAGAGCCAGTAAGTAGTGGCGAGATAAAACATATGTCGTGTGTTAAATACGTGTGAAGTGTAAAGTGAAAGTGAATAGCGTGTGTTACAAGATTTAGGAGACTAAAAACAAAATTATAAAATTCTAAACAAGTTATAAATATTTATAATTATGTTTCTAGTGGGGCATATGAGACGGTAATTTGTATCACAAATTACTTTAATGTAAATAATTATTTACATATGAATATGTATTTTTATGTAACATTGATTTCAGAGGTTTAATAATTGTAATTATTAATGGTAAATAATAATTTTCGGCTCTACTGAAACTGTTAACAATAACAATACTGCAATGAAGGGATTGAGTTGTTTATCGTTACCGGGAACCAGGAAGTTACGTAATGTTTCGCGCCTTTTCAGTAAAAAAAGCTTCCAGAATGTTCTATAAAAGTAATATGTATTAGTGGTTTTCATTGGATAGTAAAATAGACGCTAATGTTGGCGCGTTTTGTTGGCCAATGGTAATTCATTTATAATCTTTAGGTGTATCTTGAGGTAAGCCTATAAATAGTGTTGATTCAAGGAGAGCGTCCCCCCAGTTCAGCAAGATTCACGAAGCATTACACATCGTCTTCCGTAGTTACACGTTGGCCGCTCAGTTCATCAAATTTTCGTGTACAATACGTGACTACATGTCGCCTATCGGTCCTTCAGTTCGTCAAATTACACGCAGTGAAAATCATTAAAGATCTAAAATATTACAAAGTCACTTATATACAAAAATTGAAGTACGTGAGTTAAAAGTGAGAAGTTATGATAAACAGTTTCAGTATGGCGATCATCTAGATAAATCTGTGAAAGTGTTAGTGCACGTGTTCGACAATAAAACATTATAAAACACATTTCATCACTAGTAATTTTTTTGATAAAAGATTCCTTTTCCGCTTCACACCCTGCAAGAATTAAATGCCTACCTAAATAGCTGGCCGGAGGACAATATACATAACCTTAAAACTAATTCATATAGATTGCTACGCCAGAAGGAGTTAACAAATGACCAACGAATGACGTCACACAAGATGGTTCCACGCGTGAGGTAAACGACATTACGTGAGAAACATTATCCACCACGTGGTGCTCTGAAGCATATATACAAATTTGTGCTATACCTACTTCATCAAACATTTGAAAATTATGCTAGTGTAACACTTTTGCACTGAACTCCAAGCCAGGTGCCACATATGCAGATTATGGTGTCTGTGTGTGGATGAGCTTAGAGGAAGCATGAAGGGAGAGAGAAAGCATTGAAGTGCTTCCAATGTACATTCATAGAATTAGTATAGATACACAAGTTTGAACTCAGTAAGCATTAGATGTAAAACATGTAAACGGAAAATTTTAATATATGTTTATGGGATTAGGACCAGACTTCTAAAAATTGGCATACTAAATAAGAAAACATGGTAACAAGATTCCACTGTAGATGGAATTAATATAAATGTACCTGAAAAGAAGCTGCCTTTAAGTATGGGAAAGTACAAGGTAGTTAGTTTAAGTGAGTTATTAGTGTGTTATTCTGGCTGTAAATTAGTTTTTCAACAATAGTGTTTTTTTATCAACTTCCTGCTCATGTTATCATGCATGGTAGGTTGAAATACCTGCCCTCTGTACATTTTGCATTTTTATGAAGACGTTAATAAAATGTACTTAATCCTCAAACTATTGATATGTATGTATATTGTTGCATACATGCAGTATAATCTATTTGATAGTTGAATTTTGCCTTTTAGATCTTACCTCTTTACTTCTTTTTGTATTTACTTATGCAGCATTTAAATGTAACTCTTTCGGTGCAAGTAGCCATGTCGCCTTCAGTTGTTGATTTGGCTAGCACTACCAGGCGTGACCAATATATCATTAGTTCTCAGAGAGTAGTATGCTTGACTTTGATAGAAAAACTGGTAGTGACTAATAATATTTTTGCATAAGCATTTCTATCATTCACTATTGTCAAAAAAATAGTATGGAATACACATGTGTTAAGTGTTTGCAGAAGCCCTAAAGTGAAAATACTTTAAACTTCTTTCTTGTTCTGCAAAGATGCACTTATCATGCTTCTGTCACAGTATACTATTGCAGCTATTTTAAGCCTTTTAATTGGAAAAGAAATTAAAAACATTGTATATTATTCATGTTACCAATTTTTCTTGCTGGTTCGGCTGTTTAGTAGCAAACTAAGAGTTTGCTGCCATTATATGTGTGTGTGTGCGCGCTTGCATGAGAGAGAGAGAGAGAGAGAGAGAGAGAGAGAGAGAGAGAGAGAGATGTTTGAACACTGCAACTTTCCAATAAATCTTATGTAAGTTTTACCATTTCAATGTCAGCAGAGAAGAGCAAGATGACAAAGAATGCACTCAACCAAAGAGGAGATTTCGAGCAAGCAGTCCAAGCTACCAGGCAGTGGTTCAAGAACAAGGAAAGGGACATGGGTAATTTTCATTTTATTACATAGAAATAAGTAAGATTGACAGTAAGGTATAATTGAAGGTATTAATACATAACAACTTTTTGTTTTGCAGGTTTGCAAGCACAAACCATAGAAGAGAAATAAGTCCCACTTTAATGAGAGCATCTAGTCCAGATCATAGCCCTGCAAGCTCTGGATATCATTCTGCTGGTACAAGTTCAAGTCCAGAGTATTACTGGGATTGGAGTCCAGGCAGCCCTAATAATATGTGCATTTCTTCTGAGTCTCACTCACCTCCAAGAAGGACTTGGAGCAGCTCTCCGACACCCTCTGTGGAAATGATGGATGAAAGTCATACTGAAGATGATGTGGACTTTCCAGAAGCATATTCCCCTGTTTGTCAAGAAGACAGTGAATCCATCAGTGACATGGAGGAGGAAGAAAATTGTTTGTGTGTCCTGGATGAGTCTTTTCAAGAAGAGGACAGTGATGTAAGTATTAAAATTCTTTGTACAGTAAAACCTGTCTTCAGCGGAATTGAATGGGACTCTCAAACATTTCTGTTAAAGGTAGGTTTCCGTTTAACGAAGGTAGGCCTAGGCTATTAAAAAAATTAAACCATAAACATACACCTATTGTTGCCTTTTAAACACAGTGATTTATTTGGTAACATGTGGAAGAATAGCCCATCTCGTCGCCATTTGCTATGTTTTCAGGTTTTTACCCTTAGATTATTGAAAGTAGTTTAGCGATCCTATCAGCGATGGTTCCAATATTAACGTCATTCGATTCACCAAAACTTTGTTAAAAACTATCTGATGTTAATTTTAAATCAGAAGACATAGTGAAAAGATTAAGTATAATATATACAAATGGCTGCAAATATACAATTTCACTAAAATAGGTTCAATACCTCAGAACTAGTTTCGAGGAATCACTTCCTCATCGTCAGCTGATTGCAACCTCGAAACTAGTTCTGAGGTATTGAACCTATTTTAGTGAAATTGTATATTTGCAACCATTTCTATATATTATACTATCTGATGTTTTTTGCAGAAACTCTCCAACCATTCATTAGTTGCTTTGAACTCAGTCTTAACCAATTTTTCAGCCACTTATTTAGCATATTCCCGTAACATAGGCCCCAATATGCCATGATTTTTTGCCCTAACACTAACGAACTACTCCCACACTATTTCATTAATGTCCCAGTTTTCAGTTTTCTTAAGTTCTCTGTTTATTTTTCCATTCGCACAATTTTCCCACCGCTTCAGAATTTCTGTTTTCTCCTTTAGAATCTCGTAAACTTGAGTTTTGCTATGTTGAACACCTTCTTGATCTTTATCGTGTTCATTAGCATAAATCACTTTCACTCTCGTGTTAAGATCCAGCAAAACTCTTGTTTTCGAAGCCATGGTGACTACTGAACTAATGGGCTATGACAGGGGTGGTGAATTTGAAAGGTTTGAGAAAAGAGATTGATTTGGAGAAATGTCCACTATGCCACCGAAAAGTTAAGGAGTGACATATAGTTTTAGAGTGTAAAGAAATGAAGTTGCTTAGAAAGAGGATAGAGAAGAGAGAATGGTTAAATTTACCAATAGAAGTTCAAGCTAAAAAGTTAGTAAATGTAAAATCTAGGAAAAACATAATAGAAGTAGGAAACCTTTTGGGCAGAGTAAGAACAAAATGGATGAGGAAAATTAGCAAGGAAGAGGTAAATGAGTATTAAATTACAGTAGTTTTTATTTGATATGTTGCAAGTAGGACCCAACAACTCGACAACCTCAAGGTTTGAGTTTGTTGGGGTCCAAGGTAAAGCAACTCAAGTTAGAGTTAGTATTGGAGATTAAATAAATTGATAATTGTACTTTTAGATTAGGAAGAATGCTGGCTACCAGTATTCTATACTGCTGGATACCAGTAGTTAGGAGGTTAGTTTCTTTATATTTTATTTTATTGTTATTTTTAGAAACTCGGTTAAGAATAAATTTGTAAATTTGTACAATTAAATGGGTTAACAATAAAATTACTTACTTACTGAACTAAGTCATCACCTATGTAAGTTTAGAGATGTACTATTAAGATCTGTATTCTATGCTGTCTGACAAGTCATTAGAGCAGGTAATGGAAAGGGAAGAGACAACAATATAAGACAAACAGCCATGCTTATTGTTAACTTAACTATGCAGTGAAGGATGAGTGTGACAGATTTCTCAATATTCAGACCGTCATTAGCGTACGCCCTTCCTAGACTGGTCAGGTAGCAGCAAAATTATTATTATTATTATTATTATTATTATTATTATTATTATTATTATTATTATTATTATTATTATGCTTCAAGAGCAGACTTTCACAGGGTGCCTGAAAATGTTCTAAACTCTGCATTCCGGAACTGGAAAGTTTCTGTTAAAAAGCATACTTTGATTTCCGTTGTCCGCATAAGACAGTTTCCATTTATAAACGGAATTTAGCATGTTTTTCACCCCAAAATTCATGAGACCATGAAATATTTCCGTTTAAGACAGATTTCCATTTAACAAGGGGTCCGTTGAAGGCAGGTTTTACTGTATATTGCAATTGAATATTTTAAAGATGAGAGTAATAGGATGTAAAATGAGCAGTTCACAGTCAGAGGTAAGGGAATAAAATGTGGCAGGAAAAGAAGTACCTTCCAGCTTTATTCCATTGTTTTGTCCTTACTTCTTATTGCTTCAGTTCTTGTTCCTTTACAGCTCTGTCACTTTCTGTTTCTTTCACCCTCATCAGTACCTGCAGTATAGTTGTCTCTGAAGTTAAATTATAATACACTAACAGAACCCATAGCAAATTTCCATCCTGACTGCACAGATTCAGTGAGTGTTGGTTCCTCTAGCAAAGGCATCACTTGTAATTTGTTTAGAGGAAAAGAAACAAAAAATCTGATGTGTTACAGTCACATGACTTTCTCTACTCTTGTAGAAACTATGTTTACAAACGCTTATTCACCATATGCTTCATGTTAATTGAGATATCGAGATGTCAATCTTATTGCTAATTTTCTTGTAGATGCAAGGGGAATATGGTAGGCTTTAAGAGATAGTCAAATCTTTTAAGAGCTGGTTGCAATGTGGCGCATTCCATTCTCTTTGCATGTCCAGGACATAAAAAAAAAATTCTGATGTGTTACACTCACATGACTTTCTCTACTCTTGTACAAACTATTTTTACAAACGCTTATTCTCCATCTACTTCATGTTAATCGAGATAAACATTTGCAGACTCTATCTTATTGGTAATTTTCTTGTAGATGTAAGGGGAATATATATTACAAGTGCAATATAGAAATACAGTAGCCTTTAAACATATACATATCTCTTAATAGCTGGTTGCTAGGTGCAGCACCATTCCCTTTGCCACAGAATAATACTCTTTGCATATCAAAGACAAAAAAATCTGATGTGTTACACTCACATGACTTTCTCTACTCTTGTACAAACTATTTTTACAAACGCTTATTCTCCATATGCTCATGTTAATCGAGATGTCAATCTTATTGCTAATTTTCTTGTAGATGCAACGGGAATATGGTAGGTTTTAAGCGATAGTCAAATGTTTAAGCGCTGGTTGCTATGTGGCGCATTCCATTCTCTTTGCAAGTCCAGAACAAAAAAAAAATGAGTAACGAATTTGAGAAAAAGTATAAGTATTGGAAAATTTAAGGGAATAACAAGCAATATCTCAAAAACGGTTCACTCAACAAAAAAAATGTATATGATATAAATTGTGTATTTTAACACGATCTACATTTTTTGTGCATTAAATTTTGTCTATCTCTTATGGTTTACCAGTTATGCAAAAGTCGTTCAGAATGAAGAACACTTTTGGAGACATTCCCAAACAATTCGAGATATACATTTGATTTCTCATAAAAATACCTTAAACATATGATATTTTAATCAAAATCGTTAGAGCCATTTTTGAGAAAATTAAAATTTTCGAAAAATCTTCCATGTAAAGGGTACTCTGGGGTGGGGGAATTTTCTTGAAAACCTTCGTGTCGCATCTCTGGAAGATACTGAACCTAAATACCAAGTTTGGTGTTTATCCTACTGTTCGTTTCTGAGTTATGCTGTTCACAGACACACACACGGACATGTTTCCAAAAATGCTTTTTTTGGATTCAGGAAGTCTCAAAACATGTATTTCCGGTGAAATCTTGGTATCGAATTTTTGGGTGGAATACAATACTTCCCCTACTTACTGTACGTAGTAGAGAAAGTAAAAATGGTAGAAATTAACAGTGAACAACAAATAACAATAAAACTATAAATAACTTCAACATACCTGTTAATAAAAGAATCACAGTAAGATACTTTTGCTAGAGGAATCAGAAATACTAATGACACTGCATTTACAAAATGTTTACTCTCTCAAATTTTGATATTGGCTTACCTGCATTATGTTGGCTGAAGCAGACCAGTGCTAAATATTATTGATAAGTTATAAACAAATAACAAGTTTTAACATAACACTTAATGGGAAACACAGTGAAGTAGATAAAATATTAATAAAAATCTAGTGGCAACACACTCTAACTTCACTCTTTCAAGATAATTACCTTGATTGCGCTTCAAAGACAACTTGTCTTCATCATCAGCTAAGAGCCACTAACGAGTCTGTCAGTTCCGGTGTAGAGGTCACCATTGGGCTTCCTGACGTTGACGTCATTTTCGGCATGATGTATTTAAAGATGAGATCCTTTTCCGGAGGGAAATTGAAATTCATTAGATGGCTTTTGTTTTTTTGTATGAGGAGTTTTTCCCATATCGTCAATTCTATTGGAGTTTGGATCAACTTGATTAAATTTATTTCATTATGGATGTTGTGGTTTGAATTCCAGAAATGATATGTGATGGCAGATTTTTCAGTTTCTTTGTGTCTTATATTTCTAAAATGTTCTTTCAGTCTCACCCCTATGTTCCTTTTTGTTTTGCCTATATATTTAAGTTTGCAATCACTACAATTTATCTGGTAAATGCCTGACATTTTAGTTCTAGAAATTTTATCTTTTGTATTTCTCCTTAATATCTTATTTAAACTATGTTTATTGATGGGTGCTAGTTTGATGTTCCACTGCTTGAATTTCTTTTGGAATTTTTTATGTGCCCAAGGATGAAATGTGAACTTTTTAAAACTATTGTCTTCTGTTATTTTTTGTAGTGTGGTAGTTTTTTTTCTTCCTTTATCTTTTTTAAATTTTTGGATTTTCTTGTATACTAATTCTTTTTCAAAGCTGTTTTTTTTAGGTTACTTCTATGATGTTTTGGAGCTCTTTCTTATATTCCTCATCTTTCAAAGGTATGTTTACCAATCTAAAGACCAAAATGTTGAAAATTGCATGTTTATGTGGTCTTGAGTTATATCCTTTGTTCTTTATGTGATTATCCGTGTGTGTAGGTTTTTCTAAAAATTCCAAATTCTAATTTATTGTTAGTTCTGATGACTATTATATCCAAGAAAGGGAGTTTGTTGTCTGATTCTATTTCCATTGTGAATTTTACCGAGCTGTCTAACAAATTAGGTAGCTTCAAGGTATCTTCGGCAAGTTTCTTGTTAACTACTGCAAAGATGTCGTCAACATATCTCAACAATCTTTTAAATAAAAATGGGAATGCATTTGTTGTGCGGATCTCCAGAAAGCTCATGAACAAATTGGCTAGAAATGGGGACAATGGATTTCCCATCACTAGTCCATCAATTTGGCAATAGTATTCATCTGTAAATGTAAAATGGTTCTCATTGATACATAACTTTATCAGAGCAAAATATTCCTCTATATTTTCATTACCCATGTCTATTAACTTTAACCACTGCCTGGAGTTTTTCTCTTGGTATGCTAAGGAACAAAGAAATGACATCAAACGATACCAGAAGGTCATTGTCTGTGAGTTCTAGGTTTTGTATATTTTCTTGGATATAATAGTCATCAGAACTAACAATAAATTAGAATTTGGAATTTTTAGAAAACCTACACGCACGGATAATTACATAAAGAACAAAGGATATAACCCAAGACCACATAAACATGCAATTTTCAACAGTCTGGTCTTTAGATTGGTAAACATACCATTGAAAGATGAGGAATATAAGAAAGAGCTCCAAAACATCATAGAAGTAGCCTACAAAAATGGCTTTAAAAAAGAATTAGTATACAAGAAAATCCAAAAATTTAAAAAAGATAAAGAAAGAAAGGAAATTACCACACTACAAAAAATAACAGAAGACAATAGTTTTAAAAAGTTCACATTTCATCCTTGGGCACATAAAAAATTCCAAAAGATATTCAAGCAGTGGAACATCAAACTAGCACCCATCAATAAACATAGTTTAAATAACATATTAAGGAGAAATACAAAAGATAAAATTCCTAGAACTAAAATGTTAGGCATTTACCAGATAAATTGTAGTGATTGCAAACTTAAATATATAGGCAAAACAAAAAGGAAAATAGGGGTGACACTGAAAGAACATTTTAGAAATATAAGACACAAAGAAACTGAAAAATCTGCCATTGCATATCATTTCTGGAATTCAAACCACAACATCCATAATGAAATAAATTTAATCAAGTTGATCCAAACTCCAATAGAATTGACGATATGGGAAAAACTCCTCATACAAAAAAACAAAAGCCATCTAATGAATTTCAATTTCCCTCCGGAAAAGGATCTCATCTTTAAATACATCATGCCGAAAATGACGTCAACGTCAGGAAGCCCAATGGGTGACCTCTACACTGGAACCAACAGACTCGTTAGTGGCTCTTAGCTGATGATGAAGACAAGTTGTCTTTGAAACACGTTCAAGGTAATTAATTTCTTGAAAGAGTGAAGTTAGAGTGTGTTGCCACTAGATTTTTATTAATATTTTTATTTATAAATACCAAGTTGTCCTTCCTTTTGCTATTGATATGGTAAAATTATTAATGTGCATTCCCAATCTAGTTTATGGTTTATAATGAACCAACATTTGCATGTTATTTTGCTTTCCATTCTGGTTTCTGCTCTTGGATTGTTATAAGCTAGCTCTTTCATTATTGTGGCCTCATAGCAATTAAAAAACTCTGATGTAACTCACACGACTTTCTCTACTCTTGTACAAACTATTTTTACAAGCGCTTATTCTCCATCTACTTCACGTTAATCGAGATAAACATTTGCAAACTCTATCATATTGCTAATTTTCTTGTAGATGTAAGAGGAATATATATTTACAAGGGCAATATAGAAATTCAGTAGCCTTTAAGCACATACATATCTCTTAATAGCTGGTTGCTAGGTGCAGCACCATTCCCTTTCCCACAGATTAATACTCTTTGCATATCCAAGACAAAAAAATGAATAACGAATTCCCATTTGAAAAATAAGTATTGAAAAATTTACGGGAATAACAAGCAATATCTCGAAAACGGTTCACTCAACAAAAGAAATGTGTATGACATAAATTGTGTATTTTAACGTGATCTACATTTTTTGTGTAGTAAAATTTTGTCTATCTCTTATGGTTTACAGTTATGCAAAAGTCGTTCACAATGAAGAATACTTTTGGAGACATTCCCAGAAAATTCAAGATATACATTTTATTTGTCATGAAAATATCTTAAACGTATGATATTTTAATCAAAATTGTTTCGAGCCATTTTTGAGAAAATTAAAATTTTCGAAAAATCTTCCATGTAAAGGGTACTCTGGGGTGGGGGGATTTTGTTGAAAACCTTCGTGTGGCATCTCTGAAGATACTGAACCTAAATACCAAGTTTGGTGTTTATCCGACTGTTCGTTTCTGAGTTATGCTGTTCACAGACAGACAGACACACAGACACACACACGGACATGTTTCCAAAAATGCTTTTTTTGGATTCAGGGGATCTCAAAACATGTAATTCCGGTGAAATCCCAGTATCAAATTTTTGGGTGGAATACAATACTTCCCCTACTTACTATACGTAGTAGAGAAAGTAAAAATACCAACTGGAAGTAAGGACTTTCGTTGGCAACCAGATACAAACATGGGACTCAAGAAGTAATTAATAATTACAATGTAGTCTTTTGTTTTAACATGGCACCATAATTTTATTGCAGCAATCTCTCTCTGCCATTGGCTTGCTTAGCACATAAAATTATAAACAGATATAACTTATTGCCTTAATCCTTCTCAGTTTGAGGGACCTTGGTTAGCTGCATCAGTTTGGTTTTCCTCTTTGAGTTGTTCAGGTGTCATTTGGATTGCTTAATCGTTTTGAAATCTCTCCATGTTGAACATAAAATCTCGCAGGTGTTGGTATGTGCATGCCCATGTATAATCTTTTATCAAAGTTTACTAACCCTGTTGAAGGCAAATAATATAATACACGAAAATGTAAAAGAAACATTTTGAGATTGAGAACAAAAACATTTCAAATGAGATTTCCCAATAAAAGCATAAGCCCAAAAGGTTTTGTTTTTTATAGAGGTGGTTCATAGCATGCAGATAAGCAGTGTGGAATAATATGTCAGTATTTGCAGGATATGTTGGTTTGTTATGTTTTAAGTAACTTACTTTCTCTACTATGTATAGTAAGTAGGGGAAGTATTGCATTCCACTCAAAAATTTGATACCGAGATTTCACCAGAAATACATGTTTTCAGGCCTCCTGAATCCAAAAAAACTATTTTTGGAAACATGTCCGTGTGTGTGTCTGTGGGTGTGAACAGCATAACTCAGAAACAAACAGTCGGATAAACACCAAACTTGGTATTTAGGTTCAGTATCTTCCAGAGATGCGACACAAAGGTTTTCAAGAAAATCCCCCCCTCCCCAGATTACTGTTCACGTGGAACATTTTTCGAAAATTTTAATTTTCTCAAAAATGGCTCTAACAATTTTGAATAAAATACCATAAGTTTAAGGCATTTTTATGGCAAATGAATTGTATATCCTGAATTTTCTGGGAATGTCTCCAAAATTATTCTTCATTGTGAATGACATTTGCATAACTGGTAAACCATAACAGATAGACAAAATTTTACAACACAAAAAATGTAGATCGCGTTAAAATACACAATTTATGTCATATACATTTTTGTTGTTGAGTGAACCATTTTCGAGATATTGCTTGTTATTCCCTTAAATTTTCCAATACTTACACTTTTTCTCAAATGGGAATTCGTTATTCATTTTTTTGAAATTAAATTGAGTTTTATTTATGGACGCTCTTTAACTACTGTGGTCCTTAGCGTCCCATTCTATATTGGGCGTGAAACAACAATAATTTTGCTCAGAGGCCTTTTTATCAGGCTTGAGGTTCTTTTTCGTGCCATAAATCTATGACACAGGACCACCGGCTTTACTTCCCTTCTGAAGGAAGCCATGCTAAGGATTTTTACACCCGAAAAAATCCATCGCCCTCCGCCGGGTTTGAACCCACGACCTTGGAAACTAGAGACTAGCACGGTACCACTAGTCCATGGAGGACGACTATTCATTTTTTGTCTTGGATATGCAAAGAGTATTAATCTGTGGCAAAGAGAATGGTGCTGCACATAGCAACCAGCTATCAAGAGATATGTCTGTGCTTAAAGGCTACTGTATTTCTATCTTGTCCTTGCAAATACAAAACAAGGGGAACATAGTAGGCCTTAAGCGATAGTCAAATATTTTTAGAACTGGTCGCTATGTGTAAAATGTAATTCTCTTTGCATGTCAAGAACATAAAAAAATATTCTGTGGGCGTAAGAGAAATGAGAACGTAATAACAGTCAAAATGATATTTGTAATACAAGCAAGGATACCGAAAACCAAAACACAGAGCAAGATATGATTATATATGAACGGAAGTACTGATGTGTGTGAATAAAGCAAGGTTTGAATATAAACGAGTGGAAGTGCACTCGAATAAGGCTAAAATTGAGGTACAAGTGAGACAGCACGTTTCCAGCAAAGCAGTAAACTATAAGAAAAAGATCTGATGTGATACATTCACATTACTTTCCCTACCCTCTATCGTTTATTAGTGGGTATACAAAGTATTTTCACTTAAGCTTATTACTTTCTCTAATACATGTAGTAAGTAGAAATATTGCATTTCACCTAAAAATTCAATATTGAGATTACACCGGAAATACATGTTTTGAAGCCCCATAATGCCAAAAAAAAAAAAGACCTGTGTGTGTGTGTGTGTGTGTCTGTGAACAGCGTAACTCAAAAACGAAAAGTCGGATAAATACCAAACTTGGTAATTAGGTTCAGTATCTTTAAAAGATGACACAAATATTTTCAAGAAAATCCCCCCCCCCCCATTCCAGACTACTCTTTACATGGAACATTTTTTGAAGGTTTTTTTTTTCTCTCAGAAATGCCACTAACGATTTTGATCAAAATATCATATTTTAAGACACTTTCATGGCAAATGAAAGGCATACTAGAATTTTCTGGGAATGTCCCTAAAAGTCGTCTTCATTCTGAATGAATTTCGCATAACTGGTAAACTGTAAGAGATAGACAAAATTTTACCACAAAACACACAATTTATGTCATATACATTTTTTTTGTGTGCAGTGAACCATTTCCGACATATTCCTTGTTATTTGTTTGAATTTTCCAATACTTAATACTTTTTCTCAAATGGGAATTCGTTATTCGTTTTGTTTTTCTTTCTTTTCTTTTCTATTTGTATGTCCTGGGCATGCAAAGAAAATGGAATGCTCCACATAGCAACCAGCTCTTAAAAGATTTGACTATCGCTTAAAGCATACCATATTCCCCTTGCACCTACAAGAGAACTAGCAATAATATAGTTTCTGCAAATCTTTATCTCGATCAATATGAAATAGATGGAGAATAAGAGTTTGTAAAAATAGTTTGTACAAGAGTAGAGAAAGTCATGTGAGTGTAACACGTCAGATTTTTTTTTCTGGCCATTTCACAAACAGCTGTCACCTTTTATTGTTCTACTAGCAGAACCCACAGCTGTGTTTATATTGTTGAATTAATATGAAGACTCTTGTCTCTCTCTCCCTCTCCCTGTATCTCCCTCTAATCTCACTCTCTCCCCCTTTTACTCCCTTCCTCTGTATTCCTCCCTCTCTCTCTCTCTCTCTCTCTCTCTCTCTCTCTCTCTCTCTCTCTCTCCACCTCCCATACCCTCTTACACTCTAGTTGTCTTTCTTTCACTATACTATTATTTCTCATTCCCTCTCCTCTGTACCCCTTTTCTCCATCTCCCTTTTACTCTCTCTCACTCTCCCACTCATAGCCTGCTGTGTAACATACCTCATGCATTGTTTTGAAAATGGATAATCAAATTTCTTTTTTAAAACAAAGTTCAGAGCTATACTTTTACCCATGTATGTATATGAATAATGATAGCCAAAAAGGTGTGTGACTTATATTCATCTTAAAAAAAACTTTGTGTATAACAGAAATCATCAGAATCATTATGCTTATAAAGTTTTGTCATGCAACAATTTTCATAGAACTCAATAATATTATGATATTTCAATTTTCTGATTTTGCACCCCATTAGAACTACACTCTCACCATTTTTACTTTACTTTTCCCTTTGGGTAAAGTAATTAAGATGCCTATTCTCTAAGTGGGATCTAAGGCATGTTCTTTTATGATGATTTAACTGGGTTGAATACCAAGTTTTACAAAATCAGTTCAGCTATTACTGAGTGAAAGGGTAACATATTATACACACATATACACAAACAAAAACATTAAAAATTTAATTTTAAAATGAATTATTTAACAAAATTGGAAAGTACAAGAAAATTAATGGTTACAATTTTATTCTATGTATAAGGAGACACGCTCGTTTTTTAAATGGTTACATGTTAATGTACCCAGTAGCAGTGAAAACTGTATCACATTAACATTTTCAATGCTGCTACCTGTTACGTCAGTCAGCAACTGAGAATTGGATGTCTCTAATACCGCATTATGGGCAAAAGCTCCTAGTAAACTACACTAATCAAGTCGTTATGTTCTATTAATAAGAATAAAGATATTTATTGATGATACAGAAGCAGAAACTTCAAGATTAGCACAAGGTGATGCATCTGTGAAATTTGGGAATTCTCCAGCATAAATACTAGCTGCCTGATTTTTATATTAACTACTATGTATAATAATACTAATATAATGTATTATACACAAAAACAGAAATTTTTGTTGTTGACTCACATATTTCTAGTTTGCATGGTTATTTACACATTAATGTTTACCTTCTGTATCACTTATATACAAAAGTAGAGGAAGTGTTGTATTCTACAGCACCTTATCTTTCTTTGACTCCTGGCCAGCAGCTTGGCGGATGTAGCTACGTGCGCATAGTGCTTCTAACCGGTTCTGGCTCCCGCTGTTCTCCCTCCAATCCATGCGTCAGTGCATGTGCGACCGTTGCTAGCACAAGTTCATGTTTTATTCTTTGTGGTTAAAGTGTGATAGTCCTGTTATAATGCCAAGAAGTGCGTTTACTTTAGAACACCACGTATTCATGTATGATTCCTACATGCGAACAGAGTCTTGTAGACAAGTGATATGGCTATTTATAGACAGATTCCCCAGAATCCAAGCACCTCACAGAGAGACAGTTCATAGTCTTGTAAATTGATTTAGAGAAACAGGTTCTGTTCTTGATAAGAAACCCAAAGTAACTTGCCATGTTCCTACAGAGGAGAAATTTGATGAGATAGGACAAAGGTTAGAACAGAGCCAAAAAATATGTCTAAGTAGGTTATCATAGGAAACAGGAGTTACACAATTCTCGGTTTGGAAAGCCACTAAACTTTTAAAATTAAAACCTTATAAGATAACTGTAGTTCAGGAACTGCAAACTTGTGATACTGTGAGTACAGTAAATTTCTGCAATTGTTTGTCGGTAAAGTTAATGATGGCTCTATGGACCCAAAGTTAATTTTTTTCACAGATGAAGCAGGTTTTCTTTAAATGGCCATGTATTGACACAAAACAACAGACACTTGAGTGCAGAAAAACCTGATATTGTACACAAAATGCCATTGCATGACCAGAAAATTGGTGTTTGGGGTGCTGTGAATGTATACTGAATTATAGGGCCTATATTCTTTGAGGATACAGTTAATGGACAGAGGTACAGGGATACAATAATCAAATCGTGCCTGGAATATTTGTGTGACATTGAATGCACACAGGCATATTTTCAACAAGACTTTGCTACAGCACATACAGCTGATCTCTCGTTTAAATTATTTGCAGAAATATTTGAAGATCAGGTCATCAGTAAAGGACTATGGCCACTGTGCTCCCCATACCTTACGGTATGCGACTGTTATTTATGGGGGACTTTAGGATTTCATCAGAAATACATATTTTGAGGTCTCCCTGAATGAAAGAAAAATTAATTTAAAAATATGATGTGTTACACTCACATGACTTTCCGTACTCTTGTACAAACTATTTTTACAAACGCTTATTCTCCATATGCTTCATGTTAATCGAGATATCGAGATGTCAATCTTATTGCTAATTTTCTTGTAGATGCAAGGGAAATTGGTAGGCTTTAAGCGATAGTCAAATATTTTAACCGCTGGTTGCTATGTGGAGTATTCCATTCTCTTTGCATTACCAGGAAAAAAAAAATGAATAACGGATTCCCATTTGAGAAAAACTATAAGTATTGGAAAATTTAAGGGAATAACAAGTAATATCTCCAAAATGGTTCACTCAACAAAAAAAATGTATATGACATAAACTGTGTATTTTAACGCGATCTACATTTTTTGTGTAGTAAAATTTTGTCTATCTCTTATGGTTTACCAGTTATGCAAAAGTCGTTCACAATGAAGAATACTTTTGGAGACATTCCCAGGAAATTCAAGATATACATTTTATTTGTCATAAAAATGTCTTAAACATATGATATTTTAATCAAAATTGTTAGAGCCATTTTTGAGAAAATTAAAATTTTCAAAAAATCTTCCATGTAAAGGGTAATCTGGGGTGGGGGAATTTTCTTGAAAACCTTCGTGTCGCATCCCTGGAAGATACTGAACCTAAATACCAAGTTTGGTGTTTATCCGACTGTTCGTTTCTGAGTTATGCTGTTCACAGACAGACACACACACGAACATGTTTCCAAAAATGCATTTTTTGGATTCAGGGGGTCTCAAAACATGTATTTCGCGTCAAATCGCGGTAACGAATTTTTGGGTGGAATACAATACTTCCCCTACTTACTATACGTAGTAGAGAAAGTAATATGATGTGTTACACTCACATGATTTTCTCTACTCTTGTACAAACTATTTTTACAAACGCTTATTCTCCATATGCTTCATGTTAATCGAGATATCGAGATGTCAATCTTATTGCTAATTTTCTTGTAGATGCAAGGGAAATTGATAGGCTTTAAGCGATAGTCAAATATTTTAAGAGCTGGTTGCTATGTGGAGTATTCCATTCTCTTTACATTACGAGGACAAAAAAAATGAATAACAAATTCCCATTTGAAAAAAAGTATAAGTATTGGAAAATTTAAGGGAAGAACAAGCAATATCTTAAAAATGGTTCACTCAACAAAAAAAATGTATATGACATAAATTGAGTATTTTAACGATCTACAGTTTTTGTGTAGTAACATTTTGTCTATCTCTTATGGTTTACCAGTTATGCAAACATCGTTCACAATGAAGAACACTTTTGGAGACATTCCCAGAAAATTCAAGATATACATTTTGTTTGTCATGAAAGTATCTTAAATATATGATATTTTAATCAAAATTGTTAGAGCCATTTTTGAGAAAATTAAACTTTTCGAAAAATATTCCATGTAAAGGGTAATCTGGGGTGGGGGGATTTTCTTGAAAACCTCCGTGTCCATCTCTGGAAGATACTGAACCTAAATACCAAGTTTGGTGTTTATCCGACTGTTCGTTTCTGAGTTATGCTGTTCACAGACAGACAGACAGACACACACACGGACATGTTTCCAAAAATACGTTTTACTTTCTCTACTACGTACAGTAAGTAGGGGAAGTATTGTATTCCACCCAAAAATTCAATACCGAGATTATACCGGAAATACATGTTTTGAGACAACCTGAATCCAAAAAAAGCATTTTTGGAAACATGTCCATGTGTGTGTCTGTGTGTGTGTGTGTGTGTGTGTGTATCTCTGTCTGTGAACAGCAAACCTCAGAAATGAACAGTCGGATAAACACCAAACTTGGTATTTAGGTTCAGTGTCTTCCAGAGATGCGACACAAAGGTTTTCAAGAAGATCTCCCCACCCCAGATTACCCTTTACATGAAAGATTTTTCGAAAATTTTAATTTTCTCAAAAATGGCTCTAACAATTTTGATTAAAATATCATTGGTTTAAGATATTTTCATGACAAATAAAATGTATATCTTGAATTTTCTGGGAATGTCTCCAAAAGTATTCTCCATTGTGAACGACTTTTGCATAACTGGTAAACCATAAGAGATAGACAGAATTTTACTAAACAAAAAATGTAGATCGCCTTAAAATACACAATTTATGTCGTATACATTTTTGTTGTTGAGTGAACCATTTTCAAGATATTGCTTGTTATTCCCTTAAATTTTTCAATACTTATTTTCTCAAATGGGAATTTGTTATTCATTTTTTTGTCTTGGCTATGCAAAGAGTTATAATCTGGCAAAGGGAATGGTGCTGCACCTAGCAACCAGCTATTAAGAGACATGTATATGCTTAAAGGTTACTGTTTTTCTATATTGCCCTTGTAAATATATTTTCCCCTTACATCTACAAGAAAATTAGCAATAAGATAAGAGTCTGCAAATGTTTATCTCGATTAACATGAAGTAGATGGAGAATAAGCATTTCTAAAAATAGTTTGTACAAAAGTAGAGAAAGTCATGTGAGTGTAACACATCAGAATTTTTTCCCTGGTAATGCAAAGAGAATGGAATACTCCACATAGCAACCAGCTCTTAAAATATTTGAGTATCGCTTAAAGGCTAGCAATTCCCCTTGCATCTACAAGAAAATTAGCAATAAAATTAACATCTCGATTAACATGAAGCATATGGAGAATAAGCCTTTGTAAAAATAGTTTGTACAAGAGTAGAGAAAGTCATGTGAGTCTAACACATAAATTTTTTTTGGATTCAGCAGGCCTCAAAACATGTATTTCTGGTGAAATCTCGGTATCAAATATTTGGGTGGAATGCAATACTTCCCCTACTTACTATACATAGTAGAGAAAGTAAAAAAATTCTGATGTGTTACACTCACATGACTTTCTCTACTCTTGTACAATCTATTTCTACAAACTCTTATTCTCCATCTATTTCATATTAATCGAGATAAACATATGCAGAAACAGTCTTTTGACATGCAAAGAGAATTACATTTTACACATAGCGACCAGTTCTAAAAATATTTGACTATTGCTTAAGGTCTACTATGTTCCCCTTGTTTTGTATTTACAAGGGCAATATAAAAATACAGTAGCCTTTAAGCATTGACATATATCTTAATAGCTGGTTGCTATGTGCAGTACCATTCTCTTTGCCACAGATTAATACTCTTTGCATATCCAAGACAAAAAACTGAATAACGAATTCCCATTTTAGAAAATAAGTATTGAAAAATTTAAGGGAATAACAAGCAATATCTTGAAAATGGTTCACTCAACAAAAAAAATGTATATAACGTAAATTGTGTATTTTAATGCGGTCTACATTTTTTGTTTAGTAAAATTTTGTCTATCTCTTATGGTTTACCAGTTATGCAAAAGTCGTTCACAATGGAGAATACTTTTGGAGACATTCCCAGAAAATTCAACATATACATTTTATTTGTCATGAAAATATCTTAAACATGTGATATTTTAATCAAAATTGTTAGAGGCATTTTTGAGAAAATTAAAATTTTCGAAAAATGTTCCATGTAAAGGGTAGTCTGGGGTGGGGGGATTTTCTTGAAATCCTTTGTGTCGCATCTCTGGAAGATACTGAACCTAAATACCAAGTTTGGTGTTTATCCGACTGTTCGTTTCTGAGTTGTGCTGTTCACAGAAAGACATAGAGACATACAATCGGACATGTTTCCAAAAATACCTTTTTTGGATTCAGGAGGTCTCAAAACATATATTTCCGGTGAAATCTCGGTATCGAATTTTTGGGTGGAATACAATACTTCCCCTACTTACTATACGTAGTAGAGGAAGTAAAAAAAATCTGTCCATTGCACATGTGTGTGTGATAGGCAGAACATAAAGACATAATGTTGGATAAAATCAAACTTGGTATTTAAATTCAGTATCTTCCAAGGATACCATATGAAGATTTTCAAGAGAATTTACTCACCCCAAACTAGCCTTTTCATGGAACATTGTTCACTATTTTTTATTTTCTCAAAAAATGGCTTTTATATATTTTAACTAAAATTCATATGCTTAAGATATTTGCATGACAAAATAAGATGTATATTCTGAATTTTCTGCAAATATCGTAAAGTCCTCTTCATTCTGAACGAATTTTGCATACTCTTGTAAAACTGATAAACTATAAGAGAGAGACAAAAACTTAGCTGACAAAATATGTAGATCTCTTAAAGACACACAATTTATGCCAAATAAAATTATTTGTGGCATTAACCATTTCTGAAATATTTATTCTTTTTGATTTGAACTTTCAAATGCTTTATACATTTTTAAGTGCTAAGTTGCCATTCGTTTGTTTTTGTAGTCATTATAAGAGAGGAACTTCAGAGCCAGCACTTAGCAAGCTGATTTTTAAAGATTTGGCTATACCTCAGCCTCCTCCATCTTCCCTTGTATTTACTGTAAAATGCATAATAAAACCTTTTCTGCAAATGCTTATGTCAGTTAACATGAAATATGTGGAAGAATGAGCTTTTGTAAGAATAGTTTGTAAAAGAGCGGTTAGAGAAAGTTATGTGAATGTTATACATCAGATTGCTTATGAATTAAATTGCTGCAATCAAATTCCTCCATGCAACATATATTTTATATTTTGTGACTAATGCATTTATTAAAAGATCTTTCATATTAGGTGTTTTGTTAACTTTTAATTATGTTAGGATTTTTGTTTATACTCTGCAAAATAGTTAAAGTTTAATTTTTCATATATTAATGATTTAAATTTGTGATTATTCATGATTTTTATTCAAATTTCACAGATGTATCACTTTGCAAAAGGAAGAAAAGGGGGGTGAAGAAGAAACACAAATGCACACAAAGTATGAATGTTATACCTGGCGCAAAACTTCTGGAATTGTGACCTTGATTGCCACCCTAGCTGCTGCGCCTAGGTTTATGTTTAGCTTAATCAACGAAAGCGATATAATACCTTTGCTTACTCACAGTGCGTAACACATACGGTCTGCATAGAAAGTGTTCTGCATGTGGTTGTAATTTCAAAGAGAGCAGTACCTAAATAGTGGTTATTTTATATTTGTTATATTTATAACATGGCTCCTATGTTTTCATAGTTAAGTGGTAAGGTATTAATTACATAGTCAAAGCAGGGAAATAATTGCAAATGTCCTCGACTTCATGAAGCAAGAAAATATATGTTCACCCGAGTTCCACAAAAGCCTTAAGAGAGTGAAGGAAAGAGTAGCCAAAGCAACTGCTGTTTAACTGAGTTCCGTTTCCAGAGTTCTCAAAGATATGAAAAAACACATGGATGAAGGAGTACCATTTGACACACCTGGGAAGAAACATAAAGCCCTTAAATGTGTTACAGAAATAGACGATTTCGACAAATGCATCATTCGGCTTAGGATTCACAATTTCTATGTGTAAGAAAAAACTGTGCCAACAATAAGCAGATTGCTCATCAAACTGAAAGACAGCATAAATTTTCAAGGTGGCACTACAAATCTTAGAAAAATTATAAATGATTTAGGGTTCAAGTGGGAGAAAACGAAATCAAATAGGAGAGTTCTAATAGAAAAGCATGATATACGATCTCAGCTGGAAGAGTACTTTACTCAGAGGTACAAATTAGAGGGTCAAACTATAGTGTATGAAGATGAGTCATACATACACAGCAGTCATACAACATCTAAAAGTTGGAGTGACGATAGCAAATTAGGTTTGCAGGCACCTCTTGCCAAAGGGCAAATACTTATTATTGTTCATGCTGTTGGAAAGATCGGCTTCGTTATTTTACAAGTCATAACAAAAAACATGAAATTTTCATCAAGAAATGAATACAGAAAATTACATGAAGTGAATCAACACCATGTTGATACTTAATATGCCTGCTGGGTCCGTTCTGGTTAACGACAATGCTTCTTAACATCACACTCAAATTGACTAACCACCTACCTACCAGATGATTGACAGGGTTTTATATTAAGCGCTTTTTACAGCGGTGGATT
Organism: Deroplatys truncata; assembly: GCA_030765065.1. Classification (NCBI taxonomy): domain Eukaryota; kingdom Metazoa; phylum Arthropoda; class Insecta; order Mantodea; family Mantidae; genus Deroplatys; species Deroplatys truncata. The sequence continues at coordinate 163,769,045 of CM060983.1, forward strand.
TAAATATACTGTATATAACTATAAACTTATCAGTGCAGTGCAGTACTGTGCATTACTGGTGTGCGGATATTTGACAATGACTGTCCCACGCATGCAGACGACCGGTCACCTCCTGATCTGGTACATAACTCGCTTCATAGCTGTCATTAAGATTTTCACATGTCTAGAACTGTTGCACCAATTATACAAGAAAATTAAAAACAGTATAATTAGTGCTTTAATGTCCCATTTTGATAAAACAGCACTGGTTAGGGATGACATGGTAAAATAGAAGAAAGAGCTTAGCATGGGGCTTATTATAAAAGCAAAGTAAGACACCCCCACCCAGGGAAAACTTTGTGCTGCAATTCAGCCCTGTACTTAGATAATCCTACATCCATGGGCCCAACAATTTTTCTGTCCCTCATCTGTGCGACACCACTCAAAAACAGCACAGGCAGCATGCAGGAAGGTAGCGTTGCCAGTTGCACCATGTACGTGTGATCTCCATCTGTCTACCTACAATTTCCCTCTCACTAATAAGAATTCCCGCAACCATTGCTGCTCATTTTTAGACATGTGAAAATTTATTTTCAGCAAGTATACATATTATTTTCTCATTTGAAGAAGTTATTTTGTTGTATTGATATTTGCCCCACGCTTTGGGAGCCAATTTGAAGAAGTGTTGCTGCTACGTATAGTAAAAAGTTTCCGGTAGCCTTCGCCCCAAAAAATGTACTTTCCGTTGGTCTTTGCCCCAAATGTTTAAAAAAATTTTTACTGTTTCTTTAAATATTATATATTTATGTTTGCCTCGGCTGCGTCAGTATTTATATTTTTTAGAGACACGAATGTCTTAGCAGGGAGTGGTGCAACTGAGGAATGTAAGCTTACACAGATTATAATTTTTACTTCACTCCTTTTATTAATGCTTGATACAATTAAATAACACTTCACTGATATAGAGAGAGAGAGAGAGCTGTGAGATTTTTTTATTAATTACTTGCACTTTTTAACACGTAAACTATTTTTGTCTCACACAAAATACATATTAAATTTCTCAAGGACGCATCTCACGTCCGGTTAGGAATACTGTCTACAAGCAACTGACTTCTGAATTTGTAAATTTTGCTTCATTTTAGTTTCTGATTGGCTAATCCTAGTCCAGTAGAATACCTTCATTTAACTAAAGCTTTTTCTGGTTGTTGATTGGCTATTTTATAAACTGTCACAAAAATTACATTATTGTTTCCAACAATTACCAGTAGCATTTAAACTTTGTAATTCATTATTGCCTCAAGGCTACCTCATTGTTAGCAACTTTTAACGTATTATTCTCACAGCTCCTACATTATTAAATTACATAATACATTCACATAACATTATTACACATGTATACAATAATATAAAAGTATATAATGACTGTATATACACTTTTTATATCTTGTTACATATACATATTGCTTTAAGGCGGGCTGGTATTGAATTTTTATATTATATAATTAGACTGAAATCATTTAAGTGTTAAAAATACTGCCTCACAATGTTGCCATCCCTAATAATTTGCTGCCCTGGGCCCGGACCCGTGTGGCCCATGCATAAATACTGGGCTGCTGCTAAGTAATGAAACCAACAAGAAAAGGAGGAGGAAAAACAGAAGGAATGATGTATATGTTATACATACTACGCAAAACTCTAATCTCCATATTTTTAGCCTTTATATTAGCAATACAATGAGCTGGAGATTCACTATCTGCATGAAGTGGCATTACATTTTATATAAATGAAAAATGCATGTGTAACTGCTTTTAAAATGTTTATTTTTATTGTCATCACATAGAAATTTAATTTTGTGTTATTGTTGCAGGATAAACAGGATACAACAAATGAAAACTTGGTAGCTACAAGTGTGACAACTGTGTCAGCAGCTGCTGAATCAGGCCCACTTTTGGTACTACTTTCTAAGGTTACCGTGCTAGGAAAACCAGTGAAGGAACTTGCTGCTACATCAACTCTTAATGTGCTTATTGATTACATTACCCTGATCACAAGGCAAATGCATAGAGCAGTGCAAATACTGCTATCAGTCATTAGGTAAAAAATTAACAAGACAAGCAACTTTTTGTGAGTTTCCTATAGAATTGCTGATAAACATGATTGCCTGTTAATCTAAAAAAACACCATAATATTGCTAGTTGTTATTATGTAATAGCCAAAGCTATGTAGTACAGCATCTGCAAGTTTTCTTGAGCAATCAGTTCTTTACTCCTCAGTTAATACGTTGCAGTCAACTTCATATGCAGTGTTGGCAACATTGAAATGAGGAATATGACTTCCATACAGTAGGTAGGTGGAGCACTGGAAATGGCAACACACCCACAAAAGTACTAAGCAATAACTGAAATTCTGAACACCAAAATAAGTGATAAAAATACATTGAAAATTTGCTGTACAGGTATCTATTCAAATTCCATTACCTGTAAGTTGCCTGTTATATATCTGAAGATACATAGTCCATACTTAAAAACATAAACAACATTTTTTTTATAAATCTTATAATTTTATTTTTGGAAAAACAAATATATCACCTCATTTGTTAGATTTTTATTTAATACTACTTACTCTACCATGGTCATATTAGATAGAAGAAGTATTGCGTTCCACTAATAAATTTGATTCTGAGATTTCACCAAATACCTGTTTTAAGGCCCTCTGAATCCAAAAAAGGATTTTTAGAAACATTTTTTTTTTTTTTGTGTTTGTATATGAAAGAGAGATAGTATTACATTATGGTCACGTACATCCATCTTGTCGGTCCATTCTTGTCACATGCCCTCCTCACTTACACTTCATCATCATTGTTGGTTCTGCTGCATTTAATGTGTTTAAAAGCGCTTTGGTTTTATTTTGTTTAATATAAAATCAAATGAATGCATTCCTGATTTTTAAAAAAATTGACTGATTTCTTCCCCCCCTCCCAAAACAATTAATTTCATTCTCTACATGTTATTTGGTGTAAAAAGTATTCAACATATAAATACAAATAAGCTGTCACTTTTGGCAGTCTTGTTGAATTTTTGGTGAAATAATGTGCTTCAGTAGATATACTTTGTTAATACAAAAATTAAATTAAATTGAGTTTTATTTATGGATGCTCTTTAACTACTGTGGTCCTTAGCATCCCATTCTATACTGGGCCTGAAAGAATGGTAATTTTGCTCAGAGGCCTCTTTATCAGGCTTGAGGTTCTTTTACGTGCCGTAAATCAATGACACAGTACCACAGCTGTACTTCCCTTCTGAAGGAAGCCATGCTAAGGATTTTTACACCCAAAAAAATCCATCACCCTCTGCCGGGTTTGAACCCTCTACCTTGGGAACTAGAGGCTAGCAGGTAACCACTACTACACCACGGAGGACAACTTGTTAATACAAAACGATCAGTTAGCAAGTCTGGAATAATGTTGGGTATCCAAGTAGGACAGTGTTTGTGTTTCTTTTATTCCTTATGAATACAGTTATGAAAGTATTAGTGAAGGGAAAAAAATTTTTTTTTCCCCCTATCTAACAGTCACAGATGAGGAATTAAACAACTAGACGTAACTTATGGTTATTGCTCTTCTAAAATGTTTCCATCAGACTTGGGGATCTGCTGTCAAATGATAAGTTAGTAGCTGAAGCTGAATTTTTTATAATCACAAAAATGTATTTGAAATGTTACAAATTTTGTAACATATTTCTGAAAACTGGCCTTACAAACATGACTATAATCCTTCCAGCCTGAGAATAGATCCTAACATAAACATCAATCTGTGGTTTGGTGTTTCTTAAATGCATAGTGAAGCTTCCCTCTTATCCCTTAACAGCTACTCAGCTGTTTAATTTTGGCAGCTCAAGAAATTGGCATTGTTACCTCACAATGTTACCTTAATCACATTATATCTTTCACTGCACCAGCATTAAGTATTAAAGAAATATATAGCCCTATCTTGTTAAACAAACTAAATGTGTTAAATCAACAATGGATGAAGAAATGTTATGAAGTATGTTTTATCAGTAAAACCTTACACGTTAACCGGAGTCCTCAGTAATCGCATGAAACCCTGGGAATCAGAAGTGGTGATATTGCTTGTCTTCTAGGCTTATAATAGCCTGTCTACAACTTTGTTGCAAAGCATACACAGACATACCAGTGCTTCTGATGTTTGTTAATGTACCGACAACGTTAACAAACAGGGAATGTAATAACGCTCAAACACAAAGTTGAACACATTCAAAATTATCATTTGCCACTTCTAGCTTAATTACACTGCTGTGCACTCAGCTACAATCGCAACATAAGCAATAATGCATTAGCTCGGTCATTGTTTCCCTCCAATAAAGTGCAGGAATACCATGTATGCATCACCATGATAATATACAGAAGTTAGCTATTTAAGTTCTGTTTAAATGAAACAATTATTAAAATATTATCATTATTCACCATCTTTATTGTTTGAAGTACAAAATGGATAATAATACATGCAGTGCAGTAATGAATTATTTTCATTTGCTTGAAAGGTGTACTACGGTAATAACACATGCATTTGTTTACTCCAGGTCCCTTTCTTGGCCTGGATGAAGCTTTGAGGCATTTTTGTGCAGTATGAAACTGCAGAAAGTAGTTTATCTGTTTTTCCATGCAGAGATGCCTAATGGCCATTGTATCTTGAATGCTTGTAATCTTTACAAACTTGTGGAGGTGTGCAAAAAACATAAAAATTATATGTAGCATTATTTTATGGAGGCATTCATTTGCAGAGGGATAAGATTAAGTGCTATTAGCACTGGCAACTCTGGGCTTTTTGGTAAGGGGATGTAACCAATTAAAAAAAATATGAAAAACAGTCAACATGGACAGATGATTAACACCAAACCTCCTTATACCAAATTAAAAAGCTAATTAATAAATACAAATGTTATAAATTTATGTATATTTATATAATCATGTTCTTCACTAATGATTTACTTCTTTTTTCGGTGAAAAAAAGTTTACTAAATGGCTGTCTTAACAGTCAGTCAATTGCATAAGGTCAAAATTTACTTCCAAATTCACAGCTGAAGAGTTGCAAACAAAACTGCATAACAAGAGAGGATATCATTGGCTGATGGGCAAACTACAACTTTTCCCACTTAGCATGTCATCTCTTCCTCTACATAAAATAGTTTGGTTCATATTATAACATTTTGTGGTTATTCTTGTGCAGAGAAATTTTAAAAACCCATTATTGTAACAATTCAATCTATGAAACCAAATGTTTTTGTTCAGATTCACCTATAACTAACTGAATATTGTAGCAGAGGGTTTAAGAGGCTATGCAGAGTAACTGCAATTCATTTCCGGTTTCCAGATAAGCCACTAGTGTTGAGAAAATATTACTTTTGAGAATGCCGTAGCTGACAATCCTCTGCCGTTGCAGAAAACTTAAATGCAAGAAATGAAAGAAATTAAAATTAAATTGAGTTTTATTTATGGACGCTGTTTAACTGCTGTGGTTCTTAGCGTCTCATTCTATATTGGACGTGAAATACTGGTAATGTTGCTCAGAGGCCTCCTTATCGGGCTTGAGGTTCTTTTACATGCCATAAATCTACAACACTGGACCACCGGCTTTACTTCCCTTCCGAAGGAAGCCATGCTAATGATTTTTACGCCCAAAAAATCCATTACCCTCTGCCGGATTTGAACCCGTGACCTCGAGAACTAGAGGCCAGCATGGTAACCCCTACACCACGGAGGACGCAAAATGAAAGAAGACAATATTATTGTGTTAAAGAATTCTAACAAATTCTATGCAAAGTACCATCTTTAGTTGACAATGTATAGGATTGGCTGTTGTTTAGCAATAATTGAACTTCCTTGTTAGTGATGCAGAATTGTTGCTCGGATTGCTTAGGTTGCATATGTTTTCTGTTGTTTTCACACATATAGTGCTAATGATTTTCTTAACTCATTGACTCATAAAAGGTTAAAGCAAAAGTGGTATACTGATATTAGTCATTAATGAATGATTTCTGAAACCTGAAGTTAAGAACAGTTTAATCCAGTTTCTTTAATCGCAGATACCGAGCTGTTCAGGTACCACTTTTATTTGTCTACTCTTAGTATTATGTGTTAGAACTTTAGAATGTAAGGCAAAATATAGTGGAATAAGATATAAAATGTTTAAGAGATGTTGTTCACCAATGGCACTGGGGATTAATTGATCTGCATCATTTTCCTCTGGCTTCCCAATATAAAGTCTGTAAGTTATCACTTTTAAGGCCTTTGCATTTGGCGAGATGTTGTTTGTTCAGGATGACATCTTCACAGAGAGTAGACTTGGGTGTAGGTAGGCATCGTATCTCGTAGAGGTGTCCTGCGAGGCAATCGTGGCCAGTTGCCATCCTAAATAAGGCCACTGCAGTCTTCCTTGGCATTTTTACTTTCTCTACTACGTATAGTAAGTAGGGGAAGTATTGCATTCCACCCAAAAATTCGATACCGAGATTTCACCGGAAATACATGTTTTGAGACCTCCTGAATCCAAAAAAAGCATTTTTGGAAACATGTCCGTGTGTGTGTCTGTGTGTCTGTGTGTGTGTGTGTGAACAGCATAACTCAAAAACGAACAGTCGGATAAACACCAAACTTGGTATTTAGGTTCAGTATCTTCCAGAGATGCGACACGAAGGTTTTCAAGAAAATCCCCCCACCCCAGACTACCCTTTACATGGAACATTTTTTGAAAATTTTAATTTTCTCAAAAATGGCTCTAACGATTTTGTTTAAAATATCATATGTTTAAGATAATGCCATGAGAAATGAAATGTATATCTCGAATTTTCTGGGAATGTCTCCAAAAGTATTCTTCATTGTGAACGACTTTTGCATAACTGGTAAACCATAAGAGATAGACAAAATTTTACTACACAAAAAATGTTGATCTCGTTAAAATACACAACTTATGTTATATACATTTCTTTTGTTGAGTGAACCGTTTTCGAGATATTGCTTGTTATTCCCTTAAATTTTCCAATACTTATACTTTTTCTCAAATTCGTTATTCATTTTTTTATGTCCTGGACTTGCAAAGAGAATGGAATTCGACACATAGCAACCAGCGTTAAAATATTTGACCATCGCTTAAAAGCTACCATATTCCCCTTGCATCTACAAGAAAATTAGCAATAAGATTGACATCTCGATATCTCGATTAACATAAAGCATATGGAGAATAGGCGTTTGTATAAATAGATTGTACAAGAGTAGAGAAAGTCATGTGAGTGTAACACATCAGATTTTTTGTATATCAACTCTATCTTTAATATTCTTATAATCATTATCCTTTAATTTATCTTCTTCCTCAAGTCTCTGCTGTCTTTTGAAATGTTGTTTAATGTTATTTAATTGTTTATTTATTTCTATTTGTCCTACAGGTTTTATTTGTTTTATTGCACCTTTCTTTGCTAATTGATCCAAATGTTCATTGCCCAAAAGTCCAACATGATCTGGGATCCATTGTAGAGTGACATGATTTCTAGTTTCAACTGCTTTAATTAGGCTTCTCATTTCTTTAATATTTCTTGTTGTTTTATTATTGTAATTTACTATTCCATCTATGGCTGATTTAAAGTCTAATAAGATGACTATGTTTAAAAATGGAAGCTGTGGAATGTACCATATTTGCATTCAGTCTGAAGCAATTTGCTCTGGCGGGTACTTATACCCCCGCCGCTGTAACGTTGCACTTGACAGCTCGCGTTTAAGTTGGTACACTCGCAAAAAAACAGATGAAAAGCTTTCACCGTTTGACTTTCTAAGACAATCACAAGGCAGCATTCCGGATGGTCAATGACAAAGCGGAAGCGGAACGGGAGCTGGAAGCAGCTTTGTTGCCGGATGTAGCTACTCCCAACCACGTGCTTCAGTTTGTGAATCTCTAGCACGAGCGTCGAGTTGTTCTTTGCAAGCTACATATTGTTCATTGTTATTTGTATTTGTGGTTATTGTTTTATAGTTTTGTTATTGTTTGTTTATACATATATATTTATCTATTTTATATACGTATATATATATATATATATATATATATATATATATATTTATCTATTTTATATACATTTAGGTCATTATTTATTTATACAAGATTTAAGTGCGACAATGTCTGAAAAATGACGTCGATCACCGAGTGATGATTCACGAAGTGAAAATCCTTTGCGCCACTTAATACTCAGGCATTGGAACTATTAAGGAGAACCCAAGAATTCTTTGAACAGGAAAAGGAGTACGTGAAGCTTCACGGGCATCCTTCTATTCCTGCTGATAAAGCCGTACACTGTCACTTCAACCAATCGAATTAGTGTGGTGCGACATTAAGGCTTATGTGAGGGAGAACAATAAGTAATTTACCATTACCGAGGTGGGAAGGTGTGGCGACAGTGGACGCAGCTTCGTGGAAGAAGAAAGTAGATCACGTGAATAAGCTAATACGAAAAACACAAGAAATAGATGGAATTATTAGTGAGTGTGAACCATTGATGATATGCCTTGGTGAAAATAATGACGGGGGTTTGGATGGAATTGAGCCATTGCAGTTTTAAATCGGTGAATGAAAATAACTTTGTTATCGCATGCTTATAATTTGTTTTATTTCTCCTCAATGTGGCAGGCAAGTTTGCATTGTTCTGTTTCTATATTGTCAAAAGTGTGTAATTTATTCTACATACGCTGCAATGTTTATGCAGAGTTATTTTCAATTAACAATAAGAATACAAAATGGTTATTATACATTGACGTTCGCTACTACATACACTTTTGTATGCGGCTTAGACACGATAGAAAGAACTATCAGCTGTTGTTGTTTACTAGCCACTCTGGCAACGTCGCAACCACAATATAGCCAACTTTAAGCGAAGCCACACGAACTGTCAAGTGCAAAGATTCAGCGGCGGGGGTATAGTTCCTCTGATCCTCCACATGGTGCTGTCATGCTTGACATTAAGTTTTGTTTACTTCTACTTTAAACTTGGAGTGAAAAAGGTATATATATATATATATATATATCCATGCATGAACTAGACTGTGATGTTGAAATTACATCATTTTCACATTTTAATGCTGTCTTATTTATTCTTCAGACACAAAACTCTGTATTTTTGACAATCAATTAAACACTAGTCATATATCTTCTTTTATGACACATTTAAAACTTATTCAGGATATACTTGAATATTTTGTTAAATAATTATTAAATACTAAATACATACAATGTCTTAACAGTACTCAAGGCCATTCACTGCTACCTTAATGGCTGCAACAGGCCATTTCACATTCCTAGTTTGAAAATATTTAACAATAGACACATTTCCTTAAGCAAAAGAAGGTGGTGCTTGTAACTCAAGGTGTTGCCACTGCCATTTACAATTTTGTTTGGAAATTAGTAGAAACCAGTAACAAGAGTTTGAAATGACAATAAAATTTATATACTTAACGACTAACAAAGCTAATTCTATTTAATCAAAAGTAAAAGTAATAATAAAATATACACAATGAATAATAATTATTATAAGGGATGCAACACATCAATGGTAAAGTCGCCACTGGCTATTGCTAAAACAGAAATGAGAACTTAATTTGAATGCATTTGTCAAATGAAAGAAATTAAAAATAATTAAGCTAGAGGAAGAATTTGCTCTGAATTTAATAGCAATTAAATCTTTTAAAATAATTTGGAAAATTATTGTTAGGGCATATTTTGAGAACCAATATCTGCAACATCAGTTACTTAATAATAGATAGTTGATGATGCTTCTCTGAGAGACAAGTCCTAACAATTTCAAGAGAGTGAAGCAGGAAGAAATGTTAAAAATAATCTCAGTTCTAAATTTATTGTAATATGCTGCACAGTGTTCATTTCCTCTATTTTTACTTTCTTCACCGCGTACCTAGTAGGTAGAGAAGGTATTACATTTTAACCAAAAATTTTATACTGAGATTTCACTGGAAATACATGTTTTGGGAACCTTTGAACCCAAAAAAAGCATTTTTAGAAAAAAGTCAATGTATGTATGTGTGCGTGTTAGAGAGGACAGCATAACTCAAAAATGAAAAGTTGGATAAATACCAAACTTGGTGTTAGGTTCAGTACCTTCCAAAGATGTGACACAAAGATTTTCAAGAAAATCCCCCACCCCTAACTACCCTTTACATGGGAACATTTTTCAAAATTTTTGATTTTCTAAAAAAAATGCTCTAATGACTTTGACTAAAGTACCATAAAGATATTTACATGATAAATGAAGTATATATCTTGAATTTTTGGGAATAGACTGTAAAATCCTCTTCATTCAGAAGGAATTTTGTATAATTTTATTTTAACTGATAAAGGTTAAACGATAGATGAAAACATACTACACATATGTACATCTCTTTAAAACACACAGTTTATTTTAAATAAGTTTTTTGTGGCATAAACCAATTATCCATTATTAAAGGTTCAAATTGTTCATTTTTTGGTCATTCTCTTAAAAGTCCTGTCAACATTCAGTTGTTTGTCACGATTGGAAACAGTATGGAATTTTAAGGCTAGTATACAGCATCCAGTTCTTAAACATTTGACTATCACTATTCCCTTTGTATAAGTAATGAAATGTGTAATGTAGCTATTTCTGCAAAAGTTTATTTGGATTAAAATGTAGTAGATAGAAAAATAAGCTTTAGTAAGAACAGTTTGTATACCTACTAATAAGCGATAGAGGGTAGAGAAAGTCATGTGAATGTAACACATCAGATTTTAATGAATTAAATCCCTTGTCTCTAATAAAGTTTGTTGATTTACAGGAACCCGGAATATTTCATGTTGTTGATTCAGCACGAATTTGTATTTATAGTACAAAACCAGCTCTGTCAGCGTAAGCACTCAGATTGTGGAATATGTGATACATTCCAAGCCTATGGGTCTTCATTGCTATCAGCTTTATCAACTGTAGCCCAAACTGGATTTGGTGAAGGTGCTGTGGCATATAACCTACTGAAAGGTGACCACTCTGTCCAAACTTTGTATGCAATCTCCATTCCATTTGTTATTAAGTAAGTATCAGTATTTTTTAAATGAAAATAAATAAAATGTTGCATCCTAATTCATAAATTAGTACTCTGTACATAAGATTTCATATCAAACCACACTACATAGAAATTAAGTGTCTATTGAAGCTGAGTAGCTTAAACACAGTCAAAATTTGTGATATTCATAGATTTTAAATATGCCAGAGGTATGTTAGACCATGCATCATTCTAAAATTGTGATAAATGATGCAGAATATTGTAACCCAGAGCCCCTGTTTATTACTTTCTCTACTACATATAGTAAGTAGTGGAAGTATTGTATTCCACCCAAAATTTTGATACCAAGTTTTCACCGGAAATATATGTTTTGAGACCCCCTGAATCCAAAAAAAGCATTTTTGGAAACATGTCTGTGTGTGTGTCTCAAAAACAAACAGTCGGATAAACAGCAAACTTTGTATTTACATTCAGTATCTTCCAGAGATGCGACACGAAGGTTTTCAAGAAAATCCCCCCACCCCACATTACCCTTTACATGGAACATTTTTCAAAAATTTTAATTTTCTCAAAAATGGCTCTAATGATTTTGATTAAAATATCATATGTTTAAGATATTTTCATGACAAATAAAATGTATATCTTGAATTTTCTGGGAATGTCTCCTAAAGTATTCTTCATTGGGAATGACTTTTGCATAACTGGTAAACCATAAGAGATAGACAAAAGTTTACTACACAAAAAATGTAGATTGCGATAAAATACACAATTTATGTCATATACATTTTTTGTTGTTGAGTGAACCATTTTCGAGATATTGCTTGTTATTTCCTTAAATTTTTCAATAATTTTCTCAAATGGGAATTCGTTATTCGTTTTTTTGTCTTGGATATGCAAAGAGTATTAATCTGTGGCAAAGAGAATGGTGCTGCACATAGCAACCAGCTATTAAGAGATATATCTGTGCTTATATTGCCCTTGCAAATACAAAACAAGGGGAACATAGTAGGCCATAAGCGACAGTCAAATATATTTAGAACTGTGTAAAATGTAATTCTCTTTGCATGTCAAAAGATAGTTTCTGCAAATGTTTATCTCGTTTAATATGAAGTAGAACGAGAATAAGAGTTTGTAAAAACAGTTTGTACAAGAGTAGAGAAAGTCATATGAGTGTAATACATCAGATTTTTATGTCCTGGACACGCAAAGAGAATGGAATACTCCACATAACAACCAGCTCTTAAAATATTTGACTATAGCTTAAAGCCTACCAATTCCCCTTGCATCTACAAAAAAATTAGCAATAAGATTAACATCTCGATTAACATGAAGCATATGGAGAATAAGCGTTTGTAAAAAAAGTTTGTACAAGGGTAGAGAAAGTCATATGAGTGTAACACATCAGAACTTTTTTTTTTATGCATTCCCCTTCCCATTAGGAGATACCAGATACCATAGCATGTGGTAGTTAATTTGTACATATGCATCTTTCACGAAGAAAGCAATGCTTAAAAAATTGTAAGCAAGAACAGAATCTGATGTACTCCCAGAACTGTTTCTATTACCATTTTGCAGGTATTCCTTAAAATGGTATACAAATTATTCTTTTATCCACTTTTCCTTAATCACAATAAAAATGTTTTCTTAGAAATTATTTCAGGTTAGGTAAAACTGTCTTATTTACACATATTTGTTCTTTTATTCAAGAAAATGACTTTCATCTCTTTATATCACATATCAGGTTTTATTTATCATGTGGAAAAAAGGAGAATCATTCAGATGTTCATAGATGCTGATCCAAACTGGGAAACTTATGCAAATATTTCTAAACTGGCATGGTTTGAAAAGTTGTTAAAACTATAACTTTCTGGGCTCTTTTGGCATGATCTGAGGTTAAAACTGCAGGATGAGGCATAAGTCAGTTAACCAAAAATGCAATTTTATTATTTTCTGTAGCTTACAATTATACAAAAAAACTGCAGAAATGGTTCATATGGCCACCATTGTTATCTAAGCTTTTATGACAGCATTTGAACACTGATTTGCAGATTTCATTACACAATTTCCCATTATTACCAAGAGTATTTTGAAATTCTTGTTCAATCTAATCCTGTAAATGTTGTAGGTTTAGAGGCTTTGTACTGAAAACTTGTCCTTCAAAATTCCCCACATTGAAAAAAGACATGGCTTTAGGTCTGGTGATCTTGGAGGCCAATCAATTTTATCCCACTTTCATATCCACTCTTCAAAATGGTCATCCAAAAATGCACAGAAGTTCAATCCATAGTGCAGTGGGGCACCATCTTGCTGTGAAACAAGGTTGTTTTGTACTGCTTCAAACACAGGGTGGTTGTTCTAATTCTACCGTAACTTTGTTTCTTAACATTCAAAGGTATCTATTGAAAAAATAAGAATCTATCACTCTTTCACTACACATACCTGCCCAAACCATAATCCTAGATACATTCAATTAGAACCCATGTATTTTCAGAAGCCCAATACATACAATTACATTTGTTAATTCTTCCATTTATCTAAAAACATGCTTCTTCAGACAAACTTGTTTTGTAAAAGTTAGGATTGCTTTCACTTTGGATCAAGTACCATTCACAGAATTCCAAGTACCATTCACAGAATTCACATCTTCAATCGGGATCATCCTCTTTTAGGGCTTGTAGTAATGTTGGCTTGTAAGGCTTCATATGTAATGCTTTTAACATTCTCCATACACTTCTGCCAAAAATTTGTAGTTCCTTAGAAGCTCTTCTTCAGTTACCAATTTGTGACTGTGAACAGCTTAGCTCAAGATCAAAATGTCTATGATAAATATCAAACTTGGTATTTAAGCTCAGCATCTGCCAAGGATGCTACACAAAGATTTTTAGAAAAAGCTACCATATACACAGAAAATTTTTCATTATTTTTTTTAGTTTCTCAAAAAATGCCTCCCAACACTTTTGAATAAAATGCAATATTTTTAAGATATTTGCATGACAAATAAAATGCATGTCTTGAATTTTGTGTGAATACTGTGAAGCCCTCTTCATTGTGAATGAATTTTTAATATTTTTGTGTAACTAGTAAACTGTAAAACTTACTCGAGAGAGAGCGAGAGATTTCTTTTTTACATTATAAATCTATGTCTAATGTATTTTTTTTCGTGGCATTATCCATTTCCAATTCATACTATTGATTTCAAATTTCAAAAATACCTTTTTAAGCGAGAAGTTTGTGTTTCATTTGTTTCTCGTGGTCATGCAAAGACTGAAATTTCAAAGCCAGCACATAACAACAGACTTTTTAAAGATTTGGCAGTCACTTCAGCCTCCTGTATACCCTTTTTAGCTACAACATAATGTGTATTGAAACTATTTCCAAAAATGTTTATCTCGATTGACATGAAGTAGATAGATGAGTAAGCTTTTGTAAGAATGTTTTGTAGAAGAGTGGATAGAGAAAGTCATGTGAGTGTGTCATCTTAAGGGGGGTTTCCTTAAGATATCTTTTCAGGTATTCAGATAGCATAAATAGTCTGTAATTCGATAGCTACTAAACTGTCTAGATTAAGTAGCTCATTATTTGTAAATATGGAAAGTAATCTGCAAAGGATACTATTTTGTATTACATGGATTTGGGAAGGACCTATTTACCTATATCAGAAACAGGAGTGGCCCAATTATTGACTTCTGGTACTAAAACTTTTAGGGCCGGTTTCACCAACAGATGCTAAATTTTAACACAGTGTTAAACTGATTTAACACTGAAGTTAACACAAATTCTGCTTCATCAAACAATGTTAACTTTAACAATGTGTTAAAGTCAGTATTAAGTTAACATTGCCATACCCCTGTGTTGAACAAATGTTAGAAGTTGGAAAATGGCTGCCGCAAATCAAGTTGCTGATGCAAGTATGCTGCAATTGGCATTTTTGAATGATATTCCTATTAGAAGTATAGTTGTACATCATAATAAATTTGAAACCCTGAAAAGGACGAATTTTCAAAGCAATATAGACTGTGCAAGGTGTCATGGGCATGGTTTTATGGGAAATATGAGAGTTTAGAAAATACTGCCAAGAGAAGCATGCCTCTTCCTCCTATGCTACAAGTGTTAATTAGGTACTTAGATTTTATGCTACTAACATTTTTCATTTACTTGGTGCGTGATAATGCTGATATTTCCAAAGCTACCATTTGTGGGTTTATCCAGAAGGTTTCTAAAGCAATTGCTTCAAGAAGCAAACAGCACATTTTTTGGGTCTGCTTGATTAAACAATGACACATTTTTGTCCAATTTAGTTTCAATGCATTGTCCACTACCAGTTTTAAACCATCTTAAATGCTCTTCGCACCAAACGTTTCTGGTGCTGCACTTTATGTTAGCATAAAATTGCCGCAGTTGCTTACTGGACTTAGGAGAAACGTGTTCATTCCAATTAAATTACTTGCGGATTTTGTCCCAGACTGCAATCTTATCCTTTAATTTAAGACCGTCAGCTTTTTTGCACTTGATAATACGTGAAAGCTTTGGGTTTTGGTAGCACTTTTCTGTACTGTTGAAAGTCAAAGTAATTGGGTGATAAGAGTGACTCACCAAAACTCTATTGCTTTGGTTTGACTTTGAATATTCCAAAACTTACTTTTCAGGGAAAGCAGATACACTTGGGTAATTTTGCAAAAATAGAACTGGTCTGTATTTTCCAGTTGGTTGATTATATTAAACATCATTTATGAAGTGTTTACCAGATATACCAGCATAATAACTAATTCATTTTATGTTTTAAATATTGCCATTATTTTATACTCTTCCATATGTTTGATTCTTAATGTTCCAATAACTTTTCACTCCTGTGCCATCCAGATTTTTTATCTAAATGTTAAAATAAAAAGAAAGAAAATTCTCTTGTTTCAGGAAACAGAAGTCATTAAAGTTTCTCCTTCTTGAATGTGGTGGTCTGGACATCATATTTACCATTTTTGAAAATATCTTCAACAAGGATTATCCTCCAGAATACATTTCTACGGGATTATGTTTGCTTGCTGCAAGCTTAGGCATTGCAAATCCTCAGAAGCAGAATTTAAAACATAGCTTTAAAGACAATTTAGCACAGATGGAGTCTAATAAAGCTTCTTATACTCTGACATCGGAAATTTCTGAGGTAAGACAACCTTTATTGGCCTTGTTGTGTTATCTGTGGTAATGAGCACAATTTTTTTTCTTTTCACCCTGATCTAGAGATAGAGCCAAACAAAAGGAATTGACCTCTTTTTGTTCAGGCATCAACTGCTCGCTTATCACTAGCATCCCATTGCTGTTAGCAGAAATTATCTGATTATTATAGTTTGTTTTTGACAGAAATCATTTACCATAAAAAAGCTATACATGCTTTTGTTCTGCCGACTGCCATGCAGAATGTCATTCTAATTCATACACATCCCATCACCCTGGTTGGCACAGTTGGTTGGTGGCTGGCAATCTGTCCCCAATATTGCAGGTTGGACTCTTGTGATAGCCTCAAGTCAGTATCGTTACATGATTCACCATCAAATAAGTGAAAAAATTTCAGTACACCAGCAATGCTGATATGACTGGCAGTTGCTAGCATAGTTAAATAATTTAAAATATTTTAAATTATGGCATATCACTGTTACTAGCTTCTAAATCTTCAAAATTAATTAATAGTTAAATAAGTTTATCAAGTATAACAAAGAAGATAACCTTTATTATTATTATTATTATTATTATTATTATTATTATTATTATTATTATTATTATTATTACAGTGAAATCCCAAAATAATGTACCTTACTATAGCGTATATTTCGCTTTTATGTATAGATTTTAAATCCTCTGCTTAAATCCCATGCAATATAATGCAAAGAACTTTCATTTTTACGTTAATGTGTTAATTATGAACATTTCAAAATTACGAATACAATTTTTATTAAATACTGTGATGTAGTCCCTGTCCTAAGGCCATTTATGCACCAAACACTCACTCCTCCACATGGCCATGTCCATGTCCATGTCCATGCTTTACCCCCTATTTTAGCGGAGTTGCGGGACATCAGAGACTGCATTACATCCCTTTTGCCTAAATATGCTACCATGATACAGAATCCTTTCATAATAGGGTTTCAATGTGAATTCACTGAGCAGGATAATCAGGAATATCATTAAGCACACCCATATAAGTTAATTTAATTGGTGCTGTATTGAGCTTACTTTGTTCACAAGACAATAAATTAACAAAATAAAATTTGCACCTGCATTAAGAATATACGCATGAGTAAAAAAATAAAACTATAACTTGCATCTCTAGCCAGAGATATATATAAAATATAAATACGTGGGTGGTCTGAAAAGTTTCCAACCTAATAAAAATACAAGACATTTTTTCAGAATTTTTTTTTTATTTTTCAACATAGTCTCTTTGTAACTCTATACACTTCTCCCAGCGATGCTCCCATCTGTGTAACCTGTCCAAATAGTACTCAGTGTTTTTCTCTGCAAAATAATTATTCACGAAGGTGATTGCCTCTTCATTTGACGAAAATCTCTGTCCTCTGAGCGCAATTTTCAGATGAGGGAACAAAAAGAAGTCGCTTGGAGCTAGATCTGGTGAGTAAGGCAGATGGTCAAACAGTTCAAACCGTAATTCGTGGATTTTCAGCATTGCAACCGCTGAGGTGTGAGACGGTGCATTCTCTTGGTGAAACAAGATTTTCTTTTTCTGCAAATGTGGCCGTTTTTCTGCAAGTTCTGCCTTCAGCTTGTCAAGTAATGATGCGTAGTATGATCCTGTAATGGTTTTGCCTTTTTGAAGATAATCGATTAAAATAACTCCATGACTATCCCAAAAAACAGTCGCCATCACTTTCCCAGCCGAAAAAACAATTTTTGCTTTTTTTGGAGCCAGTTCCCCCTTTGCAGTCTACTGTTTGGACTGTATTTTTGTTTCGGGCATATAATGGTGTATCCAAGTTTCATCTACAGTAATTAATTGGCGCCAAAACTCAGATTTATTGCGCCTAAACTGCGCCAACAGAGCGTTGGAAATGTTCATTTGAACACGTTTTTGGTCAAACGTGAGCAAATGTGGCACCCAACACGCGGACAGCTTTCTCATGTCTAAATGTTGATTTAATATGTGACAAACACGTTCTTTTGACATGTTCATAGCCTCTGCTATCTCTCTCACTTTAATTCGGCAATCGTCTAGTAAACTTTTGCGATGTTTTCGTCGGTAGTTGTAATTTTTGGACATCCCGAATGTTCATCGTCTCCCAAGCTCTTACGACCACGTTTAAATTCAGCTGCCCAAAATTTCACTGTGGTAAATGATGGTGCAGAGTCCCCATACAAGAATCCAACTCATCTTTGATTTGCGTAGGCGTATTGCCTTTCAAAAGAAATATTTAATGACAGCTCAATACTCAATTTTGTCCATTTTCTTAAAAACACTCACATCACCTCACTCAAACAACTGTTACATAACAACTGAGCGCCCAAAATGGTTGAAACTTTGGCAAGTAACTGTCAACAGATGAACAACGAAATTCACTAGCTTTTATTTATGAGTGCTGCCATCTTCATGTTGAGGTCGGAAACTTTTCAGACCACCCTCGTATGTATATATATATATATATATATATATATATATATATACACACAATCCTCATATAATAATGTGATAGGCTTCAGGTAGACCTGTTAGTCTTGTATTAATCTGCTCCCATCTAATGGGGAATCTATACTGACTACAAAACTCTACCACTGTAAATATGTTCAAATAATTTACTTTCGATCGTAATCAGGCATCCTTTAACCACCTGAGGCATAACACTTTATTTTATCCTCCACGAAAACTACACTAAACTCCTAATATAGACTGGCTATTTACAGCCAAATTTACAATATTAAATAAAACCCTAATGTGAAAATTTAAAACATTATTTGCTCTTAGCATATATTTACAATTCATGATATGACGTAATGCGTACGAAGGAAATAGCTCTCTCAGGTGTAACTTCCTAGTGTGTGATAATTCATGAAATGTATGTTCATTTACTTTACACTTCCTTTCTGATCTGTAACTCTCGCAAGTTTTACTTTTCCTTATACACACAGTAAATTTAATAACGGTAGGCTGGCCAAGGGCTATTTAACTAATCAGACCAAGTTTCCTGCCTTTTTCTGTCGCTTTAACTGCCATACCAAGAAACATGAAATGTATCGCAGCACTTTATGGTTCAACCACTTTCCTTCGCAATGCATTTCCTCTAACCACCAAAGTAAGTAGGGAAAATATCTTCAGGTCCATGCAGGAATAAGTGGGGTTAAAACCATACTGATGAAACAACACACTGGCTGCCAAACCACCAGAAACCCCTCACAACAGAGAAACTCCTTGATGAACGCTTGCAAACAAATTACGGGAATTAAATTCCTCTCCCAACTGCAACATAACTGGTCCCATTTGACAATCGTCGAACTTAGCTGCATAACCTCAGCTATACAATGCATCGTAAACCCTGCAGTGTAATTTCTAGTATTCACCACTTTGAGGAACACTTTTCAATTTTATTCTCCAAATTGAGAAATGCATTTCCCCAAAACACATCCAGCTTCAAGCTAACTCCCAATTTTCTACTGTGACACACAAACTCCATTAACAAGCTCCAGTTACACAATACTGCTCCCAACCACATTCTGCTGCTGCCAGTTACTACCTGTTTCACACACCCCACATTTCGCCTTAACCCTCTTCCACTGTTCATGGTACAAACACCAGTCGGAACTTGAGGTGCGCGAACATGATACAGATTACCACGTCTCACTTTGCTACCCCCATCACAGTCGCGAGTGAGTGTCATGGAAAGAAAATCTTCTTCACCCATTAAATTCTCGTTGCAATACATGTTTTTTGATAGTGTTATTTCATCTATTCTTGAACAAAAATGTCATTACATATGGTGTTTTAGTACATTTTGCTTCAATTTCAAACTGTTGTTCAGAAACAGACCACGCAGTATCTGCTGCATTAAGTTCTTTGTTCTCTGAGCAAATCTATTAGGAGTACCAACAAATGCATAGCCACTTTCTAAGGCTGGCAATCTGATATCTTCACGCAGTGATACAGTATTGGTTAAAGAAGATTGTGGTTTAACCCAAATGCACTTCTGCTTCCAATTTCATTCGAATCGCTGGTTTCGTTTTCACTTGGTTTTCGTTGTTAAACACAGGAAGATAAGACTGCATCTTTCATTTTTGTTGATTTTTAAAGAGTTCTTTATTAAAGTTTGCGTCTTGCATATTTGTTAATTGTTAAAGAGCTGTTTGTTAAAGTTTGTATCTTGCATTTTTGTTGATTATTGGTGAAAGAGTTGTTTGTCAACTTTGACAACATAATGGAGGTGAAGAAAAGAAAGCAGTTTTCAATAGAAAAGAAAGTTGAGCTGATAAAGAAGGTAGAAAATGGAATGAAGCACATCGAAGTAGCACATATGCATAACATCAAACCCACCACTGTTTCGACAATGCTATGTGACAAAGAGAAATCACTTCGGGCATATGAAAGGTCATCGTTCTGCTCCAACAAAAGATTTGTGTTGGTGATTTCCATCAAGTGGAAGCAGCAGTTTAGTGGTTTAAAAATGTAAGGGCCAAAGGTGTAACACTTTCTGGACCAATGCTCCAAGCAAAAGCAAAGGAGTTTGCAACATTATTGGATGTCAAAGACTTCCAAGCAAGTGCTGGTTGGCTTTTTCATTTCTGGAAGAGGTATGGCATTTCCTGGAAAACCATCAGTGAAGAAGTAAGAGATGTTGATGTAGAAGCTGCTCGGGAATGTAAAGAAGCATATTTAAAGGTTGTCATAGATTACAAACCAGAAGACATTATCAACGCAGATGAAACTGCATTTTTCTATAAAATGCTGCCAAATAAAACAATGGCTTACTAGGGTGAGACCTGTACTGGAGGTAAGCAGTCAAAAAGAGACTGACAGCATTATTCTGCTGTAATGCTACAGGTACAAGGAAGCTGAAGTCATTTATAATAGAGCACTTTGCTAAGCCAAGGTGTTTTCAAGTTGTTGCATCTCTGCCTGTGAAATATATGGTCAACAGCAAAGTATGGATGAAAAAAAGTCTGTTCACAAGCTCATTGAGGTGAATAAAAAAATGGGCAGAGACAAAAAGAAAATTCTTCTCATCATAGACAGCTGCTCTGCGCATAAAGTGGATTGCAGGTTAGAAAATATCAGGTGAATTCCTACCCACTAATTGCAAATAGATGTTACAGCTACTAGACCAAGGAATCATCCAGAATGTCAAAGCGCACTTTCACAAATGTCTGGTGCAACATGTGCTTATCAACATAAAACTGAAGGTGCCTACCAACATCAATATTCTGCAGGGTATCCAGATGATATCAGGTGCCTGGTGGAATGTGAAAATAAGTACAGTTGTGAATGGGGGAAAAGCTGGCATTCTGAATTTTCAACCAGTTACAGCACCAGATGACACTGAAGTCTCTTGGGAGTTATGGGAAGAAGTTGCAAAGGAACTGGATCTACCATCCTCATTAACCTTTGAAGAGTATGCCACTATGATGCTAAGGCAGAGACAACACTTACAGAGAAGGAAACAGTGTAGTCTTTGATAGTAGCAGCCCTTCAAGATGACAATGAAGAGGAAGAAGTTGAAACTGCAGCTGAAAGTGTGTCTTCCGTTAATGCAATGAAGCATATAAAACAGTTAAGGTGATATGTGGGGAAAACCAACAAGGTGCCAGAAAACATTCTGAAGTCGCTTAGTGAGCTTGAACAGTTTGTGGAAGAGAACTTGTTGAAAAAGTCAAAACAAACCAAAATCAATAACTTCAAGACCTGTATGTATAATTGGAAAGTCATCTGATTTTGTGTAAATATATGGATTGTGTGTGTGTGTGTGTGTGTGTGTGCGTGTGCGTGCGCGTGCGTGCGAGAGAGAGAGAGAGAAAGAGAGAGAGAGAGAGAAAACAGATGAAAGTCCGACAGTGCAAGGTCCGGACTGTATGGTGGATGCTGGAGCACCTCCCAACCAAATTTGGTGATTTTCTGACAAACAGCAGCAGCTAACATGGGGCGACATTGTCATGAAGAATTCTGACATCATCAGTTTTCATGTTGTGGCATTTGTCACAAAGGGCACGACGCAACTTCACCAAACTTTTCATGTAGGCTGCAGCATTCACAGTGGTCCTGTGTTCAGCAAAGTCCACCAATATAACACCATGCATATCCTAGAACACTGTCACAAGCACTTTCCTAGCATATTGAGTCACTTTGAATTTTTTCTTCACTGGGTAACCAGCATGTTTCCACTCCATACTTGCCTGCTTGGTTTCGGACGTGTAGTGGTATGTCCACGACTCATCATCATTGACGATTCCTTTCAGAAACTCATGCCCTTCTGTGGTGTACCACGTTAAGTGATCCAAGCTCGTCATCATTTGCTGGCCCTTGTGGTTGTCTGTCAGATTCTTAGGCACCCAGCAAGCACTACCTTTATGAAATTTCAATGTGTCATGAACAATATCGTATACTGCACCATAGGAAATGTTGAACTGTTGCGATAAGGTTCGCAGTTGCACACACCGGTTGTTCAAAATTAGCGCCTCAATGCCTCTTGACATTCTGCGGGGTTGCAGCTGTTACCAGCCTCCCAGAGCGTGGCGAATCACTGAGGTTCACACGGTCCTCTAGAAAGAATGCACACTGCTTGGAGAATTGCTACGGTCCATACAATCATCTCCATACATGTCATGCTTGTCCCTGTGAATATCACTCGGTTTATGCCCTTTGGCCCACAAATATCAAACTACACCTCTCTGCTCTTCACATGTGGACGACAGTAACATGCGTGCCAACTTGTTGAGTAGTTCATACTTCTCTCGCTAGAGCTGCACATGAAACAAATATTATCCTCTGTAGTGAAAACTTCAAACTATATCTGTGAAATTGCAACATTCCAGCTGCAATACCAAGGCACAAAAAAATTATTGTGCATTACTTTTTGAATCGCCCTCGTATTTATTTGTAATACAAGAGTTTTAATAGGGCTGCAAGGATAGAATTACAGGTACATAATTGCGCATAATAATGTTCTAATTTTTCTTGCATTTGATAAATCTGTCAATTATAAGCTGTCAGAATCTAACGAATTTTTGTATTTGTTAAATCGCTTTTTCAGTATACAGTAGAATCTCGTTAATACGTTTTTGCAGGGACCTAAGGATTTGGACGTCATAGGCGGGAAAATGTGTTAACGAAAACGCAAAATCTGCAATTTAAGAACATAGGTAATAAAAATCTAATAATTACTACGTCTCCATGGCCAATTTAAATCGATTTTGAGTACAATTTCATACTGAATACGATTCGCGTTTCCATGTTAAATTCAATATGTTTAAATGGACTTGGATACACAAAGCCTGAGAATAAATAATTCAAGCTTTTATTTTGGTCAACTTGGATTTTTTAGGTTATGAATGTTTTTGAGAAGATAAATTGCAAATTGTGGAAGCGGCAATAGTGGTTTTTGCTGTGTGTTTTATTACACACGTGATAACAATTTCTGCTAAAAAACAAAAAAATTATGAGCGTGCATCGTGTTACGAGTACAATAGACGATATCATCTTTGGTGTATACAAGACGATTTGAATACGGAGGTGTTTCCATGCAACAAATTTCATTCCGGTCCTCTTCTGATCCTATTTTCCAAGAGAAAAGTTTTGTTTTAGTATTTTTCCCTTCTTTAAAAGCAGTTTCAATCAATTCAGGTTTGCTAACAATTGTGTTTAAGGTTGACGGAGGAATGTTTAACTTCCACACTATATCGACATGTTTTATATTTGGATTGTGATTACATCAAGGATTTTCAGTTTTTCACTGTTGGTTATTTACCTACTACACTTTCTTTTTTTCATTGTAAATGAAAATTTAAAATACAATCTACGGTTGTTTGGTCATCACTCAACATTAGAAACTGTCGTTAGCGTTTACCGCGTTTACCACGCCAAGGTAAAGCATTCTCTATCCCGCCCACAGAAATCGTGTCACACAAATATTTAAATGCATGTATGTGATTGGCTGCCGATATCCACCCCATGATCAAGGATTGACCAAAGTAGCAAATGAGGACGTCAAACTATGAATGTGTTAAACGCCTACTCCCACTGTACCGATCAAGGATTGGCCAAAACAGCAAATGAGGACGTCAAACTTCAAACGTAGTAAGCGGGACCGCGAAAACGCACTAAGCAAACATTATTTATTATATTTGGTGATTTGGTACCGGGACTTTTATAATTCAACGTAATACACGGGAAAACGTGTTAATGAGGAATGTGCTAACGAGATTCCACTGTATATACTTTTCACAATAAAACGTAAATCTTATGATTTTTAAAAATACTTTATACTCAGATTTCACCTTTTTATTTTTATTATTATTATTATTATTATTATTATTATTATTATTATTATTATTATTATTATTATTATTATTATTAATTATTATTTATTTATTTATTTATTTATTTATTTATTTATTTATTTAATATTGTTGTCAATAGCAGTTGCATCTATTCTGTCATTCTCACTTTAAGTTAAATTAAAAATGCATATTAATTCTAATTCCATGTAAATTGCTCCTAAACTGTTTCCTTGTTTGGTTTTATATCCTTGGTGGTTAATTGAACAGATGTTTCCCAATAACCTAAGGATCACTGTTAATTTGCCTTGGCATTAAAGGCATTAGTATAGAAATTTGTTCACTCTTGTGCTTTAATATGAATTTTGCTATTGGTGAATGTTGGTAAGAAAATATTATTTAAAAAAGTTGTTGTTAGCAATGACAGGACTTATTCTTATGCATTTGGATTCAGATATTGTTTTTTGTAAAATGTTATAGTAGAGGAGCGTGAGTGTATATAATTCATTAATTATGTTTTTATTTGAACCTCTCTTGGGGCCAAAACTTTTGGATTTGAAGCTGGAGCTTTATATTAACAATTTGTAAACATAAGATTTTTTATATATTTCAATTTTCATATTTTTTCAGCTATACATCATGCAGTTGTTAAAATTGGTAACTGTATACTACTGTGAATCCTGAAACTCTCCCCTTTTCGTTACATAGAAAAAATATTGAGGGGGGTGAACATGGGAATTGCAGAGACTACAAAGGGAAGCTTCAGCTGAGAAAGTTTGGGAACCACTGTTATAAACCATAACTCTTTTCTATCTCTATCTTCTGCTCTCCAACTCATTCTTAGATAAAGGCAACTCGTTTTCCAATCCTTCCATTCTTAGTATTAATGCTCTCATATTTGTTATGTATAAATGCTGGTTCACAACAGACCAAGAGTGGTAACCAAAATGAAAACGAGAACGGGAAGCAATGCAACATACAAGATGTTAGTTCACAACAGTCCACAACGGGAATGCTTATCAATGATTATATCAGTCACAAAGTGGAAAGTTGATTTTGTGCATTCGGATTCCATTTGTTATTAACTGACCAATGATATTTTTTCATCTACTTCCAATTCATCCAACATAATGCGGTTTAGCCAACATCAAAATTCGATAGAGTAAACATTATCTAAACGAATATTTATACATTTCCAAACCGCCATACCAAGCTTTCATTCCATTATTTAATGGCATACATTAAAGTTGTTCATTGTTCTTTGTTAATTTCCATTGGTTTTGGCTGTTCTTTGTAGCTTTTGCCCTTGTTTCTGAGGCAATAACTGTTTCGAGTTGCATATAAACAAACTACAGATGAACCCTTTCCTTAGAAGAACCAACATTTAATGCATCTGGGGTGTCAGGATTTGAGGTTAGGAAGCACATGTGCTACTAATTTCTTCTAGTTTCTATTTTCCAGCTTACGACTATAGAGACCACTAACGGCTGTTTCATGCCACAGCCACCTAGAATAACGTCTACAGTGAAGAGTCTAATATGCACAATATAGATCAAATATGCCATACAAGAACAAGAACGTCAAAACTTGGGCAAGTCTTCTTTCCTGTTCCTGGGGCCCGAGGTTCCCTTTGATTGTGAACGCTCCCATTTGAATACATATATTTCAAATTTGTCATTCTCATTCTGGTTACCATTATCGTTTTTTTGTGAACCAGCCTTAAGTCAAGGCTAAATTTTGTATCATGAAGGACTATTGTGATGCAGAGAGGATATAACCATGTTTTCACTACTGCCCAATCAGTGTTCAGCAAACGACTGAAGAGAACACACATTTTCAGTTTAAAATAGAGAGTTGAGGGTTGTTACACTACATCACTATGATATTCTTACTTGAACGCGTTTCGGGAGACGGCTTGTTCCCATCGTCAGCATTTTCTCTCAACTGATTTTTGCCGGTCATCGTCTGGGGGATGTGTGTGGTTTGTGGTGTTCTCTGGTGCTGGGCTGATGAACCTCCAAAGGCTGTTGGGTGGCGGCAGTTCAAAATTCATTAGGTGATTCCTGTGTTTGACAATATGTATTTTTTCCCAGATGTCCAATTCATTGCTGCTGTTGATCGGTTTTAAGAGTTTTATGTTTGGAGTGATATCATGGTTTGAAGACCAGAAATGATGTGCTACTGCTGATTAAATCTTCTTCTAAATCTTCAAAAATTGAGCACATTTTCAGATTTACATGCAGTGAATTTCTTTCATAGTTTCTAAACTATTTCATCAAGATCTTGAGTTCATCTAATTATATCAAAATCAGGCAATAACTGCAACAAATGTATAGGCAGAAGTACATCTTCCCAGCTGCATAGCCATATTCAAATGCAGCTTGTTGTTTCAGATGACTTGTCAGTGCATCTAGCATCTTCAGTGGTGCTGATGATCTCTGTGAAGTACTTTCCTCTCAATCTATTGTACTAAACATTTGGAACAAAACTCCACTTGTCCATTGTATACAATTCAGAAGATCGTATTTCTACAATATAAGTGTTTTATTTTCAGGCTTCTGAGACATAAATTTAGAAACCGCAAGTTGTTTCATGGTGAATGAGGTGTCAACTTGATGATACCGATGATGTCTTTTGAATAGACATGGTTTTGTCCATCCTGAGAAACACTACAATGAATCTTATGTTTGTGACAAATTTAAATATAAATTGTATGCTTTATCTGTCTTAACCGAAGGATATTCGAACATGCACAATATGAAAACTACCCAAGATGCATCCATGTCTGTGTAAATTCCAAGTAGAAGCTATAGATATGATTCATGTCAAATGTTTTACTAAGTAGATTATTGTTTTACAGGACCCAGAAGATTCAATTATATTAAAACTTGATGATGGAACAAATATATCATCAAGCAAAGCAGCGCTTTCTTTGTTGTCTCCCATGTTTGAAGCCATGTTCCGAGGAGGATTTAGAGAATCAAGTGAAAAATGTGTGCCAATTCCAGAAATTTCAAATCCTTGTTTATCGCAGCTACTTGAGATGATGAAGATTGGAGAAGAAAGCTCAACTTTTAGCGCTACTGATCTTCCTACAGCCATGGAGTTATTGGCAGCTTTAAACAGGTTCCTGATACCTGGTGGCGACAGTTTACGGAAACTTATATTGGATAAACACCTTTCTCCCGAAACTGCAATTTATATATATGAACGCTCAATTGAAGCAGGTGACAATCCACTGTTCCATAACCTGCATTCTGATGCATTGAAGTATATGCTTACAGCAGATGTGAGCAGTAAACAGAGGCAGCTAATGTTTAAAAAGCTTGAGGATTCTCTGCACAGGGAAAAGATGATAGCAGACATTAAAACAATATTAATACAACATTTGAGAAGAAGTTTCTCCAGAAAATTTTCAATTTCATGATATTTGTTTCAAATATATATTACTAATAAAAGCAAAAAAAATGAATTATGGCCCAGAAAATATTGGAACTCTTTTTGTAATTTATAGTTTGACTAAAGAGAACCTTTTTCTGTAATTAAGTATTTCTATTACATGTGTATATGTGTACAATATTTCTTCTTTGAGCAGTAATGTTCGGTTTTTATTTATGATTTGCATTATTGTTATATTTTATTTACTGAAGAAGCCAATATAAAAACTGTTGAAAATAATAACATATTTTTCTCTTCAAATGTTTAGTTTAGTTTGAAAGATACTGTGATATTTAAAGATAATTGCAACTGAAGTATATTGTGATCATAACCAAGTCATGTATAAAGGTGGTAGAAACTGAAAGTGTTATACTTGTAAAATGTTGAATATAGTAATTAATAAACCTCTCTGAAGAAAGCATCTTATAGCATACAGTACTTTTTTCCTTTTGTTGATGTGGATATTTCCATTGAATGCTTCAGGGTTGCCAAAAATAAAGGGAAAGCCCAAGAAGTTTTTATAAAACAGATAATTATCCTGCACTATGAAAATAATTAATGATGCTACTTTCAAAGCTGTATCAGATCTGTAAACTTCATTGCCATAGCCAGGCCCAAACTGGATCTTTGGCTTACTGTGCTGACATTGTAACATGTTTCACATCAGCTGGCTATTAAAGACCCAATAGTGAAGTGTGTGTAAACATTTACCTTGATGATTGTTAACTTTTAATTGTAACTTTCATTCTAAGAAACAGAAGTGAACAATAAACCTTAAGGTCTTCAAGAAGAAATATTTCAAATAAAATAATAATGGATTCAACTTTCCAATCTTAACCTACACATGGCTATTGTGAAGAACCATTACCTTCAAAAATTAACTCTTAATAGTTTGGTTAATTGGAAGTCTGAAAATAAAAGGTACCTGCAGTATTGCAATTCACCTCAAAGGTTGGTTTTAACCAGATAATCTGGAAAATAGAAATCAATTAATTTATTGTCTATTATAGGCACGACTGGCTCCAGGAGTTTCGCTGCCCTGTGCTATAATTGCAAGTGCCACCCTGCCCCCTCACGCTTTCAGACATATCCTAATTTTTATATGCAATGTCAGCCCTCCATGACTACTTATTCTCAAAGTAATATATACACATGGGTTGGAACTTTAATATTGGCAACACTGCTGTGGAAGTGAAATGAAAAGGAAGTAATTATTCTCACGTTTATTGTGTGTTTGCCCATGTCTTACCCACCTCCCAATAAATGTACTCTCCCTTCTGACTCAAAGTACATGCACTGTGGCAAGTGGAAGATAGACTTGTGTGAGCTAGTGAGTTAAACTGTTCTATGCTGTGTTTTCACCATGTTCACAAAACTGGAACAGCGAATTGGTTGAGATTGAATGTGATCATGGTCATACAGCAAGACATGTCATGAAGGTCTTGTTGAGGCATGTAGGGAAGCTCCATTATCATACAGAACAGTGGCGAGCAAGGTTAGAGCTTTCAGTGGTGGACGTGAAAATGTAACAGACATGGCTCAACTGGGTGAAGAGCAAGAGCACACTGATGCGGCGCTGTTAGGCACCGATCAATGCCAGACCATATGTGAGTTAGGTCAAAAGACAGGATTATTGCACATAACTGTGCTACTTATTCTAAAAATTGCCTATGAACGAGAAAAATTGATTGTGTTGGGTTCCCTATGATTTGATGGAAGCCCAGCAATGGATACAATATGACACCACCCAAGCTCATTTGGAGCATTATGGTCATGATGGAGACGCTTTCTTATGCCTTATAATTGTGCTTAATGAGACATGCGCCAGATGGTACAAACTTCAATGTAAGATTAATCCAACAAGTGGTGTCATTACGGGTTACTGCGCAAAACAAAGGTCTGCCAAACCCCTACAAATTCAAAAGCTATGGTGCTTCTTGTGTACAATTGTGATGGCTAACAAGATCGTACTGCAAGGACAGAATGTTACTGCAGAGTATTTCTGTCATTTTTTGGAGCATCATCTTAGACCAGTGTTGCAAAAAAAAAAAGCAACACTTTTTGTTGAATCCTCCCATCATTTGGCAGAACAAAACTCAGGCACATGTGACACAACCTGTAACTGATCTGTGCTGTCACTGAGGTTACAAAGTACTTTTCCATCCACCATATTCACCAGACCTAAACCCCTGTGATTATGACCTAATCCCAAAGATGAAGGAACCACTTTGTGAAATTTGATTCAGGACTCTTCCCAAAATTCTGCAATCATTAGATCGCTTCATCAGGAACATCATAACTAACACTGCAACAGGGACCCTATGACTTTCAAATCACTGCTAACAGGTTATTGAACAATGCTGGTGATTACATTGAAGGACTGTAGTAGTTTCAAACATGTGTCATTCTCATAATATAATAAATAAATAGTTGCCACTAATAAAGTTTCAACTTATGTATTTATATGGGTAATCAATAAATAAAACTCAAGATGAGATATATATGGTGAAAGAACAATGTTATTCTAAGTGAAAGATAAAAGCATGCAAAGTCACACAAAAGTGTTGAATATTTCGGGTTTAATCCTTCATTAGGAGATTCAAAATATGCACAAAATGAAAACACTTGACAATTGACTAAACTGGTTAATAATCATCTTTATTACAGGGAATAGGGTATAAACAGAGGGGGACATCTTGCGCACTGCCCTACGAGAGATCTATTGTAGCTACTGCCATCCCCATGAGAAAGGGATAAAGTTATTGTAGTTTGAAACACTCCTGTTTATAAATGTGATGTTTATTGTTGAATGCGCACAGGATTTTTTTATGAAAATCATCCATGAAGGTTAAATCCAAACTCTGGTGCTTCATTTGTCACCAGTTTCATAACAAAAAACCTTCAGAAAGTCACCAGAATTTAAGCTTGATTTATAATTCCATCCTGTTTTCAAATATTGTTCATATTTTAAGATTTTGGCGCCCCTAAACCTGCTGCCCTGGGCATGGCATGGCTTGGCTCAAGCCCCTCTTGAACCAACCCTGGTTATAGGTTACAAAAACCTTTAGACATTGTCAGTGTAGAATTACAGTTATGTATATGTACTTTACATACAAAAAAAATACATCAGTTGTAAATTCATTAAATATTTACATAGTTTTTCTTAAATATGTTTAAAATTTTTATTGACTTTATTTCTTTCTTTATGAAGTTTGTTACACAGTATAATTTGGACTCTTTTCAAACATTTTTAAACTGTCATTCTTATTTCTAGTGATTTTCAGAGTTTATTTGTAGTACTATTTTGGGGATAATTAAACTGGGAAAGGAAAGCAATCTTAGTTTTATAAATGCTGGAGCCACACTTTCTCTTATATTTAATTTCAGCATAGTGTGAACTACTTTCTTTTGAAGAATAAAAACTATGTTCATAATTTCAATAAAAAAAGCTTGGAAGCATTGATCACAATAGTTCAATAGAGCATTGGCAGAATAAGTTGAAGATAATATTCTAGTCCAGGCCAAGGCATTGAGTTTTTGCAACCTCACATACAGTTGCCAGCATGATGCTGTTACTGCCTCAGATGATTATTATTAGCTTTCAACCTTTTATCCATGCTCTTGTGACCTTCAAAATTTTAGCTCTGAGCCAAATGTACATATGTAGATCCCAGTAACTCTGTAGTAGTATGACCTATGAGGAGAAGCTTGCTGACATCCTTAACTATGATCCATTGAAACTTCTGAAATCTTGTATGAGTATCTGACCCAATCTTTTTATCCCTTGAAATTTAGTAAGGAGATGGAATTCAATAAATATATTATTATTTTATGTCATCAGGGCTATTAATAACCACATGGAATTTATTAATTTTTTGAGTTTATGAATGAACAAATTTGCTTCCTTTTTTATTTTCTTCTGTGTTAGATTGCTCAGGTATTAGCACCTATGACTCAATTTCAGGATGTTCAGGAGGTTCATATCCCATGTACCAGCTAATCTGATTTCAGCATTTCCTTGATTTCCTTCAATTATCAGGTAAATACAATATTGGGTATTCAAAACCTTAGTCTAAAGTCCTATCCTCACAACTATTATGCAGCTAAGATCAGCTGGTATTAAATTACTCAAGCAAATTCGGGAGGTCCCGGGTTCAATTCTCGGTGACCGCCCACGCCGACCATGGTTTTTTTTTCGTGGTTTTCTCTGGTGGGCAAAGACAAACGTTGGAGTTGTATATTCTATTACAAATTCCCTCTCATGTTTCAGATTGACTCCAGGACTGTGGTTCAGTTGGACAGATGGTGCAGAGGCTTGCGAATTGGAACTTATTCTCAGGCCTGCTAGAGGGAAGCCCTTCGAGCCTCCCCCTAATGGGTTGTGTTTCCCCGGTCCCGCTAGAGGGACGTCTCCGAGCGAACCTCCCGTGGCCGGGTAGTGAAGCCTGGAACTATTAGGAAACTCTGCGCGTCTCTGTCGACTTGCGCCGGCCTGCTCTGCAGCCCATACGTCTCCTGCGGTTCCCTCACCCCATCCGTTCCTCTCAGGGGTGTATGCACAAAAGATGCATTGGGGGTCAAGGTGTGTGCCATTTTCAACTCCCAGCAACGTACTTAGCGCTGGCAGCTGTCGGAGTTTGGTCTGCAGGTGTGGGAGTAGGGCCCCAGTTTCTACTCCCCTTATCGCCCCTTGGAAGATATATCTTGTACGACATTCCAGCTAGTGCTATTCGAGAACTCACCCTCTAAGAGCGGGGGTCAGCCCGCTGGAATGGTGCGCCGACGACGTCAAACGACAGCAGCGCCAAAGGCACGATCATGAGGACGGCTGATACTTTCTGGGCAGGCTAAGCTGGGCTAGCCTGACACACATCGATACCCGGCGAGGGGTGCACGGAGTTTAACTTCAGATGCACCTAGCACATGGCATAGTAAGGGTGGGCAAATTCCCTGGTTCGGACTAGTCTAAATTATTACACATTCTTTTGGTAACTATTCTCAAAATTGCTTTTCTCGAGTTTTCACTGTAGGCGTTAGATAAGTAGGAGGCATAAATTCTAATCACGCCACGAGTATTCAAAATCTAAAGATTCAATTTATGGAGTTGTACAGAAAACAATAATCTTTCAAACTGTAATTCATCTAAAGTTGTAGGTTATATGCTGTAAAGTAAAGCTTTAACTTATAAAGTCAAATCAAAGGTTTTGAATTATACTTAAGGCAAAGTAAATACTGTTCTTAAGAATACTTTAATATTTTAGAATAAAACACGAAATATTGAGTTGTTCTTAACATTTCAGCTTAGATTTATTTCGTTGTAAACCTTTAAGTTCGCATAACGATTCCATATCTTCTGAGCATACAAAGTAAATGCCAAGGTTCGGCACCGCCTATTTGGGCCTTTTTAGTCATGTTATAATAACGCTAGCAAAGCGAATAAAACTACATTACAAAAGGTACCAGTACATAATAAAAATGCTACCAAAATGGCAGCAGAGCGTTTACAACGGTACAGGTGCCAGGTGTCCGTCACGTCAACTGGTCATTGCCATACCCAAGCAAATGATGCAGGAAGGTAACTATGCTCCAAGGTCATCAGCTTAACACTGACTACGCATACTGTTGAACAGCAGTCACTTTATTACAAAAAGTCCAGCTTCTAATTAAATTAATGGCAGCAAACTATGTGGCATGTATGCAGCTATTTAAACATGTTGACAAAAACCTTGACCTCATTGTGGCATGCTTTATTGAGGCCTGGGAATTCACATAAGTAAATGTCATCCAAAAGTATATCCACGACGACGACCCGAGGGCAGCCCGAAAGTGTGCTAATCGTGTACCCGCCCTAAATAGGGCTAAACTACGTGTGACGGGATGTGAGGTGTGCAGGATGTCGGGTGAAGGTTTTGTAGGGGAGTGAAAGGAAGTAGCAAGATTTGCTTCTCAACTGTTACGGTCATGGTGCTTGTGCACAGCTGATGTGATTTGTTTTTCCAAAATTATTTTACGGGGTTGTAATCATCTAAGCATCTCTTGAAGGACAAACGTGAGCTGTTCGTCTGCAGCTGTCCGAAATGTTGCCGTGTCTGCACTGATTAAATTTAACTAAACTTGCCGAGTGCAACATGTTAACATTTTGCATGTTGGCCGAATTTCGGCCGCAGGATTGGCTTGACATGTTAATCGAGAGTGTTGCGCTTTTCACACTTTTAACATGCGGGACATTTTCCGCTGTCCATTGAAAACTTTCGCTTTATGTGATCGGTCGAACTTCGGAAGTTTCCGGAGTATAACCATGGCAACGGCGTACTTTCGTTGCCTGCACGCTATTCATCATGTGTTCGGTGCTCATTTGTTCTATTATTCACTTGTACTATTCTATACAAGTGAATCCTTGATTTGCTCCACGTGAAGTTATGGAATGGACGAAAGAAAAGACACTTTCGTTAACTGATTATGTATTAATGTTGAGGCTATAATTGCAGTACGTTTGGTGCAAAGAGTATAGGGACGAGATACAAAGGACGGACAATTGTGCCAAACTATGTGAAATTTATTGTTCCAGAAGCAATATCGAAAAGAAGATAGCTTCATTCCGCTCACAATACAGTAGGGAACTGCAAAAAAGTGCCCCAAGTCTAGCAGCTGGAATGGCTGCTCTCCAAAATGAGTCCTTAATCTCATCCACCAACAAAGTTAAACTATGTCGGGTACCTGGTCATATCTGGTATTGAAGACAATGAGAAAGGTGACTCTGGTCAAAAAAGGGCGTATGCTCCATTTTCATAGGTCCAGAACCATTCTGTGGAATAAGCCTCAAATCAGCTAAAACCACAGTCAACTATTGGATAAGAGAACAATCCTTCAAAAATGGTTCCGAATCCCTAGGTACAAAACTTATAGGATCTTAATCAAAGAACCTAAAAAATATAATTGATTGCGTCATTAAATTAAATAGGCAGCTTTTAAGGAAAGTTGTCATCATCCTTCTCACAGGACACGGTGCGTGCAAGAAACATCTTAGGACGATAGGGATATTCCACGAAGAACCAGTATGTCGCCTCTGTATACAATCTGATGAACAGCAGTTTATCTGGTTTTAGAGTGTAGAGCTTAGAAAGGAGACACCTCATCTTGAAATGGCTAAGCATCCCGGAGAAGGGGCTCAAGTAAGGCAAAAAAACTCGGTTGACTGAACGGTGTGAACCAAGCATATAATAAGCTAAGGAATCGCACAAAAAGCATTTTAGGCTGAGGTGTATCGTGTTTAACTAGCTCCCAACCTCGTGAAGGGGGGTGTGTGTGAAAAAAGGCATACTCATCATCATCATCATCAATGTGAGTCCTTTTTGTGAATTACAGGTTCTATCTTGCTCTAAACAAAGTTGAAGTCACTGTCACTCATTCTCAGGAAATGCTTGAAGCCAAACCTGTCCTCTATTTTAAGCTCATTCAAAACATTTTCACTCCTGTGCCAATTAACCAGATGGTGCCTCATCTACTTAATTATTTTCTTCTTAGTTTTCATTACATACCCAACAGACATAAATAGCAATAACCAAATCCTAATCATTGGTGTCCACTTTGATTTTAATTGAGAGTTTACATTTTGAGTGTTCACAAAATTTTAGTCAGATAACCCTGGATGTGTGAAATAGGATCTGCTGCATAATAGTTACGATTATGAACAAATTTATATAACTGCAGCCACTTCCCAACCATGAGGATGATGATAACTTGTCTGACGAAATAAAGGATTGTTTTGTGGATATTTGTTGTTTTGTACATAATTAAGTACGGCGTTTTAGGCCAAGAACGAAGTAATGTGTAAATAAAATCATAAATGAGTGTGTGGATTGTTTGGGATAACCGGAAGAAGTTTCCGCACTCGTGCACATTACTTCTTCCATACTATCACTACAATTTTACGCTGATGCTACTAGATTGTGGTGATAGTATGGAAACCACAGAGGTGGAGTATTTATTGGAGAGAATGTGAAACGGACTTCATACGAATGAAATGAGCCATCGTCTGCACAAAAAGCGCCATATTGGAAGTGTAGAATCCATTGTGGATTATTTAATTGCAGTGTGATTTAATGGAATATGAGGTCAAATTATAGGAATACGCTGTTTTGTGAATGGTTGTAATAACACGAAAACGTCTAAAAACAAAGTTTTAAGTTTTCGCAGGTGACTTGCATTCTGCATATTTTAAATCATTGCAACACACTTCACATGTGTCAGTGTAACTTATAAATAATTAATTTAAAATATGAAACATGATAGTAGTATTTAGCACATTGTATGCCATCTTAATATTTAAACAGGTTTCCGCATTCACGGCCTGATGTTTTAGACAAGTAGGTTAAAGTTGTTCAAACGGAAAACTAAATTCTCAAGATACAGCAGGCAGTGTGGTAGTCATTTTATAGACGTTACTAACTGAGGCCTAGGAAATAAAATATAAAGCTCTTAAACGAAAGTGGAGTCCCTTCTATATTCAACTTGTTAAAAACTACATTTAAACGAAGAAAACTGAATGGGCCACCAGCTGTGATCTGCACCAGTAAGAGTAGTAGGGGAGAGTAGCCCAAAATGACATAGGGGCAAAACATATGGTGGTGGTTACTTTAATATGGAGGATATTAGACGGTAAATTTTGCATTACTGTTGTATGTATGTTGACTGCAATATCACCGCTAGCTGCTCGTTGCTCCCGCCCTTTATTTAGTGGCATTAGGTATTAAAATGCATTTTCGAAGACAACAGACTCAATATTGGGGTATGGGACATTGTTAAGCAACTCACCGTAATAATTCTTTCAAGAGTAATTAATATCAAGAGCATACATTACTAAGGTAAGTCTTTCCATGTGTAGTTGTATCTTTGGGGTAATTCCATCCGAAACAGACAGCCGGGAGCATCAAATCCCGAAAATTATTTATTCTTATGTATGTTAATTTGCAAATGGCGCACGTGTCATATGGTATATCAAGCCCTAACTCCCACCGTTTTCGTATTATATGGGGTTGAAATTTCAAGGTTACCGCTGACATGCTTATAATGAATAATCTTTAATGATGATAATAGATACTGAATGTAAATTCTTAGTCATTTTAAGTAGAAACATGTCAATGCTTTCAAATACTCCATGTTTTTTTGGGTTTTTAACCTTCAAAATTAATATAAGAGAAAACTAATAAACCGATTATTAAATATTAACACTAGAATGCTCCCCGGGGTGACGAGTCACCCCATTTGCTTTTGTATATCTTTTTGCGCGAGTGCATAACACTCTCCCCTCTCACGTATTCTGTAACCAATGACCATTCTCCAGGTCAGTCAGTGAACAACAGGGTTTCAATAAGTAATTGTGTACGAGGATGTTTGGGGTAACAATACACCCCGGTGGGCATCAGTGTATGTTACATTTTATGTAAAGTGACATGGTTATTTCAATGAATGTGAATGATGAATGGTTTGAAGCTTTCATTCTTGCTACTTTAGAATAATGTGGCAATGAATATGATTAGCGATGACAACGAATGTGATCAGAAAGACCACGTGGAGATCGGTCCTAATTATGCATCTGAACAGAGCGCTTCGGAAGATGAGGATGCCGTTGTTCCTGATCCTGCTCTTGTAATAAAAGTTATAAATGGTCACAAATGGGCATCTCATCCATCACCATCAACAAGAACACCTACACGTAACATCGGTTTACGAATTCCTTGAGCAAAAGGTAATGCGAGGAAAGTGAGAATGAGGCATGAGATATTTTGTTTACGAAGCAAATGACCAATATGATTGTGAAACATATTGAGAAAATTTCTCGTCAGAAAGTGTCATATACTACAGACACCAAGTTTACAGATTCAGCTGGCGACATTAAACTCAAAGCCTCCATCGAACTGTTATATACAACAAAAGGACAATCGTTCGAATGCAAGTGAAATGTTGTCTTCCTTTGGTGCATCTATATATCTTGCAGTGATGAGTGAAATGCGGTTCAGATGTTTTTATAAACTGCCTTCGTGTTTTACGACAAAGATGTTAGAGACCACGAAGATAAATTTGCACCTATAAGGGTTCTTTGGGAGCAATTCATAACCAACTGCACTGAATCCTACACTCCTCAAAAATATTGCTCTAATGATAAGCAGGAGGAAATTGTGCGTTTCGGGCGTATTTCCCAAGTAAACCCGACAAATATGGAATAAAAATAGTTTGCATGTGTAATGCCAGAACCTACTATCTAATCTGCTTATGGCTATTTCATAAACTGGAAAAGAGAATCGCAGACTAAATCGAGTGCCACTCCCCTACCTACTACGTCAAAACTCTTTCAGAACCAATCCACGGAACAAGGCGAAACTAACTATGGATCTGGTTTACTTCTATTCTACTTGCAGACATAATGCTCAAAGAGCATGGTCTTACCATAGTCGATACACTTAGGAAGAATAAACCAGAAATTCCGATATTATTTCAGCCCAAAAAAATCCGAAGTGATGTCTAGTTTTATTCTGTTCAAAGAAGAGGAAATGTGTGCTCATTCTGTTAGTTATGCATAGTGAAACAAGGTTGATGATTCTAAAAAACCAAAGTTTTATTTTTTTTATAACTCCACAAAAAGTGGCGTTGACACGTTCGATCAAAAGGTACACAACATGCCGTAAAATCAGAATATGTACTCTTCATTATGTTTATGGGATACTGTCGATACTGGATTAAGCAAAAATCTACTCTCACATAATTCTCCACTCAGCAACAAAGAAGCAAAAATGAAATTGAGTTTTATGTACGGGCGCTCTCTAACTGCTATGGTTCTTAACGTCTCATTCTACATTGGACGTGAAAGACCGGAAATTTTGCTCAGAGGCCTCTTTATCAGGCTTTAGGTTCTTTTATGTGCCGTAAATCTACGAGACGGGATCACTTACTTTACTTCCATTTTGAAGGAAGTCATGCTAAGGATTTTTACGCCCGAAAAGGTCCATCACCATTCGCCAGGTTTGAACCTGTGACTTTCGGAGCTATAGGCTACCATGGTACCCCTAGACCTCGGAGGACGACAACAAAGAAGCAGATTGGTAGGCGGCAGTACTGAGGAATCTGGGAGTGAATATGGCACACCACATATGAAAAGGAGATTGTCTCAGCCTCTATCCTGAGAACTTACAGCAATTATAAAGAAAGTCATTAATATCCAATTTGATGATGATGATGATGATGATGATGTCAACTCTGACCCTGCTGCAACCAAGAAACTACCTGCTACAAAGTTCAAGAAGCAAGCCAGATGCCCCACATCTGTCCACGAGCCAGGGATAGAAAAACGAAAGCCTGTTGCTCAGTGTGTACAGCTTTGTATGTGCAGATCACAGGATGGCCTTTGTGAGCAATGCACTAGAAAGCAATTAATTTCAGATTGTTTACTCATACCGTAATATTTTCAGTGTACTTTAACACACTCTCACAAATAAGCTATGTTAAATTATCTTACGAAGATATAATAAAATTTCATATAATGTTTGATTACATAATGTTACTATTTTAATCGCAGTAAAATTCCAGAAATGCACACTTTTAGAACTTATTTTATTGTTCCCTTATTTTATTTCTTCTAGGAATTATGGGTAACTAAAGAACATAAACACATTAGACTACTCAAAGGCCATAATACTCTGGTTCAATTCTAATGAATGAGGGAGGGACTTAACTAAATTTAGTGGGGTGACAAATAACCGCAGGTGAGCAGTAATGATGACCAAAAAGGGTGAACAGTCTGGGTTAATGTCTAAAATTACAAGTGCAAAACGTTTTTCTTTTCTGTCCAAGTTAATTGAAAAACACTAAATTCAGGCAACGAGGATGTATAATATGGATGAATCAGCACTCACCACAGTGCTGAAGCCACCCAAGGTATTTGCTGAAAGATGAAAGAAACGGGCCAGTGCTTTCAAAAGTGCTGAGGGTGGGCTTCATGTTAGTGTGGTAGCTTGTTTCAGTTCCAATGGACACTAAATACCACCAGCGCTCATATTTTCTCTCAAAAAAGCTTTACGACGAGATAGCACTAAGAACGCTGCGTTTGTGCAATGAAAGTATCTACATGACTATAGAATTGTTCGTTAAATGGCTGCAATATTGCATTTTTGCTGTGAAACCAACAACTCAAGACAAAGTTCTTCTACTTTTGGGCGGCCACAATGGTCATAGGAGTATGCAGGCTGTTGAACTTTCCAAAAAGCAACAGCCTTCAAAGCTTCTGGAATAGTTTCATTCAATGCAGCCATGTTTCAAAATCATTTATATGTACGAGAGTTAGTCTGAAAGTTATGAAAATGGGCAACAATGAGTAGTGGTAAGCCAAAGCAGCTTCTTCTAACTTCAGACTGAAGTTCAGATAGCAACATGTGCAAGTCTGGGCGCGCTCCGGCAATGTGCATCGTCAGCACTGTGTGTGTATAGCAGGTGTTGCTATGCCATACGCTAGGATGGATCTCAAGCGAGAGCATCTCCATGCTATGATTCTCTATGACTTTAAAGTCGGTTTAGGGAAGAGAAAATGTCTTGAAAGACTGAATCATGCCTTTGAGGATCTTTGCCCTTCGAAACCCACCATTTATCGATGGTATGCAGAGTTTAGAATAGGAGGGATTCCCTCGAAGATGAAGACCGAGCAGGACGGCCGGCTACAGCAACAGTGTATGAAAACGTGAAGAAAGAAGAGCGCATGTTGCGGGAAGATCGTCGTTGCACATGTGGTCAGATTCAAGAAGCTCTAAACGTTGGATAGGCAGCAGTGAAAACAATCCTGAAATAACAACTTGACGTCAGGAAGCTCTGCAGTCGCTGGGTACCCCACCACCTCACAATTGAGCAGAAATGAGCACGTGTGCAATGGAGCCAGAAAATTGCTGAAAAATTCAATGGGGGGGGGGAGATCCAAAAACATATTTAACATTGTAACAGATGACAAAAGCTGGATTTACCAGTACGATTCAGAAACTAAACGACAGTCATGGGTCTGGGTCTTCCCAGGAAAAGATCCCCAACAAAAGTGAAGCGAACGGGAAGTGTTGGCAAGAAGATGATCTATTTCTTCTTCTCAACAAGTGGCCACATTGTTGCTGCCAGATGGTACACCACAAAACCATGGTAGCAGTAATGTTTCTTTGCTAGATAAGATGCAATCAAATCACAGTCCACTACTATCACGGAAGTCGACGAGCTGGCTCAGCAATATCAACAGCAGATTAATAAATGGTTCCATACAGTTCAGCTTATTACTGATAATGACATATTTCACTATTTCAACTATCACTGAGTTTGCAGATTTCCTATCACATGTTACTGACTTTCTTCCTGGTCCAAAAAATCCGGCGTCTAAATATATTAATACGCGCAAATTTTCTATTCTAGGGAATAATAATGACAATATAAATACAGTACTAACCCACATCGAACTTCAGAAAAGTAAACGGACAAGACGTAAAGTTAAATTTGACTATTAACAAGCTCAATACCAATATTACATACAATCCACGTCGAAAATGTCTTTGCTAAATGCTAGTAAACTGTTATAGAAACTCATTTTCGTAACATTTTTAAAATGATAATTCTCAGATAAAAGATCATTAATTATCACCAATTTCAGATATTTTAGAATCAATTGACCTTACACTAAATATGATTGCTTATTCAACGAATAAAATTGTAAACGTGGCCAAGATAAAGTGCTCATGAAAGTGCTGAAACATCCCACTGTGATTAAAACCTTTATTCTGGTTGTCAACAGAATGTTACAATTTACCTCAAATCTAACTACAGTTAGAACTGTTCTTATTTATAAAGATGATGAACAAAATCTTAATAACTGGCGGTCAATAATCATCTCATTAACCATAAGACGTGTCATATGCGAAACCTTAGGCTTTATTGTTAGAAGTCTTATTAACTTAAATCCTTGTCAAATAGGCTCAATTATGACCCCAGGAACATTTATTAACATTAATATAGTTGACGGAATTCTAAGAGCTGCCAATTCAAAGAAAACTTCAGCTTGCCTTGTATTCTTAGATATTAAGAAGGCTTTTAATAGCATAGGACATAATCGTCTTGCAACCCTTAACAAAAATTCAGCTATACCTTGTGCTAAATAATTATTAGCTAATCTCATGACTAATAACACTAACAGAACTCAACTTAAAGACACACAGACTGATCCTATAGGAATAAAGAGGGGAGTCATGCAAGATGATTCAGTCTACCTTTTTTGTTTCGTTTAAGCTTAAATCGTGTAATAAACGAACGTGGTAGAAACATAGGGTTTTGAAAAACATACAAGAAAAATTAGAATTTGTCACACTTTAAGTTGAGTATACTTATGGATGCTCTTTAACTACTGAGATCCTTAGCGACCTATCCTATATTGGGCGTGAAAGACCGATAAGTTTGCTCAAATGCCTCTTTATCAGGCTTGAGGTTCTTTTACGTACCGTAAATCTACGACACAGGACCGCCGGCTTCACTTCCCTTCCGAAGAAAGCCATGCTAAGGATTTTTACGCCCGAAAAAAATCCATCACCCTCTGCCGGGTTTGAACCCGCAAGCTCGGGAACTAGAGCATGGTAACCACTACACCACGGAGGACGACTTTATCACAGTGATACATCTTATACACCCTCATCAGAAGCTTACAGTTCTAAACCAATTCATTGGACCAGCGGAAACATACTTTCCGAACAGCTCACAAAGATAAATCCCAAAATCAATGCCAATGATTTTTACACCCGAAAAAATCTACCACCCTCTGCCGGGTTTAAGGAGGTTTATGAAGAAGTTCCTTGCCTTGTCGACAACGGTAGCAGTCGTAGAATTGACATCATCGCGATTAACAATACAAAAGTTAAAACTGAAATTATTTTTCCAACTATAAGATTTGAAATATCAAATACCCAGCCAGGAAAGTTGACAAAGAAAAGTATATATGAGAGTCTAGATTACCATATTTTCTAAACAGATATAATCAGTGGCGTAGCTAGTTTCTCGAAGGCCCGGAGCGAAAGGTCCAAATGCAATTTGTAAACATGAATAGATGAGTTTTAAATTTCATTTATAAAGGTATTATACACAATTAGGTTTAACCATACATAAACGGTTATATGTAGGTAATAGTTGGTTTTACAAATTTGAATAATAATAGTATCAATTAACAATATGTTGTTTGATTTAGCGTTGTATGCATCTGTTTATAAAGTATAACACCCACTTATCGTTATAGTAAGATCAACAGGATCACAACGGATGTTATTTTGGACTTGAGGTTTCTAACAAGCTAAGATAAGCATGTACTTTTCAAAAAAAAAAAATCTTGGTCTTGCAGGT
Organism: Deroplatys truncata; assembly: GCA_030765065.1. Classification (NCBI taxonomy): domain Eukaryota; kingdom Metazoa; phylum Arthropoda; class Insecta; order Mantodea; family Mantidae; genus Deroplatys; species Deroplatys truncata. Next base: position 163,812,422 of record CM060983.1, read on the forward strand.
CATAATAAGTGCACTTTTTATAAAATGAAATTTTATTATTCAGTTACATTACTTAAACTGTTCTCAACCTTAAAAGACAGTATGGAAGTAAATGGAATATTTTTGTCTCTACCTAATGCCTGCATGTTGCAATTAGCTTCGTCCTTTTCTACTCACTAGTGTGAGTATTCAGTTGTTATAATGTTAAGTTTTGAACACATTATTCTGTGCAGAATATGTTTCTGTCAGATTATATAATTTTTAGAGAGTTTATAGTTTTCTGTGGATCCAAATTTCTACAGAAAACGTGTTTTTTTTCTCGTATAAGTCCGATATTTGCTATTTCTATGCTTGTCGTCCTCCATGGTCTAGGGGTACCATGCTAGCCTTTAGTTCCCGAGGTCGTGGGTTCAAACCCGGTGGAGGGCGATGGACTTTTTCGGGCGTAAAAATCCCTTCCTTCGGAAGGGAAGTAAAGCCGATGGTCCCGTGCCGTAGATTTACGGCACGTAAAAGAACCTCAAGCCTGATAAAGAGGCCTCTACAGAAAACTTTAGGTCTTTCACGCTCAATATAGAATGGGACGCTAAGGACCATAACAGTTAAAGAGCCTCCATAAATAAAACTTAATTTAATTTTTTCTATGCTTATCATGCAGTAACTAATAAACTAAAGGGTAGAACACAATAATTTTTGTTCTTAGCTAGCGTAAACTAGAGAGCTGATATCTGCATAGTTTGAACTCTCTGTCTTTAATGAGATGAGTGTTATAATTTTCTTAATTAAACATTTTAGGACAATTCTATGCCTATGCAATAGAAGTCAGTCAGCGAGAAACTTTTCTGTTATTGGATTTACAACGGGGACTAAGCGAGAGAAAATGTTGAGCAGGGTTGAAGTCAGTTTTTAAAAGAAGCTGGAATCCTGTAACTTCTTGCTTCATTGTGTATGATAAACAAAAATCATCCATGTATTCAGCTAACAGGCACGATGCAGAAAGCAGTATCGGTTAACATCAGTAGTAAGAAAGCGCGTACGTTTATAGCGCATGGAACACTGTAAAGTGTTATGTAATTTATTTATTTAACATTTTACGTAAATATTTATAGTTATGGAGGGAGAAGCTAAGAAGAGGCAAAATATTGGTAAACTAAGAAGAAATAAAATAATAATGAAGGTGTTAGATTATTCAAATAAATGAATGTTAGTAAGCCAGTAAAAGAAAGAACTAAAGCTACCGGGTGTTCAGAAACAATGGTGTATAGGATAAAATTCTGATGTGTTACATTCATGACTTTCTTTACCCTCTAGCGCTTATTAGTGTATACAAATTATTCTTACGAAAGTTTAGTTTCCTATCTACTTCATTTTAATCAAGATAAACCTTTCCAGAAATAGCTGCATTATACATTTCTTTCTTTCTTTTTTCTTTTTGTTTGCTTGTTTGTTTTTATTTAAGGGCGCTCTTTAACGTTATGGTTCTAGTGTCCCGTTGTATATATTGGGCGTGAAAGATCGGAAATTTTGCTCAGTTGCTTCTTTATCAGGATTGAGGTTCTTTCGTTATACATACAAAGGGAATAGTGATAATCAAATATTTTAAAACTGCACGCTATTTATTCTAGCCTTGAAAATCCGCATTCTTTCCATGACATCGCGAGAAACAGCTGAAAATCGACAGGACTACAAGAATGGCTGTCTTGAACAATTCGAACAATTAGTAACGGATAGCTCAGAAACGGCTGATGCCACAAAAAATTGCAATAAATTTGTGTTTTAATAAGATCTACATTGTTGTGAAAAACGTTTTCGTCTATCGCTTAACTTTTACTAGCTATAGCAGATTGCACAAAATTCGTTCCGAGTGAACAAGCTTCATAGGCTATTCCAAGAGAATTCAAGATATAGGTACGTTTTATTTGTTATGTAAATATCTTTAATATCTGGTATTTCACTCAAAATCGTTTGAGCCATTTTTTTAGAACATAAAAAATTTCGAAAAATGTTCAACGTAAAGGGTAGTTTGGAATGAGGGATATTCTTGAAAATCTTCATTTCGTGTCCAGTTGGAAGGTACTAAATTAAATACCCAGTTTGGTGTTTATTCGACTTTTTTAGGTCACGCACACTCACACACACTCAACACACGGATCTTTATCTTCTTCTTCTTTTTTTTTGATTCGGAGGGCCTTAAAATACGTATTTTCAATGAAACCTCCGTATTGAATATGTGGGTGGAATGCAATACCTTTTCTACCTACTCTGTACATGGTAGAGAAAGTAAAAGAAGGAACGCATGAAAGGACCTCTAAGAACGCCATCAAAAAAGAAAGAAAAGAAAAAAAGTGTGGGGAACAAAACCACGTTAAGTTGCGCTTTAGTAGACATTATTGTAGTACAGCAAAACACTTTTAAAAGGACAATTCAAAACAGACCCCGTCCCTGTGGTGTGAGAGTAATGTGTCTGCCTCACATTCGAGAGGTCCCGAATTCGATCTCGGTTAGGGTGAGTTATCCGGGTAAGATTTTCTCTGGGGTTTTCCCTTATCCTGAGAATAGGCTCATTTGAGCATCATATCACCCATTTCATTCATCGTCGATATGACCCACAAGGTTAAAGAACATTAAAAACTGTATACAAATGTAAAAAAAAAATTAAAACAATAAAAACAAGATTAAAAATTAACAACGATTTAAGTTCAAACTTTTTGGATATAAGGAAAATTAATTATTTATTCAGCAATAAAGACGTTATTAAACTTCAGATCTGAAGATTTTCTTTCTTGATTGCACATCGGCATAGAAATCAGCAACATTAACGTTTATCCGTTGCGCCCTTTCATTTTCCATTGACAATAGAGTCAAAACATTTAGACGTTCTTGAGTCATGGAACTTGTAAGGTAGTTTTTAATCAGATTTAATATAGAAAATGATCTTTCAGCTTTGGCCGCTGTAATAGGAACATTTAAGTACATGCAGAAAAAACCTTCAAAGTCTTTTTGAACAGCAACCCACCTTTTTGTTGGCCGTCATTTGGGGTCCCTGAATTTTGGAGGCTCCGGTGCCCTGTACCGGTTGTACCAGCCTAGCTGCGCTATCACATTAACTGTTTTTGTTTCCTTTTTTTTCTTGGCTTTTTTAACGGTAGCATTTTCAATTTTTTTTTGGGGGGGGGGTTAAATACAGAGACTTCTATACTGATAAACGATTAGAGACTGAGGCTGTTATCTGTATTATAAAGCATTCAGTTGCCATTCTTCAAAACCATTTTATATAATATGGTACTAGAGGTTCTTTAATCTGCTCCTATTTAGGTACTGCATCTATTTTCATATTTAAATTATATTCCATTTATAACTTTTGTCAAGAAGGACAATTACTGTATATCTTTGATATTTTTGTTTATGAACTTATTTTAATGCATTTTTATCTGTTAAGAATTTTTCTGTTATTTTGTGCCTTTATGGCAAACCCGTTTCGGGTCAGATTCTTACATGAATAAAAAATACAAATATCCATAAGGCCGATTGTTAAAAGATGGCGTAAGACATGACATTTGTCCATTGTTCTAATTTTGATCGTGATGACGAAATTTAAATTAGACTGACCTTTTCCTTATTATGATTTTCAAGGAAATGGCAAATATACACAGTTCACAATACAATATTGCATACAATCAGCGGCGGTTGGCAATGCTGTTTATACCATTGCACCGAAGGTTGGTACAAAATACGAAGGTGACAGATGACAGCTTTTATTTGCTTCAATTCTGAAAATAAGTGACTGTGGAATGTCTTAAGTTGTTAAAATGACAATTTGAACAATTTTTGAGTGTTGGAATATGCATTTAGTACTTTTGTTCTCATAAAAATGCATGAAATTAGTTATATATCAAACAGTGCTGTTTGGGCTGTATAAAAGCAAGTGAGCAGGAAAAAATAACAATGAGATGATTACACAATTATACAGTGTTTTTGGATGGAACGGGTGTTGTGTACAATTGACAAAAAATGTTTAATAAGACTGAATCGTCAAAGGGGAGTTTTCTAGAGCAGACAAAGGCAGCAAGGGAAGAGCGGGCTCTAGAAAAGAAGAGAGAACGCGCAGCCACAGCTATACAAGCTCATGTTAGGGGATGGCTTTCGAGAAAACGCTTTTCGAAGTTAATTTTGTAAGTCAACATAAAATAACTAAATAACAAGTGCTTAGATGCTAAATACTAACGTTTAAATGGCCTTAGAGCCACATAGTGATAAGTGTTTATTTTAGAAGCTCTGTCACTATATTTTGTCTCCACAGAAGATGGAGACGTTTATTGAGATATATATTTTGTGGCTCTTGACCCCAAAGAAAGCAACTTTTGGAAAATATTCAGATTTAAGTGAAGCTTCTTGTAGGAATGCAACACAAAGATTTTTAGGAAATTCTCTCATTCCTATTACATAGAAACATATCATTTTATATTTTGTCAAATATACTTCACGTTTGACATATTCACATAGTGTGTTTAATTAATTTTTCACTAAACACCTATTGAAATCCTTTTCAATCTAATTGAATTTTCATAGCTAGAAAAGCATAAAAGAAATACGGAACCTTTATGCAGAAAAAATGTAGAGCTTATTAAAATAGGTATGTACCTAACAACAGATAATTTTTAGTGTAACATTCACTATTTTAAAAAATATCTCCTGTTGTACAGGGTGGAAGATGACCTATGATCATCCTTGAACAGGAGGACTCTTTGTAATGAATAGAACTAAAAGCTTAGTGCAGTTTTGCTGTTTTTAAAGTAGTTTTTAAGAAAAAAACAAAAATTGCATAATATTAACTCTATTTTAGATGAATGTTTTACGAAATTTAAATTCCTTTTTAAATACTTCATAGAGGAGATCGAAAGATATATATTTTCTGCATGTTTAAATATATTTCGATGTAATTGCTCTTTCGGGGTCCCCAACAGCGATGGAAGTGATGTCTTATATGTCCCACAGATGTCACTCTGTGTCATTCTCTAGCCCTGCACATGTCACTCTATGTCGTTCCCTAGCTCTAACGCAATGCTGGCAACATATGAATAACTAATGCCGCCAAAGCCGGTAAGATACTCAGCCTCAAGGCGTAGCCGAGGGATGTTTTTTAGAAGGAGAGGAGTGTAGCCTAGGGATCTGTGCGTCTAAAACTCGAATGATTCATGTTTGCAGAAATTCCTTATTTCACGGATTTCACTTCTTATTTAGGTTGGCACTTCCCATTCAGCGTCTGTTTTAGCAGGAAGATGGCTACCTTTGTTGTGTTTATAATACAATTTTCTTATAAAAGTAAAACACCTAAAAAGGGTGGGCAGGTGGCCACCAGGTATTGGCAAGATCACATCTAGTTATTTCCTCACTCTTAAGGTAATTTATTCCATTCCTTCTTGCTTTTTTCAGCGTTTTCAACGGGTACCCCAGAAGAGCAAAATAGCCATATTTTGAATTAAAATAATTCACACTCTTACTATTGTTATAAGCTTTCGAAATCTGCCTCAGTTGAAACTATATCATTAGCCATGAGACTACACAACATGACAACATTGTAAGATCAAAAGTAGTGCACTTCTGTTGTTTTTTGTAGCAGCAGCCATGGAATAGTTTGCACTATCGGTATATCCTATTGGACTGCTTTAAGAGCATTAAAAGACGAATTGCTACACCCTTATACTCAATGCACCCGTATCTCTCTGAAGCAGATTGTACGCTAAGGATAGCATTTTCCTAATGGTTTTTCCAACAAGGAGGGGACTTTCCCCTAAAAATTCTTGTAGTGGATGAAGCAACGTTTACCAGAAATGGAGTAACTAATTACTATAATGCACATACACAGGCGTATGACAATCCACACACATTAAGACAAGACAGCTTTCAGCACAGGTTTTCTGTAAATGTTTGGGCAGCAATCGTAGGAAACGCATTAATTGGTCCATGGATTCTTCCTTGGGTTTTGACAGGAGCCATCTATCTCCAGTTTCTTCAAGAAATGTTACCAGTTCTGCTCAAGGTTGTTCCCCTGGCAGTAAGAAATGATATGTGGCTATTACATGATGGCACACCTCCGCACATAAGTAGAGCCACATGTGGCCATCTATGCAACACCTTGCATAGAATGCTGGATTTTTTGGAGTGGACTAATAAAATGGCCACTAAGATTGCCAGATCTAAATCCAATCGATTTTTTTCTTTGGGATGATATGAAAGCTTGTGTATACATTACAGAAGTACCTGATGTGGAAACATTGCAAGAAAAAAAAATCTGATGTGTTACACTCACATGACTTTCTCTACTCTTGTACAATCTAATTTTACAAACGCTTATTCTCCATATGGTTCATGTTAATCGAGATATCGAGATGTCAATCTTATTGGTAATTTTCTTGTAGATGCAAGGGAAATATGGTAGCTTTTAAGCGATAGTCAAATATTTTAACGCTGGTTGCTATGTGGCGCATTCCATTCTCTTTGCATGTCCAGGACATAAAAAAAATGAATAACGAATGTGAGAAAAAGTATAAGTATTGTAAAATTTAAGGAAATAACAAGCAATATCTCGAAAACGGTTCACTCAACAAAAGAAATGTATATGACATAAGTTGTGTATTTTAACGCGATCTACATTTTTTGTGTAGTAAAATTTTGTCTATCTCTTATGGTTTACCAGTCATGCAAAAGTCGTTCACAATGAAGAATACTTTTGGAGACATTCCCAGAAAATTCGAGATATACATTTCATTTCTCATGACATTATCTTAAACATATGATATTTTCATCAAAAATGTTTGAGCAATTTTTGAGAAAATTAAAAGTTTCGAAAAATCTTCCATGTAAAGGGTAGTCTGGGGTAGGGGGATTTTCTTGAAAACCTTCGTGTCGCATCTCTGGAAGCTACTGAACCTAAATACCAAGTTTGGTGCTTATTCGACTGTTCGTTTTTGAGTTATGCTGTTCACAGACACACACACAGACACACACACACACACACAGACACACACACGGACATGTTTCCAAAAATGCTTTTTTTGGATTCAGGAGGTCTTAAAACATGTATTTCCGGTGAAATCTCGGTATCGAATTTTTGGGTGGAATGCAATACTTCCCCTACTTACTATACGTAGTAGAGAAAGTAATACTTTGAGCAATGGAAGAAATAAAAAACAACCCGGATATACTTCACATGTGCAGCAGAATTGGAGAAAACATGAAGCATGTGTGTTGGCGAGGGGTGCACATTTTGAATGATTTCTCTAAAACATTAAAAAGAACTTCTCATTGATTTTATGATCTTGTCTTGCTTTAATTATTTGCAGAGTTTTATAATTCACAAAACATGAAGCATAATCTTGTAACTTGGGTTTCTCAAGCTTTTATTTACCTTTATAAATAAGTGTTCCTATTAATAATTTGCATAATATTGTAAATGCTTCCTCAGTTCCATATTCCGTACAATATTTAGGTTATGTTACAATCGTGTGTAGTTTTCTGTTTATTTGTATACCAGAAGTGTTTATTTGTTCCTTGCCATAGCAGCAGAACCTGAAGAATTATAAGTTAACCTGTTGAATGTAAAGCAAACCTGTTGAATTAATATTGCGCAAAATAAATAGTAATTATCTGAAGAACAGAAAGCTTTGTGGAAAAAAAATTATTAAAGAAAAGCACTCATAAATAACGTCTCTTTCATAATTTAAAAGAATGATTATAGGTCACCTTCCACTCTGCATATGCCTAGATTTGGATGCATAACACAACTGAGGACGTCTCTTCATGCTCATAAACAGATTTGTGCTGTGTCTGCATCTTGCATTTTACAAAGTCTGTATTATACCAAGCTTATGCTTTTTCTAGTCAAATATTTACACTGATTAATTCAAATTGAATAGAACTGTGGTAATTATGAATTTATAGTGGTAGACAAAAATTGTTTGTTATAAGCAGGGAGGTAAAATATGAGCTAAACATTCAGTTGCAGTTTAGACTAAGAAATTGGAAATGCGGATGGGTTGATGATGGACTGCTGTGGTTACTTGTTAGGCAACATTGATATGCTGCATAAAATGGCTGCCTTTCAAGAGGAGGAGTTAAGCTTTACAGTCTCTGTTTACATGGAAAGCAAAATTCACATTACATTGCATTATTGCTAATGGTTCTGCTGTGTTTTTTACTGTTCAAGTCTTTCCCTACCACTCATTCATTGTTGCAATCTTAAGAGAGGGTTATATCACCCCTCTACATATTTTGCTCATATCTTTGTTTACTCATACTTGTGTGTTAAGCCATTAAATGTGGTTCTAAAAGACACTTTTAAAATCACTTTTAGTTTTAAACTTTCAATCTCACAAATTCACACTTTAAACCATACTACCAGCTTATAGAGGCAAGAGGGAATAATTCTAGTTAAAGAAAAATTCTCCTCTTCAGCTAGGAATTGAACTGGAATTACTGAATTTGGAATCAAGAGACTACAAGACAATTTGTATGTATTAAAAAAGTATATGAATAACTTCAAAGGAGTTGAAATAGAGACTACAGAGACAATTTGTATGTAGTTAAAAAAAGGTATATGAATAACTTCAAAGGAATTGAAATAGAGACTACAGAGACAGTTTGTATGTAGTTAAAAAAATCTGATGTGTTGCACTCATATGACTTTCTCTACTCTTGTACAAACTATTTTTATAAACTCTTACTCTCCATCTATTTCATGTTAATCAAGATAAACGTTTGCAGAAACAATCGTTTAACATGCAAAGAGAATTACATTTTACACATAGCAACCAGTTCTAAAAATATTTGACTCGCTTAAGGCGTACCATGTTCCCCTTGTTTTGTAATTGCAAGGGCAATATAGAAATACAGTAGCCTTTAAGCATCGACATATATCTTAATAGCTGGTTGCTAGGTGCAGCACCATTCTCTTTGCCACAGATTAATGCTCTTTGCATATCCAAGATAAAAAAATCTGATGTGTTACACTCACATGACTTTCTCTACTCTTGTACAAACTATTTTTACAAACGCTTATTCTCCATATGCTTCATGTTAATCGAGATAAACATTTGCAGAGTCTATCTTATTGCTAATTTTCTTGTAGATGTAAGGGGAATATATATTTACAACGGCAATATAGAATAACAGTAGCCTTTAAGCATACAGATATCTCTTAATAGCTGGTTGCTAGGTGCAGCACCATTCCCATTCCCACAGCTTAATACTCTTTGCATATCCAAGACAAAAAAATGAATAACGAATTCCCATTTGAGAAAAGTATTGAAAAATCTGATGTGTTACACTCACATGACTTTCTCTACTCTTGTACAATCTAATATTACAAACGCCTATTCTCCATATGCTTCATGTTAATCGAGATATCGAGTTGTCAAACTTATTGGTAATTTTCTTGTAGATGCAAGGGAAATATGATAGCTTTTAAGCGATAGTCAAATATTTTAACGCTGGTTGCTATGTGGCGCATTCCATTCTCTTTGCGTGTCCAGGACATAAAAAAATGAATAACGAATTTGAGAAAAAGTATAAGTATTGGAAAATTTAAGGAAATAACAACCAATATCTCGAAAACGGTTCACTCAACACAAGAAATGTATATGACATAAATTGTGTATTTTAACGCGATCTACATTTTTTGTGTAGTAAAATTTTGTCTATCTCTTATGGTTTACTAGTTATGCAAAAGTCGTTCACAATGAAGAATACTTTTGGAGACATTCCCAGAAAATTCGAGATATACATTTCATTTCTCATGACATTATCTTAAACATATGATATTTTCATCAAAATCGTTAGAGCCATTTTTGAGAAAATTAAAATTTTCGAAAAATCTTCCATGTAAAGGGTAGTCTGGGGTGGGGGGATTTTCTTGAAAACCTTCGTGTCGCATCTCTGGAAGCTACTGAACCTAAATACCAAGTTTGGTGCTTATTCGACTGTTCGTTTTTGAGTTATGCTGTTCACAGACACACACACAGACACACACACACACAGACACACACACAGACACACACACAGACACACACACGGACATGTTTCCAAAAATGTTTTTTTTGGATTCAGGAGGTCTCAAAACATGTATTTCCGGTGAAATCTCGGTATCGAATTTTTGGGTGGAATGCAATACTTCCCCTACTTACTATACGTAGTAGAGAAAGTAAAAAATGAATAACGAATTCCCATTTCAGAAAATAAGTACTGAAAAATTTAAGGGAATAACAAGCAATATCTCGAAAATGGTTCACTCAACAAAAAAAATGTATATGACATAAATTGTGTATTTTAACGCGATCTACATTTTTTTGTAGTAAAATTTTGTCTATCTCTTATGGTTTACCAGTTATGCAAAAGTCGTTCACAATGAAGAATACTTTTGGAGACATTCCCAGAAAATTCAAGATATACATTTTATTTGTTATGAAAATGTCTTAAACATATGATATTTTAATCAAAATCGTTAGAGCCATTTTTGAGAAAATTAAAATTTTCGAAAAATTTTCCATATAAAGGGTAATCTGGGGTAGGGTGATTTTCTTGAAAACCTTCGTGTCACATCTCTGGAAGATACTGAAATTAAACACCAAGTTTGGTGTTTATCCGACTGCTTGTTTCTGAGTTATGCTGTTCACAGACACACACACACACGGACATGTTTCCAAAAATGCTTTTTTTGGATTCAGGGGATCTCAAAACATATCTTTCTATTGAAATCTCGGTACCATTTTTGGGTGGAATACAATACTTCCCCTACTTACTATACGTAGTAGAGAAAGTAAAAAGTATATGAATAACTTCAAAGGAGTTGAAATAGAGCAAGGCAATGAAAATTTCAACTCAATCACATTTATTTATTTGTTTACTTATTTATTTATTTATTTTAGAAGTAATCACAGGAATACAAAGGGTTTTTTTTTCACAAAATAACGTTTGCAAACTCTTGACTGATGACTAAGGAAGGTCTGTCAATTTTGAATGGAGAGACATGTTGAAGATGAATGCTATGGTTGCTTCAGTAAGATCTCTTCCTGGGTGCTCCACTGGCACAAACCATTGCAGACATGGCTGCAGTGAGTATAAAACCCTTCCACATGTGCTGGGAAGTTGTCCTAGAGGAGAGCTACTGAGAACCACCAAGAGACATAGTGTATGCACAAAGCTGGCAAATACTCTCCATATTAAAGGGCTAGAGATTCATAAAGAGATTCACTACCTTGCTGGCAATGGTAGAAGTTGTCGAATTGACATCGTGATTAACCGTTCAAAAGCTGAAGCTGAAATTGTTGATCCAACCATAAGATTCAAAATATCAAATACCCAGCCTTTGGAAAATAGGTGACAAAGAAAAGCATACAAGTTCATAATATGAGCCCACAATACTGTATTTTCTAAACAAATACAACCTTAATCGCATTAAAGTGACTGGTCTTTTTTTTCAGCTCATGTGGTACCATTTCAAAATTTTTTGTTAAGTGGAGAGACTCTTACAAAATTGATAAGCGATTACAGACAAACACTGCAATTTGAATTATAAAGCATTCAGTTGCCTTTCTTATGGCATTTGAAGTTATCTCTACTTCTATTTATTGGATCTATTTTCATACTTAAATTATATTCAATTCATAACTTATTTCAAGATGGATAATTATTGTTCAACTTTTATATTGTGCTGGATGAATGTATTTTAATATATCTTTTCTGTTAAGAATTTTTGTGTGTTATTGTTGTTCTATGTCTTAATGGAAAACCCATTTCTGGTCAGGTTCTTAAATAAATACAGCTTTTTTAATATTTCTACATTTTTGAAAGTCAACTTCTACTATTGAGTATTTAAATTATTGTGTTTTTACAGAGAAGAGTTTGATACATATTTTGAAGGTGAAAACTTGGAATTAAAGCCATGCCTCAAAGTATATCAAGTTGCCTGCAGATTCCTGTTAGTGTGGCAGAAACAAAGGGATAAGGAACGCTTTGAGAAACTATGCAGGTAAAAATGTCTGTTTAGATAGTGTAAATTTTTTCATAATGCCTCTTTAAATTAGTAAGTTAAATAGCTTTATGCACTTTTATAAATTTATGTAAATTATTAGCGACTGGTTAACCCCTTCACCGTTATGGATGGAACTGTTTTACCTACTCATGGTGCCTCCTACACAGAATGGTTCCACGCTCTGTATTACTTGAAGTAACAAAGATTTGTTTTAATCTTACTGTATTTAGGTAATGCATCTAGTGAATAGGTGCATTATGACAACTATAGATTAAACCCCTCACCAGTTTATTATTTTATGTAATTTTACAGTTTAGGTATACAATCAAACATTCCTCATGTTTTACAAATTACTGGAATTGATTTTGTCACACAACTTCACTCGCACTTTTTAAAACTTGGACATGTTTTGATAGCTATCACTCTTATCCTCAGCTGAAGACCAGCTGGTGTACCTTTAGCTAAGGATGAAAACAATAGCTCTCAAAACATGTCCGTGTTTTAAAAAGTGCAATTGGAGTTGTGTGACAAAATCAACTCAACTAATTTGTAAATTATTATAAGCTTCCTGTTACTAACTTCTTTCAATTTGAAATTAATTTCTCTATGTGCTTATAACACTGGTATATTTACACTGATTTACTTGGCTTCTAAATGAGTTTGTATGGATGTTATAGTCCATGAGTTTTCTTTGATGCCATCAAGTGTGCAACCAAGGCTTGCTTGGACCTCGGAATGACACCAATTCCTGCTGAGTTCGTGAAGTAGCTCAGCATTGGCAGAAATTGTGTTTTTTGCTTCCTTTGTGTATACTGCCATTAGGAAACATTATTGTATGATTCAGGAAGTGTATATGAACGTATCAGTAGAAAACCAAGGACATAAAAATATTTTTTGGACATTCAATCTATGTAATATTGCCATGGGACACAAACAATTCAGCATACAGCACAGTCCATGGAGAATTAAATTAACATTATTATTATTATTATTATTATTATTATTATTATTATTATTATTATTATTATTATTATTATTATTATTATTATTATACGCTATGTTAAACACTAATATTCTTATGTAAAAGGAAATCTAAATCATTGTAGAATTAAAAATGCAACAGAAATCCCACACTGCATGGTATACAGATTTCCTTAAGACTGTGGTGTGAGCTTTTGTATGGTTTTTGTTTCATTCAGATGTGTTGAAAAATAATGAAAATAATGGAGCAAGTTGTATGACAACTTGCATGTTGTCAAAGCATGTAAACTTAGATTACCAAAAGAGAATTAAACTTATATTTGCTGCAAGCATTTAAATAGTTGATAGTGAGGGGTTTGGACAGAAGGATAGAAGCATTAGGTCTAATGAACAAACTTTGTGTATTTTAGCAGCAGGGAAGATAAAATAATGAAAAGGAAAATGAAAAATTGTTCTAAAACACTACTCCGTCCACCCACCTTAATTTTTTCTTCCACATAAATTTCCTCTTACACCCTTCTTCCCTCCTCTTTTTCCCCATCTTTCATAATGACACTATCAGCCATTTCTCACAAATAAAATCTTCATTATATGTCTACAGTAGATGCTGTGCATACACATACACAGGTGTGAATGTAGTTATTGAGAAAGCAGGATGACACCTTTCCTTGCAAGGGATATGTATACTTAACATTCTCTCTAATATTTGCTTTCCCTCTGTGCAAATTTAAAGAACAGCTGGGTCAACAGTCTCTGAAACCACTTAGGCCTACTCAAAATCAAAATTCAGATGGAGATACCATCTTGTGGAATGCATTTAATGACACATTTTTATTGTGTGAAACAATAAAAAGTTTTGTTGCTTCGTACACAAAAATCTGACGTGTTACCACTCACATGACTCTCTACTCCTGTACAGACTATTTTTACAAACGCTTATTCTCCATGTGCTCCATGTTAATCGAGATAAACATTTGCAGACTCTATCTTATTGCTAAGTTTCTTGTAGATGTAAGGGGAATATATATTTACAAGGGCAATATAGAAATACAGTAGCCTTTAAGGACATACATATCTCTTAATAGCTGGCTGCTAGGTGCAGCACCAATCCCTTTGCCACAGATTAATACTCTTTGTATATCCAGGACAAAAAAATGAATAAGGAATTCCCATTTGAGAAAATTATTGAAAAATTTAAGGGAATAACAAGCAATATCTTGAAAATGGTTCACTCAACAAAAAGGATGTATATGACATAAATTGTGTATTTTAATGCGATCTACATTTTTTGTGTAGTAAAATTTTGTCTATCTCTTATGGTTTACCAGTTATGCAAAAGTCGTTCACAATGAAGAATACTTTTGGAGACATTCCCAGAAAATTCGAGATATACATTTGATTTGTCATGAAAATATCTTAAACGTATGATATTTTAATAAAAATTGTTAGAGCCATTTTTGAGAAAATTTAAATTTTTGAAAAATGTTCCATGTAAAGGGTAATCTGGGGTGGGGGGATTTTCTGAAAACCTTCGTGTCACATCTCTGGAAGATACTGAACCTAAATACCAAATTTGGTGTTTATTCGACTGTTCGTTTCTGAGTTGTGCTGTTCACACACACACACAACCACAGACACACACATGGACATGTTTCCAAAAATGCTTTTTTTGGATTCAGATGGTCTCAAAACATATATTTCCGGTGAAATCTCGGTATCGAATTTTTGGGTGGAATACAATACTTCCCCTACTTACTATACGTAGTAGAGAAAGTAAAAATATATATTCGGTACAACCCCACATTTTACTGGCAACAAATAAATGTTCACGCCCTTGTGACTCAATTCATACAGCACCTAATTATGACTCCCAGGCTGTCGGGGTCGATTCCGTTGGGCTTGAGATATTTTCTTTGATGAAGACGGTTCCTTGGATGCAGTTGGACAGCAAGATGGGTACTAAAAGTTAGCTGATTTAAAAATATTAATACATTTATCACAACATTTCAGATACGTGATTATCATATTTAACTCATATAATTCAAGGCAGTTTGAGATGATGATGACCAATAGTGCCAGCATTAGTGAGAAAGGAGGTTTGATAAAAAAATAACTAGGAAGAGTACGTTTTAGCAGATATCAGGAGGATGCATTGTTGAGCAAAGTAGTTTAAAAAAAATTATATTGTTGATAAATAAATTGACACATTTTTGAATTCAGGGGGTTTCAAAACATATATTTCCGGTGAAATCTTGATATCAAATTTTTGGGTGGAATACAATACTTCCCCTACTTACTATATGTAGTAGAGAAAGTAAAATATGTAATAACTGAAGTGGTGGATGGTATTTTGATTTGATACAATATGTAAACATAGTGGCTCGTTATAAATTATAAGCTATTGACAGTGGAGATGCCACATAATTGTGACTCCTTTCTGAATATAATATATGTAATTATCATTTTATTTAGGTACTTGGTAGCAAGCTTGGAATCGGATTCTATCAAGCTGAGTTATATCGGAGTGGCACTGAACAAAGAGCATGCACTAACATGGATCTCACATATGAAAGATATTCTTTGGAAATGTTGTATGTACCTAGATGAATTGCGCCCAGAGTTTCCTGCAGATATGCGCACCATACTTCTGCATCTGCACACGCTTGTTGCCTTCACTTCTACAAACACCTGGATCATTCTTCGTTCCAAGAACATGGAGGTTCTTAAACCAGGATTAAATCAACTTTGTGCCAACATTATGGGTTATCTGTTTACAAGAGGATTCTACGTTACCTTAAAGGTAAGCTTCCATTTTTACGTGCGTAAATAACATTTATAAATGATAAATCAATATACCAATGCACATCAAAATAATGGATTGCAAGAGAGCAAATTACTTCATTGCCAACTGTCAACATTAGATATCAGCCAACCAACCAACCTTTATAAATGAATGTTGTGGTTGCATTTAAGAGATTGCGTGTAAAAAAAACAGTAAGCATCTTCAAAATTGCAACTTAGCAAGTGGTTCCGGAATTAAAATTATTGCTTTTGAACCTACAAACTAAATATGATTCTACATTGTTCATTGAAGTTTCTCATTGCAAGCAAATTAAAAAGCTTAACAATTCATCCACATCATTATAACATTTCAGTAAATACAGTGCTTTTCATTCACACTGTAGCCAGTTTGCAAATCTTCTGTCGCAGTTCAGATTCTTGCCAAAACAATTATAATACCTGGCAACAGCTTACGTTCTCATAGTTACAATTACAATGATAATAAGCACATACATAAGATATGCTGGAAATATTATCCTTCTCTATCCACATATTTCTGGCACCTTCCCAGAAATTTTCATTCCACTGGAGAGTTCAGTATTTGAAATTGAGTGTATTTCTCGCTTGAAGTTTTCTTTTAGTTCTTACTATGTATAGGGTTTGTTGCGCACACCTTATTTTTCATGTCATCATCAGAGTCGAGTAAATTTCCGTAATTGGATTTTGGAAAATGATAGAGTAATTGACGCAAGCTTAATATTCTTCTCTGAGAAGCATAGTTGCATTTATATAGCTATGTTTCATCATGAAATAACAGATATTGAAGTATAGAGAGACCAGATTTTACACACGAGATTCCCTTACATGATGCAAAAATAGGTGAAAAGTAAATTTATACAGAATAATAGGGCATATACTTTTTTTAACAAATAATAAATGCAGAGAGGTAGTCATGCCATTTTTTTTTTTACAACTGGCCTACGTAGGATGTCAGTCTGTATTTTTTCAACGAGCTGATACAGCATACAGCTGATGAGTCATTAATTTAATTTGGTAAATTTTTTAAGATAGTAGGATTATGGCCTTTGCAAGCTCTTTATTTAACTGTGTGGGATTTTTATCTAAGGGGGAACTTTAAAAATAAGGTGTGTGCCACAAACCCCATACATTAGAAGAAGTAAAAGAAAACATCAGCCGAGAAATTCACCAAATTTCAGATATTGAACTCTAGTGCGAATGAAAATTTCTTAAAAAGATGCCAGAAATATGCGGATAGAGGATCTCTTATGATAAGGTACAGGGAGAGCCAAAAAATTACGAATCAGCTGCACAGTGTTTTTCCTGTCTGCGTCTTCGGTGTTCATTGCCATCTGCCGCTATCATAGAAAGGTGCGGTTAAAACCATACAACATTTTTAAAACTACTTTTAAAGGCTTTGTCTACCAACTTTATAAAAGGAGATGCTGAAAATGGCCACCGTTGTTGTCCATACGTTTTTGGCACCTCTTTAGTAAACTATCCATCACTCGCCGTAGTTCACATTGAGGAATGCTTAATTTCCTGGTGGATATTTTGTTTTAATTCTTCCAGGGTGTGTGGGTTTGTCTTGTACACTTTATGTTTTAAGTTACCCCAGAGATAGAAACCGCAGGGAGTTAGGTCGGGGGGCTGAGGGGGCCACAAATCTCTACTAATAATTCTGTCCCCAAATACACTTTCAATTGTTCTCATCGAAATATTGGCCATATGAGCTGTTGCAGAGTCTTGTTGAAAAAAGGGAAAATCATGCTCCCTGTCTGTTAATTCTCTAACAAATGGGAGCAAAATTGTATTCACATATGTACAGGCGTCAACTGTTGACTCAAAAAAAATTAGCCCTATAACTCTTTCTCTGCTCTTGGTGCACCGTACACCAATTTTTTGATCATGAAGGGGTACTTCATGAACAATATTACTGGCTGCACTGTTTAGCAGCCAGGGAGTGTGATTTTGCCTAAAACAAAGTGTATAAGACAAACCCACACACCCTGGAAGAATTAAAATAAAATATCCGTTAGGAAATTGCCAGCATTTCTCAACGTGAACTATGGAGAGTGATGGATAAGTTTCCTAAAGAGGTACCAAAAGTGTATGGACGACAGTGGCCAGTTTCAGCATCTCCTTTCATAAAGTTGGTAAGTAAAGCCTTTAAAAGTAGTTTTAAAAATGTTGTATGGTTTCATCAGCACCTTTCTATAATGATGGCAGACAGCAATGAGCGCCAAGAACGCAGACATGAAAAATACTGCACAGCAGGTTCGTAGTTTTTTGGCTCTGTCTGTATTTAGTTATCATTGTACCATGAGTGTGTTGCAGGGATATTATAACTAGTTTGGCAGGCGTCCAAGCTGCAGTGGTGACGTGCAAGCCGCAATGCAGCGGCCACAGTGTAGAAAAAAAGTCCTGCATAAATATTTCATCTAGAATAATATTATTTTCGGAGTGTGTGGAAATTCATTGTATTTTATAGCCCATATAATAACAGTTTTCTTTATTTTTCAGAAACCTGTAGAAAGATTTACAATTTCATTATTGCCTGTAATTAGGCTCAGATATGGTGTAAATAATTCCATACACTGTTAGTAAAACTGGACTATATAGAAACTGCATACGTTTTAATATATTAGTAAATTCCAGGATGTCAGCTTCCACTCTTGCAGCAAGACAGTACTGTTTTCACTGTTATTCTAATAAACTGTCTAATGAATTTACAAATTATTTCTTTGCAGTCATTGCTACTTCGAGGTTTAGGCAGAGCTAAGGTCACATTGAAACATGCATCTTTATCAGCTTTAGTTACTTTGGCCCTAAGACCTCTGGTGTCAGCTAATTTCTCAGAGAAGTTAATGACTATGTTCCTAATACACATATTCAGTGTGCCTGCACTCATTTTGCATCTTCAGAACTTGGCTCCTGAGGTATGTACTTGTATTGATAATTATTTATTTTAAGATATGTTGTTTTAGGCTTGAATATTGTTAATCAGTTCTGATTCTGCATACATTTTGCTAAGGAATGATAAATCATTAACAATTACTGTTTGAGGTTTAATGACTACTGCACCTGGAAAGGTTTGTTTTGAGTTGTTATAGTCCTTTTTCAACCAAGGAATAAAATAGTCTCTTAGGGCCGTATTCATAGAGTTGACGTTGGTCTGGACCATCTCTGGACTAATTTGGTCTGAACCAAAGGCTGATCAAGTTTTTCGTATTCATAGACGATAAAAAGCCTCGGACCAAGAAAGGCCGTGGATCAGCAAGGAGAAAATGTTACACGATGAAGAAAGGTAGTTCTGCGCATGCGCGACTGCCATAGAGTAGTAAACTAACCACTGTTATTCCCTAGTTTTTACTTTCTATGGTTGTTTCACAGCTGTTTTTTCATCGGTTCAGTGCTCACTCCTCGCCCAAAGTAAAAAAAAATGGAGATAACCTAGTAGTGTGCATTAAAATGGTTGGAGGAGGAAGATGCCTGTTTTCCTTAATACAAAAAAATGATGGATATTATTGAAAAAAATTGGTTTCAACAAACGCAAAAACAAAAGGGAGGTATGGAGGGAGATAATACATATATAAGCAGTTTTGTGCATGCTTCTAACCTATTACCACACCTCCCTTTTTGGAAACGTTCTTATCCACACAGTTTCATGGCATTGTTAATCATTTCAATAAGAATTTAACTTGCTGGAATATTAACCTTTAACCTTAAAATTTCAGAATCAAATCGTATTTAAATAGGAAGGAACATTTGCTGTTATTAAAATCTCACCCTGGATCTTAACCAAGTAAATATTGTGTGATAGTAATTATACAGAAATAATTACCTGAGGAAATTCTAATACATCATAAACCTTCCGGGAGTTGTAATCCTCCTCTCCTCGCCGGGAAAACATAAGCAAAGCCTGAATTATTTCGAACTTAACCCAAGTGGGACATTATTCCGTATCGGGTAGGAGGTATGAAATGTTAAGAAATATACGAAATCAGGGTTTTTTAATACGTAGGGCTGATTGTGTAGTATCTAGGTTCTCGTTCAAGTTTAGACGCGCAGATCCCTCAGCTACGCCCTGTCGTTGCTTCGCAGTTGTAACTGCTACATTCCTCTCCTCCTAAAAAACATCCCTTGGCTACGCTTTGAGACTGAGGGTCTTCAATCCCTTGGCTACGCCTTGCGGCTTAGGGCTCTCAATGTTACAATGTTGAAACTCCGATTCCGTAAGTTTCTTAACATTTCATACCTCCTACCCGCATGCGGAATAATGTCCTCTTTTGGCAGTGTCAAACTTTTCCTTCCCGTTACGTGAAGTTTAATGTGGCATGGCAATTAGAACCAATCGGCGTGAAGCAGTAGCATGAAGTAATAAAAGAACAATCAATAAAGATTCATTCCCGTTACGTTAAGTGCATCCTAATTAGATATTTACTTTAACAGAGTTTCTTAACTTCCCGTTACATTCCGTCATGTTACACAAAGTACATAATAATCCCAGTTTAACGAAGGTAAATCTAGCAATGACATATGAGTCATTAGTTATAATGCGACTTTCTAAGGTCAGTAGTGTTTTTCTTGATACCCTTCTCTTGCATAATGTGGAAGTGCTATTAGCATCGTACCAATTGAGATACTCAAACCTCAGTTATCGTCGTCTGTCATATAGGTTAGGATGAATCCGTTTTATCAGCCTTTTAACCTTTGCTTTACTAAACCTGTATTTGTTTTGAAATTTAGGTCGCCATACTTTCCAATTATGTCTAATTTTAGTAGATAGTTTTACTCCACCGTCTCATTTCGCAAATTCTACGCAAGCAGCCACGCCCATTACTCCAAAGTCATCCATTTTGTAAAGATGGTTGCCTTTAATCTACCCCTCTGAGGTAGACCAAAATTTGGTCCCGAGCAAGGCGTTTGATCCCCGGACCAACGCAAATCCTGATCTATGAATAAGAAAATCGATGGTCCGCTGTAAATCCACCGGAAGTAGCAAGTTGGGCCGGACCAAAAACAACTATGAATACCGCCCTTAATGTTTAGTGTAAAACAGTTGTGGCCCTGAGTTATAAGTTAAGGGGCCATACATTGAGTTTAATATTGTTAGCAGTGCACCCATAAAACATAAACTTAAATGTATATGTGATATATACCATTTAATTTTTGCTTTCTCTACTACATATAGTAAGTAGGGGAAGTATTGCATTCCACCCAAAAATTTGATATTGGAATTTCATCGGAAATACGTGTTTTGAGGCCCCATTAATCAAAAAAAAAAAAGAAGCATTTTTAGATAAAGGTCCATGTGTGTCTGTGAACAGCATAACTCAAAAACGAAAAGTCAGATAAATACTACACTTGGTATTTAGGTTCAGTATCTTTCAAAGATGCGACACAAAGATTTTCAAGAAAATCCCCTCCACCCCAGACTACCTTTACATGGAATATTTTTTGAAAATTTTAATTTTCTCAAAAATGGCTCTAATGATTTTGATTAAGATATCATATGTTTAAGATAATTTGGCAGATAAAATGTATATCTTGAATTTTCTAGGAATGTCCCCAAAAGTCCTCTTCATTCTGAATGAATTTTGCATAACTGGTAAACCGTAAGAGATAGACAAATTTGTACTACACAAAAAATGTATATTCTCATTAAAACACACAATTTATGTCATATACACTTTTTTGTGGAGTGATCCATTTCCGAGATATTCCTTGTTATTTGTTTGAATTTTCCTATACTTATACTTTTTCTCAAATGGGAATTGTTATTCGGTTTTTTAATGTCATGGACATGCAAAGAGAATGGAATGCTCCACATAGCAACCAGCTCTTAAAAGATTTGACTATCACTTAAAGTCTACTGTATTTCCATATTCCCTTTGCACCTATAAGAAAATTAGCAATATGATAGTTTCTGCAAATTTTTATATTGTTTAACATGAAGTAGATGAAGAATAAACGTTTGTAAAAATAGTTTGTACAAGAGTAGAGAAAGTCATGCGAGTGTAACACATCAGATTTTTGTACAGCAATTCAGCTCTCCTCTCCTTAGCTCTGGGGTATGCCTCTATAACTTTCTTATTGAAGCCTGGAATATTGCATACCATCTTTTTTTCTAGAGAGAGCATCGCCAGAGCAGCTAGTTTCTCTGCTTCTATCGTATTTCTTAGGAAAGTCTGTTGAAAAACATTGTTCACTTTCCATTGTCATTGGGAGGTAACAGTTATTTTCAGTACACTGACACATTCCAATAAGATATACAAGTTGTTCTGCAAGAGGAAGTTTAATGAAGGGCAGGCAGCAACATGCAGCTCTTCTCAAGAATATAAAGCTGTAACTTGATTTTTAGTTTTTGAGCATTCATATTAGGATATTCTTTGAGGGCAGCTTGGAGGTCATGTTCTGGAAACGTCAAATTATATTCTTTGAAGTTGTTCATGGCAAACAATTTTGAGGACTCAAATGATCAGAAAATGTAAAATGTTGAATGGTAATTATATCACAGACTTCCATAGCAGCAAAATGTTTATTTATCACACTTGCAGCTTCACCACATATTGTCTTGTGGCTAGGTTCACCAGTAACAGTTTCTCATTCATAGTCTTTCCTCACATGAGAGACACTTTCACAAAACCTATCTAAAAGATTTCTAACTTTCAACACATCAGTGTTTCTTTATTGGATAGAATCAAAGAAATGGCTACATGTGGTATGATTTTATGGTGAAATTTTAGCCAAAATAAAAACTCTGTTTCCTCAAAGTTTGCACAAACCAGACCAACTAAGCAATTGCATTTTTAACATTAAATCCATTATCTCATATATGCTCAAAACACACTATCAAACTATCTTTGTGTTCATACGAGGGGAGTCCCAGAAGTACCCGACCTAAGTATAGATAGTGGTTGTTGTTTCAAACAAATGACTATGGTAGAAAGTACCAACCTTATGAAGCTTAAGTTTGAAGTTTGACGATGCTGTGTTGTTTAGTAAATGTTTGGCAGCCAGAGTAGTGAACACACTCAGCAAATTTGTAAACATGGATAAAAC
Source organism: Deroplatys truncata (assembly GCA_030765065.1). Lineage (NCBI taxonomy): Eukaryota > Metazoa > Arthropoda > Insecta > Mantodea > Mantidae > Deroplatys > Deroplatys truncata. The sequence continues at coordinate 163,835,274 of CM060983.1, forward strand.
TGGCCATTGTTATGTGATACAATACTTTCATTTGAAAGGTCTTTGTCAAACTAATAGTAAAGCTGAGCTAGATTCTACTCTGGGGGAGTCTGCTCCTTTGTTTACAACAGTAAAATATTGGGTGGCAGAGTTTCAGCTAGGTCGTACAAGCTGCCAAGATGAACAGCGCAGTGATCAACCAAATGAGGTGACTATGCCAGAAATTCTGAAGAAAATCCATTAAATGGTATTGGATGATTGTCGACTGAAAGTGCACAAGCTAGCAGACATCATAGGCATTTCAAAAAGTGCTGTACATTGCATACTGACTGAAAATTTAGACATGAGAAAGCTGTGCGCAAGATGGGTGCTGCATTTGCTCACAATGGAACAAAAGCAGCCTCGTGAGGATGTTTCAGTCGAGTGTTTGGCGATGTTTCGTTGCAATAAAGCTGAGTTTTTGGGTCCATCACTTCACAGCTGAGATGAAGGAACAGTCAAAACAGTGGATTGAAAGGGGAGAATCTGCTCCAAAGAGGGCAAAAACAGTTCCATCTGCAGGCAAGTTATTTGGGATGCGCATGGAATAATTATCATTGATTATCTTCAAAAAGGAAAACCATTCAATGGGGAGTATTATGCAAACTTATTGCAGCATTTGAATGACGAAATCAAGCAAAAACGGCCACATTTAGTGAAAAAGAAAATTTTGTTTCATCAATACAATGTACCAGTTCACACATCCATTATTGTTATCACCATTGCCAAAATCAATGAGTTAAAGTTCAAATTGCTTCCTCATGCATCCTATTCACCAGAATTAGCCCCCTCTGATTATTTTCTGTTTCCAAAGTTGAAGAAATGGCTTGGTGGTAACAGAGTTGCTAAGAATGAAGAGGTGGAGTCTGCAGTTGATGGATATTTTGCAGAAATATTGACGGTTCGCACTATAAACAAGTATCGAAGCAATTGGACATCGCTGGGAAAAGTGTATCAAGCTGAAAGGAGACTATGTAGATAAATAAAGATTTTTTTTTTCTCAAAATGTTTTGTTTTCTTTGTTAGGTCGGTACTTCTGGGACTGCCCTTGTATATAGTGTTAACAGTTCTGTGTTAATACTATCTAGTTGGGGGAGCAGAAGCAATATTTTTCTGCACGAACTGATTGAAACAATGCATTCTCTTGGGTGATTTTGAGAAGAAGTGACCAATATGTTGAATATCTTGTAAAAATATCCGTCTTTGAGAGGGGGAAGAGGTAGCATTTTGTAGGATCAAATTAGCTTGATGTGCATAAAATTGAGTATAATAGCATTGGGTTACTTCTCTTGATCAAGCACAAAATGCCTCCTTTTTGTCTCTTAATAACCAAAGCTCCATTGTACGTTTGGTAGATGAGTTTCTCTGGAAATTTCTCTACTCCAATAGGTTTTAGTTCTGCTAAAATGTTTTCTGCTAAGCCAAAGCAAAATTTATTGCAGACACGTTGCTCCTCTCGAAATTTGCAAACTGTGTGACACCACGTTCTAATCAATACAGCACTGAACAATAACTAACAGACATAGAATAATGGCAGTTACACATTAAACACAGGCGTGCAGGGATGCCAACCGCATTCCACTCCAACCACGAAATTACAAATGTTCCAGAATTTTTTGAACAGACCTCGTACATCGAAAAGCACTGTGTTCTGAACATATCAACAAAACTTTTAATCTTGAACTTGTCAAGCACAGTTGGAAATCAAACAGAAGTCAATCATGCATTATTGCAGCTGCTCTACCAATTATTGGACCCTGAGGCTACCCTCAGCTTGTGTGCAAATAAGTATTCAACACCTTCCTCAGAAGTTTTTATAATGCATAATAACATGCTTTCATGCACACCAATACTCATGAATTTGAAATTAATTGAAATATAACAATATAGTGGAACTACATAATGAGTTTCTTATGTTCACTTATCCATAGCATCCAACAATAATTATTCATAGAATTACTTGAATGATCCAAATTGAGATATCTCTCCAATTAAGAAAATGTGTAGACCGAACGTAAGCTGCTAACTCTGGGTAGCTATAATCTATGCTAACAAGTTGTAAGTAGTTTATAATTTTTAATATATAACTTAAAGGTACTTAAATAAATCAGTTGATTTATAACTGTACTTACAACACTAATTGCTCTAGACATGTTTTTAGGACCAATAACATTTAATGAATCAATAAATACCTTCGGTAACCCACCTTAAGTAAGCCAATCTGTAATGAGTAGGATAATGCTCAATTATAAAATTTCTGAAACTATCACTTGAATATTTTAAATAAGACATAAATGTCTATACATATTTATATTATGTATGAATAACAGATTCTTCTCTTTGCTTGCAGTGTATCACCATCTTTGTTAGTCACAATTTATTTGCTAAGAGTCTGGAATTACTAAATTCTGAGCAGAACATGAGAATAGTTTTTAACACCTTAGAAGGGAACTATGCATTATGCCTCTTAGCAAATCTCATACAATTGGCTTACATTAAACAGGAAGATGTGCTTAAGGATGTCGCTTTTCCAACATTCACAGTAAGTATACTAGCAGATCTGCAGCTCTACTTGCATAATTGCATTTAAGTGGACAGATTCTTTTCTCAGTGTCTCTCCTTCACTTCTTTTCTCATTCAGTCTTGATGTCCCTATTCCACTCTCTTCCCTCTTGATTCCTTCCCCCCCCTCTCTCTCTCACTCTCTCTCTCTCTCTCTCCCCTCCCCCCTCCCTTCCCCACTATCACTCTTTCGTCCTGTGCCATCCTCTCTGTTATGTGCATGTTGTGTGATGTTTTAAAAATGGTAATAAAAGTTCTTTCTGACTGTTAATCTAAATTCAAATATAAGTAAAAATGTTCAGTAGTACACAAACATATGCTAGTTCTTTGTGCTTGTTATGCATTGAAACAATATTGTTTCCTATGGCAAATGCATAAATTATACCAATAATCATAATAAAAAATTCAAATAAAAATCAAAAGTTCTTAAATGTTCATCCTCTCTAAATTCTGTACAGAATAAAGCCTATCAGAAGCATTATGCTTAGAAAAGTATGTTATTTAATTCTAAAAAACTTGATAAGAAGAGACATTTTGGTTTTTTTTACTTTATTTCCCATTAGGGCCTCCCCCCCCCATCCCTTTAGAGAACATAATAAACCATAGACATTGGCATCTGTGCTTCTTATGTTAAAATGATTGGAGAAATAATGTGATGCATCAGCTTCGTTCACAAATCAGTTAACATTGTTACATGAGTCTCTTCCTACTTGCCCCTGTTGTATTGTATGTTTTCATTTAGATATAAGAGCAGATGAAATGAAACATTGATATATCTACAAGATACACAATCAAGGCAGGGGCCAAGAACAATGAACCCAGCAATTCTATTGTCCTTGTCTAGAGTAAAGTGAAATGCAACTACCAGCAATGGTGTCTGGAATAGAAATGTGAAAATTAAAAGTTTAGAGCTACAATAGATCCTCATTAATTTGAAATCGGATAAACTGAAAACTCGGTTAACCCGTTCTAGCTGTTTGGTCCCTGCCAAATTACATTGAAAAATCTACTGCTTAAGCCAAATTTCAGACAATTCATACTATGAACTAAAATTTGTTCCCTTCATTCCATACCTTATTCTTAATCTAAACTGAATACGTATGTTGTGCTGAGCACTACAGCATTTCACATAATTTTTCTCAATGCTGTAGTATAATTTCTCATGCTTACTTGTTACTTACGTGTCACTTTCACAGTGTAAGACCAAAGGACAGGGAAGAGATGGGTTGATTAGCAGACCACACACAGTGAGCAACTCACAACAATCCAAAGAGCTCTCTGTCTCTGTTTGCTTATGAACAGTGAATGTTTGTTTTCTTTCACTCCATCACTTGCATTATGCCACCGAAACAGAAATGTGCTTATAATGCTCTCACACTGAAACAAAAGCAGCAAATTTTACATATGGTTGACAGTGGGGAAAACACTAAAACACAGTTGCAGAACAGTTTCAGATCCGAAGTTTACTCTCTCATCAATTATAAGTTCAAGACAGAAAATAAAGGTAAGTCTGGCAAGCTGTTCATTTAGCAGCAACAGCAAGCACATGAGGCCAGGCAATCATGAAGAAGTGGAGAATTCGCAATTTGAATGGTTCACAGCAAATTCCATTGTCTGGCCCCATGCTTCAAGAAAAAGCTCACAAAATTGCTCTGAAAGAGGGAATTTCTTGGTGTGTGTCTTCTGAGAGCTGGCTATGGCATTTTCAGAAGCGGCATAAAATCAGTACTTTCAGTGTCTGTGGGGAGGCACATGGAGTAAACAAGGAAGATGCCAGTGAGTGGGTGCAAGAGTTTGAATTCAAACTCTCTCATCACCCAAGAAATGTGTTTAATATGGATGAAGGAGGTATGTTCTATAACTTGATGCCTGAAAAAAAAAAAATATTTTGTGTGTTAATGACGCAGTCAATTGCCAGGGTCATATCAGTACCACTGGTGTGCTGGAATTTTGTCTCGCAGGAGTTCTTTTACATCTTAGTAAATCTACTGACATGGAGCAATCGCTTTTAAGCTTACTTAAAAACCATCAGTCTGGGACACATTTGAAACTATGACCTTGGAGTCAGAAGGCCAGTACTTAACCAACTGAGCTATCCAGACTGACTTCTTGATACCTGAAAAAACACTACATGTCAATGGTAAAAAATGTAATGGAGGGAAATGTGGCTAGGCGAGACTGATGGTAACCTTATGTTGTAATTCAGATGGTTCTGAGAAGCTCAAACCATTACTGATTGGAAAATATAAAAATTCATGTTGTTTTAAAAATGTCAACCTATTCAATCTGCCATGCCATTACAAGAATAACAATAAAGTTTGGATACCAAATCTCTCTTCCATAGCTGACGCTTGAAGGTTCAACAAAAAGTGGCTGCAAAGAAGAGAAATATTTTGCTAACTTTGGACCACTGTTCGGCACATCAATTTGATGACTTGGAACTTCCAAACATAGAAGTTCTCTTTTTACCATGTAACACACGAGCCATCTGCAGCCATTGGATCAAGGATTAATTGCCTCAATGAAGGCATAATTACAGATGCTGACTTGTTAGCCATCAGTGCAACAGAACTACAAGAAACTGTTTCACATTGGAATGTAGTGCAGGTCATGTGCAACATATCTGTCACTTGGGATGAAGTTACAACAGACACCATAAATAACTGTTTTATGAAGTACTGGACAGCAATTGATAGTGGCGCTGAAACTGAAGAACAAACCAGTGATCCAATATCTGAACTTATTCATAATATGGATACAACTGTGGATTCTGATGCTGCTTTTCTACAGGCTTACACCCAGTTGGTGCCCTCTTGTACCGTCAGTATGGAAGAATAGATGCAGCAGACATCATCTGTGCTGTTGAAGGTCGTTAGTTCTGCTGATGATGGTCTGGATTAAAAATTGAGTTTTATTTCTGGACGCTCTTTAACTACAATGGTCCTTAGCATCCCATTCTATATTGGGCGTGAAAGACCGGTAATTTTGTTCAGAGGCTTGAGGTTCTTTTACGTGCCGTAAATCTACGCCATGGGACCACCGGCTTTACTTCCCTTCCAAAGGAAGCCATGTTAAGGATTTTTACGCCCGAAAAAATCCATCGACCTCCGCCGGGTTTGAACCCGCGACCTTGGGAACTAGAGGCTAGCACGGTACTACTAATCAATGGAGGACAACATATGCTCTGTATGTAGTATCTTCAGAGAGTCCATCAATTAACAATTAATGATTATTTTCAAATTATAGAATTAAAATAAGAAATGGTTAAGAATTATTGTAAATTAAAACATGTGTTCTGATTAAAACTTAGTGTATTAAAGAACAGTAAATTAAAGTGTTTCTTAAGATTATTGTTTGTTCTACTTGTAATTCAATGGATACAATATTGTTCTACAATTGTATTGTTTGAAAAAAATTATAGAAAATGCTAGAAATACTGTGAAGCAGTTATATGTAACACCTGATTTTAACTCAATAGAAGGCTTGCCTGATATATTTGTGTGTTGGCAGGTTTGTTATTCACTTATGTTTCTTAATTAATATAATTATCATGTTTCTTTATTAATAATTATGTTTATATATTTCAGTATGCGTATATGTCTATATAATGAGGAAGAAAGCAAAAATATTGAAATTTAAAAGCTAATGGCCAACCCTAATAAATAGTGTCAATAAGGAAAATATTTTGTTTATAACCATAGAAAGACAAGCAAGAATGGTTGTTGACAAATTGACATAGAGATAGTATGCATGTAAAAGCATATTTTCAGGAGAGAAGCCATCAGTATCTCTCAGCATTTGGACCAGTAACATCATTGGTATTCTTCGTATTCCAGATGGGTATCATCTTAAGAATTTGGTCAATGTTTCATATATAATTAGTCGACATGTTTTTAAACAAATAATTAAATTTATTTTTCTGTTATAACTTTTGAAATAAAAACAAACCTCTAAATTAAAAGGAGATAAGTTTTACTTTATATTACCTCATCATCTCATCACTCCAAGTAATATAAAAATAATTACAGAATCTACAATGTAGCGTAAAAGAATCAATGCAACTTAGACTTGAACCTGTCATTGAGTGAAAACTTCCGCAAATGGATCCACAGTGAGCTGAGCATAATAAAAACCTTCACAACTGTATACAGCTGTTATTTTTATTTTTTCTTAGAGGTCATGAAAATAGAGCATCCTCATTCGTTGGTACCCATACAAGAGAAAAAGTGAACTCAACAGTCGTATTTTGCCATTTCAGATAATAAGATACTATTTTTACAACCTCGTTAATTCAAACTTCATTAAACTGAATTGGCTATTTTTCAGTCCCTTGAAATTCAGTTAAACGAAGGTCTACTGCATTAAGAAAGCATCAAAGATTTATCCCAAAGTATTAGACGACATACTTGATACCAGTGAGTATCAAAAGTATTGAGTTACAGATATTATGGTCCAGTCACTTATATCTACTAAGATTTGCATTTCATTCATTGGTGTAGTTTTCTTTTACTATTCCATTCGAGAGCAAATATACCCCCGCCGCTGTATCTTTGCACTTGACAGTTCGTGTGGCTTCGCGTAAGGTTGGCTACATTGTGGTTGCGACGTTGCCAGAGTAGGTAGTAAACAACAACAGCTGATTGTTCTCCATTCTATCGTGCTTAAGCCGCATACAAAAAGTGTACGTAAGTAGCGAACGTCAATGAATAATAACTATTTCGTATTATTATTGTTAATTGAAAATAACTCTGCATAAACATTGTAGCATATGTAGAATAAATTACGCACTTTTGACAATATAGAAACAAAACAATACAAACTTCCTGCTACAATGAGGAGAAATAAAACAAATTATAAGCATGCCATAACAAAGTTATTTTCACTCACGCATTTAAAACTGAAATGGCTCAATTCCATCCAAATCCCCGTTGTCGTCATCCTCGGAATCATCATCATCTTCACCAAGGCATATCATCAATGTTTCACAGTCACTAATAATTCCGTCTATTTCTTGTGCTTTTTGTATTAGCTTATTCGCATGATCTACTTTCTTCTTCCACGAAGCCGCGTCCACCGTAGCCTTGTGAATAAGTTCTCATGATTAGTCCAAGAGCTGCTGCAGTTCGTTGTATGGCTTTATCAGCAGGAATAGAGGGATTGCCATGAAGCTTCACGTACTCCTTTTCCTGTTCAAAGAATTCCCGGGTTCTCCTTAATAGTTCCAATGCACGACTATTAAGTGGCACACCTTGGCGCAAAGGATTTTCACTTCGTGAATCATCACTCGCCGATCGGTGTCGTTTTTCAGACATTGTCGCACTTAAGTTTTGTTTAAATAAATAATATGAATGAAATATATATAAAATAGATAAATATAAATAAATGTGTATAAACGAACAATAACAAAACTATCAAACAATAACCACAAATATAAATAACAATGAACAATATGTAGCTTGCAAAGAACAACTCGACGCTCGTGCTAGAGATTCACAAACTGAAGCACGTGGTTGGGTATAGTTACATCCGGCAACAGAGCCGACTCTATTTCCGGTTCCGCTTTGTCATCGACCATCCGGAATGCTGCCTTGTGATTGGCTTAGGAAGTCAAACGGTTGAAGCTTTTCATCTGTTTTTTTGCGACTGTACCAACTTAAACGCTAGCTGTCAAGTGCAACGTTACAGCGGCGGGGCTATAGAGGTGGTAAAAGAATTAGATTCTCAAGCAACGGGAAATGAGAAGCACAATCTAAATATGCACAACTGAAAGGAAAGCTAGCCATGAACGCTGTTAGAGTTTGCTTGTGCAAAACACCCACACTATCAATGAACTGGTTGGAAAGGCTATATGAAGCTGTAGTTGAGTCAAAAATGTTATATGGAATAGAAATATGGGGGGTGGCAAAGGGATGGAATAAGATTAATATAGTCCATAGAATGTTTTGTAGAGAAGTTCTGGGTTTACCTAAGAGTTCACCAAGGGGGGGGCACTGGCAGAGCTAGGAAGGGTAGGGAGAAAAGGTATAATAGTGGAAAGAATTTTGAAGTATTGGTATAGATGTTTAAATTTGTGAAGAGTGTTGGTTTGGGGAGATGGGAAATGTGCTAAAAGAAATTGGCATGAGGAATATTTTCCTATTAGATAAATATAATAACAGTGGGTTTTGGAAAGAATTGAGATTGAGGGTAGAAGACACCGAGAAACAATAGATATGGGCTAGTTTTGAGGATAAAAGGTCACTGATCTTGTATAAACCAGTTAAAAGAAATTGGGGAAGGGAGAAGTATGTAGATATATGCAATCAATTTGGTAGAATAGGTCTTGCGTGGATGCGCACAGGAGTAATATTTTTAAAAAGGAATGGATATAATTGTTAGGGGAGATGTATTATGTGTGATGAATTGGATAGTACTTTTCATTGGCTAATAGAATGTGATAAGGTTAAAAGGTGGAGAGAGGTTATATGGAATAAAAAATGGGACAAGCTAAGTAAAGAAGCAATAGCATTAAGAATGTTGGGAAGTACAAAAGCAGAAACAATTAAAATGATGGGGACATTTTTAGGCAACACAAGGGATACGTGGATAAGGAGCTTAAGAAAGGTACAGGAGAATGGGCATAGTATGGAAAGTGGAGAGATGGTATAGTAGCTTTATCCCATATATACAGCCTAGGGGCTAAATATGGGAGAGCTAGAAAACTGGAGCACTAGACCTAAGTTTTAGATGCAAGTTTTATTTGTATTATTGTAATAATGATGAAATAAATATTACATTACATTACAATTCCATTCTGATTAGGGAATGTCATATCTTTCTTTTTTACCAAGTGTGTGTGCATGTGTCTCCTAGTTTAGTTTCTTTGATAGATTAAGGAAACCTTTCCTGTTAGTCTACCATCTGCTTTTGGATTTCTATATCCATATTGAATAGAATATTTATTTATTTAATTTATGAATTATATGCATTTCATATAATGAGACTGGTCATTGACATGCATTAGAGTGAAATTTTTTTTCTCTCTATCTCTATTGTATTTTGTGTTGCTTTAACTAAGTAGTCATATCACAACGAATCTGTTAGGAGATACCTTGTGACTCAGTGTATGGTGGACAGTTAATCTTTGAGGTATCATTCCTGTACCATACCATCTTGCTTCATCAGACATCCACAGAAGTCTTAGTGCTGGGCAACTGTACCTCTGCTTCTATACATGATGGGCAGATAGCAGCTTTCACGTGTGTCCACAGAGACTTAGTGCCAAGCAACTGTACTTTGCTTCTGTATATGCCGGGCAGAGTGCCATCCAGTCTACCTGCTTTCATTACCTCTGGATAAATGCAGAGCATTTTCTAGTACCGTCTATTTTCATTTTTACTATTGGTTTTTTAGACCTGAAGTGGAATTTTGGGTCATGGTATTAATAATCCAATCCTGTATTAACTTGGTGACTAAGAGAAACCACAAAAATAACCAGTCAGATTGGTTAGCCCATGGGATTTGAACCTGGGACCACCTGAATGTGAGCCATAGATGTTACTGTCTGAACCATCCCACAGGTAGAGTGCAATTATGAGTGCTTAAATCACTCTTTTATTTTCTCTTTTCACTTTTCCAGTGTGTTTCCCTTTTACTATTCTATATAATCCTATCTCTTTCTCATCCTCTTGAGTGTCAATATTTTTAATGCTATGATGTGGTTTCCCATAGTATTCCATTATGGAACCAAAATAATCTGCCTTGAATTACTTTTTTTCTATGTTACATCAAACTATGAAACATTCCTTCTCTTTCTCCTCCCATAACACATACTTCCATACTGCTATTCGTATCACTTTTGGCATAAATACCACGTTTGCATCCATGCATATCCCTCTCACCTCTTATCATAGCTGTCAAATACTTCTCTCTTTTCCAATTCATATTTCTTTAATATGTTATACAATCTCAAGGAACTATTTTTGTACTAAGCAAGAGGACTTCTTCGTTATTACCAAGGAAAATGACTGTTATCCGGTTATCTCGCAGCAGTTTCCATAAAGAGTGTTTAGGCACAGTGTTTCAGCTTCTTGTTCTCTAAAATCACAAGCTTATGCCATACTATATACCTAATATACTGTGCAATATTTAGATAAGCAATATCTTAAAATGACCTTCTTTTGTCCAAAAATAGTTTGTGGTCACAAGACTACTGGAAAGTTGTCAGCATTATGTAGTAACAAAGCAATCCAACCTGACTCATTGGCATCCTGTATTAGGCTGGTTTGCTCAGAGTATGGATTACAACTTGCATGAGGCAATGCCATATGTAAAAACTCAATTATATCTTCTATGGAGTGGACCAGTGGTGAATGTTTTGCTTGGAAACACACTAGGTAAGTAATGAGCTGAAGACAGGCACATGCCTACTTAATTTTTCTTTCTTTCTTTCTTTCTTTCTTTCTTTCTTTCTTTCTTTCTTTCTTTCTTTCTTTCTTTCTTTCTTTCTTTCTTTCTTTCTTTCTTTCTTTCTTTCAAGTAAACGAATGGAATGTTGAGGAATCTGAAATATATTTTGTCACATTTTTTTATTGTAGTTCATTTTTAATTCCAAATGTGGTTCTCAATATATTCTTTTTGTTTAAAATTTAATCTGGTTCATAAGTTCATAGCATTTTTATTTTTATTTGGCAATGCTGTTTTGAGCAAAGCTTTCTGTATGTACTAGCTGGTGTACTCAACATTGGAGGGGTGACTTATTAAACCTTGAGTGACACTTTAATTAATTTCATTTATCTCCCCCCAATTCTTTATGAAATTATTATACAATGATGTAGAATATTTTTATGGTGAAACTTTCCCTTTACTCCTTATAATTGTAATCTCTTGCAGCCCAGTGATATTCGTAATAATGGATGAAAAATCCCCAGATATTCATAGAAATGGGTATGAAATATTGGCGGATGTTATGTTTCTGACTTACTTAACTTCCCTTCAACAGTCTTCCAGTTTGGGAAAAGATGTATAGCCTTTAAGTACCCGTGCTATTGCTCTTGAAATGGAGAGCTTATTTCTGTCATAAGACCACAATGAGACTAATTATCTTTTCACTGGTTCAATTGTTTTCCAATCTTTCAGTTTTCTAGCTCAAATATCTTCCACTTATCCTTTGCATAAGAATGATGTGATTGTAGTTGTGTACAGTGTAATGAACAAACCTATCACCCTCAATGAGCTGATTACAGGCTTAGATAGATTGTACTTAGTGGCATAATGTTTTATAGACCTCTGTCCCCTTTTGCATGTCCACTTCTACTAAAAATCCATTCTAAGGAAGCTGGTGATTAGAAAATGCATAGAGTTGAAGCAACTCAATCTAAGTATTCATTAATTCTCCTAAATCACAATGCAAATCAAGTTAACACCTTAATTGCTTCACTCAAGCTGATTTACCATGAACAAAACAGAATAAAAAATCTGATGTGTTACACTCGCATGACTTTCTCTACTCTTGTACAAACTATTTTTACAAACGCTTATGCTTCATGTTAATCGAGATATTGAGATGTTAATCTTATTGCTAATTTTCTTGTAGATGCAAGGGGAATTTGTAGGCTTTAAGAGATAGTCAAATATTTTAAGAGCTGGTTGCTATGTGGAGTATTCCATTCTCTTTGCATTACCAGGACAAAAAAAAATGAATAACGAATTCCCATTTGAGAAAACGTATAAGTATTGGAAAATTTAAGGGAATAACAAGTAATATCTCAAAAATGGTTCACTCAACAAAAAAAATGTATATGACATAAATTGTGTATTTTAACACGATCTACATTTTTTGTGTAGTAAAATTTTGTCTATCTCATATGGTTTACCAGTTATGCAAAAGTCGTTCACAGTGAAGAATACTTTTGGAGACATTCCCAGAAAATTCGAGATATACAATTCATTTGCCATAAAAATGTCTTAAACTTATGGTATTTTATTCAAAATCGTTAGCCATTTTTGAGAAAATTAAAATTTTCAAAAGATGTTCCATGTAAAGGGTAATCTGGGATGGGGGGATTTTCTTGAAAACCTTTGTGTTGCATCTCTGGAAGATACTGAATCTAAATACCAAGTTTGGTGTTTATCTGACTTCGTTTCCGAGTTATGCTGTTCACAGACAGACACACACACACATGGACATGTTTCCAAAAATGCTTTATATCTATTCAGTACACCTCAAAACATGTATTTCCTGTGAAATCTCGGTATCAAATTTTTGGGTGGAATGCAATACTTCCCCTACTTACTATACGTAGTAGAGAAAGTAAAAAGAACTTACCCAGATAATTAAAACTGATGAGAATAATGACTTCCACAAAACACCAGGTTTAAAAAAGCTTAGAACAAAAGAAGAAAAGAGGAGAATGGCAGCCACAACCACCCACACAACAAAAATTTCAAAAGATTTTTAAATCAGCAGTTGCTTCACACCTCTGGAATGAAAATCACAAAATAGAAACTGTTGCATGCCTATTAAGATTTATGCAACGACTGTAAAACTAAACATCTGGAAGAAGATATGCGTGCTTAAGCACAAAATAAAACTAATGTATTCAAAATCCCTGCTGAAGCCAACCTGCTATACAAGTTCATCAATCGACTGGGAGTAGGATACAAGGAGTCCATGGAAGATATCTACAGCAAGCCCAACAGCCAAAATCTTCTGCTGATGTAGACAACATCATCTTCACAATATGTCTACTGAGTTTAAGTTTTAGTGAAGCAATTCTAGTGTTCATTTGACTGGCATTGTAATTTAGTAACATCCAGTTTTTTATTCTTGGATCAATAATTAATTATCATAAAGATTATAAATCTTTACAATGACCATTCCTGGTTTACTTTGCACTACTGTTACTATAATTGAAAATATTATGATAGCTCTCATAGTCTTCAGCACCTGTTATTGGTCTTGTTATCATCAGCTCTGCCATCAAAGGAAAAACAATACTAGATAGTAGAAATCTATTATAAAGTTTAAAGGACCTAAATTTGATCCAAGAAAAACTGTGATGATGTTTTCCAGCACAGAAATCTAAGTATTCATTTACGGAATAGAATTAATTTGTTGTGTGAACATTTTTGTATTGTATTTGCCAAAGTAATATTTAAATATTAATAATCATATAATTTTAATGTATTATATTTGAAGGATGAAATTATGCACCACGGCATTAATATGCTAATACAATTAATTGTTAGAAACAAACTCACAATTTTCTTGTTTTCCTAAAGTTCCTAATTTTGCAAGGTATTTGTCAATGAAATGCTTAACTCTTAACATGTAAGTTTGAATACTGTGAGATTGGTTTCTCCATCTCAAATTATATACAAGGGTTGGAACTTAAATAGTGGCAACTATTTATTTACAGCCGATACAAAAGAGTTACATGTTAGCAAACTTTACTACCCTTCAATGTAGTCACCAGCATTGTGTATAACCCATTGCCAGTGACGTGGAAATCATAGTATACCTTTAGCAGAGCCTGTTCTGTTGATAGTGCAAATGGAACGGTCAACTGCCTGATGAATCCCTGGAACAGTTCTGAAGCGAATGCCACGAAGTGGTTCCTTCATCTTTGGAATCGGATCAAAGTCACAAGGACTTAAGTCCGGGGAGTATGGTGGATGGTACAGCACTTCCCAGTCCCATTGACCAAACAAATCAGCCACAGCTTGTGCTCTATGCTAACGCTAGGATGACCTGCCCGATGCATGTCTGCCACAATTTGCCGACCATCGTTGAAGGCTTTTACCCAACGTAAGGCAATGCAGATTCCCCGCAAGCCTCTTGAAGACCTTGATGACACTGTCGTGCTGTAGGACCTCTGGCACATTCAATCTTGATCCAACTCCATTGTTCCTATTTCAAAAACATCATGACAACACTACATTAGACTGTAATGTACTGCTCACAAGTGACTGTTTCTCTCAACTGTGTGCACGCAGGTGAAGTGGGAAGAGAGAGTCCATTTGCTCTGAGGTAAGGTAGGTATGTAACTAATGTGTGCTATCAGCGACAATATTAGATTATGTTGCATAGTGTCTCTACAGCAGTGTTGCCACTATTTAAGTTCCAACCCTCGTATTTAAAACTCCTATATAGGATGCAAATGTTTTGATGGTGTTCATTTACATCCTATATGTACAGTTGATGCGAGTTATAAAATTAGTTTTGATAGAACATCTGAGGAATCTTAAATCTATTGTTTGTTTTTATAGCTGAACTAGTGGAGAGCATGCCAGAAAGTAGTAATACTGGAGGAGCCTCTGAGAGTGGAGCAACCAGCAGCAACATTCTGCGACGTGCACTTGATCATAGATCCAACCGTGCCAATGCAACAAAGTGCCACCGGAAATTGGGCAGTGCTGAGTGTACCAAAGTGGCACTGATTTGTTCCCTTTACCAGACTGCATTGGTAACACTTACTCAGTTGAGGCTGGATATCCTTACAGGTTCATTGCATTCATTTGTGTCATTTATACCTTTAAGTGTAGCAGATAGTATGCATAAATACTGAATTTATTACAATGGTAGATGGAGTCACATTTTTTGACACTCACCTTCACTAATTAAATGTTGTATAAAACAGAAACGTTTTCGAGGGCATTCGCCCTCATCAGCGACTGGGCAATTAAAGGTCTCTTTCACCTGTTGCATCTGGTGTTGGGGGGCACAAAGTTTTAACATTGTTCACAGCCGGTTTTTCAAAATTAATGACATTGCCATTTTTGATGATGTGTATTTTTTCCCAGATGTTCAATTCTGTTGGTGTGTTGAGGGGTTTTAACAATTTTATACTTTGGCCAATGCTGTGGTTTTCTGTCCAAAAATGGTGTGATACAGCAGATTTCTCTATTTGTTTCAGTTTTATGTTCCTTTGATGTTCCTTAAGTCTAGTTTCCAAGTTTCTTTTTGTTTTTCGTATGTAGTATTTCTCACATTCATCACAAGTAATCTGGAACATGATAAACGAGAGGAAGAAACTCAAGAAAATTTCACAAACTACCACCCTTGGGCCTTGAGAAAATTTGAATGAATCTTCAATAAATTTAACATAAGACTAACTCCACAAAACAAATTCAGCCTGAAGAACTTGCTAAACACACTTCTCAAAAATACCATCCCAAATGCATTAAAATCCGGAATTTACTAGATTAATTGTGATGAATTTGAGAAATACTACATAGGAAAAACAAAAAGAAACTTGGAAACCAGATTTAAGGAACACCAAAGGAATGGGGATTGGCCCAAAGCTAGGTTTGAGAGCTAGGAAAATGATGTGAAATGAAGGCAAAATGGATGAAAGGAAAGGTGAAGATGTAGCAATTGGTGGAATGAATGGCAGGAGAACCCGGATAAAATCCTCCCAGATGCCGCTTCATCCACCACAAATCCCACATGCAGGCCCTGGGATCAACCCAGGCTGCCTTGGAGGGAGGCAAGGAGTCTAACCACTTGGCCGTTATTTAAGATGACAAATAAAATGTACATCTTGAATTTTCTGGGAATAGTCTGTGAAGCCCTGTTCATCCTGGAAGAATTTTATATAATTTTGTAATATGGAGTTAGCCATTACGTATAGACAAAAGCTTACTACACAAAAAGTGTAGATTTCAAAAACACAGGATTTATTTCAAGTAACTTGTTCCGTGGCATCAGTCATCTCCAAGATATTCATTATTATCAGTTTGAAATGTTCAATAAATCATCAGTTTTTTAAAGTGCCCTTACTATTCAGTTTCTCACAATGCCATGTGAAGAGAGTAGAAATTTAAGGCTACCATTGGTGCCCTGCTTCTGACCCTTCGCGGGCAGACTTTATTATCAGGGTTTTCTGAGTTTTGGGAATGATTGTCTTCCTGCAATCAACAGAAATATGCTTGTGTGAATCTAGGGACATCTAGCTTCCATTTATGTAAACGAAATGCCAGCTACATTGGCATTGATTGCACAATAAATATCCAAATGAACCTGATGTGTAGCCATCTGTAGCGAATATATGCGCATTTTGCCTGGGAAAGGCTAAACATCTTAACTATTAATTCAGCTTTCTCTATTCCCCTTTCATGTAAATGTAGCAAAATATATGTTACATTCACAGGACTTTCTCTACTCATTATTGTTTATTTTGATATAACTACTATAAACTATTCTTATGAAAACTTATTTTTCTATCTACTCCACGTTAATCAAGATAAGCCTTTGCAGAAATAGTTTCATTACACATGTCATTTGTAGGTACAAAGCAGATAGAGAAAACAGTATATGCTGGGCTTAAAATTAAGTACTGTTTCCATGACATCATGAGAAACAACTGAATAGCGACAAGCATTTTAAAATGACAAAAATATTGAAAAATTCAAACCAGTAATAATGGATATCTCAGAAATAGCTGATACCACAGAAAAAAATTATTTGAAATAAACTGTGTTTCAAGGATCACATTTTTTATAATAATATTTTGTCTATTACTTATGCTTTAGCTTAATCTTAAATTATATAAAATTCCTTCCTGTGAAGAGGACTATGGACTATTTCCAGAAAATTCAAGATATGCATTTTATTTTTCATTTAAATATCTTAAATATATAAGATTTTAATCAAAATGGAGTCATTTTTAAGAAAATAAAAACTTTGAAAAATGTTCTCTCTCTCTCTCACACACACATGCACGCACGCACAGTGCTGTAGTGTCAGTCAAGGAACATGTAAAAGGACAGCTTGAACAAGGAAAGTATATTGCCCTCGTCATTCTTGGTGTCAAAAGGGCTTTTGATGCAACACCGTGGCCATTTGTACAATCTTACTGTTAACTATTTCAGTCAAAGGACTGTGGTTTTATCAGCTAACAATTTCTGATAGAAAGAGAAGTGAGTAAAGGATGTCCATGAGGTCCTGTTGTGGACCTGGCTACTGGAATCTACAATCTGATTCTCTTTTCAAAATTCAGTTTACAAAATACACAAAGGATGGTGGCATTTGCAGATGACGTAATTTTGCAACTGAAGGGAAAAGTGCAGTGGAAGCAGAGAGCTACACTAATATAAATTAAAGAAGATTGAGGTTCGGGCTACAAATAACAAAATACAATTTAATGAAGAAAAATCAAAAGTGATGTTAATATCCAAAAAGCGGAAAGAAAATAAAGATATTAGCATTTATCTAAATAATAAAAAACTAGAACAAAAACACCAGATTAAATATTTAGGTACAATCATTGACAAAAAATTCAGACTCGATGAACACATTAATTATGTAGCAGAGAGATGTACAAAATTAATATATTCATTATCCAAAGCTGCCAAGATCAATTGGGGGCTCAAATATTAAGTTTTAAGGACAGTATACAAAGGAGTGATACTGCCTCTCATGTCATATGAGGGCAGTCCCAGAAGGACCCGACCTGAAGTATTTATAGTGATTGTTGTTTCAAACAAATGACTATGGTAGAAAGTACCAACCTTATAAAGCTTAAGTTTGAAGTTTGACAATGCTATGTCATGAAGTAATTGTTTGGCAGCCATCAATAGTGAATGCTCTCAGCGAATTTGTAAACATGGATAAAACTGGTCATATTATGTGATACAATACTTTCATTTTAAAGGTCTTAGTCCAACTAATATTAAAGCTAAGCTAGATTCTACTCTGCGGAAGTCTACTCCTTGTTTACAACAGTAAAATATTGAATGGCTTTGTTTAAGTGAGGCCGTATGAGCTGCCAAGATGAATATCGCAGTGGTGACCACTCTAGAAATTGTGAAGAAAATCCACAAAATGGTATTGGATGACTGTCGACTGAAAGTGCGTGAGCTAGCAGACATATAGGCATTTCAAAAAGTGCTGTACATCGCATACTAACTGAAAATTTAGACATGATAAAACTAAGTGCAAGATGGGTGCCGGGTTTACTCACAACGTTGTGAGGATGTTTCAGTCGAGTGTTTCCCGATGTTTTGCTGCAATAAAGCCGAGTTTTTGTGTCAATTCATAACCATGGATGAAACATGGGTCCATCACTTCACACCTGGGACGAAGGAGCAGTCAGAACAGTGGATTGAAAGGGGAGGCGAAGGCTGTTCCATCTGCGGGCAAGGTCATCGTCAGGTTTTTGGGATGGACACAGGATAATTTTCATTGATTATCTTCATAAAGGAAAAGCAATCAATGCCGAGTATTGCAATGTTTGAATGATGAAATCAAGCAAAAACAGCCACATTTAGCGAAAAAGAAAGTTCTGTTTCATCAAGACAATACACCAGTTCACACATCCATTATTGCCATGGCCAAAATCAATGAGTTAAAAATCAAATTGCTTCCTCATGCATCCTATTCGCCAGATTTAACCCCCTCTGATTATTTTCTGTTTCCAAAGTTGAAGAAATGGCTTGGTGGTAAAAGATTTGTCAACAATGAAGAGGTGGAGTTTGCAGGTGATGGATATTTTGCAGAACTCGACGGTTCTCACTATAAACAGGGTATTGTGTTTTCTTTGTTAGGTCGGGTACTTCTAGGACAGCCCTTGTATGGAGTACCAGTGTGGATAGAAGCATTGGAAAGAAAAAAATCAAAGAATATACCAAAGACTGTAGAGATTAATTAGTATCAAAATTGCAAAAGATTCCGGGCCACTAACTTCTGAAGCATTGTGCATTTTAACAGGACTAACACCGGTTACATTGAAAATGCAAGAAATTGCTGAGCAACAAAAGGGCTAAACATTGACCATGACATATGACTGATGGACACATCCAGCTGGCAGTGTACCAATTGAAAAACTGAATAAAAATAAATCACACAAGTTTGAAATATTCACTGATGGTAGTAAAAGCAAGAGAGGAGTAGGATCAGGAGTAGCAATGTTTACAAATGGAACACCTACACACCAACTGAAATTCAGACTAGACACAAAATATTTAATAATCAAGCTGAACAAATGGCAATTTTGAAAGCTTTAGATATGTTACATGAACTCAGTAATATAAATAACGAAGAAAAGAGTGTGGCAATTTATACTGATAGTCAAACAACCCTGGACTCCCTTAAAAACATTAATAACCATAGGTCATTAATAGAGCAGAGTATGATGAATTACAGACAATGAGACCATCAAATTTGGCTGGATCAAGGCACATGTGGGAGAATACGGCAATGAACTTGCAGACCGATTAGTGAAGCAGGCATCACAAGACAGTGAATTGCAAATCTGTTTCAAGAGAATTCCCAAAACAGCAGTATCTCTGGAAATTAGACAACACAATTATCGAAGTGGGAAGATTTATGAAGTGCTACTTCAAAGGGATAAATAACTAATCGTTCTTTCCACACAGTGAAATCTAGATTGCAAGTGAAACTACGTTAACTGCAAATGTCACTACATTTGTAACAGGCCATGGCAAAATATGAACATATTTTCATTGTTTTAAAATTATACAATCTCCATTATGACCCTGCATGTCCAGTGATAGACAATAGAACGTCTTATGTATGAGTATCCTAAATTGAACTCACAAAGAGTGATACTTAGGAATGGAATCACACACAAGAAGGGTAAATGGCCATTACCAACACAAACACGATACAACTGTATTACAAAGAGTTTTTACAGTTTGTAAATTCGGTAGACTTTCATGCATTATAAACAAATAAATAGAATGAGATAATTATTAATGTTGCTGTTAAAAATTTAACAATAAGATTGTATAAATTATATGTTGTCTTATTAACTGTATTGGATATAATACTATCATTCTAAACTACTGTAATTATGTAAACTAGAATGTGTATTGTTATAATAATCAGTCATGTAGTATTACTTTACTGTAATGGAGCGTGATGTTAATAAAGAAAGAAAAAGAAAAATGCATGCACACAACAAACAAACAAACAAACAAACAAACAAACACACACACCTTTTTCTAAAAGTGTTTCTGTTTATTTTTATTCAGAGTGCCTCAAAACATGTACTTCCTCTGACATCTTGACAGTGAATTTTTGGATGGAATACAATACGTACTTCCTCTTACCTGGTATAGGTAGGTGACAGAGAATAAAAACAGGAGTGAATATAACTAGAGGCAATTTTAATGAAGTGGTGATCCATACTAATATTGTTACTGCATGTACATTGCAATATTGTGAAAAAATAATACCTAAGGAATCAGAATTATGCAATATCTTTTCTCATTTTAAATATAAAATACTTAAAATGCATTAATGCAACAATACCATAGATCAATGCAAGTTCAATTAATGTTTAAGAAACTTTTGTTTCATGAAGCTGTACTCATTCTAGTGTTTAGAGAAATGAAATATGAGGTCGACACTGAAAATTTTTAAAAAATCAAACATGGATTAGTTTTTAAAAATGTAAATAAATTTATTGTTTTTCAAAATATTTCCCTTTAACATCAATTAATTTTTGCATTCGAAACCAGTCCTTAAAGCAATGATGTCACTCTTCCTAAGGCACTTCAGAAACCAGGTTTTTATAATGTACCACTACTTCATCTGATGAAAAAGGAATTCCATGCATTTTATCTTTAATTTTTGGAAACAAAAAGAAATCACAAGGTGCTAGGTCAGAGATGTATAGTAGAGGGTCCATGGTGCTGATCTTTAAGGCATCCAGATACTCAGTTGTTAGTTTTGCTGTATGCAATGATGTATTATCATGATGTAACATTATTTTTCACAAACTTTTTAAAAAATTTGGGGTAAACAGACATGTGTATCAATTGGCAGTAACGGTATGTTTATCTTCTGATGCTACGGTAGCAGTATGGCCTGTTTTAGGGGGGGGGGGGAACTAGCAACCATCTTCTTACCAGAACTGCGAATTCATCAGACTTTTGTAGGCATAGGTTCTGTTCGAAAGTTCGGAATAATAACAATTAATTCAAGATTCATCACCACTGATATTCCAAACCAAATCTGAAATGCCACCTTGGAATTTTTCCACAGTTTTTCTGCACTAATCAGTTCATTGTTGTTTATGATCAGGAGTCAGTTTATGTTGAATCCATCGACAACAAAGTTTTCTCATGTGGTCATTCCACATCAAACCGAACACTCATAAAACATCAATTTCTCTGAATTTTAGTTTGTGTTCCACATACAAAATAAATGGACATGTATTTTATATATTGCGGAAAATCAAATTATATTAGGATTTACAGCATACTTAACATTTTTCTTATACGTGCATAACATTATGTAAAAGCAGTTTATTCTCAGAATACAAAATGGTCATGGATAAGAACAATACATCGTTTTGTAAATAAAAAATTGTGATTTTCCTTATTCAAAATAATATTTATTTGGTATAAAAAACAATCACGTTTTTAAGTATTTTTAAGCAATTTTAAACTGCAATATCATATTTAACCCCATAATATTAAAATCTGCAAAAAATACAGAAGAAATCTCTGATATGTTTTGTTTTAAATCTGTTAATATCAGGATGGGATCTTCCTTAGAAATACGCTTTTAAACAATTTGTGTTCGCACGTAAGTTTTAGAACATCGATTGCTTCCTGAGAGCTTCACACTGCAGCTGTAAGCTGTCTGGTGCATTATGCAGTATGAACATGATAGTCTATCACTTACTGAGTTCGGTGTAATTTAGCAACTGGAATCTCATCTATGAATGCTTTCTCCACTATTTCATTTGAAATGTTACTTTGTGTTCAGCTTTTTGGATTAGAAATTCATATTTAGATCTGTGGTTTCTGAAAGTGCATAATGAGTGAACTGAAGAAACGTAGCTATGACTCTTGCTTCTATCCATTTAATGTTTTCAGGCATAATAAAAGGCAGAAATCATTAATCTTAGTTACCTGCAATAAGCTCCAAAACTTAAAAATGGAGAACTCAACTTTGTCACCAGACCTAAAACTATGTAATGTGTGTTGAAAAAAAATTCCCAAGTACCACCCACTGCTGTGATTGTGTGCTACAAAGTACCAATGCTGTGAATAATCCAGAAGTGGTTTTGAACATAGAGACCATTTTGAGGCACAATACAGCAATGCGAAAGCACTCCCTGGTATCTTAGAGCTAAATTCATTTATTCAATCAAACAATAATGCAATAATGACCACGGCATTCATTTGAGTCTGAAGGGAAAAAAGTGCACATTTAAATTGTAGTTAAGTTGCCTACCATAGGATAAGATTGAAAGTTAGAATGTTTCTCAACTGTATGCTAAATTTAACAGTTGCATGTGAACAAACTAGTACAGCTGAAGTGCTGTGAACAATTGACAAGGCATCCAATGACAGACTGCTGCTGATACTCTGCAGCTGTGCAGCGCTGGAATCTCACCATGCACCGCTTTCTAAGTTGTTTTATTTAAATTAACTATACAGGATCCCATCTTTGTTTTATGCAAATATAAATAAAAAGCTACAAGGAATTTATTTATAATTTTATATAAATTTAATCCTGTGGGTTAATAGAGATACATAGTTTTTAAATGTTTGGATTTTTAAAATTGATGTAAATAATTAACTATATCAATTATAATAAAGATTAAGTAAAGTTTACATTATTACGCTTTGCATTGCACTTTATAACATAATTTTATCACTTATCGCCTTGAGTTATTCTAATTTAAAGGTAGAGAGGTTTGCCGCTTTTCACAAGTTGGATTGCACAATATTTTTTAAGATATCGTGATTTAAAAAAAATAAGAATTTAAAACATAATTCATTTTGTTTTTGTAATCCACGGACAACATTTGAAGTGAATCAGAGACATGATGGTCAAATTTTGTGAAAATCTGTGCAATTTGATGTGGAATGACTCAGTATAACTGTTGATGTAAAATGTTTTGGATTTGGTTCATACCAATGCCCAGTGTCACCCGAATAAATTCATAAGATGTCTGTCGATTTTCTTCAAGCAATGCTTGAACAGTGGCAATATTTTCATCAGTAACAGCTGTTCTTGAGCATCCTTCATGAAATTCATCTCTAAGAAACAACCGATCTCTTTTGAATTCGTTGTACCAATTATAAATTGCCAAATGTATTTCTAAGCCAATATTCACATTGTTTAGGTGTTAACGACAATTTCAAATCATAAAAAATCATAGCCCGGACATGTTCTCTAGTCAAATTCACTTTTGGGTGAACACAAAATCTTTAAATGATGATAATTAACAAACTATTAGAGCAAATCAAACTAACTACAGGGCAATCAACTCACTAAACATTAATAAGTAGCTGTCAAAATATAAACAAATTTCATTACTATGTAGAAACATGGCAATCTAAAAATTATCATTATCGCCCTCTTATTTGTACCATTATAGCAATCCATTCTTCACTTTGCTATCAACTCTGGGAATTTAACAAACATACGTTTTTACCTCTTATTGAATGTATGAGATGTTGGAAAATAGCTATTATTAGTCAGATGGAGAAAATAGTTCAATTATAAACCTATTATAGGATTCCTAAATTACTATTATTCAATGCCTTGAGTAATCTATTTTTGCTGAAAATAATACTGAAAGTACTGAGCGGGATGGCTCAGGCGATAACATCCGTGGCTTGCATTCAGGAGCTCCTGGGTTCAAATCCTGTGGGCCAACCAATCTGATTGAGGTTTTCGTGGTTTCCCTCAGTCGCTAAGGCAAATACCAGATTGAATATTTAATACCATGAACCAAAGTTCCACCTTAAGTCTAAAACAATAGTAAAAATTAAAAATAGGTGGCAATAGCGAATGCTGTGCCGTTTATCCACAGACAATGAAAGTAGGTTGTCTGGATGGCACCCTAATGCCATCTGCACGGCATGAAGCAGAAGATCCAGCTGCTATGTGCTAGGATCTCTGTGGACACACAACGAAGCAAGATGGCATGGTTACAGGGATGAGACTTAGAAGGCTAACTATCCGTCTTTCTATATGAAAGCAGCTGTTAATGTGGACAGTACCCTAATGTCTTGTATGGCACGAAGCAGAAGATCTGGTTGCTATGCGCTAGGGTCTCTGTGGACACGAAGCGGGTGGTTTCAGGGATGAGACCTAGAAGGCTGTCTGTCACACCTCAATCTAAGAGTTATCCACTAACAGATCCGTCACGATATGACCCTGTAGTTAAAGCGACATAAAATAGAGTAATAAAAAAAATTGAAAGCTTAAGCACTCTGTGGGATATGCAGTTAAGGCATCTCAATATTACTAGCTCCATACATGAAGTTGACTGAAAACTACCAACGAAGGAGGGAAGCCAAGCACCCAAGAAAACTTGTACTACTTGCTCATCCATTTGTGTGCTTCAGAACGAATTTGAGTTTAATAGCATTTTCAGTCTAAATGCACACATGTATCATTAAAGCACAACTGTGTTAGACAGCACTTAAAGTCGCAAAAAGTCATATTACAAAAAAAAGTATCCTAAGAACCGCAGGCAGCAAGAACACCACAATTAAAATTAGCCAGCATTTGCAACGCTGCAATTGGTTTTGTATACACATCTACTGTTGCTAATCCACACATCCTTTTTAATGTTACCAAAGAAAACCTTTACTTAAAATAGTTTGAAATCTGGATAATTGAATGATAACCATCATATTTGTTTTGAATGCATAAAATGTTAACCAGTAAGATAATATCTGCTTCTCATTTTTATTTCATCTGCATTTATAAGCTGAGATAAAAGTACTGCTATACCAATGCCAGTCTTACTGTATGGTGAAAGAGTATTGTTCTTCAACTTGCAGTTTGTAGGTTGCGTAATTATTTGGAGGAGTTTGTCCCACAGTTGTACGCCAATTTGAAGAATGTATTTTAGCGATGTTTTTTTTTTTATGTGAGATGTTTCTTGTAAGCCCCACGTTTTGCGTCAATTTGCGGTAGGTTTTTGGTTATGTAAATCTTATTAAGGTTATGTAATGAAGATACACTTTGATGTTGTTCGATTTTTAGGATGCCAAACTTTATAGTGAAGATGATGCTTGTTTTTACGTAATATTAAAATTATTTGCCTCGGCTGCTTTCAGTCGCACTATAGAAACACGAGTTCTTGTAGGGTTGTGATAAGACTCAAATTATAAGACGCCACACAATTTACTTTTTAATTTTTACTTCTTTTTATTTCACTTTATATATGCACATTTTATAAACACAACACTTTATAAAATAAAACTGTGAGCACTTAATACATTTTTGGCGGAGAACACAAATTTTATCATTTATACTTTACAACATTTTTTTACCCACGACTTTCACGTCTGCTCTGTCTAATATCTTGCCCGAGACTGACTAGGTTCAACGGTAAAAACCTTTAGCTTCGGTAATGCCATTCTCTTATTGGCTAATTCTAGTCCAATAGAATTTAAGTATTCAAACTAAAAATCTTTCTTTACTTTTGATTGGCTAATTCCAAACTGTAAGCGAAATTACATTATTACCGATATTTTTCATAACCAGTACTTTTAAAACTCCAAACACATTATTGCCTCATTATTAACATCCTAAAACATAGTATTCTCACAGTTTTTGCACTATTAGAGTATATAAACATTTACATATCACTAATAAATACGTTCACAATAAAAATAAGTATTTACAATGACTTTACATACAATTTATATAATAATTATATACATACTGTTTTCAAGGTGGGCTGTTATTGAATTTAATTAATAAAAAATACAATTAATATCATTTAGGCATTAAAATACTGCCTCAATGGATAGAACAGAGAAGCTACAAGAATGAGTGCACTTTGCACTTCTATCTGCTGTGTCATACCTAGTATTTCATATATATATATATATATATATATATATATATATATATATGAGGTGTGGCAATAAAGAAACTGGAGTGATTGTTGTGCGCATTTCCAGCTTTGTCGATGACAAAGAGAAGAGTGGGGGATTGGCCTTGGGACTCTCCCTGACACGTGTATAATATTTCGCGCCACTGTGGTGGTTAGTCTGGCAGTGAGCCTTCTTAGAAATGAGTTGTGTATCTGAGCTCCGTTGGAATTATGCTATGCTCTAAAGTAGAACAACATGTTAACATTAAATTCCTCACTAAACTTGGAAAACCCACCACAAAAACTTACGATTTGTTGAAACAAGTTTATGGTGATCAGTGTGTATCTCGTACCCAAGTTTTCAAATGGGTTAAGAGGTTCAAGGATGTTAGGTAAGACTTTGAAAACAATCCAAAATTGGGCCATCCTTCCACTTCGAAAACTAAAGAGAATGTGGAATTGTTCGAGAAGACTGTCGCCTAAGCAATCGAGCAATTTCAGAACTTGCCTGCATCAATAAGGAAACCATTAGACAGATTTTGCACAATGATCTATACATGACAAAGGTTTTTGCTAAAGTGTGCCAAGAATCCTCACAAACGAGCTAAAGCAACATCGAGTGGACTGCTATGCTGACACACTAACATTGAAAATGACCCTGATTACCTCCATAAAGTAATTATGTGTGATGAAACATGGATATTCCAATATGATCCAGAGACTAAGCGACAGCCCATGCATTGGAGAGCCCTCAATCTCCTAGGAAGAAGGAAGTACACGTGAGCAAATCAAAATTCAAAGCAATGATGATTGTTTTCTTCGATATCGAGGGGTTATCTACATTGATTGGGTGCCTGAAGATCAGACTGTCAATCAAGTTTATTATTCTACTATTCTGAAGACCCTCTGTGAATATGTACAACGAAGCAGACCAGACCTGTGGAAGAATCCTCAGTGATGGAACATCCACCGTATCCACCTGACCTAGCACCATGCAACATTTTTCTCTTCCCAAACGTGAAGTCTGCGCTCAAAGAAACTAAGTTCGAGTCCATGGATGCAGAGAAGGAAAAAGCGACGAGACTCCACAATGCATAACAGAAAAAGACTTGCAGCACTGCTACCAACAGTGGAAAATTTGCACGGAGCAGTGCAGGGATCGGGGAGGGGACTACATTGAAGGGGACAACGTTTCAGTTGTGTAAGTTTTTTCAACAAAGAGCCAGAGCATCAGTCCGGTTTCTTTATTGCCACACCTCGTATGTTAATTTTGGTAGAAAATCCATATAATGTAGTAAATTGTTCATTGGAAATGGTAGAAAATGGGCTCTATCTATATGAAGCAATCTCTCTTTAATTTTAGTTACTAAATGGATAAACTGAAATAATGTTTACTTTTACAGTTAACTTTAGAATATTGGTTTTAACTTACAAAGAACTTCTAGTGAGTTATTAAACTGGCATATGTTACCTGTCCTAAAATTATCCTTTATATTTTACAGGCTTATGCTATCAGGATAAAATTCTGTTCAACTTGTGGCTGTTCATTAATAATCTTGGGCCAAACTGTGGCCTTAAATCTTTTCTGGACCTCCTTGCAGTGAATACAAAATGTTCTGCACCTGAATTTCAGATGCTTATATTATTCTGTGATTGTATGACACATTATGTAACGTAAGTATGTTGATATTTATGCACAAAATAGAATTACATTTTAAAGTGAAGTCCATTGCAAGTAAGAATTCTATGTAGATTATCAATACCCTCTAGAAATAAAATTTGAAAATGAAGTTTAAAATTGAATTAAAGAAAGGAAAAACAGAAAACAATGGAGTTCAGTTTTGAAGTCCAGTACAATAATTCCATAATTGTAGTAAATATTGTGTACAAAACTTTTGGAATATAGTGTGCAGAGTAACAAAATGAGCTAAGAGCTTCTCTGCTGTTTCATCATCAGGACAAATTTTAAAAAAAATCTAATGTGTTACACTCACATGACTTTCTCTACTCTTGTACAAACTATTTTTACAAACACTTATTCTCCTTATGCTTCATGTTATCGAGATATCGAGATGTTAATCTTATTACTAACTTTCTTGTAGATGTAAGGGAAATTGGTAGGCCTTAAGCGATTGTCAAATATTTTAAGAGCTGGTTGCTATGTGAAGTATTCCATTCTCTTTGCATTACCAGGACAAAAAAAGAAAAAAATGAATAACGAATTTCCATTTGAGAAAAAGTATAAGTATTGGAAAATTTAAGGGAATAACAAGCAATATCTCGAAAACGGTTCACTCAACAAAAAAACTGTATATGACATAAATTGTGTATTTTAACGCGATCTACATTTTTTGTGTAGTAAAATTTTGTCTATCTCTTATGGTTTACCAGTTATGCAAAAGTCGTTCACAATGAAGAATACTTTTGGAGACATTCCCAGAAAATTCGAGATATACATTTCATTTGTCATGACAATATCTTAAACATATGATATTTTAATCAAAATCGTTAGAGCCATTTTTGAGAAAATGAAAATTTTCGAAAAATGTTCCATGTAAATGGTAGTCTGGGGTGGGGGGATTTTCTTGAAAACCTTCGTGTCACATCTCTGGAAGATACTGAAGCTAAATACCAAGTTTGGTGTTTATCCGACTGTTCGTTTCTGAGTTATGCTGTTCACAGACACACAGACAGACACACACACGGACATGTTTCTAAAAATCCTTTTTTTGGATTCAGGGGGTCTCAAAACATGTATTTCCGGTGAAATCTCGGTATCGAATTTTTGGGTGGAATACAATACTTCCCCTACTTACTATACGTAGTAGAGAAAGTAAAAATTGATGTGTCACATTTACATTTCCTCTACTCTCTATTGCTTATTAGAGGCTATACAAATTATTCTTATAAAAGTTTATTTTCCTATCTACTTCATTTTAATCGAAATAAACCTTTTCAGAAATATCTGTATTACACAATTCATTATAGATACAAAGGGATTAGCGATAGCCAAATGTTTTAGAACTGGACACTACATGCTGGCCGTAAAATTTCATACTCTTTCACTGACATCGTGAGAAACAGCTGAAAACCAACAGGACTTTAAAAGAATGACCAAGTATTGAACAATGCAAACCATTAATAACAGATATCTCAGAAATGGCTGATGCCACAAAAAAAGTTATCTGAAATAAATTGTGTGTTTAAAGAGAGATACATTTTTTGTGTAGTACGTTTTCATCTACGGTTTAATGTTTACCAGTTATGCAAGCGTATATAAATTCCTTCTGAACAAAAGGACTTCATAAGCAATTCCCAGAAAATTCAAGGTAAACATATTATTTATCATGTAAATATCTTTAGTATATGGCATTTTAATCAAAATAATTAGTCATTTTTCAAACAATTAAAAAATTTGGAAAAGCTTCCATGTAAAGGATTGTTCGCGGTAGGAGATTTTCTTGAAAATCTGAGTTGCATCTTTGAAAACTACTGAACTTAAATACCAAGTTTGGTATTTATGGTATTTATCCAACATTTTGTTTTTAGTTATGCTCCTGGTGCATGCGCACGTGCACTCTTTTTTATCTTTTTTTTTTTTTTTTTTTAAATTCATGGTTTTCAAAACGTGTATTTTTGGTGAAATCTCTGTGTCAAATTTTTGGGTAGAATGCAGTACCTTATCTGTCTACTATTTACATGGTAGAGAAAGTAAAAATGAAAAAGTATTGAAAAATTCAAACCAATACATTCCTCGTAAATAGCTGATGTCACAAGAAAAGTTATTTGAAATAAATTTAAAGAGGTCAGATTTCTTTGTATAGTATGTTTATGTCTGTCTCTTATGGTTACCTGTTACACAAAATTCTTTCACAAGCTATTTTCAAAAAATTTGAAATGTATGTTTGATTTGTCATGTAAGTACGTTAAATATATGGTATTTCAAAAAATTGTTAAGCCATTTTTAAGAAAGTTAAAAGTATGAAAAATTTTTCCATGTAAAGGTTAGTTTGAGATAAAGATGATTTTCTTTAAAATACTTATGTGAAATCTTTTAAAGATACTGAAATTTAAAAAACACACATGCATACAAACTCTCTCTCTCTCTTTCTCTCCACCCTCTCCTTTAGAGTTTTGAGTGGTATACAATATTTTCCTCTTACCTACTACGAGGGTGACACTAAACATTTTTAGAAAATCAAACAAGGATTACTTTTAACAAATTTAGATTTTTTATTGTTTTTCAAAATATTCCCCTTTAACATCAATATATTTTTGTATTCGATGAAACCAGTCCTTAAAGCAATGATGCCATTATTCCTTAGGTACTTCAGAAACTAGGTTTTTATAATGTTCCATTGCTTTATCTGATGAAAAAGTGATTCCACGAATTTTATCTTTAATTTTTAGAAACAAAAAGAAATCACAAGATGCTAGGTCAGGGCTGTATAGTGGAGGATCCATGGTGGTGACCTTTAAGGCATCCAGATACTAGTTGTTAGTTTTGCTGTATGCGATGATGCATTGTGATGATGTAACATATTTTTCCATTTGGGCATTTTTCACAAACTTTTTAAAAAATTTGCAGTAAACAGACATTGTGTACCAATCAGCAGTAATGGTGCTTCTCCCTTCTAATGCTATAGTAGCAATATGGCCCGTTTTAGAAGAAAAAAAAAAATTCTGATGTGTTACACTCACATGACTTTTTCTACTCTTGTACAAACTATTTTTACAAACTCTTATTCTTCATCTATTTCATATTAATCGAGATAAACACTTGCAGAAACGATCTTTTGACATGCAAAGAGAATTACATTTTACACATAGCGACCAGTTCTAAAAATATTTGACTTTCGCTTAAGGCCTACTATGTTCCCCTTGTTTTGTATTTGCAAGGGAATTATAAAAATACAGTAGCCTTTAAGCATAGACATATCTCTTAATAGCTGGTTGCTATGTGCGTGCTGCATTCTCTTTGCCACAGATTAATACTCTTTGCATATCCAAGACAAAAAAATGAATAACAAATTCCCATTTGAGAAAATAAGTATTGAAAATTTTAAGGGAATAACAAGCAATATCTCGAAAATGGTTCACTCAACAAAAAAAATGTATATGACATAAATTGTGTATTGTAACGCGATCTACATTTTTTGTGTAGTAATATTTTGTCTATCTCTTATGGTTTACCAGTTATGCAAAAGTCGTTCACAATGAAGAATACTTTTGGAGACATTCCCAGAAAATTCAAGATATACATTTTATTTGTCATGAAAATATCTTTAATATATGATATTTTAATCAAAATCGCTAGAGCCATTTTTGAGAAAATTAAAATTTTCAAAAAATGTTCCATGTAAAGGGTAACCTGGGGTGGGGGGATTTTCTTGAAACCTTTGTGTCGCATCTCTGGAAGATACTGAACCTAAATACCAAGTTTGGTGTTTATCCGACTGTTCGTTTCTGAGTTATACTGTTCACAGAGACACAAACACGGACATGTTTCCAAAAATTCTTTTTTTGTATTCAGGGGGTCTCAAAACATATGTGTCCGGTGAAATCTCGGTATCGAATTTTTGGGTAGAATACAATACTTCCCATACTTACTATATGTAGTAGAGAAAGTAAAAAGAATTAGCAACCATCTTTTTACCACCACTGCGAATTCGTTGACTTTTGTAAGCTTAGATTCGGTTTGAAAGATCCATTGTGCCAATAGACTTTTCTTTTCAGGATCATAACAGTAAATCTAAGATTCATCACCAGAAATGATATTTCAAACAAAATTTGAAGTACTGCTTTGCAGTATTTACAGTTTTTCTGCACCAATTAGTGCATTGTTGTTTTTGATTGGGAGTCAGTTTATGTGGAATCCATCAACAACACGTCTACATGTTGATGTAAAATGTTTTGGATTTGACTCAAACCTATACCCAATGTAACCCGAATAAAGTCATTAGATGTCCATTGATCTTCTTCAAGCATTGCTTGAACAGTGGCAATATTTTCATCAGTAACAGCAGTTCTTGGACATCCTTCACAAAATTCATCACTAAGAAAAAAACCAATCTCTTTTGAATTCGGTGTACCAATTATAAATTGTTGCCTTAGTTGGGGTTTCTTTGCCAAATGCATTTCTAAGCCGGTCTTCACATTGTTTAGGCATTAATGATGATTTAAAATCTTAAAAAATCATAGCTCAAAATTTCTTTAGTGAAATTCATTTTTGGGTGAACACAAAATCTTTAAGTGATAATTAACAAACCATTATAGCAAATCGAACAAAAATCACAAAACATTAGAAAGTAGTTGTCAAACATAAACAAATTTCATTTGTTTTTAGAAACAGCATTCTACAAATTTTCAGTATTGCCCTTGTATAAGTGGGTAGCAGAGAAAGGAAAAAAGGGATCTATATGTGGGTTAAACTATGGTAATCTCTGATTATAGCAAGAATGTAAATTCATAGGCAGGTTTATTAGTATGATACTGAGTGGTTTGACAAAATCAATTTTTCTACGTAAGTATTAAAATTATGAATTAAAATTGAGAACATACCATTACAATCACTAATCTATGATTTCAAAACTTTCCAAAGCAAATTATATTTTTTTCCTGTTTAGATCTGAAGTTAAATTTGCAGATTTCAATTTTTCTGTCCTTGATGGTTTCTAAGGATACAAATTTGCAAAGAAAGAATCTCTGCTCTGGGGGGGGGCAGCATTTTTTGACAGATTTGAGATGAGATTTAGGACTTTTTTTTTCCCCTGTTTAATTTGATATTAAGGGGTAAAATAAGACAAATGCATTAAAAAAATTGGAAAAGATCTCAGGAACTGTAAACTGTTTGGAGGATTCAGATTACATATAATAAATCACATCACTGCCAAGTTTTGCATTTTCACAGGGGTTTTTCATTTGTAAATGGAAAAAAATTAGAAAAGCAAAGCACAGAGTGTATCAGATATGCTACAACAGGCTATGCATGATGATACTAGAGAATAATGAAGAACTATAACTAAACATTGGTAACTGAATTCCCTCCTCATTTGTTCTTTTCTGAAAAATCTTGCAAATAGTGTGATTTGTAACAGTCACTGCATGTAGAGTTTGAGGCAGAATTTCATATCAAGCTCTGCTCTCCTTCTTCTCTCTCTCTTTTTCATTAGGCATTTTTCCCGCTAAATTATGCTATCATAACTTACATTGATTATATTTCCACAAGTTATCAGAATAAGCAATGGGAGTGATGTAACTGATTATGGTTTGGTTTCCAATACATCAACAACCTGGAGTTATGATGTTTCAGGAATGGAAACATTTCCAGGTAGGCAACTTCAGAGTGGGTTGTAAGATGCTTGGTATGTTATCTGCTTTGTAATATATCTGCTGTTAAATAAATAAATAAAATATTTTCATAAATCTACACATATTTGAATTTATATAATCTTTCATCCAGCAACTTCTCAATTTTGTAGTTCTTCATACAATCCACTAAATCACCAATAAATTACAGCAGGCTAAGATCTCCACACACTGTCTAAAATTAGTATATATTTTATTGTAATAAAAATTCAACTTTTGGTTGCATTACAAATACTTGTATAATAGCACATTATGTATTTATGTGTGTATATATACATACAGAGTGAGCCAAAAGACTCTGTACCGCCTGCACAGTGTTTTTCCTGTCTGCGTCCTCAGCGCTTGTTGCCATCTGCAGCTATCGTAGAAAGGCGCAGATGAAACCATACATTTTTAAAACTACTTTTAAAGGCTTTACTTACCGTCGTTGTCCATACATTTTTGGCACCTCTTTAGGAAACTATTGTCATAGTTCATGTTGAGAAATTTCCTGGCGGATATTTTGTTTTATTTCTTCCAGGGTGTGTGGGTTTGTCTTGTACACTTTATGTTTTAAGTTACCCCGGAGGGGTATTTAATCAACAATATTACCGGCTGCGCAGTGTTTTTCCACTGCACATGTGAAAATATGATAAAAGCATGATAACGCACTGCTGCTATAAACAAAGTCACGCTGCTGTGCAGTGTGAAGTGCAGTTTTGAGTTGATAGTGATGTGATATAGTTCAGTTATTACGAGTTATTTATTATTTTGTCCTGTACTTAGTCACAAAGTATATTATGTGCTTTCTACTGCACAGCGTGTATTTATTTTGATTCATATGTGTTAACTCGGTCAACTCACCAAGTGAAAGTACGATTTCTAGAAAGATTTCCAGGTGTAAAAGTTCCAGGCCATACAACAATCCATGAACTTTACAGTAAATTTCAGGCCACAGGAAGTGTTCAGGCTAAGAAATCTAAAAGACGGTGTTTGGTTCTTACCGAAGAAATATTAACATCGGTCATGATGGATAGTTTCCTAAAGAGGTGCCAAAAATGTATGAACGACGACAGTAGCCAGTTTCAGCATCTCCTTTCATAAAGTTGGTAAGTAAAGCCTTTAAAAGTTGTTTTAAAAATGGTGTATGGTTTCATCCGCGCCTTTCTATGATAGTGGCAGACGGCAACGAGCGCCAAGAACGCGGACAGGAAAAACAATGCGCAGGCGGTTCAGAGTCTTTTGGCTCAGCCTGTGTGTATATATATATTTACACAATATATATATATATATATATATATATATATATATATATTGTGTTAATCAAGGTTAGTAAAGTTGATATATCATATCATGTGCATGCTTAGAAATTTGTATATTATTTTCATGTGCAGAAATTTTGTTAATGTTATGCTTAAC
The DNA here is from genome assembly GCA_030765065.1 of Deroplatys truncata. Classification (NCBI taxonomy): domain Eukaryota; kingdom Metazoa; phylum Arthropoda; class Insecta; order Mantodea; family Mantidae; genus Deroplatys; species Deroplatys truncata. The sequence continues at coordinate 163,870,424 of CM060983.1, forward strand.
CTCTTAACATACCTATTACTTCGCAATGTGATGGCTCTTTTTTCACCTATTTTTTTTATTGATAAAATGAAATATTCCATTAAGTACAATAATGATAGTAACAATGGTCATTCTAATCTCTGAATATCCCATAGATTAAAACCACGAGTATACTCATGATATGCTTAACCTTTGTTTTCTTGCTGAAATTACATTTGCAAGCCAAATCCTGGACACTGAAGCACTAAGAAATGAACAGCAACACTAAATACTAAATGTTAGAACCATTGTTTATATGTTTGTGGCTGTATACATACCCTGAAGCAAGGTTCAATACATAAAGCTTGATGCAGTAATTTGTATCATAAATTACTTAAATGTAAAGAGTGATTATAGTATGAATATGCATTTTTGTGAGACATTAATTTGAGATATTTGTTTATTGTAATTATTGTTGGGAAGTAAGTTTATACTGCCTTACTGGAAATGACAATAATAGCGTGCAGTAATGCAGCGAGGGGGTGAGCTGTTTATCATTATTGGAAACGAGGAAGTTACGTAATGTTGGCGCGTTTTTCTTTTAGAATCTGCTGGAACATTTCCCTAAAGCATATGTATTCATAATTTTCATTGGATATAAAAATAGACGCTAATGTTGGCGCATTTTATTAGCCAATTGCAGTTCAGTTATAATCTTTAGGCATATCGGGGTGTATGGGTATAAAAAGCCAAGTCAGAGGTAGATCGCCCCCAGTCCATCTAAAATCTTTGTACACTACACGTCGTCTTCGGTCCGTCAGTTCATCAAAATTCTTTGTACACTACACGTCGCATTCCCGTTAGTTCGTCGAAAGTATTTGTACGGCACACTTCGGATATCAATTTGCAGGTTACGCGTATAAGAGTTATGAAAAATCTCAAGTATGGTAAAGTTAATTATACAAAAAGTTGAAGTACGCGAATTAAAAGTGATCAGTAAGAAGTTATTATAACAGTTTCAGTTTGGCGAGTGTCAAGATCAATGTGTAAATGTGATAGTTAACGTGTTCGACAATAAAAGTGTAAAACAAATTTCTTCATCAGTGTTATCTTTGGATAAAAGATTCCTTTCCGTTTACACAACCTGTATATAGAGAAGTGCTTGACCAAAAGGATAATAGCTAGCCGGAGGACAAAGAACCAAAATTAAATAAAATAACAGTAGCATTTTTTTTTAAACAAAAAAAACTAATACTGCCGCAAATTGCTAACACCAGATGGAGCTAACAAACCTAACAAATGAATGACGTCACAAGATGGCTTCAATGCGTGAAGTAAACACAAATACACAAACATTGTAAGTAATACCACCGCAAATTGACTCCCAACGTGGGGCTCAATAAACAACAATATATACAAATAACATTACAAGTAAAACACTCTCAAATTGGCTTCCCAAACGTGGGGCTAACAAATACAAACATATACAAATAATGTTACTTCAAATTGGCTACCACAACGTGGGTTATAAATAACATTTAAACCACTCGCAAGCTATACCACAATCTTCACACATGTATCTTGATTCTATACGGGTCTTCTTCCCTCTGACATCACGCACGCTACTGCACATCCTTGTTGGACTCTGCTTCTTTTCAGCGGGAGGAGTTGCAGATGGAAAATGTCATCCAACAAGTTGTGTTGGGGTTGCTTTTGATGATGGACGGCCCACCGCCTTCGGTGAAAACTCCTCCTCCTGATGTTTGGTAATGAGTTGCTCAGCAACAGACACACGAAAGTCAAGGTCATTGTGCTTTCCTCCATGTTTTTTGGACAGAACAAAAGGCATTCCATAATGCTAATTCCAAGATAAAAAAATATCTTCTTATAGTACTTTTTGCCCCTCTTGCGTGGCAATGGATTGTTTGCAATGTGCTGATCTACTTTATCCACACCTCCCATTATCATTATAAGCAATTACAGCCACTGGTTTTACAATATCTTTGTTTCTTACCTTCCGTGTCTGCATTTCTGCATTGTGGATAGTGGACAATATGCAGACGTCTCTTGTCTTTCCATTTCAGTGCAGTTAGTTTACCTCGCTGGAATACGACAACCTGCCCTTTCTTTAGCTTTTTGGTCCAAAAAGAAGGGGGCATTTCTTTTCTTGTTGGACGCACAGTGCCATACATATCTGTAGGTCAGCAAGCTGGGGAGAACTATAATAGTTACCTACAGTCAAGCAGTATCCCATGTTAGCAAGGGTTTCATTAGGCGTCATAACAATTTGTGAGGACATTGGCAGATCTTTGTTATCTTCTTCAAATTTAGTGCCATTGCCAACGTGAATAATTAGGGACCAAACATATCCAGTAGCTGACTCATACAACATGAATGTTTTGATGCCAAATCTAGCTCTCTTGAGTGGCAGATATTGAAACCATCCCAGTCTTCCTTTATATAACATCAAGCTTTCATCTATGGTCACATCTCTTTCTGGAACACAGATACCTCTAAATTTAGCTGACAGGTAGTTCAAAATAGGCCATACTTTATTCACTTTTGGTTGTGGATGGCTTTCTGCATTATAGATTGCATTGTCGGAAAAATGTAAATTCTTTTTCAAATTTACAAATCTTTTGAATGGTAGAAACTGTTGAAAAATTAGTGTGGCTAATGTAGCTCTTTTTGTCCAGTACATCTGATATGTGGTTTTTTAACAATGCTTTGCAACAAGGTTACAGCAATAAATATGTACATTTCATCAACTGTTGTTTCCTTCCATGCTGGGACGTTTGTTTGTGTTGCATATTTGTTGGTCTCGGTAACCAAAATTTGCATGAATTCGTCATCAATGAATTGTCTAAAATAGTGCATTACATCCTCAGTACAGGGTTGAAAATTAATTTCAGGTTTACCTGTAAAAGGAAAACGTGGTGGCACAGGTGGCAGTGGCCTAGAAGGATCTATTTCGCACCACACTCTGGCACTCGCAATATCATTCTCAGATGACACTGATTCATTACTTTCTTTTCCTGAACTCTCAGACCTACTAAATGCAATATTTAACTCTTCTTCACTCTCCATTTTCATAAATAACACATACGAAACTAAAAGAATAGATTGTAACAGAGACCTCTAGTATGAATAAAATGCGCGGAAAAATATCGATGAAACTGGCTGATTCAGAGACACTTGTTGGCAGAAATATGCATTCAAAATATCAGACCACAGCGAAATCTAGAGAAAGAATCAAGGGACTACCAAAACACGAGACAGAACGAGCAAACTCAGCCTTTTAAAATGTATGCCGGTCGGAAATGATAAGCCCGAGTATACCCGGCATTTTATTATTTTGTCAAAATAAAAAAACACGAGTATACTCTGGTTTTTATGTTAAGAGGTTAATGATATTTTATCTCGTGCTGTATGGATCATGCACTGTCTTCTGTATCTCTTTTAAGCCATTATTTTATTGTCTACAGGATTTTGGATGATTTGGAGATGTATGAACAGCAAAAACCATTCCGACTGACAGATTATGTAAATATGTCCTACTTTCTCAACCATTTCTTGTACAAAGGTGTTCTCACAAATTTGTTTGGTAAGTGTGTGTTTATCTCTGTGAATGATATAACTAGACCAGGAATTTACTATATTGATAGATAAGTAGAAATGTCCATAAAATCAAAGTACCTTAGACCACAAGCATAAACAGTAAGCAAGGTAAACATGAGACAGAATTAACCCTGTACCTTAGGACAGAGAACGCTTTCAGCTGCAAGGTGTTCTTACATATGTATGTATGTATGAGATATCTCTCCTCACAAGAAATAACCCAGTTTGATCCTAATTGATTATGACTAACTGCACAGTCGCTTTTAGGTCATTGTTTGGGATGATAGGGAACTCCTTAGTCTGCTAAAAACCTTGATATTACGTCATGCAGTATTCTGTTTGTGTGGCGGCGCTGTGGCCGAGTGGTTAGACCGCTCGTCTCCCATCGAGGCGGCCCGGGTTCAATCCCAGGGACCTGCATGTGGGATTTGTGGTGGATGAAGCGGCGTCTGGGCGGGTTTTCTCCAGGTTCTCCAGTTTCCCCCTCCATTCATTGCACCAACTGCTCCATCATCACCTTTCCTTTCATCCATTTCACCAACATTTCGTTTCATCTGCTTCCTTCATCCCATACCAGGCATCGGGCTGATCACCCATCCTGGTTGTTCTGTCTGATCCATTAGTATCTGCTCCTCGACGGGCCTCTGACCCCAGGCACCCGCCTGTAAGTCCTACACAAGAGGAGGGTAAACAGATAATGAATGAATGAAAAAGTATTCTGCTTGTGGTTTTGGACAAAAGAAGAAGCTTATCAAATAAAGCTGCCATTCTGTGAAATGTTCCTCAAAATTCCTTTGTTAGGCAGTTGATGACATTCTATAAAGTATGGTCCAATGCTATTGTATCTGTGGAAATCTAGTGTGCCACACATTTTCTCATAGACTTTGATCTTACTTAATTTGTATACATATTTGGACAAAGTTGTATCAATTTAAAATCAGATTGTGACTTCTTGTTTACACTGTACTTTACAACATAAATGCAAAAGGTGTAAGAACATAATATGTTTCTAGCCTCAGAAGTGACAAGACAAATACACAGATTTACAGAATGCTTTTAAAAAATTAATCTTTATACTTCTGAGAGACTTCCTAGAACTTTGACCTGTTAATAAGCATTTCTAATGGAAATAATAGTCTTTTCATGAAATGATTTGTAAAAGTATATTTTTATAACATCACACATGCCTAGTTGGATAGGAAAGACCTAAAACTCTCTCTCTGTAATTCTGCAGTTTGTTTATCTGTAAAATCACCAAGGTAATGGTGTTTTGCCTGTGAGTACAGACTGTATATGAAGGCAGTTATATCACTGCTACTCATCCCTGAACAGGCAGAGACTTCTGTTGTAATGGTGAGTTGAGATTCTGGTTGTTGTATGAATCTTTGTGATGATAAAAGCAATTACTGTTATGCATCTGTACTTAGGGTAGTTTCTACGCTAGACTCATTTTCTCTCTTTATATAATTTAACAGCAGCGTCGTGTTCGAGTGGTTAGACCGCTCGCCTCTCACCGAGGCGGCCTGGGTTCAATCCCAGGGACCCGCATGTGGGATTTGCGGTGGACGAAGCGGCATCTGGGCGGGTTTTCTCCGGGTTCTCTGGTTTCCCCCACCATTCATTCCACCAAGTGCTCCATCATCACCTTTCCTTTCATCCATTTCGCCTTCATTTTGTTTCATCTTCTTCCTTCATCCCATACCAGGCATTGGGTTGATCACCCATCTTGGATCTTCTGTCTGCTCCTCAATGGGCCTCTGACCCCAGGCACCCGTCTGTAAGTCCTGGGGGGTGTAAGTCCTACATAAGATGAGGATAAACAGTGAATGAATGAATGAATGAATGAATGAATGAATGAATGAATGTTCTCAAGTAGTTTTTTAACAAATTAATTAAATAACAAATACCCATACAGCATTTAGCTTATTTTATGTTTGTTGTTTCAGATGTAAAGAGCTTAAATTCCAATTCACTTTTTCAATCTGCACATACTCTTCTAATGGTTCTATATAGGAGAGACTGTAGACGCAGTTATACTCCAGACAATCACTGGCTTATTAAGGATCTCCGAGTTGGAACCTTCATCAGCGATCTTGAGAAGGGCAAGAAAACAACTCAGGTATTCCCACTTGTAAAATGACAGTTTCAAGAGATTAATTGGTGCAACATAAATAGCAGTTAGTAAATAGTTTCCATAATCTCAAATTGTTTCTGTGTGTTCTTCCTCTAAGGTAGAGGTTTTGGACACAGCATGTATGAGAGTCATAATAAAAGTTATTTATATTTACTAGTCATTGAAGTTGAGTAAATTCCAAATGTGATATATTTTTAACATTGCTTGCTAAGCATTCTATTACATCATACAACATGCTACCCTGTTGTGAGAAAAAATAACAAATACTTGTTATTTATAAGCAATAGCAGTCATGTTCCAAAATCCTAGAGTATTTGTTGGATTAAAGGAAAAGTCTTTCTTCAGTATGTTAATGAAATACCATATTCCATCTTAATATACTGGAAATTGATGACAGTGTTGTTGAAATCATTTATAGAATAAAACTGAGTCAATTAATGATACAAAAAACACTCAAATTTTAAATTTCCTGGAACGTTTTTCAGAAGGTACTTGTCTGCATTGTCAACTGGACATGGACTGATCCTAGGTGGTGGAGCTAACAATGTTCCATCCATAGTGTGCTCTGGCAGCAGTTCTAGAAACTTGTACAAAGAGTCACTCTGGGAAATATCAAAATTGAAGACTCCATTGCCATTCTTCCAGATCTATTCCCCTATGGTCAGTTCTTGTTTTCCAGTTGTGTGTGTTAATAGTTTTGGTTGTGAATTTATGCTGTAATTTTTTGTCCAAAAAATGGGTGGCAATTGCAGACTATGGGGACAACATCAGCTTCACTGCGTAGGATCAGTCGATCAGGATAGTTGACAATGGAAGAAAGTAGCTTCTGAAACATGTTCTAGGAAATTTAAACAGTGAGTGTTGTTTTGTGTAATTAATTTACTCAGTTCTAAGTTTTAATGGCTGTATCCAGCTTATGTATTTATTCTAGTTTTTTTTGTTATAGAATGTTATAGAATGTATAATAACTAGAGCTCTTTTTCTTTAGAAGGCTTAGGGATGTACATTCTGAAACTCAGCTTAATCGATAGCTGTAAATTTAAGGGAAACATCTCCTTTTTGAAAGGTTTCCTTCTTGGGCTGGTAATCAAAGTGAGTCTGAAATAATACAAATTGCGTAACTTTCTAACCTATAATATGAAGGCCATCCAGAAAGTAAGGTTGCAACAGTTACGTAGCATCAAAAAATGCTTGTATTTAATTGAAATTCACAGGATTGAATTGGGCTGGTAATCAAAAATGAGTCTGAAATAATACAAATTGCGTAACTTTCTAACATATAATATGAGGGCCATCCAGAAAGTAAGGTTGCAACAGTTAAGTAGCATTGAAAAATGCTTGTATTTAATTGAAATTCACAGGATTGAATTAGGCTGGTAATCAAAAATGAGTGAAGTGATACAAATCACATAATTTTCTAACATCTAATATGAGGGCCATCCAGAAAGTAAGGTTGCAACAATTATGTAGCATCAAAAAATGCTTGTATTTAATTGAAATTCACAGGAAACTTTACAAATATATTAAACTATTTTTCAATATAATCGCTGTCAAGATTGATACATTTCTGTAGTCCGGGACCAGCTTTTGTATGCCAGTCATAGACCTCCGCCGCCAGCTCTTTTAACCAGTTCTTCACAGCTTCCATGAGCTCATGATCATTGGAAAAACGTTTCCTACCCAAAAACTCCTATAGTTTAGTGAAAAGGTGATAGTCCAAAGGCACCAAGTAGGCTTAATAAGGGAGGTGGGTGAAAATATCCCATCCAAATGATGTCAGCAGTCCTGTGAAACTTGTTCATTGTGGGACTTTGCATTGTCATGAGGAGGCTGACTTCCCGGGTCAGCATTCCCCTTCTGCGGTTCTGAATGGCTCTTCGGAGTTTTTTTAGGGTATTGCAGTAAGCTTCTACATTAATGGTAGTCCCTTTAGGCATAATGTCCACCAAAAGGACCTCCTTACAGTCCCAAAAAAGATGCCTTGACTTTTCCAGCTGAAGAGATCATCTTAAATTTTGTGGCTGAGGAAGATGAATGATGCCATTGAAGTGATTGTGTTGTCATCACATCACTACCATAAACTTCCACGAGCTTCCGATAGGTATTCGTAGCAGTATTGTTCTGCAAAGTCAAAAACAGATAACCACAGGATCTCGCACAGGCGGGAGGTGGCAGGAGCACACGATGCCCTCTCCTTCGGAAGAATTTACTGTGACTGAAGAAAATGGCCAACAAACATGCAGGATCAAAGAAACTTACTATTAGGATTCACTCTACATGCCAGTTGCACCAACTTCAAAACAAAAAATTTTCCCCAGCATCAGGAGCCCTTGTAAACTTACGTTCTGGATGACCCTCGTAATTATAAACTTTGGAATTAATATAGTGAAATGTTACTAGATAATTCAAATATCTACATTGGAATATTGCACATGCTTGTAATGTCAAGTGCATTTGTTTTCACCATATTTAAGATATGTTCATAGAAAACTCAATAAGGAACTGTAACTCTCCAAGCTATTATTCATTTCCAATGTTCGAGTGGTGTTTGCAGTCCTCTATCCTGATTAAATGGTTCACAATGCATGTTTCTGGTAGAATACGGATCATATCATGACCTAAAAGCCTTCTGCTAGACTCTTTAACTTATATCCATATGCAAAAGGCTTCATAGCTAAATTTTTACTTTGTTCTATCTTTCACTTCAGTGCAAAGCTAAACCAAGTAGAGGGATAGGTTTACAAATGGCAGGTGCACTTGGGAGCAGAAAAAAGTGACCCATTTCCCCAGATCACAGTATTTTTCTTCCATAAGGCTTCCACAATTATCTAATCAACACTAGTTCCAACCAGCACATATTATGTCTGTCTATGACTGACCTTGAAACAAATCCCAAGAAACAATTGCTAACAAGCGAGTTTTTTTATATATATTTATGGATGCTCTTTAACTACTATGGTCCTTAGCGTCCTAATCTATATTGGGCTTGAAAGACTGGTAATTTTGCTCATAGGCCTCTTTATCAGGCTTGAGGTTCTTTTATGTGCCATAAATCTATGACACAGGACCACCGGCTTTATTTCCCTTCCGAAGGAAGCCATGCTAAGGATTTTTACACCTGAAAAAGTCCATCGCCCTCCGCCAGGTTTGAACCCGTAACCTTAGGAACTAGAGGCTAGCACAATATCACTAGTCCATGGAGGACGATCCCAACAAGCGATGTTATTAGCATGAAAGAAAGGAGGAGTCCGAAATAACCTGTCGTAATGAATTCTACTCTGATTCAACAAGTAGATGTCTAGTCCAACATAAAATGATCAATACTCCCTTGTAGAGGGAGGAGTGCAGTGCTGATATGCACAACAACCATAATATTTAAGTTCTTCTGAATAGACATGGAAACAAAGTCAAATATTAAATTAATGCCAAGGGGACATTATTTCAATGTAGTTACCAGTTTAGTAAATACTTTAGTACATTGTTGTTGTTGTTATTATTATTATTATTATTATTATTATCATCATCATCATCATCATTATCGTCATCATTGTTGTCATTCAGTTTGTACCCTCTGTGATTAAAATCTATGAAATTGTAGATGCTGGTAAATTGATTTGCCTAAAGATGTTCACATTCAAGAAAATTTTTGCAGCAACTGCATTATAAGCTTAACAGCAGTAGAACCACAATTAACTGAGAACTAAACTAACGGCAGAGCCGTTTTGGTTAATGTATTTTTTTGGGATAATCGATGGTAACGATTTTAAGCAGTAAAAGGAAGAAAATTGTATTCCAGATGCATGTAATAATGTTTAATAAAAGCTACTACTGTATACAGTATTAAAATATGCATTACGGTATTTATGAAAACTATTTCATAAAATCATAATGTTTTTCTGAACTTTCTTCTTGCAGCGCTTTTGAGTAGTTACATCATGCCACTGTTTAATTGGCATTGTATCTGTTGATGTTGATTCTCTGCTTTGTTCCACAAAATGCAAGATAGCCCTGAGAAGAAAAATTCTGTGTTTTTCAGAGTGCTGTAATTCAGTATTTCCTGCCAAGATTTCAATATGAATTTGTAATCTTTCTTATGTCTAATGATTTGAATCTCGGCTGTCATTCTGTCGCTAACGACTTCAAGTTTCTGTTCATTGCTTAATATAACATGCTTTCTTTAGCTGACGTCTTAAACACAAATAAACCACACTGACCAACACCAACACTAAAATAGCAGTGGGCCTCCGCATTGAATGCATTTGTAAGTAGTAATCACTTACTAACGGTACAATATTTTTTTAAATGTATGGTAGGGAATGAGGATACCTATAATACCATAGCTGTATTGGAATTTAGGATTGAGGCAAAACAACATTGCCAACTATTGCAGCAATGCTGCCAGCGCGATTTTGAGCATCTGTAATTTTTCTTTCATTCTTTCTTTCTTTTCCATCCCATGCCATTTTGGTTAAATGGGGTTTCACTCTATATCTAAAGCATATTTCGAAGAGTTACAGTTATTTTCTTTATGAAAATATGCATGAAGAGTTAGAAAATTCTTTCTTATAAATTCAAATGCTAGCTTTAAAGATACTAGATACTTCATGTGTAATTGGCTACGTAAATTAATGTCCATGTTGCACTAGATTTATACACCTGGATGAGGATTGACTTTCTGTGTTGAAAATGGCAGACTTAATTTGGACCATGCTGGACATATTTAGTGAGAGACAATTCTAGCATAAAGACAGCACTAATACTACCCTGGTAGTTAAAAGGATTGTTAAATACATGAGCTATTGTTATCAGTAGTATTAATATCAACACAATTACAAAGGCAAAGTATTTGTAGAAAACTAAACATAAACAAGTTTAAATTATGAAATTGGGCAGCACAGACATAATGACCTGGCCGAGGATTTTCCAGCTGCAAGCTGTAGTTGACAAACTGTGATGAGGAGCATGCTTCTCGAAACGCGTTTTTAACTACTTAACATATGTGGAGTTCATGTGTTTTAATAAATTATGTTAATACATAAGTTTAAATTAACTTGAAAGTCTGATGATGTTTACAGAACATAAAAGAAACTGAAAATACAAAATTTTGATGAACAAAATCAAATCTTTTTTTAGATGTTAATTGTTTATATTAATGATTAAACACTTTGATGTGGTAGTATTAAATGCTGTTTGTACCAAACTATTTGTCATATGTTCCACATTCTTATTTTAAACATAAAAAATGAATATAAAGAAATTGTTGTGGAGGTATTCATTGTAAATAGTGTGTTAGAGCATGACCATTTTGTGTAGAAGTTATTAATGTTTTGAATTTTACAAATATCAGTTCGTAGAAAGTATTTAATTTGAAATTAATAATTTAATGTTAATAATTCCACAACAATTTTAACTCTTTAATATCTGAAGCTCATCTAAAAATTCAAGCATGTCGTTTAAAACATTTGATGCGGTATCGTTACAAGTGGTTAACATTATTATAGCACCACGTTTGGAAGCCAATTTGCGAGAGCAAATATGTGTTTTTACTTCACGCGTTGCCATCCTGTGACGTCACTCCTTGTTTGGTTCGTAGCTCCCTCTGGCGTAGCAATTTGTATCAATTAGTTTCTGAAAGAATTTAAGGTTATGTATATTGTCCTCCGGCTAGCTATCATCTTATCTTGGTAGAACTTGTATCTCTTGCAGGGTGTGAATCGGAAAGGAATCTTTTATCCAGAAATGATAATGATGAAGAAATTGGTTTTATAACTTTTATTGTCGAATACGTTCACTAACACTTTTTACATATGAATCAGGATACTCGCCAAACTGAAACTGTTTTTAATAACTTCTTACTTATCACTTTTAACTCGCATACTTCAACTTTATGTAATTTTTAACTGTATGATACTTTATAATAATTCTCGTAATTCTGCTGCGCGTAACTTGGCGAAATAAATGAACTGAGAGATCGACGTGTATAGTACTGAGAATTTTGTAGAACTGGAGGCACTCTACCTCGAACCTGGCTTATTTATAGGCTTGCCTCAAGATACGCCTAAAGATTATAAATGAACTGCCATTGGCTAATAAAACGCGCCAACATTAGCGTCTATTTTACTATCCAATGAAAACCACTAATACATATTACTTTAGGGAGAAAACATTCCAGAAGCTTCTATCGAAAAGGCGCGAAACATTAGGTAACTTCCTGGTTCCCGGTAATGATAAACAACTCATCCCCTCTCTGCATTATTGCGTTATTGTTGACAGTTTCAGTAAAGTCGTATATTATTATTTACCAATAATAATTACAATTAATAAACCTCTGAAATCAATGTCATATAAAAATACATATTCATATTACAATCATTAATTATATTTAAGTAATTTGTGATACAAATTACCGTATCATATGCCCCACTAGAAACATAATTATAAATATTTATAACTTGTTTAGAAATTTTTAAAATTGTGTTTTTAGTCTCCTAAATCTTGGAACACACGCTATCACTTTCACTTAACACTTCACACGTATTTAACACACGACATATTTATTTTTTTTTTTTTTTTTTTTTTTTTTTATCTCGCCACTACTTACTGGCTCTGGTTTAATTAATTTATATATTAATCTGACATCACAAATTTTTTTTTTTTTTTTTTTTTTTTTTATAGCAAATACTTTACCCTAAATTATTTAATCACTGTTTCAAAATTGCTTACTTTCTTAAGTTGTTAACAAAAATTTATACATTTAAGATTTTTGTAATTATTATACATATTTACCAAAATATTCACCCTCTACATATATTTACATCTCTTAAATCTAGGCACTGTTTCACATGTTCTATTTACTACATAAATATTTGTTTTTAAATATTTTTACCCATTTTTTTTTTTTTTTATTTTGTACTTTATTTTAACAATGTTCTTGGAATTATATTTACGTACTTTTCTTTAATATCATATTAAGTTTCAATTATTACCTTCTTCTTTTCAAATACTGTTACAGTTACTAAAAATTTAAACTTTTTTTCTTTTCTTTTTTTTTTTTATAATTTATTTCAAATGACATATATAAATAGTTAACCCTCTTACGTTCCAATACATTTCTCTGCAAGTCGTCTTTAACTATCCAGCATTTACTTTACATCTCATTGCTATTTACCCTCCTGGATCAAATTGTGTGTGGCTAAACATTACTCGTAGCCGTAACCTAACCTTCAAATTTTTGTTCATGAATAACCTCTTGTATTCATATGACATTTCGTTCCCTGATAATATTTGAAAACAATCTGCAGTTTCTTGAACAACACATCTTTTGACAACTTTCATTTTCAATTCATCTGCTATCTTTTTACTTTGAAAGTACTCTGACAAATCTGTACTAAACTGTACTGGACTGGAGTTTTCAATTTGAACATCTTGGTACAATTTATCTCTTTGCATTACTGACTCATTCTGTATTTTTGATATTTCCCCTCTGAAATTAACTTGCGCCTCATTTACATCTACATTCATAACCTCATTTATCTCTCTTATCTCACTTGCAATGTTACTCATTTGACTTCCTAACTCTGTGCCTTCTACATTAACCTCACTTTTAGTATTAACCTCACTTTCTTTGTTACCTATTTCCTTGCTCATGTCTAGCATTTTCTTTGAAACTTCTCCTATTTCATTTGCTATCATTTCTTGATTTTCATTTTTCATTCTAATCATACTACTATCTAGCTCCATGAATTTCTTTTCAATTTCTTCCCTGTTTTGTTCTAAGCTTTTACCAATATCTTCCCTCAATTCCCTATGACTCTTTTGCATATCTTCCCTGTTTTGATCTATTTTCTTTTCTAATTTCTCATTATTCATTTCCATGTTCTGAGTTAGTTTTTGTTCTAATTTTTCATTATTCTGAGTTAGTTTTTGTTCTAAACTCCTATCAATATCTTCCCTGTTTTGATCTGTTTTCTTACTAAGATCTTCCCTATTTTGATCTATTTTCTTTTGCATATCTTTCATATTTTCATTATTCTTTTTCATATTCTCATTTAAATTTTTCAGCATTTCCATAATCATACTAGTATCAAGATTAACATTTCCTGCTATTCTATTCTGACTTTCTGCACTAAGATTTTCATCTTCAAATCCTAAAAAGTCTGGGCTTCTTTCTGTAACCTGTATTGAATTACAGCTAACTGTTACACTATCCCCTTCCATCATTATTTCTTCTGTATTACTAGCAGCCATTGTTTTTATTATCTTACCACTCCTAAGGAACATTTATTTACCCTTTTTTTTTTTTCTAAAAAAAAATTAAGATACTCTAACTTACTGATGCTGTCCGTTGCTGTTACTTTGATGTCCAGCGTTCTGCCCCATTCTCCTAGATTTGTATGTCGCTTCTGCGTTGTGTTGTGATGAATCTACGTCGTCTTGTAGTTGATCTCGGAATTACGATGTCCAATCATCCATGTAGTCTGTCGTTCCTTTTGTTGTTTCTGGAATCTGCGTCTTGTAGATCATTTTACTGCTACTTTCGTTCCACGTCCTGATTATGCTGATCCTTTCCTGGTCACTTCGCCCCACGTCCTGGGTGCCAATATGATGCGGTATTAATGTTGTAATTATTTAACATTAATTGTAGCTCCGTGTTTGGAAGCCAATTTGCGAGAGCAAATATGTGTTTTTACTTCACGCGTTGCCATCCTGTGACGTCACTCCTTGTTTGGTTCGTAGCTCCCTCTGGCGTAGCAATTTGTATCAATTAGTTTCTGAAAGAATTTAAGGTTATGTATATTGTCCTCCGGCTAGCTATCATCTTATCTTGGTAGAACTTGTATCTCTTGCAGGGTGTGAATCGGAAAGGAATCTTTTATCCAGAAATGATAATGATGAAGAAATTGGTTTTATAACTTTTATTGTCGAATACGTTCACTAACACTTTTTACATATGAATCAGGATACTCGCCAAACTGAAACTGTTTTTAATAACTTCTTACTTATCACTTTTAACTCGCATACTTCAACTTTATGTAATTTTTAACTGTATGATACTTTATAATAATTCTCGTAATTCTGCTGCGCGTAACTTGGCGAAATAAATGAACTGAGAGATCGACGTGTATAGTACTGAGAATTTTGTAGAACTGGGGGCACTCTACCTCGAACCTGGCTTATTTATAGGCTTGCCTCAAGATACGCCTAAAGATTATAAATGAACTGCCATTGGCTAATAAAACGCGCCAACATTAGCGTCTATTTTACTATCCAATGAAAACCACTAATACATATTACTTTAGGGAGAAAACATTCCAGAAGCTTCTATCGAAAAGGCGCGAAACATTAGGTAACTTCCTGGTTCCCGGTAATGATAAACAACTCATCCCCTCTCTGCATTATTGCGTTATTGTTGACAGTTTCAGTAAAGCCGTATATTATTATTTACCAATAATAATTACAATTGATAAACCTCTGAAATCAATGTCACATAAAAATACATATTCATATTACAATCATTAATTATATTTAAGTAATTTGTGATACAAATTACCGTATCACATTTTGATTTGAAAAAAAGAAAAAATGGACTTGAGGTTTAATACTGAACTTTACCTCAATGGCACAGAGATATTTAAATGCCCATTAGGTGCTTTAAAAATAACCAACATTAAGAAAATGGTAGTGTAGTATGCAAATGCAATAGATAAGCATATTAAAAGAAAAAAGGAAACAAATTTCATAATTAATATTTTTTTCACACAAGCTGTGTGTAGAATGAGGTTGGAAATCCTGGTTATGGCATTGAATTTTTCAGTCTGATTTCTAATTGTTTAGCATATTATAGTTTATAGTTTATTCATTAAAGTATTTACTCCGCTAGTGAGACATGACAAATAGTTTGTGGTGATGCCCTTGACCTCTTTTGGAAGACGTAAATAACCTGCCAGTCAAGTGGCTAGAATTATACATGAGGAGGAGGGGAGGTCATCGTGGCAGAGGGCAGAGCTAGACATGTCAGTACCAACAGAAACTGCTGCATTCCATTATGGACATCATTTCTGCACCTGAGTGTACATCTGTCTGGTAATTGAAATTGAGTTTTATTTATGAGCTCTCTTTAACTACTGTGGTCCTTAGTGTCCCATTCTATATTGGGCGTGAAAGACCGGTAATTTTGCTCAGAGGCCTCTTTATCATTTTTGAGGTTCTTTTACATGCCACAAATCTACGACCACCGGCTTTACTTCCCTTCTGAAGGAAGTCATGCTAAGGATTTTTATGCCCGAAAAAATCCATTGCCCTCCGCCAGGTTTGAACCCACAACCTCGGGAACTGGAGGCTAGCATGGTAACCACTACACCACGGAGGATGACACATCTGTCTGGTATTGTCAGATGTAGCATACAATGAAAGTTACAGTTCTGAGGAAACTTCAATAGTGAATTGTGTGAAATGTGTTGGTTCCACAAAAAAGATATAGAGAAAACATCATATCAGTTTCTTCCAAAATCTTCACAGTCTTAAGCTGCTGCTAAGTCAAGAAGGTAATAAGTTCAAAACAAGTTTTTATAGTGAATCAGCTTCTCAGAAGAGAAAGAAAATCACAATAATATTCATTCAGTGTATCTATGAAAGTAACAAACTGTAAACTTTTATACTGTTTTCATCCTGTTTGTAGCCAAAATTGGTGACTATTGAGCATAATTTATCTTTTTATGATAATTAAATTGAATATATATATATATCTGTGCGTGCGTGCGTGCGTGCGTGCGTGCGTGCGTGTGTGTGAAAATCACATCATCAGCTGTTTGCTGCTTGTGTATACTATGTTTACTAACATCACAATTACTGTTGCTAAATGACCAGTCCTTTATAGTGTTAGTTCCATTCACTGCCATTAAAAACAATGTATGGAATCATTTTAGGGTATTTCAATTTTCACAATATAATCTTTATTCTTTTAAAATGTTTAATTCTTTAGGTATATTTAATTGTATTAATGACTTGGCTTAAGGATTTAATCAGTTATAGAATATCAAGAATATGACCAAAAATTATCAGCTGGAGCTGATTTATCAGTTTGCTTATATTTATTATTATTTTTCTTTTTATAATTTCTGTAGTTCCCAAGGACATAACTTCATGATGTTGGGAAGTGATGTTATGTTTTCATTGTTCTCAATCTAGAATCTTCTCAAAAACACAGATAAATGAATTAAAACCTGCCAAAGCAAATACAGAAATTTGAATTATGGCTAGTATGATTAACTAAAATGCTTACTGCTGCTCTGTTACTAAATGTGCCTGTCTGTATGTGGGACATTACATGTGAAATCAAATGGCATAAAACCTCGCATTTTTTTTGTGTTATAATTTTTCCTGTTAAGGGGTTCTAAGGAAAGCTTATTTATCAAATAATAGCATCTAAAACCCAACGGTTGTCACGTTATTGAACAATAAATCTATTGTATTAATTCATTTTGTCGTATTTGAAGTACACGTAGCTCTGGAACCCTTTTATTTCAGAATATTGTACCAAATCTCATTTTGTAGATAAAAGTCTGCATTTCATTACAGCGTATACTAATTATTTTTATAATATTCACAAAAATCTGTATACAGGTTTTACTTATTTTAAGCGTCCCTGGATTTTTATAAAACTAAAACATTAGATTGAGAATAATCCATAGTGTCATTATAAGAAGTCGACATTGTTGGTAAATTGGTTATGTTTGAGTGTTTGTAGTTATAACACAAAAAAGTGAATAAATGCAACAGTTTACATAGTTGATGCATGATCACCAAGTGTTCTGTGAATCTGTGAGGAAACGCTCAGAATCACATACTGCTTAGTAAGCGTTCTCATTGTTTAACCATCCACAACAGCTTGCTTGATCTTCAGTTCAAAATATATGTGCGACAATGACCATGAGAGCGCAAAGTAATTCTTTAATTATTTTAGATGAAAACTGATCATTAACCATTGTAGTAAAATATATGTTTGATTGTGTTTAAATTGTGGAATCTACCATATATAACATTATTTTTTTAAGCCGTAACCACCTATACTTAAAAAAATAGAAATTTCTTAATTTAAATAAAAGTATGAAGAACATGTTTACTTATCAGTATTAAATTAAAGTTTAGGAAATCAAAATAAAGCTAGATTTAAATAATTAAATTTGAAGGTTTCAGAGTTTTAACAGCTTGAAGTTGGAAATTTTAGGAAGATAACGATTAATTTGAACAATTTTAATTGCAAAACTATGAAGTTCTAAATTTTAAGAGTTTGCATAAAGCATTGTATGGGGCTTGTCTACAAAAAGAAAAAGTTTTGTTTCATTTAAAAAATGAAAGGTCGATTTTCCTTCTATTTCCGATGATTTAAAATGGAATGTCCCATGTCCAGTTGCATGTTTATGAGTCTGCAGCTGAATCAGCCTGGTATGTTATGGAAGATGAACTATAGTGTAAGACTTCATTTCATATTTTATACTATTTACATTTCCAATACATTGATTGCTATTTACCACTAAAGCTTATATGTTTATGATGTATTGTTAAAGATTCTTCTGCAAAAAATGCCACATATCATTCCTCATGAAGAGAGGGTGCAACTTTTTCGCAGATACGTTGCCAATGAAAAGACTGTTCTTGGACTCACCGAGTCAGCTTGTGTTTCTCCACAATCTACTCTTATAACAGTGTCAAGGTAAGATATTTTCAGCTGTGGTTTTGAAAAAGATGTTGGAAGGAAAGAAATGCATTTCTTATAACTTGATGACTGGGTGTGTTATACATAAACACTATTAAGATAGTAATTGTCACAACTTGTGGTAAGATGTTTTGCACTATCAGCAAATTTAAAAATAAAGATTCTCAACTTAGTCTCGTCATTTATGACCTCATAACTCAAGTGCTATAGTGAAATATTCATGCAGCAGATTAAGATAAACTAGAATGGAACTGCAACTACGGCAATCAAGAACTGTTTAAAAAATTTGGAAAAAGAATAGATTTCTCTGTATGTAAATTTTAAACAAGCATTGAATCACTGGTTGAGATATATATAATGAACAACAAGTATGGAATATTACTTATCCATATGTATACTATACATAAAGAGGAAATGTAATGACAAGTTTTGCTTGAACTTATCTTGGAAACTACAATTTGAACCATTTCTTCAGCGATGGATAGTTTAAACCCTTTTGTAACATGGAGTATTACTTTATGTAAATGTTTGATTAGTTGAAACCAAATAAATATACTATTATAAGTAAGAAGCAAAGTGATTATAATCAGTTTTTCTTTCCTTTGAAGTTTTAAAAGTTGATTTATTCTTATTTTTTTTTACAAGACCAATGCTTTACTATAAACTATTAAAGCATTAATGTTACTTTATGTAAATGTCTTATTATTTAAAAAGGAAATTCAACATTGACACAAAGTTTTACATGCATGACTATGTAGATACCAATTGGGGACATGCATGAAAATGTAATTATGCTCGCATATGAGCTATAATGATTGAAAATTTCACATAACTCATAACAGTAAGTAAAAAAAATCTGTGTTACACTCATATGACTTTCTCTACTTTTTTTACAAATGCTTATTCTCCATATGCTTCATGTTATCTTATTGCTAATTTTCTTGTAGATGCAAGGGGAATTGGTAGGCTTTAAGTGATAGTCAAATATTTTAAGAGCTGGTTGCTATGTGGAGTATTCCATTCTCTTTGCATTACCAGGACAAAAAAAAATGAATAATGAATTTGAGAAAAAGTATAAGTATTGGAAATTTTAAGGGAATAATAAGCAATATCTCAAAAATGGTTCACTCAACAAAAAAATGTATATGACATATATTGTGTATTTTAATGCGATCTACATTTTTTGTGTATTAAAATTTTGTCTATCTCTTATGGTTTACCAGTTATGCAAAAGTCGTTCACAATGAAGAATATTTTTGGAGACATTCCCAGAAAATTCGAGATATACAATTCATTTGCCATAAAAATGTCTTAAACTTATGGTATTTTATTCAAAAACGTTTTAAAATTTTCGAAAAATGTTCCATGTAAAGGGTAATCTGGGGTGGGGAAATTTTCTTGAAAACCTTCCTGTCGCATCTCTGGAAGATACTAAACCTAAATAGCAAGTTTGGTGTTCATCCGATTGTTCCAGACACACTCACACACAGACAGACACACACGGACATGTTTCGCAAAATGCTTTATATGCATTCAGTGCACCTCAAAACATGTATTTCCTGTAAAATCTTCGTATCGAATTTTTGTGTGGAATGCAATACTTCCCTTACTTACTATATGTAGTAGAGAAAGTAATAATAACTCTTCAGGCCTCTTTCACATAGAAACGTTAAAGCAAATGCAATCATGAATACAAAAGCTTGTGACCAGGCTAATAAATGGGGCCATTCACAATGATTTTTGTTAATGAATATGAATACTATCACCAGACGCCAATGCCAAACCTTGCAATCTCCGAGCATTCATGTTTGCATTAATGGAATTTGAGAGAAAAAAAACACTATTGCACTGCATAGGAAATGAAAACAGGAGAAATGGAGTCATTTGATGACAAGTTAATTATTTTATTTCAAAACATTGTACAAATCTTATAAAGATAATTTGTTAAAACAAAATATTTGGATACAGATTGCAAATGAATTGCATAGGTTTTAACTAGTAATATGGCGTCTCTTGACATTGTGTGAAACTTCATAGTTTATAAACTATTCCATTTTCTTTCATGTACAGAAAAATATATAACACAAACACAATTGATGCAGTTTGTAGCAACATTAAATACACTGCTACATCATCATCATCATCGCAACCTCCATTTTTAATTGCTTTCACACTTATCTGTTTTGATGCCAACATTTTGTTGGCATTGTGATTGGCAAGCTGAATCTTGTGTTCATGTTGTACATTTATGTCCTTGCATTAATGTTAAGGTTTCTATGTGAATGGGCCCTAATGCATCATTGCCTATGGTCAAGCTTTCAGACTGTCTTTATAATATTTAAGTTTTCTACTGCAGGATATAAAGCACAAATACTCACTCCCTAATGTATAGTTTCAGAGTTTCAGTTTTCAAAATTCATCATACAAAGAATAGTTAATAAGCTATATTAATTACAGGTGTCGTATTGTAGAAGACGGATACAGACAGTTGGCACTCATTTTACCCTCTGCCCTTAAAGGTGTAATAAGGGTAAAGTTCATCAATGAGCAAGGACTTGATGAAGCTGGAATTGATCAGGATGGGGTTTTTAAAGGTCTGTTAAAGATATGTGTCATTTTAATTTACGAAATTGTATAGTGAAACAAAAAAGAATGCAGTTTTCTTTCTCTTTATTACCGGTATTAGTTCCAGAGCTTGTGGTCCAATTGTCAGCTACATTTTCTAGATGCTTGTTAGAAGTAGGATATCAGCATTCTACTACAAGAGATCTTTAAATCTCTGAGCATTGTTTAATAAGGAATGAGTAAATCAAACTGGCCTTTATTTTAGACCCTTTAATTTGCATTTTTTTTCTCACAGCTCATGAATTAAAGTAACATATTATTGTTGCTAGAATTCCTGGAAGAGACAATCAAACGAGTCTTTGATCCAGCTCTAAACCTCTTCAGGGTAACCAGTGAAGAGAGGTTATATCCATCACCCACATCAAATCTACAAGAAAACCACTTGCAACTATTTGAATTTGTTGGACGCATGTTAGGAAAGGCAGTGTATGAGGTAACCAGGAATTTATTAATATTCATGCTGATATTGCTATTTAGATACAATTCCGAACAGTTTGCTTCATTTCTGGTTTTCTTTGGATTTCATTAGGTTTTTCTGGTGTAATTGAACATACTGGAGAGCATAACATACTACTAAAATCTTAGAGGTGCTAAAAGAATTTGATTACCTGGGGATTAGATTCTCAAGCAACGGGAAATGGGAAGCACAATCTAAATATGCACAACTGAAAGGAAAGCTAGCCATGAAAGCTGTTAGAGTTTGCTTGTGTAAAACACCCACGCTATCAATGAACTGGTTGGAAAGGCTATATGAAGCTGTAGCTGAGTCAAAATGTTATATGAAATAGAAATATGGGGGGGGGTGGCAAAGGATGGAATAAGATTGATATAGTCCATAGAATGTTTTGTAGAGAAGTTCTGGGTTTACCTAAGAGTTCACCAAGGGGCGTGGCACTGGCAGAGCTAGGAAGGGTAGGGAGAAAAGGTATAATAGTGGAAAGAATGTTGAAGTGTTGGTATAGATGCTTAAATCTAGAAGATAATAATATATTAAAAGAATGTATACAGTTCCAAAAAGCCGTCTTAGGAATTGTGCTAAAAGAAATTGGCATGAGGAATATTTTCCTATTAGATAAATATAATAACAGTGGGTTTTGGAAAGAAGTGAGATTGAGGGTGGAAGACATTGAAAAACAAGAGATATGGGCTAGTTTTGAGGGTAAAAGGTCATTGATCTTGTATAAATCAGTTAAAAGAAATTGGGGAAGGGAGAAGTATGTAGATATATGCAATTAATTTGGTAGAATAGGTCTTGCTTGGATGCGCACAAGAGTAATATTTTTAAAAAGGAATAGATATAATTGTTCGGGGAGATGTATTATGTGTGATGAATTGGGTAGTACTTTTCATTGGCTAATAGAATGTGATAAGGTTAAAAGGTGGAGAAAGGTTATATGGAATAAAAAATGGGACAAGCTAAATAAAGAAGCAGTAACATTAAGAATTTTGGGAAGCACAAAAAGCAGAAACAATTAAATTGATGACATTTTTAGGCAACACAAGGGATAAGTGGATAAGGAGCTTACGAAAGGTACAACAGAATGGGCACAGTTTGGAAAGTGGCGAGATGGTATAGTAGCTTTATCCCATATATACAGACACAGATTAGGGGCTAAATATGAGAGAGCTAGAGAACTGAAGCACTAGATTTTAAGCTTTAGATGTAAGTTTTATTTGTATTATTGTAATAAGGATGCAAATAATATATTACGTTACATATTACATTACTACTAAAATCTGGATAAATATATGCATGCAACAACATGTTGTGTATCTGTGAAAACTAATCAAGTAGCACAAGCAATCATTAGTAATGTTTCAGATAGCACAACTTTACATGGATACTGAAATTTTACTGGAATTAGGCTGGAGACCCTACCATGTGACTATCTTTTTTTAGATTTGCCACACCATTAAGACATTTTTATAGTAGTCAGGCTAATACTGAAGTGGTTTGCATGGAAACCATATTCAAGTTCTAAGAATGAGTATTCTTGCTTCTTATTTTAAAGTTCCTGAATTCTAATTCAAGTAGAGTGGCCCTTTCCCTTTTTATGTTAAAAAGCTGAGAACTTAATCCTCCAATTTTTTTTTAATGTTGAAAATCTCAGAACTAGATAACTTTAAGCTTTACAGGATCCTAGGCTTGCTTTACTTTTCATTTCATATCATTGCTAGCTATAGTTAGTTGTATGTGATGTCAAACACATTCAAAAGTTCTTTTCCTTTCTTTTCCTGACATTAGC
This sequence comes from Deroplatys truncata, assembly GCA_030765065.1. Classification (NCBI taxonomy): domain Eukaryota; kingdom Metazoa; phylum Arthropoda; class Insecta; order Mantodea; family Mantidae; genus Deroplatys; species Deroplatys truncata. Next base: position 163,893,720 of record CM060983.1, read on the forward strand.
ATGAAATGCATGTTACTGATGATAAAATCTTCTTGCCAAAATGATGTAAGACATTATTTGTTTATGTTTCAGGGTATTGTTGTTGACGTTCCATTTGCATCATTCTTCCTGAGTCAGCTCTTAGGACAACAACATCAGGCCTTGTATAGCTCAATGGATGAACTACCTTCTCTTGACAGAGACCTTTATCGCAGTCTCACTTTTATCAAGCATTACCAGGGTGATGTCCAAGATCTGGATCTTACGTTTTCTGTAGATGAGGATCGACTGGGTGTTCTAGAGACTCATGAATTAGTACCTGGAGGGCGTGCCATCCCTGTCACCAATGAGAATAAGTAATAAGGCTGCTTACCATATTGCCTATATTTTGTAATTTCAGTCATTTGTAACAAGTTTGATTCAAAGAAGCTTTGAAATATATAAAATGTGTAATACAATGATAGTGTCTCTAAAGAACAAATGGCCTTCAGTTATCCAATGATAAAGCTGATTTAGGCAGTCACACGTTAAGTGCCAAACTGCCATCAGCCCATTGCAATAAAATGTGGATTTAATGAAATAATAATAATAATAATAGTTACTAGTACTAATATTACTACTAAGGGAATATATACAATTTCGGCTGTTCTTATGATGGTTCCTAGTAAATCCCTCTTTGCAGAAGCTCCACAAATAGTCTAAATATCTACTATAGTATAAAACTTGCACTTATTCCAGCTTCTTGCTTTGAACTTAGTATTCAAATTTTCTCTGTAAAGGCTGGTTCACAACCGCCCGAGAACAGGAAGCAATGCACCGTGCAAGATATTGGTTTACAACAGCCTGGTAACGAGAACGGGAATGCATATCGATCATAAAGTGAAAGTCGATTTTGCGCATTGGGATTTCATTTGTTTTTAACTGACCAATGAAATTTTTTCACCTACTTCCAATTTAGCCAAGCCAACGTCAAAATTCGACAGAGTAAACATTATCTAAATGTATATCCATTACATTTCCGATCCCTCTACTTATGCCAAGCTTTCATTCCTTTATTTAATGGCATACATTAAAACTGTTTATTGTTCTTTTTTTTATTTCCACCGGCTTTAGCTGTTCTTTGTAGCTTTTGCCATTGTTTTTTAGGTAATAGCCGGTTTTGAGTTGCATATAAACAAACTACAAATGATCCCTTCACCAGAGGAACCAACGCTGATTAGATTTGCGGTTGTCAGGATGAGGTTAGGAAGCACATTTACTACTAATTCCTTCCACTTTCATGTTTCCAGCTTGTGACTATAGAGAGCACTAGTGGCTGTTTCATGTCATGGCCTACTAAAACAGCCTCTAGAGTGAAGAGTCTAATATGCCGTGCCCGGGAACGAGAACGAGAAAGTTAAAAGTTGGGCAACTCTTTTTTCCCGTTCCCGGGACCCGGGAAGGCTTCCCATCGGTTGTGAACATTCCCATTTGAATACACATATTTCAACTTTCTTGTTCTCGTTGGTTGTGAACCAGCCTTTAAGGTTTTACTGTAACAGCTATATTCTATTAGATCCATCGCTTCAGGGTTTGTTTACTTTTGTGGGAATATTGTTGTCTTAAGTGATAAACTGAAGGTGTCTCCTTTGATACAATTCATCACCTTTATTTGGTCACTGAAACCATTACCAAGTATTATTAAAAAATGTTAATTACAGTTATGAAACATTAGTTACAGTAATGTCATTTGATAATTGATCTCTTTAGATGTGACAACCAAGCTATTATCTTTACATATTTAAAAGCCTGTACAAAATATGCTAACATTAAAAGAAAATTTTATTTCTCCTCTTTTAAAAAATTACAGTGAAGTTTTAAAGTACTCAAAATTAATTTTAATCATTCTAGCTTCACTACTTTACCAAAAACTTACTGGGACATGTGTCGTCCACCGTGGACTAGTGGTACCGTGCTAGCCTCTAGTTCCTAAGGTTGCAGGTTGAAACCTGGTGAAGGGCAATGGAGTTTTTCGGGCGTAAAAATCCTTAGCATGGCTTCCTTCTGAAGGGAAGTAAAGCCCGTGGTCCTGTGTCGTAGATTTACGGCACTTAAAAGAACCCCAAACCTGATAAAGAGGCCTCTGAGCAAAATTACCAGTCTTTCACGCCCAATATAGAATGGGACGCTAAAGACCATAGTAGTTAAAGAGCATCCATAAATAAAACTTAATTTAATTTTTGAGACATGTTTTGGAGACTCAGTCTAGACTCATTGCCGTGCTTCCTCCTGTGGCTTGTAGATGGCATTTTCTGGCTGGATGCACTATATAATGAGATCATTTCATATGGGATGTCAAAATGTAACAATTTGTATGAGTTGTTATGTATAAATAGCTTTTCCCAAATGGAAAGTCCAACTGCTTTTCGAACAGCTTTTAAGAACCTCAGTTTTTCTTTCAACTGATGATCTGCGGATCAGAAATGTTGTGTACCTGCCAATTATCAGTCTGTTTATATTTTATGTTACTCATTGCTCTTTAAATCTTGAGTCCATGTTCCTCTTTGTCTTCCCTATGTATATTTTCCCACATCCAATTTCATAAATGCCTGAAGTTTTTCCAGCTTGAGTGCTGTTCTGTGTGTTGGACTTGAGTATGTCCATTATGGCAGAATATTATTTTTATATATGTGCTATTTAAAAAAAGAAAAAAGAAACACATTCTGTACTAACACAAAGGACAGAATTCCAGCTGGCATTCAGGCATTTATGAAATTGGATGTGGGAAAATATACATAGAAAAGTCAGAGAGAACATGGAGACTTTAAAGATCACATGAGGAATGTAAATTACGAGGCCGGATTGAAATGTAAAGCACAATAATGTTTTTACAAAAAAGTTAAATAATTAAAACAACAACAAAAATCACAAATGAACTTGCACCTTTTACCTACTTTTCGACATAGTCACCAAGTTTCTCAACACATTTCTCCCATCGTGATACCAGTTTCAATATGCCCTGTTTGTAGAAGTCCGTTTACTTGGAGTATAGCCATCTGCGGACTGCTGATTTCACTTTCGCATCTGTTGCAAAGCATTGGCCGGCCAGGAGTTTCTTTATGGGACCAAACAGATGAAAGTCTGACATGCAAGGCCTGGACTGTATGGTGGATGCTGTAGCACCTCCCTACCAAATTTGGTGATTTTCTGACGAACAGCAGCAGCAGCAGCATGGGGGCGAGCATTGTCATAAAGAATTTTGACATCGTCAGCATCATGTTGTGGCGTTCGTCGCGGAGCGCACAACGTAACTTCACCCAAGTTTTCATGTAAGCTGCAATATTCACAGTAGTCCCGTGTTCAGCAAAGTCCACCAGTACAACACCATGCATATCCCAGAACACCGTCACAAGCACTTTACTAGCAGATTGAGTCATTTTGAATTTTTTCTTCACTGGGGAACCAGCATGTTTCCACTCCATACTTGCCTGCTTGGTTTCGGAAGTGTAGTTGTTTGCCCACGACTCATCACCAGTGACGATTCCTTTCAGAAAGTCATGCCCTGGTGCAGTGTGCCGCGTTAGGTGATCCAAGCTCGTCATCATTCGCTGGCCCTTGTGGTTGTCGTCAGGTTCTTAGGCACCCAGTGAACACTAACTTTATGAAATTTCAACGTGTCATGAACAATATCGTACACTGCACCATAGGAAATCTTGAACTGTTGTGATAAGGTTCGCAGTTGTACATGCCGGTTGTTCAAAATTGCCGCCTCAATGCCTCTGACATTCTGCGGGGTTGCAACTGTTACCGGCCTCCCAGAGCGTGACGAATCACTAAGGTTCACATGGCTCTCTAGGAAGAATGCACACCACCTGGAGACATTGCTATGGTCCATACAATCATCCTCATATATGCCAGCATGTCCCTGTGAATATCACTCGGTTTATGCCCTGTGACCCACAAATATCGAACCACACCTCTCTGCTCTTCACACGTGGACGACAGTAACATGCACGCCGTCTTTAATGTGTAGTTCATGTTTCTTTCGCTAGAGCTGCACAAAAAATACCCTCTGTAGTGAAAACTGCAAAATATATCTGTGTGAAATTGCAGCATTCCAGCTGCAATACCAAGGCAGAAAAAGTTATTGTGCGTTACTTTTCGATCTGCCCTCGTATAAACAGTCTTACAAAATGGCAGTTGCAGAACAATCTGAGTCCATATATCACTTGAAAGAGAAACCAAATCTTTTAAAAGCTCAACAAAAACTGTTGAACTCTGTGTTTGGGAAAAAAACTATTTATACATAAAAATAAACACAATCAGTTTGATTTCCCACAAGAAAATGATATTACATTGGATTCCAGCCAAGGAACACCATTTACAAACCACATGAGGAAGTGAGTATAAGTAACATTCTCCTAAAGGTGTTCCAGTAAGGTTTTAATAAAGCATTGAAGTTAGAGTGATTAAAAATTAATTTTGAGTATTTAATACATTACAAGTAAAATTTCCAAATTTATGTTGTAGCTAAGCAAATTTTGAATGCACACTTTTCTTTTATTCTTTAGAGAAATGAAAGAAAAACGTATGTAGTTAATAAAGAGCACCCAGGATCTAAACCATTATTGGTGGTCAATAAATAATGTGGGATTTGTTGTTGTTGAATTATCATAACACTGCTTTTGCATGTGGCTTTCAGAATCAACTACATTCATATGATGGCACATTTTCGGATGCACACTCAGATAAAGGATCAGACAGCTGCTTTTATAAGAGGTTTTCGTTCTATAATCAATCCTGAGTGGCTGTCATTGTTTTCACCTCCGGAGGTAAGCAAATTCATCTGTGTTTCTTATTCAGCTTGTAAAACTGCTAACAACTATTAATTAATTTTGAAGATTGAGAAGCTAGTAATAGTGATGTGTTATAATTTAAAATAAAGAGAGTTGAAGGTTGTTACACTACATCACTAAATGTTTTTACTTCAACACGTTTCGGGAGACGGTTTGCTCCCATCGTCAGTATGTTTTCAACTGATTTTGCCGGTTATTGTCTGGGGAATGTGTGTGGCTAGTGGTGTTCTCTGGTGCTGGGCTGATGAACCTCCAAAGGCTGCTGGGTGGCAGTAGTTCGAAATTCATTAGGTGATTCCTGTGTTTGACGATATGTATGTTTTCCCAGATGTCCAATTCATTGCTGCTGTTGATCGGTTTTAAGAGTTTTATGTTTGGAGTGATTTCCTGGTTTGAAGACCAGAAATGATGTGCTACTGCTGATTTATCCATTTGCTTTGATGCGGTAATTTGTATCACAAATTACTTAAATGTAAATAATGATTGTAATATGAATATGCATTTTTATGTGACATTGATTTCAGATGTTTATTAATTGTAAATATTGTTGGGAAGTAAATTTATAATGCCTTACTGAAACTGTCAATAATAGCGCGCAATAATGCAGCGAGGGGGTGAGCTGTTTATCATTATTGGAAACGAGGAAGTTACGTAATGTTGGGCGCGTTTTCGGTAGAAACTTCTGGAATATGTTTCCCTAGAGCATATGTGTTCATAATTTTAATTGGATATTAAAATAGACGCTAATGTTGGCGCGTTTTATTAGCCAATTGCAGTTCAGTTATAATCTTTAGGCGTATCTGATTGAAGGAATATAAATAGAAGCCAAGTTAGAGGTAAAGTCAGTCAGTCCTTCAGTTCGCCGAAAGCATTCATACACTACACGTCGTCTTCAGTCAGTCAGTTCGTCATACATCGGATATAGATTCACAAGTTACGCGCAGCAGAATTATGAAAGATCTAAAATATGGTAAAGTTAATTATATAAAAGGTTGAAGTACGTTGATTAAAAGTGATCAGTAAGAAGTTATTATAACAGTTTCAGTTTGGCGAGTATCTAGATCAATATGTAAAAGTGATAGTGAACGTGTTCGACAATAAAAATTATAAAACAAATTTCTTCATCAGTGTTCTTTTTGGATAAAAGATTCCTTTCCGTTTACACAACCCTGATCAAGACACATGTTCTACCCAAGATAAGATAATAGCTAGCCGGAGGACATTTGAAATGAAATCAAACAAAAGCTAACACTGATGCAAATTGCTAACACAAGATGGAGCTACAAACCGAACAAATGAATGACGTCGCAAGATGGCTTCAACACACGTGATGTAAACAAACATTATAAGTAATATCGTCGCAGCTTTTGGTAAATGCATCTCATATGCTTTTAAGTCTTATTTCAATTTCTTTTGGTTCTTCATATGTATACCAGGTTACAGTCATTACAAACAATTTGATATATACCAGCTGATTTATTGTTGGGGATAGGGTCTTTTGTTCTGTTGCATAATAGTTTCTGTATATTGTGGTTATTCTGTGGAGAGGGTGGTGATGTATTTCTGAAATTTATGATGTGTCCAAGGGTGATAAGTGAATTTCCTATATGGTTGTGGTTTTTGTTGTCTGAGTAAAGTAGTCATTTGTTGGATGTATTTCTGTCTTTCAAACTTTTTTATCTTCTTATCTATTGTTTTTTTCTGGTATCCATTCATGGTGGCTATGTGGATAATGTGTTGGTATTCTTTCTGGTATTCCTCTTTCTCCAATGGTATATGTACTAACCTGTTTGTAATACTATTTAAAATTGCATGTTTGTGGCTTGTAGGATTGTAGCTATTGTTTTAATATAATTTTCTGTGTTAGTTGGTTTTCTGTAAATGCCAAACGTTAGTTTGTTGTGTGCATTGTTTCTGATGATCCCGATGTCTAGGTAAGGTAATTGGCCATTTTTCTCTTTTTCTATTGTGAATTTTATAGATCTTTTTTGTAAATTCAATAATTTCAAAGCATCTTCTGATAGTTTTTTTGGAACAATAGCAAAAATATCATCTACGTACCTATATCAGGTTTTGATGTGGGAAAGATTTAGTAATATGGCATTCAAAATGGCTCATATATAGTTCTGCTAAAAATGGTGAAAGGGGCTTTCCCATAGTTAGGCCTGTGGTTTGTTTAAAGATTTTGTTATGGAATGAAAAGAAATTCTGGTCCAGACATAATTTTGTTAGTTTTAAGTAATCTTCTGTTTGTGCTCTCACCTATTGAATTTCGAACTACCGCTACCCAGCAGCCTTTGGAGGTTCATCAGCTCAGCAACAGAGAACACCACTAGCCACACACATTCCGCAGACAATAACCGCCAAAATCAGTTGAAAACATGCTGACGATGGGAGCAAACCATCTCCCGAAACTCGTTCAAGTAAGAACATTTTAGTGATGTAGTGTAACAACCTTCAACTCTCTTTATTTTAACTGCTAACAACTGTTATGCAATGGTTCCTTTCATAATTAAAAGTAATACAAACTAGGAGGATAAGAGCAACAAATAGCCAGCCTTGAGAGATTCTATGTTTAATTATTCCCCAGCATATACAAGTTTATGTTGTTAAACTTACATTTACCTTCTAGCTTTTAATTCCTTTTAAACTATTTTAATTTTATGCTTTATTCCATAGAAAGATAATTTTGCTATAAAAATTTCATAACAAACACAGTAAAATAATTTGGTAAACCAACACCGAAGTTCCTGTTAAGATCATTAAAATCTCCTTTACTACCTACCTTCAGTTGGTAGAGGAAGTATTGTATTTCACCAAAAAGTTGAAACATGCACATGCTGTGAGTATGCATGCATGTGCAAAATAAAACAGCATAACTCAAAAACAATTGGAGATAAATACCAAACTAAGAACAGCATCTTTTAAGAGTGCAATACAAAGATTTTTCAAAAAATCTCCCACCTTAAAACTACTCTTTACATGGAAGATTTGTTGTCTTCCTCCATGGTGTAGTGGTTACCATGCTAGCCTCTAGTTCCCAAGGTTGCAGGGACATAAAAATCCTTCCTTCAGAAAGGAAGTAAAGCTGGTGGTCCCATGTTGTAGATTTACGGCATGTCAAAGAACCTCAAGCCTGATAAGGAGGCCTCTGAGCAAAATTTCCAGTCTTTCACACCCAATATAGATTGAGATGCTAAGGACCACAGCAGTTAAAGAGTGTCCATAAAAAGAACTGAATTTAATTTAATGGAAAATTTGTCATTATTTTTTTATTTCCCCTAAAATGACTTAACAATATTGATTAAAACACCATGTTTTAAAATACTAGCATAACTAATAAAATTCATATGTTGAATTTTCTGAAATAGGCTGTAAATGAATTTTGGTAACTGGTAAACCATACAAGATGGACAAAATCTTACTGCACAATAGTTGTAGGCCTCATTAAAACTCTCAATTTATGTTAAATAAGTTTTTTTACGGCTGTAACTCTTTTCCAAGCTATTAGTTTGAGTTTACCAATAATTTATCATTTATTATTTTTAAGTATTAAATCACCATTATTTTGTTTTCTGTGATGTGTGCAAAGATTGGAATTTCAAACCAGCATATAGTGAATCACTTTGTAAAGCTTTGATTATTGCTTCAGTCCTCTGTATCCCCCATGTACTTGCATGAAATGTATAATATAACTATCTCTGCAAATATCTGTCTTAATGAATATGAAGTAAATAGTAAAATATGCTTTTTACTTTCTCTACTACGTATAGTAAGTAGGGGAAGTATTGTATTCCACCCAAAAATTCGATACCGAAATTTCACCGGAAATACATGTTTTCAGACTACCTGAATCCAAAAAAAGCATTTTTGGAAACATGTCCGTGTGTGTGTGTGTGTGTGTGTGTGTGTGTGTGTGTGTGTGTGTGTGTGTGTGTCTGTGTGTCTGTGAACAGCATAACTCAGAAACGAACAGTCGGATGAACACCAAACTTGGTATTTAGGTTCAGTATCTTCCAGAGATGCAACACGAAGGTTTTCAATAAAATCCCCCCACCCCAGAGTACCCTTTACATGGAAGATTTTTCGAAAATTTTAATTTTCTCAAAAATGGCTCTAACGATTTTGATTAAAATATCATATGTTTAAGATATTTTCATGACAAATGAAATGTATATCTCGAATTGCCTGGGAATGTCTCCAAAACTGTTCTTCATTCTGAACGGCTTTTGCATAACTGGTAAACCATAAGAGATAGACAAAATGTTACTACACAAAAAATGTTGATCGCGTTAAGATACACAATTTATGTCATATACAGTTTTTTTGTTGAGTGAACCATTTTCGAGATATTGCTTGTTATTCCGTTACATTTTTCAATAATTTTCTCAAATGGGAATTCGTTATTCATTTTTTTGTCTTGGATATGCAAAGAGTATTAATTTGTGGCAAAGAGAATGGTGCTGCACCTAGCAACCAGCTATTAACATATATGTCGATGCTTAAAGGCTGCTGTATTTCTATATTGCTCTTGCAATTACAAAACAAGGGGAACATAGTACGCCTTAAGTGATAGTCAAATATTTTTAGATCTGGTCGCTATGTGTAAAATGTAATTCTCTTTGCAGGTCAAAAGATCGTTTCTGCAAATGTTTATCTCGATTAATATGAAATAGATGGAGAATAAGAGTTTGTAAAAAAGTAGAGAAAGTCATGTGAGTGTAGCACATCAGATTTTTTTATGTCCTGGACATGCAAAGAGAATGGAATGCGCCACATAACAACCAGCGTTAAAATATTTGACTATCGCTTAAAGCCTACCATATTCCCCTTGCATCTACAAGAAAATTACCAATAAGATTGACATCTCGATATCTCGATTAACATGAAGCATATGGAGAATAGGCGTTTGTAAAAATAGATTGTACAAGAGTAGAGAAAGTCATGTGAGTGTAACACATCAGATTTTTTAAGATTAATTTGTAGAAGAGCGATAAAAATAAACAATAGTTGTTAGAGAATGTCGTGTGAATGTAACACATCAGTTTTTTAAGAAGCGATGGTACTATCAAAATAAGAGTAAAGTTGTAAATATGTTACATTTCATAAAACCTAAACATATTATTAGAAGATGATTGAACTTGTAATTAGAAATATTCGTATTTTTCTTTAACGTATGTTTCATTTGAACATTTTAATGCTTATAACTTATAAGTAATAATGTAGAAGCGGTTGATAGTGAAGTATTTCAAATGAAAATGAACGAGGAGTAGGAAAACTCATTAATTTTCAATTTAATGCTTATCTTGCAGCCATTATAATGATGCAGTTTGGCTACTAATAAAGGAAATGCTGTAGTTGTAATAAATTGTGCTGCTTTCACTATTATTTTGATGGAACACACCACACATAGACCTTTTTCTAAAAATACCTTTTTTGGATTCAGGGGCCTCAAAACGTGTATTTATGGTGAAATCTTGGTATTGAATATTGGAAGAATGCCATATCTTCTCCACCTACCATGTACATGGTAGAGAAGTAAAAATCATTAAAGAATTGTTCGCTGCATCACATAATGATAATTTGCTTGCGGTTTTTTACATTTATGCAAAACAATAAATTTTTTCTATGAGAACTTCTTTATTTCCTTCTGTATTTCTGGATGACAGTTCTTTTATGAGGGTGGTCTGAAAAGTTTCCGACCTCAACATGAAGATGGCAGCACTCGTAAATAAAAGCTAGTGAATTTTGTTGTTCATCTGTTGACAGTTACTCACCAAAGTTTCAGCCATTTTGGACGCTCAGTTGTTATGTAACAGTCGTTTGAGTGAGGTGATGTGAGTGTTTTTATGAAAATGGACAAAATTGAGTATCGAGCTGTCATTAAATATTTGCTTTTGAAAGGCAATACGCCTACGCAAATCAAAGATGAGTTGGATTCTGTGTATGGGAACTCTGCACCATCATTTACCACAGTGAAAGTTTGGGCAGCTGAATTTAAATGTGGCCGTAAGAGCTTGGGAGACGAACGTTTGGGACGTCCAAAAATTGCAACTACCGACTAAAACATCGCCAAAGTTCACCAAATTGTGCTAGACGACTGCCGAATTAAAGCGAGAGAGATAGCAGAGGCTATGAACATGTCAAAAGAATGTGTTTGTCACATATTAAATCAACATTTAGACATGAGAAAGCTGTCCGCGCTTTATTCACGTTTGACCAAAAACGCGTTCGAATGAACATTTCCAACGCTCTGTTGGCGCAATAAATCCGAGTTTTGGCACCAATTAATTACTGTAGATGAAACTTGGATACACCATTATACACCCGAAACAAAAATACAGTTCAAACAGTAGACTGCAAAGGGGGAACCGGCTCCAAAAAAAGCAAAAACTGTTTTTTCGGCTGGGAAAGTGATGGCGATTGTTTTTTGGGATAGTCATAGAGTTATTTTAATCAATTATCTTCAATAAGGAAAAACCATTACAGGAGCATACTACGCATCATTACTTGACAAGCTGAAGGCAGAACTTGTGGAAAAACGGCCACATTTGCAGAAAAAGAAAATCCTGTTTCACCAAGACAAAGCACCGTCTCACACCTCAGCGGTTGCAATGGCAAAAATCCACGAATTACGGTTTGAACTGCTTGACCATCTGCCTTACTCACCAGATCTAGCCCTAAGCGACTTCTTTTTGTTCCCTCATCTGAAAATTGCTCTCGGAGGACAGATTTTCGTCAAATGAAGAGGCAATCACCTTCATGAACAATTATTTTGCAGAGAAAAACGCCGAGTACTATTTGGATAGGTTACAGAGATGGGAGCATCGCTGGGAGAAGTGTGTAGAGTTACAAGGAGACTATGTTGAAAAATAAAAAAAAAATAAAAAAAATTCTGAAAAAATGTCTTGTATCTTTATTAGGTCAGAAACTTTTCAGACCACCCTCGTACTATCCTTATGGCTTTCATCCATATGAAGCTAAAACTGCACTTTTTTCAGAATCCGATATAATCTCATATATTAATAGCCTAAATTATTTTATAAATAGCATTATGGTCAAGTGGTTAGACCACTTGCCTCTCACCAAGATGATTGTGTTTTATCTCAGCAGCCAATCAATCTGTGACAGATGAATTAATGCTTTTGCAGATTTCATCTCTTTGCTTCCCCTGTCAATAATTTCACCACTTGCTCCATTTCAGTAATTTCCATCCCCTCAATCATCATATTCAATGATACAAACTACCAAAGCAGGTGCATAAATGAAATGGATTACCCTGCTGCCTTTTTGGGGAATTCAAATGTGAGAAGGACATGAGCAAGTTGGCACCAGTTTTTTATAACTCTGAAATCAAAACGTGTGATAAAAATCAGCCAGCATACAGGAAATGAAGTGTTAATCCTCCAGGAAATATACCGGTCTTATTTTTTACATAAATAATTGAAAGGAAATTAATTTTTTCTGTACATGCCTTTGTAAATTTTTCAACATAAAGGAATCATTTTAATTTTACCTCTCAGCTAATAATATTCATCTCTCAAGTGTTGGTGAAGTTTATTTTGAGTTTGAGTACTGGAATAGAAATCTTATTCTGTAAATACATATTGTTTAGCCCTTTTATTTAAAGAATTAAATAAAATATTATATTTGCAGTTACAGAGACTGATATCCGGAGACAATGTACCTCTGGATTTAAAGGATCTACGGAGGCACACACATTATTATGGAGGTTTTCATGATTCTCATAGAGTTGTATGTTGGCTGTGGGACATCTTAGAGAAAGATTTTAGTGATGAAGAACGTAGGCTTTTTCTAAAGGTAGGTAATGGTCATGTCATTTATTCATGATTTTTGCAAATTGGTAAGCTTTAATTGTGCGCAGGAGCATGAATGTTTAATACATGTTAAATGAAGCTTGAGTCAGCTAAACACACACAAAGTTTCACTCCCCACTTTTTCATATGAAGCAATGCTTCATAGGCTCTATCATCTGGTTCAGTATCCAGATCCCTCTTTGTTGAAACGAAGCTCTTCTGACAGTGGAACAGTTTCACATAAGAGTTCATTTGCACTGGAATTTCAAAATTCATCATTTGCTTTTTGTAACCTTTATGAAGATCTTCTGCTACACATCCTATTCTTTCACATTTCTCGTCTTTAATGAGTCAGTGGTAGCTGATGATGTAGGCAACAGCCTAAGAGCATGTTCTGCATGAGGGTGTGGTGACTGAAACCTAATGGATGTTTAATTGACTTAGTCCTCATATAATTTAAATTACTTTCACTAAATAAAATTCGTTTTTATTTTAGTTTTGTTTAATACCTCTGTCATCTGCCCTTTTTAATAAGTGTGCTGGCTGTGCTTAATTTGATATAGCTCTTGTTGGCACCATGTATGGCCTGTTTATCTTTCCCTTTAGAGAAACCCATTGTAAACATTGGCAGTGCCAACATCCTATTGGAAATGTAAATAACATGTGGATAAATTCCAAAACACTTGCACAGCTTTATATAGTGTAAAGCAGACTGGGAAAATGTCAGCTGTATTAGAAGATTTGGTTGCTCCAAAGTAACCATTTGCAATAATAGTGGAGTAGTTAAAGAGCTGTCAACCAATAAACAACTTATTTTAAAATAGAGAGTTGAGGGTTGTTACACTACATCACTATGATAATCTTACTTGAACGCGTTTCGGGAGACGGCTTGTCCCCATCGTCAGCATTAGAGAGAATGCTGACGATGGGGACAAGCCGTCTCCCGAAACGCGTTCAAGTAAGATTATCATAGTGATGTAGTGTAACAACCCTCAACTCTCTATTTTAAATTATGACACATCACTGTTACAAGCTTCTAAATCTTCAAAAATTGAGAATAAACAACTTGACTGAGCAAATTTACTAAATTGAATTTTTGGTAATTGGACTCAATAAAACTTGCATATTGTGGCAGAATATACGAGGGCTGATCAACAAAGACTGAGACTGATTTTTTCCTGTAGCTTCCATGATAGTTTCATACCTATAACATAAATATTTGAAAAGAGCAAGTTTTTATGTATAATGTTGGTAGGCGGCAGCACTCTCGTATTGGTAGGTTGGTAGTGATACTCTATTTTGTAGACCCTATGTGCATTTCGCATACCAGACAATGGAGGTGATGCATTTTTTAAATTGATTATCACCGGTGATGAGTCATGGCTGCATCATTATGATCCTGAAGGAAATCAAGCCAGCACAGTGTGGAAATCGCCAGGTTCTCCAACACCAAAAAAGGCAAAAGTTGTTCCATCTGCAGGGAAAGTGATGGTGATCACTTTTTTGACTGTAATGGAATGATTTACCAGCATGCAGTTCCCCCTCACACTACTGTTACAGCAGCATACTACACATCAGTATTGGCTACACTGAGGAAGCACATTGCAAAGAAACGACCAGAGCTTTCTCGGACTGGGTGGCGACTTCATCATGACAATGCACGGCCTCACGTCGCAAATCAAGTCATGCAGTTTCTGGCTCGATTCAACATTACCTGTGTACGACATCCACCTTATAGCCCCGATCTTGAACCCTGTGACTTTTTTTTATTCCCATCACTAAAGGCAAAGCTTAGGGGTATTCGATTTGTGAACTCTGAAGCAGTGCTCAAGAAAAGTGAGGCGATTCTCAAGGACCTGACAAAGAATGGTCTGCAGCACGTGTTCAAGGACTGGCAGAGATGCTATAAAAAGTGCATTGAAGTAGGAGGGGACTACTTTGAAAAAGATCATGTAAACATTGAATTGGAGTAATAAAACATCTGTGAAAAAAAATCAGTCTCAGTCTTTGTTGATCAGCCCTCGTATTTGAAAACTAATGGCTTCCTCATTGGCTGCTTGTTGATTAATTCATGCTCTCGGTTTGCTACTTGTTGACGGATGAAACTATAAAATTTGGAATCGTTTAATTATTGCTGTATCAGCAGTGATTAATTTCATCTAAATTTCTTCGTAAAAATATTTTATGTTACAAAGTCCACAAAAACTTGCCATTTTCAAAAAATTACCTTGAATTTCTTCCCAAAGATAGTGTTATGGCAACCTTTTCTGTATATTTCATATGCCTCAGAGTTCTTTTAAATTACACCAAGTGAATAAAGTAATGGGCAGACTCTTGGAGTTGCTTTCAGAACACATTAAAATGTTAACATTCCTGTCCTTCTCTGTATTTTGACTGGGAGATAGATATGTCAAGATAAATGTATGCATTAAAAAGCCCCAGTCACAATCAAAAGTAAGTAATGGCATAGCATAATGCAGACATTACACCCATACAGGGTGGAAGTGAAATAGTCCTGTGGACTGGGGGAGGTGGGAGAGTGGATGTAGATGAACAAAAACCTTCAACACTTTTTTTTAATTAAATGCACTGTTAACTAGTTAATCACGTTTAAAAGTAGGAGTATTTGGCAACGTGGTGCAGCTTGTTGATTGAGTAGTCTGCTTCTACTGGCAGCGCCTTGAACTATTCCAACACTCTATAAAACCATATAAGTAACGTTGGCCGTGTATCGAATTCAAATGTTTTTCTCGCTTACATGCAAGACACCACAAAAATTACGGGAAAAAGTCAGGTTATTGTTCACTGCACCGTATGTAAACATTACCTCAAATTCTGCATTCACATGTAATTACAAATATTTTATTTGATATGTTTAAAGGCCTGAATATCTGGCCTATTCTATTTAAGAAGCTTATGCCATGGTAAGGTAACGAACTCACCTGGAATTTTTACTGATATTTAAACGGTTCTAAGGTTTGTGTGCACATAATACCTATGTATGTAGTTTAAAAGGTATATTTTAATTATCAGGCAATGCCATACTGCAGTGATATTTATGTGACAATGCAGTGCTTTACTTGAAATGAAAATAAGTATACCAAAGATTATGGCACTCTTATGTGAAACACCTCTATGTTATTAATACCATTATTCTATGTTAAATTTAACAATGTGGTACTAATAATTGCTAAATGTCTAGGAAAGCATAATTTATAATGTGAATTTACACTCCACTGCAATATGCTTAAAGGGAATGCATGTGCAATTGTTTATACTTTTGTCCAAACGGGAACTGTACGGTTCCATTTAGTTTTTAATATACCCGTTTTAAAATGGGACTAATGTGCTTCATACCAGCATACACATCTAATTACCATCTAAAAAAAGGAATCTGTATAACATGATGCAGAAGTTTTTAGAAGCAATTTTGCCAACAGTTACTCCAGTATGATTTAACAATAAGCTAATGAGCGCAAAAAAGCTCGAGTTAGTGAAATTTGCAACACTAACGTTACTGATAAGATTTAAAGGTAAACAAAATTGACACTGCTCTTCGTGCCTAATGAATTTCATAGTCATGGACTACAATTATTTACTTGGTAGCTTTAGAAACAAAAAATTACCATCGCCCTAATCATTAGTGTTTATTAGCATTTACAAGTATGTGAAAACATTGGAATTAAATTAAAATATCTGAACTTGCCTCCAGGATGTAAATTTGGAATAAGAGTTTAGAGGAAGCGTTCCATATGCCCTCGATTACGACAACTCACAATTACACTATCTGCATCACGGACCCGCTGGCTACCGAGAACAAATGTGTCTGCACTTGGTCCGATCCTGTGAGGAAATCTTTCAGCACAGAGCCACTGAGTAGATCGAGAACTGCATTGCGTTTCTCCGTAAATTAAGACCATGTCCATATATTCAGACGTTGAAAATCGCAGCTTTGTGTATTTTGTTCTGTAACAAGATTTTCTGTCCTTAGTCTTTTTTTTATACATGTGCCTCCTTTAACTGCTCTGATTTTAACTTGTGGCTTTGACAAAAAGACAATTGCATGCTATTAAGTAAACATCCCCACAATCTATACCGATATCAGAAGAAAGTAAACACAGCTTAGATGTTGCCAGTTCTAACAGAACTAAGGAGGCAAATTATGGGCTTTTTAAATTTAAATTACACAAAAATGTTCATTCTATTGAAATATCCAAAGGAAAATGTTTATTCAAGTTTCTATGTATATAGTCATAAATTAAGAACTTTTAATCAACAGTAATCCAGCAAGGTGATTATAAATTTTTTTGATAAAAGGATTTTTTTCTCGAAAATGGTGCATTTAATTACAAAGAAGTGTTGGAGGTTTTTGTTCATCTACATCTACTCTTCCACTTCTCCCCAGCCTGCAGGACTATTTCACTTCCACCCTGTATTATTCCATGTAAGCATTCACGTAGTCATGTAACGTATTATGTAATGCAAGAGGTTGCAAAATCCAAACTTTATGCTTGCATTACATACTCAGAGGAAGAATATGCATTTCTTTCTTTATACATAGCTTCTGAACAACATAGGATCGCAATGGTAGATTTTACACCATTAACTACAATCATGCTGCTGTTCCATTTTGTTTTGTCATGCCATTTTAAACACTGATGCCAGACACTGCTCTGTTTGCTTGGTTCAACATTTGTTTTGTGTCCTGTTTGTTTATAGAGACAGGATGGATTTTCTTATTGGGTATTATTGGTTATGTTATTTAATTTGGAACTTGTGTTTTTCTCAGAAGATTTTCACATGCATTTTACAGAACTAGAAACCTGTGCCAAGTCCAATCATTGCATTACACCTATAGCTGCATTGTGAATGGGGCTAATGCTAATCTTACAAAACTTCTTAGTAACTAAATAATTAAAGCAATTGTCTGCCATTCATAAGGCACATGGTTCAAATCCCATGTGAGCAAGGTTTACCCTTTCTTGGATATTGTTCTTTCAAACAAGCTGTGGCAAGATAACCACAGATAGCTTGTGGGATAGAGTAGTCAGCAGCTCACAAGAGTGGGTTACAATGTATTCAGTTAATAAGAATTGCCTTATTTAATAATAATTAGACCAATGTGTAATAGAATTATCTGAGTATTAATATATATGTTGAATAAATAAATTTATCTATAAGAAAAATAATTTGCAGTTTGTTACAAGTTGTTCAAAACCTCCATTACTTGGATTTGCCCACTTGGAGCCACCATTCTCAATTCGCTGCGTGGAAGTAGGGGATGATGAAGACACGGGAGATACCATAGGTAAGTTGAGTCACAACTAGTAAGATTTTTTGACAAAAAGGTTGGTATTGAGTAGCATGATCTCAGTTTTGTTTTATTTCTGCAACTTAAAATTTCCCACCTTATTGTGAATCTTGCAGAGATTAATGTTGTATAACTTTAGGCACCATTTCATTAATTCCATTTTCATTATCTCAAAACGCCAGTAATAAGACATTCATGCTTTCATCTGAGGGAAGTGTGTGATAGCAGATAGTATATGATAATCTAGGCTTTTTATTTTAAAAACACACTCAACAATGGTAGTTCTCTTGCTAAGGCATTTACATTACTCCTTCATCAATATAGCAATATTATCATCTTGTGTAATGCATTGTTTGTGATTCTGTTGTAAAGGGATTTACTTATTTGATTTTTACTTTCTCTAGTACATATAGGGAAAGTACTGCATTTCACCCAAAAATTTGATACTGAGATTTCGCCAGAAATACATGTTTTGAAGCACCCCTGAAACCAAATAAAGCATTTTTGGAAACATGCCCCTGTGTGTCTGTGAACAGTATAACTCAAAAAGTCGGATAAATATCAAATTTGGCATTTAGGTTCAATATCTTCCAAAACTGCAATATGAAAATTTTCAACAAAATTCCCCATCCCAAACAAGGTTTCTTTACATTCATAAACATTATTTACGTGGCATTTGAAACAATATTTACATATTTTATGCATTAATCATCATGGATATATACAGCGTTTAATTTAAATTCATCTATGCTCTAAAATGCATTTTCTAAAGTATTTTTTATGGCTTTTAGACACACTTCTCGTTGCTCTAAGTCTTTTATTCCTTTAGGTAGTGCACTGTGCTTCTCTTTCCCCTTACTCTCTATTGAGTTTAGTGTTCCTCTTGAGTGCCGTTCTGTAGAAATCATGCCTGGTTCATACATTGCATGAAAGGTTTTTCAAAATTTTTTATTTTCTAAAAAATGTCTCTTAACGATTTTGATTAAAATACCATATGACAAATAAAATGTATACCTTGAATTTTCGGGGAATAGCCCAAAGTTGTCTTCATTCAGAGGGAATTTTATATAATCTTGTATAATTGGTAAATGTTAAGTAATAGATGAGAACATACTACACACAAAATGTGGATATCTTTAAAATACAGAATTTATTTTAAAAAGTTTTTATGTAGCGTAAGCCATTTGTGAGATATCTGTTATTAAAGGTTCAAATTGTTAATTTCTTGGTCATTCTTTTGAAGTCCTGTCAACATTCAGTTGTTTCTCACGATTGCATGGAAACGGTATGGTATTTTAAGGCCAGCATATAGCATCCAGTTCTTAAACATTCGAGATATCGAACTGTTAATCTTATTGCTAATTTTCTTGTAGATGCAAGGGGAATTGGTAGGTTTTAAGCGATAGTCAAATATTTAAGAGCTGTTTGCTATGTCGAGTATTCCATTCTCTTTGCATTACCAAGACCAAAAAAAAAAAAAAATAAATAAATAAATAATGAATTCCCATTTGAGAAAAAGTATAAGAATTGGAAAATTTAAAGGAATAACAAGCAATATCTTGAAAATGGTTCACTCAACAACAAAAATGTATATGGCATAAATTGTGTATTTTAACGCGATCTAAATTTTTTGTGTAGTAAGCTTTTGTTTATCTCTTATGGTTTACCAGTTATGCAAAAGTTGTTCACAATGAAGAATACTTTTGGAAACATTCCCAGAAAATTTGAGATATACATTTCATTTGTCATGAAAATATCTTAAACATATGATATTTTAATCAAAATCGTTAGAGCCATTTTTGAGAAAATTAAAATTTTTGAAAAATGTTCCATGTAAAGGGTAATATGGGATGGGGGGATTTTCTTGAAAACCTTTGTGTCGCATCTCTGGAAGATACTGAACCTAAATACCAAGTTTGGTGTTTATCCGACTGTTCCTTTTTGAGTTATGCTGTTCACAGACAGACAGACAGACACACACAGACATGTTTCCAAAAATACTCTTTTTGGATTCAGGGGGTCTCAAAACATATATTTCCAGTGAAATCTCGGTATCAAATTTTTGGGTGGAATGCAATACTTTCCCTACTTACTTATGTAGTAGAGAAAGTAATATAAGTGTGCATCTTGGAAACAGTGTTGGATACAGTAGTTCATGACAATGAGTGCAAACATATTTTCTGCTTTCTGGGAGAACAGGATTGCATAATTCCCTGTTTTAATAGAAAGAGTGCATTTTCTGTAGTGGGGAATTATGTAGCTAATTATGTGTTTTGTTTTAAATTTGATTTAATAAATTAAAAATTCTAAATGCACTTCACATTGATGCAGTAATTTGTATCACAAATTACTTAAATGTAAATAATGATTGTAATATGAATATGCATTTTTATGTGACATTGATTTCAGATGTTTATTGATTGTAAATATTGTTGGAAAGTAAATTTATAAGGCTTTACTGAAACTGTCAATAATAGCGCAATAATGCAGCGAGGGGGGTGAGCTGTTTATCATTATTGGGAACGAGGAAGTTACGTAATGTTTGGCGCGTTTTCGGTAGAAACTTCTGGAATGTTTCCTCCCTAAAAGCAATATGTATTCATGGTTTTCATTGGATATTAAAATAGACGCTAATGTTGGCGCGTTTTATTAGCCAATAGTAATTCATTTATAATCTTTAGGCGTATCTGATTGCAGGAGTATAAATAGAAGCCAAGTTTGAGGTAAAGTCAGTCAGTCCTTCAGTTCGCCGAAAGCATTCATATACTACACGTCGTCTTCAGTCAGTCAGTTCGTCAAGTTACGCGCAGCAGAATTATGAAAGATCTAAAATATGGTAAAGTTAATTATACAAAAGATTGAAGTACGTGGATTAAAAGTGATCAGTAAGAAGTATTATAACAGTTTCAGTTTGGCGAGTATCTAGATCAATATGTAAAAGTGATAGTGAACGTGTTCGACAATAAAAATTATAAAACAAATTTCTTCATCAGTGTAATTTTTGGATAAAAGATTCCTTTCCGCTTCACAACCTGTATAGAGACACATGTTCGACCCAAGATAAGATAATAGCTAGCCGGAGGACATTTGAAATGAAATCAAACACAAAACTAACACTGACACAAATTGCTAACGCCAGATGGAGCTACAAACCAAACAAATGAATGACGTCACAAGATGGCTTCAACACTGATGTAAACAAACATTTGCAAGTATATCGCAAATTGGCTCCCATACGTGGGGCAGTTAAAATTATGTAACCAAACAAAAAAAAAGCAACACAACATAAGATCTTCAAGTTCTAATAATTTACGTAAAAACATATTAAGTAATCATTAATGTACTATCGCAAATTGGCACCCAGAACGTGGGGCACGATAACCAGGAAAGGAACACGATGACCAGGAAAGAAGCAGAGTAACCAGGAAAGGAACACGATAACCAGGAAGAAGTGAGATGACCAGGAAGGGGCGAATGGAGAAGTGAACTGAACTACAAGACGCAGATTCCAGAAACAACAAAAGGGACGACAGACTACACGGATGATTGGACATCGTAATTCTGAGATTACAAGGCAACAGGGGAATTCAACTACAAAAACATCGAGAAGATGCAGATTCCAGAAACAACTAGAGGAACGACAAACAACGCGGATGAGTGGACACAAAAACATCGAGACGACGTGGACTCATCATAACACAACGCAGAAGTGACATACAAACCTAGGAGAAAGGGGCAGAAAGCTGGACATCAAGCTATATCAGCAGATAGCATCAGAAAGGTTAGAAAAATGTTATGTTAATTCTAAAAAAAAAAAAAAAAAGGGTAAACAAATTTAAATGTACCTTAGGAGTGGTAGGATAAAGAAAACAATGGCTACTAATAATACAGAAGAAATAATTATGGAGGGAGATAATGTAACAGTTAGCTGTAATTCAATACAGGTTACAGAAAATAGCCCAAACTTTTTAGGATTTGAGGATGAAAATGTTAGTGCAGAAAGTGAGAATAGAATAGCAGGAAATATTAATTCTGATACTAGTATGATTATGGAAATGCTGAAAAATTTGAATGAGAATATTGGGACATTAAGGGAAGATATGGAAAAGAATAAGAAAGAATTGAGGGAAGATATTAGTAAGAGTATTACAGATCAATTAAGGGAAGATATGGAAAAGAATAATAAA
This sequence comes from Deroplatys truncata, assembly GCA_030765065.1. Classification (NCBI taxonomy): domain Eukaryota; kingdom Metazoa; phylum Arthropoda; class Insecta; order Mantodea; family Mantidae; genus Deroplatys; species Deroplatys truncata. The sequence continues at coordinate 163,915,849 of CM060983.1, forward strand.
GAATTGAGGGAAGATATGCAAAAGAATAAGAAAGAATTGAGGGAAGATATTAGTAAGAGTATTACAGATCAATTAAGGGAAGATATGCAAAAGAATAATAGGGAATTAAGGGAAGATATTGGTAAAAGCTTAGAACAAAACAGGGAAGAAATTGAAAAGAAATTCATGGAGCTAGATAGTAGTATGATGAGAATGAGAAATGAAAATCAAGAAATGATAGCAAATGAAATAGGTGAAGTTTCAAAGAAAATGTTGGACATGAGCAGGGAAATATCTAACCAAAGAAATGAGGTTGATAATAAAATAGAGCATGTTAATGTAAAATGTACAGAGCTAGGTAGCCGAATGAGTAGCATTTCAAGTGAGTTAAAAGAGATGATGGAGGCTACAAATGCAGATTTAATACAGGTGCAAGTTAATTTCAGAGGGGAAATATCTGAAATTCAGAAGGAGTCAGAAACACAGAGAAATAAATTGTCTGATGAAGTTAAAGATTTGAATCAAAAGCTAACTTCTGAAATTAACAAACACCAAACTGTTCAAAATGAGAATAATAAAAAATTGGAACAGACAATAGAAAATCTGCAAGGTACTGTAAATAGGTTAGAATTGAATTCAAAGGCAAATATATGTGATGTGAATGTATCAGATGTACAACATAATGATAGAGGTAGTTCCTCAGGTATGACAAATAATGTGAGTGATGCGGCAGCTTCATCTATAGCTAATGCTGAAACTCAGAGTGCACAAGTAACACTAGAGAATTTAAATATGGGAGTAGGGAATTTGCAAAATTACAATCATATCTTAAGTGATTTTCCACTTCCAAAATTTAATGAAAACTCCAGTCCAGTACAGTTCATTGCAGAATTATCAGAGTATTTTCAAATTAAAAAGATACCTGAAGCATTGAAAATGATAGTTGTCAAAAGATGTTTGGACCAGAAAACTTTAGATTGGTTACAAATGGTATCCGGGGGTGAAATTTCATATGAATCCTTTAAGAGATTATTCATGAACAGATTTTGGAATGTTACGGTACAGCACAGAATTCGAGCAATGCTTAGTCATGGTCAATTTAATCCACGAGAGGGAATATCAATGACTGATTACTTACTGAAACATGCAAGTCAGGTTAGGAACTTGTCACCTCCAATCAATGAAGATTTTGAGAGTTTGCTCGCAAGGCATTATCCTATAAGGATACGAAATTACTTATTAATTGCAAAACCACGGAACATCTATGAGATGACAGAATTAATAACAGCTTTGGAACAACAGGAAGAAGATATATCTCGGGAGTGGGAGCATAGATTTTTAGATGTGCGAGATAGAAGAAATTACCAAGGTAGTTATCAGCAAAGTAGAGGACAAGACAGGCGTCATGAAAATAATACCAGACAACGGTATCAATCATACGTTCCACAATTTGAAAGATCGAGGATAGATAGGAGACCAGGTCGACAGGAACAAATAAATTATGTCAGGACAGAAAGATTGCCTGAAAGAGGGCAAAATTATGGAAGGCGGTACATTAGACAAAGGGGAAATTTCACTCACTGGAGGGAAAACAATAACCGGGAAAGATCTGAGGAACGGCAAGAAAATTACGTGCCATGGGGACATAATGTCAGAAATCGAGGATTTCGAACTCGAGGAAGGGGAACTCAAAACAATGGTAGCGACAATGAGATAGATTTAGCGCCTGTTAGGAATGGCAGTCCCGTACGTGAACAGGGAAATAACCAGGAAAACTGTTAACAGACTCCTGTGTAGTAGGTTCTCAGGACGTCTTTAATAATTCAGTATCCATTACCAATACAAATGATATGCCTACACATACACCCTGTAATAAGATTACAGCAACAAAAGATAAGGGAGAAAATTTTGAGTCACCTCATGTTAGGATGGAAATTGCGAAGAAAGAGATCATTGCAACTATAGATTCTGGTTCGTCAGCTTCAATTTGCTCACAGAAATTTTACATAAATTTGATTAATGAAGGTAACAAAATTATGGCTCTTCCCACTAGTAATTTAGTTTGTCGTGTTGCAATCGGAAGAACGACACAGGTCATAAAAACACAAGCTCTACTTAATATACTTATCGGCGGAGAGAATTTTGAGGTTATGTTTCTAATTGTAAACCATCTGATTTGTAGCATAATTATAGGATGTGACTTCCTACATGAATATGAAGCAAGTATAGATTTTAAACATGAAGAGTTAAGAATGACAAAAGATGATAGAGAAATAAGGGTACCATTTATAAAAGAGAAAGTTTCTGTAATCGAGATGACAAAGGATGAGAAGAATCTTTGTGACCAAGAGTTTTTTGTGCAAATAACAGAAACTGATAGAAATAGTCAGATAAAGCAGGTAGTCACAGAATATGAAGGGAATACCACGCCATATTTTCAACAGCTAGCAGAAATGCCAGAAGAAGTAGAGAAATTTGCAATCCAAACAAAAGACGACCATGTGATCGAGACAGACAATAGCTGGGAAGAGAAGAGAAATGAGGAAATATTACACAAGTGTGAAGAAGCTTATAATATTACGGTAATGCAAAAACAAATCCTTCATGATGTTTTGATGAACAATAGTTCAGTATTTAGTAATATCCCAGGCAGATGTAATGTATATCAGCATACATTTCAAGTAGAAGACGTACCACCATATAGGCACAAGTATGACAATTTACCTATAAGTCTTCGGGACAAAGCTAGACAACTAATAAATAGCATGTTAGAAAATGGGATTATTGAGCAAAGTAATTCTCAATACATAAATTCAATCTGTTGGAGTATTAAACGAGATGGTAGTTTGAGATTAACATTAGACGGTAGATATGTCAACAAGTATATGAAACCAGATCATTTTCAAAGTGAGGGAATTGAACAAATAATTACGAAACTTTCAAGAGGGAGATTTTTGACATCCATTGACCTCACTGCATCATATTGGCAAGTGGAATTAGATCCACAAGTGCGTGATTACACTTCATTTCAGTACTCAGGGATCCAGTATCGTTTTTGTGTAAATCCTTTTGGTTTAAAAAACTCAGGAAGTGGATTTTTGAGAGCCATTCACAGTATCTTTGGAAATTCTGCAGATGACTTTTTAATAAAGTATATTGACGACTTCCTAATCATTAGTCAAACATTTGAAGAACACATGAATAATGTCCATTATGTGTTAAATAAACTACAACAACATGGTATGACTGTGAACATACTAAAATCAAAATTTTGTGTCAAGGAAATAAATTTTCTGGGTTATGTAGTGGATGAACGAGGTATAAGACCTGATCAGAAAAGAATAGAAGCAATAATGAAAATTCCATCACCAAGGAACGTAAAACAAATTAGATGTCTCTTAGGGGTATTGAACTTTCAGAGTAAGTTCGTACCAAGATATTCGGCTGAAATAGAACCACTGCGGCAGCTTCTCCGAAAGAACAATGAATGGAAATAGACAGAGGATCATCAAAAATGTTTTGAGAGAGTAAAGGAACTCTTTGCTAAGTCCATATTACTCGAGAGGCCCAGAGAAGATTTGGAATATGAGATTTATGTCGACGCATCAATGCAAGGATACGCCGGAATTTTAGGACAGCGAGACATCAACAATGACTTTCACGTCATTAGTACAGCTTCTAGAGGACTTACAAATATTGAGCGAAATTCTTCAGTGACTCAGTTAGAAATTGGAGCACTATATTTCTCATTAATTCGTTTTAAAACCTATATTTATCAGCAAAAGGTGAAAGTATATTCAGACCACATCAGCTTAACTTTCATACAACGGTGTAGATTATGTAGTGGAAAACTTGCTAGATACATTCATGCAATATCTGCATTCGATATTGAGATTATCCACATTCCTGGCAAAAATAATACCTTCAGTGATTTGCTATCAAGATTGAACTACAACCCACAAATTCCCGAAAATATTGAAAGGCCTAGAAATGAAGTCAAAATATTGACAATTGAAATTCCTTTAAGCAAAGAAATGATTAGAAAATTGAAAAATATGGGGGAAATTCAAAATGAGGACTCAAAATTATTTGAACTTAAAGAAAAGGCACCATTAATTGAAGATGCAAAATAAGAAATTGTAGCAATTCGGGATGGGACATTATACAAGAAGCATGGAAAAGAAGTGCCTAGTTGGAAGATAATGGTTCCGAAAAGCATGGAGAAGGAACTAATTAAGAATTTTCACGAAGGTTTAGCACACTCAGGGACGGACCGGACAACTTCTATGATTTTAGAGAATTTATACATATCCAAATTGCGTCAGAAAGTTCGGAAATTTATATCATGCTGCAACCTGTGTCAGAAGGCAAAGCAAATAAATGCAGCATATGCATTTGAAACTAATTCGGTTATAAGGGATAAGCCGAGATGTGTAATTAGTATTGATATTCATGGTCCGATGCCTCCAAGTCAATTTGGAAATAAATATATATTTGTCTGTTATGATATATTCAGCAAATATGTAAGAATTTACCCTTTGAGAAAACCTACAGGTTTAGCATGTTTGAATAGACTACTCATGTCATATGTGATAGAAGAAGGACCTATCCAATCTGTATTGAGTGATAATGCTTCGTACTTCACAGGAAAAAAATTTATGGATGGACTGAAAGAAAATGGCATTAAACAATATTTTTCGTCAAGATACAGACCGAACTCCAACCCAGTGGAGAGGGAAATTAAGGAAATTTCAAATTATTTAAGGGTGTTATGTCATCGAAAACACACCCAATGGTATGGATATGTGAACTTCGTTCAGAATCTACTAAATGAAACCGTAAACAATGTGACAGGATACAAACCATGTGAACTTAAGTTAGGAAAGAAGATCAATACAATGTGTAAAAAAATTCCAGAAGCCATTCCAGATACGCATTCGATACCACAAACAGAAGAAGAGATGTTCCGAAAAGCATTCGAGAGGATGAAGAAAAAGGCCATAAAAAGAAAAATTAAACATGAAGAAAAGAAGAGAAAGGAATGGAGGATCAAAATAGGAGATTTAGTTTTGGTCAAAACCAAGAAATTGTCGGATAAAGCAAATAAACTTTATTGGCGAATGTTTCTCAAATACCATGGACCATATGAAGTTGTTGAAGTATATGGAACTAATACATATGAGTTATGTAATCCAACAACTCGAAAAAGCATAGGAAAGTTCCATATTGAGATGCTGAAACCATACAACCATGAAGATCAAGGTGAAACAAAAGACAAAGATGATAAATAGTAAATGCTGGGTAGTTAAAGACGAAATGCAGAGCAATGTATGGGAACGTAAGAGGGTTAAATAAATATGTACATCATGTGAAAGGAGAAATAAATTTTGGACATGACTAAATGTTTAAGAGGAAAATAACATTTTTATTAGTAACTGAACATGTGAAATAAAGCATGATGTTATATTAAAGTAAAGTACATAAATACTATTCCAAGAGTATTGTTAAGATAAAGTACAAAATAACAAAAATTGGTAAATATAATTAAAAACAAATATTTATGTAGCAATTAGAACATGTGAAACAGTGCCTAGATTTAAGAGATGTAAATATATGTGTAGAGGGTGAATATTTTGGTAAATATGTATAGTAATTACAAAAATTCTTAAATGCACAAATTTTTGTCAACAACTTAAGAAAGTAAACAATTTGGTAACAGTAATTAAATAATTTAGGGTAAAGTATTTGCTATAAAAAAAAAATTGTGATGTCAGATTAATATCTAAATTAATTAAACCAGAGCCAGTAAGTAGTGGCGAGATAAAAAAAAAAAAAACATATGTCGTGTGTTAAATACGTGTGAAGTGTTAAGTGAAAGTGATAGCGTGTGTTCCAAGATTTAGGAGACTAAAAACACAATTATAAAATTTCCAAACAAGTTGTAAATATTTATAATTATGTTTCTAGTGGGGCATATGATGCAGTAATTTGTATCACAAATTACTTAAATGTAAATAATGATTGTAATATGAATATGCATTTTTATGTGACATTGATTTCAGATGTTTATTGATTGTAAATATTGTTGGAAAGTAAATTTATAAGGCTTTACTGAAACTGTCAATAATAGCGCAATAATGCAGCGAGGGGGGTGAGCTGTTTATCATTATTGGGAATGAGGAAGTTACGTAATGTTTGGCGCGTTTTCGGTAGAAACTTCTGGAATGTTTCCTCCCTAAAAGCAATATGTATTCGTGGTTTTCATTGGATATTAAAATAGACGCTAATGTTGGCGCGTTTTATTAGCCAATAGTAATTCATTTATAATCTTTAGGCGTATCTGATTGCAGGAGTATAAATAGAAGCTAAGTTTGAGGTAAAGTCAGTCAGTCCTTCAGTTCGCCGAAAGCATTCATATACTACACGTCGTCTTCAGTCAGTCAGTTCGTCAAGTTACGCGCAGCAGAATTATGAAAGATCTAAAATATGGTAAAGTTAATTATACAAAAGATTGAAGTACGTGGATTAAAAGTGATCAGTAAGAAGTATTATAACAGTTTCAGTTTGGCGAGTATCTAGATCAATATGTAAAAGTGATAGTGAACGTGTTCGACAATAAAAATTATAAAACAAATTTCTTCATCAGTGTAATTTTTGGATAAAAGATTCCTTTCCGCTTCACAACCTGTATAGAGACACATGTTCGACCCAAGATAAGATAATAGCTAGCCGGAGGACATTTGAAATGAAATCAAACACAAAACTAACACTGACGCAAATTGCTAACGCCAGATGGAGCTACTAACCAAACAAATGAATGACATCACAAGATGGCTTCAACATTGATGTAAACAAACATTTGCAAGTATATCGCAAATTGGCTCCCATACGTGGGGCAGTTAAAATTATGTAACCAAACAAAAAAAAAGCAACACAACATAAGATCTTCAAGTTCTAATAATTTACGTAAAAACATATTACGTAATCATTAATGTACTATCGCAAATGTAATCTCTCTTGCAAAAGAACCTTGAGGATGTAGATAAAACTAAACACCTTCAGTGATCACCACTCCATTTCACCTCAGTTGCTGTATTTTGAAGCCCATAAGGAAATGAGGATGAGCTTCCTGTAGCTGCATTAATAATGTAAAATTTTAAAAAGTTTAAATATAAAAGAGAGACTAGTTCGGCATAACTAAAAGTACACCGTGCAGTTTATACAAGGTAGAGGTGGTAAAGGTAAATAACATCTGGTGTTGCAGTATAATTGGAATAAAAAATGTTATATGCTACATTCATATGACTCTCTATCCACTCTTCTACAGACTATTCTTACAAAGGTGTATTCTTTTATCTGTTCCAGTTAATCAATATAAATATTTGCAGAAATGCTTTTATTACACATTTTATTGCATATATAACAGGAGTACACAAAGCATAAATGATAATCGTATCTTTAAAAACCGGTGCACTATGTCTGAAATTCCACTCTTTGCAATGCATCGCATTGTTTGTTCTTGGAAGTCACTGATGTTTCACATTGCACCAATATGCGTGTCACTTCATCCAACGAAAGCAAAGAAGTTGCTTCTCTCCAAGTGAAGTTAGCGATAACTGACAGGCTTCCAAGATGCAAAGGCAAGCAGATGTTAACCTTTAGAGTAGCAACATAATAGCTGCTACAGTTGGGTGATAAAGTAAAAATGAATTGAGATGTAGGACTAATTTGCTGTATGCAGATGATATACTTTATTTTGCCATTGATTGACAGACCAGAAAGTAAAGGAGAGATGGAAGGAGAAGTAGTCAATGTCATGCGTGATTTTTGTCACTTGATGAAGGCAGATGTGAGTTTTAAGTTGCTAGTCTATATCCAACTTAATTTTATTAAATTATATGAGATGTGACACCTTAATGACTGATGTCTTGCAGCAGTGACATGACAGAAGAGCCAAATACAGCACATGCCTCAATTTTTGTTCAGCATACATACATAACAGCCAGGAATGCCTAGAAATAGTGATATGTTCTACAGCATTTGGTACCAACAAACAAAGTTTGGAAGTATAGATCTCATCCTAATTTTGATGAGAATTGTAATTTGAAAGGTATGCTGCAAGATAAAGCTACCTATTTAACACATTATCATGGAAAAAGAGTAAAAGACCATGTGATAATTCCGAACATGAACAGTGGTTTTGACATTTGGTGTTTACTCAGTATAAACCATCTAGTACATAGATTTTATAGGGTTTAGGGATTTTATAGGGGAATAATGGAGAACTCTCTAATATACTAGTGAATTAGTTGCCCTTAATTATTGTCACAGTAATCTGGCTCGTGTTATGTTATTTGCTGAGCGCCTGTTATTGTTTTATTATTTTACATTTTGGGTTCTTTGTTCTCCGGCTAGCTATTGTTACTCAGTCGAGCAAGTATCTCTGAGCAAGGCGTGTAAACGGAAAGGAGTTGTTGCTAAAGGATAACACTGATAAAATAATTTGTTGCTACACTTGTATTGCCGTCACACTTAATTAATAATTCACATATTTAATCTTTATGCACGCCTGACTGAAACTGTTATATTTCCGAATGTAATTACTGTTGTATTAGTTGCCGCGTACTTCACATTTTGTAACTAACTTTACGACGTATACCTTGCGAGAGATTCTTCCAAACTGTATGACGTGCACCTCACGAGAGATTCCTTAGAACTGTGCGACACATGCTTACGGCTCGAGAATATATACTCCTTCCCCCCGAATTGCCTAAACATTATAATAGAGCTGCTATTGGTTACCAACATTAGCATCTGTTTTGTCAGCCAATCACTATTACTAACATATATACTCTAGGGAAGATATTCCCTCCATTTCTAAAGAAAGGCACGCTACCCTGACGTCATTTGTTTGCCTCTTCTTAGTGATAAACAAATCACCCCCTCGGTTTATTGTTACCCACTTCTATTGCCAGTTTCAGTGAGGCCAGTAAACTTATTTCTTAACAATACTTATGGCTAGCAAACATCTAAAATCCTGTACATACAATAATATTAATTTACACTACAATTACTCTGGCATTCACAGCATGTTATGATATAAAATACTGCCTCATTATGCAGATAGTTAAGCAGCTGATTACATATATTTTTGTCATGACTTAACCTTGTGTAGATACATGAAGGTTTGACATTCATTTAAAAGGTGGATTAAGGGATCCTCTGAATTGGAAATCTTGAAAAACACACTAATTTTACGCTGAGAGAGTTTTCAGCTAATTTTACACACCTTTATTGTCTTGCCACACACTTATGAAAATTTCCATTAAAGGAACTACCCATCATGTGGATGCAGAGAAGAGTCAGTCAAAAACAAAGCCAAAGCTGTGCAATTGGAGGTATGCTTATATCTAAAGTGGGTGCTGTGCAATAATTTTTTGTATGTCATATATTTAGTGTAATATATGAGGGTGGTCTGAAAAGTTTCCGACCTCAACATGAAGATGGCAGCACTCATAAATAAAAGCTAGTGAATTTCGTTGTTCATCTGTTGACAGTTACTCACCAAAGTTTCAGCCATTTTGGACACTCAGTTGTTATGTAACAGTTGTTTGAGTGAGATGATGTTAGTGTTTTTATGAAAATAGACAAAATCGAGTATCGAGCTGTCATTAAATATTTGTTTTTGAAAGGCAATACGCCTATGCAAATCAAAGATAAGTTGGATTCTGTGTATGGGGACTCTGCACCATCGTTTACCACAGTGACATTTTCGGCAGCTGAATTTAAACATGGCCATAAGAGCTTGGGAGACGAACGTTTGGGACGTCCAAAATTGCAACTACCGACGAAAACATCGCCAAAGTTTACCAAAAGAGATATCAGAGGCTACGAACATGTCAAAAGAACGTGTTTGTCACATATTAAATCAACATTTAGACATGAGAAAGCTGTCCGCGCATTGGGTGCCGCGTTTGCTCACATTTGACCAAAAACGTGTTCGAATGAACATTTCCAATGCTCTGTTGTGCAGTTTAGGCGCAATAAATCCGAGTTTTGGCGCCGATTAATTACTGTAGATGAAACTTGGATACACCATTATACGCCTGAAACAAAAATACAGTCCAAACAGTGGACTGCAAAGGGGGAACAGACCCCAAAAAAAGAAAAAACTGTTTTTTTGGCTGGGAAAGTGATGGAGACTGTTTTTGGGATAGTCATGGAGTTATTTTAATCGATTATCTTCAAAAAAGAAAAACCATTACAGGAGCATACTACGCATCATTACTTGACAAGCTGAAGGCAGAACTTGCGGAAAAATGGCCACATTTGCAGAAAAAGAAAATCCTGTTTCACCAAGACAACACACTGTCTCACACCTCAGCGGTTGCAATGGCGAAAATCCACGAATTACGGTTTGAACTGCTTGACCATCCGCCTTACTCACCAGATCTAGCCCCAAGCGACTTCTTTTTGTTCCCTCATCTGAAAATTGCGCTCGGAGGACAGATTTTCGTCAAATGAAGAGGCAATCACCTTCGTGAACAATTATTTTGCAGAGAAAAACGCCGAGTACTATTTGGACGGGTTACAGAGATGGGAGCATCGCTGGGAGAAGTGTGTAGTGTTTCAAGGAGACTATGTTGAAAAATAAAAACAAAATTCTGAAAAATTGTCTTGTATCTTTATTAGGTCGGAAACTTTTCAGACCACCCTTGTACATAATAGCTTATGTGATATAATGAACAATCTTACAGCATCCAAATATGTTAAAAGGCTATATCATACAAACAAAGTTTCTTAGTAAAACAGAATTCATCAGCAGGCAACTAAATAGGAATTTAAAATGCAGTGAGCTTAAAGCCTCAAAGTTCCTGAGTGGAATAACAATCAAGCATTTAGTATTAGAAGTGGGGCAGCATAGTTTCAAATTTTGCATTATAATCCTGAATTTTCTTTTTCTTTTGCTACACGTGTGAGATTTTACGTTTCTGCGTAAAGTATTAATATATGAGGGTTACATCTAAAGCTTTAAAGGCTGGTTGGAAAGAAGTATTACACCAGTGTGTTGTAAAGCACTTACTCCTAATGAATTTCTCCATTTATTAGTGCTCTCATATTCAAATATTGTGAGTTTTATATTTTCTGTTCATCCTCCTAATATAATTAACGTTGCAATAGAATCTTTCTGTTCTCCTTTCAGCCTCCATATCCCTGTTCTCACCCTTCCCTATCATCTTTGCTCACCTTGTCTAATTTCTCCCTTCACTATTTGTTTTTCATTTTGATATTCCGCTAAATAAATTTTGTATTTCAATATCTTCTAATGTTTATCTTGCTTCTTTCCAGAAACCTTTCATGTTATTTTCCTCATTCTCCATGTGTCTCCCAGATGATTACTTTCTAAATTTCTATGCAATAAATGTGTCCGCCCACTCTTACTTAGCATACTTGCATTGTATTTCATTCTTTTAAGATATTGCTTTCATGAATTTCAATATCCTATACTAATACTTTAAGTCTGTTTCTATAATCAAACATTCCTTGTCACATGCCTTATTTCCATTTGTGCAGCTTTCTTTGCTCCTGTTCTCAGCATTGCACTATTTCTGTACAAACAAATTCTATAGATCAAGTCAATAGGTATATCAGTATATTATACACTTACTGCACCCATTTAACTTCCATTTTTGGTGCATTATATAGAACTGCTCTTATTGTAAGCATGGCTCCTTTTCCCTTTCCCAAAGCTTTTGATATTTGTGCCTCCCATTTTCCTTCCCCATCAATTCGAGTTTAATGAAATGCTCAAAACAACAAAAATAAATGGTAGGACTTTTTAAAATTTCACATATCTCTATTAATAATCTTCACCCAGAGATTTTTTTCTCTACTGTAAATCCACAATCCAGTCTTGATTTGTGTATATGAATCTTTGCAAAGTACTGATTTCAGGTTTTTTAACTTTTTACCAGGGAGTGTTATTCGTGGTTTCTTCACGATACGAAAGAAGGATCCACAGAATAGGTTGCCAACTTCGTCAACTTGTTTTAACCTACTGAAGCTTCCTAATTATCAGAAGAAGAGCACGCTCCGTGATAAGCTCCGCTATGCAGTTACAAGTAACACTGGTTTTGAACTTTCATAACAATTGCAGCTTTGTGTGGCAATTGTACTGGAACTTACTTTGGAGATAGATGTACCTAAATAACAATAGTGATAACAATGCTGTGAGAACATGAGGCTTTACATTTAATATATTTGATATAAGTTAAATATTGTTATATGTTGTACATATTATTATACAGTTGTTTTTTAGATATTAGAAATATTATTGGGTGTTGCACCACACAGGTAGCTAACCAACAATTTTTTTTTTTGGTTGTCTTATATCTTGTTGGAAGTAAGTACAGATTTATTTGATTATATGAAAGCTTCGGATAGCATTGGATTATAAAAATTTCTGTGGTAATGAGAGCATGCTATCTGATTATATTCCTGTTTATTTAAAATTAATTGTATTTCCCTTTAATGGCCATCTTAAATCTTAAAGTGAGTCCTCTGTAAATCCTGAAACTGAATAGTAATATTCAGTAAAAGTTATAACCCTCACCTTTTAGCAACCTGGCTTTTAAATTTAAAAATTGTTGCTAAAAGCATGCGACACATAACAGAGTTAACAATAAAAAAATAGCATGTCTAGCAATTCTAATACCTGCATCATGTGTCATTTGTGCAACAACTGTGGTCATTGTAAACACCAACTTTGAAAAATTGGGGTTACAACCTTGTTTTAAGGGGGTAGGTACAGTATTAAAGCTTAAAAAAATGTATTTCCTTATAAATTTCTTTAAGTTTTATCATGGTGAAGGAATTTTTTTGGTATATACTCAGTTTTGATGATATGAATTAAAATGCTAGTCCCTGCGGTCAAAATGGGATTTAAATTCTGAGAGCCACACCCCCTCAAATTGCCATCACATTGAATCACTGTTATTATTCTGTGTTTCAAGGCTTGGGGATACAATTATTTCTCATACAAATGAAAACTGGAAGAGGAAGCGCAGCCATCTTGTAAGAGCAAATCGAGCAACAGTTTGTTTATGTTTTGGTTCCTTGTGCTTCAAACCACATGTTTGAGCTATTCTTTTTGTAATATACATTAACTTGTTATTGTGTCAATATAATAGATGACAGTACCTCAGTTGAATACACGAGAAAAGCAATATGTGGCATATCGTCCCATAAATCTTCTACAGATGATCAGTTGTGTATTTACTGTGTCCAGAAGGAGAGGATACGTGGTGTACTTGTAAAAGAACAATTGCTGAAAATAATGCAGACACAAGAATAACATTCCCAAACCAATCATTGAGTTCATCAAGCCAGGTTTTAGGGATTTATGTACCAATGAACTTCTAAAAAGGTTTTTGGGAGTGTACATTCGGAATTCCATAAGATAGTTCAGATTGCAGCAAATGATGCAGTAATTACCTTTACTGAGTGTACACTGTACAACCAGTGGCTGATGAAGACACTTCGGTCAAATAAACTGAACACATGCAAGCACAAGGGAATGCTAAAGAAGCCAGAAAATCAGGAAACAGCTTCAATTAGAAGAAGTGGACAGGAAACAAGAACTTCACATGCTCAGGGGAGATCTGGTGTCATTCTTCACTGTAAGCTATGAATCTGAGATAGCAAAACTTTGTCGCTAATTCCCAAAAACTACATTTTAGTCAATGGTTTGCCCCATAACCTTTTTGGAATGCATTAATTATAATCAAACTTGGTATGTAGCTATCTACAATTCTATTTCCATAACTGTAGGTAATAAAATGAGGCAAGAGAAATTTTTTAAAAAAGAAGGTTTTTTATGAAATCATATTAATATAACACTAAATATGTATTTAGAACAGTTATCTTAGTTTAAGTTGTTCTGGGTTTTGTTTATACTTTCCAAAAAAGAAAACAGCTTTATCTTAATTGACAAAAATCTTATATGAGAAGTAATGGCCACTAGTAAAGCGAAAGGCAGCCATTTTGAATATTAAATTAGGTTAATTAAAAATGTGTTAAACAGCTTGACTTTTTGTTTCCATACAGATTGAACTGTGTTCTCAAAGTGTATAGAATTTGGTGAAGCTATTTCGTTGTTTAGAAAATTTGAATCAGAGTTGAAACACTTAACATCGCTTACAGATTTTTCATCTTGAGTGGTTTCGAGATCAATTGTAAGCGATGTTTAAGTGTTTCAACACCGACTCAAATTTTGTAAATAATTTCAAATTCTCATCACTGTGAACCCATATCCATATTATCCATATTTTATACTACTACATGTTTACAAGAAATTAATATTTTTCTGGGCCACTGTTTTGTCATATTCAGTTGCAAATGCGATGGCAGGATGGTGATGTAATGGGGGGTTATGGAATTTGTGACTAAATACTCTGGAAATCTATCTAAATACATAAGACAGTTTTCAAAACATATTTTAGGAGATTTGATTTGTCTTAAATTCATCTCATAAACATAAAAGTACTGCTACCAAACACTTTGGTAAGTCTGCTTTGAAGGTAATAAACAAAGTTAACATGTAATGTAAATGAACATTGTTAATATTAATTTCAGTTAACAAAGGTCTTGAACTTAAAGGTATGCTACATTCTCCATATATGTATGAAGTTAGAGATGATCAAATTTACAATGTTAGTGTTACTGCTCACGCTTTTATTACAATTTTTTTTATAGTTATACCCATTATATTTGGCGGGTTTGGTAGTTGATTAATTCCTTGGAAGATGTATTGCAACAAGCATTGCTTCATTAATAGTGTAATCAGAGTGCATGCATCATTTGGGTATGTAATTTCCATGCATGTTGTTTCTATCTCTCCTCTTACTTTACTCTAAGAATTAACTCCAGAGCTGGCCAAGAAGAGCGAAGCATTCTGTTTATTTTTCTTGTAACTTACATATAAAGAAATTTACCAACTCCAAACGTCTCACAAGTTTGTAATTCCAAATAGGAAAGCTTTTACGATACACTAGCAATGCCAGTTGGTGGTTGTCATACTCCATACACAGAACAGAAGTAATTTACTTAACTTCAAAATTTTGCATCTTACAGAAGCAATGTGGTATCAAGCAGTTACCAGCAGGGGCAGGTCGTTTGGCTCTCATGCTGTAATGAATGATGATAAACTTTGAATTAATTCAGCCATAAATGCTGATGAAGTTAATAATTAACATGAATTTCTGTTTATAAACTTTGGAAAGTGTCTATAAGGTTTGTAAGATAACAACAAAACATAAGCTTTCCAGTAGGACTTAGCTTTAATTGAAAGGAACTCTTGGCACTCTGTTTGCTTAGTGATTTGTTGATCATTCCCAGTTATTTGCATTATTGGGTTTTATGCTGATAATTTTTAATTCAACACAGAAAGTTAAACAAGTTTGAGATTTTGTTAAGAGAGGGCTTCATACTCAAAGCAGTTGCAGTAAACTCTCAATTATCTATGCATAAGTTATCCATTTTTTATTGTTCGTGCTTTTTCTTTCATTTTTTCTAATGTACTGTGTGGTATATTAATCAGCTAATCATAGTTTTCTGATTCTTTGCTGCAAACAAAGGAGCCACCCTTTCCACCTTCCTCTTTGTCTCTGCATATGAACCTCTTAGTTCAGTACTGTTTTCATTTGGTATCATTTTCAGCCTCTCATATTTTTCCTATTTACCACTCCTTCCAGTCATACACCTCTAAGAAGCCATTTCTTCTTATCTGGTGTCCCACCAATTTGTTTTCTTCTTTCTGATCAGTTTGAGCATTTGTTCTTTACCCAGTCTTTCTGATTAAGCTTATTATTTATTTTTTCTGTCCACTTCACAATATATATTTTTCTCCGTATCCACATTTCAAATGCTTCCAATTGTGTGATGCTTCTTTGCATCATCCACTTTCTTATTATACATTTGTGCATATAGTGTTTCTATGTTGAAAAGTTAAAAGCTGATATGAGCATTCATTTTGTTTTAATTTAACAAAAGTAATGTATCCCAAACATTTTATTATTAGTAATGCTTAAATGTAAAGCATATTTCATTCTTCTGACTTATATATTATGACAAAGTGATTTATAATTTCCACTGTAGACAAAGAAACCAATCTTGAAGAGCTGTAAACACGTGGAGTTCCCATTTTGTGTATATCTTCACAAATATGGGAGAGAGAGTATAAATCAGAGAATTGCTCTCTCTCCAGGCTAATCTTGGAAACCACTTGTTGATTTTGCTAATTCACAATTGAAAAGCACTATTCTTTCCAATGGACAGAGGCTCTAAGATATTTCCAAAAAGTTTACATCTGGGGGAGTCGCTTCTGGGTCTTCAGTTTCCATGTTGCCCACTTTCACTCCAGTTTTTCTGAACATGAATATCAGGATATTTCATCCTGAATTACAAGTATAGTGGATTTTAATTAGACTTGCTTGTTGTGTAAACACCTTGCTTGGAAATAAAAACCATTCTATTTAAATAACATTATGTTCACTTACACTATAGTAGTCCTGTCAAAAGCCATGAGCTTTCTTGCAAATTGTAAAAACTACCCTTACCCATATTTTGAACCATTCAAATCTAGTTTATTTGACTGATCTGGTCAAAATTTTGGTTGCTTGTGCTTTAGGACACAAAAAATATTGTAAAAGCTATCTTAAATATGTATATCCATCCCCATAAATCATAATTTTGATGTGGACCATTTTTGTATAACTGTGTGTTGCAATATGGTGAAAATCATAGGCTATCTATAACATTAAAAACTTTCTCTATCCTCATTTTCCATACTATTTTACCTTTTATAAAGTTATACTTTAACATTCAGTAGAAATTTAGGAATGGACCCAGCAGCATATCTGTTTAATATTTGAAGCGTAGTTTAATATTTTTGGTACAATCTCTTAAATATTATTTTACTAAGGATTGCAGACTTATTAGAAGAAATATTAAGGAAAATTCATAATGTAATGTTACAAATGAGCATCCATTAGAATCATTATAACACAGAGCATTTAACAGATTTGTCAGTTCAACCATTTATGACTGCACATAATAATGAAACCAAATTAAAATATATTTTAAAACTTTCATCCACCAGGGCAGGCACTGTGCTAATTTATATTTATATTTTTATAGCTTCCATACTGTTTTTGTAGTGTAGTGGTTACTTTGGTATCTTCTATGAATGCTGGATATCTTCACAGATTAATGCAGTGCTACCATTAAAATCCATATTGGGGATTCTTGTAGATTTACAGAACATCCTATCTATCACACAAAGCAGCTGTAAAACCTCCACACTGATAGATATGCTTCCAAATGTAAAATACACATAGTTTCAACAAGACCTTTTATACTTGGGATGGAGTGGCAAGGACCCAGATTCAAATTTTGTTTGATTGCCCTCTTGGCTCTGTGCATGTGCATATTCATTTAAGGATGTGTGGTGTCTGAATGTCTCCCAGTTTGAATATACATTAATAGCATGTAAATTCACATTTAATGTAATTAGTTTCAATTAGAAAGTCACTGGGGGAAAAAAAACAAAACAAAAACTATTAATGACTTTATGGTAACACAATTGAAACATTTAACACTAAGGATATAGCACACATGGCATGGATTTATCCTGTCAAAAATTCTACATATCACAGCAACCTCCAAAACAAAGGACTTAACTTCATGTGTATATGAGCATTTTGCAATTTATTGTTTATTAAATGTGGCACTTAATTTTATAAAAAAAAATACTTTACAATAAATATCAAAACTGCATGTACAATTATATTATACTGTATGTTACTACTGTCAGCCAGGTGAATCCAGTATTTAAGTAGGGGTGAATGACGATTTACGGTGTATTTAGATATTTTTCAAGGTTGTGCAAATTATTTGCATCTAGTATTTATTAATGTATTTTTAATGTATGTATCACAAAGCACAAAATAATTTGTAGGAAAATATCAAACTTGAAAATCCTTTTTTGACTGTAATTCTGATTATATTCTTATTTGTAATTTCAAATTAATTTTGACAATTGCATATATTATGGTTACTTCTGTCGGTATAAAGCATTGCATTGACATTTTGTAGGCAAGGGAGAGAAAGATTTCTTTTATTGCTCTAATGAATTAGCAATAGGGCTTTGACCATTACCCATTAAAAAAATGAGAATTCAGACAGTGCTTACTATAGCTCTCACACTCCAGACTGTTAGGTACTCCTTTGTGAAGCTTGTAGTTAATATTTAGAGAAGTTTGATAATGGCAATGTATATTTGTTACAACTCTTGATGCATACATTTCAAACACAAAAAGGTGCCTCTGCAATACCAGGGAGCTAGTTATGGACATTTACAGTAGATATAAAATTATCTGCATAGAATACTTCAGTTTCAAAGTTAAGTATATACATGGCTTTACTTTTTTTTATTGTTATTATATAAATTAATTATACTTTTAATAGACCTTAGCCTGGTCTTGGCAATTTTTAATATAGAGTCAACTGAAAAATTCAACGCCACAGCCGGGACTTGAACACAGTTCTCTCGCTCTCCATGCGGTTGCTCTAACCATTGTGCTACTGTGTCAACATGCCAGTGGGAAACAACTTCAGGCAATTGGGGAATTCAATGTCCCACCAGCATGTTGTTACAGTAGCTCAATGGTTAGAGCAACTGCACGGAGAGCGGGAGAACTGTGTTCAAATCCTGGCTGTGGCGTTGAATTTTTCAGTTGACTCTATATTAAAAATAAATATAAATGGCTTTAGTTTTCATCATTGAGCAGAACAACGACTAAGAAAACTAATATATTGCTGATAGATTTATAGTAAGTTGTTTGTATTAGATAAATATTAACTACAAAATGACCCTGCCAGTTTGTCCAGTCATTAGTCAGGATAATTGAGAGTTTGCTGTATTATATATAAGCATTATAACTCTATGTTTGGCAATGTTCTGCTGAAATAACCTGACTGAATTGTAAAGTGGCTTAAAACAAAGTGAATATTAAAATTTTACTCAGAAGTTAGAGACAGTGAAGCAAAACAATAATTTAATTGAATCTTGAGTCAGTGGATACATAAAACTTCATTTTCTTTAAATTAATGGAACATGTTTCAAAAGCACCGCTTGCTTTCACCTTCAGCTTTTTTCAACTGAGCTTTGTGGGAATTCGGGTCCATAGATGTAGGTGGCATGGAGGTGGTGTCATGTGGTGAGTCCATGACGAAGCTGCTTAGATTGTTGAGTGACAGGATTTCCAAGTTCATTACCATTTTCAATCAAACGCATGAAAACATTAATGAATTTTGAAATCCCACCACTCAACAATCTAAGCAGCTTCATTATGGATACCCCAGATGGCACCACCTCCACGCCACGTACATCTATGGAGCCAAATTCCCGTCATGCTCAGTCGTTAAAAGGCTGAAGATGAAAGCAAGCAGTGCTTTCGAAACATGTTCCATTAGTTTAAAGTAAATGAAGTTTTAGCGTACCCACCAACTCAAGATTCAATTAAATTAATGAATATTAAAGACTTATGTTATGAATTTGTGAAGCCAAGCAGAAACAAAACTAACTGAAGCCTCTGTAATGGAGGCCAACAATTCTTTGATATGAAACCAAAAGCCTGTATATGTATTTTGGCAGTTCTTTTAATTTTTGAAAACGTACAATCTCCAATACTTTCATCTAGTGAAATTTCCGTTTACCAGCAATAATATTTAATACATATATTTATTAGTATAATTTCATTTTAATATCTAGTCAAAGCCTCTGTTGGAAAATTTTGATAAAACATAATTATGGCTTCTCACCACAGAATTGGTGTATTGTGAGGAGTTCTGTCCCCTTCTCTTGTATCCCCTTTTGTACATTTTGATTTATACAGGTGGTATTATTTTAAACATTACCTGTGATGGTCTTTCTTTCATCATGTGTGGGGGTAACAGTGGCAGTGCTTGCATGCATTTCAGGAGGGTGTTGCATGTGGGCAGATCTGGGTTGTAGGCATTTTCCCCCTCTTTTTTTTTTTATTTCCCTCTTTTTTTCTTTCTCTTTCTTTTCTTTTAAGATGAATGATCAAGTTTAAACATAACCATAGTTTGTAGAACCATAATTATACATAAATTAGTGTGGAACTGTAATTATTAAAACCACGCATTTATTGCAGAACCTGCAACTATAGTGTTCATTTTGAGAGATGGGGTCTGACATTAGTAAGGGTTGGAAAAACATGTGGGCATGGAAAGCCCAATGCTATGGTAACTGTAGGTATGTTGCAGACATTACTGGTGCTGCCTTACCCCATGGTGTTTGGTGATTCTCCTGCTAAGCCTTTGGCTTCAGTTTGCAGTTATTGTGTTTTATTTTTGTTTATTTCTGTTATTTCCTATGTGTCATATTTTGTTATTTTTTATTATCTATGTTTTACTTGTTGCACTATTTGTGTGCATGTGAGAATGACTTCTCATCTACAATTGTCAGATGTCGCCACATGCTGCACACATTGGCAATATCATCCACAATTCTCAAATTTAGGATGGTAATGCATCTCTGCGTACAAATGAAAAAGCTTATACTCAGTCGCAGATTGGTAGTACTTCATCTAGTACTATTAATCTGCCTAATTTTCCTATTTATATGGCATACAATTAATTAACAGAGTTTTACATACTGGTATTAGTGCCAAAGTTAAATTCCTAATTAATTTTATTAAAGGCGAAAGGGAATAATAAATGTAATTTTATTTGAGGTATGGATTTATCCCTCTAAATTCCTCCTTTTATGCATCCCTGAGGCAGATGTGCATCTCTCATATATAGTAGGTGGACAATTAGCATGTATTATTACATATAGCTGCTTTGAAAAGGTTTCTTGCGCCTGGAATGCTGCTTTGTTTCTATTCATTCTCAAATTTTGGTCCATGATTAATAAATTATTTGTTTCATTGTTATAGTGGCATGTGCATACAATATCATTGTCTTTTTTTCTGCTTATTATTATTAATTTTAGTAAAGTAGCAAATGCATATAAATGTTCATTGAATTGAAGATAATTACATTAAAATTGGGGTACCACTCCTTTTTGACTTGACCATTTTGCAGTAGCAGCCTCCCCTCTTTTGATTTCATTTCCAGCTAATACTACAGGTGTACATTCTTTTGAAGTCGTATGTAGATGGTGGAGGAATTAAGGAATACAGATTTCAGACATTCAGTGATGGTCATTTCATATTCTCCTATTGTCTTCACTAGCTAATCTTCTGTAAATGAGTATAGCAGGTTGCTTATTGGCTTTTATAATGCAAATAGATTTTTTTAACAGCAGCAAAAATTTAGGAAAACTATTTTTGTTACTCAAGAAGTCCTTGTGTTAATGTTATGATATTAAGCTGCTTTGCTCTTTGTTGGTTAGGTTCTTGTAGGTGCTACAACTCAATTTTAACTATAAAGCTAGATATTTCTACTGCACTTGTAGCACTCATCCTTTTTGTTAGAGTGCTTTTGTATCCTTTGAATAAAAATGTGACTTTTGAATGTGATTAGATAGCATACATCAATGTTTATATGTATTATTTCATATTTTTGTCATGTAAATACCGGAAGATATGAGTTAATACTATGTAAATTAAAATATTTTGTGAGAATTGTAAACAAAGATAGAAATAAGCTTTTCATGCTGATACATAATGTTTAGAATAAAAGTGTTAAAAAATAAACAAAGAAAAACTTTCTGCTTCTATTTTATTGTAATGTAAAACAAAAATATTTTAAAAGTTGTCACAAAATGAATGGTTTTGTCATGAGAAACAAATGATAAATACATAAATAATCTCAGAAACACTGGAATTTTGTTAAACATTTTATTGTACATAACCATGAATAATTTTTAAGTAATTTCCTCTCCTGTAGTGCTCTTTACTTTTTTGATTCTTGGTGTGGTAAAAGCACAGCTTTAGTTTTAGATTATCATTTTAGAGAAAACTTTCTAGCATATCAAAATGATGTATTTTGTTTGCATATTCCTGCATTCTTTAAAGAAAGTGGATACTTTTTAACAGATACAACCAGATAATCCAGAAAAACATCATCTTTTTAAAATGAAAAAGATAATTTAATACTATTCCAATCTAATAAGACAGTCACATATAAATATTGTCAAAATGAAAGACTGATAATTTTCTAGAAGTTGATTGTCACTCTCTGAAAATAAAGACATCATCATTATTATTATTATCAAAAATGATATATTGTCATACCAAAGCCAAAAGAAGTGTATATAATCTTATGAGTGAGGTGGAAGTTGTGAGAAAAAGACAGTATTATAATTTCTTATTCGCGATCAACTCATGTTCTGTCATATTATATGGCTGGCCACAGCAAGCTGTGGCTGCAATTATACTGTCTCAGAATTGGGCCTTTTAGTAATTATACTTATTGGCATCAACCATTTATTAATTGATAAGTATATTTTTAATACTGATGTAATATTTTACTGTTTTGTTTGATAATATGCCTTTTCTCATATTTCTTATAGATGTATATTACATGTCAGGATGGAAAGTAATGCTTGTTATTTCTCAATGGTAATAATTGGCTACATTATTAGTATTGATCTTCGGAATATATCTTTACATCCATTTCAACCAAGACTACCTCCAATCCCCACTCACAGGTGTCTGCCTCCCTGCTTGTGTTACAATAAATCCCTGTTTATGATAGGAATTGTGGAGTCTGGTGTGTGATTAGCACAAGCATATAATCACTCCAGTTTTTACAAGCAAACAGTAAATGGAGAGAAGTGCTGAAATGACATTCCGACCCCAAATTTTTAATCTGTTGATGGAAGAGAATAAATCATATGTGTGATTTCTCAAGATTCCACTAGTACTCGTACAACAGAGCTTGGGTCAAATTGGGAAAGTGTTTGAAGATAGTGAGATTAGTGCTGGTTACTGTCTTCTTGCTCCCCAGATATGTTATCTGGAATGTGTAGAGTAGAAATACTCTCTTAAAAGGGCTACTCCATTGTGCACTATCCTATCACTTTCCAGGAGTGAATTGGAGTGGGGGAAACACTTGAACTCTCAGAAATTATTTGCAATTTGTCAGGGAAAAGTGGTAGGAGCAAGCATTGCTAGACTCCGGCCTCTTCCTGTGACATCATGAGCGAACTTATTCTACAGATATCACGAAAGGTGAAGTGATTTTTATTTATGTGATGGATTTTTATTTCTGGGTTAACTCGAAGGACAAAGTATACAAAACAAACCCTTGCACATTGGAAGAACTCAAGGAAAGCACATCAAGTTCAATCAGAATGTGTTCACCCTATTCCATGTGTGTTTAGCTGAGAGGAAATGGCATTTCTGGCATTTGCAATAAGATTTCATACATGGTTTTAAGAAGTGAAGCCATGAGTACAGGTGCAACTGGCTGTGGCATGTCCAACTGCTGAGAGACAAAAGTCTCTTGCGAGTAAAAAAGTAATCTGGAATCTGTGTACTATTCTGACATATGTTCTTGCAACATTTTTATTGTTATTTTTACAGTATGCTTTCTCACCTCAAAAGCTGGCTGAGAAATTCTGTTGGCCATCTCAAACTAAGTTGCTTGGCACTTTTAGGTTGCACAAATGTTTGGTGATAGTAATTACTAAGCCCCAGATTTTTAGGTTTTAAAAAGTTAAAATTAGGTTCTATGTATCAGTGTATTAGGATTCTATAGGATCTTATATGTTGAATTTAGGAATTTATAGGATCTTTGGCATATATATATATATATATATATATATATATATATATATATATATATATACACATATATATATTCATGCAAATCACTGGGCACTTTGTTTAAAACATTAACTTTAAATTGTAAAAAGTTAAATTAACTGTAACTTTAGTATGTATTTGAAAGTACCAAATTAAAAAATGTCATGTTAGAAACTCCCTATAATGGAAGAAGCAATAATGCATACTACTCAACAGCGCTATTAAAGTGTTTGCCTCCGTTTTCACCTATTGTTGCGGCATGTAAACATCACACGTTTAAGAAATGCCGTGTGCCACTGACCACCTCTTTCGACTATAGCTAGAAAATGATAACTGAAGGCGGCGAACGTTTTAATTACTTTATTATTGTGGCGGACGGTTTAATTAAAGTTTATTATTGTAAGGTATTGAGCAAGATTTCATAATCTAATTATTTAATAGTTTCCTTATTCGAATGGTCTCCCTTCATTTTAAAAATACTTTTATATTCATAAATCTACTCTTATTTGCTTAAATAACCGAATTAGGCACTTTTAGGTTCTATCACGAAAAATAGGTTTTATTAGGTCCTAACGTAAAATTAGGTCAATTTAGGCTCTATAAAATTGAAGTATATTACTCGTTGGTAACTAAAACATTAAAATAAACCAAAGTTTGGAGTGTAGGAGGTCAGAACCTAAGAATCCGGGGCTTAGTAATTACGCACAGAATTTCTTAAAACTTCCTATAGGTCACCTTAGGGTAATACCTGATAGCTAGCTCTCATAACAAATTAGGAGCAAATTCACCAAACATTAAGAGAGTGCTTCTAGTAATTACTCTTACTTAATATATGGACTGTATGCCACTTCCTTATCAGAATCAGCACCCATAGCCCTACCAACTATCTTCCTGTAATATGACTGAGCATTTGTTCAGACATCAGGTGAATGTTAAGTAAGTATGCAGTATGTTCCATCATATGAGGTGTGATCAAAAAGTTTCCGGAATGATGTCATAAATACTACACAACAGTTTGTTTTGTCTAATCTGCACTGTCACCCTCAAAGTAGTCTCCTTGGGAGTTGATGCACTTGTCCCAGCGCTTCTGCCACTGCTGGAAGCACTTCTGGAAGTCCTCTTCTTTCAGCATGTTCAGAGTCTTCTGCAATTCACGATGGATGACATCAATGTCCTCAAAACGGTGTCCTCGGAGCCACATTTCAAGTTGCAGAAAAAAAAAGTCCGCTGGTGCCAAATCTGGAGAATAGGCACGATGGGGAACAGTATTCATCCTATTTTTATCCAAAAATTGGCGAACAGAAAGGGCTTTGTATGCGGGCGCATTGTCATGATGCAGGAACATGTCCAAATTGTCTTTCAAAATGCTTTGAGCACTTCCAAAGGAGAGTCCTAATGAGTCAAAAAGTTCTCTTGTTGTAATGCGCCTATCATTTAAGACCATTTCCCTCACCTTATTGATATTTTCATCAGTTTTGCTGCAACAGGGTCGCCCCGAACAATCTGCATCTTAACTGATGTCACACCACTTTTAAATTTTGAAAACCACTCAAATGTTTGAGTTTTGCCCATAACTTCCTCCCTATAAGCTGTTCTTAACATTTCATAGGTTTCTGTTGCAGTTTTACCGAGTTTAAAGCAAAATTTGATGTTCGTTCTTTGTTCTTTGTAATCTGACATTTTTGCTACGCGGAAAAATCGCAGCACATACAAAACACGTGTTCACTTCAGAGCGTCTACCTTGTCACTGCATGTACAGTCTGGGTAAGAATTAACGAAATATCAGCATCAGCATTGTTGTGAAGCCATTGCAGAAACTTTTTGATCACACCTCGTATATGTAAAAAACATCATTTTCTGTTTTTGAACAGAAATGCTGAAAATTCTCTTTTAAGGAAAGTATTTACCTTTTTACAAAGAATTTATGGTTGTTGATTAACCTCTGCTGTCTTATTTTATCAGATATTAGATGTTGCAGCCTGAAAGGCTTCATGAAGAGCTGTATGGATATACAGTTATCTCAAAAACATATATTTCTATTTGTTGGTAAAATAAACTATAAAATCATGAGGGTTGTGATGAGAAATAAAAATATAATGGAAAATTTGTAGTATAAGAAGCCAGCATATATATATATCCCCATATTTATGCAGCTTCTAATAGCCAAATTGTTGGAATTTTAATGTGACCAAGAAATTCGTACTTTCTTAGCAGTAGTATTAATACTTTTTTTTTTCTCCTCCAATCTATTTAGTTTGATTAAATAAAAATGTCATTCATTACACAGTAACATAAACAGCTGAATAATGTGCAGTTTTGTGTACTGGAAGATTGATTTAGTAGGTAGTCTTTGAGTATTAGATTGCACAAAATTAAAATTTCTATGATTTTTTAACAGGGAGGTGGGGTGCAAAATGATTTAAAGCATACTGAAGTTGACGTAGAATGAAACACACGATGTCACGTAATTTGTATCTTTATACCATTTGTATAATCTGAAATATTCCAATATTAGTTTCATTACTGCACATTGGTAAACATGTTTAATGGAAACGTAATTTTTTATTTTCTGTATTGTTTTTACTTTGGAAACAAAATGTTACATAAAATGGAACAAAAGTACATTTTGACCTTGTTGTAGCACAGATATGTGACAGCAGTGGGAGATGTCAGCACAGCACTTTTTATGGGTACAGGGATGGAGCATACTAATTCTGTCCAAGCACTGTTCTGCAATTGGGTAGACTGGTCATTATCAAGGGGGCAAAGTTTTATGGGGCCCTGGAGTAGGTATTTTTAAGCGTGCAGTTTGAAATAAGTATAGGGTAGTTAAATTCTATTCGAACCCACTCGCAGGCACTGGGGAAATTACGCTGGCATAGGCGGACTAAAATTCCTACCTTATAATAGATGCTGGAAATGTTGACCTTCTGCTCTCAAACAGGCAGCATATCTTGTGTAAATATTCTCGCTCACTCTCCGAAGCTCAACAGCAGGAATTGTTGTGATTTCTTGCACAATGTTTTCTCTAAGTTTCTGTAGTGTGCGAGGATTGGAACGATACACTTTGTCTTTTAAAGAACTCCATAAATAAAAATCACAACTCGTTAAGTCAGGAGAATGAGAGGGCCACAAATCAACACTAATTATACTGTCATCAAACACCTCTCTTATTGCGTGATTCTGCAACAGCACATATGGTTGCCAAATCATTACATGCATAAAGAGAGGTATTTGATGACAGAATAATTAGTGTTGATTTGTGACCCCCTCGTTCTCCTGACTTAACGAGTTGTGATTTTTATTTATGGGGTTCTTTAAAGACAAAGTGTATTGTTCCAATCCTCATACACTACAGTAACTTAGAGAAACATTGTGCAAGAAATCACAAGAATTCCTGTTACTGAGCTTCGGAGAGTGAGCGAGAATATTTACCTGAGATATGCTGCCTGTTTGAGAGCAGAAGGTCAACATTTCCAGCATCTATTATAAGATAAGGATTTTACTCTGCCAGCGTAATTTCCCCGGTGACTGCTGGCTGTCTCACGCAGTAGAGAGAGGCCACAAGTGGGTTCAAATATAATTTAACTACCCTATATTAAAAAGGGTTCATAAAAATGCCCTACCACTTGGTCTAATGATAGTAGTGTCTCCTATGATCCTACCAGCTACTAAGATCATACAGTTACACATTTGACATTAGCTGCCTATAATCTCATAAGCTGCACAGCAGAACTCCTAAGCAGAAAGAGAAATGCTAATAGATCAGTGCTTGTGGAAAGCCAAATGAATTCACTTGTGTTAATGTGCTCTAAGATGGCTTTAACATTAAAAAGAAACTTCTTGGAGCTCTTCAAAAGATTTGTTCTGTCAAAAGCAAAGAATAAACTTTTGAAATAAATTTTTTGTACTAGTGCTTATTTTTGTACATATTCCTTTACTTTTAGTTAAGATATGTCCAAGTGAAATTGTTTATCAGTTTATTATTTATTCATGCCCTATTCATCCATTAAGGGGTATTCAACCTATGGTACTTGAGCTTCTTTTCGTTACTGTACAAAAATAAGACAGAAATTTGGATCAATCCTGTGACAATGACAAAGCATAACTCAAATATATTTATCAGACAACAATGGAAAACATTTAGTCTTTTATTTTTCTTTTTAGTTGCAAGGTACATTTTTAGTTAAGAGAGCAGTGGAGTTATATTATTGTTGGAAATATAGAATCAGACTAAAAAATCCAATGTCATAGCCAGAATTTAAACTATAGATCTTCGGCTTTCCATGCCATTGCTTGTTCCAACTGAGCTCCTGTAGTAACATGCCAGGATGGCACTAAATTCTCCAACTGTCTTATGCTTTCTCAGTAAACCATTAGGCCATACTCAAATTCATTTTGAGATAATGCGCCCCAATCACTATATTTTAACCTTAAGAGAATTAATTTTTAAGACATTTTATACAGTAATCCATTGAAAAGGAATAGATTTAACAGTTATTTCTCCAATAAATATCTAATTCTAAAATGTTACATATGTACTAGAAGTAACTAATAAATCATTAATATCGTTATAAATGCAGAGAAATGCTTATTTCATCCCTAGTACCACAAAATAATGCATGTTGAGAACTGCTGCCCTAGAGCCCAGCTGTATTAAGTGTAACCTTGCATATCATTTTACAAAAATATGCACAGTTTAAATTTTCTTAGTGTAATGGTAACTTTTACATTCTTCTTTTTCTCCTCGCCCTCCCCCTCCTCAGGATTAGGTGAATTCACCTATCCCTGTCTGCAATATCAAACCATCTCTTGTATGGTCTACCCAAACTTCTTTCCATTTCGTTGATAGTTCAGTATCTGTTATCGGACATTCAGTATGTCTTTTCCATTATTTTATTATCATGTATGCTTTTGTTAATTGAAAATGTCTTAAAGTCTGATCATCATCATTTTATCAGCTCTAGTACACACTCTTACATATCTCGTAAATTTCATCTCCACAAACTCAAACTGCATTCTTTCTTTTTTTGTAACTGTCCGTGATTCAGAACCATATAAAAGAATAGGTACAGTGATCACTTTGTAGAACAACATTTGTGTTTCCTTTCTAGTTGTTTTCCATAAAGTTCTTTTAATTGTTCTGCAAATGGCTTGGATTTTATTAATCTTCATCCCAATGTCTTTGTCAAGTTTAAAACTAATATTAAATCTCAGATATTGGAATTGACATACTTATTCTAAACTTTTCATTTATTTATATTTTCAGTCTAACAGGATTTTTCTTCCTTTAAAAGTCATAATGTTTGTTGTATTTTTAGGTATGTTTGAATTACACTGCACATACCATTTGAAACTACATTGGCATAGAAGTAACTATGCCAAAGTAACTGCTCAGTATGAGAGAAGATCACTTTCTTTAAACTGCTTGGATATATGAACACAGGAATTATATTATACATCATATAGATTATTTCGGTCAATCTCCTATAATATAAAATAAAATACCTTTTTATGTGCATATCTCTGTTATTATTGGACTAGTGTTGTAATTTTGAGCAGCATTCATGCTATCTTTATGGTCTTTAATGAAAATCAGTTAATTTTATGCACAGCTTCCTGGCAGGTCCACCTTCTCCAAAATAATATATGATGAAGCTAGTGTTGCACAATGTAAAAAGTTGAGTTGCAAGAAGTTTACTGTATTTTAGGCTTTTACATTTTAATTTTTTTCCCTCTCTCTTTTGCCTCCCTCCCTCCTTGCCTCTGTTGTTTAAGGTGATATCTCTCACCCTGAAGAGGTAATTTATCCAATGCATGATGCGGTGTGTGAAAAGTGGACAAATATAAATACATTTATGGGGCTGCGATGCCATGGCTGAATAGTTAGTCCACTTGCCTTACCAAGGTGGCCTGGGTTTGATTTCAGCAAACTGTATGTGGGATTTGTGGTGGACAAAACAGAATGGGCTTTCTCTGGCTTCTCCAGCTTCCCCCGCCATTCATTCCACCAACTGCTCCATCACCACCTTTCCTTTCATCCATTTCACCATCATTTTATATCATCTCCTTCCTCGCTCTCATACCAGTCTTTGGGCTGTTCACCTATCCTGGTTCTTCTATCCTATCCAAAACAGGTGTCTGACTCCAGGCATTGGCTTGTAAGTCCTCCAAACAGGGAGGGTGAATCAAGAAAGAAGCAGAAGATCCATATTTATTGAATAATTCCAGTATTTTGCAAAAATTGTAGAGTTTCAATATTATGCTGTTACTATTAATATTCACACAAAATTTCAAGGTGTTGGAGTGTACCTAAAGATTGAAAGTATATTTTCGGAAAGATGTATGTAAAGATAAGCTAAATGAGGCAGTTAACTCTGTTGCATGTAAATGGCAATATCTCTTGTAAATCATTATTAAATATACAAGTGTGATATTTTTTTGTTTAGGAAAGCATGCTTTTTAAAATAGAGGAATTTTAAAAAAAAAATTGATTCCTTTGTGATCATTAGTATTATTGACCTGAAGGCATTGTGAATAAAGAGCAGCTTTATGAGGTTTTACAGTCATCATTCCAAACAGTTTTCAGTCTGAAGCCATTTCCCCATTAAATAGTTCCACATCTGGTTCCCAATGACCTCAGGCTGGAAGCACTCTTTTGAACCAACAACTAAATCCCACATTGGTTCTGAGGAAGAAACGTTAGTCTCCTCTGCAAGCAGAAATATGCTGCCATATAAAAATATTACATTAGAGTTTGTAAGTAATGGATGCTGTCCATATTCTTTGTGTGCAGTGGTCAATGTCTATTAACAATATATTCTGATAAGGCAACCTGGAATAAGTTTTTGTTGAAAAACATCAATTGTTTTATTTATTTTTTATTTTTATTCCTTGGAATTTTCTCTTTTAAATGGTATATAATACATGATTGAAAAAATGTTTAACCATCTCAAATTTTGAACAAGAGGAGGACTATGCATCGGACATGCATTGAAGTTTCAACATTAACGTCATTTCCTGAAAATTTACTTTTTTACTTTTTCTACTGTGTATAGTAAGAGGGAGAAGTATTACATTCCACCCAAAATTCCATACACAGATTTCACTGGAAATACATGTTTTAAGGCCCCCTGAATCCAAATAAAGCAGTTTTGAAACATGTCCGTGTATGTGTCTTGAGTGTTTGTGAACACCATAACTCAAAAACTAAAGGTCAGATAAATACCAAACTTGATATTTCGGTTCAGTATCTTTTGAAGATGTGGCACAAAGATTTTTACCAAAATCTCCCCCACCCTTTACATGGAACATTCCACAAAATTTTTATTTAATAAAACTGGTAAATGATTTTATTAAAATGTGAAAGATATTTATGTGACAAAATGTATATTTTTAGTTTTTGGGGAATAGTCTATCAAGTCCTCTTTAATTGAAAGAAATGCTGTATAACTGGTAAACATTAAGTGATAGACAAAAACGTACTAAAAAAATATCTAGATCCTCTTTAAAAAATGCAATTTATTTAAAATATGTTTTGTGAAGTAAGCCGTTTCTGAGATATCCGTTATAAAAGGTTTGAATTCTTCATTTCTTGGTCATTCTCTTAAAGTCCTTCAACATTCAGTTGTTTCTCGCAATTGCATGGAAACAGTATGGAACTTTAAGGCCAGCATATAGCGCCCTGTTCTTAAACACTTCCTTTTGTATCTATTACAAAATGTGTAATGCAGCTATTTCTGCAAAGGTTTATTTGGATTCAAATGTAGTAGTCACTTATGTGATTTTATAAGTGCTACTTTTTTAAAAAAATTGATTATGACAAAAAAATTATTTCTCAGTAATTAATTACCCTTAATAAAAAAAAAGGTTGTTTCAGCATGAACACAAGGAATGTATGAATGTACTTGAAGATCATTAGCTATATAGTTTCAGAGAAAAAGAAAAATTTTAAAAGACATTGTTTAACATTGTGGAGATAAGCAATTGCAGGTTGTCTTAAAGAAATTAACCCAGAGGCTAATTTTCTTTTATATTTGATATAATAACTGTATTATCAAAGTTGACTGTGAGAAAAATGGTTTTGGTAAAAACTTGTATTTGAAGAAAAAAACTAGGAAAATGCAGGAATGTGTGTAGGCTATATCATTAATACAACATTGAATTTTTAATTTAAATGCAAACATACTTTTCAGAATTTTAGCTCATTTGAGAGTTGTCTTATTTGAAAGGATGATTAGCTAAATCTGTCTTTGAACGTTTAGTCTACCTGTGATATAAAAATGTTTAAACTGTATTCTAAAGTATTTTAAGCAGAGGAACATGTACATGTAAACTGAATGTTCTTATAAAATATAATCTTTTCTATTGAAGAGTGCATTGCATATTATTGATACATATACTGTTGGCATTGATGGTGTTAATGTTTTTGATTTTATATGGTTTTAAAATAGATGTAATGTGCTAATTATACTCGTACGTTTAGAATAAATAACTTTTTATTTTGAAGTCTTCCATATTTCTCTTCAGTATTAAAATTGATTCTCACTCTCTACATGGGGAAAACAAAAAATCATGTATATTAAATTTATTTGGTTTAGTGATTGATATACCTTTGTTTAGTTAGTGCAAACTACTAAAGGGGTACCTAACACTAAAAAAATTAATTTTTCAATATCTTCTTTTATTTTAATAATTGGTTGGTTAAGAATAATTTGGTAGAGATTTTGTTTCAACATCTGCTGTATTTATGGAGTTACAATAACGTATATATGAAAATACAAGATGTAATCACTGTACAACATAGCCAAATGTTTATTGCTCATTTTCCACATGTTAGGTTTTCAAGCACTGTTTCCTTGATAATGCAAAACTATGGAACATGACACATTGGATTTGTTATACTTATGCCATTTATATCTTCAAAGTGATGCAAAATTATTTCTGTATCTCAATTATTTATTTTAAGAAAATAATTTAGGATTAAAATTCTTGTAAAAACAGCATTTCACTTTCAGTATAAACTTAAAAATACTATTTATTTTACATTTTGATAAAAAGATTGTGATATTGTGAACATGAGCTTTATCATTGTAATAAAATAAAAAGTTCACAAAGTTGAAAAACAGCAGTCATATGCTATAAATGCCCACATTATGAACAGCTACCATTTTCCATATTTTTAAAAATGTTAAAATGGCATACTTCAATGTAAAAATATTTTTTTTTTAATTGAAAAATAACCTCATTTTATTTGTTGCAAGTTTCACTGATGTAGCTACAACAATAATAGAAAGGAATAATATTGAAAATGTACAAAAGCTCTGTACTCCCTTAAAATGAACTACATCATTGGCACAGCAAAGGTAGCACTGAATTTGGGAGTTAATCCCTCAGATCCGATGGGGAAAAAAATAAGTTTGTCAGACAAAATTGGAGCAAACTTGACAGAATACATCACCCAAAACGTACTTCATACGGTAGCAAAGAAATAGCCTCACTGCAATAAAGCTTGGCAGCAACCGATTCCACTATTTTCTAATAAAAAGCAACTCCCGGCTAAAATTAAACATGCGAGAGAATGAGTATTGTTACTCAAAAGCCAGTTTCACATATTGAGCTCTACTGTACCTAATATTTTCTCCCTATTGGTGGCATTAGTGCTCTTCCATCACACTAATGGATCATTTGTAGAACACAGCTATGGAGTATTCAAAGCTTTGCTGCTGCTAATCTTACATTAGAGCTATTGGTAATTGTGGTAATACTGCTGTACTTTTCATGATACAATGGAAGAGAAAGCCTTCTCATTTTTGACACCATTTATTATAAATAAATTACATTAAATTTTAAACATCATAAATTTATGCATAGCAATAACTTTCAGGTGCATTCATTTTGTGGCATCATCATCATCGTTATTGTTAACATTTTGGGAAATATGATAAAAATCATGCATTTATAAGAGACTCTCTCTATCTTTAATTTGTACAAATTTAAACCAAATTGAAAATGAGACAACAAATGTTCAAGTCATTATGTGTATACGAGTAACATTTCAAATCTGTACCTGCAGCAGCTCACCTTAAGAAGAGATTAGATCACAAAAATTGCCAAAAAATGGCATCTTTAGTTTTTTTGTGAAGTCTTATAAATTTGAATTTCCTCTTTAACTTGATATATATTTTATTATTCTAGGCACAATACTAGAATATTAAATTTTTTTTTAATGGTACCATATCTGCCATTTTTACCCCTTAAAAGAAAAACTTACAACTCCTACACACTTTAAAGTAGAGAGATAAAATTTAGCCCATTTTTAGGGGAAGTTTTGCTCTAGAAATTGATACTACTGTTAAATATGGCAGTTTCTGTGTGCTCAAGTCATGTGGTTTCTTTCTTTGTAAACATATATGAGAGTTTGTTTTCTCCATTTTTGCTTTGAGCAGCTTTTTCTATGAATGACATTTTCTGGTATAAATGACAAATTTTCCCAGAAACTATTGAAGATACCTAAATTAAATTTTAGGCTAATAAAAACAAAGTGCCATTGTTGATCTACTTTGGTGTTGTTGATATGGTTATTTTTTAAGAAAATAATTGTTCATAAACTTTAATCAAAGGGTGGTATATTGATAAAAATTTCCATCTTCCTTTATAAACAAGCTTACTGAAAAAGTAGATCTTGTACTTAGAAGACATTAATCTACATCCTGTAAAAATTTCAGCATCAAATCTTAAATAGTTTCCGAGATAATGGGTTTTGAATTTAGCATAAACACGCGTGGGACAGGACTTTTAATCTCTTAAAGCCACAAGTGTTTAAAAGGCTCGTCATAAATTACCCTTAATTTTGTACCAATTTCAAAATTTGTTGACAAATGCTTCTCAAACTCACTTTATATAAGATTTCATATCTCTAGGTACAGGCATTTCACCTAAAACCATGCATTTTTAGAAAGCTCATTACACAAACTACTCTTATTAATTTTGTTTCCATTTTAACCAAATTCAAAAAGTATTACAAGTTTTACTGAAATTCATACATTCTGTACCTTCAGCTGTTTGCAAGGTTTTACAGATGGACAGATTAAATGAGATTAATATAAGCTCTGTAATAGTAAATGCATATAAAAATGTTAGATCCTCTGCTGGCTGTGCCACTGACTACATTTTGAAGCACTGCAATATGTTATTTAGCATTAAAGAAAGTAGTAAAAAGCAATTATTTCCAGTATTTCCTTTCTGAAGAAAAAGCTAAGAAACTAGCAAGATTTGTGCTTGTAAAATAAAGTAAAACAATGTTTCCAAACACTAATTAGCTCCAGTAAATAAATTCAACATAAATTAATCATTTAGGATATAACAAAGCTCAAAATGTTGGCTAACAAAGCTCAGCAATTCATGTAATCAGCTGCAACCGTGAAGGGCTATACGTAAATTAGGAACTTCTAGCTAAGATTATAGAGGCATATGAGACATATTAGATACAAGAAAACTAAGAAGTCTGCAAGAACCTTTTCATATATGCGTTATGGAGAAGACAAAATTACTGAAAGTTACCCTGAAACCTGTTAATATAACCAAAAAATAGATCTGATGATGAAATTCATAAAACCTATAAAAGGACCTCCTCAGTTAGCAGATGAAGAATTAATAGTTGATCATTTGAAACATTTCCTAAATACTAAGTTTTTCTTATGTGATGTAATGAGTTCCCTCTAGTTCTACTTTCTCTGCCATGTACATAGTAGGTAGAGAAGGTATTCCATTCCGCCCAAAAATTAGATATCGAGACCACCGGAAGCACATGCTTTGGAGCCCCCTGAATTAAAAAAGAAAAAGAAAGCAATTTTAGAAAATGGTCCATATGAGTGTCTGTCAACACACAAGTCAAAAACAAAAAGTCCAATAAATACCAAACATTTAGTTTCAGCACCTTCCAAAGATGTGACGAAGATTTTCAAGATAATCTCTTCACCCCAAACTACCCTTTACATAGAACATTTTTCGAAATTTTGTAAAAAACGTCTCTAGCAATTTTTATTAAAACACAATATATTATAGTATATACCAAATATATATATATATATATATATATATATATATATAA
Organism: Deroplatys truncata; assembly: GCA_030765065.1. Classification (NCBI taxonomy): domain Eukaryota; kingdom Metazoa; phylum Arthropoda; class Insecta; order Mantodea; family Mantidae; genus Deroplatys; species Deroplatys truncata. Next base: position 163,951,780 of record CM060983.1, read on the forward strand.
AATGTATATACCAAATTTTGTGGGAATAGCATGTGAAGTCTTCTTCATTTGGAAGGAATTTTGTATAATCTTGTATAATTGGTAAACTTTAAGTGATAGACAAAAACATGCACAAAAAGTGTAGAATTCTTTAAAAAAACACAATTTATTTCCAAATAGCTTTTTTTATGGCATCAGCCATTTCCAAGATATCTATTATTAATGGTTCAATTTGTTTAATACTTTGTCATTCTTTTCAAGTCTCATCAATTTTCAGGTGTTTCTCACAACTGCAAGGTAAAAGTGTTGAAAGCATATAGTGTACAGTTTGTACACATGTTACTATTACTATTCCCTTTGTACTGTAATGAAATGTGGAATGTAGCTATTTCTGCAGAGATTTATCTCAATTAAAATAAAGTAGATAAAAAAACTAACTTTTTTAAGAATAATTTATATACCCACTAATAAATGATAGGGGTAGAGAAAATTAGGTGAATGTAACACATTCAGATTTTGTTATTATTAAGAAGTTCATTTAGATTAAGATAGGTTTTGATGGACAGAAATATGCATATTGATTTCAGAGTGTCCTCTTTTCATGCTAATTTAAGGTGCATATGCGTACAAATTATGTTGCAGTTTATGCAAATAAAAATTTGATAGGTTAGTAAATATTGGATGTTTAATAGCTGAAGTGGCAAAGTCCTGGGATAGTACTGTCTATAATGAAGTATGCTAGAGTCAATTTACCAAGCTGCAGCTTAAGATTCCTTATATCTACCAGGCATCAAACAGTGCTTTTGCTGCTATTTTGGACTTCTTGCAACGTACAATTTTGACCCCAAGTGAGAATGTTCCCTTATCTGTTGTCTAAAATGCGGGAATAATTATGTGCTAGCCATGATATTATCTATTCCTTCCATGAATTGTAAAACGGTAAAGAAATGTAAAATAAATAAAAGTGTGCTGCCCAAAATCTGCAAACATTCACATGAATGACAGTGAATATTTTGAAAATGGGTATTCCACAAAAAAAAATTTACTTGAGTGAAAGATTGCATCTTTGCGAGATTACGAGATTTATATTTTCCCTATAGTATCTTTTTGTCTGTATTTGAAGGTTTTGCAGTTATATAAAATTCAACACGAATGAAGAGGTTCTTCAGAGACTTCATAAAATTCAAGATAAACATTTTATTCATTGTTCCATTATCATAAACTTGATATTTTAACCAAAGTTGTAAAGGAATTTTTCAGAAAAAAAAAAAATGCATGCACATGCACACACACAAGAAGGAGTTTCCATACTTAGTTTGCTAATTTCAGTCCCGTTTTGTTGAATAGGAATATCAGAGGAAGTTTTTGCCTGTTGGTAGATTTTTAATTACTTCCAGCTCAAAGGAGTAAAAGCAGAGACTTATAAATATTTAAAACTAGGTTATTGGAGGTGGGAAGTTGTTGTTCGTATTCATGTCACAGAATTTGCTCTGATTTCATATAAATTTGTATGAGAGAATATTTTTGGTATGAATTTGACAAACTTTGTACTCTTGCAAAAGACTACTCTGGTAAAAATGATAAGCAACCCTATAAAAGTTTGCAATACTCCTATCCTGAATTCCTTATATTCAAATCAACTCTTTGACCTACCTAGATAAAACTTTTGACACATACTATAGAAATTAATGAAAACCATGGGCTACCTTTTAACCTTTAAAAGCTACCATTTTTAATCAGGACCAGACAAAAATGAAGGTTGTTAACTTACAGTTTCTAAAAAGCTACCCTTACCTGTTATTTTCAACCCCTTATATACCTATAAAACTACATCACCTTGCCATTGTGAAAAAAAATGTATCTGTTTATGCTATAGGACATAGTGAAAATTACTATCTTCCAAGTTTTCAGATCTGTCCCTGCTCATGTTTTCAACCTATACATAAAAATTCGCAGCATTCGAACACTTATGCTTTAGGTGCCAGCAAAATTAGGTTGCTCACAACTTTCAAAGCTACCCCTATCCAACCTCTTACATGCAGATTTTCACTGTTTTAAATTAAAATTAAATTGAGTGTTATTTATGGACTTCTGTGATCCTTAGCGTCCCATTCTATATTGGACATGAAAGACCAGTAATTTTGCTCAGAGACCTCTTTATCAGGCTTGAGGTTCTTTTACGTGCTGTAAATCTACGACACGGTACCACCGGCTTTACTTCCCTTCCAAAGAAAGCCATGCTAAGGATTTTTACACCCGAAAAAAATCCATCACCCTCCTCCGGGTTTGAACCCGTGACCATGGGAACTAGAGGCTAGCATGGTAACCACTACACCACAGAGGATGACTTTTCACTGTTTGACCCATATGGATAAAACTTTGTGCACTTATATTATAAGACTCCATGAAAATTATAGGCTACCTTACAATTTCCAAAAATGACCTCTACAGATATATTCTATCGCTTATGTACAAACTTGCATCAATTAATCCATTTTGACAAAATTTTGGACACTCTCACTTTAGGACCTGGAAAGAATCACTGTGTAGCTCTTTCTTATTTTCAACATTCTGCAAACAAATTAATATTGTTCAAGCAATCTGAGCAAAGCTTTGAAAATTATGCTTTGAGATTCATAAAAGCTTTCCACATATCTTTAATTTCAACCACTTAGGTTGAAACACTTTAGATGAAACTTTGGACCTTTATATATCATAGAATCTCACCAGTAATAACTAATTTTCAGTTCCTTATTTAAGTATGTAATGCGATCTGACTATTATGGGCTACCTTGCAACTTTAGAAAATTACACCCTTCTCAATATTTATGACACCTTAGATACAAATCTAAACTGTTTACTGATCTAGTAAAGTTTTCAAAAAATTTTCTTTAGGACCCAGGAAAAATTATACCAATGAGGCAAACAATCCATCATGGTTTTAAGCCTCATTTATGTTTTGGTTACAATTATGTTACCTCACAAGGTTGTAATAAAATATCAAACCTGAAAACAGATTTCAATTGTTCTCTCTCTCCCTCTCCCTCTCCCTCGCTCTCTCTCTCACTCTCCCTCTCCCTCTCTCTCCTGTTTAATTTCACTTCTACGCCTCAAATATTGGATTTTCTTTTGTCAGTATTTAAGTAGATACTAAATACACTTATTACAGCTTCTTATATATAAACACATTTCCAAACAAAGATGCACTGTGCAACATCAGGTAAGATAGTAATGGATAAAATTGTCTGTAATCATTGACGTTTAGGTCCTAAAATATCTTACAAAAACCTGTGGTTACATGTGAAAAGCAGTAATACATTTCAGTTGATATGACAGAATTAAAACAGTTTTCTAATCTTAGTGAGGATTATTTTTGCCAAGTGTGGTTTTTCCAAGAAACACCCGAGTTTCCTTTACTTTTAAAGAGAATTGCAACACTCACTTATTGAAAAGAAAGAGAACAACTAAAACTTCCTCTAATGCTAAAGAAACCACACCCATTCAAGAGTATTAGCACATCGCATGATTGAATTAGATAAAAGTACTTATCACATGACTTTCTCTACTCTTGTACAAACTATTTTTACAAACGCTTATTCTCCATATGTTTCATGTTAATCGAGTTATCGAGATGTCAATCTTATTGCTAATTGTAGATGCAAGGGGAATTGATAGGCTTTAAGCGATAGTCAAATATTTTAAGAGCTTGTTGCTATCTGGAGTATTCCATTCTCTTTGCATTACCAGGACAAAAAAAATGAATAATGAAATCCCATTTGAGAAAATGTATAAGTATTGGAAAATTTAAGGGAATAACAAGCAATATCTCGAAAATGGTTCACCCAACAAAAAAAATGTATATGACATAAATTGTGTATTTTAACGTGATCTACATTTTTTGTTTAGTAAAACTTTGTCTATCTCTTATGGTTTACCAGTTATGCAAAAGTCATTCACAATGAATACTTTTGGAGACATTCCTAGAAAATTTGAGATATACATTTCATTTGTCATGAAAATATCTTAAACATATGATATTTTAATCAAAACTGTTAGAGCCATTTTTGATAAAATTAAAATTTTCGAAAAATGTTCCATGTAAAGGGTAATCTGGGGTGGGGGAATTTTGTTGAAAACCTTCATGTCTCATCTCTGGAAGATACTGAACCTAAATACCAAGTTTGGTGTTAATTCGACTGTTCGTTTCTGAGTTATGCTGTTCACAGACATACACACGGACATGTTTCCAAAAATGCTTTTTTTGGATTCAGGGGGTCTCAAAACTTGTATTTCCGGTGAAATCTCGGTATTGAATTTTTGGGTGGAATACAATACTTCCCCTACTTACTATACATAGTAGAGAAAGTAGAAAAGATAATTTAAGGGAGACTTCTCAGATGTTCAAATTTTACATTGTTGTCCTCTTGATGATTAATTCTTCTCATTTCATCTCAATTATCTGATAATAAATGTAAATATGTTACCGGCCATAAAAATGCAAATCTTGCATTCTTTCAAATACTGTTAAGTATAAAGTACTATGACAGTTGCACTGATGATAACTGTTACAATGCTTGATAAAACTCTCAGTTTCCTGAATTAATACTGTTGCCTTCAATATGTTGATGTATATTTTGATCTGATGTAGATTAATCATATGATAATTAATTAGTGTGAGCACTTCATACAAGTTCTGCTACTCTGATGTAATCTGAGGTAAGAACTTGTGTAGCATACTCTTAGTCATACAATAACTTAGTTCACTGCAAGGCTCTGCAGGTGATATTGGATGTATGCATGTACAAGAATATGATATATATTGGTAATATTGTGTAACGCATTAACAATTAGGGAACAGGTATAGCCACTTTATGTACAAATGTGTAAATGCAACAGGGTGTAGCTCCATTAGTTCAAGAAAATGGAAAACAAAACAAACAAAAAATCCTGCAGAACTTTATTGTGAGATAGCTTTTCTTTCAATTGAACTTGGTTGTCATCTTTTTCAAATTTGTGTTAATTAGTGCTTTATAACTTACTTGTATCATTTATATTAAGTACAATTTGCAGCTATGGAGTTGTTAACCAAAATAAATTGTTACATGTTTATGTAAATGCCACACTCTTGCTTTACAAATTTAATGACACAAACCTGAAATGTGTGATAACAAACAAATATTAATTTATAAAATATTAAAATCTTCTGTTCTGGAAGGCTGTGTTCTAAGGGTAAAATTATTTGCACCTGACATTTCGGTCAACTCTTATTTGCCATCTTCAAGAGGGTAAACACCCTGGACGCTTAACAACGTCAACTTAAGAGTTGACCAAAACATCGCATGCAAATAATTTTACCCTTAAACCATGGCCTTCCAGCTTGGAAGATTTTAATATTTTGTCAATTAGCTCTGCCGTGAAAGCCTTCGCACGTATTTAAATATTAATTTGTTGTCCCTGCTAAAACTTGCCTTATGGCTCGTTTGCTAGAGCACTTGCCTGCCATTCCAAGGATTTTGAGTTTGATCCTCAGCTGCAGTCGAGAAATTTTTCTTGATAAGAAAGATACTTTGACATGTCCAGAGCTGGTGTGAGAAAGTGAGCATGTTTGTATATGTGTTCTTATTTTCTAATACCCTGTTAGCCAATATCAAGTCTGACACCAGGCAGATGCTCGAATATATATATATATATATATGTTATTTATAACACATTTATCATCATGACACAAAGTTAGCTGACTTTCTCTAGTCGCTATAATTTATTTTTAGAAACTGTTTCATTATACATTTTATCATGGAAACAAGGGGTCATAGGAGCTGAAGCGAGTCAGATCTTTAAAAGCAAGCCACTATATGCTAACTTTGAGATTCCAAACTCTGTGCATAACATGAGAAGCAAAAGTATTGGAAAATTCAAACTAAGAGCAATGAATATCTCTTAATCCCATTAAATGATTTATTTGAAATAATCTGTGATTTTAACGCCATCTACATTTTTTTGTGCAGTAAGCTTTTGTCTATCTCTTAGAGTTTACCAGTTATACAAAATTACACAAACTTCATTTTGAATGAAGAGGACTTAACATGTTTTTTGCATAAAATTTAACATGCATATTTTATTAGTAATGCAGATGTCTTACACATAAAGTATTTTGAACAAAGCTATTAGAATCATTTTTGAGTACATAAAAAGTAATAAACAGTGTTCCATGTAAAGTGTAGTTTGGATGGTGGGACTTGCTTGAAAGTCTTCATGTCACATCTCTGGAAGATGCTGAACTGAAATACCAAGATTGGTAATTATTCAGCATTTTGTTTTTGAGTTACCCCCTCACACATATTTTTCTAAATTTTTTGCTTAGGGGACCTCAAAACATGTAATTCTGTTGAAATGCCAATATCACATAGGCTTATGGTAGAGAAAGAAAAAAGTGAAGGTTTTCCCTGCTTAGAATTACCATACCATTATAAAAACAAAAAAATTGTTTAGGCACAATTTTTAAAAAAAGCTAATGAAATTTTTTTTAAATTCCCTTAAAAATATCTCAGGTCTACAGAGACAATAAAGTGGCAGTGATTAATTAATGCTATACAACAAAGAGTGCCTATAAAATAAACTTAGACAAAAATATTTTTTTTGCTTTGAATAACTCATCTACTATCGTCTCATCTAATCATAGCACAAAACATTATGCAGCATTATGCACTGCATTCATTTTATGTCATTTTAAATAAATTATTTAAAACTGCACTCAGTTCAATATCACTTGACTGATATTTGCAACAATACAACAAAATATATAGAATTTTATTTTAAAAGCAGTAAATGAAAAGGTAACACTTTTTACAATAATATGAATGAAACTGCAATCAAATTGAATAAAATTTAATGATAAAAACTACTGGACAACACTAGAGCTTACAGTTTGTTTTGAGGGGATACAATATTGCCAACATAATGTGTACCAGCAACAACTTATTTAAACATATATTTTATCCCAAAAAGATTGCGTTAAAGTTAAATAGTTTAATTGATCGCTATGCCATCTATTGTCTAAAAGAGAAAACTAACTGAAAATGCTCTAAATGTTATAAAAATCTGATGTGATACATTCACATGACTTTCTGTATTCTCTATCTTTATTAGTGGGTATACAAACTATTCTTACTAAAGCTTATTTTTCTGTCTACTACAGTTCAGTCCAAATAAACTTTTGCAGAAATAGCTACATTACACATTTCTTATATGTAGATACAAAGGGAATAGTTGATAGTCAAGTGTTTAAGAACTTGACGCTATGTTCTGGCCTGTTTACATGCAATCGCGAGAAACAACTGAATGTTGACAGAACTTAAAGATAATGGTCAAGTAATGAACAATTCGATCCATTAATAATGGATATCTCAGAAATGGTTTATGACACAAAAAAACTTATTTGAAGTAAATTCTGTGTTTTAAAGAGATCTAAATTTTTTGTACAGTACGTTTCCCATCGATAGGATTCCTTCTTTAAGAATCGGCAATGAATGCTTACAACTCCAGAAGAAAAAACACAGTACTCCTCTGAAATATTTAGCAATCGATTTCAGCCTAATATAGTCACTGACTTTGATTTCTTTAATGAAGTTCTCAGAAGCTCTCAATTTCACAACTATTGCAAATTTCCCCTCTCAACAGATTCTTCTCTCCTAGTAAGGGAAGGATGTAATACAAAGAATCCCTCAGCAGAAAGCTCCTGGACACTATCTTATCATAGAAACTTTATTGAAAGCCTTTTCTGAGAAAATGCTAGTTTCCTTAACACAAATTTACAGTGTATTCTTAGGACTACACATTTTCCCAGAAGGTGGAAATATGCAATATTTGTCCCCATCCCTAAACCTAAAAAAGCACGAAACGACCCCGAAATTATAAGCCCATGAGTCTGCTGCAGCTATTCTCTAAATTATTTGAACGATTACTTCCACCCTTCCTCCTTACTCATCTTCAAGAAATCATACCACTCATACATTTCGGATTTAGATCACATCACTCTTGTCCGCAACAGTTACATCGGGCAGTCGATACAATATTGGACGCTTTCGAGGAAAAATCAGTACCTGTCTTGGGCTGTTCCTTGATACTGAAATAGCTTTCGACAAGATTTGGCAGAAGATCTGCTTTACATACTGAAACCTTATCTCTCAGATATTCTATAAAGAATAGTTCAGGCTTACCTGTGCAAGCGAACTTTCACAGTCAAATATGAAACTACATAATCAGTATCCAAACCAATTCACTTTGGTGTTCCACAAGGCAGTGTTCTGGGACCACTGTTATATTCTGTCTACGCATATGACTTTCCACAAAAAGACGACTTGCCAATAGCACAGTTTACTGACGACATAGCTATTCTAAGCAAAGGCCCTGTGACACTACTGCTGTAACGACATTCATGCTTGGTGTATGCAATGGAGGGTTCAAATGAACACAGAAATCACATCTGGTTAAATTCACCTACAAGAAGAAAATTACACATCATCCAGTAACGCTACATAATGTCACAATTTCTACTTCTGAGTCAGTGAAATATCTTGGACTCAGCAAACTCACATGGCCAAAACACATTGCATCAACAATTAGTAAAATCCGCAACTGCATTCATCAGCTGAAACATCTAATATCAGGATCATCACCACTTTCTCTTCCTAATAAATGTCTACTCTATCTTTCGCTAATAAAACCAATCTGGCAATATGGTTGTGCTATATGGGGCTCTGCTTTATTCTCACAAGTGAAAAGAATACAGGTTCAACAAAACAGAATTCTTAGACTCATAACTGATTCTCCATGGTACACGCGAAACACCTCTCTGCACAGCGATTTAGGCATTTCTGAAGTGACTTCTGTCTTTCGCATAGCTACACCAGGCTCTACCGACGCTTACTCCAACATATGAACCCTCTACTGCAGAGAATACCTCGCAACAAGCCACCTGACCGCATCTAAGAACACTGAAGAGAAAAAGGCACAAAGACCTATGCACAGACAGCTAGGCGTTTGACCGCTGCACCCTTGGGCTTATCAATGCATAATGTCCCGAATGCACGTATCATGCGAACTACTATGTACTCTTACCAAAACTATGATGTATCTGTATACACAAAGTTCCCATTCAATTAAAAAGAAAAGTACGTTTCCGTCTATAGCTCAACGTTTACTAGTTACACAAGATAATACAAAATTCTTTCCTAATAAAGAGGACTATTCCCAAAAAATTCAAAATATACATATTATTTGCCATGTAATTATCTTTAATATGTGGTATTTTAATTAAAATCGTCATTGCAATTTTTTTAGAAAATCAAAATTTTCGAAAAATGTTTCATGTAAAGAGTAGTTGGGGGTGGAGACATTTTCTTGAAAATCTTCGTGTCGCATCCTTGGAAGATACTGAACTTAAATAGCAAGTTTGATATTTATCCGACTTTTCGTTTTTGAGTTGTGCTGCTCACAGACAAACAAGGACATGTTTCCAAAAATTAACTGAAACAAATATAATTATTTTGATTACTTACATTAAGGGTCTTTAGAATGTATTAGAGGCCCCCCTCAAATTGCGTATAAGTCTGAAGGTTGCCTTGTTTATCACAATTTCAGGTACTGTGTTTACGGTAACCTGCCCCCTGCTTACCTCCACCATGCTTTTGAATAATACTTTTCGTCTTCATCAGAATTACCTACAGCGGATTAATGCTGATGCCTGACCTTAGCCTCCAAAGAACTGACAGCCAAGTTCGAAAATCTGCAACTGATGATGTACATTGCCACGCGTTGTTGACGTTGATGTATATGACTAGTGGTAAGCAAGTGATCCATGTGGAGGAGCAGGAGGAGGACCTTAGAGCAACGTTTCCTCAAGTCACAATAACATAAAGAAATAAATTACGTTTCATTTTCTTCTCACATTTCACCATTATTACGTTTGGTTTCTTTTCGGGTTGGGTTGGCTTTGGGATTTCTTAGCAGATTCAGCTCCTTCTAGTGTGAGTATATATCACTGATGCGGACATACAAGTTTTACCATTTGTGCTCACTGCAGGAAATCATAGATTCTCAAAAAATCCTAGATATTTCCTATCTACTTCATAAACCTTTCCGGAAATAACTGCATCACACATTTCGTTATAAATGCAAACGAAAAAGCGATAGTCATATGTTTAAGAACTGGACGCTATACGCTGCCTTAAAATTTCATACTCTTTCCATGACGTGATAAACAATTGAAAATCGACAGCACTTTAAAAGAATGGCTAAATATTGAACAATTCCAATTGCTAATAATGGATATCTCGGAAATGGCTGATATTACAAAAACGTTATTTGGAATAAATGATGTGTTTTAAAGAGATCTTCGTTTTTTGTGTAGTATGTTTTCGTCTATCGCTTAACGTTTATCAGTTATACAAAATCAGGTAAATGTCCTTTCTAATGAAGAGGAATTCACAAGCTATTCCCAGAAAATCCAAGATATATACATTTTATTTGTCATGTAAATATCTTAATATATGGCATTTTAATCAAAATCGTTAGAACCACTTTTTAAAAAATCAAATATTTTGAAAAGCATGCCATCTAAAAGGTATTTTGAGTGGGGGATTTTCTTGAAAATCTTCGTGTCACGTCTTTGAAAGTTACTGAACCTAAATACTAAGTTTGATATTTATCCGACTTTTTGTTTTTGAGTTACCTGTTCATAGACATAGATACACCTTTCTAATTTTTTTTGTTTCCGGTAACATCTCGATATGGAATTATTGGCTGGAACGCAATACCTTCTCTACCTACTATGTACGTGATTGAATAAGTAAAAATGGTAGTTTTGAGTTTAAACTGTGGATATGACTGCAAAGGTATGAGTGAACTTACAGCTCTGAATATAAAACTGATTCTGATTGCAAACGGTACGTTTCTGAACTAACCACATTGCTAAACGATACAACCGTGATTTGAAACAATAGTTCTAAATGTAAACGGCGGTAATACAGCTTTAAATATAAACGGAGTGGTTAAGCACCGAGTTCTGAACACAAGCGGTGCTTTTCTGAATCGGTGTATTTTGAAATAAGGCAGTGTAATTAAAGAGTGCATTCCGAAATTAAAACGGAGGAATTCTAAAAGCAAATACAGCTGCCGTAAATGGTACAAACTATGCATTCCGGAAATGCAAAACCCAGATTGTGTAGTTATAAGCGCAAAACCAGTTCGTTTTGAATGGAAACAAGTAGATATACCTGTACCGTTCTGAATATGCAGTGCTGCAATTAAAATGTGTAGGCTATACGAGCTGAAACGGCGCACTTCGAAGTATAAAACATTTAATGCTGGATGGAAAACATAACTTTCAATAAAAAAGAATCAGCTGTGAATACAACTGGTGTACATAGATTTGCATTTCTGAATACGAAATGACGTACTTTTAAATACGAAAGGCTACATTCAAAATGTCAAACAATGCAGTAGGCGTGTTGGTTTTGATTACAATTGGTGTTATTCTTGGCAGTATTAAACAATACAATTCTGATTGAAAAAAAATCTGATGTGTTACACTCACATGACTTTCTCTACTCTTGTACAAACTATTTTTACAAACGCTTATTCTCCATATGCTTCATGTTAATCGAGATATCGAGATGTTAATCTTATTGCTAATTTTCTTGTAGATGCAAGGAGAATTGGTAGGCTTTAAGCAATAGTCAAATATTTTAAGAGGTGGTTGCTACGTGGAGTATTCCATTCTCTTTGCATTACTAGGACAAAGAGCAAATGAATAACGAATTTGAGAAAAAGTGTATTGGAAAATTTAATGGAATAACAAGCAATATCTCGAAAATGGTTCACCCAACAAAGAAAATGTATATGACATAGATTGTGTATTTTAACGCGATCTACATTTTTTGTGTAGTAAAATTTTGTCTATCTCTTATGGTTTACCAGTTATGCAAAAGTCGCTCACAATGAAGAATACTTTTGGAGACATTCTCAGAAAATTCGAGATATACATTTCATTTGTCAGGAAAATATCTTAAACATATGATATTTTAATCAAAATCGTTAGAGCCATTTTTGAGAAAATTAAACTTTTCGAAAAATGTTCCATGTAAAGGGTAATCTGGGGTGGGGGGATTTTCTTGAAAACCTTCGTGTCGCGTCTCTGGAAGATACTGAACCTGAATACCAAATTTGGTGTCTATTCAACTGTTCGTTTCTGAGTTCATAGATACACACTCAGACACACACACACACACACACACACACACGGACATGTTTCCAAAAATGCTTGTTTTTTGGATTCAGGGGATCTCAAAACATGTATTTCCGGTGAAATCTCGGGATCTTATTTTTGGGTGGAGTACAATACTTCCCCTACTTACTATACGTAGTAGAGAAAGTAATACATTTCTCAATACCACAAATAGCTCAGATGTGAATGCTACAAACTAGTGTGGCCCTGAATGCAAAAACAGTTATTTCTGAATGCAGAATGTGCTTCCGCTGCTATGCGGTGTTGTACTGAATACAAAAGGATACATTTCTTTCTACATAAAGAAAGCATATTTTTATACGCCAGAAAACAGTGCAATACTGAATACAAAACATTGTGTTCTGGGTGCCAGGGAAGAGCGAGTGTGAAATGATGTAGTTTTCTGAATTCAGAATGTGTTAATCCTCGAAACGTCGGTGTAGTTTGATTGACGAACTTATTCTGAATTCATAATTTTAATTTCCAAATGCCAAAGAAGTAGTTTCGAACGCGATAGGTACGTTATACCTATATAGGGTGATATGAATAAAAATCTGATGTGTTACACTCACATGACTTTCTCTACTGTTGTACAAATTATTTTTACAAACGCTTATTCTCCATCTACTTCATATTAACCGAGATAAACATTTTTTTGAAAACCTTCGTGTCGCATCTCTGAAAGATACTGAACCTAAATACCAAGTTTGGTGTTTATCCGACTGTTCGTTTCTGAGTTATGCTGTTCACAGACACACAGATAGACAGACACACAGACTCATACATGGACATATTTTTTTGGATTCAGGGTGCCTCAAAACATATATTTCCGGTGAAATCTCGGTATCGAATTTTTGGGTGGAATACAATACTTCCCCTACTTACTATACGTAGTAGGGAAAGTAAAAATGTAGGTCCTATGTGCTTTTACTGAACACCAATTTTCGCGTTATGCAAAGGAATCTCGTGTGCAAAATCGGGTTTCTCTGTGCTCCAATATCTGTTACTTTGTGAGGAAGCATAACCATGGAATCGTGCTTCGTCAGAGAATAAGCTTAAGCGTGAGTCAATTACTCTATCATTTCGCAAAATCCAATTACAAAAACTTACCTGACTCTGATGATTGCATGAAAAATAAAGTGTGTGCAACAAAATCCATACATTGGAAGAACTAAAAGAAAACACCAGGCGAGAAATTCACTTAATTTCGGACACTGAACTCTCGAGTGTGAATGTAAATTTCCCAAGAAGATGCAAGAAATGTGTGGATAGAAAAGAACAACATTTCCAACATCCCTTTAATAATGTATGTGCGTATTATTATTATTATTATTATTATTATTATTGTAATTACAATTGTAACTATGAGAACGTGAGGCGGTTGCGGGTAATTATAACTGTTTCAGCGGAGGTCCGAGTTCCGGCGGCCGGCGCCTGTGCAGCTGTGCGGTAGCCACAGTGTGTAGGAAAAGCACTGTACGAGGGCTCTCCCAGAAGTACCCGACTTTAACAAAGAAAACACAAAAATGTTGGGAAAAAATCTTTATTTCTCTACATTGTCTCCTTCAGCTCCATACACCTTTCCCAGCGATGTTCAATAGCTAAGATACCCTGTTTATAGTGAGAACCATCCAGTTCTGCAAAATAGTCATCAACTGCAAACTCCACCTCTTCATTGTTGGCAAAGATTTTACCACCAAGCCATTTCTTCAACTTTGGAAGCAGAAAATAATCAGAGGGGGCTAAGTCTGGCGAATAGGGTGCATGAGGAAGCAATTCGAAATTTAACTCATTGATTTTGGCCATGGGGATAAAGGATGTGTGAACTGGTGCATTTTCTTGATGAAACAGAACTTTCTTTTTCGCTAAATGCGGCCGTTTTTGCTTGATTTCATCATTCAAATTCTACAATAAGTTTGCATAATACTCGCCATTGATTGCTTTTCCTTTTTGAAGATAACCAATGAAAATTATCCCACGCGCATCCAAAAAAATGAGACATTGACCTTGCCTGCAGATGGAACTGTCTTCGCCTTCTTTGGAGCCGATTCTCCCCTTTCAATCCACTGTTTTGACTGTTCCTTCGTCTCAGATGTGAAGTGATGGACCCATGTTTCATCCATGGTTATGATTCGACGCAAAAACTCGGCTTTATTGCAGCGAAACATCGCCAAACACTCGACTGAAACATCCTCAGGATGCTGCTTTTGTTCCATTTGAGCAAACGCTGCACCCATCTTGCGCACAGCTTTCTCATGTCTAAATTTTCAGTTAGTATGCGATGTACAGCACTTTTTGAAATGCCTACGATGTCTGCTAACTCGCGCACTTTCAGTCGACGGTCATCCAATACCATTTTGTGGATTTTCTTCACAATTTCTGGCGTGGTCACCTCATTTGGTCGACCACTGCGATGTTCGTCTTGGCAGCTCGTACGGCCTCGCTTAAACTCTGCCATCCAATATTTTACTGTTGTAAATGCAGGAGCAGACTCCCCAGAGTAGAATCTAGCTCAGCTTTAATATTAGTTGGAGTAAGACCTTTCAAAAGTATTGCATCACATAACGATGGACAGTTTTTTCCATGTTTATAAATTTGCTGAGAGTGTTCACTATTAATGGCTGCCGAACAATTACTAAACAACGTAGCATCGTCAAGCTTCAAACTTAAGCTTCATAAGGGTGGTACTTTCTACCATAGTCATTTGTTTGAAACAATAACCGCTATATATACGTCAGGTCGGGTACTTCTGGGACTGCCTTTCCTACTTGCTCGATACACAATGAAGATTATATAGTTCAGCACTGGAAAGACCTGCTCTGCAGGTATTAGAACGGCCGGGATGAGTTTACCTGACCACCAATGTGTGCCAAGAGTAATGCCGTCTTACGGCTAACAACTGCTATAAAAAGCCGTTTAAAAACAGACAGTAATGAAAAATAATAATCAGTATACTGTGCGACAAGCTCCCCATAAAGGGAAGGGGAAATAAGAGCTCCCTGCCTTCAAATTAGTCTACCGGAAGTTCACTATTCAAAACTTGTGTGTGATATCAATGAATATATCTACTTCATAAAGCTTACGGCGCGAAACAAACGCGTTGGGGACGTATGCACTGCGGATAGCTTTACAGTGAACTCGAATACGGATGAGAAGTAAAAGTGTCCTAAATAATTAATAAAAAAAGGTCTATTGTGTTACTTTCACATGACTTTCTCTACCCATTATTCAACAAACTGTTCTTAAAAAAGATGATTCTTCTATTTAATTATGTTAATCGAGGTAAACATTTGTTTGAATGGTTTTATTACATATTTCCTTGTAGGTACAATGATAATAAGGGAACACAGTAGATTTAAGCGATAGTCAAGTGTTTTAAGAGTTGGTGGCTATGTGATCGCTTTGAAATTCCGTTCTCTCTGTATGACCAGGAAAAACAAAACGAATGACTTCCCATTTGAGAACAGCGGTATAAACATTTGAAAATTCAAACCAAAAACAAGGAATATCTCGGAAATGGTTAACTTCACAAAAAAAAATTGACATAAATTGTGTGCTTTAATGATATCCCATTTTTGTGTAGTAAGATTTTGCCTATTTCTTACGGTTTACCAGTTATGCAAAAGTCATTCAGAATTAAGAGGGCTTCATAATATATTTCCAGGAAATTCAAGATATTCGTACGTTTCATTTCTCATGAAAATATCTCAACATGATGTTTTAATCAAAATCGTTTGAGCCATTTTTGAGAAAATAAACTTCTTCTTCTTTCTCTGTTTAACCTCCTCTTATGTAGGACTTACACCCCCTAGGACTTACAGGCGGGTGCCTGGGTCAGAGGCTCGTCGAGGAGGAGACACTCATGGATCAGACAGAATATCCAGGATGGGTGATCAGCCCGATGCCTGGTATGGGAGAAGAAAGTAGATGAAACGAAATGATGGTGAAATGGATGAAAGGAAAGGCGATGATGTAGCAGTTGGTGGAATGAATGGCGGGGGAAACCGGAGAACCTGGAGAAAACCCGCCCGTGGTTAGACCGCTCGCCTCTCACCGAGGTGGCCCGGGTTCAATCCCACGCATGTGGGCTTTGTGGCGAGAAAATAACATTTTTAAAAAAAATCCACGCAAAGGGTAGTCTGGGGTGTTGCGTTGGGGGTCAAGTTTGTTATTTAACCGAATTTTCATTTTTGAGTTATGCTGTTCGCAGACACACACACGGGTCTTTTTCCAAAACCTGTTTTTTGTTTGTTTGTGCTTTCTTTCAGGGTCCTCAAAACATGTGTTTCCAGTGAAATCTCGGTGTGTAATTGTTTTGTGAAATGCACTACTTCCTCTACTTACCGTAAGCACGTAATATAGAAAGTAAAAAAGGACAAAAACACATAGGGACAGAAAAGGCTATTTCTCAAAAACGCATAAAGCAGTAGTTCATCGAAATAGCTGTAGTTATGATTAAGTCTTATCGAATCTGGAAATTTCTTGTAGTTACAATAACTGCCGCCAAAATGCATACATGTAACAAATTAACAATGAATTTCCTTTATACGTATGTAGGGAAAATGCAACATGTACTACGAGTTTCATTATTACGATACCACATCACCGGTTTCCATCTATTTGTATTCGTACATCTCATTTTGTTTTATTTATTTAGTGTTTAATACTTAGAAAACAAAAAGGAGGTTATGTGAGTAGAAATTAGCATCGTATAAATGGTTAAAAAGGAGGATAAAAAGTTATTTTTGGACATTTAAAAGACCCCATAGTCTCCGCCGGATTCTAAAATTCAGTGTATACAGGCTTTTGTCTAATTTTGTACGGGTTCGTGGCTGGCTTGGGCAGCTAAACATGCATTCTTTAGTTTGGTAGGTAAGGAGTTAGTTATATTTTGCACAGTTAGGGTAAAAACATAATCGTTAAGTTCTTATATATATATATATATATATATATATATATATATATATTGCATGAGAGAGAGAGAGAGAGAGAGAGAGAGAGAGAGAGAGAGAGAGAGAGGGTTGATAGCTGAATCATTCCATTACTGCATGATTGTATATCCAACACGAGGTCTGCTAAATTGAGAAGAACAAGTTAATGCTTGGGAACCATAGAGCTAATGGCGGAGCCCATTCGGATACTAATATTCTGGGAGCCATATGCATTTCCTGTGTGGCCGCACCGATCTCCAAAAGCAAATGTATCGTTCGAATTTGGCTCCCAAATATGTCTGACACTTAATTCCAAGGGGAAGCAAGTCGCTTTCGAATTAGCTGTTATAGGCTCTTTCAAAAGTAATTTCGAAATGTAAAGCGCAATAAATTTAATAATAGTCTAGTAGGCAAGCATGAAAACACTAATTTGTCCAGCAAGAAGTTGAGAAAATTCCATGAATTGTTAAAAATACCATCATAGAAAGAATGTTCGCTGCGAATAAAAGTAATTCCTACATTTTGTGAAAACAAAATCCAGTATTTAGCCAAGGTGGGGCTTTTGTTTCTTTTTGCTCCAAATATTACAAAACGTAAGTATAACCCCTTAAATTTTGAAATGACTTTTGGAACACCCTATATATAAATGACCAGTTGTTTATGAAGTTGTTCTGTATGGTTGGTGCGACCAAGGTGAGGCTTTTGTTTCTTTTTACTTCAAATATTACAAAACGTAAGTATAAATTTAGAAGTGACTTGTGAAACACCCTATATATAAATGGCCAGTTGTTTATGAAGTTGTTCTGTATGTGTTGGTGCGACCAAGGAGAGGCTGTTGTTTCTTTTTACTCCATATATTACAAAACGTAAGTATAACGGTTTAAATGTTGAAGTGACTTTTGAAACACCCTATATATAAATGGCCAGTTGTTTATGAAGTTGTTCTGTATGTGTTGGTGCGACCAAGGTGAGGCTGTTGTTTCTTTTTACTCCATATGTTACAAAACGTAAGTATAAGGTTTAAATGCTGAAGTGACTTTTGAAACACCCTATATATAAATGGCTAGTTATTTATGAAGTTGTTCTGTATGTGTTGGTGTGACCAAGGTGAAGCTGTTGTTCTTTTTACTCCATATATTACAAAACGTAAGTATAAGGTTTAAATGTTGAAGTGACTTTTGAAACACCCTATATATAAATGGCTAGTTATTTATGAAGTTGTTCTGTATGTGTTGGTGTGACCAAGGTGAAGCTGTTGTTCTTTTTACTCCATATATTACAAAACGTAAGTATAAGGTTTAAATGTTGAAGTGACTTTTGAAACACCCTATATATAAATGGCTAGTTATTTATGAAGTTGTTCTGTATGTGTTGGTGTGACCAAGGTGAAGCTGTTGTTCTTTTTACTCCATATATTACAAAACGTAAGTATAACGGTTTAAATGTTGAAGTGACTTTTGAAACACCCTATATATAAATGGCTAGTTATTTATGAAGTTGTTCTGTATGTGTTGGTGTGACCAAGGTGAGGCTGTTGTTTCTTTTTACTCCATATATTACAAAACGTAAGTATAACGGTTTAAATGTTGAAGTGACTTTTGAAACACCCTATAGAATAAATGGCTAGTTATTTATGAAGTTGTTCTGTATGTGTTGGTGTGACCAAGGTGAGGCTGTTGTTCTTTTTACTCCATATATTACAAAACGTAAGTATAAGGTTTAAATGTTGAAGTGACTTTTGAAACACCGTATAGATATAAGTGCCAGTTATTTATGAAGTTGTTCTGTATGTGTTGGTGTGACCAAGGTGAGGCTGTTGTTCTTTTTACTTCATATATTATAAAACGTAAGTATAACGCTTTAAATGTTGAAGTGACTTTTGAAACACCCTATATATAAATGCCAGTTGTTTATGAAGCTGGTCTGTGTGTGTTGATTCAATGCGTCACTTATAGGAATGCTTCAAGAGGAACCAGTACATCTCATAACACGAATGCTCCTCATTGAAGATGATATAAGGTTTATATAGGTGCTGCAGTCCTGTCCTACACAGCGCCTTTATCGTGTTGTTTTAGTGCTGGCATAAGCAAATTCAATTGTACATATTTGTAGTATTAATTCAAAACAAATGAAGAAATATCCATCAATTCCAATTTTCACACATCTGAGTAACTGTGGGAGTTTCTGATATCCCCACGGGGTTTTGTATGCAAAGATGGAGCACGTCATGAAAGTAGTGTTGTAAATTACAGCAGATATTTTCTATTTTTAATCCATGATAAAGACAGTAAGTTATTTTTAAAATAGGTAAATTAAAGCACGTTTAAAGGAAAAATCACCTTTCATGATTTCCAAACTGCTGTTGAAAACCCTCACATTGCGAGGAACGTGATGATCTATTTGTTAACAGTTTTCAACGCTTGAAACAGTGATAACGCGCATCTGAATCCTTTCGCTTCCGTTGAAAGTGAACTTAACTGTTGCGTGTAGAAAGTTTCAGAAAGCGTAACTATGAAGAATTAGAAATTGGAATAATAAATCTTCATGAAGACACCTACGAAATCCTTGTATGCAACTTACAGCACCTCCTGGACCTAGTGACCAGACTAGTCTATGATTCATAGTGCTGGTCTGCAAAAGTATTCTTGTTTTTATTCAACATGTATGTACAAAGTTTGATTTTCATGTATGAGTCATCTCATATATGAACATCTACCGTTTCTGCCTGAAAGACACATTAAAAAGTATCTAGTTTGTTTCAGCTACACACGGGATTTTAGCAACTTGTAGCGAACATGCTTGTCATATTTCAGACTAATTATGCAGGAAATGTAATTATATTTTAAAAGGGATTTAGTTAGTTTTAATAATAACAATAATAATAATAATAATAATAATAATAATAATAATAATAATGAGATGGAAAGTCCGCAATTTGACAATCGACAATCTGACAATAGACTGGACTAAAAGAATGGCTAAGGATTGAACATTCGAACCATTAATAACGGATATCTCGGAAATGGTCGATGCCACAAAAAGGTCATTTGAAACAAATTGTGTGTTTTAAAGAGATCTGAATTTTTTGTGTATCACGTTTTCATCCAGTCGTCCTCCGCAGTGTACTCTAGTTCCCGAGGTTGTGGGTTCAAACCCGGCGGAGGACGATGGATTTTTTTTCGGGCGTAAAAATCCTTAGCAGGACTTCCTTCGGAAGGGAAGTAAAGCCGCTGGTCCCGTGTCATAGACTTACGCCACGTAAAATAACCTCAAGCCTGATAAAGAGGCCTCAGCAAAATTACCTGTCTTTCACGCCGAAATAGAATGGGACGCTAAGAACCACATGAGTTAAACAGCGTCTATATATAAAACTCAATTTTAATTTACGTTTTCATCTATCACTTAATGTTTACCTGCTTACAAGATTATACAAAATTCCTTCCGAATGAAGAGGAATCCACAGGCTATTCCCAGAAAATTCAAGATATGCGTTATATTTGTCATGTAAATGTTTTAATATAGGGTAATTTAATCAAAATCATCACAACCACTTATTAGGAAATAAAGAATTTCGAAAAATGTTCCATGTAAAGGGTAGTTGGGATGAGGGACTGTTTTGAAAATCTTCGTGTCGCATGTTTGGTATGTATTGAACTAAAATACCAAGTTTGGTATTTATCCAACATTTCGTTTTTGAGTTATGCTACTCACAGACACACACACACACACGGACCTTTCTATAAAAATTCTTTTCTTGGATTCAGGGGGCCTCAAAACATATATTTCCGGTGAAATCTCGGCATCGAATTTTTGGCTGGAATGCAATACTTCCACTACTTACTATAGATATGCAGAAAAGAAATTCAAAACGAAAAATGACCAATACTTCACTATTGCCTCCCTTAATCATACTATACGGATATGTCTGTCTTATTGTCATTGTTTGGTTTCTTCTTCCCTCAAGAGAAAATCTTTATTGTGACTTTGTACAGTTTTCAATGTCACTTCACTAAGTTCTCACTATCACTCCGTTAATGTGGTCTAGTTCAACTATTCGCTGCCACTTTGCTTAGTTTTCGCTAACACTTCGCTTTCTTCGTGACATAGCGGGGTAGAAATACACATTGCATAGCCTCTTCTTCCGGACGGTTCACTCGCTAGGGAGTCGAACACAAGCGGGAAACTTCCAGATGTTTCTGGCTATCTGACGATAGCGCTTCCGGTGTTTACGCTGGCGAGAGCGCTGCTTATCTTTATTTATCTCCGGCTCGGACCTCTCTATAACCTCGGGTCATAGCCGCTGCATTACAGTATGCTCTAGGATGTTGTCTGTCCTTTTAAAATGCTCTATGTTTCTTATTCTTTCTTCTTTGGCTTTACTTCTTGGTTTTTATTTTGGATATGATTTTGGGTTTTCCTATTTATACAATATAGCACCCACCTGTGTTTATTTGAGTCATACACAGGCAATGCTTGTATTGTTGCTGAGATGTTTAGATATTGTTCATTGCGATACTGGGCATAATCTGAAACTGAATAACAGTCCCTTAGTAACATTACATTTAATAGTTTTTCATCTTGTTCTGTATGACCTGTACTGTCTTATTCATTATTACTGTTAACGTTTGCTCCGAGAGATTCTTATACCAGAACTGTCTCTCCTAAATTTAGATGAATTACGAAACTGAGAAGCGCTCCATATCCCCTGAACAAAATTTAGCGGCTGTCCACCCATGTGTACGCATGAAACCACTCTCAAACTGCTGCAACAGTTGAAATTTTATATATGAGTTTGAATTTGTCAAAAATTAAGAGAGGTTTATTAAAAAGTCACGACTTTTGGCGAACCGTTGAGCACACTGTATTAAAATGCTGTACTTACATTTGAATAAATTCGATGGACACATTTCAGATTTTATGTAATGAGTATAATAAGGTAAAGGTGGTTTATATGAAGGACTTCCTAAAAACCTTATGATTTTAATATTAATTGCCTAAAAGAGGATTTGTTGACATGTTCCAATTTACTATAAATCGATAGCTACAGAACTAGGGTACAGCCTCTTAAAATTTTAGGTTTGTAAGCGAACCTGCACTACACATACAGACATTTCGAAAAATTACTACACAGATTTCAGACTTGGTTGAAATTGGTATAAAATTACTAGTACACTATAGGGAGGGCCGCATAAAATATTATGAGTTTTATTATTATTTTCTAAAATATCAATATTAAATGTGACTAAAGACCACACAACATCTGTCACAAAAAGTTTAACACCTGAAATTTAACACTATGTGCGTGTATTTACAATATTACGAACAGCTGTACTTTGATAACAATGAGTCACATCTGGAGTGAAAAAGGATTTTATTTTCTAAGCAAATAATACTTTAAAATCACGGACAAGTGTGATTTCTCAAATACATAATGTAGGGAGTGCGACACTTCCTCTAGCTTAGGCAAGCGGTAGAGAAATTAAAAAGGATATTGTAGAATTTACGTGCCCCAGAAAACTTTCCGATACTTAAATTATGCACACTTTGAATTTAATGTATCGTTATGAAATATTTTTATTTAACTTATGCCTAAAAAAACTCTTTTCTTCTAGATAATTGCTTTAGCGTTTTGTTGTTTTCCTCCTGTTTAAAAAAAATTATAAAATATCTACTGCTTGTTTTGTTGAGTTCATGGTGTTCTACACTACTTATACCCTCCATCGCGTTTGTGGAGATGGGTTGCAGTGTTCACGCATCTTAAACTGCAGAATCTTTTAATTTTAGGCGTACTCCCAGTCTCATGACCATGACATTCAATCTGTCTATTAATTAAATCAACCCAGAGCAGCTCCCTTGCTGCAAATTCATCTAAAATATTGTTCCGTCTTTTCTCGTTTCCTCTTCGTCTCCGCATATGTAACTCTTTATCCTAACACTCATTTGATGCGTTCTTCTGCCCAAAACCTTTTTACTTTCTCTATCAAGCAGGTAGAGAAGGTAGTGCATTCCACCCAAAAATTCAATACCGAAATTTCACTAGAAGTACATGTTTTAGACCTCTTGAATCCAAAAAGAGCATTTTTTAGAAAAAAATGTTCGTGTGTGTGTGTGTGTGTGTGTTTGAACAGCATAACTCAAAAACGAATAATTGGATACATACCAAACTTGGTATTTAAATTCAGTATCTTCCAAAGATGAGACATTAAGATCTTTGAGAAAATTCCCCACCCCAAACTATCCTCAATTTATTTTCGCAAAAAGTCTTACGATTTTGATTAAAATACTATATATAAAAGATATTTATATGAAAAATAAAATGTATATGTTGAATTTTATGGAAATAGCACGTGAAGTCCTTTTTATTTGGAAGGCATTTTGTTTAATCTTGTATAACTGGTAAACGTTAAGCGATAGACGAAAACTACTACACAAACGATGTACCCTGATCTCGTAAAACAAGCAATTTATTCCAAATAACTCTTTTGTGGCATAAGTCATTTCTGAGATGTCCGTTATTAATGGTTCGAATTGTTCAATACTTAGTCGTTCTTTTAAATCCCTGTCGATTTTCAATTCTTTCTCGCGATGTCATGGAAAGAGTATGGAATTTTAAGGTCAGCGTATAGCGTCCAGTTCTAAACATTTGACTATCGCTGTTCCGTTTGTATCTATAACGAAATGTGTGATGTGGCTACTTCCTGAAACGTTTTATCTCTATTAAAATGAAGTAGATAGGAAAGTAAACTCTCGTAAGAATAATTGTACGCCCACTAGTAAGTGATAGAGGGTAGATGAAATAACATGAATGTAGCACTCATCATTCTTATCAGTGCATATCTTAGAAAGCAGTTTCGGCTTATCCGGTGTCCCAATGAATAATTTATTTTCCTTTTGCTAACCAGTTTCAGCATTTTTCTTCCTTCGCGCACGCTTTCTAAATTAGCTTCATTACTTGTTTCGTTCGTACATTTAACAAACGCCATTCTTCTCTATAACCACATTTAAAATACTCCCACTCGTTTTCCTCACTTCTTTACAACGTCATAGTTTCTGCACTGCGCGATACCACGTTTCACATAATGCACTTCACTAATATCTCTCTTAGGTTCTTCTTCACGGGCACCCAAAATGTGTTTTTCTATTAAAAACCTCCGTTACAATTGTTGTTCTCCGTTTGACTTGCTGTTCAAAGTTCATGTTACCATTTATGATAAATTAAATAACAGCAATTCGTCAGTAGTTAAATTACATATCAGAAATGAGCAACCAATTTCGATAATACAATGGGGTAATGCCACAGGTCCAGAAAATGAGGTTTCTTGGTTTTACTAAAGTTCAACCTTCTGTACCAACTAAGTTAATGAAGAACATAACTTTTTTGATGAGAGCAAACCTTTTCTACATTAAAGCGATTTTCGAAAGAAAAAAAATAAGTAGCGTGTAAACGTTCTAAAATTAGCGATTAAAATATTTTGAAATGAATATTTTCGTGTCAGCTTCGTGGCCTCTTTCAACTGTCATATTTGCTTTTGCTCGTGCACCTTGCTGCTGAAGGAAAAGTAAATATGTTTTCAGATTTAAGCGTGTTAAATTTATACTAATAAAGCTGTAGCAGTAATTTTAGATTGTTGGTGATAGTCCTTATAGCGGGCTGGCATGAAACCACTTAGTACACAATTTTACATCTTAATTACTTAACCCAAGTGAGTTAAGGGACACAATATCGAACATTTTAAATATCTTACTTGTAGGTTTTGTGAAAAATGCACATAAGAAAAGTTATAAACACAATATTTGTAGCAGTTTTATTGTTTACAAAATAAGGACAAGATGAATATTTAAGAAGTTTAAACATTTTTAGTTCCTGTTGTTCGTGCTTTATAATACTTTTACTCTAGATCTCCCATTATGGTTTTGTGGTTAACATGTGAGGTAACCAAAGCATAACATGCCCATGGAACAGGTACCAAACTGTATAACTTCAACCTTAAAGCTTAACTACCATCTAAGAAAAGAAAGTAAAACAGAGACTAATTAACAGTTTGTTAAACATCACATAAGCATACAATTGCAGGATGAGAGAGAGAGAGGGGGGACAGGATAATCTGCTTAATTTTAATAAATCTCACTTTCTAACTTTACTGTCCCGAGCAACATATGACATACCGCTATCCCTTATGAGTTTATGCAGTATTAGGAACAGTATAAGAATATAACAAATAAAATAAAAGGGAAATTTGATAGAAATGTGTTAACAGTGCAGTCAACTTTATACTATTGTCTTCCGTTGTCCTACGTGGTCTAGTGGCACCGTGCTAGCCTCTGGTTCCCGAGGTCGCGGGTTCAAATCCAGAAGCCGAAGTATTTTTTCGGGCATAAAATCCTTAACATGGCTTCCTTCGGAAGGGAAGTAAAGCCGGTGGTCCCGTGTCGTAGGTTTACGACACGTAAAAGAACTTCAAACTTGATAGAGGATTCTGAGCAAAATTACCGGTCTTTCAAGCCCAATATAGAATGGGACATTAAGGACCACAATAGTTAAAGAGCGTCCATAAAAATAAACTCAATTTATTTTTGCTATTGTCTTGCAATTTTGCCTTCTTATTTTTCTATGATCAGGGAGGGTATGTCCATAGAGGTGTGTTTTCAAAACGTTTCGTTACCTTTTATTTTCTTTTTCATTTATTTGCTGTAAAAATTCTTGGATGTTATGGGCTATGTGCAACTTAAAAGTATTATAGCTATGGGTGGTGATTTTTCGCAAACACAATATAGCTCGAAATGCTTATTAAGTTCTTCTACTCTTGTATTTTCATTTTTCATGATCTCTAAACTATGTAAAATATGTGTTTTGAAAATGCCATAAAATTACAAATTTACTCACTATCCGAAAATTATACTAAAATGCGATATAAATACTAAATGTGTTGCAATTCATGGACTGTTTTTCAAAAACTGCAAAAATCAGAATGAATACATGTTTATGCAATGTTTGCTTAAGTGCGATAAAAGGGTAAGTAGTCGCATAAAAGAAAATGCGAAATACATTTCTGTTTTCTCTCAAGAGTTGGTAAACCTTTTAATCGTGCCACCGCTGGCCGAGTATTATATTATCAATCGATTTGAAATATATAAGTGAAAGTAAAAGAAAGATCCCACTTTTTACAGTTTTAATATGGATCGTTTTCTTTTTTCTTGCTTTTTTGAGGCATATGAATATTTTATTCCCAACCGCTACAAATTTTGCAGAAAAATAAACACGTATACTGCCTTCAAATGCTGTTGACTGTTAAACTCAAATACCCAGAGTTTGCTTAAGCAGTTCGGCAATGTATTTGGGATCCTACCTACAGCACAGATGCTGAAAGATATTTCAGTAAATACAATTAATTTTAATGACAGGAGAACAGGAACGATAGAAAAACATCTGATGTGTTGCACTATCATGACTTTCTATACTCTTGTACAAACTATTTTTACAAACGCTTACTCTCCATCTAATTCATGTAAATCCAGATATCGAGATGTTAATCTTATTGCTAATTTTATTGTAGGTGCAAAGGGAATATGGTAGACTTTAAGCGATAGTCAAATCTTTTAAGAGCTGGTTGCTATCTGGAGCATTGTATTCTCTTTGCATGTCCAGGACATAAAAAAAAGAAAACAATAACGAAGTCCCATTTGAGAAACAAAGTGGTAACCAAATATTGGAAAATTCAAACAAATAACAAGCAATGTCTCGGAAACGGTTCACTCGGCAAAATAAAAAAAGTATATGACATTAATTGTATGTTTTAACGAGATCTACATTTTTTGGCGTACAAAGCTTTTATCTATCTCTTACGGTTTACCAGTTATGCAAAAGCCATCTGGTATTTATCCGATTTTTCGTTTTTGAGTTATGCTGTTCACACACACACACACACACATACACACACACACATGGACCTTTTTCTAAAAATGCTTTTTTTTGGATTCAGGTCTCAAAACATGTATTTCCGGTGAAATCTCGGCATCGAATTTTTGGGTGGAATGCAATGCTTCCCCAACTTCCAATACGTAGTAGAGAAACTAAAAATGTTAAGGCATGTACTACGGTTTCATTCAAATTGCACGATTTGAGTTAATTTTCTGTATTTTCTTTTTATTATTTGATTTTGCATCAGTATTTCTCATTGTTTCTGTGTAATGCTTTAGCCTGTATCAGCTTTATTTTTCTCTGTGTTGCTTTGATCTATCTTAATGTTTAAAACATGCGCAATTTACTTTATGCTTTTTTTATTTCACTATTAACTCTTCACAGATGTAATTCTAATTTAACATTATATCAAATACTTTACCTGTTTATCACAATGCTATAAAATGTTAAATGACAAACGTATAACTGCTACAAAATGTTAAACGTAAAAATCAAAATGCTAAATTTCTGATTTCCAAATCATAAAAATCACCACCACTAATTAAAGCTTAGTTTCAAGGTTATTCGCAGAAGTGTACAGCTCGACATCAAAATTAGTAAAAATAAATTCAGTTTTATTTATGCACGTTCTTTAATTGCTGTGGTCCTTAGCGTCGTATTCTGCATTGGGCATGAAAGACCGGAAAGTTTGCTCAGAGGCCTCTTTATCAGGCTAGAGCAAGGGTGGCGAAAACGACTTCCTTCCGCGAGTCACCAAATATGCAACACGCACTGCATCACCCAGCAGCATGTGAAAAACAAACGGACGGTTGCAGAGAGGGAACGGCGACTGCGAGTCAAAATAACTCGCGAGTCACGTTTTCGCCACCTCTGGACTAGAGATTCTTTTACGCGTCCTAAATGTACGACACGGGACCTCCGGCTTAACTTCTCTTCCGAAGGAAACCAGGCTAAGGATTTTTACGCCCGAAAAAATCCATCGCCCTCCGCTGGGTTTGAAGCTAGAGGGGAACTAGAGGCTAGCATGGTACCACTAGACCACGGAAAACAATAGTGAAAAGTTGACTGCATTGTTAACACATTCCCATCACATTTCCCTTTTATTTTATTTATTATATTCTTATGCTATTCCTTATACTGTATAAGCTCACAATTCCATGTGTTGCATTCACATGACTTTGTCTAGTAACTAATACCGTGTAACTACTACAGTCTCTTACACTCTTATAAAAGCTTATTTTTCAGTCTATCGAGATAAATGTTTGCAGCCATGGTTTCATTACACATTTCGTTGTAGAGATACAGGAGGTTGAAGAGACAATCAAACCTTTAAAAATCTGATATAAAATCACATAACTTTATCTATTCTGTATCGCTTATTACTTGATATACAAACTATTCTTGCAAACGTTTATTTTTCTATCTCCTTCATTTTAATCGAGATAAACATTTAAAGAAACAGCTACATCATACATTTCGTTATAGTTACAGAGAGAACAGCGATAGTCAAATGTTTAAGATCTGGAGCTGTACGCTGGCCTTAAAATTCCATACTGTTTCCATGCAATCGCGAGAAACAACTGAATGTTAAAAGGACTTTAAAGAATGACCAAGTAATGAACAATTCGAACCTTTAATAACGATATCTTGGAAATAGGTTATACAACAACAACAAACTTATTAGAAATAATTTGTGTGTTTTAAAGAGATCTACATTTTTGTGTGTAGTACGTTTTCGTCTATGCTTAATGTTTACCAGTTATACAAGATTATACAAAATTCCTTCCGAATGAAGAGGACTTCACAGGCTATTCCCAGAAACTTCAAGATATAGAGTAGCGTGGGGCAAGTGTACGCACTTAAACTTTCAAGACCTCTGCAACGGTATCTATTCAACCAGTATATCTGAAATTTTTATTATGCAATCCTTATTCTATTGTTCATCACAAACAGTGGTTAAAACCTATTTTTACATGCGAAAAATAGTTTTATAAATGTTCAATTAAAATGTGACCCATGCGAACTTTTGCCCCATAGATGGGGGTAAGAGTACGCATAAGGTGGGGTAAAAGTACGCAGAAAACACAAATGTTTAATTTTAATGCTTGGTGCTGTAACTTTTATTGCATTATAAGAATACACCAAGGACCTTAGTCTGACTAATATTGAACATCATTCTAAGAATAAGATGATAATCTAAATATAAAAATATTTGAATAAAGAAAAGATTGAAATATTCTCATTGTCTGTCATTTTTAACAATAGTCGCAGATAAATTTGCTGCCTCCCTCATGGGTGGAACAAGCTACATGCCACCATTCTGCACACTTTTGGCACTGAATCCAGTCCTCTTCTGGTGGTTCAACATACTCCCCGTCGCATCCTGGACAGTGGATTGTCTCATTTGAAGTTGAAGTTGACGCTTTGGGTAGGACTGAATGGCATTTGGTCCTTTGGGGTCTCATATCGTTTTGTGCATATTTTGATACATCACGCTTGACGTGTTTTGAAGCACTGGATGATTTAAGGCTTGATTCATTTCCAATCTTTTTTTAAAGGGTGAGCTGTTCAGTACTTCCAATTTTTTACTTCTCTTACTTCTTTCCTCTGCAAATGAAATTGTGTTATTACACGTCCTGGGTTATTTAGTAACCGTTTGTCACACATTGCAGAATATAGATCTTTTAACGGCTTGAAAAATGATCTGTCAAGCGGCTGCAACCTATGTGAAGTATCGGGAGGAATCGATAATAGATGAATACCATTGTGTCTGCAGTAGACAATTGCTTCCAAGTTTATATGGGATATGTGGTTATCTAGCACCAGAAGTATTGGATTCTCCATGCTTCCTCTTACATGCTTCTGAAAATGCTTCAGCCACTCAGAAAATAGCTCACTGTTGATGTAGTCACTGTCTGAGCACATCATGATTGAACCTGGTGGAGTTCCGTGCATGAGTTCTTGTTTAGCTCTTTTTCTTGCAAATATTATGGCTGGGGGAACATAATTTCCACTGCGCTGACTGCCAAACAACAGTTGTTAAATTTCCTCTTTCTGTAGAAACAATTGTTCCAACTGCTTTCTTACCAGTAGGTGATACAACCTTAGGAGTCTTATTAGGGACAGTGCTTATTCTGATTCATCCATATTATACATTCTTGATAGACAGAACTTGTATTGATCCATCATTTGTTCAAGATTATCAAAAAACAAAGAAACTTGAGCTTTATTAAAGCCCATAACTCGAGCAAGACTTGTTTTGGTGGAAACACGGAGTGATAGTTTGCGCAGTTTCATAAATTTTAGTGCCCAGTCTCTGCCAGCTAATTTGCTGTCCTTGTTAAATGGATGGATTACCTTGTTAATGTCAGCAAACTAAAATGCCAGTTCTACGCAAATCCTTCAATGTTAAACTATACAAGTGAGAGTCAAGGAGTCTGCAAAGCTCTGCCAATTCCTTCGCATGCTGTTTAGTGCGTACTTTTGCCCCACTCCACAGTTCGTATTCTTGCCCCGTTGTCGTCTTTAACATTTCCCAGACCGTACTGCCATCTGTGGCCAGTTTCACACGATGGCCAAGCCACCACACGTTATTACAGAAATTTGTCTGAGAAATGACATAATGCTAAAATACCTGTCCCACATTCCTAATAGCTCAATCACGTTTCCAAAACCACGAAAAATAACATCAAGATGAATGATTTTCAATCTTACCTCATAGTTTAAAGACGAAACACACCAGCACAACGAAACTATGTAGAGAGGCTATCGGCCATGTAATTCTTCCAACAGCATACAGTACTGCCAATTGCACGGCCGTCTTCATATAAATATCCCTTGCGCATACTCTTACCCGCCGCGTACTTTTGCCCCGCACTACTATACATTTTATTTTTCATGTGAATATATTTCATATATGGTATTTTAATAAAATAATTAAAAATTATTTTCAGAAAATAAAAAATTCCAAAGAAACCCCATATAAAGGGTATTTTGGTGTGGGGTATTTTCTTGCAAATCTTCGCGTCACATCTTTGAAGATACTGAACTTATATTTAGTATTTATCCGACTTTTCGTTTTTGACTTGTGCTGTTCACACACACACACACACACACACACACACACACATGTGCCTTTGTCTAAAAATGCTTTCTTTTGTGTTCAAGTGGCCTCAGAACATTTATTCCTGTGAAATCTCGGTGTGGAAATTTTGAATGGATTGCAATACCTTCGCTACCTACGGTGTACGCGGTAGGGAAAGTAAAAAGCGGTTTCCTATTATGCTGGCTTTGAAATTACATGCTCTTCGCACAACATCGCGAGGAACAAACAAATGCCTTAATACTTCAAAACTTGGCAAAGAATTGGAGAATTCAAACCAATAGCAACGCATGTTTTTGGAAATTATAAATTCTACAAGCAAAGGTTGATATAAAGTGCATGGTTTAACGAGATTTACATAGCACACCACCCAAATCAAAGATATACATTTCATTAGTAATGCGGATATCTTAAATATATGCAATTTTAATCAAAATCTTTATAGCTAGTTTTAAGAAAATAAAAATTAACGAAACCTTTTCCATGTAAAGGGTAGTTTAGAATTTTCTTGAAAATTTTCGTGTCCTACCCTTGGAATATGCTGCACTTAAATACCAAATTTGGTATTTATCTAAATGTTCGGTTTTACTTATGCTGTGCACAGATGCGCGCGCGCACACGTAATTTTTTTTTCTAAAGATGTTCTTTTTATGTGTAGGTGACACAAAAAACATAAATGTCCGTTTAAATCTCGATAAAGAATTTTCAGGTTGGATACATTTGCTTCTCTACTTACCATAGGTTAAGTTACATTAGTTTTACAGTGGAAGGGGACATAGTCTGTTGTGACTACCACATCCCAGCAGAAAGGGATGAAGTGAAGGAACCACAGGAGACGCGTGGAACTCTAACACTTCCAGGCTCGAAGACCCTCGAACAAGCAGCCCCTCTAGTGACCATAGGGAGCACTCTTTCCATTGAACATGCTTCCGTGCTATCTGTCCGGCACCGCCATACGCCACGAAACCTAGAAGCACACCTGAAAGTTGAGAAGGAAGCAGAATGAAAGCGAAATAAGGAAAGGAAATCGTGGTAGATGAGAAATTACTCCAGCATTCGCTTACCGACCAGAGAAAACCACAAAAACCCAAGGTCAGAATGGGGGATCGACGGGAGGTGAACTCAGGACCTCCCGAATGTAACCCTCACACGCTGCCGCGGAGCCATTGCGCTTGGTTATCTTAGGTTAAGTAGTACAGAAAGTAAAAAGTCAAATTATAGCGTTCTCTAGAAATAACTGCAACAGTGCTCAGTACTCACTTATATTATATTGCTTTTATGACATGTATCTCTCTTGTGGGGCGCCCTTCCGTATTTTCTAGCAAATAATAATAATAATAATAATAATAATAATAATAATAATAATAATAATAATAATAATAATAATAATAATGCACTGTTACAATAATTGTTTCTCCCCCAGGAGAGGTTTACGTCACATGAACTGTGGCATTTAAGCACATTTTAATGTCGTCGTCCTCGTCTGGAATTTAATATGCAATCTTCGGCAGAGTTAAGTCAGCGTTTAACCATCTGCGCCAACCAGATATTTTTAAATAGTGTTGAACGCCAGTATTTTACCAAATACCACACCACAGGCATTAAAACTAGTGATACACGAAATGAAATGATAATTAAGAAAGTAATTTTGAAAAAACAACCCTCCAGGCCTAGGTTTAGGATACCTGCCAGGCATTTGCTAATTATGAGACTGAGAAAAACCGGGAGAAAACCTCAGTCTGGGAGAATGTTCCTGGCAGCATTTAACCGAAGAGTTTATGAGTGCATACGAACCCTGTATAGGGCAAAACCTTAGGATTTCCATCTTCCATTCTGCTGAGAGCGATTCATATTATGGTGAACTTTGAACCTTAAATAGGTGGCAAGTATACAGTCCATAAGGCTTTTTTCCCATGATAATGATTCATGTCATGTTGAACCTTGAATCTTAAGTGGTTGGTAAGTGTACAGTCTATAAGGCTCGTTCTCCTATGATAATGATTCATGTTATGTTGAACTTAAGCAGTTTACAAGTATACAGTCCATAAGACTCGTTCTCCCATGATAATGATCCATGTTGTGTTGAACTTAAGTAGTTGGCAAGTATACAGTCCATAAGGCCCGTTTTCCCACGATAATGATTCATGTTATGTTGAACTTAAGTAGTTGGCAAGTGTACAGTCCATAAGACTCGTTCTCCCATGATAATGATCCATGTTATGTTGAACTTAAGCAGTTGACAAGTGTACAGTCCATAAGACTCGTTCTCCCATGATAATGATCCATGTTGTGTTGAACTTAAGTAGTTGGCAAGTGTACAATCCATAAGACTCGTTCTCCCATGATAATGATCCATGTTATGTTGAACCTTAAGTAGTTGGCAAGTGTACAATCCATAAGACTCGTTCTCCCATGATAATGATCCATGTTATGTTGAACCTTAAGTAGTTGGCAAGTATACAATCCATAAGACTCGTTCTCCTATGATAATGATCCATGTTATGTTGAACCTTAAGTAGTTGGCAAGTGTACAATCCATAAGACTGGTTCTCCTATGATAATGATTCATGTTATGTTGAACCTTAAGTAGTTGGCAAGTGTACAATCCATAAGACTCGTTCTCCTATGATAATGATTCATGTTATGTTGAACCTTAAGTAGTTGGCAAGTGTACAATCCATAAGACTCGATCTCCCACGATAATGATTCATGTTATGTTGAACCTTAAGTAGTTGCCAAGTATACAATCCATAAGACTCGTTCTCCTATGATAATGATTCATGTTATGTTGAACCTTAAGTAGTTGGCAAGTGTACAATCCATAAGACTCGTTCTCCCACGATAATGATTCATGTTATGTTGAATCTTAAGTGGTTGGTAAGTGTACAATCCATAAGACTCGTTCTCCCATGATAATGATTCATGTTGTGTTGAATCTTAAGTGGTTGGTAAGTGTACAATCCATAAGACTCGTTCTCCCATGATAATGATTCATGTTGTGTTGAATCTTAAGTGGTTGGTAAGTGTACAATCCATAAGACTCGTTCTCCCATGATACTGATCCATGTTATGCTGAACTTAAGCAGTTGACAAGTGTACAATCCATACGACTCGTTCTCCCACGATAATGATCCATGTTATGTTGAACCTTAAGTAGTTGGCAAGTGTACAATCCATAAGACTCGTTCTCCCATGATAATGATCCATGTTATGTTGAACTTAAGTAGTTGGCAAGTGTACAATCCATAAGACTCGTTCTCCCACGATAATGATCCATGTTATGTTGAACTTAAGTAGTTGGCAAGTGTACAATCCATAAGACTCGTTCTCCCACGATAATGATCCATGTTATGTTGAACTTAAGTAGTTGGCAAGTGTACAATCCATAAGACTCGTTCTCCCACGATAATGATCCATGTTATGTTGAACTTAAGTAGTTGGCAAGTGTACAATCCATAAGACTCGTTCTCCCATGATAATGATCCATGTTATGTTGAACTTAAGTAGTTGGCAAGTGTACAATCCATAAGACTCGTTCTCCCACGATAATGATCCATGTTATGTTGAACTTAAGTAGTTGGCAAGTGTACAATCCATAAGACTCGTTCTCCCACGATAATGATCCATGTTATGTTGAACTTAAGTAGTTGGCAAGTGTACAATCCATAAGACTCGTTCTCCAATGATAATGATCCATGTTATGTTGAACTTAAGTAGTTGGCAAGTGTACAATCCATAAGACTCGTTCTCCCATGATAATGATCCATGTTATGTTGAACTTAAGTAGTTGGCAAGTGTACAATCCATAAGACTCGTTCTCCCATGATAATGATTCATGTTAAGTTGAACCTTAAGTAGTTGGCAAGTATACAATCCATAAGACTCGTTCTCCCATGATAATGATTCATGTTATGTTGAACCTTAAGTAGTTGGCAAGTGTACAATCCATAAGACTCGTTCTCCCATGATAATGATCCGTGTTATGTTGAACCTTAAGTAGTTGGCAAGTATACAATCCATAAGACTCGTTCTCCCATGATAATGATCCGTGTTATGTTGAATCTTAAGTAGTTGGCAAGCGTACAGTCCATAAGACTCGTTCTCCCAAGATAATGATTCATGTTATGTTGAACCTTAAGTAGTTGGCAAGTATACAATCCATAAGACTCGTTCTCCCATGATAATGATTCATGTTATGTTGAACCTTAAGTAGTTGGCAAGTGTACAGTCCATAAGACTCGTTCTCCCACGATAATGATTCATGTTATGTTGAACCTTAAGTAGTTGCCAAGTATACAATCCATAAGACTCGTTCTCCCACGTTAATGATTCATGTTATGTTGAACCTTGAACCTTAAGCAGTTGGTTAGTATACAATCCATAAGACTCGTTCTCCCATGATAATGATCCATGTTATATTGAACCTTGAACCTTAAGTAGTTGGTTAGTGTACAATCCATAAGACTCGTTCTCCCATGATAATGGTCTATGTTATGTTGAACCTTGAACCTTAAGTAGTTCGTTAGTGTACAATCCATAAGACTCGTTCTCCCATGATGATGATCCATGTTATATTGAACCTTGAACCTTAAGTAGTTGGTTAGTGTACAATCCATAAGACTCGTTCTCCCATGATAATGGTCCATGTAATGGTGAACCTTGAACCTTAAGTAGTTGGTTAGTGTACAATCCATAAGACTCGTTTTCCCATGATAATGGTCTATGTTATGGTGAACCTTGAACCTTAAGTAGTTGGTTAGTATACAATCCATAAGGCTCGTTTTCCCATGATAATGGTCCATGTTATGGTGAACCTTGAACCTTAGGTAGTTGGTTAGTGTACAATCCATAAGGCTCGTTTTCCCATGATAATGGTCTATGTTATGGTGAACCTTGAACCTTAAGTAGTTGGTTAGTATACAATCCATAAGACTCGTTTTCCCATGATAATGGTCCATGTTATGGTGAACCTTGAACCTTAAGTAGTTGTTTAGTGTACAATCCATAAGGCTCGTTTTCCCATGATAATGATCCATGTTATGTTGAACCTTGAACCTTACGTAGTTGGCAAGTATACAATCCATAAGACTCGTTTTCCCATGATAATGGTCCATGTTATGGTGAACCTTGAACCTTAAGTAGTTGGTTAGTATAGAATCCATAAGACTCGTTTTCCCATGATAATGAGCCATGTTATGTTGAACCTTGAACCTTAAGTAGTTGTTTAGTGTACAATCCATAAGACTCGTTTTCCCATGATAATGAGCCATGTTATGTTGAACCTTGAACCTTAAGTAGTTGTTTAGTGTACAATCCATAAGACTCGTTCTCCTATGATAATGATTCATGTTATGTTGAACCTTAAGTAGTTGGCAAGTGTACAATCCATAAGACTCGTTCTCCCATGATAATGATCCGTGTTATGTTGAACCTTAAGTAGTTGGCAAGTATACAATCCATAAGACTCGTTCTCCCATGATAATGGTCCATGTTATGTTGAACCTTGAACCTTACGTAGTTGGCAAGTATACAATCCATAAGACTCGTTTTCCCATGATAATGGTCCATGTTATGGTGAACCTTGAACCTTAAGTAGTTGGTTAGTATAGAATCCATAAGACTCGTTTTCCCATGATAATGAGCCATGTTATGTTGAACCTTGAACCTTACGTAGTTGGCAAGTATACAATCCATAAGGCTCGTTTTCCCATGATAATGATCCATGTTATGGTGAACCTTGAATCTTAAGTGCAAGTAGATGTCAAGTACAGATACCACTGCACTATAAAGGGTAACGAATACGTTGCCTATGTCGATAACCAGGCATCTACGGCACCTACGTTAAGTTGACATCTATATGTTTCTAAACATGGTTAAACAAAAGAAGAAAATTCAAACTTGGCCCATAGGTGCAACTATGTCAGCTTAAGATTTATCATGGTAGAACCCACTTCATGTGCACCATTTATATGAAATTCGAAACATTAGTGTTGTTTCACATAGTTGTGCTATAGGATAGCACACCCGAAAAAATAAATTTCAATGCGATTGTTTTCCTGGCATTAAATGCTGCAAAAATTTAAACTGTAAGCTCACTGCCAGTTAGTTATTTTAATACCGAGCGGGATGGCTCAGGCGGTTTTGTGTCTGTGGCCTCACATTCGGGAGGTCGTGGGTTCGATTCCTGCGGCCGACCTTCCTTACTCATGGGTTTTTGTGGTTTCCCAAGGTCATTAGGCGAATGCTGGAGACGCTCATTGACTTCTCCTTTTTTTCCTCTTCCCTCATTCCCTCTCATTTGATCTTCCTCTTTTTCGTTACAGTTTGGCTCCGGGGCGTGTCAGACAACTGCGGACAGTTGGCTTGCGTATTGGAGTTTCCTCTCGGCCCCGTCAGATGGAGGCCGCTCGAGTCTCCGCTGCTGTTCGGGCTTTCCCCGGTGTCCGCTGGAGGGGCCTATGAATCACCCTAGGTTGTTTGGTAGGGCTGCCTTGAGCGCTCTTCGTCTGGGTGGTCAAGCTTGATGTGTTAGGGACCTCTGCGCGTCCCTGTCACCTGCGTCAGCCGGTCCTGCAGCCCATAAGTCTCCTGCGGTTCCTTCATCGCATCCGTTTCTCCCGGGGGATATGTACAAAATATCCCTGTGTGGGTCGAGATGCTATGTGTCCTCTCAGTAGCGTAATCCTAATCCTTATCCTAGTTATTTTAATGTTTATATGAGTTTAACAAATCTGATGCGCTACGCTCACATGCCTTTCTCTACCCTCTATCGTTTATTTGTTAGTGAGTATGCAAACTAGTCTTACTAAAGCTTATTTTTTATCTACTACATTTAATCCCAATAGGTCTTAGCAGAAGTAGCTACATTACACATTTCGTTATAGACACAAAAAGAACAGTGATAAGAACTGTTTAAGAACTGGACGCTATATGCTGCCTTAAAATTCCGTACTGTTTCCATGTAATCACGAGAAACAACTGAATAACTTTGAACAATTCGAACCTTTAATAACGGATATCTAAAAGACTTATTTTAGACTTATTTGTTTAAAGAGATCTGCATTTTTTGTGTAGTACGTATTTGCATGTCGCTTAACATCTATCAGTTAAACAAGATTATACAAAATCCCTTCCGAATAAAGAGAACTTTACAGGTTATTCGGAAAATTCAAGATATATATTTTATTTGTCGTGTAAATATCTTTAATATGTGGTGTTTTTATCAAAATCGTTAGAGCCATTTTTATAAAGTCAAAAATTTTGAATAACGTTCCATGTAAAGGATAGTTTGGAGTGAGGGAATTTTTTCGAAAATCTTTGTGTCGCATCTGTGGAAGATACTGAACCTAAATACCAAGTTTGGGATTTATCCGACTTTTTGTTTTTGAATTATGCTGTTCATACACAGAGGCGAGCGCAGACGTTTTTCTAAAAATGTTGTGTTTTTTTATTCTGGGCCCCAAAACATGTATTTCCGATGAAATCTCGGTATCGAACTTCTGGGTGAAATGCAATACCTTCAGTACCTACTATGTGGAGAAAGTAAAAAGAAATCTCGTGACCCAACTTTAAAATTGATCATTCCTCTTGGTCTCGATTCTTACCCTCATGTTGACCAAGTTTTGCGGATTCACATTTTTCACTAATCTGCTTAATTCCGTGTTCCTTTGAAAACAGAGAATGTTTCAGGTTCGCTAATTTCACTATTTTGTTGTCAGAACTTTTACCCCTGTATGGTAGATTCTTTGGGGTTATTGGTATACTAAATATATACACGAACAAAGAGAAAGCACAACGCTTCAAAGCTTTGTCTGTTACACTTAGAGAAAATATTCTATTATTTTCAACACATTTTACATCACTAAAGGATATTGATATTCTCTAATGCATTTTCTAAAATATTCAAGATTATCGATGTGTTGGAAAGAAATGCGGCATTCATTTTACTTCTCATTTCCAAGAATTGTGGATTTTTGGCTATTATGAACATAACGTGAGCTTTAGGACCCTTTAAGAGGATGGTCAAACATTTAAATATTCCAAGTACTGTATATACATCCTATATATCTTCAGCAGCATAAGGGAAGGAAGATGTTGAAGAATACTATTTGAGGTTTTAAATACCCTTGTAAGGCAGGTAATTATAGATAGGTTGTATTTTGTCATTATGGGATTTCAGAACTATTCCTGGTGCTTACAATGAATTACTATGATATTTAATAAAATTTTATTATTTTGTAAATACTAAATTGTATTACCATTCATATATTTCGTCAGATTTATTGGTTGTAATTATTATTTATAATTTTAATTTTTACTTTCTCGACTACGTATAGTGACTAGGGGAAGTATTGCATTCCACCCAAAAATTCGATACAGAGATTTCACCGTAAATACATGTTTTGAGGCCCCCTGAATCCAAAAAAAGCATTTTTGTAAACATATCTATGTGTGTATCTCTGTGTGTGTCTGTGCGTGTGTGTGTGAGTGTGTGTGTGTGTGTGTGTGTCTGTGAACAGCATAACTCAGAAACCAACAGTCGGATAAACACCAAACTTGGTATTTAGGTTCAGTATCTTCCAGAGATGCGACACGAAGGTTTTCAAGAAATTTCCCACCCCAGATTACCCTTTACATGGAACATTTTCCGAACATTTTAATTTTCTCAAAAACGGCTCTAATGATTTTGATTAAAATATCATATGTTTAAGATATTTTCATGACAAATGAAATGTATATCTTGAATTTTCTGGGAATGTCTCCAAAAGTATTCTTAATTGTGAACGACTTTTGCATAACTGGTAAACCATAAGAGATAGACAAACTTTAATACACAAAAAATGTAGATCGTGTTGAAATACACAATTTATGACATATACATTTGTTTTGGTGAGTGAACCATTTTCGAGATATTACTTGTTATTCCCTTAAAATTTCCAACACTTTCTCAAATTCGTTATTCATTTTTCTTGTCCTGGTAATGCAAAGAGTATGGAATGCACCACATAGCAACCAACTCTTAAAATATTTGACTATCGCTTAAAGCCTACCAATTCCCCTTGCATCTACAAGAAAATAACAATAAGATTAATATCTCGATATCTCGATTAACATGAAGCATATGGGGAATAAGCGTTTGTAAAAATAGTTTGTACAAGAGCAGAAAAAGTCATGTGAGGGTAACACATAAGATTTTTTTATGTCCTGGACATGCAAAGAGCGCTTGAAGGATTTGACTAATGCTTAAAACCTACCAATTCCCCTTGCATCTACAAGAAAATTAGCAATAGGATTAACATCTCGATTTACATGAAGCATATGGAGAATAAGCGTTTGTAAAAATAGTTTGTACAAGAGTAGAGAAAGTCATGTGGTGTAACACATCAGATTTTTACTTTCTCTACTACGTATACTAAGTAGGGGAAGTATTGTATTACACCCAAAAATTCGATACCGAGATTTCACCGGAAATACATGTTTTGAGACCCCCTGAATCCAAAAAAAAGCATTTTTGGAAACATGTCCGTGTGTGTCTGTGTGTCTATGTGTGTCTCTGTGTGTGTCTGTGAACAGCATAACTCAGAAACGAACAGTTGGATAAACACCAAACTTGGTATTTAGGTTCAGTATCTTTCAGAGATGCGACACGAAGGTTTTCAAGAAAATCCCCCCACTCCAGACTACCCTTTACATGGAACATTTTTCGAAAATGTTAATTTTCTCAAAAACGGCTCCAACGATTTTGATTAAAATATCATATGTTTAAGATATTCTCATGACAAATAAAATGTATATCTCGTATTTTCTGGGAATGTCTCCAAAAGTATTCTTCATTATGAACGACTTTTTCATAACTGGTAAACCATAAGAGATAGACAAAATTTTATTACACAGAAAATGTAGATCGCGTTAAAATACAGAATTTATGTTATATACATTTCTTTTGCTGAGTGAACCGTTTGCGAGATATTGCTTGTTATTCCCTTAAATTTTCCAATACTTATACTTTTTCTCAAATTCGTTATTCATTTTTTTTATGTCCTGGACATGCAAAGAGAATGGAATGCGCCACATAGCAACCAGCGTTAAAATATTTGACTATCGCTTAAAAGCTACCATATTCCCCTTGCATCTACAAGAAAATTACAAATAAGATTGACATCTCGATATCTCGATTAACATGAAGCATATGGAGAATATGCGTTTGTAAAAATAGTTTGTACAAGAGTAGAGAAAGTCATGTGAGTGTAACACATCAGATTTTTGTATTTAATTTATTTGGATAAAATAAACATTCAGCGCGATACTGACTTTAATTCCTACTTTGTTGCCTTTTTATTTTCTCTACTACGTATAGTAAGTAGGGGAAGTATTGTATTCCACCCAAAATTTCGATACCGAGATATCACCGGAAATATATGTTTTGAGGCTCTCTGAATCCAAAAAGAAAAGCATTTTGGGAACATGTCCGTGTGTGTGTGTGTGTGTGTGTGTGTGTCTGTGAACAGCATAACTCAGAAACGAACAGTCGGGTAAACACCAAACTTGGTGTTTAGGTTCAGTATCTTCCAGAGATGCGATACGAAGGTTTTCAAGAAAATTCCCCTACCCCGGATTACCCTTTACATGGAACATTTTTCGAAAATTTTAATTTTCTCAAAAACGGCTCTAACGATTTTGATTAAAATATCATATGTTTAA
The DNA here is from genome assembly GCA_030765065.1 of Deroplatys truncata. NCBI lineage: Eukaryota > Metazoa > Arthropoda > Insecta > Mantodea > Mantidae > Deroplatys > Deroplatys truncata. The sequence continues at coordinate 163,993,695 of CM060983.1, forward strand.
GATATTTTCATTACAAATGAAATATATATACCGAATTTTCTGGGAATGTCTCCAAAAGTATTCTTCATTGTGAAAACGACTTTTACATAACTGGTAAACTATAAGAGATAGACAAAATTTTACTACACAAAAATGTAGATCGCGTTAAAATACACAATTTATGTCATATACATTTTTGTTGTTGAGTGAACCATTTTCGAAATATGGCTTGTTATTCCCTTAAATTTTCCAATACTTACACTTTTTTCTCAAATGTGAATTCGTTATTCATTTTTTTTGTCTTGGATATGCAATGAGTATTAATCTGTGGCGAAGAGAATGGTGCTGCACATAGCAACCAGCTATTAAGAGATATGTCTATGCTTAAAGGCTATTGTCCTTGCAAATACAAAACAAGGGGAATATGGTAGGCTTTAAGCGATAGTCAAATATTTTTTTATACTGAGAAATAAACGAACTGCTATGATTTTGTGAATCTTCTATCGGCTTTTGCTTCAAAGGAATGCAGATTTGAACCAATTTAGTTAGATCATTTCATTGTATTAATTCATATCTTTTTGTTCGTTATAGTAGCATTTTAAATGTTGCTATTTTAGTTTATATTTTTCGTTTTCACAGTTTAAGGGCTGTTTCATTTTATTCATTCATATATTATTTGTTATAGTACCATTTTCAGGTGTTTCTGTTTTGAGTTCTGTTATTTGTTTACTGGTTTACGTTTTAAGACTTTTCATAATGCCTAGTAAGAAACGAACCAGCTTTAATTTTAATGTTAAGAAGTTGTTTTCCGTGAAAGTAGTCAAAGTGATTGCTGGCACCTTGAGCCAAAATAACGACATATTTGTGAGGTTAAAAACACACAGTGCACAAGCAACTCGGTGATGGCGTTATGTTTTTCAACTGTAATAAATATTGATGCTTGGAGTTCTGAAGTAATTGATAAAATTCCTCATTTAGGCAATGCTTTGCACTTAAAATCAAATTCAAATTATGATGGTGTTTAGACCATATCCGCCTTACGCGCTCATGAGGTTTGGCTGCAGGATATTGTAATTGATGAAGTAAATGTAATCTGCAATGTAGTGACAAATAGTTTTGCATTACAAGGGATCATACTGAGGGATTTAGGCAGTGTGTTAAAACATTTTTCCAGTGCTATCACTACGGTGTGTTTACTGCACAATTAAAATCTATAGCTCTTTTTTTTTGTCCAGGTAATGCAAAGAGAATGGAATACTCCACATAGCAACCAGCTCTTAAAATATTTGACTATCGCTTAAAGCCTACCAATTCCTCTTGCATCTACAAGAAAATTAGCAATAAGATTATAACTTCTCGATATCTCGATTAACATGAAGCATATGGAGAATACGCGTTTGTAAGAATAGTTTGTACAAGAGTGGAGAAAGTCATGTGAGTGTAACACATTAGATTTTTTAAGTAATACACTGGCAGTTTTCTATGCATTTTGTGTTCTGAAACTTTCGTAATACGGAGAAAGCTTGAATAAATGTGAAAGAAACAAAAAAATCTGTATATATAAATATATAATTTTTCTCTCTTTTTTTTATACAGCATGCACATTTTTCTTGAAAACTAGCACTTCCTCACGTGCATTTTACTTATAATTGTGATAACGAACGTCTATAAGATCGTTGCTTCAGTGTAATTTAAATAGTAAATTTTAAGTCATCCTTTGAAATGTAAGCAAAGGAACAGCATCAATGTGCACTATTTGAAAACTGACGCCAATGGCAATTAGCGCGCGCATGCGCCATACCTATTTGATCATGTGACCTGCCCCTCCATTCTCCCCTCCAACTCGCGATCGTGCAGCTGTTTCGTTTCCTTGATTTTCCTGCAGTCGACAGGCTCTTTGTCTGGAGGGAGGATCGACCTCTGGGGAGGTACAAAAATAATGTTGCGTTGAATTTGGTTTCTCAAGTGTCTTCTAATTCTTCGTCTGAACGTAATCTCCCCGGAACAATGCTGGTGAACTTTTGTTTGTCTGGTGATGTGAAAATAAGTGAGTTTAGCAAAGCTGCTAGGCGGACATGAATGAATGTATGAAAACCAAGCTTGTGCAGTGAAGTGTTTTATGTTTGAAGCCTGTAAGACTGTGTGGCATCTAATACATATATACTAGGAGTGTCATCACCCTGAGTAGGAAGCCTAGCTGTAACGGAAATGTACCGGACTTAGTTGGATTATGTGGTGAATGTGTCAGTAGCAATTAAACACACATGTGCTTCGGGAACGGACGCAGTGCTCTTCCACTTGAGAAGACGGCCCATAGTGTTATCAGAGTGATGCTAGTGTGGTGACGAACACCGAACCCTTCTCTTTCGACCTGCCCTGCCAACACCAACAAAACAAGTGCAGAGGCGAACGAACAGTGTATGAGTGAAATAAAAACGTAACACCAAAAGCCAAAAGCGGCGGCAAGCATCATCTCGTTTAGCGTGTGTTGGAGCGAGGTTGTTATCGTTGAAGAGGATTCACCTGCCGTCGATATAGCCGATAAAGATCAGCGTCGTTGCCACTGCCGCTACATGGCTGTTGTTGGTCCAAGCCGGCACTCCAGGGTGTCCATGTCAGTTTCGATGTCACTCATGCAGGGCGGGGGAGGAGGAGGAGGAGGCGGCGGCGGAGGGGGTGGACACCAACAGGCTATTCTTGCGGCGGCTCAGCCCTATTATCACCCACAGCACCCTCACCAAACGACGCCAGCGACGCCGGCCCATTCCCATACCCAGGATGTTCAACCCGACAGGCCGATCGGTTATGGAGCCTTCGGAGTTGTCTGGTGAGTAGTTTTGCACATGTGATTTTGCTATGGTTGTTCACATAACCTCAATCGTACCTCGTTCTTTCCGGACGTTTTGTTTGCAGAAACAATGTAGGCATCTCTGGTACTGCTGGTAATGCTTTTTGGTCAAGTTTCACTAGGTGGATAGAGTCTGTTCTCGAGTTTAACACATGCTACAGTGTTTCGGTGACTGTATAAATCATTCAGAATTAAGTAAAGGAAGAATAAGATGACACACGAGAGGCACAAACAAGATATTTTTCATTTCTGTGACGTGTTATTTGGCAGAGTTACTAGCCCTAAGCCTTGATCCGTTGCAGTGAAAGATGCAAGATAGGAACAATTTGTCCAGTATTCAATGATTTGGAAAAATGGAATTAACTTCCTCTAAAAGTTAAATAGCACTTAATAGCATCCCAACTTAGACTTCAGATGCAATGAAGCATATGGTCATGGGCATAAGTTATGGACCTATTGATGACAGGTCCCCTACGTTTATTCAAGTTCGAGATACTTAGCATATAAGATAATGGGAAGGTAAGGAGGACAGCACTGTTCTAAGGAACATTTATCGGTACCCATTTGTCAAGTATTTCAAATTTGCTTGGAATCGGTGCATAATAAAATTAAGGGTATTTTATATGGAAGAGTCAGCGATTCCAGGGTTATTTTCCAACCTATCCACAAGAATGATTTTAATCAGCGCTATCGCATTATTTTCGTCAAAAAGGGATGCATCAGAAATTTAACGCATCGTGTAATATGTTATGATCTCATAATTTATTGTTAGTCTATTTTAGTTATCACGTGGGCAACTGGTCACCCTAAAATCTGGTACCTACGCAGACACCTGTGTATCTCTCCGTATGGTGGGTCCTGATATAGATTGATGAGTGAAGTCTTCTTCTTTCCTTCTTTAGACATTTCTGCCTGTTGCTTCTGCATATCTTTTGCATGCCATCGCCATCCAGAATTGAGCGGAATGGCATAAGAGAGGTACAAGCTTCATAGTGTTTCATTTGTATGACGTGTTATATGAAACGGATGTATTAGCCATAAACCTTGACTCTGTTACGGTGAAGTATGTGTACAACTGGTTCACTGTCTTTTATTAGAAGCATTGCATTTTTGGAAAAGGTGCTCTTGAAGCCACGGTACTAAATTTAAATTTCAAAATGTTTATGTATATTACATTAATTCCCTTATTTTAAATGTGAAATAATTCTTCATTCCAAAGCTAAAGACATCAGTAAAACAGTTTTTCTAATGAACTACTGCATAGCCATGAAATTAAAAAACTTAACTTTATCTGTAACACTTTTGCACGTTTTTTCTTCCTCACGCAGAGTAATTGGTCTCATGCAAGGTTGCCACTTGTCAAAACAAAGATAGCTGTTATATTTGCCATTGAGATATAGAATTCATTGTTTTACATTGACGTTAATTGGAACCTATCAAAACCAAATTTCCCGTCCAAAAACAGTGAACATCTTTATCAACAGAACAGCATAGGAACCCTTGACTTAATAGGGACGAAATTTAAATCGGGTTCCTTTGTGATGCGAAGAGTTTGACCTTGCAGTAAGCACGGCAGCCTAGCAGGTTGTTAGAAGCATCTCTTTACTACAATAGTAAAAACAGATTCTACAACTTCTAACAGTCATGGTAACCAATATTGTGTTTAGAGGGACACGGTTTGGACAACGCCATCTCTTCATGTTCAATTGGCCGGGTAATATATTTTCCTTCACTTAGATAGCCGCGACATTTCAGCTAGATCACAGGTATCGTAGATTATGCAGGAATTACTCCACTGAGAATGAAAAATTGAACATTAAAATTAACTTTAATCTTGGAGAAGGCCCCTTCACTCCATTAAACGAGCAGCCCATACCTGAAATTAAAAGCAATCCTAGATTACTGCATCCTTTGCAGTGGCAAAAGTGGCGTAATTTTCATAAGAACAGAAAAAAGCCGAGGAAAACAAAAGAACTCTAAAAATGCATTGCTTGTATGTATGCCAAGACAGTCGTTATTTTGCTGTGTCACTTGTTTTGCAGAAAGCAAAACAAAACACTGGCATTAGTATTACATAAGGCCAAATTTGTTGGAAATGAATCGCAGTGTCTGTGTTAAGACAAAAACGGAGTTGAGTAAGTAGATCAATAATACAGTTTACTTCACTGGCTTCTAATATCATAACATTGGTATATGCAGTTTTCATGTTGGATTCATTGGTTCTTACACGTGCTACCTTAGTTATGATAAAACTTGCAAAAAAGTAAAGGCATTGTAAAGCATATCAGTATTCTTATTTTATGCTTTGGTCAAGGTTATAATGTGGCAAGAGGGTAGCTTAAGATGCAGCTTATCGTTGCTTTCCTTCCCCGAAAAGAAATGCAAAGACAAAAGTAATTAATATATCATCTACTCATGTGGGCATTATTCCAGGAATATGAAAGTCAAGTTTAAATTTGTAGATTTTCCTGTTATACTATCGAGAATCTACATTTAAAACATAAAATACCTCTATAAGCTATTGTAAGTTTCAAAATGGACTAGGTATATTAAATATTTGTAAATGAAAGTTCCCTCATAACATATTTTAGACTGATGCCTCCAGTATATCAAACTTCTGCGCAATAAATTTAGTGTATTGAGAGTTAATGCCTATTCCTCAAGTAATCGGTAGCTATCGCCAAATTCTGGATAACAAGATTTCGACTCATTAGGACTTTTATTGAGGTTATCTTATCCATCATTCATAGATTAGAACGGATTTTACGATATCAAACAGATACAAATATTTCATTCTAATTAGTTACTATGACGTAAGTTCGTTATGGTGTTCTTATCCGCATTAGAAATACGCCCTGTCATTCACAGTGAGGAATTCATTCCGCACTGTGTGGTGCCCATCTTGAAATATGATTGTTATAAAAAAGTGCTCTAAAATGAATAAAACTTTACGTATTAAGAATAGTTAATTCAACTTTATATTAAATGTTATTTGGTCTAATATTTTTCTTCCAGGCAGGAGAGACTTATAAAATTTAACCAAACCTATCCCAGGAGATGCGTAATAATTTGTCATAGAAATGCTAATTTTGATTTTCGTTTCATAGCTTCCAAAAAAGAAAGAATTGCTCCATAACACGCGTAAAATTTAAGAAAGACGAGAGGGTGCTGCTCAGTTAATTATATATACTATTAAACGAAGGTTATAGGTGAACTGTCCAATATTTGATGTATCATTCTCCTGATTTATGTTGTAAACATGTCAGCAATATATTCATGTAGAATAATGTCTTAGGAAATTCAGTTACATTGGTCCATTAATTTATGTATTTACCTATGTTAATTGAATGTGGCATGGAAACTGCCTTCTTTCGTGTTATAGTCCAGTAGCTAGTGTCTACCAACGGCCTCGTTGCTGCTACAACGAGCGCTTTTCTCGCACTCTTAAAGAAATGTTCAATGCTTTGAAGACGGTGAACATTGCTGTTGCCCTTGGATTCAGCCTTGAATTTTAAGTAAACTGAAGCCCAGGCTTATGCGAATAGCTTCTCCGTAATTACGTCATCACGAGTTTCTATATAAAATTGCCTTATATGCGTGTATTATTACCTAAGCTTATATATACTGCTACAAAAAATGTGCTATCAAAATTCGACACCTCCCTAATGAAATAGCGCCTAAGAAGTCGTTAGATCGATTAACAATGATAGTTTCTCACATTAAAGTTAGGAATATACCTATTTCTGATATTTTTCTACATTTTCAGATGATGTTGTATCTCATTTAACAGCGTGTGCTCTTTATCACAGAAAATGAGTGCATCATTCTCAACCTTAATGTTTATTGGGATGATTGTAAGCTTAACTTAGAGGAAGTACTAATTCGATATCGAGGTTCCACCGGAAGCACATAATTTGAGGTCCCCTAAACCTATAAAAAATAATTTTTAGAAAAAAAATGTCCCTATGTGTGGGGGAGGGAGAGAGATAGGGAGAGAACACAGTATAACTAAAAATTGAGGACGGATAAAGACTAAACTTGATATTTATGTTCAGTATCTTCCAGAAAGCTTTTCAAGAAAATCCCCCATCTAAAAATATCCTTTACATGGGACATTTTATATTATTATTTTTTATTTTCTAAAAAATTCATCTAACGAGTTTTATTAAAATACCGTATAGGTATTGAGAAATTTGCACGACATATCATGAATGTTTTTTTGCGAATGGCCTGTAAAGTTGTCTTCATTCTAAATGATTTTTGAATAAGTTATCAATCATAAGAGTTCGACAAAAATTCACTATTGAAAAAATGCAGATCGCGTTTAAACGCACAATTTGTCATTTTTGTGTCATGAAACATTCGAGATATTCGTTGCTATATGGGTTTGAATTTTCCAATAATTTATCATACATTTGTTGAAGCGCTAAGTCGCTATTCTTTTGTTTCTCGCTATGCCATGCAAAGCGTATCTAAATTCAAAGCCAAACGCATGGCGACCCGCATTTTAAAGATTTGATTATCGCTTCAGCCCCTCGTGTAAACCTCCATACATAAAATGTGTAATAAAACTGCAAACGTTTATCCTGATGAACATGAAGTAGATGGAAAAATAAGCGTTTCTAGGAATAACTTATAGAAGAGAGATAAAAATAAACAAGAGCGTGTCGAGAAAGTCATAGATAGATGCTTAAATAACAGTTATGTGTTTTACGTTCAGTAAGCTGCGATTTGTTCAACAAAATTAGATGGCATTTCTTTTTAATCACCTCATTAACATGAAGTACAGAAAAAGTAGGCTTTTGCGTGGATAATATGTAGAATAGATGTTAAACAAATGGCAGTAGGTGAAGTTATATACCAGATTGTTTTGTTTCCTGAAAGTACAGAGAGAAGTAATGAACTAAGAGCCGGTGCTTTTTCACTGGGCGTGTGACAACATAATTCCGCGCTGCTGCAATTAAGGTCACGCTACTGACACGGCTTTGCTCTACTCTGGCTCTGCAATATTGAATTGACAGTGATATGGTGCAGTTCAGTTATTGAGTTATTTATTATTTTGTCCTCTATTAAGTCACAAAGTATAGGTATTATGGCTCAGTATATATTTTCTACTGCACAGGTGTGTTTATATATGATTAGTATTGTGTTAACTCAGCTCGTCAAGTGAAAATACGATTTGCAGAAATATTTTGAGAAGTAGAAGTTTCAGATCGTGCAACAAATTTTATAATACATTTCAGGCTACAGGAAGCGTTCAGTCTAAGATATCTAAAATACAGCGTAGGGTTCTTACCGAAGAAACATTAGACAACATCGGTCATCGTTTGGAGACTTCCCCCCAAAAATCGAGTCAACATTTGACGTCCCTACATACGTGAATACAATGCTGCTCCCCTCTTTTTTTTTTAGAGAGAATTAACAGACAGGGAGCGTGGTTTTGCAGACAGAATCATTAGTAAAGATTTGTGGCCCCCTCAGTCCCCCGACCTAACCCCCTGCAATTTCTATATCTGGGGTAAATTAAAATATAAAGTACACAATACAAAGCCGCACACTCTGGAAGAGTTAAAATACAATATCCGCCAGAAAATTGCCAGTATTCCTTAATGTGAACTAAAGCGAGTGTTGCATAGTTTCTTAAAGAGGTGCCAAAAATGTGTGGAAAACGACGGTGGCCAGTTTCGGCACCTCCTTTTATAAAGTTAGTGAGTAAAGCCTTTAGAAGTGTTTTTGAAAATGTTGTATGGTTGCATCCGCGCCATTCTTTGATAACCGCTGACGGCAACGAGCGCCGATAACGCGAACAGGAAAAATACCGCGCAGCCGGTTGTTAGTTCTTGGTTTTCCCGCTACTATCTGTTGCACTCAACTAGTAAGTTATAAATCGCGGCAAAGCGAATCAAATACCTAGCATAGGACAAACAGGGTAGGCTTCATTTTAAGCCATATCATTTTACCCCTGCTAGACTATCATTTCATCAAATTATATTTTAATATTAAATACATACAATTAGCACTATTACATATATGTGTGGGTCTTTCTAGAATATATTTGCTAGTTCATACTGGTTCCCAGAATATATCTTCACCACTCGCACTAGATTTTCTGACTCGGCCAAAGCTGGCTATGCTCCCCACTTAGGGCCGACCGCACGCTCGCTCGCCCGCCTGTAGTACATAACAAACCCGTTGTTATGATAGGACAATTGTTAAGTGTGCAGTTAACGAAAGACGCATACTCAGCCTAACTTCTTTACGAGCAGACAGTGAACGGAGAGGGGTAACTAAATTAATTTCTGATCCTATCTTTAATCAACTGACGAAAGAAAAGGAATAAAACGAGTAGTTCAAGATTCCGTCATTACTTACAATAAGGTGTCCGTCCATTGGTAAAACCAGGAAAGTGTGTGAAGATATTTATTTATGGACGCTCTTTAACTGCTGTGGTTCTTAGTGTCCCATTCTATATCGGGCGTGAATGATCGGTAATTTTGCTCAGAGGCCTCTTTATCAGGCTTGAGGTTCTTTTACGTGCCGTAAATCTACGACATGGGACCACCGGCTTTACTTCCCTTTCGAAGGAAGCTATGCTAAGGATTTTTACGCCCGAAAAAATCCATTGACCTCCGCCGGGTTTGAACCGGAATCTAGAGGCTAGCATGGTAACCACAGCTGTATTGCCATCTCGCTTCACAGATCTAAATGTTTGATTTTTATTTATGGGGTATCCTGAAGGACAACGCGTTACAAAACAAATCCTCACACATTGAAGAATTCGAAGAAAATATACAAATTGAAATCAGAAACACTGTAGTGGCCGAACTAAATCGGAATGTGTTTACACTTCATTGACTGTTTAGCAGAAGGATGACACTTCCAGAACTTGCTAACATGTAAGATTTTACATAGTATTTAGAAGAGAAGTTAGAGTAAAGGCTGGCCGGTTATGGCATTTCCAGCTGCCGAGACGTAAATCTCCGGTAACGACATATTCTAGCAGTCCTGTGCAAGTACTCCGTGGAACATGATCATACAACTTAAATGGTAATTTGTATTAAAGTACTACTATAGAAAAATTTATACAACAGAAAATCTAGTTTTTTTACTAATTAGGCACTCCAATATTTACTTGTAATGCACAACACCATACCTTTGTGGAACAGTGACCAGGTCTCAGCATTTTCGAGTACTCGTCAAAGAAGAAGAAGAAGAAGAAGAAGCAGCGTTTCTTTACGCTCTATAATTTATTTTCACATCAGTGCTGCAAATTGTGTTTGCAAAAGTTTTCACGTTTTTTCCTATTGATCATGATGAATGTTGCCCAAAATAGTTTCGGTACACGTTTTGTAGCAGATGTACCAAGGCGTACAGAAGACTAAAACGACAGTAAACTCTTTCGTGTATATATGCTTTGACGTTGTATATACTTGAAAGGGTATTGCTAAAATACTGGAAAATTTTAAAGAGCAGCGAATACGTCAGAAGTGGTTAACGCGATGAAGAAAGTTAAACATAAATTGTGTATTTTAACGAGCTTCAGATTTTACCTCTTGCCGCGTATATTTTCAAACAATATACAATTATATACAGCTCCATGAGTAAGAAGGGCTAATCACAGACAATTTTCAAAATATATACATTTCATCTGTCATGTTGATAACTCAAACATGTGGTATTTTAATAGAAATCGAGTCATTTTAAGAATATAAAAAACTATTTCCATTTAAAGCCTGGAGTGGGGAGATTTTTCTAAAAAATCTTAGCCTTACATTCTTAAAGGATACTAATGCAAACATTAAATTCGGTATTTATCTGACTTTCCGTTTTTTGAAGGGGCTTGGAAGGACCTAAAAATTTCTATATAAGATTTTTGTGTGGAACGTAGTACTTTCTCTACCTACTAATAATTAAGCGGCACCGAAAGTGAAAATTTGTATTGTGACTTTGAAAGTCAATCAGACAACCTGTTTTCTATTAATCCATAGCCTTAGATGGTATAGTAAAGTATGGAATTTTCAGGAGAATCATAACTCCACTTGTTATAGAAGGTGCGGGGGGGGGGGACCCAGTCTATTCGACTGTTGTCTCTCTTTACCTGCGCTTAATGTAATCGCACACAAATAACAAATGCACATTACATTGCATTCAGTAGTAACACAAGCTGACCAACGCTCTCGTCCCTTCCAATGATTCGTGGAACTGTATACAGGTACACTTAGGTAAGAATAATAATCATCATAATCCCGTGGCGCTACAGCCGATGAAGGGCCTAGACCTGCCAACGCGACTGCCTGCCTCACACCCACGAACGCACGGCAGAGGTGGGCGATCATGTTGGCCTCCGTGGCCGGTATCGCTGCCTATCGCAGATTCTCACTTTCCTCACTATGCTTAGTGGGCACCAGTCCTATACCCGGAACTTAAAATCCGCACCCCTATGGGTGGGATCGAACCCAGGCGCATTCTGTGGTCGGGGCACTTGGGTTAGTTTTTGAATTTCAGAGTACACAAATCACGATTTTGTTTGTGTGTGTGTTTGTTCTTTTAATCTAATGTTAATAGACCTGAAACAGGCGTAAAGAAACCAATATGTCCGAAATCTCGCAAGGCTCTGTGGATTGGCGGCTCAGTTGGAGTCATCTCTTCTTCGACGAGGTAAGAGAAGAACTTTGGCGTCAGCGCTAGTCGTAAAACCGTAGAATTGAATAGGGTTGCGTGCATTGTAGCCATATGCATCTGAAGCAGGCACTATATTTGTACAACAGGCTGGTCGGTTATACCAACCAGGCTGCAGTATGATTATTTATTAAATATGCGTTCTTGCTTCCAAGTGTTTTTATGATCAATTGATTATTGTTTGAAAACACGCTTATGGAACTTTATACTTTTTACTAGGGAAGGTGTTGTATTCCACCGAGAACTTCGATACCACGGTTTCACCAGAAATACATCCTTTGAGGCACCTGAACCAAAGAAAAGAATTTTTAGAAAAAGGTCGTGTGTGTCTGTGAGCAACATAATTCAAAAACTAAAAGTCGCATAAATACCAACCTTAGTAGGGGAAAGGTCCCTAATTTGAACCGCCTCTTAAATTGAACCGCTCCGATATTTTCCAAACTATTCGACAGATGTCGCCATAATCCTAGCAGAAGCGTAGCGTGTACAACTATGAATGCTTGGACTTGTTGACTTTGCATTCTGAGCTGTGGTTTCAGCTGTATGAAGTGTTGTGTGTTTTTGGTTCTTCAGAAGTAATATTTGACTCATCTAGCTAAGCTTATACGACCAATTAGGCAAGTTTGAGATGCTCGATATATATTGCATGTTGTGAAGTGCTTATTTAGCAACAATATTCATGCATACGTTTTTTCAAGCAGCGTCTCTCCTTGTCATATAGATGCTAAAGCTTCCAAAATGGCGTGGCTCGTAAATTGAACCACTGTTTGAACCCTATATTGAACTGGTCCAACTTAGGAAACCTATGGAAGTTCTAGGATTGCTCAACTGCGAATAGTATATCTTGTGAATAAATATCGATATAATATGTTAAGTTAAAAAAATCATGTTAAAAACAGTGGCTGACATGAATATGTGAATGTGAATTGTTGAAATTATGGACATGATCCAGTGTACGAGTTGTAGGATATGGCTTCACCAAAAATGTGGAAAAGTTAGTGCTAAGAAGAAAGTGTTGTATAGTGAAGACTGTATAATTGAACTCTTTTGTATGAGAGTAAAAATTAGTAAAAGCTCTATATTTGCAAATAATACCTATTCCAAAAACCAAGTGATTGTCTATAAAAATTCAAAATGTTCAAGGAAATTGCTATTCTTATCACAATTTTGGACTCTACTTTTGTTGCTGATAGCATATTTGTTTTGAACGTACAATAAAATATGTGCATTTGTATTAATAAAAACACTTTTAAACTTAAAAGTATGTGGTTCATTTTAAGATGTGGGTGGTTCAATTTAAGGACCACGTTCCTAATTTGAACCGATTTACACCATCTCACTTTTCAAATGTTATTTAATTGATCACTGTATTAATTTTAAATTGTGTGGAAGATATTGATAGCGCAAGGATTTGTCACTTTAACGCCTTTATTTCTGAAAATTTTGATTTGAAATTATAATTATTGTTTACTATTTACGCGTAAGTGGTTCAATATAGGGACCTTTCCCCTATTTAAATTAGGTATCTTCCAAAGATGCGACAGGAAGATTTTCAAGAAAATCTCCTCCCCAGCTACCCTTTAATGGAACATTTTTCGAATTTTTTTTATTTTCTAAACAATGTCTAACGGCTTTGATTAAAATACTATACGCTTATATTAAATATATTTACAAGACAAATAAAATGCATATCTTGAATTTTCCGTGAATAGCCTGTGAAGTTCTCTTCATTTGAAGGAATTTTGTATAACTGGTAAACGTTAAGCGATAGACGAAAACGTTCTCCACAAAAAATATAGACCTCGTAAAACAATTTATTTCAAATACCTTTTCTGTGACATAAGCCATTTCTGAGATACGTTATTAATAGTTCGAATTGTTCCAATATTTCTGTTCTTTTAAGGTCTGTCGATTTTCAGTTGCTTCTCGCGATTGCATGGAATTTTAGGGCTAGCGTTTAGCGTCCGGTTCTTAAACATTTGACTGTCGCTGTTCCCTTTGTATCTATAACGTAATGTAGCTATTTCTGCAAAGGTTTATCTGGATTAAAATGAGGTAGATAGAAATATAAGCTTTAGTAGGAATAGTTTGTGTACCCACTAATAAACGATAGAGGGTAGAGAAAGTAATGTGAATGTAAAACAAATTCTTTTTTTCCACGGGACTTTATGGGAATCTGCATTAGCTTCAGCCTGTTAACGTTATCTAGAAGACACCTTATTGGCGTATAGTTAGTGTCACAGGCAGATTACGTACTCATTCTTAATAGCCGGGCCTCGGTTTAAATTTTCGATAGAGGTAGGGTAAGGTATCCCAAAACATCAGACAGGGAACAATGATACAGCAAGTAAAACAGTTGTAAACTCTTTGTACCATAATATTTTAGACTCACAGGTAAAACATATACATCTGATTTAGTTTAATGCTTTTTGGCTCGCTCATATTTTGGACTTCCTAAACTAAACAAATAGGACCCAATTTACGTTCGCATGGTTCAGAGCTTTCACAACTAAGAGGAGACTACAATTGGCATTTCATAGGCAAATATTTTAGCAGAGATAATTTAAACGTGAAAGAAAGTATTTGGAATCATCAACGAGAGAGAACGGAAATGACACTCAGATGTTCCTATCATTTCTCAGTATTAGCTCAAGTGTAGGAGGAAGAATGTTCAAACATTAAACCTACATGCCGACCAAAGCAAGCTTCAAGCTTAACATTGCAGCAGCAAATATTTCAGAGACGACTAATGTTAAGACAGAGTCATTTGAGATAACATGCATATTTTAATGGGGGTCTATAGCAGCCGTGGAAACGTTTAAGAGAGTAATGGGACGTAAGACGGGCGGCCACATGACAGACTGCACGAGTGTACAAGTGAGTCTTGAATTTTCTTTGTCGATATTTAGGTAAACACGGAGATCTCGTACAGCAGCTGTCACAGGTATATACAGATTCCTGAACACAGTAATTTAATTACTAACTAAAGAAATAAGTTTCGTTGCGGAGCAGCTTTGAAACATACATACGAGGCTTTGCAGCTCTCGACATATCATTGTCTAAAGAGTAAAAACCAAAAATGCTTCCGTGGGTAGTAGAGTTTTCCTGTGAGTGTGATTTCAAATAATTAAAAAAAATCTTCTAGTAAATTTAATCAAACAAAATTCATTAATTTACACGTTTAAAACCGCTCTTCAGACCATTACTGGATTTGAAGCAACTTCTTTTTATTTGTAATTTGTTGGGTGATTACTTTTATACAATTCAGTTTAGGTTATTGTTTCACCAACACATCCTATTGTTTTTGTGGATCCTGTGTAGGACTGGTGCCTACGCATTATCGTGGCACATTATACAGGGAGAGCCCAAAGACTACGAACCGGCTGTGCGGTGTTTTTCCTGTCCGCGTCTTCGGCGCTCGTTGCGTCTGACGCTATCATAGAAAGGCGCGGATGAAACCATACAACATTTTTAAAACTACTTTTAAAGGCTGGTCCCGTGTCGTAGATTTAGGGAACGTAAAAGAACCTCAAGCCTGATAAAGAGGCCTCTGAGCAAAACTTCCGGCCTTTCACGCCCAGTATAGAATGGGACGCTAAGGACCACAGCAGTTAAAGAGCGTCCATAAATAAGAACTCAATTCCAATCATTCTCTTAAACATTTCCGCGGAGAATGTGTAAGTTTTATGTATAGCTTGTGGTTTCCCAGCTATATGAAATTTTACTATTCACTGAAAAATCAAAGAATACCTTTTATTCCTCATGTGAATATGTTAAACGTAATAATTACTATATTGTGACGTATTCGGCTCCGCTCAGGGATGGGCGGCAACATATCCTTCAATGCTCGCCAGCGATTAGTTGGAGGCGCTCTCCTCAATGTTACCAGGAACGTCTTCGAGGCGCTCCCAGATAATTCTGGACACTCCTTTCCCTCCACTCCCCATCTCCCGCGAACATTCTGTAACTCAGGAGTGACTAGTGAGCGAGTTGATGCGACGTAAACTGCTGTTTTAGAGTTGTGACGTACAGTGAGAGCTGCTACTGCAAGCGATTAGAGAGGTCTTGTGTTCGATACTCCAGTGAGTAAAGTGGAAGAAAGAGGAGACTCTTCCCGCGTGATTCATTTCACCTACGCGTGAGTGAGGACTGAAATAAGTTACACTAGCAAAGTGAAGTGTCACTGAAAACTGAATAGTCGCAATGTTTTAATCCACATTCTCAAAACCATTTTGAGAATATAAAAAGGTAGCAAAAATTCTTCCAAAGAAGGGGTTGTTGGAATTCCGAGCGAACTTCTCCATATCTCTTCTAAAAATGCTCTTTTTTGGGGGAGAAAGGAGCTCAGGAGGCTTTAGAATGTGTTGCTGTGAAATCCCGATTGAGTCTAATGCAGTACATCCTCTACCTTAGTTTATAAACGGTAAAGGACGTAACGAATTGTTTCAGTAAGGAAATTCGATGTATAAAAACACGTGCTGTTAGACTTCATCTTGTAAATGCGAGTCTAGCTTACGGCGATAACCGCCCTTGGGACTGTCGCACGGCACCGTTAAGACGAACGCGCCCAGGGATATGAACAACTGCACAAAGAGGACGACGAGACTGTCTGATGGACCAAGTGGCTAGCAGCTGCTCTCTTCAGTTGCAGGTGGTTGCTATATACCAACCGATACCAGAGCATCTGCCGTCCGTACCAGTAGGCAGGCAGGATATGCGTGCTGTGTCACTGCCCTTCTGCCTCGTCTGGCTTTTCTTTGCTTCCTTCTTATACACTACATTTTTTCTTTTTAATCCAGTACTTAATTTCTGCTCTTAACTTTAAATTAATCCTATACCGGTTTAGTTTCTGTATCAGTCAACCGAGGAATCACTGCATTTGACTTGGAAATTTGATATCGAGATTTTACCGGAAATCATGTTTCAGTGTCTCTTAACTGAACGACGATGACGACATTTGATACAAAAATGCCATACTAGGATCAATTCGGAAATACAGGTTTTGAGACCCCGATGGATTAAAAAAATCTGTGTTACAAGCATATGGCTCTCTATTTAGCTTCTACAAGCTAGTCTTAAAAAGCTTTTTTTTTTCTATATACTTCATGTTAATCGAGGTAAAACTTTTGCAGAAATAGTTTCATTACGCGTTTCATTATAGATAAAAGGGGGATTGCGGAAACAGAATCGATGGTTAGATGTTTAAAAGTGAGCCGCTATATGCTGGCCTGAAATTCCCCATTTTTTCCATGACACGCGATAAACAACTGAATAGGACGTTAATGTAAATAATTGACATTGCAAACTGTTGAATGCAGCTGAGTGTCGTTCTCCGTGGTCTAGGGGTACCTCTAGTACCCGAAATCACGGGTTCAAACCCGGCGGAGGGCGATGGATTCTTTTCGGGCGTAAAAGACCTTAGCATGGCTTCCTTCGGAAGGGAAGTAAAGCCGGTGGTCCCGTGTCGTAGATTTACGACACGTAAAAGAACCTCAAACCTGATAGAGGCCTCTGAGCAAAATTACCGGTCTTTCACGCCCAATATAGAAAGGGACGCTAAGGACGTAGTTAAAAGAGTTCCATAAATAAAACTATTTTCTTTTTTGCAGCTGAGTTATGTTTTTGTTTAAGAAAAACTGATTATTGACATTAACATATGAATGTGAACGCTAACCATTGCACCTATTACAAACTATAATGTACGTGCTATGTTAACTGAAAAATGCAGATCGCGCTATGACTTTACTGTTTAAGCGATAATAAACAAATAAATTAAAAAAAATCTGATGTGTTACACTCACATGACTTTCTCTACTTTTGTACAAACTATATTTACAAACGCTTATTCTCCATCTTCATGTTAATCGAGATGTTAATCTTATTGCTAATTTTGTTATAGCTGTAAGGGGAATATGGTAGACTGTAAGCGATAGTTAAATCTTTTAAGAGCTGGTTGTTATGTGGAGCATTCCATTCTCTTTCCATGTTCAGAACAAAAAAACGAATAATAATTCCCATTTGAAAAAAAATATAAATATTGGAAAATTCAAACAAATAACAAGGAATATCTCGGAAATGATTCACTGAACAAAAAATGTATGACATATAAATTATGTGTTTCAACGAGATATACATTTATTGTGTAGTAAAATTTTGTCTATCTCTTACGGTTTACCAGTTATGCAAAAGCTATTCAGAATGAAGAGGACTTTTGGGGACATTGCCACAAAATTCAAGATATACGTGTAACTTTCATGAAAATATCTTAAACATATGACATTTTAATCAAAATCGTTAGCCACTGGAGGGGGGGGGGTTTCCTTGAAAATCTTCGTGCCGCATCTCTGAAAGATATTGAACCTAAACACCAAGTTTGGTATTTATCGGACCTTTCATTTTTAGTTATGCTGTTCACAGACACACACACACACAGACCTTTTGCTAAAAATGACTTTTTTTTATTCAGGTGGCCTCAAAACATGTATTTCCGATGAAGTCTTGGTATCGAATTTTTTAATGGAATGCAATACTTCCCCTTCTTACTATACGTAGTAGAGAAAGTAAAAAATCTGATGTGTTACACTCACATGACTTTTTCTACTCTTGTGCAAACTATTATTACAAACGCCTATTCTCCATATGCTTCATGTTAATCGAGATATCGAGATGTCAATCTTATTGCTAATTTTCTTGTAGATGCAAGGGGAATATGCTAGGTTTTAAGCGATAGTCAAATATTTGAGCGCTGCTTGCTATGTGGCGCATTCCATTCTCTTTGCAAGTCCAGGACATAAAAAAATGAGTAACGAATTTGAGAAAAAGTATAAGTATTGGACAATTTAAGGGAATAACAAGCAATATCTCGAAAACGGTTCACTCAATAAAAAAAAATGTATATGACATAAATTGTGTATTGTAACGCGATCTACATTTTTTGTGCAGTAAAATTTTGTCTATCTCTTATAGTTTACCAGTTATGCAAAAGTCGTTCACAATGAAGAATACTTTTGGAGACATTCCCAGAAAATTCGAGATAAACATTTCATTTGTCATGAAAATACCTTAAACATATGATATTTTAATCAAAATCGTTAGAGCCATTTTTGAGAAAATTAAAATTTTCGAAAAATGTTCCATGTAAAGAGTAGTCTGGGGTGGGGGGATTTTCTTGAAAACCTTCGTATCGCATCCTTGGAAGATACTGAATCTAAATACCAAGTTTGGTGTTTATCCGACTGTTCGTTTCTGAGTTATGCTGTTCACAGGCGCGCGCGCACACACACACACGCACGCACACACGGACATGTTTCCAAAAATGCTTTTTTTTATTCAGGGAGTCTCAAAACATGTATTTCCGGTGAAATCTCGGTATCGAATTTTTGGGTGGAATGCAATACTTCCCCTTCTTACTATACGTAGTAGAGAAAGTAAAAAAACTGAACAAGAATAGAACTTTGAAAATCACAAAGTATTGATAAACTCAAACGAATAATAACGGTAACCTCGGAAATGGGTGGTACTACAAAACATGTGGTTTTAAATAGATCTACAATTTTGCGTAGTGCGTTATTGCCAATATCTTGAAGTTTATCAGTTATACAACATTGTAAAGAATTCATTCCGAATAAAAAGAACTTAACAGGCTGTTGCCAGAAAATTCAAAGTATAAATTTTATTTGTGATATAAATATCTAAAATTTCTGGTATTTTAATCAAAATCGTTAAGAGCCATTTTTGAGAAAATCAAATATTTGCAAGATGTTACCATGTAAAGGATATGACACAACCGTGAAATGTGATGCGTAAAGAAATTGGTGCGAGTGTGACACGTCAGATTATTACTTTCTCTGCTGCTACGTATAGTAAGTAGAGGAAACACTCTATTCCACTCAAACGTTCGATACCGATATTTCACTGCGAATACGTGTTTTGAGGCCCTCTTAATCCCCCCTTCCCCCCAAAAGAATTTGTTAGTTTAGTACCTTCCAAAGATGCGACACTAAAATTTTCAACCCCCTACCCCAACTACTATTTACATAGAACATTTTTCGAAATTTTCGTTTTTCCCAAAAATGGCTCAAAGGATTTTGATTAAACCACCATATATTAAAAATATTTACGTGACAAAATAAAATGTATAACTTGAATTTTCTAGGAATGGCCTGTGAATTTCTCTTCATTCGGGAGTAATTTCGTATAATCTCGTGTTACTGGTGAACATTAATTATTAGACAAAAACGTACAGCATAACAAATGTAGATCTCTTTAAAGCATACAGTTTATTTCAAATAACGTTTTGTGGTAAAAGTCATTTCCGAGATATGCTTATTAATGGAATTGCCCAATATTTTGTCATTCTTTTACTCCTGTCAACATTCAGTTGTTTCGCGCGATTGCACGGATTTTAAGGCCAGCGTATAACGTCCTGTTTTTAAACATTTGACTATTGCTGTTCCTTTTGTATCTATAACGAAATGTGTAAGTTAGGTATTTTTGCAAAGGTTTATCTGAATTAAAATGAAGTAGACAGAAGAATAAGCTTCGTAAGAATAATTTGCATGCCCACTAATAAACATTAGAGGTTAGAGAAAGTCATGTGAATGTAACACATCAGATTTTTTCATTTAAGCTGCTCAAAGAGTTAATCACGCACTTTCTGTATGTCTCTTTTTGTCGACTACGTCCCCACGCTCCCGGAAAAGCTTTTCCTCTCTTTTCAATATATTTTTTTTCTTTTGCATTTATATTCAGAGAATATAAAGAATTCAATTTCCAGTGAAATATCGATGTTCAATTTTTGAGTCCCAAATTTTAATTGTTTCAGCTTAGGTGCGTAGTGGGGAGAGTAAATATTGTAAGTCAAAAAGTCTACCTCTACAATGGCGGCAAAATCCCGGTATTCAAATATAATGCTTCTTGTTTAAACAGACTTCCTTTACTGGCAAGGAAACTTGAAGACGCATTTAAAATAAACAGTTTTACAAGTAGTTAAAATGGTTTTGTATGTGTTAGGTGACGCCGAATGTACTAATGAATTGCACATCGTGTATCTGTTGGCCGTGTGCACCATTCTCGATCAAGATTTTACCGTCATTTGTGGTGCGTCGATGCCGGTAAAAGTTTATGGAGGGTTTTACCGCGGTTAAATCTGACCGGCCATTAACGGCCGGTTTTCGCCGATTATTTCCAACTCGTGTTGAAATTTTAAAATGGCGGAACGATATAGGTTAGAATTCCCAACAAATAGATACACTCCATTTTCGCCAATGAATTAGTTTAATGTACTTTGTCATTTTTAATGCTTAAGACCTTATTTTCCTGCGACAGGTGCCTTAAATATCCTGATCCAAGATGTAACGAAAATCCAGAGAATCACGGCGTTACATAACATAATTATATCAGTTGAAGCGTACTTCCAAGAACAAGGCAGAAATAAGAGGAGTAATGAATGGATTTAGTGCAATTAATACATTTTCAAGAATATTATGTACTTTAATTGCACAGATATAGGGATCCGGTAACCTGAAGAGATCTGTGCCGAAGTCCATAATCTGAGACAGTCGTCGTGGTGTCGGTGTAGCGTGTACGCTTCCCATTCAAGGGGTTTCGGGTTCAAATCTTGTTCGGGAGTATGTTTTTTTTCCTTCTTTTTTCTGCCTGTTTTTTTCAGTAAGTGAATATCGACTAAGGTAGCTGGAATGTAGTCAGTGTGGAAAGAGAGAAAGAAAGAAAAGGTCTATAAAGTTCAGCATATTTTTCTAATCAGCTGTAAAGCCAACTTTTCCTACGTGTCCATCTTAAAGTTATTGCTTCTATCTCAATACTTTCTATCTTTTCTTAAGAATTTCACGTTAAATTTAATAAACAGTAGATAATGTTTAGTCTGCTTTTGCTTTCCGCCGTTGCACGCTGAACTACAGGCATACGCTTCAGCAAAGAGGTAGAACAAGTGAAAAACAGACGACGTGATGTATATAAGGGTGCGTTCAGTAGAGTTTACTTGCAATGAACCAAGGTGAACGCCTGCCAGGTAACCACGATCACCTAAACTGCGGTGAACATTCGTGCACCGCTGTATGATGATTACCCCGGTCAAATTCTTACCGCGGTAAGCTGAAGGTCCCTGAAGGGTTTGTTTAACGAGAATGGTGCACACGGCCTGTGTGAGGTTTCATGCCACAACGTGATGCTCATTGTTTTGTTAGGGTCAAGCGCATGTCTTATCTGCCATTGCTTTCTACTCAGAAATGCTTTATCGCACCGCGTTTTAGTCACGCTGTTTTCGTCATATCAAATTATTCCACACATCCTCGTGTTCTGCTCGGGTGCTGAACTCTGATTCAAATGTTTTTGTTGCTTACGACTGCGGCTTTATTCTCACCCCCACCTTCAAACTTAAGAGAACAACAACCTGAAGATGATTTTATGGTAACAGCTGTGTATGATGTAAGAGGCATTGTGGTTTAATAAGCATATCCCAAATGTTGATGACCTCTCATTAGTGGCTATACGAGTGAAAACAATCGTGCCAAAACGGTTTTAAACTTCATTTTCTGTGACATGTTTTCCTCGGCAGGAAATGAAGCTGACAACAAGACTGTGAGACTCTCAATTACAATTCTTCGTACACCCCTTAGCAATAAGTTGACTTCGTAAGCGGTAATCAAAACTATTACAAATTTCCTATAGCGTCGGACTTCGCTTCTAAGAACAGTTACAGAGTTTCGGAATGTTAACTTGTAAACCTATTTATGCTATCGGAAAAACTGCGTTTTCTTGAATCTTGAGCCTTTATTCCTGTTAAAGTATTGACAGTTACATCACAGAATTTAAGGAATTTCTGCATTAAAGCGTTCCAGGTTAAGGATCATACCTTACAACGTAAAATCTGAGGTGCAGTCGTATAACTTTTTCCTTATTACAAATTCGCAGACGTACCTAGCATAGCGTTAATTAAAAAGCAATTCTTCTCTCGACGTTACTTTATTCATGATACACTTTTATCTGGAAATAATTTCAACTTAATGCTTACTTACAACACGCGGAAACTAGGTTCAAAGTTTATCGGAAGCACAGAGAAATAAATTCAGAAGTGAATGTAACGACTTGTTGAGAAGGAAAAGAAAGAAAAAAAATCTGATGTGAAGCATTCACATTACTTTCTCTACGCTCTAGCGTCTATTAATGAATATACAACTTTTCTTACTAAAGGTTATTTTTATACCTACTGCATTTTAATCCAAATAAAGCTTTGCAGGAATAGCTACACCACACATTTCGTTATAGATATAAAGAGAACAGCGATACTCAAATGTTTAAGAACTGAGGGCTATAATCTGGCCCTAAAATTCCATACTGTTTCCATTCAATCGTGAGAAACGAGTGAATGCTGACAGGACTTGAAAAGAATGATATAAGTATTGAACAAACCGAAGCATTAATAACAGATATCTTGGAAATGGCTGATGCTACAAAAAAGTTAATTGAAATAAAATGTGTGTTTTAAAGAGAGCTACAGTTTTTTTTGTGTAGTACGTTTTCGTCTATCGTTTAACGTTTACCAGTTCATACAAGATTATAAAATATTCCTTCCCAATGAAGAGGAGGACTTCACAGTCTATTCCCAGAAAATTCAAGGTATACGTTTTATTTGTCTTGTAAATATCTTTAGTATATGGTAGATATTGTAATCAAAATCGTATAGCCATTTTTAGAAAATAAAATATGTCAAAAATGTTCTATGTAAAGGGTAGTTTGGGGTGGGGGAGTTTCTTGAAAATATTCATGTCGCATCTTTAGAAGGTACTGAACCTAAATACCATCTTTGGTATTTATCCGACTTTTCGTTTTTGAGTTATGCTGTTCAGACACACACACTCACACGCGCGTGGACCTTTTTAAAAATGCTTTTTTTAATTAAAGGGACCTCAAAACATGAATTTCCAGTGAAATCTGGATATAGAATACCATCCTGACTTACTGAGTAGATACGTGGTGGAGAAAGTAAAAACGAATAGGTAGCGAGTTTCCTATTTAGAAAAGTGTAGGTAAGTATTGCAAGCCAATAATAAAGGATATTTCGGAAACTGTCAACGCTAAAAACATCTTAATTTGCATAAATTGCCGAGATCTACTTTTTTTTTTGTGTAATAACATGTCGTCTATCACTTATGGTTTACCAATTATGCAAAAGACATTCAGAATGAAGAGCACTTCGTAGGCTATTCCCAAAGAATTCAATACATACGTTTTATTGGTTATGTAAATATTTTAAACAAGTGGTATTTTAATCAAAATCGTTAGAGCAATTTTTGAGAAAATAAAATATTGGAAAAACGTTCATGTAAGGGGTAGTTTGGTTTTGGAAGAATGTATTGAAGATCTTTGAAAGGCACTGAATTTAAACACCAAGTTTGGTATTTATAGGAGTGTTGTTTTTGAATTATGCTGTTCACAAATACACGCACACTTGGTTTCGGGGAGCCTCAAAACATGTATTTCCGGTGAAATCTCGGTATAGAATTTTTGGGTGGAATGCTCTACTTATCGTACGTAGAGAGAAAGTAATAAAGGTTCTGATTTTGTTACCGTCACATTCATTGTTTCCTTCTGAGGATTGTTTTATGGGTATGGTTTTCACCTCGTAATACGTTTATATGATGGCTGCTCCTGAGAGCATTTGACGTGTGCGTGTGAATTACAGAAAATACAAAGTCCATTCTCCTTCGTTTCCTTTTTAATCTCTTAGTAACATTTATATCTAAGCCTGCTTTCTCTTCTAATACGATTTTCACGGTTACTTTAATCCATTGGGGGGAGGGACCTAAAAAAAAGAAACAATATCAATGGCAGGATGTGAGCAAATTTTTGGACACTCCTTAGGTAAAGCGTATATTACTTTCTCTACTACGTATAGTAAGTAGGGGAAGTATTGCATTCCACCCAAAAATTCGATACCGAGATTTCACCGGAAATACATGTTTTGAGACCTCGTGAATCCAAAAAAAGCATTTTTGGAAACATGTCCGTGTGTGTGTCTGTGTGTGTGTGTGTCTGTGTGTGTGTGTGTGTGTGTCTGTGAACAGCATAACTCAAAAACTAACAGTCGGATAAACACCAAACTTGGTATTTACGTTCAGTATCTTCCAGAGATGCGACACGAAGATTTTCAAGAAAATCCTCCCACCCCAGACTACCCTTTACATGGAAGATTTTTCGAAAATTTTAATTTTCTCAAAAATGGCTCTAACGATTTTGATTAAAATATCATATGTTTAAGATATTTTTATGACAAATAAAATGTATATCTTGGATTTCCTGGGAATGTCTCCAAAAGTATTCTTTATTGTGAACGACTTTTGCATAACTGGTAAACCATAAGAGATAGACAAAATTTTACTACACAAAAAATGTACATCGCGTTAAAATACACAATTTATGTCATCTACATTTTTTTAGTTGAGTGAACCATTTTCGAGATATTGCTTGTTATTTCCTTAAATTTTCCAATACTTATACTTTTTCTCAAATTCGTTATTCAATTTTTATGTCCTGGATATGCAAACAGAATAGAATGCGCCACATAGCAACCAGCGCTTAAAAGATTTGACTATCGCTTATAACCTACCATGTTCCCCTTGCATCTACAAGAAAATTAGCAATAAGATTGACATCTCGATTAACATGAAGCATATGGAGAATAAACGTTTGTAAAAATAGATTGTACAAGAGTAGAGAAAGTCATGTGAGTGTAACACATCAGATTTTTTTTTAGTATTATGCTTGCTTGTATTTTAGAAAAGTGCATGGTAATGACACATAGATTCACTGCGATAGCTTCAAAGTGAGATATAATATGTTCCTAAATTTTCTAAAAATAGCATTTGTATGTTTTTGTGAATGTTCGGTTCCTATTAAAGAGAAGTAGACAAGCTGTAAGAATATTTGGCCTAAAGGGAAACAAGAGTGCCAGAAATGAAATGATCGCAGCGACAGAATTACAATGACCAGAAAATAGTAGCAAACACACAACCCACACATATGTACCAATTTTGCGATTAAAGAAATTGACACTTTATTACAAAAGGTTCAACTACAATTTTGGGGAGAAAAATAAAGACCACCTTGGAATGATCGGGATAGGGATACTGCTATAAACAATGCAATTTAAAGTGGGTACCAAGTTGTTTTAGTCAAGTTGTAACACACACAACAGATTTTAACTGCAATATCTTTGGCCTCAGTATAGCCCATTATACCTCTTAACATCAATTATTATTCGTTCAAAACAAAAACAAATTACTTGAAGCATTTTATTGTATGCACAGATACACTTTTAAAACATTTCTTGCATTTAGTTAGGATGGAATGGTGTAATTTTAAAATAATAAGGTAGTTTACTTGAAAATTCATTAAGGCCAACCTGCCGTTCATCCACATTCTGACATCGTTATATATGAGAAATAATATTAAAAAGAAAAGATTTCTACTCTTCAATCCTCCAGAGAGATATTGGCGTTAGGAGTAACATTGGGGCCTGGGAACTTGTGTACAATTACTAGAACTGAATGCATTCAGCATGTTTACATCATAATTCTGATAAATGTAATAAAGTAAGTTTAATCGCTTGTATATTTCGTTAGTAAAGTACGTTTTGATTTGCGGAGTAGCTGTTTTGTCTATGCCTTTATTGCAGTTTTTGAACAATGTGTAAAATTCTGCTATTTCATAGATACGTTTATTTAAATGCTGCAGGAATAATCTGAAGTTGAAAGGAATTAAAAAAGAATGTTTTTCTTTTTAATATGCACATCCCCAAATTAATCCATCGAACGGGGTAGTTGATATAACTTACTTAAATTAAACTTGCAATTATGATAGGTTAAAATGCAATAGTCATTATGGGATAACGTTGCTGTTTCTAAAAGAACGTCTGCAAGATTTCATTACGATACAAGTCATGGATCTGTAAAAGGGTGATTTCCCAAATTACCTCACTCTACCTTGTGAGGTTTGTTGTGCCATATTATATCCCGATGCTGGAAACTAATGCCTCGTATAAGCTGTAAAAGGGGTGAAAATCAGGTCCACGCCTGCATTTTGCTCGCACCATTTGAACGCGGCCTATTTTGGGCAGGGTCGAGTCTAGGAAATGTCACTAGGTACCCCTATTCGGACTGAAGGGGTGGTGGTAATAGTGGTGCTATGACGTCAGCCGGGGTGGGGCGTCGCAAGAGTGGATCGATGGAGGGTGCGAGGGTGCAGCAGCAGCAGCAGCCTCAGGGTGGCTGGAGAGAAATGGAACGGATGCTTCGTCAGTTTTAGACGTCATCTCTTACCTCCATCCTTTCTAGCTCAACAGATTGTTCATAGGTACTTCACGCCGCACACTTTTCAACTACTGGAGCGTTTCAACTGATATGTAGCGCATTAGTTACCTACGTTGAACTCGTCTAATCTTACGTCTAGCACTTGTTTCATTTTAATCTTTCCATCATGTTTTAACATCCACCGCGATATCGATTTCGAACAATACGTGCTACAAAGTATTTGAACTTCGATATGTCAAAGTGACAAAAAGGAAGCAGAAAACAAGAATATATCGAAATATCTGTGTAGATTAAGAGGTGGATACAGTAATCGTGTAGTGAAATCCTGCTGTAACAAAATTTATTTTAATACCTAAAATAACTACAATATAAGAAACATGGTTGCCTCTTTGGAAATGGGCCTTGTCTGACGTTAAAAATCCTTAGGTTTAAAGCTGTACAGAATTTTCACCTATGCTATTTTGGCATTCAAAGTGACTTTTGTTCCCAAAGATCAATATTTAAATTTTGTGGTGAAATCGGGACCTTTTACTTGAGAAACAACTAATGGTGTTATTTACTTGTGAGACTGTAGGTTTTGCTAACCTTGGTTTTTAATACATCTTACTATTAAACACACATTCACTTTCAAATTCATACTTCCAGACTCTGTGTGGAAGATAGGAAAAGGAAAACGCCTCCCCAGCCGGGAAGTCGAACCGAAATCTCTGTTGTTCCAGTAGATCGTAAGGTGACAATCCCACATCTATCCTGATTGCTACACAAAAAACTAGTTCCATTTCCTTCAAATTGAATGTTCTCATATTATTTATTTCTGCAGTTGTGGACAAAACTGCTGTAAACTGGTTTTTTTTTCCTCACAGCACTCATCTGTATTAAATATAATTATTTGTTACTACGTTTTAATTAATATGAATTTTCATCTTGCAAAATATAGCAAGTGTGTGAAGTGTACAGCAGACTTTCTCGTTTTTATGGCATTCCCTCGAACTTCCAGCCCTTATACCGCAATATACTATTACGATATTAGCTGTTTCTCTATTGCTTCACGGATCAGAGATCTGGATAGCTACAGAAATTAAATTTCTTGAATAAGTGAAGGCTGCAAATGAGAGGATGGATTAAGAAACGTAGATATTAGGGAACGCCCCAATACATTTAATATAAGAAACGCAGATGAATACAGGCAGGCAACACATAAAAGGAAACAAGACAGACACCCAAAACTAAATTTAACTCAAAAGGGTTGAAGACGTGGAAAAGGTACAGTGCTTTTCTTCCACACTGCGGCCATTTGAGTGGGGTAAATGTCTGTAATTTGATTTTGCGAAATGTCAATGATACAGTAATTGACTCACACTTAATATTCTTCGTTGACGAAGCAAAGTTCCATTTACATGGTTATGTTCCGTCGTAAAACAACAGATACTGGAAAAAAATTGAAGATAGAGTAATTAGTAAAGTATTATGATCCTCAAGATTCCCTGATTTAACTGTATGCGATTTTCATCCATGGTGGAACTACAAAAATAAAGTGTATACAACAAACCCCCATACATTGTAAGAACTAAAAAGAAACATCACGCGAGAAATTCACGCAATTGCAGATATTAGCTCTCAGGTGTAAATGAAAATTTCCTGAGATGCCAGAAATGTGTGCATTGAGGACAACGTTTCCAGCTTCTCTTTATGTGCTTGTTATGATTGTAATTTTAACTGCAACTGTGAGAAAGTGAGAGGGTTGCGCGGATATTATAACTGTTTCGGCGGAAGTCCGAGCTGCGGCAGGCGGCGTGCGTGGCCGCAGTGTGGAAGAAAAACACTGTAGATGTTCATACTGGAATGTATCTCCTTATCTAACTCATGAACGGATAAAGCTAATGACGGTGATTATGAGAAATGCACATTACTTCGACGGTTTTTGAATGGACTGGAGCCGTAAGAATTTCAAAATGTGCCTGGTGTAACTCTTAATGTAATAAGCATGTTCCTTTGGGTGAGGTAATACAAAGCGAAGCCAAGGATGATGGGTGGAAAGGGTCCTATGCTTGCTACACATTAGAGTCTCCCCCTCCCATTTTAGTACACCCGCTTACATTTATGCCGTCATCGCAGCTTTGGGAGGCATTCTACTCGCCTTCACAAGTGGAGTATATATCTATAGCAAGGAGAGGTGTGTGTATCTGTTTACCTTTTCACGCATGCAGTGACGTCCTGTTTTACGTGACAGTTCTAGATTATTCACAATTGAATATTTAACTTTGTGCCTAGTTTTACGCATCACTTTATGACTATGTTTAAATATATAACTAAATAAAACACTGTTTTGCACAATATGTTTACGAAAAAGCATTTTAATACCAACATATACGTTTTACTGTCAAAGAGGGCATATTTACTAGACATTATTTTAATAATCTGTCCAATCTTTATTCTTGTCCAATACCTGATTTAGCCGTTGAATCACTCGTCGCCCTCTGGGAGCACTGTCATGAAATGTGGGAGCATTTGCGTTTAGAGCCAGAGTTCTTCTGCACCTAAGTGATTCAGTGCCTAAGCGGCTATTATTATTTTATTAAAACATTGTTTAGATTGTAAAGATGTAAATTTTATTAAAATAATGTCTAGTAACTGTCCTCTTTGCGAGTAAAATGTGTAATGGATTTCAGTTTTACATTTTGTTGTCATTAAAAATATTTTTTTCGTGGAGATATTGTGCAGAACAGAGTTTTATTTAGTTATATATTTAAATGTGCTCATTTCAAGTGATGAGCTGAAAGTTTATTGCTAAAAGTAATATATTTATATGTGAATACTCTGGAGTTGTGCACGTAAAACAGGACATCGACAAATATATAAAGAAGGAACGTATAATTTTTGCTCTTTCTATCCTCTTTATTTGTTTTTATATTTAACTTCTTTTGATGTGTTTCCAACAAGACCTTTCTCAGAAATAATTTGATATAGCGCACCAGGGGTGGAAGATAAATGATAGGGAGGTGTTATGTACACAGCCCTTCTCTCACCGATTACTGAAGCTTTGTGCGAGGTGTAAATCCTCTCTTTCTACACATTCTTTGCTGGTTTTCCTGGAAAACCTGCGACCGCTATCTGGTTTCTCTTTCCTCTTCTACTGTGTGCAGGCGATGTGTTACTGTCTATAATTTCTGAAGGTGGAACACATATTACTGAAAATGTTTTAAGTCCTGTATAGTGTCGTTAAAAATCTGAAAGAAACTCCAATATGTTGTAAAGATTTTTGAACAAGCGTTATTATTATTTTTATTATCATTATCTTTTAAGATCTCAAATAAAATCATTATGGCTTAAGAGGGAAACGTTCTAGTATGTCAAAGCATTTATACTACGTATAATGGTGTACCGCTATGCTTCATTGATTAATCCTAGTAAACTTAAAGATATGTAGTAGAAGCTTCATCATAGATAATAAATAAAAATGTAAAACAATATGCCACTTGTGATCTAGGTTACAAATAATTACAGAATTTCGAGGAAAAAAATCCCATAAAAGCATGCGTGTTTTGTTTATTTATTTAGTATAAGTCTGCGAAAAAGATCTCTCTCTGGGCGGCAACCTTATCCTAGCTCACTCCTGCGGCTTTGCTTTTCGATAGAGAGAAGGTCGAACTCGCTCCCCTGTTATTTATCTTCTGGGAGGGGCGTTGGTTCAGTTGTAAAAGAGCAGCAGGCGCGTACGCAACGTGAGATACGCTGACATCACCACGGCTCCGAGTGAGTGTTCCAGTCGTTCTCCCCCCAACCTAGACTACCTTCTCCTCCTCTCGTTTCTGCGTTTTCACGACGTAAAATGTGTGCAACATTTCTTGCATACTTTGCATTTTCTTAAATAATGTGATAAATATTTTTGAAAAAGTAGTTATGAGTTGATAATGAAAACATTAGTTATCAGAAATATTCTAATCGATCTTAGGAGAGAGTAAATATTATTGAATGTAGATTCGGTATGCATTAGTTCTATCTACCGGACTTTTTATCGATGCAATAATGTGTGTGTGCTCGCGCGCCCTGAAAATAAAGAGAACTGCTTCACGTGTGGCATTCAAACACGATGCATTGATAAGAAAGAAAGAAAGAAAGAAAGAAAGGAAATCTGGTGCACGCCACACTAAAAAAAAAATTACCTTTAGAAATTTAGCTGCTCTGCAGTTGTTTCATTTTAGTTTTTAAATTTACTGTGACTGCTTTACTGATCCAACAGGCTGAAAAAGACAGTATTCCTTGTGTGAATGTATAAAAGTGGTCATCGCCTGTGATTAGGGCGACAAAGTCGATATTTGTAACCTTTGGGATCAATGTCTGTTTTTAATGGAATAAGGAAAGGCGTAAATGGCCAGTTGTGGGAAACAGAAAATTTAAATTCGCGAAGTTGTGAATAATCGACCTTTTTTGCCGAATTTTCTTGTATACATTTCGCGAATATCTTTCTCCGATACATTAAGTAATGTTTCCAGGTATTACAAAATAAGTTATGTCAAATGTATGCAAGTTAGTTTTGAAAATACTGCACATAAAAACATCGTTTATGAGCAAGTTTTCAAAATGTATAAAGGTCATAAACTGCAAAATACTGAAAATCACCACAACAGGTATTTTTTATTGTCGTTAGTTCTTTGTATGTATTAAAAATTAGAAAATATTCTCTCAATTAGTTCGACAGTTAGTGGCGAAGAAAGTTATCACATTAGATTTTTACTCATTCATGGGGCTCATTAACACAGTGTGCGAGCAAATAAAGTGGAAAAGCCAAACAGTCCAAAAATCGCGTTGCGAAACGAAAATCCCAATTTTAATCTCTGCTTACTGTATGCTAGATGAATGCTGCAGCCAAAGAGATGCTCTGCATCTTTGCATTCGCTTTGTAAAGAGGAATATTCTAACTTAAAACAGTCTTTTCATCTTTATTTGTTGTTTCTCAACAATTTAATTTCTTTTCTGTCGACACTGATAACTGAGTTCCTGGAGAAAAGAAAAACCTTTATTACATCGTATCTCCTTCAGGGTCACAATCGCGTATGATATGACCTCAATAATATAGTTGATTGTGGATAGCTTTTGCTCAGCAAAATGTATTTTATTCTTAATGCAGAATATGGAATGGAACATCCTAAATATATAATTTCGCAAGTGTTCATTTGGTCAAAAATATTTGCAAGTAAGAAAAGAAAAGAAAATCTGATGTGTTACACTCACATGACTTTCTCTACTCTTGAACAAACCTTTTTACAAACGCTTATTCTCCATATGCTACATGTTAATCGAGATATCGAGATGTTAATCTTATTGCTAATTTTCTTGCAGATGCAAGGGGAATTGGTAGACTTTAAGCGATAGTCAACTATTTTAAGAGCTGGTTGCTAGTGGAGTATTCCATTCTCTTTGCATTACCAGGACAAAAAAAAATGAATAACGAATTCCCATTTGAGAAAAAGTATTGGAAAATTGAAGGGAATAACAAGCAATATCTCGAAAATCGTTCACCCAACAAAAGAAAAGAAAAAAAAATGTATATGACATAAATTGTGTATTTCAACGCGATCTACATTTTCTGTTTCATAAAATTTTGTCTATCTCTTATGCTTTACCAGTTATGCAAAAGTCGTTCACAATGAAGAATACTTTTGGAGACATTCCCAGAAAATTCGAGATATGCATTTTATTTGTCATGAAAATATCTTACACATATGATATTTTAATCAAAATCGTTAGAGCCATTTTTGAGAAAATTAAAATTTTCGAAAAATGTTCTATGTAAAGGGTAATCTGGGGTGGGGCATTTTCTTGAAAACCTTCGTATGCAAGATACTGAACCTAAATACCAAGTTTGGTGTTTATTCGACTGTTCGTTTCTGAGTTATGCTGTTCACACACACACACACGGACATGTTTCCAAAAATACTTTTTTTGGATTCAGGAGGCCTCAAAACATGTATTTCCGGTGAAATCTTCGTTACGAATTTTTGGGTGGACTGCAATACTTCCCCTGCTTACTATACGTAGTAGAGAGAGTAATAAAGGCTGCATTGTTTATGGCAGATTAGCTAATTAAACTGTAAAGACCTATATAAATTTATGAACCTTTTAATCACAATCCACGAATTTGTAAGAAAAGTTTGAAACCTTTTGTTTTAAACAACGATTGCTAGAACGTAACTTTTTCTTCATAAGAGTAAGATAAAAAAGCGCAGGAAAACAACTTTAATATTTGGGACTTTTATATAGCGCTGGGCGGTAAGCGCCATTCTGCCACTAGCACACCTGTACAAATGTAACTGCCCTTGAATTTCCTGCCGGCCTTCCAGAGCTTAAGAGGCCATGTGTGCCTATAGAGTTTTATAAATTCTTTTTCGTCCATTGAAGCCTTTACTGTACGAAATGTACGTTATAGTTGTGACAAGGGAATTCAACACAAACAACATGAAACGTGTCCGGGGTAGGTACCTTTAACATACGTAAATTTGAGTATATCACTTGATAGGAGTTAGTACAAAATCGGTGTGTCATATTCTCTTCAATCTTTTCTCTGTTGGAGCAGGTAGGAGGAGAGGGTGGCTATGATGGTTGCAGGATTGGAGTAACCGTTTGTAGCTGGCGCAGAGGGCAGTAGCGACCTCCGGAATTCCTATGGAATGTGACATGTCATTGCCGATAAACCAGGGAGCTCCTGTAATTAATCTTAGCGGTTTTGCAGCGATTCAATCCTGTGCAAGTGAGGTAGATCCGCATAATTGAGCAACCATATCGGTCTGATGAGTGAAGTAATATGAGCTTTTTAATATCTTAATGCCAGTGTCGATTTTCCAGATATTAGGTATCTCACGTGTGTAATTATGTGTTTGATAGTTTGAACTATTTGGAGATATGTTTATCCCACATAAGTTTCGCATCAAGGCCGAGATATCTGGTTGAATCTGGTACGGGTATCGACATTCCTCTCATGGAAAACAGTATGATAACTTAGGCGACACGTGTAAGTGAATTTCACAATTTTGAACTTGTGAGGATTCATGTTCACGTGCGAATGTTTGCACTATTGTTGAACACTGTCGTAGAAGGTTTAGGGTTGGTTTGCTGCAGATTCAAAAGTTCTTCATTAATAACTTCACATCGTCAGCGAAGTGTGCAATAGTTACTTAGTTGCGGGAAATTAGAAGTGTAAAGTATACGCAATAGTGGTCCTAACACGCTTCCCTGTAGCACATCAGAATGAATAGGAATAACTTTGGAGTGTGGCTCATATGGAATGAAAAAAGTACGTTATTGGAGATACGATTGGATGAGTCTATATTAGGTGTCACAAATGTGACTTTTAAGTTTATGTAACAAACCTTTATGCCATTGCTTGTCAAAGACTTTTTCGTTGTCAAGAAACTAGCCGATGAGGCAAACTAGCAACTGATTGATGCTCATATGCTTTTGAGATGAAGTCAGCGATACGATGTAATCTGCGGACAGGAATGATATTCTCTAAAACCCATCTGTATGGCGGGGATGACTGTTTAAAGCAGAGAAAGTAGTCGAGGTAAGAGAAGTCGTTCAAAAGTGTTTGAAAACAACGAAAGTAGTTTGATAGGACGGTAATATTTTCGATTACTATTTCCCACTGGCGTTTGGCAGCAGTTTAGAAGCATCATTATATATTTGTGTTAACTGTGCCAGTGCTTTCTTCGGTAGATTGTTTAGTAGTGGTTTTACGATTATATCGCAGCCAGGAGTCTTTCAGGTGTGTGATTCGTATACAAATTGTTCATCTCGGAGTAAAGAGCTTCGGTAGAAGAATCAACTACAATGCCCGACTCTCCTACCTTCTCAGCTGCGTTAAAAAAATCAGCAACTTCCGTTACTCAATAGGAGTGGGCTTAGTTTGTGTAGTTGTTTTCCGCAAAGATCCATCCTGCATATTTAACACTGCAAGCTGATGCTCAAGAACCATGTAGCCTTTAGCTTTTAATGTATTTTTGAGTTCCCCAGTAGGGGGGAAGTCGGATTTGTTCTCAAAGTTTTGTACACGCTGTTTAATGCACTACAACAGGTTAACTCTATGCGAGTTGTATTTGTGATTTTCATTTGGTAAGAATGGTCTTGGGCTGCTTGTTAAGTTGAGGGAGCTGCGAATGTTGCTTGTCAAAGTAACTATAGCGACGTTTACATCTCTAGGGTCTTCAAGACTTATTTTAACGTCGGTGTGGTCCAGCGTGGTTGAAACATGCAGTTCCAATCAAAAGGATACTGAATTATAGTCAACCGTTTTATTTCTGGCACAATCTGAGAGAGTTGTGAATACTGGGAGGTGATCAGAGAAAAGTTCACGAATGACTGAAGAGAATGACTGCATAGTATATATGTACCATGACGATCTTATTGTTGGGGCGGACTAAAATGAACCAACCTGAATTTTGACAGCATCAGAAGTAATTAGTTGGATTCACGAGATTTGATATGCAGCTTCCGATGTAGTGACAGTTCGTAATGTAGTGCAGTTGTTCTAATAAACATTGCAGAACTTCCTGGGCGATCCGTCCTGTATACTCTATAGCCAGGCAGGTGAAAGTAAATGTTGCGAGCTAGTTTCATTTCTAGAAGTGTGTCGATATCATAGTTCAGAAGGAAGTACTTTAACTCATTATGTCTATTATTGACTCTTTGGTAATTCCAAGTGCAGATCCTGATGCCCACTTTAGACAGATTATCTGCTAGTTTTTAGAATAACAGGCACTTAGAGCTTGACTTGAATTGAACTTGACTTAGAGCATGCAACTTTTAGAAAAATCAATATAGAATGTTATTTACCCATTAGAGATATTTTGGATTTTCAATGCATCAGCATATGTATTTTTTGACAATTAATTGGAATATTTAAGGATGAAATTGGACTGGCGCCGGTGATAAGGATGTACTAGTTATTAGAGGAAATAATTATTTGTAACGTTGAAGGCCGTTGTCTGTTGTCGCAAAGGTGAAGGTGGGTTTAAGTAACTTGATTGCTGTTCTTTCACTTGCGTTTACCTGTTTTGTTTTAGTGGGAGGTTACATTGTGTATTGTTATGTACCGGATAGCTTCTGCAGTTAGTTGTGTGTTGTCCATCACAATTAACACGAATAGGTCTTTAGTTGCATGTTGGCCATCGGACTTGACGTACCATAAGCGTCAGTAGCTTTTACTGTGCCCACACTCTTGGCATTTGGGAATTGCACTACTCCACGTTTAAGTTAAGCGGCCAAGTTTTACTATCAAATAGTACAGCCTTGTCAGAGTTTAAATATTTGCGTTGCCGGGATTGGATGTCAGATGGACAAAGAAAAGAAGTATTGCATTTTTAACTTCAAGATATACCTGAGTCATTTGAGTGGGTGTATAACCTAGTGCATGCAGTTCATTCATGACCAGGGTAATATCGAGGAATACAAGCTTCAACTGACTACTCTGAATTTCCGCTCATCTTTCGTCTGATGCTTACGATATTCGGGCTTTCTAGACTCCAAATAGTGAACTGCTTTCTTGTATGCGTCTTTGGTTTCAAGTTTGAGTTACACTTTGCTGTTATCCAGAACGATACGTTTACAAGCTCTTACTGCATTGTGATTTAAATCTATGATAATGGCATTCACGTTCAGGACGTTATTGACACATATTGGATGTGGCGGTTTACAAATACTTACAGAATTTTCTTCCTCCTGTCCGAAGGTGGTCCCCGTAAGAGGGGGGGTTTCCGACCCCTTCAGCTGCCGTGGTTCGGGCGCTGCGGACCCTTAGCACTCGTGGTACTTCTTACGTTACCAGAAGTACGCCGGGCCGAACATTTGAACCCCTCCCGCAAGGGAGTAGTTCGGATTGGTTTGGATTCGGCGGGGCAGTTGTTCCCGACACCCATGGGTACGCTTGGCCCCCAGGCGGGGTTGTGAGACGCCTCGAGGTTCTCCGGCACCAGCCATGAGGGATAACTGGTAGACGGTTGCTAGAAACTGTCGGCCCCACCGAGGTTGTTCAGTAGTCTCCCCCAGTAGGGTTCGCTCTGCTGGCCTGACGCGCGTAAGTGGCATATCCACTTCCGTCCCTGTTTGGAAGGGTGGGCAGGATGAGTCCTAGCCTAAACTTGACCAGACAGGGGTGGCGGTGTATAAAATAGGCATCGTCCCTAATGGAAAGGCCCACGAGCAATCCTGGGTTAGCGAGGGTGTGGTCTCTGCGTAGGCGGACCCGGTCCCGTGTTTATAGATGTCCGAAGGTGGTGGCCAATGGCTGTAATAGGTTAGGTGCTGCAAATGATGGAGTTAAATGGTCTCTTCTTAGGCTCTTAGATGTATGCTACAGGATGGCTACTTTGATCGGTCATGATGGAGTGTTCAGGTGGGCGCATTTGCTTGTTGTGGTACGGAAGTGGAGCGACTTTGGTGCCATCTCCTGTTGTTGAGGTGAGCAAGCGCTGGGAACAGAGTTCTGTGACGATATGGAGCATTGCTGTGTGATCCATGGTGATGTAGAACAATGTTGATATTGCCATGTAAGCTGATTAAATCTAGGTCCGATAACACCCGCAGGATGTAATAAACTGAACTACAATAAATAGTAGAACAGAACTAAACTGCTGATAGAAACAACACTCGTTGCACTGTAAACACACCATCTAAGCTGTTCCGCACAGCTCGACACACTGTATGTATTTCGCCTGGCTATTGACGTTAGACTTGTCTGTTGGTGAACATCTTTTGTTGCGTTGGTAAGCGTGAATGTTTTAAGGTATTCAGCTGATGACTGATCTGTTACACTCACATGACTTTCTCTACTCTTGTACAAACTATTTTTACAAACGCTTATTCTCCATATGCTTCATGTTAATCGAGATGTTAATCTTATTGCTAATATTCTTGTTGGTGCAAGGGGAATATGGTAGCATTTAAGCGATAGTCAAATCTTTTAAGAGCTAATTGCTATGTGACGCATTCCATTCTCTTTGTATGTCAAGGACATAAAAATGAATAACGAATTCCCATTTGAGAAAAAGTATTGGAAAATTTAAGGGAATAAGAAGCTATATCTCGAAAATGGTTCACTCAACAACAAAAATGTATATGGCAAATTGTGTACTTTAACGCGATCTACATTTTTTTGTGTAGTAAAATTCTGTCTATCTCTTATGGTTTACCAGTTATGCAAAAGTCGTTCACATTGAAGAATACTTTTGGAGACATTCCCAGAAAATTCGAGATATACATTTCATTTGTCATGAAAATATCTTAATCAAAATCATTGGACCCATTTTTGAGAAAATTAAACTTTTCGAAAAATGAACCATGTAAAGGGTAATCTGGAGTGAGGAGATTTTCTTGAAAACCTTCGTGTCGCATCTCTGGAAGATCTGAACCTAAATACCAAGTTTGGTGTTTATCCGACTGTTCGTTTCTGAGTTATGCCGTTCACAGACACACACAAGGAAATGTTTCCAAAAATGCTTTTTTTTATTCAGGGGGTCTCAAATCATGTATTTCCGGTGAAAACTCGGTATCGAATTTTTGGGTGGAATACAATACTTCCCCTACGTAGTAGAGAAAGTAAAAATCCTATATATGACTCTACCAACTCTACTACAAAATATCCTTACTAAAGATTCTTCTTCTCTCTGCTAAATGTTAAAACATATACAAATTTGCAGAAATGGTTTTGTCACACATTTCGTGCAGGTACAAGGGGATTGCAGTAGGCTTAGGCGATAATCAAAATCCATCGTTATGAGAGATCTTCGAAATTCCTTACTCTTTGGATGGCCACCAGAAAAAACGAATAGCACTTATCAATCGAAAAAAGTAAAATTTAAGCTGATGACAAAGAATATCTCGGAAATGGTGAGCGCCACAAAATTATTTGCAATAAAATGTGCGCTTTTAACAAGATCTACATTTTTTGTCTATCTCTTACGGCTTACCAGTTATACAAAAGTCACTCAGAATAAAGAGGACTTCGCGGGCTTTTCCCAAAAAATTCAATACATGATTTTTATTTGTCATGCAAAGATCTTAAACATATTGCATTTTAATCAAAATCGTTAGTTATTTTTGATAAAATTAAAATATGGAACATTTTTCCATGTAAAGGTTAGTTTGGGTTAAGGGGTTTTCTTAGAAATCGCCTTACATCCTTGGTTGAAGCTGAACTTAAATACCAAGTTTAGTATTTAACCGACTTCTCATGTTTGTGTTATGCTGTTCTCAGACACACGGAGACAGCCTCAAAACGTGTATTTCTCGGTATCGAATTTGTGACTGGAATGCAATAGCTTTTCTACATACTAAGGTAAATAAGAGAGAAAGTAAAAATACAACGCGTAAGCGGACATTAGCTGAGCTATTAAAATATGTGCTGTTTATATCCCCTTGGATTGGATTGTGAAGCGGAGGGGATTCAGCACCGATCCAGGAATGAAGGATATTGTACGACGCCCCATCGGGACGGGGCACCCTCGGGATGAAAGGATGAGGAAAAGGGAGACACCGGGCTGCCGGAACCAGGAGTGACGGCACAGAAATAGCAGGATCCCTACAGTTTCTAGACTGAGACGACCCGGCAGTCGGACAGGTAGAGCGAGGACCCCGCTCCACTCAAGGTCCAACGCCCCCGAAGGTGCGGTCCGTATTCTCCAGCAACCAGCCGAAGGCCGAGGATGGAGAAATTCACAGAGAGCATCCTTTTCCCTGCCACGCTGCACCGAAACACCATCGCCGACACTTGCAACCCTGAAGCACACCAAACGGGGTGAAGGATGAATGAAATAATTTCCTGTCCCAAATGGAGGGACAGGAAATTCGGGGGATGAACGAAACCCTCCAGCATTCGCCTGACGACCCGGGAAAAAACCGAAAAAATGAGTCTGATTGCGGGGTGGCTAGGAATCGAACCCGGGACATCCCGAATGCGGGCCACAGACGTGCCTGAGCCATCCTGCTCGGATTTTGTCACCTTTGTTTAGCATTTTAACTGCTGCTTATGACTTAAAATTCAGTACCATACATTGAATTAAATGAAACTCAGTCTCCCAGGTTGAAGTTAAATAAAATAAATATGCAAATTTACTAAGAAATTAAATGTTGCGTGGGCATAGGGTGTGAGTGCAGAAAATACGCGTTTTTGTTTTAATAGACATTAATTTAGAAAGTCAATTAACATTGAGAGATTCATGACATGTATTTTTGTATGCAAAATATTTATTTAAATTTTCTAAAATTTACCAACATTTGTATTAAATTAATTTGTATCAGGCTTAGTTTAAAAGGTTAATATTTTGCCTATGAAGCGTATGTGCTGAAGCAAGTGCTCATCTATTTTTCAATGAATATGCCCTGAAAATATAGTTATAAGAAAACGAAGTTGTTTTATGTAATGGCAGAAACGTATTTAAGTACGCCAGTCACTTAAAAGTGCTCTCTGGGCCTGATATGGGACCCCAGAGTATAAAGATTTAGTGGTAATGGTTTCTTAGCAGTACAAAGAATATAATTGTTGTTAGCCAAAAAGTGAGGGGATATGTTTTAAGGGACTTTAATAAATAGTTGAATCTTAGGTTCCTTTTAAAAGCATCATCCAATTGCTATCACATCGCTGCTTCGTAGGAAACATCTTGCTTTCTTGTTCTGCATTTTTAACAAATAATACAAATTTAACTTGCTTATTTTTTTTTTTCTAAGGGCTTTATTCTGTTCTGTTTCGCACGCAATTAAGACGTTTGCTTCTTTAATTTTTTTACGCGGTTTTAAATTTAACTTTTGTCTAGTTTCTATACCTGTAGAAGGTAAAGAATATGTAATATGATGCTTATTTTGCTAGTTTTGTCCTGGAGAACTTGGGCAC
This sequence comes from Deroplatys truncata, assembly GCA_030765065.1. Lineage (NCBI taxonomy): Eukaryota > Metazoa > Arthropoda > Insecta > Mantodea > Mantidae > Deroplatys > Deroplatys truncata. Next base: position 164,034,409 of record CM060983.1, read on the forward strand.
TATCCTTCAATGCTCAGGACAAGACCTGATATAAAAGGTATCATTACCTCGACCTGAATTGAGATATGAAGATTGTTGTGTATGTAGAGTTTATGTTGGGAACCTGAAGTGTTATATATCTGATAGTTGTGGGTAAAGAGGAACAGATGTTACAGGAAACCAGCCAGAACAGTATCACGCGCGGCTCCGAACAGGAATCTGTGCCGAGAACCTGGTCTTGCTACTACTAGCTATATTCTGGGTCAGACTGCATGTGCATTGTTGGGAAAGTGCTGTCCCAAGTTCCCACTCGAGCTGTTTTTATTTGTACCTAAAAAGCGAGTTCTTTCCCACACACATACACGGGATTAAAAGGAGCCTGGTAACAACTGATCGGATCCTATTTCTAATCGCCTCCTTGCGTTCCCGGACCCCCACCTGTCACGGGGATTTCTGTGTAAACTGACACTGCCTCTGCATTTGACCGTCGTGTCTTTAATGGACGATATCATAGTTTTACTGGGAAAGAATTATCACAAACAGAAATTTCTGGCTTGAAGCTTTCACGTTATTCAACCCAATGTGTTGATACCTATCGAGTTCTAAATGAATAAACGTATGTGTTCACAGTGATTCTTTGCCATTCAAGACAAGTACGTTATAACAACAATCCTCTGGCAAATGCAATTATGTACAATTATTAATTACAAAATAGATACAATTCTAATTATTAGAAAGAGCATTATTTAAAACACCCAGCTTATTTGTCTATCGTGCCGTAAGGGATAGTCGTTGGATAAGAAAGAGCTGATCAGATCGCAAAACGTTCTGCCAAATCCAACCCGGAACTTAGCTAATCTTTATGTCCAAATTCATATTTTAAAAAATTCTAAATAAATAAATAATAGAAATGGGGAGTAACCTCTGATTAAGCAGCTTAATTAGCTTTTTATCACATTTCTTGTAAGTATATTCTTACACAGCTTATTACTTGACACGGAGAATTTAAAAGTTACCTGCAGCTTTTTTATCTATAGTCGCCAGAGTTTTCCACCTGCTGATTCAGTGCGATCAACATATCAGAAGATTCTTACTAGGACATCTCTATCATTGTAAAATCAATTAATCACACCGATTGAAAAAATTATCCAATAAGCACTGTGCTTTTATATCCTTTGTTTCTTGCATTTATTCACCCATTTAATTATTTGTAATAAGTAAGTTTGTTATTCGTTTGTTTGATTTTGTATATTATATATGTCATGAAAATGTGTTTGAGGACAGAATTATTAGTAGAGATTTATGGCCCCCTCGGTTCCCCGACTTAACCCCTGCGATTTCTATATCTGGGGTAACTTAAAACAAAGTGTAGAAGACAAACCCTGCGATTTCTATCTCTGGGGTAACTTAAAACAAAGTGTACAAGACAAACCCTGCGATTTCTATCTCTGGGATAACTTAAAACAAAGTATACAAGACAAACCCTGCGATTTCTATCTCTGGGGTAACTTAAAACAAAGTGTAGAAGACAAACCCTGCGATTTCTATCTCTGGGGTAACTTAAAACAAAGTGTACAAGACAAACCCTGCGATTTCTATCTCTGGGGTAACTTAAAACAAAGTGTAGAAGACAAACCCTGCGATTTCTATCTCTGGGATAACTTAAAACAAAGTGTACAAGACAAACCCTGCGATTTCTATCTCTGGGGTAACTTAAAACAAAGTGTACAAGACAAACCCTGCGATTTCTATCTCTGGGGTAACTTAAAACAAAGTGTACAAGACAAACCCTGCGATTTCTATCTCTGGGGTAACTTAAAACAAAGTGTAGAAGACAAACCCTGCGATTTCTATCTCTGGGATAACTTAAAACAAAGTGTACAAGACAAACCCTGCGATTTCTATCTCTGGGGTAACTTAAAACAAAGTGTAGAAGACAAACCCTGCAATTTCTATCTCTGGGGTAACTTAAAACAAAGTGTACAAGACAAACCCTGCGATTTCTATCTCTGGGGTAACTTAAAACAAAGTGTACAAGACAAACCCTGCGATTTCTATCTCTGGGATAACTTAAAACAAAGTATACAAGACAAACCCTGCGATTTCTATCTCTGGGGTAACTTAAAACAAAGTGTAGAAGACAAACCCTGCAATTTCTATCTCTGGGGTTACTTAAAACAAAGTGTACAAGACAAACCCTGCGATTTCTATCTCTGGGGTAACTTAAAACAAAGTGTACAAGACAAACCCTGCGATTTCTATCTCTGGGATAACTTAAAACAAAGTATACAAGACAAACCCTGCGATTTCTATCTCTGGGGTAACTTAAAACAAAGTGTAGAAGACAAACCCTGCAATTTCTATCTCTGGGGTTACTTAAAACAAAGTGTACAAGACAAACCCTGCGATTTCTATCTCTGGGGTAACTTAAAACAAAGTGTAGAAGACAAACCCTGCGATTTCTATCTCTGGGGTAACTTAAAACAAAGTGTAGAAGACAAACCCTGCGATTTCTATCTCTGGGGTAACTTAAAACAAAGTGTACAAGACAAACCCTGCGATTTCTATCTCTGGGATAACTTAAAACAAAGTATACAAGACAAACCCTGCGATTTCTATCTCTGGGGTAACTTAAAACAAAGTGTAGAAGACAAACCCTGCAATTTCTATCTCTGGGGTTACTTAAAACAAAGTGTACAAGACAAACCCTGCGATTTCTATCTCTGGGGTAACTTAAAACAAAGTGTACAAGACAAACCCTGCGATTTCTATCTCTGGGGTAACTTAAAACAAAGTGTACAAGACAAACCCTGCGATTTCTATCTCTGGGGTTACTTAAAACAAAGTGTACAAGACAAACCCTGCGATTTCTATCTCTGGGATAACTTAAAACAAAGTGTACAAGACAAACCCTGCGATTTCTATCTCTGGGGTTACTTAAAACAAAGTGTACAAGACAAACCCTGCGATTTCTATCTCTGGGGTTACTTAAAACAAAGTGTACAAGACAAACCCTGCGATTTCTATCTCTGGGGTTACTTAAAACAAAGTGTACAAGACAAACCCTGCGATTTCTATCTCTGGGGTTACTTGAAACAAAGGTACATGACAAACCCTGCGATTTCTATCTCTGGGGTAACTTAAAACAAAGTGTACAAGACAAACCCTGCGATTTCTATCTCTGGGGTTACTTAAAACAAAGTGTACAAGACAAACCCTGCGATTTCTATCTCTGGGGTTACTTAAAACAAAGTGTACAAGACAAACCCTGCGATTTCTATCTCTGGGATAACTTAAAACAAAGGTACAAGACAAACGCACACAAGAATTAAAACAAAATATACGCCAGGAAATTGTCAGCAATTCTCAACGTGAACTACGGCGAGTGATGGATAATTTCCTAAAGAGGTGCCAAAAATGTATGGACAACAACGGTGGCCAGTTTCAGCATCTCCTTTCATAAAGTTGTTAAGTAAAGCCTTTAAAAGTAGTTTTAAAAATGTTGTACGGTTTCATCCGCGCCTTTCTATGATAGCGGCAGACGGCAACGAGCGGCGAGGACGCGGACAGGAAAAACACCGCGCAGCGGTTCGTAGTTTTTTGGCTCACTCTGTATATCTATATATATATATATATATACATACATACATACATACACACACACCCCGGGAGGAGTAAGGTGAGAGGATGCAGAGGGCGGCCAGACCAGGAGTCACGACAAGGCAGATGACAGGGTCCCTACCTTTTACAGATTGAAACTCCTGGGATGGCAGCTGGTGCAACCGGCTCTCTTCCTCCTTGCAGGCTGACGCATACTACTACTGCGCTCGAGACTCGGAGACTGCCTCCATTCCGCGGGACGAAGGGTACACAGAGCATCCTTTTCCCCTGCCATTCAACGCCCAGACTCCCGCCGACACTTTCAACCTTGAAACAGACCAAGCAGATGAAATGTAAAGTGAAATGAGAATGTAGGTGAAATAGAGGGACAGGAAATGCGGGGAATGTAATGAACCCTCCCAGCATTCACTTAGCGACTCAAGGAAACCCCCGAAAAACCCATGGGTCAGGAAGGTCGGCCGCGGAAATCGAACCCATGACCTCCCGAATGCGGGCCACAGACGTTACCGCCTGGGCCATCCCACCCGGTTATATAACCCTAACCTACCATTCGATGCAATAGGGTTCAAATAGTTTTTGGGGAGTAAATAATAATAATGATGATAGGTATAATAATAATAATAATAATAATAATAATAATAATAATAATAATCGCATTGCAGCGGACAGCGCTGGTTAAACATGTTGGACCAGTTGCCTTCTAGGAGAAGAGAAGTTCAGAAAAGGGAAGCGAAACATAATTTCGTATATATGAGCTATCGAAATCGATTTGAATCCGACTTAAGCATTCGGTGGGACATGCAAAGTGATTTAGTTTTAATTGAATCCTAGTCCAGTACTACTACCGAGGGGAATCAGATTGAGTACTGTAAATGTTGATCGTATTCGAACTGTATTGAAAATGCATAACCAAAAAGGAATGAATGCAAATTATTAAATCTCTTAGGATAATATCACTACATCTTAAGTACGTGATACAGTAGCTGAAGTGAAATTATTCCCAGTTATTTAAGGGGAGAGTAAAATATCTATCCCACCAACGTTAAATCTGATAATTTCATGACCCATTATCTCGTAAATTATTTACGATATCACATTATTACAGGGTGTAAATGCACGCATTTTAAGTTCACTGGTTGAGTTTTATCCAACAACTTTGTGCATTAAGGAGCGCAATATTATTTTGTTAATATATATTTTGATTAAAATGTATAACAATTATTTTTTTCAAAAATAACCACGTTATTAACAACAGAGTAGATCTACAACAGCTCTTAGAGGTGTTTTTTATCATTCTAAAGTGTGGTTTATCGTTGTTCAATAGTTTATGAGAAAAAAGGGTTATTTATACCAGAAAATGCCATTTACAGGAAAAGCTTTCAGAGCAAAATTGGAGAAAACAAACTGGCATATATTTGTAAAGAAATGGGGTGAGTACACAGAAGCTGTCATAATTAACAGCAGTACTAATTTGTAGAGCAAAACTTGCATTAAAGTTTACTTCTCTACTCCAAAGTGAGCAGGAGTTATGATCATTTTCTGTGAAGTGGTGGAGGATTCACAGTACAAAATGACAAAAACCGTATATTTTTGAAAAAAGAGTATTAAATTATAAGTATTTTGCCTGCAATAATAAAACGTACATCAAATAAAACCTTGTGCTGTGGGCTAGAGCGTGGAACTCAGATTCCTGTCTACGGATCCCACTCTTGGGGGTGGGGAATTGAAATCCCGGCTATAGGACCGGTGCCCACTCAGCATAGTGAGGAAAGTGAGGAGCTACGATAGGCAGCGATTCTGGTCTCGATAGCTAACTTTCCGACTTGTGGATGCGTGATGCTGACATCACCTCCCCGCATCGCCCACCTCCGTGTATAAGTGGGCTCGAGGCCGACAGTTGGGTTGGCAGGTCCTGGCCCCTCATGACTGTAGCGCAACAGGATTATATCAAATAAAAGAGGAAATTCCAATTGATAAGACTGTTCAAAAGACATGGAATTGAGATTGAATTTTATATATAGACGCTCTTTAACTGCTGTGGTTCTTAGCGTCCCATTCTATATTGGGCGTGAAAGACCGTTAATTTTGCTCAGAGGTCTCTTTATCAGGCTTGAGGTTCTTTTACATGCCGGAAATGTACGACACGGGACCACCGGCTTTACTTCCCTTCCGAAGGAAGCCATGCTAAGGATTTTTACACCGAAAAAATCCATCGCCCTCCGCCGGATTTGAACCCGCGACCTCGGGAATTAGAGGCCTACTAGGCCACGGAGGACGCACCTTAAATACGTCATTATTTTGGTCTCCCCTTAAGTTGTTCAAGGTATTCAAATGTGGTAAGAGATCAGAATCATTACACCATGTAAGCAGAATAATAATGCACGTTCTTTTATCCTACGTCTTGAACACATGCCCTTTTGGAGATACATGCAATATACAAGGATAGAAACAGCAGTTGGTCTACAGAAATCGTCTTTAATACCAATCATAATAATCTATAATGAATTACCGTTGTATAAACATTTCGAAAAAAAGTGTTATATTTACATGCTTTTTCTACCCATTATAGTTAATTTTTATATCCTTCTGTAATCTATTCTTACAAAGTTTTATTTTTTTTCTACTTTAGGTTAATCGAGATAAACGTTTGCAGAGATGGTTTACTTACTATTTCATTTAAGGCACAAAGAGGATACAGCCGGCGCGCTAGTCACGTGTTTTAAAACGGGTCAATATACGCTGTCCTTGAAATTTCATACTCTTTCCATGACCTCGCAAGAAACAACTGAATGATGACGACAAAGAATTGAAAAATTCAAAGCAATAAAACCGGGTATCTCAGAAATGGCTGGAATCACAAAAGTTATTTGAAGTAAATTTGTGTTTTAAGGATATCTAGATTTTCTATGTAATAAGTTTTTGTCTAACTCGTATGATTTGCCAACCGAACACAAAGCGATACAGAATTCCGGCTATTGCCAGAAAATTCAAGATATACATTTTATTTGTCATTTAAGTATCTTAAAATATGCGGCGTTTTAATCAAAATCGTTTGAGCAGTTTTTGAGACAGTAATTAATAACGAAATTTTTTCCATGTGGAAGGTAGTTTGGATTGCGGGCGAGGGATTTTGCGGATTTCTTGAAAATCTTCGTGTCTCATCTTTGTGTGTGAGAAAGAGAAAGAGAGAGAGAGAGAGAGAGAGAGAGAGAGTGTGTGGGAGTGAGAACAGCATAACTCAAAAGGAAAATGTATATAAGTTCAGTATTTACAAAAGATGCAACACAAAAACATTTTCAAGAAATCCCATCCAAACTAACCTCTACATGTGACATTTTCAAAAATATTTTTTATTTTCTAAAAATGGCTAACGATTTTGATTAAAATACCATATATTTAAAATAGGTATTTACATGACAAATAAAATGTATATCTTGAATTTCTTGGTAATAGCAGTGAAGTCCTCTTCATTCGGAGGGAATGTATATAATTTTGTACAACTGTTAAATCTTAAGAGAAATACAAATATGTACTGGACAAAAACTGTAGTACTCTTTAAAATTCAAAATGTATTTCAAAATAACTCTTTTTATTTTCTTTCTTTCTTTTTTCTTTCTTTTTTTAGTGTCAACACTACTTCCGGATATCCGTTATTAAGGTTTGAACTTTTCAGTTCTTTGTCATTTTTAGAAAGTGCTGTCGCTATTATTTATTTCTTGCGATGTCGTGGAAAGAAAGTTGAATTTCAAGGCCAGCATATGTATACCGGCCTGCTTTTAAGCATCTAACTATCGATTCGGTATTTACAACGATATGTGGAATGTAACTATTTCAACAAACGTCTATCTCGATTAAGATTTAGTAGATAGAAAAATAAGCTTTCGGAAGAATGTGGGTAGAACCTGCATAAAAATAAACGTTTAAAGCTAAAAATATATCTTCAAGGATGTTATGTCTTCTTTTATCCATGGTATAAATTTGCATTTAGTGATGAGGTGTTGGATGTGATACAACAATTGCAGGTCTCGCAGTGAGGAGCATTTTCTTTGGCGAGTAAGAAGGAATGGGTTAGACGTGAATGGCCTATTCGTAAACGTGATATGATCAGTTGATCTTTTCTTTTTAGAGTCTGCAATGTGCAGGGTTTGTGGAGCCATTTCTAACTATGTGGAGTTTGCTTGATGTTTTAATGGTCCAGTATTGCTTCCATTTGACAGTTGGTCTGCTAAGAAAATAACTTTGAGCATCTCTGTAGGGCACTGGCGATTCTTTCTCTGGAGGTAGCAAAGTTGCTTTTTCTGCCTTCCCTATCTGCTCCCTCATTTCCTGATATTCTCAGTGGGGCGGAATCCAGCAGAACATAACTTCTTAATTATTTGTAGTAATTTGGTTGTAAAGACTTTGGATATCTTGGATTAATGTTAATTTTTATATATGGACGCTCTTTAACTACTGTGGTTCTTAGCGTCCCATTCTATAATGAGCGTGAAAGACCGGTAATTTTGCTCAGAGGACTCTTTATCAGGCTTGAGGTTCTTTTATGTGCCGTAAATATACGACGTGGGACCACCAGCTTTACTTACCTTCCGAAGGAAGCCATGGTGAGAAAGAATTCATGTGAATGTAGCGCATTAGATTTTTAAACTTTTTTCGTGTGCATGATGTTTACAAAATTATTTTACATGAAGTTAGTTGAGCGAATCTTTTGGTGTAATACTTTAATTTGCGTTGAAAATGGATTTTGATCCGACGAAGGGAAACATTTCAAAGTAAGTAAACATTTATTATTGACGTTTTAACTGAAGTTCCACCTTAACACTTCAAGTTTGCAACTTTACGAATTTATTTATTCGTTAGTTTAAACATGTCGATGACATTATCGGGTATTAAATAAAAATCTGCTCTACTAAATCTATATAAACTAATTTTCAAAAAATTATAAAACCAATGAAATAAAAGATCTGGAAAAACGCTGGAGCACGTAAGCTGAAATACTTTTGTTCTTTCTGCATAATAAAAATTAGAATTTTTTCTTCGTTAATTTGGCTGCTGGGATTTCTAATAGATAATTTCAGCAGTCAATTTGTTTTTAAGTTTCTCCAGCTTATGATTAATACAAATTTCTTCGAGGAATGATATATGACAGTCTAGTAATTAAATCTATTCACTTGTTCAATATTATCGTGAATAGTCGTGACGCCACGCTAATGCCATCTCCACCGCACAAAGCAGATGATCCAGTTGCTATGCACTAGGGTCTCTGTGGACACGTGACGAAGCAGGTGGTTACAGGGTTGCAACGTAGAAGGCTAACTGCCCACCACATATCGATCTTAAGTTCTAACACATCCGTCGCGATATGAGAATGTAGTTGATGCGACATAAAATAAATAGAGTAATAAAAAAGCATATTTTTTTTCGTTGCTGAGTGCGTGTAGGTTTTATTGGCGGGGATAAGTGAAGGGAACGGTGGTAGTAAATAACACAAACTAAGTACGTACTAATTATGAGCTCATAAGAAATCTAAAACAGAGCCTAAAAGTTTCAAAACAAATTATATTACCAAAATGAGTGTTTTGAAGTGAGCTACAGTTTCTCAGTGATAAAGTTTTTGGCGTGATGTTTTTGCATTTATATTTACTTCAGTGAGATTGAAAATAATTTCGCTGATTATTCACAAAACATTAAAAAGTATACCCAGATTTTATTCTTCGTGCTAATAAATCAAGTAAGGCCGAATATCTTGCCGAAAATTCGAGAAACTAATTCTGTGAATCGCGACGTACCCACGCATGGACCATATTATCAGCAGTTCTTTATGTATATGGGGGGGGGTTCAAGTATCCTCAACTCGTATTTCTGGTGAAATCGGGGTATGGATTAGTTCGAATGCAGCGCTTCCTCTACCTTGGATGACATAGGGAAAGTAAAAATCGATGTGTTGCACTCACGTGACTTTCTCTATTAAACGCTTATTCTCCGTCAGTTTCATGTTAATCGAGATAAACATTTGCAGAAACTATCTTATTGCTAATTTTCTTGTAGGTGTAAGGGGGAGTATGGTAGGCTTTAAGCGATAGTCAAATATTTTTAAGAGCTGGTTGCTATGTGGAGCATTCCATTCTCTTTGCATATCCAGGACATAAAAAAAAGGAATAACGAATTCCCATTTGAGAAAAAGTATAAGTATTGGAAAATTCAAACAAATAACAAAGAATGTCTCGAAAATGGTTCACTCGACAAAAGAAAACGTATATGACATAAATTGTGTGTTTTAACGAGACCTATATTTTTTGTATAGAAACATTTTGTGTATCTCTTGCGGTTATGCAAATGCCATTTAGAATGAAGGGGACTTTTGGGGACATTCCCAGAAAATTCAAGATATACATTTCATTTGTCATGAAAATATCTTAAATATATGACATTTTAATAAAAATCGTTAGAGCCATTTTTGAGAAAATAAAATTTTACGAAAAATGTTCCATGTAAAGGGCAGTCTGGAGTGAGGGGATTTTCTTGAAAATCTTCGTGTTGCATCTTTGAAAGATTGTATTTCGTTTCTGAATTATGCTGTCCAAAGACACACATCCACAAATACGGCCCTCTTTCTAAAAATGCTTTTTTATGCCTCAAAACATGTATATGTAATATCGATATCGAATTTTTGGGTGGAGTGCAATACTTCCACTACTTACTATACGTAGTAGTGAAGGTAAAAATGGAATACACTCCAGTTTTGAAGAAAATAATTTTTTACGGGCCCCAAAGACGCTATCTCCTAAGAGTTGAAAAATAATTGTAATCCTTGTTGGAAGGCATTTGCAGCATAATTCGTATTTATTTATTTCTCAGCGAAGATGCATTACCTGTGCTTTTCCTGCTTTTTAAAAAGTTTCAAAGCTAAGTGTACACCAGAAGTTTTCAATAAAATGATAAACTAGTTTGTCCTATAGATACTGAATTGTCTGTGGCAGCTGTCGACACTGTCTCTGCCCTGTGACCGTGAAACAGCCAAACAAACGGATGACGCGTATTTTAGGATTAACACAACGCTGTAAATCCTTTGAAGTTTGAAGGGAGGAGGAGAGTTGTTGATAACCGCTGATCAAAATCATGTGTCAACAACTATACATAGTGTAACAACGAGAACTGTGCATTGTCTTGGAATGATCAAGTCCAAAATTGTACATTTTATTATTTCTTTCTTTCCGAAGTTATAGTAGTGTACTTGGAGATAGACCTGTCAAAGGAAAGACATGCTATGACATGCCAGATAGTTTACCCGGCATTGAAGTAAGTAAGAGGATTGAAAATAACGATGGAGTGCTTGCTTTGAAAGTCGTGAGTAGGCTACAATTTTCACTCTATCGAATTTTATTTGTAACGGTATATGCTGCAAATTTGTAAGGGGTTGAAAATATGTTCTTGAAGCTGTAAAACTATCCTATAATTTTCACCAAGTCCTAAAGGTCAAGTGCATGAATGTTTACCCTCATTGGTTAACCACTATAGGTGTGTGTGTGTGTGTGTGTGTGTGTGTAGTTCTTAAAAATTTTAAATAGAAATTGGTTTATTTTTGAAAGTTTTAAGTTGAACTATGTATAATATTACAATATATGGACAATATAAGTGAACTAGTGCAGATTTGTACATAAAAGGTTGAAAATATGGTAGGAGTAGTTTTTGAGAGTTTGAGGTAACCTCTAATTTTCGTGGATCCTATGGCATACGCGTACAAAGTTTTGGATAGATAGGCTGAGTGATGTTGGCTTGAATGTTAAGGGTTGAAAATAAGGGTAGTGGAAGTTTCCGAAAGTGTAGGGTAACTTATTGGTTTAGCCAGATTCTAAAACTCAACTTTACCAAATTTTGTCAAAGTCATACCAAAATTATTAGGAGATAAAGTTCAGCGAAATCAGACGAACCATTGGTAATACGAGCAGAAGCACATAAGCTTCTTCCCCCTCCAATAACTCATTTTAAAATATTTCAAGCCTTCTGGCTGAAAGTCATTTTTTAAAAAAATCTGATTTTTTCTACTCTTGCACAAACTATTTTTACAATAGCTTATTCTCCATCAACTTAATGTTAAGCGAGATAAACATTTGCAAAAACTATCTTATTGCTAATTTTCTTGTAGATGCAAGAGGAATATGATAGGCTTTAAACGATAGTGAAATCTTTTAAGAGCTTGTTGCTATGTGGAGCATTCCATTCTCTTTGTATGTCTAGAACATAAAAAACGAATAACGAATTCCCATGTGAGAAAAAGTATAAGTATTGGAAAATTCATAAAAATAACAAGGAATGTGACATAAATTGTGTGATTTAACGAGATCTACATTTTCTGTGTGGAAAACTTTTGTCTATCTCTTACGGTTTACTGGATATCCAAAAGCCATTTAGAAAGAAGAGGACTTTTGGAGACATTCCCAGAAAATTCAAGATATACATTTCATTTGTCATAAAAGTATCTTAAATATTAGATATTTTGATGAAAATGTTAAGATCCATTTTTGAGAAAATCAAAATGTTCGAAAAATGTTCCAGGTAAAGGATAGTCTGAACTAGGGGATTTTCTTGAAAATCTTCCTGTCGCAAATTTGAAGATGCTGAACCTAAATACCAAGTTTGGTATTTATATGACTTTTCGTTTTTGAGTTATATTGTTCATAGACAGAGACACGCACGAACCTTCTTCTAAACTGTTTTTTTGGATTCAGGGGCCTCAAAAATATGTATTTCCAGTTAAATATGGGTATCGAATTTTTGGGTGGTATGCAATTTTATTTGTAAGAGCCCCCTTTTAACTTCTTAGGTGTTATCAAGAGCTTTGATTGAGAAACAACTGCTGGTGTTATTGCTCGCTGAACTGCGGATTTTATCATTTTTAACGTTAAACACACTCACAAGTCAGAATGCTGACCATTCGATCGCATAGGCAGTCTGGAAGTCACTCAAACCTGCTATGTTCGCAATAAATTACCCTTCCCCCCCAAAAAAAAAACTCGATCATATTCAACGAAACGGGATTGTAACTCGGTGGCATGAATATGAAGGGCCCCCCACCCCGCAAGTTCTAATTTTTTTGAGATCTACTTAGCCCATGTCCGTCACACGCACACACACTTCTCGGTTGTTCTCTGAATGGTGCATGTTTGACTTAGAAATTTCTACTCCGCTGTTAACTGCTACAGACTCTCTCTCTCTCGCTGGTCAAAGGTTCTGTGAGACGGAACTAACTGCTGATGTGTATTCCTTTCCCAAGGACGCCGTGAACGAGCTAATGCTTTCATAACGAGGTTTTGGACAATGGCCCCATAATGAGGGCTACTAGCTCCAAGGTTCAGATCTCTGCTACTGGCATGACGCTTCTCCTCTGCAATTTGAATTTCTAACCGTCGCACGACAACTATTCAATTCAATTTTTATTCATCCTTAAAAAATCAATTCTGTACAAAGTACAATGATTCAGGACATGTCAAAAGTTAAATGTATCTGTGTATATATATACAATAAGGTTTGATATCAAAACATATATTTAACATAAGTTATTTATCTCACAATAGTCTAATTTATAACCATAAAAGGGAAAGATTCATCAGTAATTAAATGTATGCGATATATTACAATGAGCTATCAAATATATCTTACAAATATAACTATGAAATGAAGAATATGATGCAGTATATAGTTAATTAACAGTCTGGCTTATGCATATGGACATTTATTATGTTGCAAATATTCTTCTATCGTGTAAAAAACAGTGTTCCTGCAAGAAAACCTTAGTTCTTATTTTAAACGCATTCTAGTTTTTTGTATTTTTGATGGCGCTGGCAAGGGAACTATATATAATCGTACTGGAGTGCAGAATTCCATTTTTACACATTGTAGTTCTGGTCGAGGTTAAGTGTATATTATTATTTCTAGTATAATGTGTTTGAATATTTCCGTTATTTAGAAAATTAAATCTATTCTTTTTTACAAATAAGACAGTTTCTCAAAGTAAGTATGCCAAGTTTTCTAAACAGTGGCTTACATGAACATAGCTTTTTTCACCACATATAATTGGAATAGCTTGTTTCTGTTTAATAAATACTCTCTTGCTTCTGGCAAATCCCCCAAAACTTATTGGCAACATAAGTTAGGAACTATCTTCACTTGTACCTTTTGTTGCACGAGAGTCTGAGGAAAGTTGTAAAATATGTTATTGAGTGTCTATAGAAGTAACACGCCATTTCTGCGAGATGAAACTCAATATTATGAAACAAGGGGAGCAGTTTGAAGTATGATGAGCAAAATTTTGTACCTATATGAAGACGCGGTTTCTCTAAAAGAGAATAACACCAACTGGTTACTGTCTTTTTTTTTTCTCTCGCAGTTCAGAATAACAGAAAATCTCACTCTTGTAGCTCTCGATTTTACTTCATGCTCCTCTTCGCAACATAACTAAATCATGCACCTGAACGAGATGGGTAGCGGACCATCGAGATACCAGCGAGGATGTATGTGTGCTTAGTCTGAAATTTTCAGCAATATCTGTTAAGCTTCGTATTAGATAGATTCAGCTGCGAATTTCCACGGAGGCAAAATAAATCTTTGCCTGGATTTTACAATGTGCACTACTGGAGAGAAAACTGGTTATTTTTCAGTAATAGTTCCGGCAGTTTCAGTTAAAAAGTACTGGGTTCCAGATAAGCGTTGTGAAATAAGTCAAAGTATTGACTGTGTACGCATAACCATAGCAACAAAGTACCCTTGTTTCACTGTTCAAATACTCTGGTCTTTCTCCATCAATACGCGATTCTTCGTTCTGTTACGAGTATTTCCAAGTGGCAAGATGATGTGCCCCGTTTCCCTCCCATCCTATACTCAGCCATACACGCGGGAGTTCCTAAGATGGTGTTTATCAGTACCTTATATGCCAATACATCTCACTTAACACAGCTTAAAGAAATCCATTTACGTCCATTATCATCAACGCAGTGACCGCCATGTCTCGGTTTCCATGATTGTATGTTCCAAAACGGCTCTCGTGCAATCGTCTTTCACATGTGTATAGCAAGAGCTCAATAGCATAAGAAAATCTGATTTACCGAAGATTTAAAGTGGTCGTTGCCCTTATTGTAACTAAGAAGAAGGGGCGGTTACAAGATCTCGCATCAAATGCATATTTTTAATGTTATATTGTAATGCAACGTACTCTCTGCGATTACAGCGTTACTTTGGAACTTGTGTTAAAACTACTCGAACATTAGAGCAAGGTTACGAGTGTTAGTTTGGAATTCTATAACTAGACCTGTGGTTATTATTTTTTTTTTGAAAACATTCCAAAATAACGTGACGTTTTACTTTCTCTAGTGCGTATAATAAGTAGAGGAAGTGTTTGTTGTATTCCACAAAAATTTCGAAGTCTAGATTTCGTCGGAAATATGTTCTGAGGCTCCCTGAACAGTAGAAAATCATTTTTAGAAAAGGCTCGTTTTTGTCTGTGAACAGCATAACTCAAAAACAAAAAATCGAATAAATAGCAAACTTGGTATTTAAGTTCAGTATCTTCCAAATATGTGACACGAAGATTTTCAAAGAAATCCTCCACCCAACTACCCTTTTTAATTAACATTTTTCGGAATTTCTGTTTTTTTTAAATGGCTCTAACGACTTGGATTAAAACACCGTGTAGATATTAAAGATATTTTCATGACAAATAAAATGTATATCTTGAATTTGATGGGAGTAACCGTGAAGTCCTCTTCATTCGGAAGGAATTTTGTATAATCTTGTATAACTGGTAAACGTAAAGCGGTAGACGAAAATGCACAACACAAAAAATGTAGATCTCTTTAAAACATACAAGTTATTTCAAGTAACTCATGTTGTGGCATAAGCCGTTTCCGAGATATCCGTTATTAATGGCTCGAATTGTTCCATATTTTGTCATTCTTTTAAAGTGCTGTCGACATTCAGTTGTTTCTCACATTGCACTGAAAGTGTATAGGATTTTGAGGCCAGACTTATTAAACATTTGGTTATCCTATATTCCCTTTGCATTTATAATGAAATATGTAATGTAGCTATTTCTGCAAATGTTTATCTTTATTAAAATGAAGTATATAGAAAAATAAGCTTTCGTACGAATAGCTTTTATATCCATTAGTAAGTGGTACAGGGTAGAGAAAGCCACGTGAATGTAACACATCAGATTTTTCCTCCCTACTTTAGAATGGACATTGCTCTTGGAACGTTTGTATTGGGAAGGGCTTCTTAGGGAAGTCAAAAGCTAAACTCTTTTGAATTTTACCGATTAGTTGCTAAGGTCATCTGAGATAGTTTAACCTGTCAGCATACTGGAGTTAGCGCGGCTATTGCACTGTTTGTATGTACCTACCTTAACTGTTAACCGCATTTCTAATTCCTTTAAACAAATTCTGACGTGTTACGCTCACATGAGTTTCTCTACTCTTGTACAAGCTACTTTTACAAACGCTTATTCTCCATATGCTTCATGTTAATCGAGATATCAATCTTATTGGTAATTTTCTTGTAGATGCAAGGGGAATTGGTAGGCTTTAAGCAATAGTCAAATAAATTAAGAGCAGGTTGCTATGTGGAGTATTCCATTCTCTTTGCATTAGCAGGACAAAAAAAAAAAAAAAAAGAATAACGAATTCCCATTTCAGAAAAAGCATAAGTATTGGAAAATTTAAGGGAATACCAAGCCAATGGTTCACTCAACAACAAAAAAGGTATGACAAATTGTGTATTCTAACGCGATCTACATTTTTTGTGTAGTAAAGTTTTGTCTATCTCTTATGGTTTACCAGTTATGCAAAAGTCGTTCACAATGAAGAATACTTTTGGAGACACTCCCAGAAAATTCGAGATATACATTTCATTTGTCATGGAAATATCTTAAACGTATGATATTTTAATCAAAATCGTTAGAGCCATTTTTGAGAAAATTAATATTTTCGAAAAATGTTCTATGTAAAGGGTAATCTGGGGTGGGGGGATTTTCTTGAAAACCTTTGTGTCGCATCTCTGGAAGATACTGAACCTAAATGCCAAGTTTGGTGTTTATCCGACTGTTCGTTTCTGAGTTATGCTGCTCACAGACAGACACATACACGGACATGTTTCCAAAAATATTTTTTTTATTCAGGGGTTCCCAAAACATGTATTTCCGGTGAAATCTCGGTATCGAATTTTTGGGTGGAATACAATACTTCCCCTACTTACTATACGTAGTAGAGAAAGTAAAAAGAAAAAAAGTAATAGGTATGCAAAACATACTATACTAGCATGCCCCTGCCCTGTTAACAGCTAGATGGCGGTCAATAGGATGAAATTAAATTGAGTTTTATTTATGGACGCTCTTTAACTACTATGGTCTTTAGCGTCCCATTCTATATTGGGCTTGAAAGACGGTAATTTTGCTCAGAGGCCTCTTTATCAGGCTTGAGGTTCTTTTACATGCTGTAAGTCTACGACACGGGACCACCGGCTTTACTTCCCTTCCGAAGGAAACCATGCTAAGGATTTTTACGCCCGAAAAATCCATCGCCCTCCGCCGGGTTTGAAGCCGCGACCACGGGGACTAGAGTTTAGCATGGTAACCACTACACCACGGAGGAGACAGTCAATAGGATGAGGGAAAGCGGGCGCGAATGCAGGGCTGGCTGGATGAGACGTAAGTCAAGATTGAAGGTACCGGGGGGGGGGCGACATAAACTGTCCGGTTTGCGAGCGGCAGCACGCTAAATCTGCCCCCGGAGGGATTCGAGGCAACATGTAACAGTTATCCTGTTACGTCATCTTGTTACCTCTTTGTTTGTTGTACTTATGGTAGCTGAGGAATAAGTTGAGACAAAGGTTTAGACAGAGACCGCCCTCTCTCTCGCACAGTTGTTACTAGAGGGTTTGAAGGCATTGACGTACTCCTTCCATCATGTCCCTGGAAGTGTCCACCATATCCTTCATGCTCGCTAAAAGTATGTTCATAGTTGATTGTACACCGATAAATCAATCCTTCCCTCGTTTAAAAAGCATGCTGCGTTTCCACTTTTGCAGCCATTGCTTTTATAGTGCATTTTACCGAGCGGGGTGGCTCAGGCGGTAACGTCTATCGTCCACATTCGGAAGGTCGTGGGTTCGATTCCCGCGGTCAAGCTTCCTGACCTATGGGTCGCTAGGCGAATGCTGGGAAGGTTCACTACATACCCCGAATTTTCTATCCCTCAGTTTCACCTCCATTCTCATTTCACTTCACCTTTCATCTGCTTGGTCTGTTTCAGGGTTAAAAGTGTCGGCGGGAGTCTCGGCGTTGCACGGCAGGGGAAAAGGATGCTCTATGCAGCATTAGTCCCTCGGAATGGGGGCGGTCTCAAGAGTCCCGGCCGCCCCCAGTGGGATGTGCAAGCCTGCAGGGGGCAGGGGAACCGGTTGCACCAGTTGCCAACCGAGGAGTTTCATTTGTAGGAGTTTCAATCCTGCTCCCTGCCCTGTCGTGCCACCTGGTGCGCCCGCCCTCTGGTCTCCTCTTACCTCACCCCTCCCTCCCGGGAGTGTCCCGTCAGAGGCTTAGGCACAAAAGATCTTGTAGGTCGGGGTGCCAAGTCCCCCTCCCCTTCTACTCCTACTATAGTGCATTTTGAAATAAAAGTGTGGAATACAGGGTTTGAAAGTTCTCTTTGGCGACGCCTTCCTTTACTTTAGTCTAAAATTAGTTGACTGCTTTGAACCTACCAATGATAGGGCGGATGACTCATTACTGTGTGCCCTGTTAACACTGCGATAGTCACTTTCATTGTTTCTTAATCGCTCTTAATGGCATGTAGTATTTTTTTACCTGAATCTAGGGTAGCATTCAGTATTATTTTCACGTTGCAGCGTTTACATAACGGGTTTTATTAGATGTCATAGTAGCTTCCTAGTTTCACCAAATGATAAGGTGTAGAGTCAATAACACTTCCGTCTGCCTTCAAACTGAAAGGCCTGGCTTTGAATTTTGTTTGGGGTTAAGTTGGTTAAATAAGTTGCATTGCAATGTTATATTGTAAGCTGCATTTTTAAATCCCCAAATTCATATTTAAAGAACTGATTACAATTCCCTTCCTGCTGGACTATAATCGCTTTCTCCGCTTCCAACAGGTTTAAACCACAGTTGATTTGAGGTTTTTCAGTAGCGTACTTTGTGATACGATATTTATAGTCTTTCGTCAGGTTACCGAGATTTCGCAGGAAATCCACGTTTTGAGGCACCCTGAATCCAATTAAAAAACGAAGAGTTTGATAAATACCTACAACACTAAGATTTTAAGAAAATCCCTTGCTCGAAAAAACCATTTGCATATAAAATTGTTCGGTATTTTTTTTAAAGTTCAATTTATGCCCCGCCTTTAACTGTAATAGTCTTATCGGGGGCATTTCCTTTGGAGCATATTATTGGCTTGACAGTGGTGTTAACTCGTATTCGCTTGTCATTGGATTATTGGTAAACTTCGGTTTTTTTATTAGATCTCTCACATTCACACTCTCATTCATACTTCCAGACTCTGGGGAACATAGGGAATAATTTTGGGTAGAGAAAAATTCCCACCCCCGAATCTGGGACCCTCGCACAGCAGGCAGGTGCTCTACCGACTGAGTTACGGGGCCAGCCTTCGGTACTGTTTTATTTTCTCAAAAATGCTCTAATGATTTTGGTTAAAGTATCATATATTTAAGATATATTATTTACAAGCTAAAACGTGTATCTTGAATAAGCTGTGAAATCCTCTTCATTCGGAAAGAATTTTGCGTAACTGATAAGCCTTAAGATATAGAAGAAAAACATAATACACAAAAAATGTAGATATCTTTAAAACCACAATTTATTTCAAATACTTTTTTGTAGCCTCAGCCATTTCCAAGATATCCGATGTTATTGCTTTCAATTTTTCATTATCTCTCTATTTTATCTTTCATATATTGATTATCTTTCGCTATTCGGTTGTTTCTCACGATGTCATGGAAAGAGTATGGAAATTCAAGACCAACATATAGGGACTCGCTTTTAAACATCTGACTATCGATTCGGTTTCCTCTATGCTCTTTGTACCTACCACGAAATGTGCAATGAGAAGGTTTATTTGCAAGGTTTATCTCGATTAACATGAAGTAGATGGAAGAATAAGCTTTCGTAAGAATAGGGTTTAAAAGCCATATAAAATAAACGATTGTGGGTGGAGACAGTCGTGTGAATGTAATATATATATATATATATATATAATTTTTTTTCGATGCGACAATGAAAGACAATCCTGGGTATCATGCGGTTGGTTTGGTTCAAAGACTGCAATAGTTTGTAGGAATGGGAAGTTCCTGGTAATGGACTGGTTTATTTTAGTTGATCAACCTTTCGCAGTTACGAGTCCGTGTACTTTGTTGTTAAAATTGTAATTAATTTGTTTTGTAGTAGGAAGAGAAAGTGAATACTTGCTCTCTAGCTCTCTTTGTCCTCCTTTGGTACTCCAGAGTTCTCTCCAAAGAGCAAGATAGATCAGAGGCGAATTTCTGGTTGCTTACTAACTCTCATACTTCGTTCATTCGATTATCAAATGTTTTAAGTTCAACGTTGTCACTGTCCTTATTCTCCAACAAACTAATTCCGCCTCTTAAAGCATCCATCTTGCAATAAAACATTTGATCTTCATGCCTTGTTCTCTGTCTCGTGCAACAGCATTTCTGTTATTTTACATTGCTGTTCTTAAGAATAAGGTATACCCGCATTTTGCAAACATCATTTTTACCGTAGAGCGTTTTAAGTAGCAATATATCTCGCAAGTGTATAATGCGTTTCCACCGAGTGATTTATTCAAAAAGTTTTTGAGAGTTTTTTTTCTTTTGTTTTGGTAACGTTATAAACTCATGTTATGAATGTAGAAGATAGTAACCTGAATTCATAATTCTAAACACAGTAAAAACGTTTGTAGCCATAATTTAGTAGCTTTATTGTTTTTGCAGCTGTGTAATATTCAGTGCTCACCAATAGATTGCGTTTTTAAACTTATTGTGAATTTTAGAAGGTACAAAAATAAAATATTGAAGTAGGTGGTTTGTTACGTTATTTGCACCACGCTTTGGGCGTCAATTTGAAGTAGTTTGTATTGAAGGAGTTGTATTATACTGTTCAACTGTTGGGGAGCCGAACTTGTAGTAGTTGCAACCGCACGTATAGTAAACAGTTTCCGGTGGCCTTTGCCCCAATTTTTATAAATATTAACTTTGTAATTTGACTGTTTCTTTAAGTATTAAATATTTATGTTTGTCTCGGCTGCGTCAGTATTTTTGTTAGAGACACGTTTCTCTTAGCAAGGCTGTGGTGTGACTAAGAATGTAGGCTTACACAGATTATAATTTTACTTCACTTCTTTTATTAATGCTTGATACGATTTAAATAACACGTCACTGATAGCGTGAGGTTCTTATTAATAATTATTTACACTTTTTAACACGTAAACTTATTTTTCGTCTCACACGAATACATATTACTATATTTCTCGAGGACACTTTTTGCGTTTGGTTAGTAACGCTGTCTGCAACCAACTGAACTGATTTCAACCGCCTAAACTTGTAAATTTCTGTATTTCAAGTCTCTGATTGGCTATTCCTAATCCAATAGAACACCTTCATTTAACTAAAGCTTTTTCTGGTTGTTGATTGGCTATTTTTAAACCGTCTCAAAATTTACATTATTGTTGCTCCAATAATGACTAGTAGCATTTAAACTTTCAAATTCATTATTGCCTCAAGGTTACCTCATTGTTAGCAACTTTTAAACTATTACTCTCACAGCTCCTACATTATTAAATTACGGAATACATTCACATAAGATTATTACACATGGACACAATAATATAAACATATACAATGTCTGTGATATACAATTTTTATATATTGTTACTACCATATTGCTTTAAGGCGGGCTGTTATTGAATTTATATATTATATAGTTAGACTGAAATTATTTAAGTGTTAAAAATACTGCCTCAATATTTAGCTTCTGGAAACTATATTTTTAGGTGCCTAAAACTGTATCTTCAGTGCCTATTTTAAGTGGCTAAAATTAGTTTTTAAGGGTCTAAAAGTCTGGATATTTTATCAGGATGCTTAATGTTTTCGTAACGTAAAGCGTTGCATTCGTAGAACATAGGTCGCGTGGTTTTAGCGTTTACGGTAACCAGAGCAGGTCATGTAAAATCTCTAGTGTGAGAAAAGTAACATTAAAAAAGGAAAAAGATAAATAATTCTGTCTTCAGCATAGAATGAGCACGCCATTTTCTATTCTTATACCACTGTGTGGTTTCTTTAATGGTATATAAGAGCGGTCACGATGCAGCGGGTTTAAAATGCAAATGCCCTAAAGTAGAACAGATATCGCACTTAAAACTAATGTAATAGTGTGGCCGACAATGACAAATCTCAAAGCTTCAATTGGCACAAGTAAGATTTTCTCCATTTCTGCCTGTTATTAAATAACATGTGATCGACGCTTTCGACCACCTGGAACACAACAGAGCAGGTAATTCAGTCGTGCTTCCAATTTATTCCTCACAGACTGTATGTGTATAAATTGAGATTCTCTAGGTTTGAAGTTGATACATAATGAAAATATTACTATATTTATCAACATTGTCTAAAGAAGAACCAAATTCTGAAGCCAGGTTTTGTTTTTCCAAATAATCGGGAAAATACGCGTGTTGTATTTATTCTAGTAAGTACGTAGTTACTGAGCTGGCAGTAATTTTATTTATTTCACTGCAGCGAAAATAAGTCACCGTCAGGTTTGTTTGAAAACACCATTAGCTGCTGAAAACATTAAAATATTTAGAAATATTGCATGATATTATCGAATGTTCATAAACATGAAATGTTTGCAGTATCTGAAATAGTCAAACATAGAGAAAGAAAAGCTGATAACTGCAGGCGCCTGAAAACTGTTTGCTCAGACAGTTTTGATGTAATTTGTGGGTCACTGACTCTTCTTCATCAGAAGAAATAACCACTTTTTTACTTTCTCTACTACGTATAGTAAGTAGGGGAAGTATTGTATTCCACCCAAAAATTCGATACCAAGATTTCACCGGAAATACATGTTTTGAGATCCCCTGAATCCAAAAAAAAGCCTTTTTGGAAACATGTCCGTGTGTGTCTGTGTGCCTGTCTGTGAACAGCATAATTCAGAAACGAACAGTCGGATAAACACCAAACTTGGTATTTAGGATGCGACACGAAGGTTTTCAAGAAAATCCCCCCACTCCAGATTACCCTTTACATGGAAGATTTTTCGAAAATTTTAATTTTCTCAAAAATGGCTCTAACGATTTTGATTAAAATATCACATGTTTAAGATATTTTATGACAAATAAAATGTATATCTTGAATTTTCTGGGAATGTCTCCAAAAGTATTCTTCATTGTGAACGACTTTTGCATAACTGGTAAACCATAAGAGATGGACAAAATTTTACTACACAAAAATGTAGATCGCGTTAAAATACACAATTTATGTCGTATACATGTTTGTTGTTGAGTGAACCATTTTCGAGATATTACTTGTTATTCCCTTAAATTTTTCAATACTTATTTTCTCAAATGGGAATTCGTTATTCATTTTATTTTTGTCTTGGATATGCAAATAGTATTAATCTGTGGGAAAGGGAATGATGCTGCACCTAGCAACCAGCTATTAAGAGATATGTATGTGCTTAAAGGCTACTGTATTTCCAAATTGCCCTTGTAAATATATTATCCCCTTACATCTACAAGAAAATTAGCAATAAAATAGACTCTGCAAATATTTATCTCGATTAACATGAAGTAGATGGAGAATAAGCGTTTGTAATAATAGTTTGTACAAGAGTGGAGAAAGTCATGTGAGTGTAACACATCAGATTTTTTTTTTAACTTTAAACCTGAGGAGTCTATAATATTTTGTTTCTCTTCCAGTTTTATATCCTTTCCTTTTTAAGCAGAGTGAATATATAATGCGAATGTAAGAAGCGAACTACTCCAAAAGTGCTAGCTTGCCGGAGAAGGATAAAACAGGTTTGTAGTCACATGTCTTACTACGTGCACGTGAACATTCAAACTCGATTACAGCGTATCGTAATACTCGAAGAAGTCCTATCTTTTCGTGCAGTATAGGCTTGTTTATAGCTACTACGGAAGAAAGGTCTGAAGAAATTATCATGAGTTAAGCCTTGGGTAGTAATTTACAATTAATTTCATCAAAAGCGAAGGTTTAGCTTTCCAAGGAAAGATTCAGCTAAGATAAAATAGTCCTTAATAATCTATAACTTCAGATATGAGGGTTATAACAAAAGTGCTGGCAATGTATACAGTTTAACTAAGCAATTTGTTCTATTCTTCCCGAAATAGGAAACACACTTGAGCTAAACAAAGGCAAGAGGAAGCTGCAGCGAATGCTCTCATTGGCCGCTGACCGCTACATTCAGCCTAAGAGTAGAACATAGATCCCATCTTCTCTTTATGTTACTACCTTTAAAATGGACTAATGTATGTACTTAATGAATCCATTGCAATATATTACAATTCACTGTTATTTGGAAATGGAAACCAATTCGTTTACTGAAACTGAGCAGTTATTGCTTATCGATTGCATATGCTGTGCGCGTGTTGCGCGGAGTAATACAAAAGTGTGCTTCTTAGAGCGGATCCAGTACAGTGTATGATCTAACGTAAGCTGTATCATTCTCTAAGCTTAAACGAGGCTTTGGATGACGTCATTCTGATGTTTTCTATGAAGCTCAGGAACGGAGCGCCCTAATTTTTACTTTCTCTACTACGTATAGTAAGTATTGTATTCCACCCAAAAACTCGTACCGAGATTACACCGGAAATACATGTTTTGAGACCCCCTGAATCCAAAAAGAGCATTTTTGGAAACATGTCCGTGTGTGTGTGTGTGTGTGTGTGTGCGTGCGCGCGTGCGCGTATCTGAACAGCATAACTCAGAAACCAACAGTCGGATAAACACCGAACTTGGTATTTAGGTTCAGTATCTTCCAGAGATGCGACACGAAGGTTTTCAAGAAAATCCCCCCACCCCAGATTACCCTTTACATGGAACATTTTTCGAACATTTCAATTTTCTCAAAAATGATTAAAATATCATATGTTTAAGATATTTTCATGACAAAAAATGTATATCTTGAATTTTCTCGGAATGTCTCCAAAAGTATTCATTTATTGTGAACGACTTTTGCGTAAGTGGTAAACCATAAGATATTGCTTGCTATTCCCTTAAATTTTTCAATACTTATTTTCTCAAATGGGAATTCGTTATTTATTTTTTTGTCTTGGATATGCAAAGAGTATTAATCTGTGGCAAAGAGAATGGTGCTGCACATAACAACCAGCTATTAAGACATGTCTATGCTTAAAGGCTACTGTATTTCTATATTGCCCTTGCAAATACAAAACAAGGGGAACATAGTAGGCCTTAAGCGAATGTCAAATATTTTTAGAACTGGTCGCCATGTGTAAAATGTAAGTCTCTTTGCATGTCAAAAGATCGTTTCTGCAAATGTTTATCTCGATTAATATGAAATAGATGGAGAATAAGATTTTGTAAAAATAGTTTGTACAAGAGTAGAGAAACTCATGTGAGTGTAACACATCAGATTTTTTCCAGCGTGAACATAACATAACTCGGAGGACTTCTTTTAACCAGGGATGAACAAATTAGAATTTCAGATATCCGTCTCTGTAGATAAGGGGATGTTCCATGTTCAGCTAACTAATTTTGTGGCTTGTAAGATACGTGGAGTCTCTGTGCTCAAAATACTTCACTATGAGGTCATCAAGGTTAAGGATATCTTTATAGTGCTTTGGAATGCAGATGTGGTTCAAACAGATATAGTGACACTGTGAGCATTAGGGCGTTTTCAGCCCAGCGTTTCACATAAAACACCCTGCTAACAGTTTTCAACGTATTCTACCGGTTTGCGGGTGGCATAGATATGGCTAACAAATACTTCAGAAAAGACGTGTTAGTTATTGTGATGTAGACAACTGGTAACATGCCGTGTTGCTATTACTTGCTTACAATCCGCGTATTTAGGCCGGTTAGATGTACATAATGAATCACTTACATTATTTCAATCATATATAGGATTATTCAAAAAGAAGGAACAGGTTTTAAATATTCATTTTTAATGAACGACAACAGATAGCAACACATACGACACATCATTGAATAGAGAAACGTTCAAAGTTTTAAGCTCCACCTATTAGTTCCATTCAGTGCCTACAGCGGCGCTGTTTGTTTACGAGAAAATGGCGACGCCACAGGAAAAGTCGTTTTGTGTGCTGCATTATGCAAAGAGGGAATCCATTGTTTCATTGCAGCGTGCATTTCGTTGCAAGTTCAACAAGCCGCCTCGTCATAAAACATTTACAATTCACACAATAAATTCGTGGAAGATGGTTGCGTATGCAAACGTAAAAGCACTGGTCGTCCTCGCATAACAAACGGTGCTCATTTCGAACACACAAAATAAAATTTTGAACTTTCCTCTATTCAGTGATGTATCGCATGTGTCCCCATCTATTGTCGTTCATTAGAAATACATATTTAAAGTCTGTTCCTTCTTTTTGGATATCCCTGTATGTGGAACAACAACGGAGAATCTCAAGCAAAACTAGAAAAAAATTACTGTTGTAAAGTTTTCAAATATTAGCAAATCCATGTCTTCTTTACGGCTCAGAATGCTGCATTCTAGCCAAAACTCAAGAACACAAATTGGAGATAACGGGCTTGTATTAGGGCAGTTGCTGGATATAAGACAGACAAGCAATGCAGGGATACGATAAGAGAGCTGAAGATCTTGTATTTAAATAACAAAATTACAGAACAAGAAGATAATTGTTAGTAACATATGCAACGGATGTCACAGTCCAGCATTCCAGTGATCCTAGAATACAATAAATTAAAGGTAAGAAGAGAAAACGGGAGACCCATGCAGAGGTGGATGCACCGTTTCTTTGAGGTCGAGAGTCCGAACTGGTGGTGGTGGTGATTGTGCAGCTAGTACGTATGCAGACACCTTGTAAAATACAAATAGCGTTTTTGGGGAAAGCCATCTTTTGCATGCACATGCAATAATGTATACATTTTTATCCAACATGAAACAAAACGAACGGAGATATTTTCGAACATGCGACGCGAGGGACGCGAGAAATTTTCTAAGTGTGAAGGTCCTCCAATGCGCATGGGCAAGCAGACTGAAACGACCGATGACTTACTTTTATTGCTTCTCGCACAGCAGCCAACATGTGCTTCATTTGTAACAGCCGTAGCCATCCTCTGAAAAAAAAAAAATCCATACATGTGCGCAACAATCTGGAAGCGATTCGCAACCTGTCCTGAACATGCTTTCTCTTGGGTTTTATGGCTTTACAATTATGATCATGCAGTGAAATACAATTTATTGTTGTGCGAGAAGCAAAGTTTCTGTGTTCTTGGAGATATTCTTGCAAATAAAAAAACTTAGAAATGGCTCGTCCGATTAATAAGACGGATCTGTCGGTTTTCCTTAATGGTTACGAGAGCACCAATTTGTTCACATTTGTCAGTATTTGTGGCATGCTGACATCAAGAACCGTTCAATAGACCCTTTCCAGGAACTAATGTAAGACATTAGGCACGTCTAGCCTGTGGTGTATTGATTAGGTTTAGTTAAAGTTTAGGCTAGGCGTAGTTAAATTAACGAGTTAGTGTTTAGTGTACATAGCTAGTCAGCATAATTTAGGAACAAATGTATATAATTATATAGTTAGTGTAATTTAGTGACAAAAAGAGTGTTGGCTGCATTACTTTGAGTGATACAAAATGGAGAATTTGGCTGCCCTGCATTCTTCTATATGGCTACATGCGCAGTAAGTAAATAAATAATTATACGGCTTAAATTATGTTAATAAAACGTTTTCCAACAAGAAATAATCCAAACAAATAATTCTAAATACATATTACACCAAAGAATGCGAAGCTGTACATCGAAAAAATATGCCACAGACGTTGGACGTAGAAAACATCTCGCGTCACATGTTGTAAAGTTGATCCAAAAGAACTCGTTGTTTCTGTCCTATGTTAGGTCGCATGTTTACCAACTCTTTATCTACTTATTGATGAATATTATTGTCTCTCAAACTATAAATGCTTTGTTAAACGCCTCAGAAGGCGGCTGCGGGCTAGCCATAAAAATTAGGACAACCACCACAGCGCTCGTTTGTTACAGCAGTTAATGAATGGAGGTCTTCCTATGTTTGAAGGACAATACATCTGCTATAATAAATGGTTATTGTTGAAAATGTGTTATGAACTGATTAGCGACCAAATCCTCTTTGATTATACTGACACCTCTGGTGCCACCGTTTTAATCTCCATCATAGGGACCACTTAAGTGTGGAGGGTACTCGCCGCCCTGTTGAGCTACAGCTAATTATCATACACGCAGAGTTGGAAGTCCGTCGCTCGTTTAGAGGAAACGATAATTCTCGCTTTGTTTACGTTTTCCGGGCAAGCATGTAAAGTCGACGAGGAAGAATGTCGCACCCCGCGCAAGTCGTTGCTCCTCAAGACTTCGCAGTGCGGAGGGTTCGATGGCTTCTCGGCGATCGCCGGGTTAATGTCGCGTGGCGTCCTTGCTTGGTTATTGAACAGCAGTGAACCACCTCTTTTATTTCTACAAGTGCAATTACCCCAAGTTCAAGCACGAATATACGCATTATCATCAGCCACTTGCTGCAGTAATTTGAGAAAGTTACCAGTCTTGAATACACTTCAACATACAAACAAAACCTAGGCCAAATGTTGTACAGGGTGATTTATGAAGATCTGACACATTTCTTTCTTTAATTATTCTGTTCGAAATTCACTCAATGCCTCTATTTTAACACCAAATTAAGCAGAATGTTCCGGAGTTTCGATTGCCTGTCACTAGATGCGCAGATGTTCATGTTTTATTCGTAATTGTTAGTTTTATTGTCGGCAACTTTTTGAGATTTTGTTCTAGTGAACGTGAAAATGCAGTACACGTTAAATGAAGGACTCTTCCTTGTAAAGCAATACTGGATTACAAATTCAATTACAGCTACTCAAAGGGCATACCAGAGAGAATTTGGTGTTCGGAATCCCTCCAAAGAAACACAATACTGGGACTGTTAAACAAATTGGAAACAACTGGATCTCTGGTGAGTGAAAAGGCAAAACTCGTTCATCTAGGCTTCCCACGGTTGTTGTTGACGAAAGAGCACAAGTGGATCAGTCGCCAAAATTTCATTAAGACGTTTGTCATGGTCGACAGGGTACAGCTACTCAATGTGTCAAAAAGCTGTAAAAAGTGCAGGCCTAAAGCTGTATAGGATTACGGTTGTCCATCAGTTACAGGAACAGATAAGGATAGACGACTTAATTATTGTCGTTGGTTTCAGGCGTTCATTGTGCAAAATCCTGCCATATTGTCATCACATGGTTCACAGATGAAGCATGGTTCCATTTATACGGCTATATGAACTCAAATAACTCACGCTATTGAGCCAGCGAAAATCCACGTGTTATTCATGAAGCACCTATGCACCCGGTCAAAATCGGGGTTGGTGCGCAATATCCGCACAGAGAATAGTGGGACCATTTGTTTAAAAACAATGTGAACACTGCAGAGTACCGACGGATTTTCATGGAGTTTGCTAAGCAACTAGACGATGTAGAGCTGAGTCAAGGATGTTTTCAGCAGGACGGCGCTACATGCCATACATCAAATGAATCCGCACTAATTGCAAGTTTCTTTGACGAACGGATAATTTCCAAGAACCTGTGGCCACCGAGATCTCCGGATTTGACATCGCCGGACTTCTTTCTGTGGAGTTTCTTAAAAGACAGGGTTTATGCCACACGTCCCCAGACATTGGACTATCTGAAGCACAGCGTTATACAGGCGATTCAAGCTATTGATAACAGAGTCCTCCAACGAGTGGCCAATAACATGGAACGTGTTGACTTGTGCCTTATACAGGATGGAGGACATTTTCAACATTTGCTATAGAGTTGAATAATCTCCCAAAATTCCTCTGCATTTCAGATATAATAAATTGTCGCTAGCATAACTCGTTTTGAAACAATTAAAGAAATAAATGTGACAGTTCTGCATAAATCTCTCTGTAGTTTCTTTCTTAAGTGCAAATTTGTATACCAGCTTTTACCCTTCGTGGCTCTCAGCGTATATAGGAGCATCCGTATCCGTCGGAACACTCTTATTTCATCACCATCTGTGATTCTTCTTCCCTTGAGAGGAAATCTGTGCTGTCTGTCCTCTTTAGGTCAATTCATGGCTTTTATTTCCGTACGGATAGGATTTTGTATTTCACTATTTACACGAAAAAGTGCATGTTTATATGTATTTTATACAGTCATTACTTATCTCATTTGTTCACAGATAGTATGCTGAATATTGACATAATTCCTGCTGAACTTTTATTCCGTCCTGTAATCACAGACAGTCAATAGTAGTCAGGGTAACATTCAGCAGAACTAACAGAATTACCTAAACGATACAACTGATTAAGCTTTGTTCGTAGTGCAGTCAGATACTGTTTGCGAGTGTCAGTTTCATTTTACGAAGGCGAAAGCATGCATCTTATTGCACAATGAGCAAAACTAATAAAAGCGTGCGATTTCAAATCGCGGAAAGCATTCAACATAGAGCGAACAGGGCCAGTGTACCCGAATTAGTACCACGCGGTCGCTGGTTTGGGCGAAGTATGCAGCACACTGTTCAACATTCCCAATTTCGGCAGTAGAACGCGTTGCTGTAGGCTAAAACTGCTACCTTTCCGACACGGTTGAGATCATCCTGTGCTTACTAGCCATTTTGAAAGTCATTCTTGCCCTCTGTGCCATGTAGGTGACTTTTTGCGGTGCTACAGGTTTTGAAGTTGTCAGGATAAGAAGATGCCACGGCACTAGAGTATATTCACCTCAGGGTCACGCACCGTATCTCCTACATATGCAAAATTACTTTACCGAAGCCGCCATGCGAAAACTCCAAGGTCATGTGAAAAGCACCCCTTACAGCCCATACAGAGAACTCTACCATCTGGAGAAGGAGTTTCAGGGTGTCGTGTGAATTATTTCTATTTTTGTTTTTCTTCTATTAAGTGTTTAAATGTGTGCGTCGAAATAAACCCCAAATCGTGATTTTTTTGTGAAGTTTATTATGCAATATTATATAATTTACAATTTATGCTAATAACAGTAATTACACTTCCAAAGAATTTAACACGTAAGTTGGGGTTTACTTCATAAAGGAAACATATAAAGGAGTAAATACGAAAAACGAAAAGAGCAAAATAATTCTTTATGTGCTTAGGTGGTCATATCAGATTTTCATGTGCAGAGCACTGCATTCAGTGGCACATTATAGGGCAAAAACCTTTGCTTATCCATCTGTCCATAAGGCTTACATTGTCCTGAGCGTGATTCATGTTATGCTCAACCTTGAACCTTAATTAGGGGCAAGTTTACAACGCATAAGGTTCATTTCCCTATGATAATGATCCATGTTATGTTGAATCTTGACCCTTAAGTAGGTGGCGAGTATAGAGACCACTGGCCTATAAAGGGCTAAAAATTAAAAATCCCTGTGTGGTGTATAAAGACAGTAACGGCCACGAGGATAAAAACAAGTGCATTACAACAACAACGATAATAATAATAATAATAATAATAATAATAATAATAATAATAATAATAATAATAATAATAATAATAATAATAATAATAATAACAATAACAACAACAACCGCAGCGGTTGAAAAATGCTGTCTATCTGCAATAAAATTTCATGCAGAGGAAGTAATTTTGAGTTTCAAAACAACAACCTAAGCTTCCTGAAAAAAGTAATAAAGGCATCTTGATTGTAATCCCGGGGTACAGGTAGCAAAATTATAACGAAAACTGTTCTGGGAATTTTCGACTTTAGATGCGAGATTTTTCTTTCTTTCTCAACCAAGAATAACTCAACCGATTTCTACGATATATATATATATATATGCGTTATATCCCAATTTGAGAGAGGTCTTAATTACTTCCCACAAATAGGGGTTATAATGAGACCTGAATCAGAAAGAGAGTGCGAACGAGATAGACTCCATTTAACGCAATTACGCGAGCAAAGCTGCGGGTTTCCGTACTATGCAAATAAACTGATGTACATATCATTCCAATGTATTCTTCAAAATAATGATCTCTCAAACACTACGCCATTTATTAACACTGTAGTACCCGTTTGAATAAGCACTGTCGAAAGTAGCGATGGAGCGCAGTATGTTCTGGGCTGCAATATCACAAACGCTGAGGATTTATTTTTATTTTTCTCTCTCATCTTGGGTATTAAGCTGAATTTCCAAGAGTGCTATTCAGAAAACATCTAGCATATTCGGATAGCCTGGTGCAAGTGAATTGTCGGTGAAATATGGGCAGAATTTAAAGCGACACTAAGCTAAGAATAGTAGGATTGAAACGCAATTTTTATTTGTAACTTTAAGCAGCATTTGACCGTTTTCTTATAGAAGAACCCATCCTTTATATCTCAAAAGGTCCTAGGAACTCTGCATGAGCCTTTTACGAAAAAAAAATTAGTCATCGCTTTAGTTAGCAGTATCCTAATCAATAATGGACATATTACGTGTTTAAATCAATGATAAACTTGGAAGCGGGTGATTATCATATCTTCCTTGAACCCTCACAAGGCGGTAACAATAATGTGTGACATGTATTGCATCATGTAATTTTTGCTAATGGAGTGACTGACGGCTTAGGAGTGTTTATTTATTTATTTTTAAATAATCAGCAAAAAACAAGAGTCGAAGCAGCCTCCAGCTTGAATACAAATCGTCTTGCCTGATGTGCAATATTCTGGCTTGATTTCGTGTCTTTGAAGGACAGAAGACTTTGTATGTTAACCATGCTGTCTACAAGTCCACCCGGTCATGTAAATAAGTGGGACTGTTCAGAATATTTTCATTTACACGAAAGAAAGGCAAAGGATAAACCATTTTCCGGCTTAGCGAATCTCTCTAAGCCATATAATGGCTATAACACATTTTAGCACCATGTGGCAACAGACAATTAGTGGCTCTGCAAAACTACATGCATTTATTAGCGCGTTATTTTCAAATGAAGAAGCTCTATGAAACACAAATTATATAACGTGTGAACAATTTCGGAACTGTTCAGACACCATGTGAATTTTTCAAGCAAAGCGATAATAATATTATAATTTAAAACGCGTAATGGATCTCAACACATTACGTCACACCACTAGTTGGCACCCATGCCCACATTAGAAAATGAAATTTAAATTTACATTAACGTGACTTTCTCTACCCACTATTATTTCTTCTTGCATAGATATAGCTTCTACAAACTATCCCACGCAAGCTTATTTTTCTATCTGCTTCATGTTGATCGAGATAAAGATTTGCAGATAGATTTTCATTACATATTCCGTTGTAGGAACAAGAGAAATACAGGGAACCGAATAAACAGGTCACTATGACTTTAAAATTCCATACTCCTTCCATGACATTGCAAGAAACAAGTAAATACTGGCAGGACTTCTATGTCTCTCTTAACGTTTAAAAGGTATACAAAATTATACAAAACTCCTTCCGAATGAATTGGCTCTATAGGTCAATCTTCGTGTCACATCTTTAGAAGACAGTGAACTTAATTACCAAGTTTGGTATTTATTCGGCTTCTCGTTACTTTCTCTACTGTGTATAGTAAGTAGGGGAAGTATTGCATTCCACCCAAAAATTCAATATGAGATTTCACTGGAAATACATGTTTTGAGGTACCCTGAATAAAAAAAGGCATTTTTAGAAAAAAGCGTCCGTGTGTGTGTGTGTGTGTGTGTGTGTGTGTGTGTGTGTGTGTGTCTGTGTCTGTGAACAGCATAACTCAAAAACGAAAAGGCGGATAAATGCCAAATTTGGTATTTGGGTTTAGTATCCTCCAAAGATGCGACACTAAGATTTTCAAGAAAATCCCCCACCCCAAATTACCCTTTACATGGAATATTTTTCGAAAATTTTTATTTTCTCAAAAATGGCTGTAACGATTTTGATTAAAATATAATATATTTAAGATATTCTCATGACAAATAAAATGTATATCTTGAATTTTCTGCGAATGTCCCCAAAAGCCCTCTTCATTCTGAATGGTTTTTGCATAACTGGTAAACCGTAAGAGATAGACAAAATTTTTCTATACTAAAAATGTAGAGCTCGCTAAAACATACAACTTATGTCGTATACATTTTTTTTGTGGAGTGACCCACTTCCGAGATATACCTTGTTATTTGTTTGGATTTTCTAATACTTTTTCTCAAATGTCCTGGACTTACAAAGAGAATGGAATGCGCCACATAGCAACCAGCGCTTAAAAGATTTGATTATCGCTTAAAGCCTACCATATTCCCCATGCACCTACAAGAAAATTAGCAATAATTTGCATTCTGCAAATGTCTGTCTCGATTAACATGAAGTAGATGGAGTATAAGTGTTTGTAAAAATACTTTGTACAAGAGTAGAGAAAGTCACATGAGTGTAACACATCTGATTTATTTTTGAGTTATGCTGTTCACACACACACACGCCTTTTTCTAAAATGTTTTTATCCAGGGGTCTTCAAAACATGTACATTCGGTGAAATTTCCTCAACGAACTTTTTGGTGGAGTGCAACACCTTCCCTACATACTAGGTACGCGTCAGAGAAAGTAAAAATCGCAATAATAAATTAAAATATTCATAAAATATAAAATACATGTGATAGGGGTTGATATGTTATACAGTTATTATTAATTTCAGTTATGCCGCTGATCAGAATAGCTGTAGTTAGTAATCGCATAATAAGAATTGGGTTAAGTGCACCCCAGTGGCAGCTGAGAAGCGTTTGTTATGAGTACAATGCAATAGAGTAAATGACCTACACATTGGCCCACGATGCTCAGGAGTTGGCTTTGTTATACAGTGTTCCAAGAGTGAAGTATGAGGCAGTACCATTTTGCATCCAGATGTCTAGCGTATATTTACTGCGGGCTGTTTGCTATTTTAAAGTATGCGTTGTCTCTTGCTGGAAGGTGTTAAAACGACTTCATTGCACACGGTCTATCCCAACAAAATATTGTACACTTATGTAGATACTGAAAGATTAACATACGGTTGAAAGTTTCAAAAGCTGTAATTATTTCTTAATACGCTGGAATCTTTAGTATGCACTACATATTATTCTGAGCGACAATATATTTTAATGTTTTATCTCCAAGTTTCAAACGTATTTGTTTGTAATAATCAATTACTGTTAATTTAGAAACCCTATATGCATCCCATTAATTTTTTTTAATGCATATTCATATCTGCAAAGCAGTTCGTTGAAATTTCATATATGAAAACAACGAATATGTTGTTTTATCTTAGAAAGAAAATACAAATGTTAAAATAATCATTTAGAACCTCTAAAAAGCTTTGAAAATTAAATAAAAAGTTGAAGAAATGGAAGCTTTAAAGTTCATAATGAAAACAAAAACTCATGTTTTATATTCACATAACTTTCTCTACCCTCTATCATTCATCAGTGGGCATACAAATTATTCTTACGGAAGTTTTATTTATGTGTCTACTTCATTTTAAACGAGATAAACCTTTGCAGAAATAGCTACATTACACATTTCGTTATAGATACAAAGGGACTAGCGATAGTCAAATGTTTAAGAACTGGCCGCTTTATACTGGCCTTTAAAATTTTATATTCTTACCATGACATTGCGAGAAACACTGAAAACCGACAGGATTTTAAAAGAATGCCAAAAGTATTGAACAAATCGAACCATTAATAAAGGATATCTCTGAAATGGTTAATGACACAAATAGGTTATTTGAAATAAATTGTATGCTTTAAAGAGATCTACATTTTTTGTTTTGTTTTGTTTTGTTTAGTACGCTTTAGTCTAATGCTTTATGCTAACAAGTTGTACAAGATTATATAAAATTGCTTCCGAATAAAGAGGAGGTTACAGGTATTCCCAGAAAATTCAAGATATACACTTCATTTGTCATGTAAATGTCTTTAATATGTGGTATTTTAATCAATCATTAGAGCCATTTTTCATAAAATCAAATATTTCATTAAATATTCCATGTAAAGGGTAGTTTCTTGAAAATCTTCGTGTCGCATCCATGGAAGGTACTGAACCTAAATACCAAGTTTGGTGTTTATCCTACTTTGGGTTTTTGAGTTATGCTGCTCATAGACAAACGCGCGCGCGCGCACACACACACACACACACACACACACACACACACACTTACGGTCCTTATTTTAAAAATCTGATGTGATACATTCACATGACTTTCTCTACTTTCTATCTTTTATTACTGTGTATACAAACTATTCTTACTAAAGCTTATTTTTCTATCTACTATATTGTAATCCAAATAAACCTTCGCAGAATAGCTACATTACACATTTCGTTATAAAATACAAAGAGAACAGCGATAGTCAAATGTTTAAGAACTGGATGCTATATGCTGACCCTAAAATTCTATAGTTTCCATGCAATCACGAGAAACAACTGAAAATCGATTGGACTTTAAAAGAATTACTGAAATTTTCGAACCTTTAATAATGGATATCCCAGAAACGGCTTATGACACAGAAAAACTTACTTGAAGTAAATTGTGTGTTTTAAAGAGATCTACATTTCTTATATAGTACGTTTTCCACTATAGCTTAACGTTTACCAGTTATACAAAATTATGCAAATTTCCTTCCGAATGAAGAGGACATTACTAGCTATTCTCAGAAAATTCTAGATATACATTTTATTTTTCATGTAAATATCTTTTATATGTGGTATTTCAATCAAAATCGTTAAAGCCATTTTTTAGAAAATCAAAATTTTTGGAAAAATACTCCATGTAAAGGTAGCTGGCGTAGGGGGATTTTCTTGAAAATCTTGGTGTCACATCCTTGAAAGTTACTGAGCACTAATACCAGTATTTATCCGACTTTTCGTTTTTGAGTTATGCTGTACACACACAGGGACATGTTTCTAAAAATGCTTTATTTGTATTCAAGAAGCTTCAAAACATATATTTACGGTGAAATCTCGATATCGAAATTTTGGATGGGGTGCAATGCCTTCTCTACCTATTATGTACTTAGAAGAGAAAATAATAAGCTTTTGTAAGAATAGAGGAATGAGTGGAGAAAGTCATGTGAATGCAAGACTTCAGCATTTTTTCAAGAAGCAATTGACAATCCCTGGGAAGTACGTTTGCTAGGTTTATGAATTCTTTGCGTGGCAGGCAGTGATATTTGCTACTTGTGGTCTGCTTTCAGACAAGGCCATCCTGTAGCATACACAGGCGCAAGGTTAGCGGGAATACCAAGCTCTGGAGACCCCACCATTATACCAGCATTTGTTTTTTCTAACACTGAAAGTGTACCTGGATTCTCCCAAGAAAATGCTACTGCCCTTCCTTTCACGGAATTGGGAAACGCCTGGCGCCATTGGTCAAAGATGTTAACTGTGCTATTGGAGATGAGGATGAGGAAACGGCTACGTCAGGAACATACTCCTTGCTTCCATCTTGTTCTTCTGTGGCCAACGGCTTAGGCCTTAAACCTGTTTCAAGATTCTAATGCTGTAAATTCGTCACTCTGAATTTTTCAAGGGTCACTAATCTGCCCATTAGTATATAAGTGTATAATTTGCATAATAATCTCTAAGCCTAAGAAGATAAATGAACTTGCGTAGAAAGGAGGGAGACCAATTTGCGGCACAGGAACAGGAAATAAAAAGTATTAAGCTGAATGAATATTTGATATCGGCTTATCAGACCAAGGATCTGTCACTTAGGTGCGATTGTGCTGTACGGCACAAGTTGTTGAAGATGTACGCCATCTGTGCCAAACTTGGACATATGGGAATGGGAAGAATGCAAGGCTTCTCGTCGCGAGGTCACGGCGACTTAATTGCCACCACAGTGACCTCAGATGAGTATGTGAGCGTACATACATAGTACCCAGTTGAGTGCGCGAAGCACATGAACCAACCATCTGAAGCTTATGATATAACACGATATCATAGCGCTTCCGTCCCAAAAATTTGTTCATAGTATGGTGGTTAGTACATCTAGGTTGTTGTTGAGAGAAATTTCCTTGGGAGTCTTCAACGATTCATATTGTCATCGTCACCATCACCAGCTCAGTGAAGCTGCTGAATCTCTTTAAGTATTTTCTTTCGGACCAATCAAATTTGTTACTTTCTCTACTACGGATAGTAAGTAGGGGAAGTATTGTATTCTATATAAAAATCTATACCGAGATTTCACCGGCAATATATGTTTTGAGACCCCCTGAATCCAAAAAAAAAAAGCATTTTTGGAAACATGTGTCTGTTTGTCTGTGAACAGCATAACTCAGAAACGAACAGTCGGATGAACACCAAACTTGGTATTTAGGTTCAGTATCTTCCAGAGATGCGACACGAAGGTTTTCAAGAAAATCCCCCCACCCCAGATTACCCTTTACATGGAACATTTTTCGAAAATTTTAATTTTCTCAAAAATGGCTCTAACGATTTTGATTAAAATATCATGTTTAAGATATTTTCATGACAAATAAAACGTATACCTTGAATTTTCTGGGAATGTCTCCAAAAGTATTCTTCATTGTGAGCGACTTTTGCATAACTGGTAAACCATAGGAGATAGATAAAATTTTACTACACAAAAAATGTAGATCGCGTTAAAATACACAATTTATGTCATATACGGTTTTTTTGTTGAGTGAACCATTTTCGAGTTATTGCTTGTTATTCCCTTAAATTTTTCAATACTTATTTTCTCAAGTGGGAATTTGTTATTCATTTTTTTGTCTTGGATATGCAAAGAGTATTAATCTGTGGCAAAGAGAATGGTGCTGCACCTAGCAACCAGCTATTAAGAGTTATGTATGTGCTTAAAGGCTACTGTATTTCTACATTGCGCTTACATCTACAAGAAAATTAGCAATAAGATAGAGTCTGCAAATGTTTATCTCGATTAACATGAAGGATATGGAGAATAAGCGTTTGTAAAAATAGTTTGTACAAGAGTAGAGAAAGTCATGTGAGTGTAACACATCAGAGTTTTTTGTGTTGATAGTGCTACAGGTTATAGTGCTTCCCTTTTTATGTAACTATATTTTGGCTGAAAACTCTCTTTTAAAGAATTTTTTATCCATATTAGGAAATTAGCCGTAGGATACATCCAAGTTATATTCGTGACGCGAGTTTTGACTTGCGTAAACAAACTAACAGATGGAAGGAAACAACAAATATTTCCATGCGTCTCTCTCACGTTCTTAAATTCTGATTTGTTTCTGCTGGATTCACAGATATTGATCACCGGAATACGTATATGTAATTTGTGAGAGTAAGTTACCAAGCCAGGCTACTGCAGAAACGTGATTTAGTGCGTCAGCTAAATCAGCTTCATTCTCATCTCAGTTAATGCTGACTGTTACATGAGTATCTCTACTCCTTTTCCCATTTTTGCATGCTTTCATTTAGACACAAAAATCTATGGAATGTATCATTGATTCACCCACAGGAAACGCAGTCAACAGCTATCAAGAACTACAGTCCAGCAACTCTTTGGGGATACGTGAAGTCTCGACTATCTTTATCTAAATTGCATTAGGTTGATCCGCGCCAAAACAAACGCACGTGACCAGTGCACCGTGGTCCAACACTGTAGGAATGCGTGCAGGAAAATAGTCCTATGTTAATAATCTAAATTTTAGAATGAATTTATCCTTAAATGGTATAATATTCTATACAAATTCCTAAAAGTCTAATTAACGCTAATTTGTACCTTTAAACGGAGCTGCAAGTCCCAACATGCAATTCATATAACTGCTTGACATCCGGGTGTGCTCAGAATATTGTTTGTAGTCAGAAACCAGCAGTTTCTGTTTAGTATCATTGTGGACGGTGATTTGCTCTTGCGTTTTCGTCGACTTACGTAAACCATAAGCGGGCAAACCATTGACTAGTGGTGAAAAAACAATAGGGTTGGAAGTTTATTGTAAGTTATGTGAGAAATATCTAACACTTCCCATGAAACAAGTGGTGAAATTAACTTCTGAGTTCACCAGTGTTTCGAGTACAAGTATAAACAGTGCTCGTTTAAGAAAAATCCGAAACGGGAAAGTGGTTACACGCGGGAAATCAGAAAGCTTTAGAAATACGCGATGCAAGAATGTTATTCACGTAACAATATAAAATTTCTTTTTTTTTAAAAAACAAAACGAGCTGCTGACAGTTCATGAAAGTGCCGCTTCAAGAGAGCGAATAAATTAAGATATCGCATACCTGTTACTTTCTTTTTCGCTCGTTTCTTGTAGAATTAACTATTATTATATGTGCAAACATTTATTTTGTTGCAACTATCAATCTTATCACCTTCAACCCTAACAGAGTATTCTAGTCATCGTTTAAGTTGTCGGACAATGTTCTCTTTGCCCACACTCTGTCACATGGTCGTGAAAATATGACAGTATATGGCGGAAGGATACATTACAACGGTGCACTGGTCACCTGGGTTTTGTTTTAGTGCGGATCAACCTAAGAGTGAATACAGAGTAGCATAAAGTTAAACGCAACAACTATCAATAATGCAAAACTTAAAATTTTAAAAGTATCGAAGGTTTATGTATGTCAAAGTATTAGGCATACTTCGATACCACCGAATATCCAGAGTTTTGTTAATTTTTTTAAATTTATTATTTGAAACAAAAAAGTCCTGTATTTACGGGTTGTGAGTAAAACAGACAAGTTATAAACGTATTGTGTACAGCAAAAACATTAATAAAGTTGAAAAATTACTGCAAAGGATAATATAATGTCAACAGTCAATTTTTTCAGCTTATCTATCTATTAAAAACAAACAAAGCTG
Organism: Deroplatys truncata; assembly: GCA_030765065.1. Lineage (NCBI taxonomy): Eukaryota > Metazoa > Arthropoda > Insecta > Mantodea > Mantidae > Deroplatys > Deroplatys truncata. The sequence continues at coordinate 164,075,080 of CM060983.1, forward strand.
TAAAAGGACTGTTAAATGTGTAATAGAAAATGACACAATAGTAAATAGTGTACAATAATGGAATATAAACGGTAAAAATGATAAAAACATTTTTATATACAAATTATATATTGATCTTATTTCTGACGTAACAATTTGTTTTATTTTGTCCCTCTTCAACTCGAAGGTTTTTCCAGGCGTCGATTCAGTAATTACTAAAATTACTAGCGCTTTATGAAAGTTAAGCAAAACAGACATAAAAATGCGACTTTTCATTTAAAGGAATTATATTTTAGGTAGCAGTTATCTGTTTTTTAAGTACTTTGGAGATACTTTCGAACATGTGACGCGAGAAATTTTCCAAGTCCAAAGGTTCTCCCATGCGCAAGTGCAAGCAGACAAATGACGGATGACTATTAGTTTTATTGTTTCTGGCGTAGCAGCCAACATGTGCTTCATTTACAAGGACCGTAGCCAACCTCTGAAAAAAATTCCATACATGTGCACAACAATCTGGATGCGATTTTCTCTCTGGTTTTATTGTTTTACAATCATGGTCATGCAGTGAAGTAGAATCTATTGTAATGCGAGAAACAAAGTTTGTGTGTTCTTGGAGATATTCTTGCAAATAATAAAACTTTTAGAAATGATCTGATTAGTACGGCGGATCTGTCGGTTTACCTCAGTGATATAGAGAACACATAGATGCTCACATTTGTCAGTATGTGTGGCATCCTGACATCAAGAACCGTTCAGTAGACCTTTCCAGGAACTAATGGAAGACATTAGGCAGGCCTAACCTGTGACGTAGTGATTAAGGCTTAGTTAAAGTTTAGGCTAGGCATAATTAAATTAACGAGTTAGTGTTTAGTGTACATAGCTAGTCAGCATAATTTAGGAACAATGTATATAACTGTATAGTTAGTGTAATTTAGGGACAAAAAAGAGTGTGGCTGCATTACTTTGAGTGATGCAGGATGGAGAATTTGGCTGCATTGCATTCTTCTATATGGCTGCATGCGCAGTAAGTAAGTAAATAAATAAATAAATAAATAATTATAAGGTTTAAGTTATGTTAATGAAACCTTTTCCAACAAGAAATCATACAAATAAATAATTCTAAATACATATTACACCAAAGAATGTGAAGCTATACTTCAAAAAAATATGCTAAGACGTTGGAAAGAAAAAATCTCGCGTCACCTGTCGTAAAGTTGAGGTATTTTTATTGTTTTTTTTTTTAGTTTCTTTCAACTGAACTTATTTCATAGACTATTCAGCATATAAACATCGTCATAGTTAAGCAAGAGAACTTTTCTGCTACATTTTAAACAGCAGAACTGTTAGTATGCATTTTATTGCAGTTTTCGTAACTAATAGCTATAAAACACACACACACACACACACACACACACACACACACACACACATTGATTCTTGGAATAAGCAACCCATGATTTTGAAATTTCTTCTACAAATTTTTTCGCCACCACTACGCTCGCGAATTTTTTGATAATTTCAAAATCACGTATTGCATTACTTGATTTGAATATTGCGTATATTTGATTGGAATAGTTGTGTGGAAATATGTCATATGAAGTACGCTCAGTTTTTCTTAAATTAAGGTTTGAGGCTGCATATTTTTATTTACTGTTGGAGGTCTTTGGCGTACTTCCAAATTATTAGTGATTTGTTTCACAAACTTATGGTCGATGTTTTGCGTGTCTACAAGAGCTACAAAAGTTACCTATATTAGCATCTTTTGCTCATAACATTTAAATATACTAAATAATAGTGCCACAAATATGTTTGTATTCGAATTCACAACATTTGCACACAGTTTCACGTTCTTGTGGATTTTTACAACAGATATTGTTAAGTGCGAAATTAACATTCCGCACTAACGCATTAATCACCCGGTATGCATGTAGTAGTAAATTCTAAAACAGATCATATACTTTGCAGTAATACAGAGTGGAACTAATGACACCTTTGTTAGAAATTAACATTTTAATGACAGCATTCCAATTAAAGCATCAGAACATCAGAAAAAATCTGATGTGTTACACTCACATGACTTTCTCTACTCTTGTACGAACTATTTTTACAAACGTTTATTCTCCATCTACTTCATGTTAATCGAGATAAACATTTGCAGAGTCTATCTTATTGCTAATTTTCTTGTAGATGTAAGGGGAATATATATTTTACAAGGACAATGTAGAAATACAGTAGCCTTTAAGCACATACATATCTCTTAATAGCTGGTTGCTATGTGCATCACCATTCCCTTTGCCACAGATTAATACTCTTTGCTTATCCAAGACAAAAAAATGAATAACGAATTCCCATTTGAGAAAATAAGTATTGAAAAATTTAAGGGAATAACAAGCAATATCTCGAAAATGGTTCACTCAACAAAAAAAATGTATATGACATAAATTGTGTATTTCAACGCGATCTACATTTTTTGTGTAGTAAAATTTTGTCTATCCCTTATGGTTTACCAGTTATGCAAAAGTCGTTCACAAGAATACTTTTGGAGAAATTCCCAGAAAATTCAAGATATACATTTTATTTGTCATGAAAATATCTTAAACATATGATATTTTAAACAAAATCGTTAGGGCCATTTTTGAGAAAATTAAAATTTTCGAAAAATATTGTATGTAAAGGGTAATCTGGGGTGGGGGGATTTTCTTGAAAACCTTCGTGTCACATCTCTGGAAGATACTGAACCTAAATACCACGTTTGGTGTTTATCCGACTGTTCGTTTCTGAGTTATGCTGTTCACAGACACACACACACGGACATGTTTCCAAAAATTCTTTTTACTTGGTATTTAGGTTCAGTATCTTCCAGAGATGCGACACGAAGGTTTTCAAGAAAATCCCCACATCCCATACTACCCTTTACATGGAACATTTTTCGAAAATTTTAATTTTCTCAAAAATGGCTCTAACGACTTTGATTAAAATATCATATGTTTAAGGTACTTTCATGACAAATGAAATGTATATCTCGAACTTTCTGGGAATGTCTCCAAAAGTGTTCTTCATTCTGAACGACTTTTGCATAACTGGTAAACCATAAGAGATAGACAAAATTTTACTGCACAAAAATGTAGACCACGTTACAATACACAATTTATGTCATATACATTTTTTTGTTGAGTGAATCGTTTTCGAGATATTGCTTGTTATTCCCTTAAATTTTCCAATACTTATACTTTTTCTGAAACTCGTTACTCATTTTTTTATGTCCTGGACATGCAAAGAGAATGGAATGCGCCACATAGCAACCAGCGCTTAAATATTTGACTATCGCTTAAAACCTACCACATTTCCCTTGCATCTACAAGAAAATTAGCAATAATATTGACATCTCGATATCTCAATAAACATGAAGCATATGGAGAATAAGCGTTTGTAAAAATAGTTTGTACAAGAGTACAGAAAGTCATGTGAGTGTAACACATCAGATTTTTAGAGAAGGTCCGCGCGCACGTGTGTGTCTGTGAACAGCATAACTCAAAAACGAAAATCGGCTAAGCACCAAACTTGATGTTTACGTTCAGTATCTTTCAAGAATGCGATACAAAGATTTACAATAAAATTCCATCCCCCAACTATCCTTTACATGGGACATTTTTACTTTCTCTACTTAACACATCAGATTTTTAGAGAAGGTCCGCGCGCACGTGTGTGTCTGTGAACAGCATAACTCAAAAACGAAAATCGGCTAAGCACCAAACTTGATGTTTACGTTCAGTATCTTTCAAGAATGCGATACAAAGATTTACAATAAAATTCCATCCCCCAACTATCCTTTACATGGGACATTTTTACTTTCTCTACTACGTATAGTAAGTAGGGGAAGTATTGCATTCCACCCAAAAATTCGATACCGAGATTTCACCGGAAACACTTGTTTTGAGACTCACTGAATCCAAAAAAAAAAGAATTTTTGGAAACATTTCCGTGTGTGTGTCTATGTGTCTGTCTGTGAACAGCATAACTCAGAAACGAACAGTCAGATAAACACCAAACTTGGTATTTAGGTTCAGTATCTTCCAGAGATGCGACACGAAGGTTTTCAAGAAAATCCCTACACCCCAGATTACCCTTTACATGGAACATTTTTCGAAAATTTTAATTTTCTCAAAAATTGCTCTAATGATTTTGATTAAAATATCATATGTTTAAGATATTTTCATGACAAATTAAATGTATATCTCGAATTTTCTGGGAATGTCTCCAAAAGCATTCTTCATTGTGAACGAGTTTTGCATAACTGGTAAACCATAAGCGTTAAACAAAATTTTACTACATCAAAAATGTAAATCGCGTTAAAATACACAATTTATGTCATATACATTTTTTTGTTGAGTGAACCATTTTCGAGATATTGCTTGGTATTCCCTTAAATTTTCTAATACATACTTTTTCTAAATGGGAATTCGTTATTCATTTTTTTATGTCCTGGACATGCAAAGAGAATGGAATACACCACATAGCAGTTCTTAAATCCTACCATATTCCCCTTGCATCTACAAAAAAAAAAAAAAAATTAGCAATTAGATTAACGTCTCGATTAACATGAAGCATATGGAGAATAAGTGTTTGTAAAAATAGTTTTACAAGAGTAGAGAAAGTCATGTGAGTGTAACACATCAGATTTTTTTTGCATTCAGGGGGTCTCAAAACATATATTTGCGGTGAAATCTCGGTATCGAATTTTTGGGTGGAATACAACACTTCCCGTACTTACTATACTTAGTAGAGAAAGTAAAAAAGTCAATTATTGGAGCTGTGGTTAGGAAACTGACTAAAATTTGAATTACTGTATTTACTACTTAAATTAAATTGAGTTTTATTTATGGAGCTGTTTATCTGCTGTGGTCCTTAGCGCCCCATTCTACTTATATTGGGCGTGAAAGATCGGTAATTTTGTTCAGAGGCCTCTTTATCAGGCTTGAGGTTCTTTTGTGTGCCGTAAATCTACGACACGGGACCACCGGCTCTACTTCCCTTCCGAAGGAAGCCATGCTAAGGATTTTTACGTCCGAAAAAATCCATTGCTCTCCGTCGGGGTTTGAACCCGCGATCTCGGGAACTAGAGGCTGCCATAGTACTACTTGGAGATACACCCCATGGCAATATGCAGGGGAGGCGTTTCTGAAGTCACTCCGTGCATTTGATTAGAGATAGGATTCGATTCGTTTCATTGTAGACCAATCACATTCATTCTCATTCCCAAAGGTGATTGTGCTGCTCTCATTTGCTCCTTCCCTAACTACTTTGCAAAATAGGCCTATTCGTATTCGTGGTGCCGTCATTTTCGAAACCAATTTGAATTTGAGGTCGCGGCTGGCTCTTTAGAGGGGCGTTCTGTTGCAAATTTGTGTTCCAAATATCTACAACTTTTGCATTTATAAAGAATTTTATTGTAGCTCATAAATCTTCATCTAGCTGTGGCTGTTGAACAAAGATACAACAATTAGTCCAGCTAAATATTCAGTTGCGATTAACTCGCCTACATTTTATGTAATAAGCACTTAAAATTGAAAAAATGCAGTGTTGCAGGGGTTCATTTTAGATTTTCAGTGCATAAATAGAACTTTTATGGAACTGAAAGTCATGATTTTGCTTAATTTTATTATTTATTCCTGTATTTGTTTTGTTTTTTAGTTTAACGTCGTTTATAATAACTCAGATCCACAGAAAGAATGATGTTATATTCACATGACTTTCTCAACCCTACATCGCTTATTAGTGGACATACAAATTATTATTACAGAAGTTTATTTTCCTATCTACTTCATTTTAATCGAGTTAAAACTTTTCGGAAATAGCTACATAACACATTTCGTTATAAATACAAAGAGAACATCGATAGTCAAATGTTTAAGAACTGGACACCATACACTGGCTTTATAATTCCGTACTGTTTCAATGGAATCGTGAGAAACAACTGAATGTTGACAAGACTTTAAAAGAATGGCTAGGTATTGAACAATTCGAACCATTAATAATGGATATTTAGGAAATGGCTGATGCCACAAAAAAGTTATTTGAAATAAATTGTATGTTTTAAAGAGATCTACATTTCTTGTGTAGTATGTTTTTGTCTATCGCTTAACGTTTACCAGTTATACAAGATTATACAAAATTCTTCCGAATGAAGAGGACTTTAAAGATTATTACCAGAAAATTCAAGATATCCATTTTTTAGAAAATCACAATTTTCGAAGATTTATGTAAAGGATAGTTTAAGGCGACGGGATTTTTTACTTTCTCTACTACGTATAGTAAGTAGGGGAAGTATTGCATTCCACCCAAAAATTCGATACCGAGATTTCACCGGAAATACATGTTTTGAGACCTCCTGAATCCAAAAAAAGCATTTTTGGAAACATGTCCGTGTGTGTCTCTGTGTGTGTGTGTGTGTGTGTGTGTCTGTGTGTCTGTGAACAGCATAACTCCAAAACGAACAGTCGGATAAACACCAAACTTGGTATTTACGTTCAGTATCTTCCAGAGATGCGACACGAAGATTTTCAAGAAAATCCCCCACCCCAGACTATCCTTTACATGGAATATTTTTCGAAAATTTTAATTTTCTCAAAAATGGCTCTAACGATTTTGATGAAAATATCATATGTTTAAGATAATGTTATGAGAAATGAAATGTATATCTCGAAATTTCTGGGAATGTCTCCAAAAGTATTCTTCATTGTGAACGACTTTTGCATAACTGGTAAACCATAAGAGATAGACAAAATTTTACTACACAAAAAATGTAGATCGCGTTAAAATACACAACTTATATCATATACATTTCTTTTGTTGAGTGAACCGTTTTCGAGATATTGCTTGTTATTTCCTTAAATTTTCCAATACTTATACTTTTTCTCAAATTCGTTATTCATTTTTTTGTGTCCTAGACATGCAAAGAGAATGGAATGCGCCACATAGCAACCAGCGATAAAATATTTGACTATCGCTTAAAAGCTACCATATTCCCCTTGCATCTACAAGAAAATTACCAATAAGATTAACATCTCGATATCTCGATTAACATGAAGCATATGGAGAATAAGCGTTTGTAAAAATAGATTGTACAAGAGTAGAGAAAGTCATGTGAGTGTAACACATCATATGTTTTTGGAAATCTTTGTGTTGCATCTTTGGAAGATGCTGAACTTACCAAGTTTGGTGCTGATTCGCCTTTTCGTTTTTGAGTTTTGCTGTTCACACACAAACTCACACGGATATTTTTCTAAAAAAGTTTTTTTGTTTTGTATTCAGAGGGCCTCAAAACATGTATTTCCAGTGAAACCTTGGTATCGAATTTTTTTAGTAGAATGCAATACCTGATCTCCCTACTAGGTACGTGGTAGAGAAAGTAAAAAGAATTATCGTAATAGCTCACCCCAAATGGGATTCCGAATTGGGCGAAATTAATTATGGAAGCATCATTCGAAGACGGAGTTTTATAGAAATCGACCGTTTAAAAATGAAGAGCCATCGCAGCGATAGCTTAAATAAACACAAACATTTCATTTTTAATATTATATACAGATGAAGTGGGGAACCTCGTCTCCCTTATCACTTTATAACTGACAGTGCTAACACCCGGGTCATGTCCGCAATAAACAGTATACTCCGTTTCGAAGTAAACTCGCCATTAAATACACTTCCTACGTTCTTAGTCCTCGTTTTAAAAGCTTTAATTCCCATTAAACGTGTAGCTATCGAGGGCAGGTAAATTGTTCAACAGTGGAAGATTTATTTAGGTCAGTTCAATAGCTTCTGCCTAATTAGTATCACAGCGTTTTTAAATGTTGAGTATTTTTTATCCTTCTTGAAACTGGGCTTTGGGAAAACCTACAGAATGCAGTAAGAAACCAAACAGTTCTCTGATATAATAAATCGCTCGTTGAAATCACAGGAAAATTTGGTTAGCCATTTCCTATCTTCTCAAAATCCAAAGCATTGAATTTTTGGAAATACAACCTTCGCGGTGAAAGACCTAGTCGTATCAGTCAAGGTGTTTTCGAATCGAGTATAATCACCCAATTTTAAAACTTTCAAACTTAACTTTTACCCCATTTTGTAAAAACAAACTTGTCAGTATTTCATTAAAATTTGTAGAAAATCATGGGATGTGAAAGACTGCTCAAATTCTTTTTTTATCAGTTTTATATTGGCCTACAACAATTTTAAGAAATAAGCTTCTCTGTAAAAGAACTATCCAAATCAACTGAGTGCAATTAGATACTGCGAATTTTTACTTTCTTTACTTGGTGCTTACAGTAAGTAGAAGAGGTATTGTAACTTTGTCCAGTTTTTGCAACCTTCACTCTTTACTATTTTATTGTCACTGTTTTGTTTTTATCCAGTTCAACATCACTGGAAGTTCATGTTGTTCACACTATCACTTCACTAAGGTGAAATACTTCAATTCTACATCACTTCACTCGGGAGTCGAACACAAGACCTTCAGAATCCGTCGCTCCGCAGCTGCACTCGCTGCACGTCACAACAGCCGTCACTGCCTTGCTCGGAGGACCGCTCTTGATGTCTCACCCGAAATGCTCTACTCACACTCGACTCGCATAGACTCGACTCCCGCGAGAGCGCTCGCTTATATAGTTATTGCAATCTTTCCACAAGGCTCTAAAATTATTTTGACACATTTTCTGGAGGAGGGGGGGATAAAGCTTCCAGGTGCTGGATTATTTAAGTACTGGAAGATTCTGGCTCTAAACGCAAATGCACCCACATTTCATGGCAGTGTTCCCAGAGGGCAACGAGTGATTCAGTGCCTGGACAGCTAAAACAGGTATTTGACAAGAATGGAGATTGAACAGATTATTAAAATAATGTCTAATAAATGTGTCCTCTTTGAGAGTAAAAAGTATAATGCTTTTCAGTTTTATATTATGTTGCCATTAAAGGTATTTTTTCGTGGAAATGTTGTGCGAAACAGGGTTTTATTTAGCTAAACATTTAAGCATGGTTATTATAAGTTATGACGAGGAAAGCCACTATTTAAAGTTATGTATTCATATGTGAATAATCTAGAGCTGTGCACGTAAAACAGAACGCCACTGATGCGCAAAAAAGAAACGTACACACACACACACACACACACACACACACATCCTCCTTGCTAAACATACTCCACCTGTGAAGTCCAGTAGAATGCCTCCCAAAGCTGCTGTGACGGCATAAATGAAACGAGTGTACGTCACTGATACACTATTTCTTAAACATTTCGTACAGGACCTGCTAAACAAGGAATAGGAACAGAGTGGAATCGCGATCTATGTACTCGTAATCATGTGTTTAACCTGAAATTCTATAGTTTATAAGCTGTTTTACCCGGCGTTGCACAGATATGTTCTGTAAGTAAGGGGTTAAACATAAGGATAAGGATAGGCATAGGCATAAGTAGCCTTGATTCATATACATAAGCCTATTATTTTTCTTAGGGCCTAAAATCTAGGTGTCCCACATTTTGTGCAGATGTTTGTGTGTGCGGTTGAAAATATTAGTACGGACAGTATGTTTAAGGAAGACTAATTTTTTCCAAGCCCTATAGTGTAAGTGCATAAATTTACCGATTGGCCAAATGGTGCAGTTTTATATATTAAGAGTTAAATAAGGGTAAGTATAGCTTTTAAAAATTGAAGTACTATAGGATTGAAAATGAGGTTTGAGTAATTTTCGGAAGTCGTAAGGTAACTTATGCTTTTTGCCCAGTCTTACAGTGTTTGAGCAAAGGGTTAACCAGTATGGATTTCTACATAAGAAGTTACAAATGTGGAAAGGATAGTTTTTGACACTTGTGAGATACCTTATAGGTAATTTTCATTGTGTCCGGTGGTATAAGTGTACACAGTTTCGCCTAGATAGGTTAAAGAGTACTGATAGCGGAAGTTTTCGAAAGCTGTAGGATAGCTTGTTTTTTTCCAGATTCTGAAACCTAAGTATACCAGCTTGTCAACCTCATAACAAAAATACTCCTTGATAATAGCGAAGAGGGAAATTGGGTGATACGAACATGATAATCAATTCCCTCTTCCCTACATAACCCAGTTATAAAGCCTCCCCTTTTAATACTTCGATGGGGGTCATTAATGTCTGCCACGTTCGCAACGTGTTCAACGTAACCTAAAATCCTCCAACTTAAAAAGAAATGGGAATACTTAATAGCCTATGTCGGTCCGGCAGAATAGAGCTTTTCAGAGGTGAAATAATTATCAAAACGAATTGTGGTTTTTGAGATTACTGCATACACACACGCGCGCGCGCTCATACACGCAATTTTCTTCGCTGATAACGTAGTATAGTTTGTAAGACCAAGGTGAAAACGCTATATTTTATTTTTTAGCGACCAGTAACAGCTATGATAACCTAAATTTGTTCTTTTCAGCATTTTCTCGCTCTGCCAAAACTGTGCTTCACTAGAGAATTGTGGAGTATGTGCGATTCAGTGTTGCAATTGCGCAAACCAATTTAATGTGTGTTCCAATTCATAGATTATAAGAACTTAGCATATACAATTGCCTCAACAGCACACATTTACGTCTAAGTCTCTTGCATATCTATGCAGTGAAAGTGTTTACGTGTTTCTAACATTTCTTATGCATATACATGCTGTCTTCATTTGCTGCTTGTCTCATAACAGTTTAGAATCGTTAGAACAGAAGATGGTCAAGCAATTAGAGTGTGAACTTTACATAGGAATGAATCATTCGCTCTGTTATATTTTCTGGTGCTGGGAACTAAACAGTTGTCCTGCCCTTCGCACAAGGGCTCAGTGGTGCCAGGAGTTGGTATTTTTTATTGTTGTCTGGTATATGCCCTTCTAACACTGTTTATGAAGCTGGCGAAGTCTTGCTTCATTAGCAAGTGTGCCCAAATTCGATCTCTGGAGGACCTGCCCAAGGAATGTTGTTAGTTTATGTGCAGGTAGAAATTCCGTTTTTGTGGGTTTCAGGAGGGGGGTCATGTTTCAGGTTTTCTGTTTTGCTGAGTGGAAAACGAACGAGACACAATAATGGCCGTAGAGCCGTTGGAGATGCGGAACGCTGCTAGCTTGGGGTTGCTTTGTATTTCTGTCAGGGGGAGAGATGGAGAGGAACCTTTGTTGCTGGGGGTAGACTCTGCTGGAGCGCTGTTGCCAATCTCTGGACCTCTGCACTATGGGAAAACGAAATTGGAGCAGGGTCTAGTTTCAAGTGTTCCTAGCTGCAAGGAAAAAGCTCGGACATACAAAACAAGTCTCTGACTCTTTGGTCCGTTAGAATTCGACGTTGCTTTCAGGGGTTAATTACTTTGCTGATTGCTCTGACTTGTTTTGGAAAAACCGTTTAGGCGTTTTTAGAAGTTACCAAATACTGAACTTTCAGAAATGAAAGACATATAAAGTATTTTTGCCCGTCTTTCCCTTGGCTTAAGTATAGAAAAACAGGAGAGATAATGCATTAAAGACAAGTTTCTCCTCTTCTTTCCTGTGTTCTGTGTGAAAGAGGAAAAAAATATTTTTGCATTTGCTTTAAAGAGAATACAAATGAATGGTTGAATCATGGAAGAAATAGCAGAGGGAGAAGGGTTTGGTTTACTTTGAAACACAAAATGTTTACAACTGAATGTAATGGACTTGCAATATACATTGAGGAGGCATATCAGTGCAAACCAATTCGGGAGGACAGAAAGACATACATTTGCAAAGTGGTAAAGCTGAACCTCGGACGAGCGACTTCACCACATATGCGATTTGGCTAACTGAATTAATTGTAGTCTAGAAACATTCTCTATGCGGCCCAAATGTGGCGTAGTCCGGCTAATGGTTTTATGTAGTTTTGATGAGGCGATCAAAAGAGCTGTTTTAGTGGTTAATGTGAGTGAGGCTGAGGCAATATTTCGGAGGTTTCACTGCAAACCATCCAGCGACAAGTGCGTACTTGGCTCCGAGGAGGTGTATATAAATTTAACGTTGTAATTTCCTCATTTATGCAACTTGAAATTGATTGCTAAAGAGGCACGTTTGCCAAATTTTGAAAATAGTTATCTTACTCTCACTTTCTCTCTCTAGCTCTCTCTATCTCTCCAAACGAATCCACATAGGTATGTGTTTTGAGGGTATAGGATTGTCGTTTGGGTGTAGGCAGTAATTGTGTGTAAAGGAAAGGGCATCTGTGGTGTCTTATAATGGGCTTTGCTGGCATGGAGAATAAGAATCCGCAGTGATGAAATATTTATAACTAAACCACTCATTGTAGCACATTCAATGAAAGGCGTACTGCTAGAAACTCTGGTACCCTAATGGGTTTTGTGTTTTAAACATTTGACAGTAATTCGAACAGTGGTGAACCTTTAGTGTTGATTCGAGTTCCACACGACTAAATAACTGATCAGGTAATTAAATGTAGCGTATAACGTTTCTGAAAGACATTTATGGTAGTTGACTATCCTCAAGATTATCTGGTTTGGTAGCATCTCAATTACACGTCAGATCTCTCATGTTTCTTTCTATTAAACTATTGTTTAGACACAGTATAACATTTCATTAAAACAATCTGCATTTAATTTTGGAATAGGGTGTAAACTGTATTGAAACAAACTTAAACGAGCAACGTTCCAGTTGGTCGCCCAGAACTTCTACTTGACTTCAGGGAACACCTCTCTATACACATCTCGTCCATAACAGCTGATTTTTCTCTCGCATCCAAGTGTCATGGCAACTAATTAATCAGACTAGCAATGAGATACGAAACATATCTTGCCTCGCGTACGCTTAATTAACTTTGAAATAATTGTGTACCCACTTTGCATTAATAAGAATGTCAAGTACACTGTGTAGAATCCCTCACTGGGATTCAATAAATATTTTAAACTTGAACAAGTTTGATCCTACCGAGCGGGATGGCTCCGGCAACGCTGTGCTTGCATTCCGGAGGTTTTGGGTTGAAATCCCGTGGGCTGACCAATTTGAATGTTTTTGTCCGTGGTTTCCTTCAGTCGCCGAGGTAAATACCCGATTGGATATTTAATATCACGACCCAAAGTGCCACCATAAGTCTAAAACAGTAGTAAAAATGAAAATAGGTGGTAATAGCGATTGCTCTGCCATCTATGCTTACATAATGAAAGCAGGTAGACTGACGGCACCTTAATGCTATCTGCCCGTCACGTATAGAAGCAGAGGTACAGTTGCCCAGCACTAAAGCCTCTATGGACATATGACGAAGCAAGATGAGGGATGAGTCCGCCTCACAAACTATCCCCCTAACAGACCCGTCGCGATATGCCAGCGTAGTTAAAGCGACGTAAAGTAAGTAGAAAAAAAAGGTTGTTTGGTGCTGTTTGTTGACTGAGAAAGTTGCGCGACAAAACAGTATCTTGACATGGTTGTCATCCGTGGGGCTGTACGTGACGTTCATGTAATACATACAACCTTTCCTTGGCAGTGTTGTACCGATAGGTAAGGTCATTCTCAAGGCATTCCTTGAGCACGCTCTTGAAGTAGTAAACAATGTTGGCAGCCTCGTCCTAATGGACCGACCCGAGCTGTTTCTCATGCTTCCCTCGCTAACTGTGCCTAAGTGCACCAACTCCGTAGCCAATTAGAACACAAGGGTATGCGCACCTTCTTCCTCCCATCGGCATTCTGCGAGAGTTTAGACACATCAGTGTACTACAGCATGTTCTGACACCAGACCGCTTGCACACACCAGAATCTTAGCAAGAGAAAACGCTTAAAAACAAAGTAGAAAGGAAAGAGAGAATAGAATGTATCTGGTGTCAAACATTGTATTTCTCAAATGTAACTCTAAATTTTCTCCGGTTTCTTGTCAGGTAAAAGGTGAAGGTATATATCACGTAGGGGCCCCGCAACCGGGGCAGAGCAGTGTAAATAGGCCTCAACGGCCCTTTTTGCTTCTGCCGTGATCCCTGGAAGGGAGGGATGGAGGGAGAGATCCGAAAGGCGACCAGATCGGGATGACGACGGGCGCAAGAATGGATTGGGTTCTTAACGTTTCCAGGTCGAACGCATTCGACACTGCCCGGGCACACCCACAAGCATCCAGACCCCCAGCGCCCTCGCGGTGGGACCCACTCGGAGCCGGGTCCTAACTGAGCAATCCAACGCTAGGGAAGAAGCTTCTACAAAGCGCATATACACCGACCAGCCGCAACTAACCGAATAGCGTCACCTGATTCTACAACCCTGAAACAAATGACAATGAAAGAGATAATGGGTGTAGGAAATGAGGGGCACGGGAAGTCGTGGTAGAATATGAATTATCCCAGTATTTGCCAACCGACCTGGGGAAACCATGAAAAACTCATGGGTCAGACTGGGCGGTCGCCGGGGATTGAACCCGGGACCTCCCGAATGCGAGTGGCAGACATTACCGCGGCGTCACCTCTAGTCAAACAGTTTGAAACCAACATTTCGAAGGTGTTCATCATCTTCGTCTTCAGGATAAAGTGAACACGATACAAAGATGTATTCATATGTGGAGAAATCTTCTGTGTAGGGTCTTGAAAGTAGTTTTCAAGTCGTCTTTCTTTATTTAACTTGAAGTTCAATAACCGCATTGAACGAAGAATGAAATTACAAAGGTAAAATGCACATGCATTTGGGGACCTAAAATACTCAAGTTACCTGGTACACATTTTAAAGATTAAGGGAGAAAAAAGTAAACAAAATCTTAAGCCAGACAGCTTGACCCAACGAGGGGTCGAAGCTGCGACCAAGGCAAGAGAGCGGATAACGTTCCTCCTAACGTGGTGACCGTGGAAAACGAGCTTCACATTCTCGGGAACTGCTGATGGTTGATCAACTCTTCAGCAGAAACCCGCTATACACCTTTGCTAGATAATTGTTAACGGGTTTAATGATGAATGCTAAACACCTTCTGTAATTTTGTCCGTTAACTTTTATTTCCACAGTGAAAACTTCGTCTCTAAAGAGAGAGTTTTGGTGTGCGCCAATCACGTGCTTCGTCAAAAAGCTTTGCTCTCTGATCTCTTATGTGCCATGATACTGCTCTGTACTTCTTCGGAATGACATCAACTTATTTTCGTTTAATTTGTGCCATGATTCATTTCTTTGTCTTGACTAGAGACAGGATTTTAATGCAAATGCATATTTTTTTCTCTGTTCTCAGAAAGTATGCTCACTTGGATGTGAATTAATTAGTGTATTAGCAACAAATTAAACATTATTTTATATCGCATTTAATGCATATTTTGCCTGCTTTGTTAATAAGCGCAATATTTCAGCAGTTTGCAAATTATTCTGCATATTTGCTTGTTTTATATGTATATTTTATAAACATGTTTTTGTTTTATTCACTTTATCTGCATATTTGCTTTACAAATACGATATTTCCGAAAAAAATATATATGTACTATTGAGTCCTACTTGAAACTTGGCAACACTGGTGGTAGCTCACACGCAACGCAGTCAATAGCTCATGTCACATCGGTGAACCCCGACTTATCTGGTCGTAGCCGTTCCCTCGCGGTATGAAGGTGGCTGTTAAGGAGATCTCGGAATTGGTGTTAAATATGGATATAATTTAATGTTAAATTTAATTTAAATTTTATTGTTTAGTATTTCTTAAGACTTGTAAAAACGTAACCTAGTAATCTACACAAAAGGAAGCATTTCAAAATATTCATCTTTAATAATTTTAGAAATTCAGTGGTGTGGTGCTTGTATATGTGAAAGAAAGCCTTGTTTTCGTGTAATCATGACAAAATTAAAAATGATCGACAAAGCTAAGTTACAGAAGCA
Organism: Deroplatys truncata; assembly: GCA_030765065.1. NCBI lineage: Eukaryota > Metazoa > Arthropoda > Insecta > Mantodea > Mantidae > Deroplatys > Deroplatys truncata. Next base: position 164,090,882 of record CM060983.1, read on the forward strand.
TATCCTAGCTCTTCAATATTAAAAATGTATTTTTATGAGTTAAGTAATTGGTATGGTTTCCACAATACTTTTATTCACGGAAAGGTTCATAAAATTGCCTTAAACGTTATCTTATGCCAATAATAATGTCTTAATGTTTTATAGATCGCGAGTTCAAACCCGGCGGAGGGTATGGATTTTTTTCGGGCGTAAAAATCATTAGCTTGGCTTCCTTCGGAAGAGAAGTAAAGCCGGTGGTCCCGTGTCGTAGTTTTACGGCACGTAAAAGAACCTCAAGCCTGATAAAGAGGCCTCTGAGCAAAATTTCCTGTCTTTCACGTCCAGTATAGAATGGGATGATTAGAACCACAGTAGTTAAAGATCGTCCATAAATAAAACTCCATTTAATTTAATATTTATATGGGCGTATTATGTGCATATTACAAGTTCTGAATGCGTAAATGTATGTTTATTAAAGGGATTATTAGACCATAAAATTCCTGTTCCTAATCATAACTTGCCGCTTCTAGAACGGTTTGCTACCGACTTTTTCGGCGACAGTCTTGACAGCTGCTGGCGACCTACTCTCGTACGGACAACCAACTCAAGGCTGTAGCTCACAGAGTATGTCTGATATCGTTTAATTGTTCGATATCTACATAAATGTGTTTATGAGTCTCAGCGGTTGGAGCATGTCAAAAGATCATGGTCTCTTGCTCTACTCGGTAATGTGACGACCGCAATAGTTCTCCTTGGCACCCAATTTTATGTTGAGTGCGATGCGGCAAATAGTGTGAGAATCTCTCGAGGAATCCTGCACTTATGTTGCTAACAAAATGACAGGTGTTACGATTTAACTAGGGACAGAAATGTTTTAACAGAACTAGGCATGTTTCTGTGTTACCATAAGGGTTTAGTACTAGGAGCCATATTGGTTATCTGAATTTAATGTTGTATGACACGCCTTAATGGTATATTTTCAATAAGGATCTCTAAAGCACGCCTGGTAATAAATCAATGAAACTGCTAAAGAAAGGGTAAATCGAGAATTTGCCTTTCTTTCAGCAGTAACTAGTTGTATAGTTTTTGTTGAAATAGAAGCAATTTTGTCAACCATATGCTGTATATTCAAATTTGAATTAATTTAATTTAATTTATTTCCTGTTGCAGGTAAGTCCCCATATCTGATGCCTGAGAAAGTACGAAGGGCGTGCATGGCTTTTTGGTAAGTTTATATGTCCTCCCGGCAAGTAATGTTTACATTATGTGAAACTCTGGAGATTCTCTGTGCCATTTTGGAGTAATTGAACATTTAAAACAATGCTCATTTTTCCGTATGTGGGCAGTGAGCACTTTCGCTATCAACATGTAACACACGCACTTGCATCATGTTATCGTTGGTGTCGTTGGCATTCTGCTGCCAACATTGTAACATCGAGGGCCCTAAGCCGCAAGGCGTAGCCGAGGGATGTTTTTTAGAAGGAGCGACGACAGAGCGTAGCCGTAGGATCTGCTCATCTAAACTCGAATGATCCACTTTAGCTACATATTTCTTGCTCACCATTGTTTTTTCATCGGGTTCGCAAATCTTCTAACAAGATTTCCGCAAAAGTTAAGCGGTCGCCAAGAAGGGCCGAATATTTTCGATAAAGCAACAACTCCTGCACAATTTAAGAACGCAGGATACAACACAATCAACTCTGCGTATTAAAAAACTCGCCTACATAAGTTTCTTAATATTTCATACCTCCTACCCGCATACGAAATAATGTCCAAAGCAATTTTCTTTGGGTCCCGGTGATATAACAATAATACTGGGAACAAATTCAGGCCCTCTTATTTCGTTAGTAATGAAAGTGCTAAAGCTAGCACGACGGGGCTAATAGCTGGATAGTGCATTAGTCCGGTTTTACCAATGCGATAAGTTAATCGTGGAGTATCATGGACGTTTACCATTTTAAAAGCCTTTTTGTGCAAACATATCTCGAGAGGCCCATACAAGATTAGAGTAGAATTGCTCGGATAGATACTTGCAGTTGCCAAAAATAATATGCATCCATTCTCTCCTAAAGCTGCAAAGAGATTTTTCGTGGAACTTTAGCAACTGTTAAAGATCCAAATTAACGCTCTTTTGCAGGCTGATAATGAGTAATAGTTAACACTGTTATTTCCCAAGGTACCCCAAAAAGGATATTTTGGTAAGCTTGGCGTACAAAGAAGCTAACTTTGTTCAAGTGTGGGACTGGTGGTTCGTCCTTTGAAGAGAATTAACACTGGCGCATTGACCTTCAAGTTGGACACTAATGGCGTATTTGCTGAACCGGAAATGTTCTTGCCGTTTGAAACATTCGGCAAGGCGAAGACTGCTCTCAATTTCTCAGTTGCAAATTTCTTAAAAGAAGGGGGCCATTGAATGCATTACTGCAAACTGTACGTATGCAAACATTTGAGATTGTCGGGTTCTTCAGTAACGCTTTCCTAGGACAGGAATAGATGTTTGTAATCCGTCGTATTAATGTGTGTGCCGAGGCTCTTAGAGGTGAATGAGTGTATAATAGCGACTGGAACTCTTTGACTTGTAATTCCGAATTGTTTGCAAAAAGTGTGCACCGTTTATCAGCGAAGAGATTTCACAACTTCGTTTACTTAAGATGCCCGGTATATCTGCGGAAAAAGCAAACAGAAACAAAGTCTTCGGTTAGGTCCAGAGTAATTCTACGAGACCGAATAAACGAGCACAAAATAACAAATGAGGTGAGTATAAACTAGATTGTTAGACTACACGCGCAGTTGAATGTCACAGAGTATACCTATAAATACCGCGACAGCATCCCAAGGTTTCATCTCCTGCGCAACAACGATCAGCATGGAGTATAATCAATGGTACCAGTTATTTAATTTATATTCTCATACCTTCTTAAGTTTTGGAAGTTACTCATAACTTTGGTGCTGTTATTTTGTGATTAAACAAAGCTCCGCTGTTATAAATCGTATGGCTATTGTTAAAATATTGTTTTAAAATTAAAACTTCATATGCCTTTTGAACATAATGTTCTATGGACAACAAGTGACTTGAGTTTTTTGCGACTATAAGTACCTAGATCTAACTTCAAGTGTCGGATGTACCTGTATTTAAATTGTTTAGAGGTGTAAAATTAGTTTTCTTTTATTGTAGTTAATACAATCACAGGTTATTCATGCAAGATGGAAATGTTTGCGTGAGACAGAGGGGGGGGGGCAACCTGTTTGGGCAACCAACTGAATGCTCTGTGACGTCAGAAAGCACTTCTCGTTTGGAAATTCTCTGAGAAGTGTAGGGTAGAAGAGGAGCGGAAACAATAAAGAAAAGCACGTTTTGTACATAACTGTAAAACACAATACAGCCAGCCTATCTTTCCCTTCCCTTCGTGTCACTTACATAGCGATTTTCCTTGCAAGTCGCATGTAATTCAATTAAAACAGTTGACCCTTTTCTAGGGAGGGGACCGGGCAAGGGCAAGACTGCGTATTCGGTACCTGGCAGTAAGGCATAGGACTGCTCGGCTGAGTCAGTACTTGCGCGTACGCAGCAACAATGCTCGGAGCTCGCCCGGAGGGAGGGGGGGCGTGATAGCACAAATGCTTGCGTTTCCTGCCAGTCTTAAGGTTGTGCCATTTTTACTTTCTCTACTACGTATAGTAAGTAGGGGAAGTATTGTATTCCACCCAAAAATTCGATACCGAGATTTCGCCGGAAATACATGTTTTGAGTCCCCCTGAATCCAAAAAAAGCATTTTTGGAAACATGTCCGTGTGTGTGTCTGTGTCTGTCTGTGAACAGCATAACTCAGAAACGAACTGTCGGATAAACACCGAACTTGGTATTTAGGTTCAGTATCTTCCAGAGATGCGACACGAAGGTTTTCAAGAAAATCCCCCCACCCCAGATTACCCTTTACATGGAAGATTTTTCGAAAATTTTAATTTTCTCAAAAATGGCTCTAACGATTTTGATTAAAATATCGTATGTTTAAGATATTTTCATGACAAATAAAATGTATATCTTGAATTTTCTGGGAATGTCTCCAAAAGTATTCTTCATTGTGAACGACTTTTGCATAACTGGTAAACCATAAGAGATAGACAAAATTTTACTACACAAAAAATGTAGATTCGTTAAAATACACAATTTATGTCATATACATTTTTTTTGAGTGTACCATTTTCGAGATATTGCTTGTTATTTCCTTAAATTTTTCAATACTTATTTTCTCAAATGGAAATTCGTTATTCATTTTTTGTCTTGGATATGCAAAGAGTATTAATCTGTGGCAAAGGGAATGGTGCTGCACCTAGCAACCAGCTATTAAGAGTGATGTCTATGCTTAAAGGCTACTGTATTTCTATATTGCCCTTGTAAATGTATATTCCCCTTACATCTACAAGGAAATTAGCAATAAGATAGAGTCTGCAAATGTTTATCTCGTTTAACATGAAGTAGATGGAGAATAAGCGTTTGTAAAAATAGTTTGTACAAGAGTAGAGAAGGTCATGTGAGTGTAACACATCAGATTTTTCATAATACATCACTATATGAAGCCGGAAAGGCTCGTTGACTTTTTCGTAGCAAGAAGAGTTTCTGTTTACCGAAAAGGACGGACTCTCGCAGTGTCTTATACACCAAAAGATGCTGAATTCAACAAAGAAATGGAACGTACAGCATCATAATACAACACCTCATTCAGCCGTGACGACAGCTTGTCACACTGCCGAGCTGTATTGCATGCTGCTGGCAGACTCCTGTGTGGCATGACTATTCCATTCCACTGCTCGTTGGCGAGCACCCAAGCTGGAACAACCTGGCATAGAGTGAGTACATGGCCGAATAGACACAAGTGGAACCGGTTATGCCCAATTTAAAATGGAGCGACACTGACGACGCGACATAAGTGACCTGCAGCACGCGACACTGTATTGCTACTCAAAATTTAGTGTTCACAATGAGGCCACACAATTTTATATTGCCACACGATGTTTGGGCGAAAGCACGAAGTTTTCGTTGTATTTTTGTATGCATTTGAACTCAGTTCATAGAACTCGAGTAATTTAATATTTCCTCTGTAAAAAAAAGTATTACTTTGGAGGTTTATGCCATCTTCACAGGAACATACAAACCAATTCTGTGAATGTCGCCATGCCGCGCGGTAAAGTTAATTCCAGTTCAGTTTTCGTCGCATGGATTTTGTAGCGTTCGTGCTGAATTCCTACTGGTTGAATGTCTCGCTCATGTCGCGTCGCCAGTGTCGAAAGCAAGTCATGACAGGTTTATTGTCGAGTTTCCGCAGCATTTTTGTTTAAGTATATAATCAGATTTTGTACACCGGTTAGATGGGATTCGAAGTTTGTGATCTGCGATTTTAAACAAACAATTTCCTAGCAGTTTGTGTTTTCTTCATTCGGGAAGTGATCCAAGGTTCATTTTCAGTATGTGCATATAGCACCTCTGGAGGGTGTTGAGCTAATTAAGAACTGGACTCAAGAAGGAAATAATGCGATCTGCTAAATCACAATGGTATAAAAGCTCCTGATCAGCCCATTTTGCGCATTCATTTACATTTTACTTCAAAAACTGAAATTAAAAGTATTTTGTTAGAGGTGTAGTTTTACATCTACAAAACGCTTACCTGTAATGTGGTTGGGCGTGAATATAAGCTGTTTAATTTCAGGTACAATACACTTTTTCTTGATGCATAATTATGCTGGTTGAAACGCAGTTGTTTGCCACCTTCCAATATGTTCGTAATTGTCTCCGATTCAGATGCTTGCATTGGTTTTTCCTACTTGAAATTGTGTTCACTACTTGACTTCCTTTGATCACACGTTTAGCGTTTTATATGCCAAATGTTCCCAGAACTTTATAGGACTGTGAAAACAACGAGTATATCAATTCAATTACTCGAGATCATTGCTCACATAGACCTCTTGATTTTTTTTATCTAAGGTGAAGTAATAAAAGATTCTGTGTCAACTTGAACCAATTGGGAGTTTTCCGTATATCATCCATCGCGAGTGCTTAAAGAAGTTACATGGCATTTGCCGTTTGCTTAGATGTAATGAAGGATAATTCAAATAAGGATTTGAATCCGTATTGTTAATATGATGGCAAGCTCTAGGGAAGAAAGTGAAAGTGCAGTCTTAGTCCCTTTAGTTTCTACCAGAACTTAATGAATATGGCTATTATGCATTGACGACGATGGCATGCATAGCGAAATTCACTATTAGCCAAGATGGTTTAGATCAGGCATCATCAATACGTAGCTCTAGTGAACTGGCTTTACCTGCTCCGCTCCCGTTAGCGTCTGCCACAAGGAAAACTGACCAGCAGGCCGGTTTGTAAACTCAGTGGCGTTTGCTGTATCTGCACGGGAGTAACTTTGCGATACAAATTGATATTATTATTATTATTATTAATAATAATAATAATAATAATATAATTATTATTACTGATGGTGGTGCCAGGAGCGGTAGTATATAATACAATTAATACTGTTCGATACAATAGGACTGATTAATTTGTCCATTGCATCATAGGAGGGTTTATACAAGAAAGAATAATAAATTGTGTAATAAAAACGTGATCATTCATATGCATAAAGGCAAAATATACAAGCTGTAAGTCTAACCAGCATAAACAAATTCAGCAATAACAATAAATTACAGCACGATAAAATGTACTGCACTTACATCCACAAACGCTGTAATTTTAATTGTTCGAATAAAGCTGATCTTTGTTCCCTTTGGTACTTTTCATACTGATTCTCATGACAAAACAAAAATGACGCTGTATATTAAACTTTTTTATATGGTTTAACATCTTATTACGAAATAAACACTTTCACCATTAAATTGTGCTGTAATAAAGTATGTTTCCTCTCAAACAGGGTTGTAACTAGTTGGTGTTGTTGACCTATGCTTTGACGTACTGTCCTTCACTGTAAATGAAAATTTCCGACAGAACCACCACTGCGCTAATGACGTTAACATTTTTCACTTTGATACTCTTTCATTTGCTCCCATCACATTTATGTACTGATCAGGTAAGCTCCCAACCGGTCTGCTCGGTAGTTGACGATAGCTCGTTTAGACGGTATGTGCGCCGTTTTAATAAATATAAATATATATATTGCTCAATTATGTCTGAAGAAACACTGCAAAGTTTCATGCGCTGCGATAATAAATTTCTATTATATTTTTCTATGTTTTCTATATATTTCTATATAAAGACTCTGTTAGCCGTATATAATTTGTGGAAAAAGTTTCAAACAACACAATTTATTTTCAAATCATATCGTTGTTCAAAATTGGTTAAATATACTAGCAATTAATTTGCTCGCACACATTAATAAAGCTTGTATAAAGTTAAATGTGCCAAATTTGAATAAATTTCATCCAGTAGTTGCTGAAATATAGGAGGGTGATTAGCAAAAATAAATGTAAGAAAATCCAAGTGTAGGTACGTTCTGCTTTTAGTCTTCTTCTGCACTTCAGGGACTAGGCAAGAATGCTTGTTCCGACTTCAAAATATGTCTGACCTCGTCTCCTTGGTCTTCTCGAATGTCTTCTATCTTTAGGCGTATAGTAAATTACTTTTCTTGGGATTTTCTCTGGTTACATTCTGTTGACATCTATCATTTCTAAAAATTTCTTTTTCTAAACATCTGATGTATTGCACTCACATGACCTTCTCTACTCTTGTGCAAACTATTTTTATAAACGCTTATTCTCCATATACTTCATGTTAATCGAGACATTCTTACTGCTAATTACCTTGTAGGAGCAGGGGGGAATATGGTAGGCTTTAAGCGATAGACAAATATTTTAAGAGCCGGTTGCTATGTGGAGCATTCCATTCTCTTTGCACCTCCAGGACATAAAAAAACAAATAAGGAATTCCCATTTGAGGAACAGCATAAGTATTATGGAAAATTGAAACAAATAACAAGAAAGCAAAAATAAATAAATACATAACTTAAATATATATATACATAAATTGTGTGTTTTAACGAGCTCTACTTTTTGTGTAGTAAAATTTTCTCTGTCTCTTATGGTTTTCCAGTTATGCAAAAGTCATTCAGAATGAAGAATACTTTTGGAGACATTCCCAGAAAATTCGAGATATAATTTCATTTGTCATGAAAATATCTTAAACATATGATATTTTAATCAAAATCGTTAGAGCCATTTTTGAGAAAACCATCATTTTCGAAAAATGTTACAGGTAAAGGCTAGTCTGGGACGGGGGGATTTTCCTGAAAATCTTCGTGTCGCATCTTTGAAAGATACTGAACCTAAATAATAAGTTTGGTATTTATTCGACGTTCGGTTTTGAGTTACGCTGTTCAGACACACACACACACACACACACACACACACACACACACACACACACACACATACACACACACACACACCTTTTTCTAAAAATGATTTTTTACTTTCTCTGCTACGTATAGTAAGTGGGGAAGTATTGCATTTCACTCAAAAATTCGATACCGAGATTTCACCGTAAATACATGTTTTGAGACCCCCTGAATAAAAAAAAGCATTTTTGGAAACATGTCCGTGTGTGTGTCTGTCTGTGAACAGCATAACTCAGAAACGAACAATCGCATAAACACTAAACTAGGTATTTAGGTTCAGTATCTTCCACAGATGCGACACGAAGGTTTTCAAGAAAATTCCCCCACCCCAGATTACCCTTTACATGGAACATTTTTCGAAAATTTTAATTTTCTCAAAATGGCTCTAACGATTGTGATTAAAATATCATGTGTTTAAGATATTTTCATGACAAATGAAATGTATATCTCGAATTTTCAGGGAATGTCTCCAAAAGTATTCTTCATTGTGAACGACTTTTGCATAACCGGTAAACCATAAGAAATAGACAAACTTTTACTACACAAAAAATGTAGATCGCGTTAAAATACACAATCTATGTCAAATACGGTTTTTTTGTTGAGTGACCTATTTTCGAGATATTGCTTGTTATTCCCTTAAATTTTCCAATACTTGTACTTTTTCTCAAATGGGAATTCGTTATTCATTTTTTTTTGTCGTGGTAATGCAAAGAGAATGGAATACTTCACATAGCAACCAGCTCTTAAAAGATTTGACTATCGCTTAAATACTACCATATTCCCCTTGCATCTACAAGAATATTATCAATAAGATTAACATCTCGATTAACATGAAGCATATGGAGAATAAGCGTTTGTAAAAATAGTTTGTACAAGAGTAGAGAAAGTCATGTGAGTGTAACACATCAGATTTTTTTATTATGGGAGCCTCAAAACATGTATAAACATGTTGGGTGCAATGTAATACCTTCTGTACCTAGTGTGTACATGCTAGAGAAAGTAATTAGTTTTTATAATGTTCATTGACATCTGCTCATCCCAGCTTTATGATGACAGTAGCGATTTTTCGGAGTACTGACATCTCGTATATTGCTTGCTGCTTGGAAATGGCTTTAACAGGTTGTTAAGCGTGTGATGTTAGAAATCTTCCTCTGCGGTAACCTTGCCAAGGCGGAACACGAGGGAGAGAGTTAGCCCAGTGATAGCCATTATACTTGAGGAGCTGGCACGGGATGTTATGCGGCTCATGGTTAATTGTATTTTTGCCTGACTTTGAAAATAGATTCTTCGTTGCTGCCTGCCGCGTTTTTAGGTACAGTTAGGTGCAAAAAGGTCTTGCTGATCCTTCGATATCGCAACAGTGGTTGATTTTGCGTAAAGTTCCAGCAACAGCTCACCATGGAACAGGTATCGCAAAATCTATGGACGCCGGAGACGCATTTGAGCACACTCATCCATAGACCAATATGACTCATCCCGTTAAACTTGCAAAAAAGAAGCACGGAATAAGAAAGTGACGTTGCGGGTTTATTGCGATTGAATAAGGCTTCCAGTTAGATGAACCAGTGGCTGTAAGGAATGGGGATGAAAGATGCGTTATTTGTTGTACGCCTAAACCGAGCGAGGGCGCCGCGGTAACATGTGCGACTCGCATTCGTGAGGTCCCGGGTTCGATCCCCGACCGCCCGCTCTGCTGGGATGGTTCATTTTCTACCACGACGCTCATTGCTGTATCCATCATCTGTTTCAGGGTTGTAGGATCAGGCGACGGTGCTCGTGGCTTACGGTTGTGCAATCTTTAGAGATTTCTTCCCTGGCGCCGTTGCGGGACTGCTTAGTTAGGTCTCGCCTCCGAATGTCCTCCGCGGTGTAGTGGTTACCATGCTAGCCTCTAGTTCCCGAGGTCGCGGGCTCAAACCCGGCGGAGGGCGATGGGGTTTTTCGGGCGCAAAAATCCTTAGCATGGTTTCGTTCGGAAGTGAAGTAAAGCCGGTGGCCCGTGTCGTAAGTAAAAGAACCTCAAGCCTGATAAAGAGGCCTCTAAGCAAAATTACCACTCTTTCGCGCCCAGTATAGAATGGGACGCTAAGGACCACAGCAGTTAAAGAGCCTCCATAAATAAAACTCAATTTAATTCGCCTCCGAGTGGGTGGCGCAGGGGGTTCGTTGGCTTGTGGGTGGACCCGGGCGACGTCCGAGGCGTTGGATCTGTAAATGCTATGTACCCCATCCATGGTTGCTTTCGTCGTCACCCGGATCTGGTCACCGTTCGAGTTTCTCCTTTCATCCCTCGCTTCATCCACGGTAGAAGCAAAAATGTCCGTTGCAGCCTATTTCCGGTGCTCTGCCTCGGTTACGGGACTCCTCCGTATACATACCTTTGCCTTATATTTGTATGCCTAAAATGCGTTACTTCTAATTTATTATTTCATATGAAGGAGGAAGTTTGTCATTGGAAGGGCGAGGAGGAGTTTGATATTTCAGCACCTGCCGCGTTCCTACGTGCTACTTGTTCAAAAGTCTTTGCGCTTTTTCATAGTACGTAACGAGAAAGAGATAGGCACTTGCATTGAGTCTTGATAGGCATTACAACATTTGTTACCGTATTAATTTGTATGTAATAACCAAAGTATGTCTGTTCGTTGGCCAGAAAACGCTCCAAAATTTTGGGACGCGTTCTGAAATAGGTTGCGGTATTGCTCAACTAGGAATACAACACATATTGGATATTTAATTTAGTAGAATGTTTCGGTATCATCCTGTACTAAATGACATTCCTTTTTCCTAATGGTTCGGGTTACCACCAACCGAAACAACAAATCCTCTTAAAATTTAAGTATCGTAATTCTGTTGTCGATTTGAACATTCAAAACGGGGGAGAGAAGGGATAACGGAGTGGAAGAAAAGTACAACTAACGGTTGTTAAGCTTTTCTCTCGATATCAAAATTGAAGTGGCTTTTGTTTTAATTAACTTTTCACAATATCAGCGTCGCTGGAGAGTGAACGTTATTAAAGGTAGCGTTTTGACCCCGCACTTTGATTACAATGATTCGTAAAAAGCGAAAGCGGAAAATGGCCCAGGTTATGCAAGGCACTACACTGTGGAATTTGATAATATAATTAAATTTTTGATTTTAGGCTTTTAACTGTGCTTCATTTCATACTTTCAATCTCTCTCTATCCTTCCTTCTCAAATTGTCTGTTATTTATTTTATGTACTTTAAACCTTGTGACTTTTAAATGCTCCTGTTTACAATACTGAAATCCATATTTGAGTTTCAGGGTTCATTTCTCTTAAAAATAATTTTCCAGCATTCGATGATTAAAATTCTTCACTTGCCGCGAATTTCGGTTAGTTTACTTGAAATGTTTAAGAGAACCAAGTATTGCGCACTATGGAACTCTTTATGCATTTTAAACATAACTTATCTCATATGCATAAAATAAATAAAACATGAAAGAAATTGATAGCGCATTTAAATGCTATTTTGTTTCAAATAATCCAGCTAGAAATCTTCAAGCCACTTTCTTCTTATGTCAAAATAAGATTTTAGTAAGGGATGTTGCAACCTTGCTGCGTAGATCTTTTGTGATTTTCGCATCAAATTTTTGTTGAGTTTCTTAAAAACGAACAATCAAAGCTCCTTACACTTCTCTCGTCTGCTTTTGCATTTTATTTTCACGTTGTGATCAAAAGGTAAAGTTTATCCGTCAAACAAAATGTGGAGTATAAAATGTTCACAAAATTTACAGTAAAACAGTATTTGATTTTGAAGAACTGTTAATTTTTTGGTCGTGTGTGCGCTAGAGTCCTGAATAAAAATTACATCCTGCTGTTAGATATAGCATTGAATCAACGCGAATGATAACTTTATTTCTACTCATCTATGTAGTTCTTATACAGCTATTGGCTTTATTTAAAATGCTATTCTCATTTTTCAATGCATGGTTATGCACTGCCGTTATTTAATGTTCCGCATGTCGTCCAGCTGTGCGCTCAAGCTACGCCCTGAACTAGTGAAAAACAGTGGTCTTCTAGTTTCTATAGCAACGTCACGGTTTTACACCAAACTCATTATCCGTCGTCCTCTCTCTGTAGCATCGAAATGAGGGCACAATTTTGCTGTGTGAAATAAAGGAGTGCAACAAAATTGTCATCGCAAAGTTCTTGCTTTAAGCAGAACTGAAATGCCCGCTCTTAAGTGGAATAGTTAGTCGCTAGGGTTTGTCATACGAAAACTAAAGTAAATTCCTTACCGCCTGCTTTAATTTGTTAACTTTTCGAAGACGAAATCGCTTAATGCTGTTGCTGTAAAATAACTTGGTTTACACAGACAAATTTCTTCTGCCACTCCATATTTTGAAAACTACATGCCTATTTTGATACTATTTTATTCTTGCTACTATTACGGAAGACAACAATTTTGGAAGGAAAACAAACATTTTATTGGACCGATGGCATTTATTTTATACCTAAGTGAACGAGTCTCTAATCCTCAATGTACAGATTAGGGTTGTTGACTTGTGAAGGTCTTTTAAGTGACTGGATGGAGTTACGTAACTTATTAACACATTCACGTGGGCAGTTTTTGATCACTGTCAACTTCTAAATGTTGTTTGAGAGTATGAAATTAAACACGTACAGTTTCGTTACTGAAATTATTTTGCATTAGTCGTGTGTTGGGATTGGAATTAAAAGTTGCTATGTCTTAAATTTACTTATAAAATAATAAAAATAAATGAAAAAAATTACATGTTCAGAATAAATTGTTAGAAATTTAATCGATGCTTTAGAGAAATAATGTACTAGTGAGATAATACTTACGAGGGCGGATTGATAAGTCAGGGACTTTTTAAAGAAAATAATTTTTTTTCTCCAAAAAATCAATTTTATTTCTCAACATAATCTCCTTTCAATTCATTACACGTTATTTAACGTTTCACCAATTTTTTAACCATTCCAAAAATATTATTTTTTGAAGTCTGCAAAATATGAGATTTTTTCGCCATTTCACTGGACGTGAATTTCTTCCCAGCGGGACAATTTTTTTCAGGTTTTCAAAGAGGAAGAAGTCGGAGCCAAATCTGGAGACTATGGTTGGTGAGGTAGCGGTTCGTAGCTCAATTCCATAAATTTTGCGATGGCAATGGCTGACTTGTGTGCGGGTGTATTATCCTGGTGAAAAAGAACCTTTTTCTTCACCAAATGGAGTGTTTTCTTTAACAACTCCTTGTGAAATTGATCCAGCATTGCGGCATAATATGAACCTGTTATCGTTTCACCCTTTTCCAGGTAGTGGATGTCTATCACCCTTGTGAATCCCAAAAAAAAAAAAAGCTGCCATGATTTTTCTTGCCGACGGAACGGTTTTCACTTTCTTTGGAGCAGGTTCGCCGAAGGGAATCCACTGCTGTGATTGTTGTTTGGTTTCAGGTTGATAGTAACAGATCCAACAAAACTCATTTGGGTTTCGATGGAACATGTTCAAACCTCCCTGTGAAATGGTAACACGATTCCGCTTGTTCTCAACTATGAGCAGCCGCGGCACCCATCTTGCTGATAGCTTTCTCAACCCCAAAAATTTGTGCAGAATGTTATACATCCGTTCATTCGAGATATTTACGGTCTTGGCTCTCTCACGGATTTTCACTCGGCGGTCTTCCAGCACAATATCGTGAACGTTATTCACCATTTCTTCTGTTGTGACCTCAACCTGCCGTTCTGTGCGCACGGAATCTCTTTTGCTCGAACGGCCACATCGAAATTCTGTGAACCACTTATGAACCATGCCATGTGATGGAGCAGAGTCCCCATAATACTTGTTCAGCTTTTCTTCCGCCTCCTTCACCGTCTTATCACACAAAAAGTAGTGCTTTATCAGAACAACACGAAATTCACTTTTCTCCATTTTCTACGAAGCAATACACTTCTGCTTATTTTAGACGCTCTTAACAATGTTCTAAGAAACAAATGACGAGGAATTTCTGCGATTATACCCAGAATAAATGTAAGACATGAGTGCAAACAAGAAACCTGTGATTAGAACACTATCTCTTGTCAAATGTCATGGGCTTATCAATCCGCCCTCGTATTAATACAGTGAGTGTCCTGTTGTCCCTAGTTCTTATTCAGGTGTGCTCTCTTACGACATGTCTTGTAATTTAGGGAACCATTGATGCCTTAACCCCGCTTTCGGAAGAAATGACGTGTTTGCGTTCATGCCTTAGGGCATTTTGCCAAGGCTTTTAAGTGAAAACCTTGTTATCGGCAGTCAAAGCAGTGGTTGCTTACTTTCCTATTTGTGCATAAAGTTCCTTGGGGGAGGGGGGTTCTCCTCTTTTTGCCTTGCAGTTGGTCTATTGGAATCCCTTAAAATAATCCGTAACTTCTACCTGAATGTTCTAGAATGGTTTGGAATTCTCTGCAACACAAAAGAAAAGGTATTAAGCAGTTTGCAAATACGTTGAACAACACATTTGAAAGGAGCTTTTATGTAGTGGCTCGCTTTTGCGCAGAACTAACCGCTGAAACAGGTTCTGAAATCCGAGTAAAGCTCGAACAGAACACACGACCAATTGTCTTATTATGCCTGTTATTTTGTTTCTTTATCTAGTTTTGGGGGAATTAATTTAATATATCCAGTAACATCTCAGGTTTACAAAGTCCTTGAGTATACTGATGATTGAATGCTCAAGTAAGCCCGGTATCAAAGAGCTGTATTTACCCGAATGATATCCTTATAGGAGAAGCGAAACCCCCGCAAAAGCCCTTATCCAGGCATCTCAACCCAACCGATATTCGAATGAAGCCCATTTTCAGAAATCTGTCGCAAACTTAAGTGTTCAGGCGCTCACAAATTGGTATTTGATATTCTGTGTGGCAATAGAAAAGCTTTTAACCCCAGAAATTGATACGGAAAGACCAGATCATTTACCAGATTGTCGTCCTCCTTGGTCTAGGGGTATCATGCTTGCCTCTGGTTCCCGAGGCCGCGGTTTCAAATCCTGCGAAGGGCGATGGATTTTTTCGGACGTAAAAATTGTTAGCATGACTAAGTAAGCTTAGTAAAGCCGGTAGTCCCGTGTCGTAGATTTACGGCACGCAAAGGAACCTCAAGCTTCATAAAGAGGCCTCTGAGCAAAATTTCCGTTCTTTCACGCCCAATATAG
The DNA here is from genome assembly GCA_030765065.1 of Deroplatys truncata. Classification (NCBI taxonomy): domain Eukaryota; kingdom Metazoa; phylum Arthropoda; class Insecta; order Mantodea; family Mantidae; genus Deroplatys; species Deroplatys truncata. Next base: position 164,106,431 of record CM060983.1, read on the forward strand.
AATGGGATGCTAAGAACCATAGTGGTTAAAGAGCGTCCATAAATAAAACTACCCCTCCCCCCAAAAAATCACCGTATTACAGACTGGACACTCAAGATAACACATTCCCATCTACTGAGTAAAACAGCCCATCTGACAGTTCTGTACGCGCATACTCTTGTGTGTCTACAGTATCAACGCCAGCGAGCAGAATGCAAGCTACCTCCAAGAAGCCCTCAACAATTCATCACACAATAAAATCCGCTTAAATTCTTAAAAATAATAAATTCGTATAATGAAAAATAATGTAACATACTCTCTTACTGAACTTAATAAAATGTTAAGTTGTTTTTATACATGTAAATACCGCGATATACTACCATATGGTAAATTAAAGCCACATAAAGTAAATAAATTAGACAAATCTGATGTGTTACACTCGCATGACTTTCTCTACTATTGTACAAACTATTTTTTTACAAATTCTTATTCTCCATCTACTTCATGTTAATTGAGATATCGAGATGTTAATTGTTTTGCTAATTTTCTTGTAGGTGCAAGGGGAAAATGTTAGGCTTTAAGCGATAGCCAAATCTTTTAAGAGCTGGTTACTATCTGGGGCATTGCATTCTCTTTGCATGTTCAGGACATTAAAAAAAAAATACCAATTCCCATTTGAGAAAAAGTATAAGCATTTGAAAATTCAAACAAATAACAAGGAATATCTCGGAAATGGTTCACTCGGCAATAAAATATGTATGACATAAATTGTGTGTTTTAACAAGCTCTACATTTTTGTGTAGAAAAATGTTGTCTATCTTTTACAGTTTACAAGTAATGGAAAAGCCATTCAGAAAGAAGAGGACTTTTGGGGACATTCTCAGAGAATTCAAGATATACATTTTATTTATCATAAAAATATCTTAAATATATGATATTTTAATAAAAATGGTTAGAGCCATTTCTGAAAAAAATCAAAATGTTCGAAAAATGTTCCATGTAAAGGATAGTCTGGAGTGGGGGATTTTCTTGCAAATCTTCGTGTCGCATCTTTGAGAGATACTGAACCTACATACCAAGTTCAGTATTGATCCGACTTTTCATTTTTGAGTTATGATGTTCACAGACACACAGACACACATTTCTAAAAATGCTTTTTTTTCTGGATTCAGGAGGCCTCAAAACATGTATTTTTGCTGAAATCTCGGTATCGAATTTTTGGGTGGAATGCAATACTTCCCCTACGTACTATACGTAGTAGAGAAAGTAAAAAATCTTGAGAAACATAAAATAATCATTGTGACACAAATCCTGTTATGCACTAGCTAAAGAGGCACTGCAACTAAATAGAAAGGGGAACAGGAGCATTATAACTATGTGTAATATTTCTTTCTGTTTTATGACTTCAGGTTTTGTTTGAACTTTGTTGATTCTATTATGTAAGTGCGTAGTTCTAAAACTTTTAGTTCGTTTTATGAATCTACTTCCGGGTTTTTAATTGCATTTGCTTCTTTATAAATCCACGTCAAAGTAGTATAAATTTGACCTTGAATAATGCGAATGATGAGAAGCAACTCTCAAGATTTTGGAGTAATCTTTTTCTCCTTCTAGTCGAAATTCAATGGGCTGAAAGGCGCCATAAGGCCGCAAGAGCCTGCCGAAAGAAATTTTGGGCGGAGTCTGTTCGCCACACTCGTGTCCTCTAACGCAGAGAACTGCAACTATTTGGAAACAGTGCCTGAAATCGATTGGGGCGCATACCACGACCGGGGCAGCACGGGACGTGATGGGATGTTCGTCCCTACAGCCACATAGAGGATGAAAGGAAGCCCGTGAAAGTGACAGAGACACGAAGCCTGTCCAAGTTTCGGCTCCGAGAGCTGGGATTAAATTTTTCCTGCGAACTTTACGTCACGTAACAGTCATAGGATTTGATGTCTTAACATTGTAAACATCACTAAATTATTTTAAAATTCCATTAATTGCCTTGGAAGCATTTAAAATGAAACAATTATTTATGTCGTCCCCCGTGGTGTAGTTGTTACCATGCTAGCCTCTAGTTCCCGAGGTCACGGGTTCAAACCCGGCGGAGGACGATGGATTTTTTTCAGGCGTAAAAATCCTTAGCATGGCTTCCTTCGGAAGCGAAGTAGATTTACGGCACGTAAAAGAACCTCAAGTCTGATAAGAGACCTCTGAGCAAAATTAGCGGTCTTTCACGCCCAATATAGAATGAGACGCTAAGGACCACAGCCGTTAAAGAGCGTCCATAAATAAATAAATAAAACAATTATTTATTTATCTTGGATCTTTTAAACTCGTGGCACCGGCGCTGCAAACAGTTTTCGCACTCGAACAAGACGATTCTATTGTTGCAGAGAAATACGTGTATGAGTTAGTAATAATGGTTATCATCCCACTGCTCACTCCGTATGTCATTACGTAAATAGAAAACACGAGTTTCCATGCATTCCAATTTTGCTTTTAATTAACCATTCTCTTAAAAACACATCTTTTTGTTTTGGTAATACAGATCTTGCTGACTTATTCTACGAGGGCGACGCTGAATTAGTTTTAAAAAAATTAAATGATTTTATTGTTTTTCAAAATATTCCCCTTTAACATCAATACATTTTTACACTCAATGAAAGCAGTCCTTAAAGCAGCGATGCTACTCTTCCTAAGGCACTTCAGAAGCCAGGTATTTATAATGTTCCACTGTTTAATTGATGACGAAAAAGTAATTCCACTCATTTTTTTTAATGTTTGAAAAAATTGCTAGATGCCCGTTCAGGTAGAGGATTCACGTTGCTGACCTTTAGGGCATCCAGATACAATTGTTAGTTTTGCTGTGTGACGATGCGTTGTCATGATGTAACATTATTTTTTTCTTTTGGGCGTTCTCCACGACCATTTTAAAAAATTTGCGATCAACAGATATTTGTTAACGCATACAGATCTAATTGGTGAACATTTCTGAAAAAAAAAGAACATGTGAAAAAAAAATCTGATGTTACACTCACATGACTTTCTCTACTCTTGTACAAACTATTATTACAAACGCTTATTCACCATATGCTTCATGTTAATCGAGATATCGAGATGTTAATCTTATTGCTAATTTTCTTGTAGATGCAAGGGGAATATGGTAGCTTTTAAGCGATAGTCAAATATTTAAGCGCTGGTTGCTATGTGGCGCATTCCATTCTCTTTGCAAGCCCAGGACATAAAAAAATGAGTAACGAATTTGAGAAAAAGTATAAGTATTGGAAAATTTAAGGGAATAACAAGCAATATTTCGAAAACGGTTCACTCAACAAAAAAAATGTATATGACATAAATTGTGTATTTTAATGCGATCTACATTGTTTGTGCAGTAAAATTTTATCTATCTCTTATGGTTTACCAGTTATGCAAAAGTCGTTCACAATGAAGAACACTTTTGGAGACATTCCCAGAACATTCGAGATATACATTTCATTTGTCATGAAAATACCTTAAACATATGATATTTTAATCAAAATCGTTAGAGCCATTTTTGAGAAAATTAAAATTTTCGAAAAATGTTCCATGTAAAGGGTAGTCTGGGGTGGGGGGATTTTCTTGAAAACCTTCGTGTCGCATCTCTGAAAGATACTGAACCTAAATACCAAGTTTGGTGTTTATCCGACTGTTCGTTTCTGAGTTATGCTGTTCACAGACACACAGACACACACACAGACACACACACGGACATGTTTCCAAAAATGCTTTTTTTGGATTCAGGGATTCTCAAAACATGTATTTCCGATGAAATCTCGGTATCGAATTTTTGGGTGGAATGCAATACTTCCCCTACTTACTATACGTAGTAGAGAAAGTAAAAAATGACTTAGTTCCTATGGTTGAATCAGCTCTGTTGCAGTACTATGCACCTGATGCAGAGCCATCCACAAAAAGCGGCAGAAAGTTTCATTTTACCCCTGTATTGTTTGCTTCCGAATTACGAAAGCCCGGTTGAAGGACAACGAATTAATAAATGGCCGAGTTGCAATGAAATATCTGCTAAAAGCCCAGGTATACCAGGACAAAGGTACATTGTTCGTTCCGCAGCAGAGAAACAGTAGACGAAGTGGGTGGTGCATTGAGCAACCGTGTCTTCACCTTCACTTCTCCTACTTTTAAAAACCTGAAAGCTGCAGCAAAAATATTTAAACATTAATTCCGTAAATTATAGAGTATTAACTTACGTCGTTCCAAGGAAATGCCGTTCTTAGCTTTTCAAGGTTTGTTAACGTATCCGCTATCTTAAAATTAACTCTCTTGTGAAGGTTTGTGTATGATGGTTTTAGTTCCAATCCTGAGATCACTGTTTAAGCAGATTGTCATGTCCATGGCCGTCTTCACAAACATATCATTCCCAAAGTTCCCAAATTGCCTCTTCTCGCTTGTGGAGAACGTTTGGCATCTGTTTCAGACATTTCTCATTAGTAGTTGCACTTCTGAGAACTTAAGGACAGATGTTCTTCGAGCTTGTACAGATCTCTTGCACAGCCGCCCTGGGGTTATAACCCAATGTGAAATTAGGAAGGGGAATAGATCGGCCAGATATTGTTGCTAGATTTGAATACGTAACTTGCTCACCAACACTTTGGAATATATGTTCTTGTTCTTGACATTGAATGCAGCATCTGTTTAGGATCATACCGAAGGCATATAATTACATAAAATAACTAATAATGGTGGAGGATTACAACAGAAAAGTCCTTGAGCAAGGGGGGGAGAATATGAATTTAAAAATAAACGCACACACATACTGTTCTTCCCTAAAGATATTAAATTGAGTTTCATTTATGGACGTTCTTTAACTGCTGCGGTCCTTAGCGTCCCTTCTATGTTGGGTGTGAAAGAGGAAATTTTATTCAGAGGCCTCTTTATCAGGCTTGAGGTTCTTTTACGTGCTATAAATCTACGACACGGGACAACCGGCTTTACTTTCCTTCCGAAGGAATCCATGCTAAGGATATTTGCGCCCGAAAAAATGCATCGCCTTCCGCGGTTTGAACCCGCGACCTCGGGAACTAGAAGCTAGCATGGTAACCACTACACCACGGAGGACGACTCTGTTCTTCCCTAATTAACATTAAACAGTCCCCATTAAAAGTTACTTAACTTAGTATTGTCCTTAGAATGTGAAGTTAATATAACAAAATTATTATATAAAATACACAGTACGAGTGAGTATGCTTTTAAATCGTAGAATTAAAAACAATGAACTTCGCGGTTACTTTTACCTTGTTCTCTTTCATTAGGTTTTTAACTAACCACGTTCAAATTGCAAGAACAAGGCAGTTACCAAAACTAAAGAATACTTGAAACAGGAATATCATAAAATACTGTTTTACAGGACGAAAACAGTTACGAATGGTGTATAATCTAACGGAATTTTGAGACAATAACGTATTCAGTATTTGAAATAAATAGAAAAAACTGATTCTATCAAACCACTTAAAATAAAGTACTTTTCATATAAATCATTACCATTTATGCTAATAATCATAAAAATTACAAATGTTGATTAGGCTTAAAACATAAAGAACAAGTGTACAATTACCTCTAAAAGCTATTATATCTGAAAAACTTAAAGCAGGTTACATGCAGCAGATTAATACTCCTTCTACAGATATAACACATTTTCTCAACATTTTTATTATGTCGTTGTGTTTTTTTCTGTTCGAAGATTTATCTTTTTCTGCATTTTAGAAAGACGCAGTCTATCTTTAACAGTGGAAAATCAAATTATCTTAAACCTAAGTCTTAAGTTATATTTATAAAACTTTAAGTTTGCAATATTTCCGTTGAGTTTTATTAGCATAATACTATCCAATTGTGGCATTATGTGCGTTCGTGTGTGTGCACGCGCATATTCTGACTTTTGCTAGAAAGTGAATGAAGAATGTTTACGATTTCGCCACAAACGGCTCGCAGATTCAGGATCTTCAGAATGGTCATTGTGGGGAAAACGCCTGACATCTTGTTACATGCGTGTCTACATCTCTCTGCGCGTCTATTTTCTCGAACTTGGATGGCGCTGGAAGGGGAAAATATTACAAAAGTTCTTATTTACATTATTTTCTTACCCCCTCTCGTTTATAAGTAGCTATATGTTTATTTTTCTGTCTACTTAATTTTGATTGGGATAAGCCTTTGCACAAATAGCTGTATTACAAATTTCGTTATAAATGAAAAAGGGAATAGCGATAGCCAAATGTTTAAGAACTGGATGCAATATCTGGTCTTAAAATTCCATACTCTTTCCATGCAATCGCGAGAAACAACTGAAAATCGATAGGACTTTAAAAGAATGACAGGTATTGAATGATTCGAAGCATTAATAACGGATATCTCGGAAATGGCTGTTGCCCCAGAAAAAGGTTATTTGACATCAATTGTGTGTTTTTAAAGAGATCTAGATTTTTTGTGTGGTGCGTTTTCGTTTATCGCTTAACGTTTACCAATTATACAATATATATAGAATTCCTTCCGAATGAAGAAGACTTCACAGACTAATCCCAGAAAATTCAAGATGTACATTTTATTTTTCATGTAAATATCTTTAATATATGGTATTTTAATGAAAACGTTAGAGCCATTCTGACAAAATCAAAAATTTCGAAAAATGTTGCATGTAACGGGTAGTTTGGGGTGGGGGGTTTGTTGAAAATATTTCGTGTCGCATCTTCGGAAAATATTGAACTAAAATACCAAGTTTGGTATTTATCCGATTTTTAGTTTTTGAGTTGTGCTGTTCAGACACACGCGCGCTAATACAAGGAGTCTCAAAACATGTATTTCGGGTGAAATCTCGGTATCGAATTTTGGTGTGGATTGCAATATCTTCTCTACTTACTAGATACGTGGTAGAGAAAGTAAAAGTATGATAAAGAGGCATGTTACCAACCCTAAAACTTACTACTATGTTTACACATAACTTTCAAAGATTATAGAAAGTTATCATAAATATATGAATTATTCGTCACTCCACTCTCAGTTATACTCTCACCCTTAATACGATTTCATGAATATTCAAACAAAATAAACGCTTTTTACAATTCAACTACTAAAGCGCTTAACCTAAATTTATAATCTAATGTCTAACGCCCAACTCCATGGTTATCTGTATAAAGAAGCCTCCCCCGATTCTGTACATTACACTATTTACCTATTTAGTCAATTATATCCCAATTATCTCATTTTTCTTCCGCTCTAATCCATTTCTGCCTTACATTCCCCAAATATTCCCCCATCATTTTATGTCCATATCAGTCAGCATTTTAAGCGGTATAATTTCCTTTTGTAATTTGTCCCATTCTATCTCCCATATCCTTCCCTCCATTTCTTCACGCCATCGCTTACTAATAAACAATGAAATATTCCTTCAAGCTTCTCACACCTAACGCGCCCTTCCCCGTTTTCTGCTCTGAAACCTTTTAAAAACCGTGCTCCTCCCCCAAATCCTTCCCTCCCAAATGTACCAGAACAATACACATATTATTCCCTCCCCTAATGCTTCTTAATTATTCTGCATAATTTCTCAGTTATGTATAGGGACTAAAGTTTATTAATATCACTAGTCTGCATTTTCAAACTTTTTGTCAGATGATTTCTTTAAAGTAGATGTTCTTGAATCAAGTTTTTATGCGGATTCCAGAAATAACTTCCGTTTGTTTTTCTATCACGTCAGGTTTTTACACAAAATAAGAAGTAATGTTTTGACAATTTTAGTAATGAGGTAGAAAAGTATTCAAATACCATTTCACACAAGGTAAGGTTTTATTCAAGAAACATTTTAAGAATACTCTCAAGAACTCCCCTAATTTATTTCATGACTACATTTTAACAAAACAAGAAGCCAAAGTGTTTCATTTCATTTTTTCAAACTTTCTCTTCTTTGAATTCCTCTCAGATCCTTGAAGATGACTGTCCCTCCTCAACATCCAACAGTAGTCGGCCATCATAGTTTCATTCCATCTCCCTTGGTAACTCCTCTCCATTTCCTTAATATCTTGGTGAAAACATTCACCCTGTTCTTCACTATAATGTCCCAGATTTTCTGGAAAGTAGTCGATATGTGAATGCAGAAATTGTACCCTTACACTCATGTTACAACCCATCTTCTTGAAATTTTCCAACATTGTTTCGACAATGGCCTTGTAATTAGGATCTTCGTTATTGCCTAAGAAGTTTTCAGTAACTGATCGGACGGCGGTCCATGCTTCTATTTCTCTATTGTCTTCTCAAAATCTTCATCCTTCATCAATTTCTTTATTTGAGGACCAACAAAAAATCCAGCCTTTAATTTGTCTTGTGTAATGAAGGGAAATTTCTTGGAAAGGTACTTGAAGCAGGGTCCATCCTGTGGTAGAGCCCTTACAAATTGCTTCATCAAGCCCAATTTTATGTGTAGTGGCGGAAGCAATATCTTTATATCTCTATCTCTGTATATTTTTGAAGTGAAATTGTGAAAAAACTGTACATGATAGAAGAAAAAACTAAAAGCAGTTCTGAAATCAGCATAAACAAGTGAGTCAGAATCACTTATTAGTTTTCAGTCATCCGATATCATGCAGACTAGTGTATTCAGGTGTCTTTTATTATTAAGAGCTTTCGCCACGTTTCACACATCAGCCTCGTTTTCACTGTACCTATATGCGTAATAGTTGACTTCTGCAAAGAAAATATTCACGGAAAGACGTGTAACAGTCACAGGCAGAAATGTTCGGGAGTATGGTGTGAGAATGTGACCAGAAACTGCTGAACAACATCTTGAGCCTTTGGTTGCCCTGCCTGTTTTCAGTATTAGCTGGAAGCAAACTCGACCACTTTTATGAAAACGAAGAAACGTTAGACACGCTTCGGCATTGTTCCTTTAAAATACAACTGCCTTCAGTTGTGGATTGTAAATCTTTTGTCTGCTGTAATTGCACAACAGCATTTGTATAGACACATGGTTGTTGCTTTTGCGTGTTCGGTTGACAAAGGCGTCAAATTACGTTAGCTTTTGTTAACGATGATTAGGAAAAAAAAGAGTCGAAACACTAAAGTAATATTTTCCATTACTTACGGTGTAGGTACACGAGATTTTTATTACAGTGGTAATTACTGGATGTTGTTCAATTTGATTTTAATAATAATAATTACTGGTTTCTGCAACCAGAGAAATGTTGAACAGCTGAAGAGAAAATGTGCTGCGGTGGAGGGGTGTTCATGTGAGCAGCTGTGGACCGGCTGGCTGCTTGGTTTTTGTGGTGGGTGAGGGTCGTGGAGAAGATTTCCTCAGGGTCCGTCCATCTCACCTGTTGTCACGGTGAAGGTTAGCACCACCAAAGTGAACAAAGAACCGCTTTCCACAGCACTTGTGCATACCTTTCTCACGTCATGCCACTTAATTTCAACTGTTCGGGGTATTTTCACATATCGATGGTTAAATATTCCTCTCTCTACCACGTACGGAGAACGTATTGCATTCCACCCAAAAATTCGATATCGGATTTCACCGGAAATACATGTTATAAAGACCGTGAATTCAAAAAGGTCCATGAGTCAGCGTGTCTGGCGGATCATGTGTATGTGTGTGAACAGCATAACCCCAAAAATGAAATGTTCATAAATACCAAACTTAGTACTATAGGTTCAGCATCTTCCAAAGAATGTGACACGAAGATTTTAAATAAAATCCACTCCAGCGCAAACTACCCTTTACATGGAAGTTTTTTTGAATTTTTCGATTTTTTTCAAAAAAGGTTCTAATGATAGATAATACGTGAATATATTTACATATCTTAAATAAAATATAACTTTAATTTTCTGGGAATAGAGAGTGAAGTCCTCTTCATTCTAAAGGAATTTTGTAGAACTTTGTATCTATAACTGGTAAACCGTAAGGGATAGACAAAGCTTACCACAAAAATCTGATGTGTTACACTCACATGACTTTCTCTACTCTTGTACAAACTATTTTTTACAAACGCTTATTCTCCATATACATCATGTTAATCGAGATAAACATTTGCAGACTGTCTTATTGCTAATTTTCGTAGTTCACAATGGAGAATACTTTTGGAGACATTACCAGAAAACTCAAGATATACATTTCATTTGTCATGAAAATATCTTAAACATATGATATTTTAATCAAAATCGTTAGAGCCATTTTTGAGAAAATGAGGTTTTCTTGAAAACCTTCGTGTCGCATCTCTGGAAGATACTGAACCTAAATATCAAGTTTGGTGTTTATCGGACTGTTCGTTTCTGAGTTATGCTGTTCACAGACACACACACACACACACACAGACACACAAGACAGACACACAGACACACACACGGACATGTTTTCAAAAATGCTTTTTTTGGATTCAGGGGGTCTCAAAACATGTATTTCCGGTGATATCTCGGTATCGAATTTTTGGGTGGAATACAATATTTCCCCTACTTACAGTACGTAGTAGAGAAAGTAAAAATACGTAGACATCTTTAAAACACGCAATTTATTTATGTGCATTAGCCTTTTCCGAGATATACGTTGTTATTGGTTTGAAGATTTCACTTTTGTCATTTTAAGTACTGTGGCTATTCAGTTGTTTCTCGCCATGTCATGGAAAAAGTATTAAATTTCAAAGCCAGCATATATTATTCGGTTTCCTCTATCACCTTGTTCCTTAAACGAAAGTTGTACTCAAAATTATTTCTGCAAAGGTTTATCTCGATTAACATGAAGTAGATAGAAAAATAAGTTTTCGTAAAAATGGTGTATGGCAGGTATATAAAAATAAACGACATAGTAGGTGAGAAAATCATGTGAATGTAACGCATCAGGTTTCTATTACGTGTAATATGTTTTGTAGGATATCGTGCAAAAAAATGTATTTACAGACGTGAACAGGAAATATTATTACAGGATAATAATTTGGATAATTCTTTAAAATACTAAATGCTTAATTTGTTGGTCGTACATCATTAAAACATGTGCATTAGGGTATGCCGGTTTTGTGAATAAATTGTTTGTCAGTTATTGCGCGTGAATAGAATTTTGCTTGCTTTTGCTGACTTAAAGTCGCTTTTAACTCCGAGGAATATGGTGACTTTCTTCATACATATGAGCGAGAATGTGCCACACAGATGGACTTGGTCGCATAGTCGCCCTTCTGCACAAACCCGCTTGAGCAGCTGTTGATATATGACGTTAGTTAGGTAGACCCTTTCCTATGTTATTTCTTTATTTCTCTTAATGGAACTTGGCTAACGAAGCTGAAATCTACAATATGGTATTTACTTGAATGAGGAAATTCACGGAGGAAAGAAAGAAGAAAAAAAAAGCTATTCAGATAGGTCGGCGGAAGTCCCGAATGAGTCACTCTCTTGGTGTTATTCTTTTGTTTTACTTATTTTAATTTTCTCTAACCTTAATCTGACCTAAGTGTTATCCTTGGGATACTTAAAATTCTAATTGTACCGCAACAAATCTCAGAGTGTAATAGAACTGACGCAGATATAATAATTGAACCGCCCATTTATTGTAAAACAAAAGTCATAATACTTTCCATATATTCCAAAATGAATTTCGCAAGTGTAAAAATAAGTATGTAATCCCTTTGAAGTAACCTGTATTTCCCATACATACACATGAGGCTACCAATCTTCCACATTGTGTAAAATATTAAGGTGATATGTGTGCAAGTAATGTACTATTTAAAGCTTTAAGAAATCCTCAAATTATAAAGTTACAAGTAACGTTTTTCACCCCTTACAGGAAAACAACTGTAGTCAAAATATTTGTTATAATTTTTCATGTTGGATAAATAATTGTTAACATTTATTAAGGGTTCTCCTGTAACCAAAATCATTTTTAAATTCGTAAGTATTGTGTGTGGGTGTTTCATTTTTTTCCGCCAATCACTATAACTTGGTTGGAGTATATAATATAAAGCCAGATTTTAATTAGGACAAGAAGTCAATCACTTATTATTGAGATTTGTTAAAAACGTTACACGATAGTCTAAAAAATCAGATACGACACATTCACATGACTTTCTCTGCCCTCTATTGTTTATTAGTAGGTATACAAACTATTCTTACTAAAGGCTTACTTTTCTATCTGCTACATTTTGATCCAAGTAAACCTTTGCAGACATAGCTACATTACACATTTCTATAGATAAAGGGAACAGCGATAGTCAAATGTTTAAGATCTGGACGGTAAATGCTGGCCAAGCGCGAGAAACTATTGAATGTTGACAGGACTTTAAGAGAATGACCAAGTAATGAACAATTCGAACCGTTAATTATGGATATCTCCGAAATGACTTGCACCACAAAAAAAACTTATTTAAAATAAATTGTATGTTTTAAAGAGATCTACATTTTTAGTGCAGTACGTTTTCGTCTTCGCTTAACTTTATCAGTTATACAAGATTATACAAAATTCCTTCTGAATGAAGAGAACAGGCTTCTTCCAGTAAATTGAAGATACACATTTTGTCATGTAAATATCATTAGTTAATATATGTTATTTTAATCAAAACAGTTAGTCATTTTTTAGAAACTAAACATTTTCGAAAAATGTTCTCTGTAAAGGATAGTTGGGGTGGGGTGGGGTTCTTGAAATTCTTTGTGTCTCGCATCCTTGGAAGGTACTGAACGTAAATACCAAGTTTTCAGACTTTTCGTTTTTGAGTTAATGCTGTTCACAGACCACACGGGTGTGCGGACCTTTTTCTAAAAATACCTTTTGTTATTCAGGATCCTCAAAACATGCATTTCTGGTGACATCTCGGTATCGAATTTTTGGGCGGAATGCAATACCTTCTCTGCCTACTAGGTAGGTATGTGGTAGGGAAAGTAAACTGTCATTTTCTCATAAAATCTAGATAGACTTAAGGCATTATTTTCGTTATTGGATATTGTTATTATTCACGTGCAAGACTAATGCGACTTGCATTTTACATGCCGCGTATCGGCGAATCTAACCAGCATTTTGTTTTTTTTAAATCGTGCTTTCCCTCATAGCCAGCAAACACGGGTTAGACATTCACTACCACGACTTAAATCTTCGCACACAGAATAAAAGAAATAGAAATAAAATAATGTTATACGAAATGACTATGTAGATAGATATGTCCATTTATCAACCCAAGCGGATGATAAGTAAGACTACCACGCAACCAAGGTTATTTATCCGGCTTCGCACCATATCCTCACAGAACAGCAACATAGCGATTACAGATGTCCACCATAGATTGAAGCAATAGCAACAAACTAAATGGCACGGGAAGGCAAATATGCAACTAAAGTCATCAGAATAATGTGAATCAAAGAACCTATAGATAACCGTAGTGATATGTCCTGCATGTTGGAGCGACAATTAGAAAAACATTCAAGATCATTTGTTTTGCGATTATCCTTGGGAAAACACGCAGCAGTACGATTATATGATATACTCGTATAGAGTGAACAGTGACACACATGAAAACAGATCATAACATCTCCTTATATAAATAACTCTGCTATTCACAGGCATAGAAATTCGTAAGCGGTTAGCTTCAAGTTTGTCTACACTCAAATCATTATCACTAAAAAGAATGCAAAACAACAGTGGGAAGGATCACTGACAGGCAGGTAAAAAACCAGTCTGAGTGCTGTCTGCAAACGCCAAACGATTGTACAAAGAATGGGGGCTGGATTGTTACCTGCGACGTCCTTGCCTATAATCCAGCGACCGTTAAACCTTATTCCTTCCGTCCTGGCTTTAATGCTTAGAAATTCCTATGCCTGCACATAACTCTTGTTGTGTGTATCTCTTTGAACTCGAGGGTCAAAACATTCGTTAAATGGGCACATAAGCTTGCGTGTATCTTCCGGAACCTATCACATTTGTACTTTTTATCATTGGAAGGGGAAGAAGCTGCATTGTATACAACATTGTTTCCATGAAGAGAGGTCGCCGGTATTGTCACATTAATGTTTAAGGTAGGGTAGGTTGTTGTAATCGAGCATTTTCTTGGAGCGTGCACGCGTTATGCAAATGTTTCTGTGTGTACAAATCCCGTCTTCAGTAAGATTGTCTTCAAAAGGATCGCTTCCACTGGTCAACATCAATTAATGTATGAACAAACAGTTTTCACTTTTCTTCGTTGAATTTTTCTTAAGTATCTAATTGTGTATGGAACCTCCGATAAAAATCAATAGAAAGCAATCCTTGGGGACTGCAATGCTTTCTTACATTGTCTTCAAGCGAAGAAACTGATCTCATACAAAGTTCGTATCTCTATTTAGGTGCGCCTACTCCTTGAACTAGGTCAGCACGTTTTGCTCTGCTTGCAGTAATAATTAGGTTGTTGCAATTGTTGACACTGTTCAAGAAGCATTTTAAAATATTTCGGGATAATGCTGACGTACCGAGTTTTGTTGAGTACGACATTTGCGACTGTATCTCTCAAGAACAGCTGACGTCCAAGAAGCTGACTTTCCGAACTTCAGATTGCATCATTTCATTGGCTTGCTCGCCTTCCTAAAAGTAAACACTTTGCGACTCAGGATGAGGCAATGCTACAGAAGTCTGTAGGCGACCATATCTGTAGCAAACAATTGAAAGTGTATAGATCAGGGGTTTCGTAATGCAGGCGAGTTTGAATTCTGTACCTTTTTTTAGATTTCTTCTCTTACAGTTAGCCAAAGCCCTTCCGCGGTCTTCCTGTACTTTTCGTCCCATATAGTACACCCATCGTCGTTGATGATGGCTCGGTGTAAACAAACACAAAGGCGCCGGCCTGGCTTAAGGGTGGGGTTACTAGGAACAGTAGGTATTTTCGCTCTCTCGTTGGGTTCCGTTCCAAATGCCTTATGGACAAAAATGGCACCTGGACTGAAGCAGTTATTATTCTTAATTATTCTGAAAATGTTGTATAATTATGTTCGAATGACGCTGTTTCAGTTTCCTCTACAGGGGTTTAAGTAACTATTTGATGTTTAATTATAGTGTAATTTGAACGTCTTATACACACTAAAAGCAACATTTAAGTAATTTTCCTTACTTAGAACTATTTAAGTTGTAATGTGTCTTAAATAGCATTTAGATGTATGTTTATTGTAGGTTAATTAGATATTTACGTAGTGAAGTTTTGTTACTGTTAAGAGGTCGACTCATAACTACCTGTTTTATTTCAATGTTAGGTTAATGAAGTGATGCCCAGCCTTAAGCGAAATAGGGAAGGATGGTCTTACCCCCAGGGCTATGGAGCTATGGCATATTCACGTGGTCATGGGTTGTACAAACTCCAGTGTTTGGTTACCTTGTAACATGGCATTGCAATCAACCGTTATTGACTGAGTGAAGGGGAAATGCTTCATAACACAAAACGAAAAAGTTGGGGGTAAGGTGACATTGTGACGTCATTAGCTCATAAGGGATAAGGTTGGGCTTCACTGGCTCTAATGCATTTTCGTTTGAATGGTTGAGATTGCTACAAAAGTAAGTAAAGAACGCAGCATTGTTTAAACGAATCGTGCATGTCTGGTCTTAAACTCGTCTCATAGCGCTTGAAACATCAAAGTAATGACACCTCAGCCCAACGTCTATGTTTTGTACTCAGACATAGAGAAGCATTAGGTGAGCTCTTTTCTTCGGCTGGCATCCTATTTATGTTTTACATTCAGTGTGTTTTGAACTGAATTAGTTTTTGTACGCTTGATTCTATGTTTAATAAAACAATGTTTTAAAGTATTTATCAGTTTCTGTAGAGCATTACCAACAAGGGTAGCCGAGGGTCTTAAGGTACGGACTCGTGAACGGGAGGTTAAATCCCGCCAGGACTGTCCTCTCTGAGTTTTCTTTTTTCGGGTTTTTCTCAGTCCTCATAACTGGCAAATGCCCGGCAGGTACCCTAAACTTAGGGCTAGAACGTTTCCTTCCCAAATTCCCTTTCCCAATTATTTAATTTCATGTATCGTCAGTGTCACCGCCTGTGGTGCCGTATGCAGTAACAATGGCGTTAAAGTCGTCCTCCGCGGTGTAGTGGTTACCATACTAGTAGCCTTTATCTCCCGAGGTCGCGGGTTCAAACCCGGCGGAGGGCGATGGATTTTTTTTGGACGTAAAACTCCTCCCAGCAAAGTTAACAGTATTTCATGCCCAATATAGAATGGAACGCTAAGAACCACAGCAGTTAAAGAGCGTCCATAAATAAAACTCAGTTTAATCAATTTTAACGACGTTAAACACTACCCCACCCGCGAAAGTACAACATTAAACTGGTCTTAAAAATCTCGTCTCAGGAGGTTCAGGTTGTTGGAGGTCCATTGCTCTATAGCGCATACTTACCGTACTTGGTTTTGGAAGCGCAATTTATAATACTAGGTATTCTATGCATATTTTACAATTATCTTTGTTATCGTTTTACATTATCACACACACACTAAAACTGATTAATCTTATATGGCATTCTGTGTCATTCTGATATGTTTTAAAAGAATCAAGAACAACCTATTCTAAAAATTACGTTCTAATACGATTTTAAATCCGATAGGACGTTTCCTTTTGAAACCTATTCCATTAGTCTTAGAACTTACTTATTTAAATTGCATAATTTACATATTTATATAAATTACAAAATTTATCTTTGCAGATTTTCTTCATTAACTTAGGTATTGATCCGCAAGCAATAAAAATACTTATTTCGAATTTTCTTACCAAATTGACTCCTTGAGTGACATGTTTACTTTCTTGTTATTTCATGTGTACAGATATTAAATAGTGCAGATAAGAGGCTGTACCTTAATCTCACACCTTGTTTTAGCTTGTATTTTCATGAAAGTATATAATTATTTGTTTTATTGTTTAGGCTTCGAACTGTATTTTTAAAGGTTTATTATTTATTTATTTATTTTACAAATTTTGTCTCGATGTTTTAAGCCGTGAATGCTAATTGCGTTTCTTGTTTCAATTTTTCTCTTTCAGTTATTTGCTTCAAACCAAAACGTGCCCGACCTGAAGTCTCGTTGTTGTAATAAAATATCTACACTGTGATATTCGGCATAACCAGTTCCTCACCTTCCTGAATACTTCATAGTGTACATGGAATAAAGTAATAACTACACTGTGACGCATAGCTTTGTAAAATTTCAGTAGTTTAAATGCCTCTGGAGTTGGTGCATTTTGCCATAATCTGCTTATAAAAAGAATAATCGTGTACACGTGACTAGTCCTGCGTCTCAATGCACACTTGCACAACCAAACTCGGACACATGATTAGAATGATAGTTTATCTCCCTTTCTTTTAAATCAAGTTCATAGTCCTGGGGATTGCATTCCACCAGCTGATCTGTTGCGAAAACTGAAAATGATTTGCACAGCTGCTGAGCGGATCAAAGGAGTTGGCTGATACACGTACAACCTTCATGCATTCTGCCCCCCCTCTCCTCATTTCCTCCTTCCTCTCAGCTGATCATCTGGATGGATCTGGAGAGGGAACGTGATCATTCACATGCGGTTTTC
The DNA here is from genome assembly GCA_030765065.1 of Deroplatys truncata. Classification (NCBI taxonomy): domain Eukaryota; kingdom Metazoa; phylum Arthropoda; class Insecta; order Mantodea; family Mantidae; genus Deroplatys; species Deroplatys truncata. The sequence goes on from CM060983.1 coordinate 164,123,937, forward strand.
ATGGTTCGTATTATTTGGTGCACTGAACGTTTGTTTGTCCTTTCGGAAACTGGTCAACATCTCTTGGCTATGTCAATGTTCCTTATCTTTTTACTTGTGGTGAAACGTTATCATCTAGGATCGGGTTGTTTCTTCCCGCATGGCGACAGATGTATGGGATATCTATACCATTTTGGATTTCGCTATTTGCCCAATAAATTGTTCGTATTTATTTGCGCTTAACACTGTGTTATTTTTCCCTTTAAGTTTGCCAAAAGCATTGCTAGCTCTGCTTAACGTTGACGTGGCTTCTGTTGCCTTGCAACACACAATAATTAATGCTGTAATCCCCCCGAATGAGGGCGGTTCCGCATAGCAAAAACTCTGCGACATCATAGCCACTTCATAAGCAGTGCTTTCTAGCCAGTGAGCGGCGTGTTTCTTTGAATTTGCTATATAATAGTGAAATTTGATTGCTGAGCTATAAATCGACTCCCATGTACGCACACCTTCGGGGTTCTGACTGTGAAGTAGAATTCAGAGAAGATACGTATTTGTAGTGCATTAACGCTTAACAGCAAAATGTCGCGTCCTGTTCGTGGCAAACCGCCACTTACGACCATTGCTCTTCCTCCTTGCAACTGTCTGCACGGAAATGTCATTTATCTCCTTCGTTTCTGACGGAGACTATAAGCCAGTCAAGAGTAGTGTTTATCTGTCCAGTGGCAGCACAGTTGCGGGAATGCATCAATAAAACAAATTTCCAGCGCACATTCAAGTATGATAACTCGTTCTCTAGGTTTATACGGGTATAATGGGCTGCAGCATCTCATTTTATTTTTCAGTTTGTTGTCTTTCTTCTCTCTCTCTCTCTCAGACATTTTTAAAACTATCGCATTGCAATAAACTGAAATTTAGAGAACAAATAACCTACTCTGTATTCACTCTTAGGTTGATCGCGTCAAAACAAACATCCAGGTGACCAAGTGCACCGTTATAATGTATCCTTCCGCCATTCGCACTAGAAACACTGTCACACTTTCAAACCATGTGGCCAGTACAAGCGACACGTAGTGCCAAAAAAGAACAGAGTCCTTATTTCAACAACTGAAACGTTGATTAGCATATGCTGTTAAGGGTTAAAGATGATAAGATTGATAGTTGCAACAAAACAAGCATTTGCACATATAATAATAGTTAATTCTAAAATAAATGAGCGAAAAATAAAGTAACAGGTATGCGATAACTTAATTTATTCGCTCTCTGGAAGCGGCACTTTATTAACTGTTGGCGGTTCATTTTAAAAAAGAAATTGCGCACTGTTACGCGAATTGCATTCTCCTCAAAATCACTACATTCTTGCATCGCGTATTTCATATGCTTTTTTTTTCTTCTTCTTTTCCCGGGTGTAACCACTTTTGCGTTTCAGATTTTTCTGCACAAGCACTGTTTATACTTGTACTCGAAACACCGGTGAACTCAGAAGTTAATTTCACCATTTCTTTCACGGAAATTGTTGGATATTTCTCACATAACTTATAATAAAGATTTAACACTATTGTTTTTCCACCACTATTCAATGGTTTGCAATGCTTTACTAATTCGACGAAAACACAAGAGCGAATTCACCGTCCTCCATGATACTGAACACAACTGCTGGTTTCTGGCTGTAAACAATATTCTGCGCCTACCCGGATGTCAGGTGACTCATACGAATTGCGTCATGGGGACATGTAGCTCTGTTTTACGGTATAAATCAGCGTTAAATAAAACCTTAGGTATTTTAGGCATTTGTATAGAATATTATACTATTTAAGGATAAATTCATTCTAAAATTCAGAGATTAGCATGGCACTGCTTTCCTGGGCGCATTGCTACGGTGTTGCACCACGGTGCACTGACCACGACGGCTTGGTTTGCCGCGGATCAACCTAAGAGTGACTATAGTTTAGAATATTCTTAATGATACAACACAAGTTGAGCTGCATCCGTTAAGATGCAATGTAAGTATAGTTCATTGTTCCTCGCCCTTCGCTAATCCGTATTTCCATTTGTCGTCACCATAAGGCAAATAAACGCTACCTTAGCCAGCTAGTAAGGAGGTTTGCGGTCTCAAATACGCGGAAAATATTCAAGTAGGCATGAACCATTAGGTCCTTATAAGCTGCGAACAGATTAAGGCAATGATAGGGTGATTTGGAAGATTTTTTTCGAAAAAAAATGTGGGAGCGCGTTCGTGTATGTATGTGTTTACAGCTTTGAATAATATGTTAGGCAAGACAATTTTAAAATGTTTACTCTATCATTTATGCTTTGTTCTTTTTACTTTCTCTACTACGTATAGTAAGTAGGGGAAGTATTGTATTCCACCCAAAAATTCGATACCGATATTTCACCGGAAATATATGTTTTGAGAACCCTTGAATCCAAAAAAAGCATTTTTGGAAACATGTCCGTATGTGTGTCTGTGAACAGCATAACTCAGAAACGAACAGTCGGATAAACACCAAACTTGGTATTTAGGTTCAGTATCTTCCAGAGATGCGACACGAAGGTTTTCAAGAAAATCCCCCCACTCCAGATTACCCTTTATATGGAACATTTTTGGAAAATTTTAATTTTCTCAAAAATGGCTCTAACGATTTTAATTAAAATATCATATGTTTAAGATATTTTCATGACAAATAAAATGTATATCTTGAATTTTTTGGGAATGTCTCCAAAAGTATTCTTCACTGTGAACGACTTTTGCATAACTGGTAAACCATATGAGATAGACAAAATTTTACTGCACAAAAAATGTAGATCGCGTTAAAATACACAATTTATGTCATATACATTTGTTTTGTTGAGTGAACCATTTTCGAGTTATTGCTTGTTATTCCCTTAAATGTTTCGATACTTATTTTCTCAAATGGGAATTCGTTATTTATTTTTACTTTCTCTACTACGTATAGTAAGTAGGGGAAGTATTGTATTCCACCCAAAATTTCGATACCGAGATTTCACCGGAAATACATGTTTTGAGACCCCCTGAATAAAAAAAAAGCATTTTTGGAAACATGTCCGTGTGTGTGTCTGTGTCTGTGAACAGCATAACTCAGAAAGGAACAGTCGGATAAACACCAAACTTGGAATTCGGGTTCAGTATCTTCCAAGGATGCGACACGAAGGTTTTCAAGAAAATCCCCCCACCCCAGAGTACCCTTTACATGGAAGATTTTTCGAAAATTTTAATTTTCTCAAAAATGGCTCTAACGATTTTGATTAAGATATCATATGTTTAAGATATTTTCATGAGAAATAAAATGTATTATCTTGAATTTTCTGGGAATGTCTCCAAAAGTATTCTTCATTGTGAACGACTTTTGCATAACTGCTGAACCATAAGAGATAGACAAAATTTTACTACACAAAAAATGTAGATCGCGTTAAAATACACAATTTACGTCATTCATTTTTTTTTGTTGAGCGAACCATTTTTGAGATATTGCTTGTTATTCCCTTAAACTTTTCAACACTTATTTTCTCAAATGGGAATTCGTTATTCATTTTTTGTCTGGTATATGCAAAGAGTATTAATCTGTGGTAAAGGGAATGGTGCTGCACCTAGCAACCAGCTATTAAGATATATGTATATGCTTAAAGGCTACTGCATTTCTATATTGCCCTTGTAAATATATATTCCCCCTACATCTACAAGAAAATTCTGAATAAGATAGACTCTGCAAATGTTTATCTCGATTAACATGAAGCATATGGAGAATAAGCGTTTGTAAAAATAGTTTGTACAAGAGTAGAGAAAGTCATGTGAGTGTAACACATCAGATTTTTTTGTCTTGTATATGCAAAGAGAATGGTGCTGCACCTAGCAACCAGCTATTAAGAGATATGTATGTGCTTAAAGGCTACTGTATTTCTATATTGCCCTTGCAAATATATATTCCCCTTACATCTATAAGAATATTAGCAATAAGATAGTCTGCAAATGTTTATCTCGATTAACATGAAGTAGATGAAGAATAAGCGTTTGTAGAAATAGTTTGTACAAGATTAGGGAAAGTCATGTGACTGTAACACATCAGATTTCTTTATATATATATATATATATATATATATATATATATATGTCTTCAATATTCTGTTATGTAAAGTATAGTATCCAAGGATAGGCCTATAAACGGGGCTCAAAATTAGAGTTTACTTGTCGCGTCTATACCCTTAAATGGAGAAAAAGTTTTCATCATGAATACTCCATCCATGAGAAATAAAAATCTCACTCACTTTTCATTAAATGTAAACAGTTCAAAATTTTCCCAAAATTGAAGCTATGGTAATGGAAATATAAAAGAAAATTTTAAAACTCATGACTGACAAAATCTTTTTCTACAAATATGTCAAATAGTCAGTGTACAGAATGACTTTTCCTCATCACAGTGATAATGTAATTATTTTTAAAATTCTATATGCTTATTCTCTACACAGAACTAATGAACAACAGCTAAACACAAAATTAAATATTTTATAAAATAATAGCATTTAAAGGCATTTTGTAAAAGTTCGTATTAAAATTGTACAAAGTCTTTGAGGAAACGTGTTATTTCAAATAAAATGGTTTGGGTTGCATGCGAATTCCAGAATAAATTAGTGTTGTCACCAAGTTGTAATATCGGGTTATTAGGCAAGTGTTTGTGATAAACGCACACCTGCACGTGCTATTATACGCTTTATATTCTTGACGATGATATTCTCTCCGAAGCCAGGTGCGACCTCCTTAGGCTAGTCCAAGTGTGTACTGTGGTGTTTTATGGTTAATGTAACGAAGTGACACAACATACGCGCAGTCTTGAACCAAGAATTGAAGTTTTTCCAACGATAAATTTGAATTGAGTTTTATTTATGGGCAGTCTTAATCGCTGTAGTCCTTAGCGTCCCATTCTCCCGTATATTGGGCGTAAAATACCGGTAATTTTGCTCAGAAGCCTCTTTATCAGGTTTGAAGTTCTTTTACGTGCCGTAAATCTACGAAGCGGGACCATCGGTTTTATTTCCCTTCCGAACGAAGCCATGCTAAGGTTATGCCCGAAAAAATCTATCGCTCTCCGCCGGGTTTGAACCCCCGACCTCGGGAACTGGAGTTTTCCAACGATGAAAGCTGCACGACCCTAGGTGGGAATCGAACTGGGTACCTATAAATGCTAGCCAGAAAGGTTGATCACTATTCCTGTATATGATATTCTGATTTGCATGAAACTCTTTCAGAACCTGCATCTTTGTTCACAATATTTATTGCGATAATTGCGGAAAATCACTTCCTCTTCATTTTCTCATGGTCTCTTTCACTCTCTTTCGCTCACCCTCCCTCTCTCTGATTTTCACTTTTTCCCCTCTCAACTTCACTGTCTCTTTCTATACTTTGCCGCCATATCCCTCTCTCTCGTACAACGTACATATCGTGTGATGTTTCGAAAACCGACAGTAAAACTGTTTTCCCAGGGGTATCAAAAGAAAACCAAAACACAAAAATAAATAGCGCACAAACTTAGGTTTGTTTCTTTGCTTGTTAAATGACTGGGGCTATACTATAACGGTTAATGCATTATGAATATACGAGACAGGTTTTTAAAGTAAGTACAGTTTTAATATTTTGCCGCTGCAGTCACGATTTTCAGCATCCGCGATCACTTCCTCCATTCATTAGGAAGCCAAACGCAGCTGTGAGCAATCGCCACGTGTTTTCCTGTTGTTAGAGAGTTTATAAATGTTCAAAACAATCGAATGACTCGCCGACTGTGAAGTCATATCAGTGATTCGTTTTTTGTTTGCGATAAATGTTACGCCAGCAAACATTCATCGCCAACTGTGCGAGGTTTATGGGGAAACAATAATGAGTGGCAATGCCCGGCCACACCCAGCCAAACAAACTGAAATTCTGGTCGCATCATTTGGTTGGGAACAATTCGACCACTCTCTCTACAGTCCGGATTTGGCACCAAGCGATTTTCGTTTGTTTCTTCATCTTAAGAAATTGCTTGGTGAAGTGAAACAAAAAGTGCAGACTTGGTTTTCATCATAGGCAACATCGTTCTTTGACGAAGGCATACAAAAACTGGTTTCTCGTTACCACAAGTGCGGGAATAACGGCGGCGATTATGTGGAGAAGTAGTGTAAGGTGCAGGTAATGAATGATAATGAAGTGCTGGGAAAATAACGTTCTGTTATTTTTTAAAGAATTATCGGTACTTACTTTGAAAGCACGCCTCGTAATACTGCCTTGTATGCCATGAACCTGGCGACGTTACAATGTTTCTGCCATGATTCCGCAGAACGTGATGTCGTCTGCTCGTGTCAGTGATATCAAGGTCCATGATGAGATCCAATGTCCGGAGTTACATAACCTTATAGACTCAGCTGTTATAGTAGCGCAAGGCAGAGCAACGTGAGGTGAGGTCTTGCTACGATATCATTACTCTATTTCTTAGGGTGGCGACACCCTACAAACTGTACACACTTCCTAAACTCCTTTTCCATGAGTTAGATTGAATTACATTGACTTAAGAGTACTCGGTACTGTAATTTCTACAAACTTCAACCGATTTAGTTGGACATTTTATTACAGATTTGTTAACACATAAATATATTATAAATTGACTTTGCTTGTTACCTGCTTTGTTACCAACTTTCCAAGGAAATAATTTTCAAAACATGAAAATAAAACTGCTAATTTGTACAAATTTCAACCAAGTTGGTTGGGCTTTTTATTATAGATTTGTTAACACATAAATATATTAGAAATTGACTTTGCTCTGTGTTACTAACTTTCCAAGAAAATAATTTTCAAAACATGAAAATAAAGCTGCTAATTTCTACAAATTACAACCGATTTAGTTGGGCTTTTTATTACAAATTTGTTAACACATAAATATATTAGAAATTGACTTTGCTTGTTACCTGCTGTGCTACCAACTTACCAAGAAAATAATTTTCAAAACATGAAAATGAAACTGCTAATTTCTGTAAATTTCAATCGATTTAGTTGGGCTTTTTATTACAGATTTATCTATTAACACACATATTTTAGAAAGTGACTTTGCTTGTTACTATGTAGCTAACTTTCCAAGAAAAAGTCACACTTTAAATGCCTCACATTTGGCATTTTAAACTTTTAAATGTTGGTATTATTTCTTGCATATAATTCTTCATCAAACAAAGCTGAAATTTTGTATAACATTAAAGATTTTCGTGGAAACAATATTTAGATGTGCAACGCTTTCAATTTCCTAATGATTAAATTACTAAAAACCTGAATCCAAAACTACGCTTGATATTTAAAAAAAGAACGTTTTCTGAAAATCCTAAAGAAACTGAATAAAATTGTTTAATGAACCTTTTAAGGTGTGAGAAAATGTAAGAAGGCAACATAACGAGGAAATGAAGTTTTAAAAATTGTACATCCATTTCAATGACCAGAAAGGGAAAAACCGTTTGGATCCTGATGCTACAATGTTTGTAGATTTCTTCTATGAAAAATGTCAAGCGTGATTTGTTTTTCTTGAAATGTTGTAAAAATGCAGTATATACCCTTAACTACTTACCGTTCAGATGCATTCTTTACACGTGAAATCAAAAAAGTGTTTCCATGGGAAGTGGAGCCGTTGGTGGATCGATCGCCGCAGCTCCTGAAGCTTGGGCGTCTCCGGGGGAGAGAGCAAAATCATTAACATCCAAGTTCATTCTATACATAAAAATAATAACTAACAATTATTAAATAACTCGTGAAGTTATTACCAATTAAATTTCCAACAAAATTTTGTGAAGAAAATCATCTGAAAATACTTGGTTAAAGGGACTCGACTCGGAGAAGAAGGAAGGAAATCTCATTGTATTGTCTCGTATTGTCACCATAGAAACAATGCAGTTTTGAATGAAAGTTTCTTGCCAACAAATGAAAAGTAAAAGCTTTACGACATTTTCAATTTGAAAATAAAAACAACAATAATAATAAAACTTGTCGTTTTCACACCAGTCTAAGATTTCGTTTCGTTTGAAATTCATGTTTTATTTTATTTTAAATTTTATTTGTGAACTTATTTAGTTTTGCTTTGTTCGACAAAATTGTTGGAAGTATTTATACTCCAGCACTTACCTATGTTAGATAGAACAGGTAATGTATACCATCCAAAAATTCAATATCAACATTTCGCTAGAATTAGCATATTGTGAGTTTCCGCGAAAAAACAAAAGGAAAAAAAGCGTTTTAGGAAAACATCCATACGTTATAAACAGGGTAGCTCAAAAGCGAAAAGTGGTATAAACACTAAATCTGACATTTGATTAGGACATTTTTTTTAAGGATGCCAGGCGCATATTTTCTAAAAATAATTTAAGTCCCCAAAATTAAGGTTAGAGTTACATGAAAAACTTTTCGTTAATTCTTGTTTCCTCATAATTAGCCTAATTATTTTGGTTAAAGCACCATATTTGATATATCTATACGGCATGGACTAACGAACGTGAGGTCCGTGGTTCAAATCCCTTACTGAGGTTTCTCCAGGTTTTTCTGAGCCTTCATAATACGAAGCCTTTTCCAAGATATTTCTTGTTGCTTGTTTGACATTTCTTTTATTTTTATCACTACTTTACGAAATGTTTCTTTCGTTTCTCATTAGTCCATGCAAAGAGTGCAGTGTCAAGGGTTGCATATTGGACATGCTTTCTAAGAATAGTCTTGTCTGTTCTGTGCGTCTCCTTACCCATAATAGATTAAAACCATTTCTGACCAAAATTTATCTACTAACAAAAAGCGTATACGCTTTCTAGTGATAAATTGAAGATTGGTTATAGAAATAAATAACTAGTTGGAAAATTCGTATGATTATAAGATACCACACTTTTAAGTATTGTACCACTAAAAAGCACTTCGTTACATTTTCAACTGGAAGCACCACACCAGCAGTTAGGTCAGAAGTTGATTAAATACTTAAAAACTTTACTAGTATAAATAATATCTATGCGCATAACAAAATGATAACAGATTTTTTATGGTAATTTTAAAGTTGTCTAAAAATAACTGGTGTTAACCTGTGCAGGTATGCTATGATAAAAGCAAACGTTACGTTTTTAACATTTTTTGTTGGTGTGTTACTTTTCAATCAACAATGACGAATCGACTGATTTGTTTTCTTGTTTCTGTTTTATTCAAGTGGAGTTGGATCCATTTAGAGAATAGGAATCATAAATAGTTCGCACAAAGAATTCTGGAGTACGAAGTCTAAAATCAACTTCATGTTAAGCGACATAAACATTTGCAGAAACTATCTTATTGCTAATTTTCTTATAGGTGCAGGGGAAATATGGTAGACTTTAAGCGATAGTCAAATCTTTTAAGAGCTGGTTGCTATGTGGAGCATTCCATTCTCCTTGCATGTCCAGGACATATAAAAAAGGAATAACGAATTCCCATTTGAGGAAAAGTATAAGTATTGGAAAATTAAAAAATTAACAAGGACTAGCTCATAAATGGTTCACCCGACAAAAAAATGTGTGTGGCATAAATGATGTGTTTTAACGAGATTACATTTTTTACGTAGTAAAATTTTGTCTATCTCTTACGGTTTATCAGTTATGCGAAAGCCATTTAGAATGAAGAGACCTTTTGGGGACATTCCCAGAAAATCCAAGATACACATTTCATTTGCCATTTAAAGCATATGATATTTTAATCAAAATCTTTAGAGCCATTTTTGAGAAAACCAAATTTTCGGAACATGTTTCATGTAAAGGGTAGTCTGGGGTGGGAGTATTTTCTTAAAAATCTTCGTGTCGCATTCTTGGAAGATGCTAAACTCAAATACCAAGTTTGGTACTTACCCGACTTTTCGTTTTTGAGTAATGTTGTTTACAGACAGACGCACACACGGACATGTTTCCAAAAATTCTTTATTTGGATTCAGGGTAACTCATAGCATGTATTTCCGGTGAAATCTCGGTATCGAATTTTTGAGTGGAATGCAATACTTCCCCTACTTAGTATACGTAGTAGAGAAAGTAACAAGTTGCATCACTAAAATTTGTTAACATAAAGCTTCTGACAAAAGTTATTTTTATCCTTTCATAGCATGAAGGTTCAATAAGTTAAACAAAAATTGTTATTATTATTGTTATTATTTGCGTACAATTAGGCACTTTTCATAATACTAAATATTTTGGGTTAGTTTCTGCTTACAACGGGAGACAATAATATAGATTCGACAATTCCCGCAGTTAACGTAATATCGTGAACATAGCTGTGGGTTCCACTATTGAAAATATCAATTCACACTAGAAATGGCCAGAGATGGCAAATTTAACAGGCCACATTATTTATATATAACAGAAATTGTTTTCAAATAACGGATGAAGTATATAGGAGAGCAAAGTTAGGTTTTCATGCGTTAACATCATACGAGTTTGCACTCCTATGTTCCACAATAGCTCCAGAAAAAGCAGTTAAGCGTTCTGGCTCTTCTTTTGTAGCTCTTCTCCACATTTTGTAGGTCGCGTCACTTCCCATATCACAGTAGTATCTTTACGTAATTGCTGCTTCTTTGTTCCAGTCTCGTTCGATACAACAAATGACAAACGCTAGCGCAATGCGTGATGCTTTGTTTACTTTGTTTCAACATTAGCATTGTAAAAGCTGCAAGAACAGTGCCCGCTTTTAGTAAGAAGAAAGAGATTTTAAAGCAGCTGTTTGATAAGAAGTGTGCGCTTCATTTTCGGAAAAGATAATGGGATATAAGATAATGCTCAGCATTTTTTGTGCTTGTTCACAGCCATTTCTAGTGAGCGATGGTTGGTAATTTATTAAGAAAAGTTAAACGGTTTTTGCTTCGTAATTAATTTTTATTTATTTTCACTGTCCCTTTACAATCAGCTACCTCGTATCAACTTTCTCCAGTGCGTATCCAACGGGGTGATGAATTCGATAAAAAAATACTACAGAAATTTTCAGCAGGAACACCCCTTAAATAAGTAATAATAAAATACATTCTAGACCCGGTGTTTTCTTTTTTATATGGACGCTCTATGTTGGTCCCATTCTATATCGGGCGTGAAAGACCGGTAATTTTGCTCAGAGGCCTCCTTATCAGGCTTGAGGTTCTTTTACGTGCCGTAAATCAACGACACGGGATCACCGGCGTTAGTTCCCTTCCGAAGGAAGCCATGCTAAGGATTTTTACGCCCGAGAAAAATTCATCGCCCGCCGCCGGCTTTGAACCCGCGACCTCGGGAACTAGAGGCTAGCATGGTAACCTCTACACCACGGAGGACGACAGCCCGCGGTGTGTGTGCGTGCGTGTGTGCGCGCGCGCGCTCTCATAAGCCAGAAATGTGTAATCGCCAAGAAAGATCGGATAAAGATACAGTTTTGTATTTAAGCCCATCTTCATTCAAGGATATAAGACGGAGACATCACCTCAAAAAAAATCTGATGTGTTACACTCACATGACTTTCTCTACTCTTGTACAAACTATTTATACAAACGCTTATTCTCCATCTACTTCATGTTAATCGAGATAAACATTTGCAGAGTCTATCTTATTGCTAATTTTCTTGTAGATGTAAGGGGAAAATATATTTACAAGGGCAATTTGGAAATACAGTAGCCTTTAAGCACATACATATCTCCTAATAGCTGGTTGCTAGGTGCAGCACCATTCCCTTTCCCACAGATTAATACTCTTTGCATATCCAAGACAAAAAAATGAATAACGAATTCCCATTTGAGAAAATAAGTATTGAAAATTTTAAGGTAATAACAAGTAAATCTCGAAAATGGTTCACTCAACAACAAAAATGTATATGACATAAATTGTGTATTTTAACGCGATCTACATTTTTTGTGTAGTAAAATTTTGTCTATCTCTTATGGTTTACCAGTTATGCAAAAGTCCTTCACAATGAAGAATACTTTTGGAGACATTCCCAGGAAATTCAAGATATACATTTTATTTTTCATAAAAATATCTTAAACATATGATATTTTAATCAAAATCGTTAGAACCATTTTTGAGAAAATTAAAATTTTCGAAAAATCTTCCATGTAAAGGGTAATATGGAGTGCGGGGATTTTCTTGAAAACCTTCGTGTCGCATCTCTGGAAGATACTGAACCTAAATACCAAGTTTGGTGTTTATCCGACTGTTCGTTTCTGAGTTATGCTGTTCACAGAGACACACAGACACACACGTGGACATGTTTCCAAAAATGCTTTTTTTTTGGATTCAGGGGGTCTCAAAACATGTATTTCCGGTGAAATCTCGGTATCGAATGTTTGGGTGGAATACAATACTTCCCGTACTTACTATATGTAGTAGAGAAAGTAAAAAGCTTCAGATGATAACATTTCCTTATGTTTTAGTTTCTAAAAAATAGTTTTAACGATTTTGACTAAAATACCATACCTATGGCACTTTGAGGCAGTGGCATGATGTATAGAATGTATAATTAACCTCAGCTCTTGCAAATGTCCTATGAAGTCCACTTGATTCTCAATTATAGACAGACAAAACCTTACTGTGAAAATGTTATTCCCAGAAAATTCAAGATATACATTTCATTTCTCGTGAAAATGTCTTGAGCATATAGCATTATAATCAAAATCGTTTGAGTCATTTTTGAGAAAATCAACATGTTCGAACAATTTTCGATGTAAAGGATAGTTTGGGGTGCGGGGGCTGGGGAGGGGCAGTTTCTTAAAACTCTTCGTGTTGCATGTTTCGAAAATGCTTTCCGGTGAAATCTCGACACAGAATTTTTGGATGGAATACAATACTTACTTCCTCTACTGGTTGTAGAAAAAGTAAAAGCCAGATGTACTATAGACTTAAATTAAATGGCAAAAACTTTCGTTCAGAATCTCACCATAGGATTGCTTTGTCACCACTAATAGTGCAAACTAACCTAGTAAATAACATTCTGCAGCTAATCAAGGAAATGTGTACATAAGAAATAAGGAACTGCAAAAAAGATCTTTCAGTCGAGGTGCTTAGGTTTTTCCACTTCCAGCCTCTTCTAATACTAATAGGGTTGCCTTAATATGGAGAATATAATCTTGTTTAAAGTAAAATATGCCTTATTATGGTGGTCGCTCTGGAGAATTTTAATTTTATTAAAACAGAGAAATAATAAAATTGAAGGATAAATGACTGGACAAGTAACTTTTACACACCCTTTTTGTAAACTATTCATGCTTAGTGTAATGCAATGTATAGATACATATTCAATAATGGAGCACCGGGTAGATTGTTATATTTGAGGTTTAAAAAATTAGGGGAAAAAAGACAATGTATATGCGTAATTTTTTAGGAAATTCGAAAGCTTTTTATTTGCCAAACTTTGTAAATAAGAGTTTAAAAATGATTGTTCTTTTAAAACGTTGCATTGCCTGACAGTAATCCAAGATCTTTCCATTGTTTAAACATTGGCATGTTTTTTATTTGTTCGTATAAAATATTGTATTGCCTTTTAAAATTAAGGCAATTAGCAAAGCGTTATAAAGAAATATACTTTTCACACGATGTCCCATTTTTAAGGTTAAAATTCTGATAATGTTGGATAAATAGGACATCAATACTATATGGTCAGAAATACAGAATGTCCTTAATTTTAAAGCAATTTTATTATGTTTTTGTCCGTACTAGGATGAATAATGAGAGAGATAAACGCATGTGGAAGAAATTTATTTTATGGAGCGCTTTGTCGGCAGTTACAAACATTTTCTTACGTGAATATCTGAATCTCATTTTCATTCCTATAATAAGGATGTTGATGTAATAAGTACATTAATACCATTGTAGCTAGTAGAATTGGCCTCTGGCGAACAGATGGCCGTCTTTTCTTTATACATACAGAAGCATCTGTGTTTTAAACGCGACATCCTCTAGAAGTTAAGGAAAAGCGTAGGTAAAATGTGAAAGGAAGCCATCTGATAGGAATCGATGTCCCAGATTTTCAGATTCGTACGCTTAGATGGCACAAAGACCTTTCCAGAAGCGTTATCCCACTTAATAGCTTCTTTATTGCTTCTATTATGGGAAGAACATAGGTCAATGTTAATGTTATGTTGCAATATGTTCGCTGCAGACAAACGTGACCTTGAGAAAGACAGGGGAAAGTCATGCGGCAGCAATATAGTTGAGTAATTTTACAACTGCTATTTTTTTTTCTTACTCAGAAATACTTTTCAGAATAATATAGAGTAAATGAGGGACTTTCAAAGTTCACAATAATACAGTAATTAATGTCAACAAAAACTAAAATATGTGTGGCTGAAATAAGAAAAATTGAAGCGAGGGTATTACAACAGCAAATTCTGAATATAAGCTGCTATTACGATTTTGCAATGTTGGCTTAAAAAGAAGTTTAAATAACTGTGTAACAAGTGAATTACTTCTACATAAACTCAAATTTTTAAAATAATTTAATTCAACTGCACAGTAACAACTCCATCCACTACATGTAAGTATATTTAATTCTACGACGCATCTGCCATAATTACCAACAGCGATAAAAGCTAGCGAATAAACATTTAAAAGGAATGATTAGAAGAATAGATATATTCATTGAACAGTCTTGTTTATGAATTTATATGATGTGATTTATACATCGACAATCTCAGAAAAGTTGTTAGAGAGTTAGTGGTGTAAATATAATAATAATAATAATAATAATAATAATAATAATAATAATAATAATTATTTCTTGTTTACCTAGTTGTGTTTCTGTTTTCTGCCGAGTAATATATCTGTGGGCAAATCTCCCTATGCCGCTCTATTTGGGAACCACTGCTTTAATATCTCGTGAATCTCAAAGTTTTTGTATACACACATTCTATGCCATGCATATTTTTGCAGATCTTTGATTGTTTCCTGATAATTTTTTAACCATAAAACCAATTTTGTTCAAGTGATTCTATGAATCACAGGTAAAATCCACAATAAAGATGTTATATAATGAAAGCGGACCTTCATGTTTAAGAAAACAAATAATAATAATAATAATAATAATAATAATAATAAATCTGATGTCTTACACCCACATGACTTTCTCTACTCTTGTACAAACTATTTTTACAGACGCTTCTTCTCCATATGCTTCATGTTAATCGAGATGTTAATCTTATTGCTAATTTTCTTGTAGATGCAAGGGAAATTGGTAGGCTTTAAGCGATAGTCAAATATTTTAAGAGCTGGTTGCTATGTGGAGTATTCCATTTTCTTTGCATTACCAGGACAAAAAAAATGAATAACGAATTTGAGAAAAAGTATAAGTGTTGGAAATTTTAAGGGAATAACAAGCAATATCTCGAAAGTGGTTTACTCAACAACAACAAAAAAATGTATATGACATAAATTGTGTATTTTAACACGATCTACAGTTTTTGTGTAGTAAAATTTTGTCTATCTCTTATGGTTTACCAGTTTTGCAAAAGTCGTTCACAATGAAGAATACTTGTGGAGACATTCCCAGAAAATTCGAGATATACATTTCATTTGTCATAAAAATATGATATTTTAATCAAAATCGTTACAGCCATTTTTGAGAAAATTAAAATTTTCGAAAAATGCTCCATGTAAAGGGTAATCTGGGGTGGGGGGATTTTCTTGTAAATTTTCGTGTCGCATCTCTGGAAGATACTGAACCTAAATACCAATTTTGGTGTTTATCCGACTGTTCGTTTCTGAGTTATGCTGTTCACAGACACACACACGCACACACGCGCACACACACACACACACACACACGGACATGTTTTCTTTTTTTTGGATTCAGGGGGTCTCAAAACATGTATTTCCGGTGAAATCTCGGTATCGAATTTTTGGGTGGAATAAAATACTTCCCCTACATACTATACGTAGTAGAGAAAGTAAAAATTGAAGGCATAGCTTAATTTCCTCGAATTTACAATAGTGTTATGTGCATATTTTCTCAAAACCTACTTAATGCAGGAAGCTAAAACCTTACAAACATGAATGTCAGCCAAACATTATCTTAATTTTAAATAATATCCACTTAATGGAAAGCATGCACTTAAAATTTGAAACTTTAATGAATTTCGCGGTACTGAATATACTATTTTTGCAACAAAAATTTCTCTAATAGCTAAAATTAATATAAATATTGACCACTCTGGTGCTGAAGGATTAAATTAAACGGATAGTATGTTTCAGGTAGTTATAGATTTACATTTGTAGTACGATTTTGAGCAATTAACAAACTTTATTATTTTTTTTTTGCAGCTCCTCTTTTCTAAAAATAAGACATTGTAGCGCTTTTACATAAAAATATTTTCTACCCACTTAGGATAGTTTGCAGCACATTAAAAATTACAGAAATCATAATAAACGTTTAGCGAGAAACGATTTTAAATTAAGCAATATGTACTTTCGCATGCAGCTAATGCAATAATACTCATCTTTTTATATCACAAGTCGCGTTTTGATAGCTGCTGCGAAAGAAAGGAATAGCATCTCACATTCTCCAACATGGTACAACGCACCAAGTTTCAGCCTGGTAAAACTTGTATGCAGGAACGTATATTTAGGAAATAGCTATTGCTATGAAAAAGAAGGTTATTTTACTCAAAATGTCTTTTAATTTGCTTTGCTTTTTTCTGTTTCAAGTTGAAGGTTGATTAAGGTGATGAAAATTTCGTCTTGCATCCACGAAAAATGTTGAGCTAAAATACCAGGTTTGGTATTATCCTCATAGAAAACTGGACTCAAAAGATGTTGCCGACGGTCGACCATAATGTGTCAGTTTTTCCTAATAACTAAACAGCTTTGTATTCGATGACAAACTTCCGAACAAAACTCAATACAAGACCTCTATTGACAAGCAGTCGAGTGCCTTTCACGAGTTGGGTTTAATCATTCACGAAACGAGCCCTTTTGTACGTAAAAAGCCTAAGAAGGGAGGGCTGCCATAAATCTTAGAGCAAAGAAGACAGACTACCTGTTGCGAGGATAAAGCGTCGGTAACTATATCAGCTATTTCGTTGTTTAATTATGTGTTCACATATAGAGGCGCTTTTTGAGGGTTCAAGAGAGCATAAACGCATTTTTCAAGTGAAATCTCTGGATTGATGGTGGAATACAATACGTCATCTATCCGCCATAGGCAAGCGGTAGAGACTGTTAGATAAAAGGAAAGAACCGAGAGAACTCGGTTTCCACTTAGATAACATTGTCTTCACTTCAGCGTCAAGAAGCGATATGTAAGCGACATTCGTCATAAGCGAGAGGGAATTTCATTTCCGTTGTTTGAAAATGAAACACGCTTCATTCTCGTGTCTCAAGAGAATAGAGAAGTATAATGGCATACCTGCGTTTGTAGAATGTACGTTAAATGTAGCTCTTAAGTTAACATTCGATCTTGGTATTCTTTTCGATTGGTATCGGAGAAATGGAGAACGTGCAACAGATGGTTTCCTAGGTTATTCATTATTGTAGAAGCATCTGGCAGAGCAGGACCGGTACACATCCGCTTAATAAGCAGCTGAGCGGCGACTGCTACTGTGAACTTTCTAAAATCAACCTTACACGTTCGGATTCCGGAGTAGCAATTTACTCCACGTGTAACAGATATATGCACTCGAGGGACTTTATCTCTGCCCAAGGTACAAATATAACTTCGTTTCCTCTTCGAATTGGTGTCATGTTTAATCCTAACCAACATTTTAATTTCTGGTAATTTATTAAACGTGGACTTTGCACAGCTTTGTAGATAAAACCATAATGTGATATTAGAAGGTGCACCTGGTCAGAAAGCCTTGAAAACAGAGTCTTAACAAATGTGTGGGTGCTGAATCACATGGTGATAAACTGCAGCGTCACCTAAAGCTCAGTATTTCAGTGTCACCTTCGGGACACAAAAATGAGCGAATAATGAGAAAAGTAGGTATATGCCATGTATTTCTAATATTGTGGGCATGACTGTTTTATCAATTACACGATAACAGTGGGAAAGTAAGCAGTTGTAACGTATTAATAGAGCTGGTCACCAACTATTACTACTTACGCAATATCAGTAAGTACACTACTGCGACTTTGCTTGCTTTTATCGCTGAAACTCTATTACATAGTATTACGCTGGTCCTCAAGATAGCGTGGCAAGTACCTTTTGTTAGCCTATCTGACGACAAAAATATCAACTAGTTTTTTTTGTTTTTTTGTCCTTCAATCATTTTATCTTTATGGTATTAGTCACTACATACGAGGGCGGATTGATAAGTCAGCAACTTTCTAAAGAAAATACAATTTTTTCCCAAAAAATCAATTTTATTGCTCAACATAGTCTCCTTTCAATGCAATTCCGTTGTCCAAGGTATCTCCAATTTTTTATGATTTATGACGTTTCTGCCATGATGTGTTCACTGGACGTGAATTTCTTCTCAGCGGGACAATTTTTCAGGTTGCCAAAAGGAAGAAGTCGCTCGGAGAACATGGTAGGTGAGGTAGCAGTACGTAGCCCAATTCCACAAATTTTGTGATGGCAATGGCTGACTTGTGTGCGGGTGCATTATTTTGGTGAAAGAATTTTTTCTTCACCAAATGGGGTCGTTTCTTCAACAATTCCTTGTGAAACTGATCCATCATTGCGGCATAATATGAACCTGTGATCGTTTTACCCTTTTCCAGGTAATGGATGTCTGTCACCCCTCGTGAATCCCAAAAGACAGCTGCCATGGATTTTCCTGCCGACGGAATGGTTTTCGCTTTCTTTGGAGCAGGTTCGCCGAAGTAAATCCACTGCTTCGATTGTTGTTTGGTTTCAGGTTGATAATAATGGAGCCAAGTTTTATCAACCGTGATATAACGTCGCAAAAACTCATTTGGGTTGCGCTGGAGCATGTTCAAACATCCCTGTGAATGGTCACACGATTCCGCTTTTTCTCAACTGTGTGCAGTCGCGATACCCATCTTGCTGACAACTTTCCCATACCCAAAAATTCGTGCAGAATGTTATACACCCGTTCACTCGAGATGTTTACGGTCTTGGCTATCTCACGGATTTTTACTCGGAGGTCTTCCAACACAATATCGTGACCTTTGTTCACCATTTTTTCCGTTGTAACCTTAACCGGCCGTCCTGTGCGCACGGCACCTCTTGTGCTCGAATGGCCACATCGAAATTCTGTGAACCATGCCATGTGATGGAGCAGAGTCCTCATAATGCTTGCTCAACTTTTCTTTCGTTTCCTTCACCGTCTTACCAACGCAAAAAGTAGTACTTTATCAGAACACTAAATTCACTTTTCTCCATTTTCTACGAAGCAACGCACATCTGCTCATTTTAGATGCTCTCAACAATGTTCCAAGAAACAAAATGACAATTTCTGCGATTATACCCAGAATAGATATAAGACTTGCGTGCAAACAAAAAACCTGTGATTAGAACGCTATCTTTCGTCAAAGTCATGGACTTATCAATCTGCCCTCGTATAGTGTGTACTTATTTTATTTTTCTCCTCTGTTTGTGTCCTAGCAGTATTGCGTTTTAAATTATTAAAATCTTATTATATACGTGTTATGCTTCACGCAATCGTTTATCCTTAGTTGCTATCATGTTGGGTTTTGAAACTGCTGTATTTTTCTTTAGTGCACTCGTACAAAATGTTGAAGTCGAAATACTGAAACTATCTGCAATTATACTTATGCGTTTTTTACGCAATTCTGAGCTTTGAGCGAGAGGTTCTGTTTATGACTCGAGCCTCTGTTACAACCAGTAACAGGGTCTGTACTGCCACTGCTTTGCGGGAAACTGTTTTAAGTGCTGAATGCAGGCTTCAATTTTCCGCCTTGACACTTTTGTGCGAGTGTTCATACGTACCCGTTGCAGCATATAATGTGAATATTTCAGTCTCTTTGTAAGGCATCCTCTGCTTTCTCCCACTCCAACTGATTAATTTGGTAATGAACTCTAAATCGGATAAATGCAGGTAAAATGCTTACATGATGAGTTAATATCATTGTAGATAATAAGTGTGATTTATGTCGAAATAAAATGTATTCGTATAATACTGTCAGGAAGCAATTACGGAAAAAATATTAAGTGAATATTGTTTTTAATCTGAAGTTTAATTATTTTAAATGTTAATTTATAACCCATGAACATAATTTATCCTGCTATCGTTATGCATAACTGTAATCTAGTTTACTAACAAGGACCCAATCTGATGGTTCTAGAACCAAATCAGGAACGGGGGCTGGGCTTTACGGTAATGGCACCAAGATTTCTTATACTCTGGGTACCTTAGCTACGGTTTTCCAGGCTGAGGTTTATGCAATCCTAGCCAGTGTCATGGAAAGCATTAAAAGGAGATATAAGAATAGAAGTGTTCTTATCCTCTCAGACAGTCAAGCTGCTCTTAAAGCACTTGAATCACCATCAATAAAATCAAAGTTCGTCTCAGAATGCCAGGAATCCTTAATGACACTGGCTGAACACAATAAGGTTCAACTTATGTGGGTGCCAGGACATACAGGTATACCAGGCAATGAGAAAGCACATGAAGCAGCCAAGATTGGCAGCGAAATCCCATTTTTGGGTCCGGAGCCTGTACTGGGGGTGTTCTACAGACCAGTGAAACAGGCTATTAAGTGCTGGGCTCAAGCAGAACACAAGAACTACTGGAACTTCATTGAGGGTTGCAGACATTCCAAGTTGTTTATTACAGACCTGGATAACAGCAGGGCAAAGTACCTGCGCGGTCTTCGTAGAAGAAGGCTTGCATGGGCAACAGGATTCATTACAAGACACTGTGCCCTAAACTTTAATCTATACAGAATGGGATTGTTTAACAACCCTATCTGTAGTAGATGTCTAGAAGGAGATAAGACTGTTACTCATCTGCTATGTGATTGCCCTGCTCTTGCGAATCAAAGAACAAGTATTTTTGGCAATCACTTTCCAAAGATAAATGAATTATCAAAGCCTCAGTTAGCAGTCTGGTTAAGTTCATAACGAGCAACAGACTACTTAACTGATGAAAGGGGGGATGCGCAATAGATCTTTAAGGTCGCAGTGCTTGGGCATAAAACCCACCGCTTTATCAAACTACAACTACAATCTAGTTTACTACACAGTGACAGCTACTCAGTTGTAACTAAACTACAAACTAAGACATTAATATGTGAATTGTTATTTATAATCGCTAACGCAAAATAACTGTGCGAGTCTTTCCATTGACAGTCAAGCGTTCCACGTGGAAGTGTTAAATTGTGTTATATTTCTGAATGTGACCCTCTCTTCAGTGTACCAGCTGCTTGCATGCATATAGAATCGCAGCTTGCTATGTCAGTACACATCATCTATATCTATACTAAAATTATAACAAGAGAACATTTGTAAGCGGTGGGGGAGGGTTTAATCTTAGAAAACTACTCAACCCATTCTGGTAAAGCTTTCTTCTGGAAGGATTTAACATCGCAAAACATTCAAAATTGTGGGGGGGGGGTTGTTCATACTCATATCAGCTTTGTTGCGTCGAAACGAAAAGGAAAAAAAGCTTGGTAAACTTGCTTTTAGAATCTTGCAAAAATGGTAAGCTACCCTAGAGCTTTCAAAAGCTTCTTTACCATTTTTTTCAATCCCTATTTTCAATTCATAACATACAAAGCGACACTCTTTGACCTATCTTAACAATACTTTTACATTTGTACTACAGAAAAAACGAAAATAGAGGTAGCTTCTATGACTATCAAAGATTGCCTCTACATATCTTCTACCCCTTATATAAAAATTTGATGTGTTAACTCACATGGCTTTCTCTACTCCTGTAAAAACTATTTTTACAAACGTTTATTCTCCATATGCTTCATGTTAATCGAGATATCGAAATGTTAATCTTATTGCTAATTTTCTTGTAGATGCAAGGGGAATTGGTAGGCTTTAAGCGATAGTCAAATATTTTAAGAGCTGGTTGCTATGTGGTGCATTCCATACTCTTTGCATTACCAGGACAAGAAAAATGAATAACGAATTTGAGAAAAAGTATAAGTATTGGAAAATTTAATGGAATAACAAGCAATATCTCGAAAATGGTTCACTCAACAAGAAAAATGTATAACACACATTGTGTATTTTAACGCGATCTACATTTTTTGCGTAGTAAAATTTTGTCTATCTCTTTTAGTTTACCCGTTATGCAAACGTTGTACACAATGAAGAATACTTTTGGAAACATTCCCAGAAAATTGGAGATATACATTTCATTTGTCATGAAAATATCTTAAACATATGATATTTTAATCAAAATCGTTAGAGCCATTTTTGAGAAAATTAAACTTTTCGAAAAATGTTCCATGTAAAGGGTAATCTGGGATGGGGGATTTTCTTGAAAACCTTCGTGTTGCATCTCTGGATACTGAACCTAAATACCAAATTTAGTGTTTATCCGACTGTTCGTTTCTGAGTTATGCTGTTCACAGACACACACACATAGACACACACGGACATGTTTCCAAAAATACTTTTTTTTGGATTAAGGGGGTCTCAAAACATGTATTTCCGGTGAAATCTCGGTATCGAATTTTTGGGTGGAATACAATACTTCCCCTAGTTACTGTACGTAGTAGAGAAAGTAAAATCTACAGTGTTTAATCCAAATAGCCAAAATTGCTTAGTTACACTATAGCACCCAGTAAAAAGGTGCTATAGTGTAATTAAAACCTATTTTCTACCGTGTAGTATCGGAAATGTTTAAAAACTACCCTTATCCATTGTTTTAAACCTTTATAGAGAAAACTATACTTACTGCACGTGCTATAGGACTTGGCGAAAACTATAGGATACCGTACAGCTTCAAAAAACTTCCTTACTCATATTTTCAGCTCATTTGTGTACAATTAGCATCATTTGAGTAAACTGGACAAAACTGGGACACTTAATACTTTACGAGTGAAAATTGTAGGCTACTCACGACATTCAAAAGCCACTTTCCTACTTTCAAACACCAACTTGCTTTCGTGCAATAACGGGTAAAAGAGCTAATGAGGAGTGAAGCTTTGTGATGTAGTTTTTGCTGCTTCTGCACTAGTTGTCTCACAAAGTCTCCACAAATAGACTTTATACTGAGGAAAAACTACACGCCAGGAGGAATCACCATAGCAACTCAAAGGTTTTACCTCTCGGCATTATCACAATACTACTGTGAGTCACATTTCTGTGATATAGCTGCACATACGCACAATACACTTTTCAAGCTTTCAACTTGAGGGTTTTACTTGTTAAATTAATTTAAAAGCAACCAATAGTATATTGAATTTCTTAATTTTAGATTACGCTACATCTTGATCGGTTTTCGCGTGTTAAAATTTGGCGACATGTAGCCCAGGAGTGACGAGAATGCCTCCGTTCGTGGAATCACCAAATATGCAACAGGCATGACACCAGTTCATGGGAAACAAATGGACTGCCAAGAGAGATATAGATACTGGAAGCCCAAATTCCCGTCCAAGTTTGCTTTTAAGCTATAATACTCCAAGTTTCTACTCGTATTGGCATTATTTGCACTTGCAGCACTCCAGAAAGTATTCTCCATTTAAAGACAAATGCAGCAACAAAATTAAGGGAGACAAGTAGTTGAACTGCTGAAGTTCAGCAGATGCCAGCTCAAAATAGTACTGGCATTCCTTACAGGACATAAACCAGTAAGGAAACACTTAAAGTAACACAGCTGTATCAAGGGACTCTGAACTACAAATTCTGGGGCAAAGAAACTGAAACAACGCATCATTTTTAATATAGAGTCAACTGAAAAATTCAACGCCACAGCCGGGATTTGAAAACGGTTCTCCCGCTCTCCATGCGGTTGCTCTAACCATTGAGCTACTGTGACAACATGCCGGTGGGGCATTGAATTCCCCAATTGACTCAAGTTGTTTCCCAGACATATCTACTAAGGCCTCTCGCTCGAGATGACAAACTTAGCGGCGACCTGCTTATTGCAAATGCTTCAGTGCAGGGTGCATAGATTATTATTAAGGGTTTTAATTATTTGAAAGCGGGAGTGTTCAAATCCCGGCTGTGGCGTTGAATTTTGTAGTTGACTCTATATTAAAAACTTGCCTAGACCAGGCTAAGGTCTATTAAAAGTATAATTAATTTATACAATAACAACAAATAATTAAAGCGCATCATTTGTCAACAACTGTGAAGCATGGCCTCATTGAAGATACGGGTATCACGGATTCCATTTTGGCGTTTGTGAATTTGCAAGCTCCCCCCCCCCTCACAGGACTGTATCTGGTCATTAAGGATACAAGATTGATAGGATAGAGCTAATAATTCGTAGGACAGCACCATAAGTCAATGCCTATATTCCATGCCGGAGCTTCAGCAGAGGGTCCGAGAGAGAGAGAGAGAGAGAGGAGAGAGATATTATTTTCAGTGTGCAGAAAGAACAAACCATATTACAATGTACGCGTTTTGGCATATTTCCAGGGTTTTCATATTATTAGTTTTATAATTTTTTTTAATTATATCAAATTTTTAACGTTTTCTGTGTGTTTAGAGAAAAAAATTATAAGCTGTAGAGAAATTTTTTGATATACTGAATGTCCCCCATATATGAATTAAAATAACGGATAAATAAATCTCTAAAGTCGTAAAAACTAAAATCTTAATGAGGAAGTCACTTCATATTAATAATTACGACTTCGATTTTTTTCTTCTGTTTCTTTTTTCAGTTCAAAGCTCATTTACACAACTATTTCAGGCATTATACCAAAACTGTTGCTGTGCTAAATGTATGTAAACATTATAATTTTCTCTTTCACTTGGCTGCTAGAGTTTTATGAAGCGGAGACGGATACTTTCTGAAGTCACTGTCCAAATGAAAACATAAACATTTATAATTCTAAAAACATAGAAGTCGGTAATGACGCAAAGGAAACTTCTACCTTAGGAAGTCTGCAAATAGTTGGATCCTCAGACCAGAGGGACTAAGTAGTGGTGATTGAAAGGAACAGCAAATGCTTGTCCAGTTAGAGCAATGCCAGGCAGGTCCCAGCTGTAACAGCGAGACAAACACTTGCGTCCTGGGATCTTGTCCACATGGAAGCATGCTCAGAAATGTAAGACATCGTCAGTAATGTTTGCCGAAGCCCTCAAACTGCAAAAGTAACACGTTTACGAGGAAGTCATTGTATTGCAGAAAGTGGATCAAACAGAAGAATCGACATCATAGCCATTCAACTTGGCTCATGTTCAGCATAGATCCTACCGTCAGGTGGGGGAACAGGCGAAGACCAGCCGGCGGGAGTTCACAAAGAAAAATGTGTACCATTTACGAGTCAACAGTACCATAGTTCTGCAATAAATATTATCTTGCTTCAGCTGATGTTGTTGGCTACTAATTGGAGCCAGGGGTACGATCCCATGCACTTTTGTAACGTTTTGAAAAAAATATAAATTAAAGAATTCATTTATTAAAACGCTGGTCCTTAATTTCTTAAAGGGCACTAGCTATACCGAAAAATCATTTATATTATAAGTAAGCTGATTAATCTTGTATAAAGATTTGTTTTAGGTAAGGAAAAGTTTAATGCACATTTGTAAATTATAATTATTTTCAGATATGTTCAATTAGTTGCAAATTTATTAATAAATATTTATATTCTTTACAATTTCAGTTATGCATCCATATAGTTTTGTTGCTGAGTATGCTTTGTTTATGGCAACCTTCAATTGGGGGAAGCTGAATTTGTTAATAAATTCTCTGTCTCTCACTTCTCCATTAAAATAACCCACCACCCCCAATTAAAACGAATTTCCCATTAGGTATTAAATCTGAATTTTATTCTTGCTTTAAATGTTCGTTTTAACGTTAATCTATATTTAATTTTCTGTGCATTAAAATTTTTAAAGGGAGCTTTGATAATTTTTGGGCAGTATATCATTTTATTGATTTTGTTAATATTTGATTAGACTATGCTTAATACAAATTAGATAATAACAAGAACAATAATAAATGTGTGTTACAAGATTTCAGACATCACTAAAACTCTATTATTATACCCTATTGAATACTGTCGTTTTGATGTAGGTTCAGCTGTTCTTTATTTTGGTTCAGTAAATTTACGGTTTATGCATGTTAATGCCATTGCTGTGACTTCAGTGTTTTCTATTTGTGCAATCAAATGAAACAAACACAGAAAGAGAGAAAAAGGTTTGCTGATTGAACTTCCTAAAATACAGTGCATTAAATTTACTTCTCTGGTTGAGCCAGTATTTTTAACACTTAAATGATTTTAGTCAAATTATATAATAAAAATATAATAACAGCCGCCTTAAAGCAATATATGTATGCAACAATATATAAAACGTGCATATTACAGTAATTGTATACATGTTCAGTAATGTTATGTGAATGTATTACGTAATTTAATAATGTAGGTTAAAAGTTGCTATCATTGAGGTAACCCTGAGGCAATAATGAGTAAGAAAGTTTAATAATGCTACTAGTCATTATTGTAGCAACAATAATGTAAATTTTGGGACAGTTTAAAAATAGCCAATCAACAACCAGAAAAATCTTTAGTTAAATGAAGGTATTCTATTGTACTAGGATTAGCCAATCAGAAATTTAAATATAGCAAAATTTACAAATTTAGGCGGTAGAAATCAAGTTAGTTGCTTGTAGACAGCGCTCATAACTGGACGCATTGCTTGTAGACAGCGTTCCTAACCGAACACGAGATGTGTCCTCGAGAAATTTAATACGTATTCATGTGAAACGAAAATAGTTTACGTGTTAAAAAGTGCAAGTAATTAATAAAAGAATCTCATAACTGTCTATATCAATGAAGTGTTACTTAAATCGTGTCAAGCATTAATAAAAGGAGTGAAGTAAAATTATAATCTGTGTAAGCCTATATTCTTCAGCCGCACCACGCCTTGCAAAAAAACCCATGCCTCTAACAATAATACTGACGCAGCCGAGGCAAACATAAATATATAATATTTAAAGAAACAGTCAAAATTACAAAGTTAATATTTTTAAACTTGTGGCGAAGGCTACCAGAAACTTTTTACCATACGTGCGGTTGCTACTACTTAAGTTCGGCTCCCCAACAGTCGAAATATAATACATCTTCTTCAAACTGGCTTTTCATACGTAGCAGCAACAAACCTTCAAATTGGCTCCCAAAGCGTGGGGCAGATAACAATACAACAAATCACCTACTTCATGGTCCAGAAGAGAAATGGCAAAGAAAATATTCTTTTTGTTAAATTTTAACGTAAAATTAGTTGGTTTGAGAGGCAAGGGTCACATATAAGGTGATTTCACGCATAGCTGCTGCTAATATGTGAAAGTCTATCAGGCAGTACAATCATGTATTTAATCGAGAAGCAATGTACTTTCATGGGAAAGTGTTTCTCAATATCTTACGTACGTTCACGGCCTGTTATTAAGTTTTACCGAGGTGGCCCTGCAGCTCTCGGAGTGTCGACTGTAAGGTGGGTAACCAGTATATGCAGGGGCTGAGTCCACGTGGAGAAGAGGCAGGTGGCGAACAAGCAACAGTCGCGATTCTTTGTCTGCACCGCATCTGCCGGCCACCTCTGAAAACAGGTGGCTCTTTGGAGCGTGCGGGCGACATGCATAATTCACTCCTCCAATCAGGAGAGGCTGTGCTTTTCGCGAACGTCTTACTTGCTTTAAATTACTGCTTTCTTCTTTCAGAACGGTCATTAGTGATTTAGTTGGTGAAAACGTAACCCAGAAGCATTTTTCTTAAACGTGCTCAGGCGTTTACAGATTGCTTCTTTCTAAGCACACCTGGGTCCTGTTGCAGCACTATAAGGTAATTAAATTGCGGAAATTATCATATTTACCAGTATTATTACTACATGCTTCATAAAATTAGCAGATAATACAATCATTTATCTGCAGGACTCGGATTTAAAGGTTCATCCAACATTTTGGAACCCTTACAACACGTCAAGTAGATATTTTTAATCTTCTTAGAAAAACATGACAAATAATTTTAGGCGCTTAAATGGGCATCAGCAGTAATAGCTTATTTTATAACTTTTCTTGTTAGTGGATTATGCAGATGAAAACTGATCAAATCCTTTTTAAAAATAATCAGTTTTTCCGTATATGTGTTACATCAATGATATTGAAGCTTTGAATACTCAGACTTCACTAATATCGAATTTGATTCTTATATAACACCTTAGAATGAACTAAACAAATATAACATTCGTTTACTTGAAGCTGATAAGCGTAGTTCACTACCTATAAATACTTTAACATTCATAGCTCAAGTTATTCCATAATTTCCGAAAGCCTCTTTTTTTTTTTCCTCTTTAATGAGAAATAGCATGTGAAATTATAGCAAATCCCGGTAAATTTAGAATATAAACTTCAGGATGGCCAAAAAATCAAAATAAGTGTTGATAAAGAATTGGATCTACATTATTAGGAACTTTATCTGTATTTATTGGCAGTGATACGTAAAAACAGCCATACATCCGATTTAAAGCTGTGAGTAAAAGAGTAATAAGCCCTTTCAAATTTCAAAGCTGTTTTCTATCTTCGGTTAATTTAATTTTTCTTGAAAATTAGCTGTTAAGAAAACGTTTAGAAGCTATTTTACGCAATGATGATAGATGTACTGCAATTAACTTTTATTGTCAGGCCCAAACATTACAAACCTACTTACTAATTAATATACTAATAACTACTATCGATATTATATTTCATAGAAATCGGTTCACTCTTGCCTATTGGGCTGCACGCACACACACGCTTGCATGTCTAGAAGACAAATAATCTGAGAGCTGCCTTTCACACTAATTGTACCGAATTTAAAGCCTATTATATAGAATCAGAGTTCTAAAATTAGTATTCCATTTTTTTAAGTTAATGACATTTTCAATCATTGCAGTAAATGTCTACTGTGTGTAATTCATACATTATAATACTGTTAATGGTTCCCTAGAAACAATAACCTAATAAGTCTACTGAAACCAAAGGCGTATCATTTATAATTACGTTTAAATCTCTACGTCATAGCATGATTAAAACCACAATGAATGTTACTCACCGCAGAATTATTACAGCACAATTGTGCTGTAATAATTCTACGGTGTGTGCTGTAATAAAATGCTTTACCAAGCGAAAATTTAGTAAAGCATTTTTTTTTAAAGTTTAACGTCCTTTAACCTAGTAGGACATTTAGGACGATGAATGAATGAAATGATGCTCAAATGAGCCCGGGATCCATAGAGCTTAATTACCAGACATAAGGGACGACGGAAAAAAAAACCTTATCCGAATAATTCAACCTAACCGAGATTCGAACTCGGGACCTCTTGAACGTGAGGCAGGCAGACTACCCCCATACCACAGAGGTGGGCTAAAGCAGTTTTTGACTGGTCTTAAAAGTGCCATTCACAAGCACTGTATCCAATTTTAAAACAATCTTCTACAAGTCTTCTACTTGAGTTATAAAATGCAAAATACCATGTTTAAACTATGAGTAGCAAACGGGTAGATCACGCGACTCAATTCATGGACTCCTACTTCGATACCAGGGGAGTTTGTGTGCCTCCCAACATTTGACTAAAGCATGAATGTCAGACATACGTTTAATACTTCTTATCCAGATTAGCAAATATTGTAGATTATTAGATTATTCTGCTTTACTGACCGCAACCCCCCCCCTTCCCCGTCCCCTTTCCAAGCTTACGTTGAACTACGATTACTTCAGTTCTGTCTTAAAATTTGCTTCTACTCTTTCCCCAAGTATATTGAAGTTCGTGGAAATGTACATTCAGCGACATTAGCATTGTGTAGTAACGCGCTTTCGTTCGTTTATTTTTTGAAAGCAGGGTTTTTAAGGTCAAAATAAGGCTACTTCTTCCTCGTACATATTGACTATATGCGAAAACAGGGTTTTCAGTTATTATTACAATGTATAAGTAATGACAGACAGAAGAATGAACATAATCTTTTGCCTCATTCTACGGTTCGTTTAGATTTACAGTTTGTACACCATCCCAATCATACGCGACGCAGAAGTGATTAATTTACGTTTAACCTTAGAGCCTATAATATTAACTATGAAGGCCACAGAAATGTCTCTCCCTGACAACTCTGGGCTAAAGAATCGCATGCTCGAGAGCAAGGGCAATATTCAAAGACTCGTAGGAATTCGAGAACTAAATTGAGCAAGAGTTGATTGCTCTGTACAATTGCGGGGAGTTTAGTAATGCAGTAGATCGTGAGTTCGAAAACAACCCAAGGCGTATTATGTAATGCATTATCCACGACTGCGTACACAAGTAAGCCAATAGCTCAGTACGGGATTATATCGGCATTGCAGTAAATTTCAACATTTTTGGCAAGCATCGCAAAATACATGGGATTCTCTGGTCCCTTCCCAAAGCACAGTTTAGGATATACAGATGAAAATGGATTATAAATCAAGATTCTTGGCATTTGGCCGAGGCTGTTGGATATCCACGCGTTTCCTTTAATTTCTTTAGTCCACCAATTCTTTTGTTTCCACTGGACTATAAAAAAACTTCAATATTTGAAGGGTATTGTTTTTATTATTATTTAAACATGTAAGATCCTTACTGTGTGTCGACCATCTGTAATTGGTTAGACCTGAAAAATAGGCTATAGTAACAGAGCAGCAGGATTGCTATTATACAGGTATATAAGTACAGGGTAAAGAGGGGCAGGCACAACATTCTTGGCACCGCACAGCTATGTGTTAGTTGTTGGCTTTTTCTTTTACGTATTAGACATAAAGATCGTCGGTATTCTAACAGCTTGAAGCTCGTTTCTTCTTTTTAATATCAAAATATATGTTCGAAAAGACAAAAAGGGATAAAATATTGTATTTAACAAAAGAAGCAACGTAGAACATTTACGTACATTTAAGTGCTACTCCATTTCCGTTGAGTTGAAATTTCCTAGCGCTTTATATTTAACACGGTGACAAAAATGTTTTTCTTACTTAGAAAAATATTTTCAAGCAGACATTTACATGTTTTTAATTTGAGAGGTGGGAAAAAACATTTAATTTACTGATTTTGAAGATAATTGTCAGTGTCAAAACAAACTTGCAAAAATATAAAATAAAAAAGGATACCTGTGTATAGTAATGTTTTAAATTATTTCAGTACATATAAGAAGCATTATATACTATTATTATCCACTTTACAGAGTATTAGTTTGGGAGACAGTTTCATATCCTTCCTGAATCAAATGCCTAAATGATAATAGCTTTCCCCTCTGAAATGAAAAAGAAAATAGGTTCGAATATAAACAATTGTGAATAGTTTTCTTTCCACCCTCCCTTTCTTTCTATCTTTGTTTCTTACTTACTTTCTTTTTTTCCCTCCTTTTCTGCTTAAAAAATTGCTCAAAGAAATTACAGTGCCTGCAGGTGCTCCAGAAAGTATTCCTAACTTAAACAATTTTAGAGCTAAATTAATGGAGAGAAAACTCCTCATTTTTAAAATGCAGAGAAAACAAACGATATTGCAGTTTACAGATTTTTTGTTGTATTACTTTTATTCTTTATAATTGCATCGATTTTGCAACATTTTAAGGGCGTTTTTTCCTAAATTATTTTATATGCATCTAGAGCTTTATTTTTAACCTGACTGATTCAAGCTGACGAAGAAATACATTTCTGAAGTGGTAAACACTGAGGCGATAGTGAGAAATTTTATTAAAAGGCTGATAATTCCTGATTGGCATATTTTTCTTCCGTCAGATCACAGCCCATTTTCACCGGAATTTGAGGTTATTATATCAAAATTTTGCGCTACTGAATGCGTGTAAAATAGCTGTAAACACGGATACGAAAATGTTGAAAAATTGTTGTAGTTTTCAAAATAAATAATCATAATTTTGTCTCCGTTAATTTGGCTGCGAGATTTGTTTTTTGAAACGAAGACAAATGATTTCTGGAATCTCTGTAGATAAGCAGTTTTTTGCTCTATACCTACAAGGTACAATTAAAGCACTATGCTTTATGCCTTAACGTTTCATAAAATTTTAAAATGTTACCATAATGGTCGTCTGCGGCCTTTCTATGGAAATTTAGCTTTACTCCATGATTGAATCTAGTAATAGTTCCTATGGTCCTATTTTGAGAGATCTCACTTTTAAAATTATTTACTTGAATGATAAAACAGTTTTTGATTTCCGAAATACATGTTTAATAAGCAAACTTTTAGATGTTTAGATTATTGTCTTTCTTTCCTTTTTTATTTTCTTTCTGCATTATGAACTATTTGAAATCTGAAAATTGTTATGAAGAAAAATAAAACCATTTATTGGCTCAAAGAACAAAAGAGAGCCATTATTTGATTTTATAAAATACATTCATTAATTATATATAGAATCGTATATAAAAGAAAACCACACTTACATGGGCGATTAAATACTCTTGATATAGGTTTATGTTTTATGGTGGTAATATGACAATTGATACCGAATCACAAATTATATTGGCCTTCATGGATAATATCTGTTGTTTATGTAGACCTAATTTATGCAAAAAGTTAAATACATCCTTGTAGATGGTTCCACGAGCACCAATTAGGAGCCCTTGAACTTGGAAATGACGCTGACCTAATTGAGATATATAGTTCTCTTTCAAGAAAGGAATACATCTTTCATAAACGGTCTTCTTTGCTTTATCCACTTCTTTTTACTTTCTCTACTACGTATAGTAAGTAGGGGAAGTATTGCATTCCACCCAAAAATTCGATACCAAGATTTCACCGGAAATACACGTTTTGAGACCTCCTGAATCCAAAAAAAGCATTTTTGGAAACATGTCCGTGTGTGTGTCTCTGTGTGTGTGTGTGTGTGTGTGTGTGTGTGTCTGTGTGTGTGTGTGTGTGTGTGTGTGTGTGTCTGTGAACAGCATAAGTCAAAAACGAACAATCGGATAAGCACCAAACTTGGTATTTAGGTTCAGTATCTTCCAGAGATGCGACACGAAGGTTTTCAAGAAAATCCCCCCACCCCAAACTACCCTTTACATGGAAGATTTTTCGAAAATTTTAATTTTCTCAAAAATGGCTCTAAGGATTTTGATGAAAATATCATATGTTTAGGGTAATGTCATGACAAATGAAATGTATATCTCGAATTTTCTGGGAATGTCTCCAAAAGTATTCTTCATTGTGAACGACTTTTGCATAACTGGTAAACCATAAGAGATAGACAAAATTTTACTACACAAAAAATGTAGATTGCGTTAAAATACACAACTTATGTCATATACATTTCTTTTGTTGAGTGAACCGTTTTCGAGATATTGCTTGTTATTTCCTTAAATTTTCCAATACTTATACTTTTTCTCAAATTCGTTATTCATTTTTTTATGTCCTGGAAATGCAAAGAGAATGGAATGCGTCACATAGCAACCAGCGTTAAAATATTTGACTATCGCTTAAAAGCTACCATATTTTCCTTGCATCTACAAGAAAATTACCAATAAGATTGACATCTCGATATCTCGATTAACATGAAGCATATGGAGAATAAGCGTTTGTAAAAATAGTTTGTACAAGAGTAGAGAAAGTCATGTGAGTGTAACACATCAGATTTTTTGTTTTGTTTAGCTTGGTTACAATCAATATTATTTTCATATTTAACTGTTGGATCCAGACTGTAAGCTTCATGTGATCCCTTTTTGAAAACTATAATGAGTCTAAAACGGTTAGACCCATCACCATCTAGTACATGTACTTCTTCAAAGCACTGAAATTCTTTAATTCGCAGCATACTGGCAAGTGCATGCTTGGCTTTGTAATGCTTTTGGTTAATAAGGAGGGAGTTCGAATGGACAGTTTCTAAGCACATGGCTTGTGTTTCATTCTCCTTTGCGCATCTTCGGCAAAGGGAAGTGCAATTCTTTCCGGGTACTCCTAAGTTAGCATTAATAATAATAATAATAATAATAATAATAATAATAATAATAATAATAATATCTGTGTGTGATAAGAAAATATCTAGTGTAATTTTCAAACGCATGGCTAATCACAAGTGCATATATTTAAATCCCCAAGTATCTTATTAGAAATCAAATTAATATTTACAGGCAATAATTTTTGCCAAAAGCCAGAAAATGTATTACTTTTGGTTTAGTAAATTACATTCTTATATAAATAATTTTGTTATTTTTATTCATTGGATTAGTTTCTATCACCGTAATAACCAAGACTACAATTCCAAATGTCTTATGC
Organism: Deroplatys truncata; assembly: GCA_030765065.1. Taxonomy (NCBI): domain Eukaryota; kingdom Metazoa; phylum Arthropoda; class Insecta; order Mantodea; family Mantidae; genus Deroplatys; species Deroplatys truncata. The sequence goes on from CM060983.1 coordinate 164,158,195, forward strand.
ATCTTAAAATTCACACGTTTTCTTCTGGTTCTATATTTTGCAATGATTACTCTAGCAATCTTGAGCCTGAGGTTTGAATTACTTTGTGCATAATAGTTCGGCTTAAAATGCTTAATTAAGGCTTTATTTACTCTTGTATTGTTTTCAGTTCCTTTCTGTGGTTTCCTGCGTTACAACTCTTGAAGACATGTTGAAATGACAGATATCGTGCTGAACCTACAATATGGCATCCTGAAGCTAGAATTATAATAAAGCTTGTGTGTAGTACCTTGGTTTAGAAAAGCTCCTCGATTGACCTTGGTTTTTCTGCCTGGGGAATTTGTTCTTGCCACATCTACCAGCTGGTCGCCGGCTGTTCTAAGAAACCATTGAGGGAGGCTTTTACCCGGAGTGAGAGTAGTGTCTGTCTGCTCCACCGGAAGGGAGTGTTCCCTTAACGGCCACCAAAAAAACATTATTTATCCGGAGACTGCGAAACAAAGAATGATAGGCATTACTTGCATTTGGTATAAAAGTAAAATTAAAACATGACATGTTACACTCACATGATTTTCTCTACACTTGTACAAACTATTTTTATAAACGCTTATTCTCATGTTAATCGATATAAATTTTTTAGAAACTGTCGTATTGCTAATTTTCTTGTAGTACAAGGGGGATATAGCAGGCTTTAAGCGATAGTCAAATCTTTTAAGAGCTGGTTGCTATATGGCGCATTTCATTCTTTTTGTATGCCCAGGACGTAAAAAAAGAAAGAAATAAACAAAAAAAAAAACAATAACGAATTTCCATTTGAGGAAAAGTATCGGAATATTCAGATAAATAACAAGAAATATATCGGAAATGGTTCACTCGACAAAAAAAAACAAGATCTGCATTTTTTGTGTAGTAAAATGTCTAACTCTTACGGTTTACCAGTTATGCAAGGTTCACTCAGAGTGAAGAGGACTTTTGGGGCATTCCCAGAAAATTCAAGATATACATTTCAGTTGCCATAAAAGCATCTTAAACATATGATATTTTAATCAAAATCGTTAGAGCCATTTTTGTGAAAATCAACAATTTCAAAAAATGTTCCATGTAAAGGGTAGTCTAGGGTGAGGGGATTTTCTTGAAAATCTTTGTGTCGCATTTTTGAAAGACACTGAACTTAAATACCAAGTTTGGTATTTATCCGAATTTTCGTTTTTTTTTTTGAGTTATGCTGTTCACAGATTCACAGACATACGCTGACCTGTTTCCAAATTTTATTCAATTTAGGAGTATCAAAACCTGCATTCCCGGTGAAATCTCGATATCGAATTTTTGCTTACTATAACGTAGAAGAGAAAGTAAAAATAATTAGGTTTTTAAACGTATAAACGTCACTTGTACTTCCCAAGTCAAGTATCGACGACTAGAGAAAAAGGGCAACGGGACATGGTATGGAGAAAATGTCCTCGTGGTAATGAAATAAAATGTATAGAAACATACCGAACCTCATCCACCGCATCTTGCCGCGCCCTTCCTGTGGGAGGCTTCCGCAAAAGTTTCGAAACCTTTGTGAAATACTGTGAAAATGTACACTCGGTCAAACTAAAAGTGGCCTGTCTTTTGAGCAGTTCAATTTTTTCAATATCCCTTCGAGTGGGCGCGCGGTTCACAACCGTCAACTTCCGTGCGCCGCTTTGGAGCCACACCTCGACACCGTGCTTGACGTGGAGCAGTGGTTTAGCTACTTAACTTCTGCGCAAGCAGCTCGAGTTTGATTCCCGTGGTGGATTGTTGTCTTTTATTTTTACAACTCGTTTTATTGTAATATAGTTAAATAATATTGCTTGTATTACTTCATTTTATTAATGGTGAAATTTGTGAAATTAAATTGACTGAGTATGAAGCCTCCTTCTGACCGTTAAATTAATGTAATGGTTGCCATCTACCGGTATGACGGGCTACTAATTAAACGCCACATACATAAAAAATGACGAAAACGAGTTGTATTTTTATTAATGTATTTAAAATAAAAGGGGGGAGTTCAGTAGTTCCACGGGGATTTGAAGTTGCAAACTCAGGAACAGTAAACTCTCTACCATTGAACTAAGCGCTGTAGTAAGCGTGGCATTGTTACGAACTTTAGTCATACTTCACTTCAGAATCATGTGTTTTGGTTACAAATATTCAGTGTTGAAACATTCTGAAACATCTTTCTGTTTGAAATCTCATTAATGAATAAGTTTTTTTGAAAGATTTTGTGATTATAGTTGTGTTCCCCATTATAACTACTGCAAGAATATACGCAGTCTTGTGAACAAAGCCCGGCTGTCCCGAGCGCTCACGGAAGTACCCAATCCGAACTCCGTCTCTCAGACGTCGGCCAATTTTAAATTGATCGAGTGTACATATAATATATACAAATGCAATCACAAAATCACAAATAGCTTAAGTGCAGCCATTTTGGACTAAAATAGTTTTTAAATTTCCGCTCTGAAGAAATGCACCACGGGATGAGCAAAGTAGCGTCATTTTCTGAAACTTTAATACAAGGATCAACATTCTTGTTGTAGGGACTTCATAAACTCTCTTCTGCAAGACTGGTTTGTTAAAACTTATTTTTCCCTTTCACATGCAGCTTTGTCGTTGCTTTGAATCAGATGAGATTTAAGATTTTCAGTCAGATTTCCACAATAGGTTTTTAGTTGGGTAGTCCGGTGAGTAGTTGAAATGTGGGAAAAGCCAGTTCCATGTGTAAGTCATTATGGACGGTAAGTTCGTTAAGAAATAGGATCACCCAAAAATATTTCATGGACTTACTCCTCCTTCTACTGTGGTCTTCAAATGTTAATGTACAACGTTTTAAAGAATTTGAAACAAATAAGATGTAAAGTGCACAAGCGCGTTTTCAATGCTGAGTAACCTAAGAAGCTAAAAGTATTGACAAAAAGCTGCAGGCTATGCATTCTTTAAATTAGGTCATGTCTGCGAAAAAGCTTAGGTATCTCACAGCAGCGGTATGCGACATTCTTGAGAAGTAACAAAAGAAAAGGGCTAGATTGTTTCTCAGCGAGGGCTTCTATTGCAGAATAAAGATGATATACTGTAAATCCTGCGTATCCAAGAAACAGTCGCGGAGTGGTGTAGAAGTACACGTGCAACCTATTGCTCTAGACTTGGAAATATTTTATGCAGACGCCAAGTTATTCATGCCATTGCGGAAATATATGTGTACTACTTTCTAAACATTTATTGACTTCACAAAATGTGATTTTAAATATATGTCAAGAACGGCGCAAGTTCTGTTTTTTCTTTGTTTCTTTAGAGGAGGCGCCTATGGAATTATAAATCTTGAAAGTCTTTTTCTTTTAATTTTCAAATGTATGTTTTCATGTTTATTTTATTCTTTGAGCAGTTGGTTTTTATACGCTGTGTCTAATTTTTAATTTCAATCACGTTATAGTTTAAAACCTTTTTCAGTATTGAAATTTCTCCAAGTCGTTTATGAAGTTTCAAATTTTACAACAGCCAAATGAAAGCTATTTAAAAATCTGTCATGAGGATATTAAAAAATAAAGGAACGAAAGCAAGAAAGCAAGCGAAAAGCTCATTTAAAGGTTTACCATTATGTACATGTTTCAAAATAGAATTAATATTTATGTTACCCCATCAGGCCCTTTTCTTGTCTGTTCTACATATATTTTCAGCTATTTTGGTGCTTCTGCTATGCATTGGTCATTTCTGCTTCCTTATTTTAACCCAAAAATTTCACATAAGTTATATAATGTGAAGATAAAGAAAAGGCGCTTGCACTCCAGGGTTAAATGCCACACCTAGAATTGTAAACGAAATTAATTCTAAGATGATAAGCAACTGTACCACATCCTACGTATACAAATTACGAAACACTCTTAGGTACATTTAAATTTAAAACTTTAAATTTGTGAAGAGACATTAATATTTCTGTATAAAGTATTACATTCTATTATTGATGATATTAACATTATTGCAAATATATTATTTTATGTACCATATAAAATAAGCAGATTTAAGAAGCCTTTTTTTTGGTCCACCCCTAACGCAAACGCAGAAATCCATAAAAATTCACCTTAAACAGAATCATATGTTTATATAACATATTAATATTATATATATTAATTAATTTATATATAACATATTAACATATTAATGATATTTTTAACATGTCTGAAACTTAGTTAAAAATGCCATAGTCAACATGTATTTTCGTAGATTATATACAAATATTTAAGTTAGAAATAATTGTGTATTTCCATGCCAACTTTTCTTTTCTTCTCTAGTTGTTTTTATTCCTTATTATTTTTTCCTGTTTCTTTCCTCTTTTCCAGAACTTTTATTGTCATTTATAACTTTCTTGTTTCTTGTGTATGAGTAGATTTATAAATGATTGTATGTGACTATTTTTGTAATGAACATTGTTATAGGGCTTATGCTTGTTATGTTCAGAACAATAAATAGATAAATATGACCACTGCGGCTTTAAAAATCTGATGTGTTACACTCAAATGAGTTTCTCTACTCTTGTACAAACTATGTTTACAAACGCTTATTCTCCATATGCTTAATGTTAATGTTATTGCTAATTTTCTTGTAGATGCAAGGGGAATTGGTAGGCTTTAAGTTATAGTCAAATAAGAACTGGTTGCTATGTGGAGTATTCCATTCTCTTTGCATTACCAGGACAAAAAAATGAATAACGAATTTCCATTTGTGAAAAAGTATAAGTATTGGAAAATTTAAGGGAATAACAAGCAATATCTCGAAAATGGTTCACTCAACAAAAAATATATAGGATATAAATTGTGTATTTTAACGCGATCTGCATTTTTTGTGTAGTAACATTTTGTCTATCTCTTATGGTTTACTGGTTATGCAAAAGTTGTTCACAATAAGGAATACTTTTGGAGACATTCCCAGAAAATTCGAGATACACATTTTATTTGTCATGAAAGTATCTTAAACATATGATATTTTAATCAGAATCGTTAGAGCCATTTTTGAGAAAATTAAAATTTTCGAAAAATGCTCCATGTAAAGGGGTGGGGGGATTTTCTTGAAAATTTTGTGTCGCATCTCTGGAAGATACTGAACCTAAATACCAAGTTTGGTGTCTATCCGACTGTTCGTTTGAGTTATGTTGTTCACAGACACACACACACGGACATGTTTCCAAAAATGCTTTTTTTTGGATTCAGGGGGTCTCAAAACATGTATTTCCGGTGAAATCTCGGAATCGAATTTTTGGGTGGAATACAATACTTCCTGTACTTACTATTATACGTAGTAGAGAAAGTAAAAATAGCCTTTGGTTAAAACAAATGAAACTATGAAATAGAAGGTTTTAAAGTATTTACATTCAGGTCGCGCCTGTATTCATTCGATTTAAAATGTTCACACCTAATACCCTTAAAGGAACATTCAATTCAATGTGAAACTTTTTTTCTGATAACTCAGTGGTAATGTGGATTTTGTTTACATACGATGTGTAAGAAATGTGATTTAATATAGGGAAACGTACCCTACATTATTAGAGAAAATAATTTCAGAATATACCCAGCAGTGAAAACTTTGTGTACCGATGTTTGTATGCATGTTTTAATTTGGAAATTCAAATTATATTTCACAAGTGTAAGCATTCAACATGGCTTTTTATTTACTTTGATAAAAAGCAACACAGAAGTAGTGGAAACATTAAAATCTATAAGTTCAAACTAGAGTAATGTTTACTACGAGTACAAAACGGGCAAAATTTAGTTTTAAATATTACTCGCCAGCTTAGCAGCTTTAACAGATTTAACGAATACATAGATTGCCTAAGATATAGATACAAATAATTATAAATAAAAAAGTCTATGTCCTAGCATAAACACTTTCATGTCTTGCAATGCATGGCAGGTATTGCATTCTTCACGAAAAAAATATATATTCGGTACGACCCCACATTTTACTGGCAACAAATAAATGTTCACGGCCCTCGTGACTGAATTCATACAGCACCTACTTATGACTCCCAGGCTGTCGGGGTCGATTCCGTTGGGCTTGAGACATTTTCTTTGATGAAGACGGTTCCTTGGATGCAGTTGGGCAGCAAGATGTGTACTAAAAGTTAGCTGATTTAAAAATATTAATACATTTATCGCAACATTTCAGATAGGTGATTATCATATTTAACTCATATAATTCAAGGCAGTTTGAGATCATGATGACCGATGGTGTCAGCATTAGTCAGAAAGGAGGTTTGATAAAAAATATCTGATGTGTTACACTCACATGACTTTCTCTACTCTTGTACAAACTATTTTCACAAACGCCTATTCTCCATGCGCTTCATGTCAATCGAGATATCGAGATGTTAATCTTATTGCTGATTTTCTTGTAGATGCAAGGGGAATTGGTAGGCTTTAAGCGATAGTCAAATATTTTAAGAACTGGTTGCTATGTGGAGTATTCCATTTCTCTTTGCATTACCAGGACAGAACAAAAATGAATAACGAATACCCATTTGAGAAAAAGTATAAGTATTGGAAAGTTTAAGGTAATAACAATCTCGAAAATGGTTCACTCAACAACAAAAAATGTATATGACATAAATTGTGTACTTTAACGCGATCTACATTTTTTGTGTAGTAAAATTTTGCCTATCGCTTATGCTTTACCAGTTATACAAAAGTCGTTCACAATGAAGAATACTTTTAAGAGACATTCCCAGAAAATTCGAGATATACATTTCATTTTTCATGAAAATATCTTAAACATATGATAGATACTGATATGGAAGATACTGAACCTAAATACCAAGTTTGGTGTTTATCCGACTGTTCGTTTCTGAGTTGTGCTGTTCACAGCCAGACACGCAGACAGACATGTTTCCAAAAATGCTGTTTTTTGGATTCAGCGGGTCTCAAAACATATATTTCCGGTGAAATCTCTGTATCGAATTTTTGGGTGGAATGCAATACTTCCCCTACTTACTATACGTAGTAGAGAAAGTAATTAATTATATTTTGTATTAGTCTGACAAAGCAATGTTGATAAATAAATCGATACGTATACGATAAGTGAATATTATAAAGCTGCTTGCACAACATTCCTATTTATTCCCTTGAATAATGAACTGAAATTAATTCCTCTAGTTTGCGATATTACAGCTTATTTATTCGCAAATGGGCTGTGCCCAAAAAGCAAAAGCATCTAATAACTTTTCCAGATCTGGGCTCTATGCTTACACAAGAAGTAGCGCTTTTTAATTAACTAGTCTCCCTCCAAAGTTAATCTCATTATATTCATTATCTCTACATCGTGTTCATACATGAAGACTTCCGGAATCTCTGTTACATTACCAAATAGTTTCGACCTCTTGGTAATAAACATGTAAAAACAAGGCACTCGTGAGCTGCTGGGGAGTTGTGGAACTCATTAGTGCCTGCAGTTCTTTTCTCTCAAATTAATTGTTGTCATTGGTACTGCCAGAGTTCATATAGGAAGGTTAACAATTTCAGAAGAAGGCAAGGGGGAGCATATTTTTATTTTTTGTTCCTTCTTCTGAATGGTAATTTGAAGGAGATTGTTGCCAATTAGATACAGTTCTCCTGTCGTAGAGGATGATTGCTTCTTTCAGTAAAATATACGACTGACTAACAACCCAGAATTAAAAATTCAAATGTCGAGCTATTAGAGCGGTTCACTAATAAACTGCTAATAGCCCGTGGGATGGTTTTATGTAAATAGTTGATTGAGTAAACAACGACCTTATCTCGTAAGTGTAGCTTCCCACAGCTTTAACATTCTGGATTGACTCCTCTTGCACAGTGGCTCCCCCGCGTTTCCAGCTAGCGCCCCGCTTTCCAAAAACCTCTACGACTATTACACGTTTTCACGAAGTGTTTATTTTTATAATATTGTAGAATAAATGGAAGAATTGCAATAATAAGTAACCAATTTTAACAAAAAGCTCCGAGAAGTGTGCCCGAAACAAAAAAAAATCTGATGTGTTACACCTACATGACTTACTCTACTCTTGTACAAACTATTTTTACAAACGTTTATTCTCCATCTACTTCATGTTAATCGAGATAAACGTTTGCAGACTCTATCTTATTGCTAATTTTCTTGTAGATGTAAGGGGAATATATATTTACAAGGGCAATATAGAAATACAGTAGCCTTTAAGCATAGACATATCTCTTAATAGCTGGTTGCTAGGTGCAGCAGCATTAATACTCTTTGCATATCCAAGACAAAAAAAATGAATAACGAATTCCCATATGACAAGAAGTATAAGTATTGGAAAATTTAAGGGAATAACAAGCAATATCTCGAAAACGGTTCACTCAATAAAAACAAATGTATATGACATAAATTGTGTATTTTAACGCGATCTACATTTTTTGTGTAGTAACATTTTGTCTATCTCTTATGGTTTACCAGTTATGCAAAAGTCGTTCACAATGAAGAATACTTTTGGAGACATTCCCAGAAAATTCGAGATATACAATTTATTTGTCATAAAAATATGCTAAACACATGATATTTTAATCAAAATCGTTAGAGCCATTTTTGAGAAAATTAAAATTTTCGAAAAATGTTCCATGTAAAGGGTAATCTGGGGTGGGGGATTTTCTTGAAAACCTTCGTGTCGCATCTCTGGAAGATACTGAACCTAAATACCAAGTTTGGTGTTTATCCGACTGTTCGTTTTTGAGTTATGCTGTTCACAGACAGACACAGACACAGTCACAGACACACACGGACATGTTTCCAAAATGCTTTTTTTTGGATTCAGGAGGCCTCAAAACATATATTTCCGGTGAAATCTCGGTATCGAATTTTTGAGTGGAATGCAATACTTCCCCTACTTACTATACGTAGTAGAGAAAGCAATATAAATTGAAATAAGTAAAAATAATCATACGTCAACAGCTTGCAAATATGAAGCTACTGCTTTAATTCCAAAATATTTGTCTCAAATACTTAAATAAACATCTAGCAAAATTAATTTCACTCCTCTTGATTTTATGAAACTTATAAGAAAATTATAATCTAAACAACTCTTCTTAGTTTTTAGCAGGTATTTGCTTTTATTCATATTACTTTATCAAAAGCAACAAGACAAATAAAGCTGATAATGAAATTCAGGCTAATAACCCAGGGTAAATACAATAGCCATATTTTTACTTATTTCAATTTATATTGCTATACACTAATGCAGTTAATGGGAGTTCTTAAGTTATCGGGGGTGGGATCTGTTGAATAAGTTATTAACAGATAAAATCTAAACAAGGAAATGTTTTAAGAGGCAATTAAAAGAATGTACACGACTTCAAGAATATGTCTTTACGCTCGCATAAGATTTTGCCTCTCGCAAGCTGGACATGCCACAGCCGATCGCGACTGTATTCTGAATTCGCTTCTTAAAACTGCATATAAAACCTGACGTTCAGATAAGGATATACACGCCTGAATGCGCTTAATTTTATAGAAAAACACTTTAAGCAGATGTGTTTGTGATATCACGCGCGCCTTTATTTCAGGTTTCAAGTCGCAAAACGTGCGTGGGCGGTTGCTCCCAAAAGAAAAAGTATGGTGGAGTAAGACCCGGCGAGCGAGGTGGCCATAAGCATTTAGAAATGACACGTTCTCCAAAAAGCTCTTCCAGTAGTCGCATACTATTGTCAGCTGTGTGCGCAGTAGCGCCATCTTGTTCAAACCATGAGTAGGTAGTTGATTTCGTCATTCTCTAGCTGGCCAATAATGTTCACTATTTCTTTAAAGAATACGACCGATAATGCGCCGTCTGGATACTACTAACCAGTCCAATTTTTTACTTTCTCTACTACGTATAGTAAGTAGGGGAAGTATTGTATTCCACCCAAAAATTCGATACCGAGATTTCACCGGAAATACATGTTTTGAGAACCCCCTGAATCCAAAAAAAGCATTTTTGGAAACATGTCCGTGTGTGTGTCTGTGAACAGCATAACGCAGAAACGAACAGTCGGATAAACATCAAACTTAATATTTAGGTTCAGTATCTTCCAGAGATGCGACACAAAGGTTTTCAAGAAAATCCCCCCACCCCAGACTACCCTTTACATGGAACATTTTTCGAAAATTTTAATTTTCTCAAAAAGGGCTCTAACGATTTTGATTAAAATATCAGATGTTTAAGATATTTACATGACAAACGAAATGTATGTCTCGAATTTTCTGGAAATATCTCCAAAAGTGTTCATTGTGAACGACTTTTGCATAACTGGTAAACCATAAGAGATATACAAAAATTTACTACACAAAAATGTAGATCGCGTTAAAATACACAATTTATGTCATATACATTTTGTTGTTGTTGAGTGAACCATTTTCAAGATATTGCTTGTTATTCCCTTAAATTTTCCAATACATATATTTTTTCTCAAATGGAAATTGGTTTTTCATTTTTTTTTGTCCTGGTAATGCAAAGAGAATGGAATGCTCCACATAGCAACCAGCTCTTAAAATAATTGACTATTGCTTATAGCCTAGCAATTCCCCTTGCCTCTACAAGAAATTTAGCAATAAGATTAACATCTCGATTAACATGAAGCATATGGAGAATAAGCGTTTGTAAAAATAGTTTGTACAAGGGTAGAGAAAGTCATGTGAGTGTAAAACATATTTTTTAATTATACAAGGGCGTTTCATGTAGAACACGAGGATTCTCCGTTGACCATAATCGTGTTTTGTGTGTTAACATAACCAGAGAGGTGGAACTAGGCCTCGTATGTATATAAGGTGACATCAAGAATATGTAAACCTTGCTCAATAAGGATTAGCTTTTCATAATGCACATCTTTCAATTCTTGCATTGCTGTCACTTTATATGGCAACAATTGGAATGTTTTTCTAACCGCTTTTTGCGTGATTACAAGCCGGTTATTATGTTTTTGTGCCATCTGGCACAATGATTTTGATGAGCTCCGCCGCATAATCAAAAATGTCCATCAGCTTCTCTTTGTTTAAGTAATTTAGGTGGTCTTCCAGTTCGTAGAAGTCGATGAGGTACAGCTGTTTCTGGGAATTTTTCGGCCAATGCCTCCTGTGTGTTTGTGTATTTATTGCCTTGCCGAAAGATATGTTTAACAAGAAAAATACGTTCCTGAATTGAAAGGACCAACATTTAAAACTAAATTGAACATCTAAACACTACACGTGTAGCTTTCAATGGCTTTTAACAAGCAATAATTCAACCAAACAGTTAAATGTTATGCAACAATGGAACGAATTAAAAAACAAGCACGCATTTATGAAAAATTGAAGTATGCCAACTTGTGTTAATATTCTATGTAGGAAAAACGTAACATTTTTTAACTTCTAACGTAATCTACATCCATAATCTATGTGCACAGCGACTACCCGAACGCGCTGTAGCAACTGTTGGAGTTCTCTACCTCAGTTAAACAGCCATTGTACCGGGTAAACACGTTCCGAAAGACGCCGTTTAGTTCGGCTACTATAGTGTCTCTGATTTAATTCCGTATGTTTTGCTTGAGTTCTTCCAATGTGTGAGGATTCGTTTTGTACTTAAGCTGCCCCACAATAAAAAATTGCACACTTTTAGATTTTGGGAGCAAGAGGGCCGCACCAATACTAATTTGATCAGTGGGCTCCTATGCTATATGAGCGATGGGGAAATCCTGTTGGAACTAGCCTATGACTTCCCTTCTTCCGTAATATGATTAAAACTCTGGATCCGAATATAATTTCGGGAGCCTCTCCATTTCTGTCAGCTGCTGATACGAAATTGGACCGATGTGTCTTGCGCTAATTGCATACCGAAGCTTATTTATTTATTAACGAAGCCATATATATATTGAGTAATCCTGGATAAGAACGCTCATTTCACTAATTCCCCGTGGCACTAACAGGACGTTAAACGCTGCAAAAGAGAATGAAAATAGAGAGGTAATTCACAGGAAAATTCACGAGGTTGAGGGAGGGGGACACAGAATACTTAGTAAAAGAAAACAAATAATAACTTTGATGCATGTTTACTGACATTTAATTAAATTAGAAATAAAAATTAATTCTAATTGACTATAAATTCTTCCACGGAATATACAGAGTTAATATGTATTCTTTTGTTCCTTAAAACGCATCCAGGTTTGTGCCCGACTAACCTCCTATTGTGACTTTATACAATTTTGTTTTTATCTATCACTTTTTCGTTTTTATATAGTCCACCTTCACTGGAATGTCACTTCGTTCACACCATCACTTCACTAAGGTGAGCCAGTTCAATTTCACTGTCACTCCACTTCCTTCGTGACGTAGCCTCTTCACGCTGGGCGGTTCACTTCACTCGGGAGTCGAACACGGAACCTCCATAGCAGTCGTCACCAGCTCGCTCGGAGAACGCATTTGAAGTTGCACGGGAAACTCCTTCGTCAACTCGCTCGGAGCTGCTGGCAGCGTGAGAATGAAATCTTTCCACAGGGTTCTCGAATGTTCCAGAACTACTTCAACACCCTTCTGGTGGGGGTTAATAGCTTCCAGAAGGGCCTAGTCATCTGCCAATAGCGCGCAGCTTATCGTTGTTTACTCGACAACCTGGCGCCGACCTCCCGTCACTCAATGAATTACGTTGGTGCTAAAGACTTACTCTGTATTCACTCTTAGGTTGATCCTCGTCAAAACAAACCCCAGGTGACCAGTGCACCGCTATAACGTATCCTTCCGCCATTCGCACTAGAAATACTGTCTCACTTTCAGACCATGTGCGAGTACAAGCGGCACGTAGTGCAAACAAGAACAGAGTCCTTATTTCGACAACTGAAACGGTGACTAGCATATTCTATTAAGGGTTAAAGGGGATAAGATTGATAGTTGCAACAAAATAAACATTTGCACATATAATAATAGTTAATTCTAAAATAAATGAGCGAAAAATAAAGTAACAGGTATGCGATAACCTAATTTATTCGCTCTCTGGAAGCGGCACTTTATTAACTGTTGGTGGCTCATTTAAAAAAGAAATTGTGCACTGTTACGCGAATTGTATTCTTCATCACTACATTCTTGCATCGCGTATTTCACATGCTTTTTTTTCCGGGTGTAACCACTTTTCTCGTTTAAGATTTTTCTGCACAAGCACTGTTTATACTTGTACTCGAAACATCGGTGAACTCAGAAGTTAATTTCACCATTTCTTTCGCGGAAACTGTTGGATATTTCTCACATAACTTATAATAAGGATTCAACACTATTGTCTTTTCACCACTAGTTAATGGTTTGCGCGGCTAATGCTTTACGTAATTCGACGAAAACACCATGATACTAAACACAGCTGCTGGTTTCTGGCTGTAAACAATATTCTGCGCCTACCCGGATGTCAGGTGACTCATACGAATTGCGTCATGGGACTTGTAGCTCTGTTTTACGGTATAAATCAGCGTTAGGTATTTGTATAGAATATTATTTAAGGATAAATTCATTTTAAAATTCAGAGATTAGCATAGGACTACTTTCCTGAGCGCATTGCTACCGTGTTGCACCACGGTGTACTGACCACGTGGGTATGTTTTGCCGCGGATCAATCCAAGAGTGAATATACTTTAATTACGGAGATTGTTTACATACGTGTGTTTCACTCTTATTAGTCGCTTTCCTTTTTGTTTTTAATAAGAGAACACGATTAAAAGCTAATGACTGATAAGAGTGACAAAATTGTGCATTTGTATGTTTATTTCTAAAAGCTTTCTGACATGGTTTAATTGGTTAATGCATATTAACTTTATTTTAGGCCACCATTTAAACTTTGAAGCAGCTGCTTCGCATTGACTATTTGTTGGTAAATTATTATTTTTATGTATGTCATTTTACATTCTTATTTAAGCGGCATATCGTGTAATTTTTATGATAATTAGTTACTACAACTGCAGCGTTGTAAACGACCAAGCTTGTAATCGGCGGCGTCACTGGGAATGTTTAGGAATTATTGATTTAGAGGCAACAAAATGTAAAGCAACATTAATCAACTTATCTTATTACACTGTCTTTGCTGCTTTGTCTAGGAAGATAAGAAAGTAAAAAAGATAAAAACAAGCAGAGAACAATAGAAAATAAAAGGTGTTTAAAAGGTTGTTAACTATTATATATTGAAGTTGTAAAATTAAGATGCAAAAGAAACGGAGGTAATATATCAATAATACCTCGTTCTGTTGATAAGACATTGCCACAGGATGCCCAAGTTTAAGCAGTAGATAAAGGTTTGTCCTAGTTCTCGGGCAGTAATGCGCGTAACGATTTAGTTGGGCACAGTGTATGGAATATTACCTCGCTCTTGACCTTTTTACGCGACGTGGATTGCGTTACACAGTTAAGTTGCAAATGCGGAACTGGGAATTTACAGCCAGAGCATCGAGGTCGAGTCGCAGTTCTCCGATAATCACGGGTGTCTGTCAAACGTTGAAGGTTTCTCTGCCATTCACAAGGACTAATCGCTTCGCTCGAAATTAAGGGAATATTTCTTGCTTCTTTGATGGCGATAGGGGCATCTTTTCTTCGGGGTTTCTTTCATATTTTCTTGCCGCTTCTGTGTTTTCTAACTGTGGGAAAAAACCTGTTAAATCTCGCCCAGCTTTCTCCGTATCTTAGTTTCTTTATTTTCTTTCATCTTTCTGAGATAGGTAAAAAGATAAAAACATAGCAGCTACACAGAAAACCTTTGTTTTCTTTACAGAACAGCGAGCATTTGCGTCATGGATACTTCACATGCCTTCAAGTGAGTTTCAGTTGTTAAGAACATAATACAGAGTGATTTATGAAGAATTGGCACATTTCTTTCTTTAATTATTCTGTTCGAAATTCACTCAATGCCCCAATTTTAGCACCAAATTAAGCGGAGTGTTCGGGAGTTTCGATTGCATGCCACTAGTGCGCAGATGTTCATGTTTTATTCGTAATTGTTAGTTTTATTGTCGGCAACTTTTTGAGATTTTGTTCTAGTGAACGTGAAAATGGAGTACAAGTTAAATGGACGACTCTTCCTTGTAAAGCAATACTGGATTACAAATTCAATTACAGCTACTCAAAGGGCACACCAGAGAGAATTTGGTGTTCGGAATCCTCCCCAAAGAAACACAATACCGGGACTGGTAGACAAATTGGAAACAACTGGATCTTTGGTGAGTGAAAAAGGCAAAACTCGTTCATCTAGGCTTCCCACGGTTGTTGTTGACGAAAGAGAATGACTGGATCAGTCACCCAAAAAATTATTAAGACGTTTGTCGCAGGAGACAGGGTACAGCTACTCAATGTGTCAGAAAGCTGTGAAAAGTGCAGGCCTAAAGCCGTATAGGATTAGGGTTGCCCATCAGTTACAAGAACAAATAAGGATAGACAACTGAATTATTGTCGTTGGTTTCAGGCGTTCATTGTGCAAAATCCTGCCATATTGTCCATCACATGGTTCACAGACGAAACATTGTTCCATTTATCCTGCTATATGAATTCAAATAACTCACGCTACTGGGCCAGCGAAAATCCGCATGTTATTCATGAAGCACGTATGCACCCGGTTAAAATCGTATTTTGGTGCGCAATATCTTCACAGAGAATAGTGGGACTAGTTTTTTAAACAATGTGAGCACTGCAGAGTACCGACGGATTTTCATGGGGTTTGCTGAGCAACTAGACGAAGTAGAGCTGAGTCAAGGATATTTTCAGCAGGACGGCGCTACATGCCATACATCAAATGAATCCATGGCACTAATTGCAAGTTTCTTTGACGAACGGATAATTTCCAAGAACCTGTGGCCAGCGAGATCTCCGGATTTGACATCGCGAGACTTCTTTCTATGGGGTTACTTAAAAGACAGGGTTTATGCCACACGTCCCCAGACATTGGACGATCTGAAGCACAACATTACACAGTAGATTCAAGCTATTGACAAAAGAATCCTCCGAGTGGCCAGTGACATGGAACGACGTGTTGAGTTGTGCCTTATGCAGGATGCAGGACATTTTAAACATTTGCTATAGAGGTAAATAATCGTCCAAAATTCCTCTGCATTTCAGATATATTAAGTTGTTGCTAGCATAACTCGTTTTGAAACAATTAAAGAAATAAATGTGTCAGTTCTTCATAAATCACCCTGTATTACATATAATACATGCAATACATATTAAAATGACTGACTCGTGTGTCAAGCAACCAATGGAGTGTTACGAATGTATAAATTTCACCCAATCACAGCCTCTATCAGTTTAATATTAATATAATCTTGACAAAATTCATAACAATTCTTTATTGTGCGGTAGTGAGTAGGCCATGTTCACGAACAATACAGTTCTTATTTACAAATTAATGAGGAACACATTGTTATAGTCAACAAACTGAGAAATCGTGGTAATTAAACCTAGCACTTAGTTTCCTCGGCTTCAGATATTCCCAGTGGATGTACATTTTACTTTCATGGTTGCCAATTTCATTATTCTACTTTTAATTAATACGAGTTAATTTGGAAATATATATATATATTTCTGTCTTTTCTTTGTAGTTGAGCAAGCATCCCAAGATATCGTTACTGATGACTGTGCACAAGGCAGCGACGCATGGCAGGATTTTAATCAAATTATATATGACTACAGCAACTATATCTAAATATAAATTACTTAATTATTATAGAATGGACTGTTGCATACATGTAATCATTTATTTATCAATATATTTGTTAAATCGTTCTGCTAGATATTACGGAGCTTTAATCACTTCAGTCGGTCTTGGTTTTATCGATAAGATCAAAGTTCTTGTACCATTTACCTATGATAATTTTAGTCTTACCTTACTAGGAGAACCTGTAGCTCTTTTCGCGTTATTGCGTTCTATGCAGAGGCTCTTCTCTGTGTCGCTCCTTATCGCTTTCTGAAAATCGTGCACTCCCTCCATCCATTATCCTCTTTCTCTAAATCGATCCTTCTTATTACTTCCTCACTGTCCTTCACTCCTTCCCCTCTCCCTGCACTTGTTTTTCACTTCCTCTCCCGCTTTCTCTCCCCTCTCTCTCTCTTTTTCGATCCTACTTAATTCCCCTCTGTCCCCTCTCCTCTCACCCCCTCTTTGCAATGCGACGTTTTGAAAACCAGCAATAAAGTTTATTTTTATGAGGTGCCAATAAGTATTAAAACCTAAGTAAATGGATTTACAGTATAAACGTGTGCCTCTTCCTTATGCTTGCAATGTGATAGAAGCTTACACTTTCTCGTACTAAAGCATTTAGATACACGAATTCTAGTAAATAAACATTTGCATAGCTTCTTAAATACTCATGCTATAGAAATTTAACAATTTAATGTCAGAAACATGTTACTTATAAATTTTGCACGTAACGTAAAAGAAGATATGCGTTATACGTCGACATTTTAATTTTGCTCCCACGAATCCTCCGCTTGGGGCAAATAATTAAAAATGTCATAGCCTATTTTTAAGAGGGCCCTAATGTATGCTATACTCATGTATAAGCTTCATAAACAATCTGTTTGGCTATTCTTGCGTAAAAAGGTAAAACACACGCGCGCGCACTCACACGCAAAGGGGGAGGGAGGGAGAGAGAAAAAATTTAAAAATTTAGCTTTTGGCTTCAAGGGGCCCATCGTAGACGTTAGTATCTATGATTCGAAAAATTACACAAAAGTTTGAAATGCGTTTTTATTTTATGTACTGATATATATTAAACACGCGCGCACGTACGGTTGTTTTTCTAATTCTATTTTTTTTATCCAGGGTCTCAAAATTTGCGTTTCCAGTGAAAAAAAATTGGATATTGCATTGTTGGATGGAATAAACTACTTCCTCTGCCTATATAGGCAGGTAGGAGCTGAAAAAATTAAAAAGGGGCTGCAGTCCCATTGTTTAGATAAAGTAACGATTCATACATCTCTAGAACATTCAACGCATTAATGTGAGTTTGTAATATTTCATCCAGAAGTCTGTGAAACCTAGAGAGAGTAAGAGAGTGCGTGAGAGTGAACAGGGAGGATGAGTCCAGGTCCAAGTCACAATACATGAGTTGCGAGGGTCACATTAACCTCGCCAGTATACCGGAATATTCCCCACAGCAGTTCTTTCTCGAAGGTTATTTCAATTAAGTGCACCTAAATGCCATTATCTTAGGCAGGCATCGAATCAGGAATCTAGGGCACAAAACTCTACTGTGCCACCCAGGCTTGCTATATCTGTAAACGGAAATGGTGGGGACTTTCGTTGCTGACAAACGGTTTGACCATGCAACGGACGGACGGATGTGGCCAGTCCACTTGTTGACAAGTAGGTTGCCGTGAGATATTTGCCATCTCATATTGTGAGGGATATGAAGCTCGGCAGGGGGTGTAGAAACCAGCAACGATCAGTATTACCAATATCCTCATTGTGTTGATCTGGAGAGCACCAGCAGGGGGGAGACTAAGTCTCCGGAAAGCCCCAAGTGGCCACTGAAAAGATCTCCGGTTCCATTGTAAAAGCCTTTTAATGGCCTCTGTCATTAGCGTTTTGACAAAGCTTCAACATTACATAGATGAGCGATCAACATGTAAGGATCTATTGTACGTCATTCTGTGGTCACCGGAAGCGACGTGCATGCCCCGGTTCTCTACGTCTTAAATTTTGTGAACTTCGCGCACGGCGACGCTATTCCGCTACAAAATGTTCGCTTTGGTGATTCACAAAAAATTCGTGATAAGATTATTTTTTTTTTTTTAGTAGTAAGTTTGAATGTTGCCCGAAACATTCCATTCTACAGAGAGAGCCGAAAATCTACGATCCGGCTGCACGGTGTTCTTCCTGTCCATGTCCTCGGCGCTCGCCGTTTGCCGCTATGCCGCTATCATAGGCGCGGATGAAACCATACATTTTTAAAACTACTTTTAAAGGCTTTACTTACCAACTTTATGAAAGGAGATGCTGAAACTGTCCACCGTCGTCGTCCATATATTTTAGCACTTCTTTATGAAACTACCCATCACTCGCCGTAGTTCAAGTTGAGAAATGCTGGTAATTTCCTGGCGGATGTTATGCTTTAATCCTTCCAGGGCGTGTGGGTTTGTCTTGTACACTTTGTTTTAAGTTACCCCAGAGATAGAAATCGCAGGGGGTTAGGTCGGGGAACCGAGGGTGCCACAAATCTCTATTAATAATTCTGTCCTCAAATACACTTTCATAAAGTTGTTAAGTAAAGCCTTAAAAGTAGTTTTAAAAATGTTGTATGGTTTCATCAGTGCCTTTCTATGATAGCGGCAACGAGCGCCGAGGACGCGGACAGCAAAAACGCCACGCAGCCAGTTTGTAGTCTTTTGGCTCACCCTGTATTTGGTGTACGAATGTAATACTATGGGGATGATGGCAGCTCAACAAACCCATATATGGAACGGAAAAGAACGAGAAACAGCTGATAACAATGCTTGGTACTTTTACATCGTCCTTTAAACCGCTTCAGAAAATGAATATTTAATCCAACGTATTATAATTATGGCAACACTGGTTGATAATTGAGAGAAAAGAGCGACGCAACGCCAAGGCTAGCTTTATGGACTCAGCTGACTTAAAATTCTATAGCTTGAATTAATACGTAAACTTTTTGAATTGTAAGAATAAGCCATAAACAATAATTTATTTCATTTCGTCCTCTCTGCTCAGCATAACGGCATTTAAAATCTTCGGGATCTGGAAGGGGGAGATTAGCAAATTAGTTCCTCGACGATTATTCCATTTTCGACTTAGCGGCCTTCAGAACACGTCGTACTGCTAAACCCTGTTCCTCGAGCAGGTTGTGTAGCAGACTTCTGAAGCGACGTTGCAAACTTTTTAAAGACCATAACCGAAGAAGTACGACTTATAACTGTTGGAGGTCTTCCAGATCTTCCCTGGTGCACATAAATGCTACCATGAGTCTCAAACTTATTACAGAGCAGTGTAACTGTCAAGCGTCTTGGAGGCTGTGTTGCAAACTCACACCTCCATGCACGTTGAACTTAGCAACATTTTCAAACTTTAAGCAGCACTTAATAATGAGCTTCCGGTCCTGAAAGTCAAGCGTGCCGCGACCTTTTTTGCTTCTTTGATACTTTACGTTGGTCATAAAGGCTATACGGGTAGCGACATCTGTTGAAAAAACACCATACTATATATTCCAGAGATAATTCAATGCAACACTGAAAACAATACATATACATATCATTAACACGGAAAATAAAAGATGCGAGAAACCTAAAGATTTTCGAAAATCCACAATAAGTCATATGTTGAAAACTGTTGACTATTTTCATGGAACATACCTACCTAGTGTACTATAGCTTCATAAGGTGTTACAAGCTCACGTGATTTCTGCTTTGTTGATAGTTCACACAATCTAGCACTTGCATTTATGTCCCGGCTTTATGAAGCTAAATGAAAAGGAATGCATTTTCTTACATTAATTCCATATAGCCTATGAAAAAGTGATCAAAAATTGGAACACCCCCCAATTAAAATGTAAAGTCTTGCTACGTTTAACGCAAGGGCCTTAAACGGTGCTCCATCCTGATCTTGCAACTTTAAGGGCTAATTTTGTAAAAAAAAATGTTTACCACAGTTTTGTTTGATAGATAGGGTATTTGATACATGTTCCAAGGGTGCCTTTTTGTTTACACCTTTAAATGATTCTTTCTGCACCTCCAGATGTGTGTGTCACAAATAAATAAATAAAGTTTATGTAGATAGTAGTATGTGCTTGTTAGTAGTGTTTTCTATTATTCATATGGGTTGAACCGTCGGTAAAGAGATTTTCAACAACTAAAAGTATATTATAAAATCTAACTTTTTACTCCTGTGGCATGCGGTATTTAACATTCTGGTGCATAAAACTCGCATTACCTTTCTTGAAATAAATTAATTCTAAGGCATTACATCCAGCGCGGAGCCTGGGCCTGCCAACCCCACCTACATCCACTTAGCGCCGTTATCCAGCCGATACGGAGAGGTGATGTGGCCAGGCGGAAAGTTGCCTCACGAGAATCGCTCCCTATCGTAGCTCTTCACTTTCCTCGCGATGCTAAGTGGGCACCGGTCCTATACTTGGGACGTAATCCACGCCCCCATGGGTGGGATCGAATTCAGGTGCATTCCATGGCCGGAAACTAGAGCTCCACGCTCCAGCCCAAGTGCCACAACGCAGGACTTCTGTTATCCATTACAATTTTACAAGTGTATAATAATTTGTAATATTCAAATAAAAACTGAATGCTCTATCTGCATTACATTAATCACAATGAAATGTTTACTCGTACGAAAAAAAAGGGAAATTGGAGATTCTTCAACACACAACTTAGCTAACTATAACATGTGAAAATTTAAGCACAGGAGGAAAATTTTAGAAACTACTAATGATACGAAATGTATTTGGCATTACTTTTATATTTTAATGGGTTTTAAATTTGTCCTTAATAAACTTTTAGCCATGGTTTTCAGTTGTGTAATATTCAGTGAGAATGAAGGGATTTCACAGGTTGGTTACAGAAAATTCAAGGCAAATGTTTTATTTGTTATCGCAATATGTCACACATATGATATTTTATATAAAATTACAAATAATGAAAGCTTTTTTCCATGTAAGACGTTGTTACAATAATGTTGTGGGATATAGCACTTAAGAAGGTGGAGATTGAAAACAGATGCCCAAATAGTTCCTCCTCTTCACGAATTGGGGTTATAACAGTAATAACTTGAAGGAATTTTAAATGAAGTAAATGAAAACTGGACCACTAAATCTGCAATCAGAACGATCTGTCATCCGAAGGTAGTAATTTTGTGGCAGACGATATTCCCTGTGGGAAACCCAATTTAGCAGTGGAAAGTGGTTTAGTTGGTCAGGTCTAATCGGAAATTTGCAAGCAGCATTCCGTTAATTATTACCATTCAGACAGTTTTCACGCGGTTGCCGAGAAAGGTCAACAGATAGGAATGACATTAATTCCGAATTAATAATGTAACATGATGTACAAGCTGGAGGACGTGTGACCTTAACCTTCGCGTCACTTTTGAGTGCTGCGCAAAC
The DNA here is from genome assembly GCA_030765065.1 of Deroplatys truncata. Classification (NCBI taxonomy): domain Eukaryota; kingdom Metazoa; phylum Arthropoda; class Insecta; order Mantodea; family Mantidae; genus Deroplatys; species Deroplatys truncata. Next base: position 164,180,265 of record CM060983.1, read on the forward strand.
TAGAACAGTCTCGTTCGTCTGGCAGGGTCAAGCTACCTGGAGTTGCCATGCATGCTAAATTTAAAATATAAAGGCAGAGAGAGAGAGAGAGAGAGAGAGAGAGAGAGAGAGAGAAGAAGGAAGGAAAATCGATGGATTCTGAAATATTAATCAAAAGAGCAAGCAGTCACTTCAGTATAAAGTACTGAGTATCACATTTCAATACACCAAACCAGAGGAGATAATTTCTTGGCTTCCTTCTCCACCGAATGCATTAATCACAAAATGGAATAGTTACGCGCGTTGTTACTACTTATGATTTGTTTAAAATATAAAGTTGTCCCTTCGGGCAAACTGTGATGAGAACAAAACAGTGAAATTAAATATAACAACAGGAAAACACAACAGTACTCGTAAAGGTTTAAGTTGCTGCAAAATTTAGAAAAGCTTCAAACGATACGCCGGTTGAAGGAAACGATCAACGTTGCCGTTTCTTCCTGACCATACAAATTTATGAAGGTTATATTGACTGCAGATCCCATTCCATGCAACAAAGACATGTCCGCACTTAAGCTTCTAACAAAGAAGCGGCTTGTTGAAAGTTTGCATTTATAACCTCTTGCAAAGATGGGGCATATCGTTTGTACCTAATCTGAGTCTTGAAGAAAGTGTATCAGGTCTCATAAATTGTCGACCAGAGGTAGGCAGAAGTCAGTTTTGCACCGACACACAACACAACACAACCCTCACGGAAGTATGGTGTTGCTGCGAAGGAAGGGGAGGGTCAAGGTTGTAGAGAACCTGCAATCTGGTGGTTGAGAGAAGTTCACTATTACATTGTGTCCCTTAGTCATACAACAAAGTACCAGAGAAAATAATTCATAGATTTAATTTTCTTCTTCTTGTTCTTCCTCCTCTTTTCCACATCTTTACAAGAATTTCACATTCAGTACTTCGAAGTGGCAAGGGTAGTGAAAGTCGCATGTCAGTCCACGAGTGTTCAGATGTTACACTTTCCATTAAGGCTGCCGACAAGAGCGAAATTACGGTTGCTGGTTGCATTAGACTTTTAGATGAATTTGGCATTTGTATCGCCATATTGTAACACTTCTGAGAGAGTGCGTTACGTATGTTCCACGTAGAATATCATGTCCTAGATAATGTTAGAACAAATGGCGTAGGAAAAGTCCACTCAACACGAAGAATATTACGTCAAATCCGAAATTTGGTTTGCCTTCTGCTTTTGCATCGGAGTTGATTAAAACTGAAATTGTTATTTATCTTTGCAATGAGACATTTTTCGGTCTTAAAGGTTTCCTATGGCATTCGTACTTTTGCATTACGGTGGCTTCCACTCTCACATCCAGGGCGTATATTCCGTTTCTGCGTGCATAGTAAATGAATTCTAGCTCCTTTGAAAATTGCATCTTAATTTTGTGGAATTAATAATCATGAGTAAAGGCAGCTATTATTGTCTGATTGTTCTTAAGAATTTGTCATGTAACACAGTGTGTATAGGTAATACCTAATTCTAACAGTTAATGCCTTTGCTTATAGGATATATACATTTTTGAATGCACTGTAATTAATTTCTGGAATTTAAGAGCTTTGAAAGAAAGCACGGGAAAAATAGGGAATTGGCAGAAGGATAACGCGTTGGTTTCCTTAAAAGTGTCTGTTTTACTTTCTTTACTACTATAGTAAGTAGGAGAAGACCCAAAAATTCGATACCGAGATTTCACTGGAAATACATGTTTTGAGACCTCCTGAAATAAAAAAAAAGCATTTTTGGAAACATGTCCGTGTGTGTGTATGTGTGTGTGTGTGCAGCATAACTCAGAAACGAACAGTCGGATAAACACCTAACTTAGTATTTAGGTTCAGTATCTTCCAGAGATGCGACAGAAGGTTTTCAAGAAAATCCCCCACCCCAGATTACCCTTCACATGGAACATTTTTCGAAAATTTTAATTTTCTCAAAAATAGCTCTAACGATTTTGGTTAAAATATCATATATTTAAGATACTTTCATGACAAATAAGATACTTTCATGACTGAGTATGTCTCCAAAAGTATTCTTCGTTGTGAACGACTTTTGCATAACTTGTAAACCATAAGAGATAGACAAAATGTTACTACACAAAAAATGTAGATCACTTTAAAATACACAATTTATTTCATATACATTTTTTTGTCGAGTGAACCATTTCCGAGATATTCCTTGTTATTTGTTTGAATTTTCCAATACTTATACTTTTTCTCAAATGGGAATTCGTTATTCGTTTTTTATGTCCTGGACACACACAGAGAATGGAATGCGCCACATAGCAACCAGCTCTTAAAATATTTGACTGTCGCTTAAAGCCTACCATATTCCCCTTGCACCTACAAGAAAATTAGCAATAAGGTTAACATCTCGATATCTCGATTAACGTTATGGAGTATATGGAAGTATATGGAGAATAAGCGTTTGTAAAAATAGTTTGTACAAGAGTAGAGAAAGTCATGGGAGTGTAACACATCAGATTTTTTTCATTTGGCCGCTGAATATTCAATCATTTATAACAATTTCGGTTGATATTTTGCCTTCATTTATCTTTCAATTTTTAACTCCAAAGCACAGACAAGTAACCGTGATCTCATTCAGAAAGCATTTTGTCACAAAAATAGGCAATGGACATCTCATGAATAAGTTCATCATTCAAAGTAATCGCTTTCAGCCTCCGGTCTTTTACTCAGTATGTTGTGGATTTTTATACCGTTCAATAAAAAGTGGCTCTGAAAGTTCAGGGGTTCATTGCCTTAATAGTTTATGGAGTTATTTTACTTATGATTCTGAGGGTGGCGAAGGAGAAAGAAATTATCTACAAAGTGAAGGGCAGCCAAGGTGCTTAAGTCACGAACTCGGTAGATGCGGGGTTCAAATTTTGCCAGGACCGTCCTCCCAGACCTCGGGTTTTTCCAGGCTGCCCTGAGTTCTCAAATTGACAAATGTCGGTGAGGTACCCTAAACTTTTGTCTGGAGCGTTTCCTTCGCAATTATTATTTCATTTCATGTATTACCAATGTCCCGCCTGTGGTGACACATGTAAGAATGGGCGTCTAACACTACTAAAGAAAAGAGGAATGAATAGAATGTTATGATTCATATTAATTGCTTAATATACATTAATTTCATTTATACAGATACCTAATTTATAAGGTGACTTGCCCTTTCCTAAAAATATTCATTCGTTTGCAAACTGCGAACAACAAGAAAGAAGAGGGTCAGGTGCAATAGTCTTGTATTTGCAGCTTTACAGCGAAGAGGACCGTAATTGGTTAAAATTGAAATAACCTTCAGTATGACGAGTGAATGTCAAATACCTGGCATATGAACGGAATAGTCTTAATTTTTTCCAGCAGTTCTGCAGTAGAAAACCTTTGAAGATGAAGTTACAATGAACGCGAATTAAACATGCCTGCGGTTGTCATTTGGGCGCAGTGGTATTTCTACCTTTTCCTTTTGAATCGCTGCTCAGAAACGTAGACATGTTTTCATGTATGTGGTTTGCTCCTGCTAGGTTTGTTGTTCGCGGAACACAACAGCACTTCAGCAGGAAGTCCGCCCTTATTTAGGATGTAGCTATCGATTACTTGAAGGGAAAGAGGGTACCATCACCCCTACGTAAGATATAAGAGAGGAAAGATTATACGACGCAGATACAGTGTGTTACGACTCTCTCTTCGATAGCCATGGATGCTATGTTACGGAACAGCTGTATAAAGACTTCTAGTTGGTTGTTCTTATTAAATAAGGCATTAATTTAGAAAAATGAGAAAACAGTTGGTTCCTATCAAAACAGCAATAGCGTTTGCTGATAAAATGATTGTGTTTTAAAAGCATATTTTCCTCCCCAACCGTTTGGAATATCTCCAGTTTATGAACTGCTCGTGTATTAAAAAACTCCCATATGGGACGAGTATTATTGAGGAGGCACTACTAATGGAAAGCCCTCGGAGAAAGGACTAAAGGGAAGGCAAATATGAGGTAGAGGTGATTCAACGGAGGGGGATGCCTCGCGCGCTGCAACCTGCACAGATCTATTGCGGCTACCAGCCCTCCAGGAGGATGGGATGCAGAGGTGGTTACAGGCCGTAGGCAGACAGGCCACAGAGACGCGCGGAAGTCCCTAACATTTCCAAGCTCTGAGATCGTCACGGGGAATACTCTTTCCATTGAACATGCATCCGTGCCGTCTACCCGGGACCGCTATACACCACGAAACTCAGAAACACACCTGAAAGATGAGAAGGAAATGGAATGAAAGGGAAACGATGGAAAGGAAATCGTGGTAAAGAAGAACCACTCCAGCATTCACCTGCCGACCCGGAAACCACGAAAAACCCAGGGTCAGAGTGGGCGGTCGTCAGGGATCGAATCCGAGACCTCCCGGATTTGAGTTGCACACGTTACCGCGGCGCCATCTCGAGCGGCGAGGGTAAATATAACAACTACAGAAGAATATCGTTTATTAATATCAATGATATACTTAAAATGTTATGTAATATACTGAGAAATTTGAGTATTTAAATTGTTGGTAATCTGAAATAGTGGGTCGCAATAATAAATAACCACTAGTAGCCAAATCTCTATAATATAATACAGAGAGAGCCAAAAAACTACGAAACGGCTGCGCGGCATTTTTCCTGTCCGCGTCCTCGGTGCTCGTTGCCGTCTGCCGCTATCATAGAAAGGCGCGGATGAAACCCTACAACACTTTTAAAACTACTTTTAAAGGCTTTACTTACCAACTTTATGAAAGGAGATGCGTCGTTGTCCATTCCTTTTTGGCACCTCTTTAGGAAACTATCCATCACTCACCGTAGTTTACGTTGAGAAATGCTGGCAATTTCCTGGAGGATGTTTTGTTTTAGTTCTTCCAGGGTGTCTGGCTTTGTCTTGTACACTTTGTTTTAAGTTACCCCAGAGATAGAAATCGCAGGGGGTTAGATCGGGCACCGAGGGGGCCACAAATCTCTACTAATAATTCTGTCCTCAAACACACTTTTATAAAGTTGTTAAGTAAAACCTTTAAAATTAGTTTTAAAAATGTGATATGGTTTCATCCGCACCTTTCTATGATAGCGGCAGACGGCAACGAGCGCCGAGGACGCGTACAGGAAAAACACCGCGCATCCGGTTCATAGTCTTTTTGAGTCACTCTGTATAGGTTTTTCTAGCGGAATCTGCCACACATGCATGCCCTTTATCAGCCAGTTTAACCACTACCACCAAGGCAAATAGTTACAGACACGAGATAAAATAGGTTAAAGATTTGGCGATCAAAAACTAAAAGCCGCGAGGACACTGAGATGCCGTACGAGGAAACGCAGGACAGAAATTTTGTGAAGCTGGAATGTACTTACTGCCCTATCCTTGAGGTTGTGATAGCAATGGTGATTTGGACGACTAATCTTTGCACTTGTTACAACATATGCATCAGATTAGAATGAACAGACCTCAAGAGTTTAATGGTGTCCTTCACCAAAGCATCCCGCCACTACTCAACCAAATAAGGCATACAGAAACCAAGCAATACCTAAGCTTACAGCGAAAAAACCCGAAACCTAACTTGCCCCACAGAGTGAGGTTTCATGACGGCAAGTCAGGCTGGGCTGTCCAAGAACATCAAGGAATAGTAAGATCACTGGACTTCGATTGGCAAATGCCTTAGGAGGACGCAATCTTGAAAAATCAACTCTAATGAACGCACTCTATACTGCCTAAAAGGATAGTTTACGTCTATTTTATGCTTTTTAATTTTTTCTACCACGTATAGTAATTAGAAGTGCCACTGGTTTCTACCCAAAAATTCGATGTAGGAATTTCACCGGAAATATGTTTTGAAGCCCTTTGAATCCAAAAAAAGTAATTTTTAGAAAAGAGGTACGTGTGTGTGTGTGTGTGTGTGTGTGTGTGTGTGTTTGTGCGCGCGCGCATGTGTGTGTATCTGTGAATAGCATACCTCAAATGAAATATGGATAAATACCAAACTAGGTATTTAAGTTCAGTACCTTCCAAAGATTAGATATGAAGATTTTCAAGAAAATCTCTCCACCCCAAACCACCGTTTACATGGGAAATTTTTTAAAAGTGTTTAATTTCTGAAAAATGGCTCTAACGATTTTAATTAAAATACACAAGGTATGGAAATATTTACATGACAAATAAAGTGTATATATTGAATTTTCTGGGAGTAACCTGTGAAGTACTCCTTATTCGGAAGGAATTTTGTATAACATTGTATAACTGGTAATTGTTAATCTATAGACGAAAACATACTACATAAAACATGTAGATCCATTAAAGCACACAATTTATTTAAAATAATTTTTTGTAGCATCAGCCATTTCCGAGTAATTTGTTGTTAATAGTTCGAATTGTTGAATATTTAAGTTATTCTTTTAAATTCCTGTCCATTTTCAGCTAGCAATGTTGTGGAAAGCGCATGGAATTTTAAGGCCAGCATATAGCATCCATTCTAAAACATTTGACTGTCGCTCTCCCCTTTGTATCTATAATGAAGTGTGTAATGGAGCTATTTCCGCAAAATTAAGTAGATAGGAAAATAAACTTTCATAAGAATAATTTGTATACCCACTAATAAGCGGTAGAGTCGTGTGAGTGTAACAAACAAAAATGTTTCCCCCGAGAAATTAAATTTGAATCACACAGAGGGTTGTGAAGCGCGACTGGAGTGGATTTGAGTCGGTAACTATCCTTACACTGGCTGCTAGTGGTTAACACGTCTATTGTTTGAATGCTAGGTTTAACACAATGCCTGCATTAAATTTCACTACCAATCTCTAATGTGCTCATTTTCTATGCAGGCATGGTATCTTCATGAGAATCAACGGCGAAATACACATGTTTGGAAGCTTCTTTAATTCTTGACTGATGGACCCTGTTATTTAAAATGGCAAAACCATATGTCTTTCGTGAAACAGTTACTTTTTACTTTCTCTACTACTTATAGTAAGTAGGGGAAGTATTGTATTCCACCCAAAAATTCGATACCGAGATTTCACCGGAAATATATGTTTTGAGACCCCCTGAATCCAAAAAAAGCATTTTTGGAAACATGTCCGTGTGTGTGTCTATCTGTCTGTATGTGTGTCTGTGAACAGCATAACTTAGAAACGAACAGTCGGATAAACACCAAACTTGGTATTTAGATTCAGTATCTTCCAGAGATGCGATACGAAGGTTTTCAAGAAAATCCCCCCATCCCAGATTACCCTTTACAGGGAACATTTTTCGAAAATTTTAATTTTCTCAAAAATGGATCTAACGAGTATGATTAAAATATCATATGCTTTAATATGCTTAAGATATTTTCATGACAAATAAAATGTATAACTTGAATTTTCTGGGAATGTCTATTTGTTTTTGGTTGAGTGAACCATTTTCGAGATATTGCTTGTTATTCCCTTAATTTTTTCAATTCGTTATTCATTTGTTTGTCTTGGATATGCAGAGTATCAATCTGTGGCAAAGGGAATAGTGCTGCACCTAGCAACCAGCTATTAAGAGATATGTCTATGCTTAAAGGCTACTGCATTTCTACATTGCCCTTGTAAGTATATATTCCCCTTTCATCTACAAGAAAATTAGCAATAAGATAGAGTCTGCAAATGTGTATGTCGATTAACATGAAGTAGATGGAGAATAAGCGTTTGTAAATATAGTTTGTACAAGAGTAGAGAAAGTCATGTGAGTGTAACACATAAGATTTTTGCGGTAGTGATAATTAAAATTTAAGTGTATTAAAAAGTATTGGGATTGGTGAGAAAATGGTGAAAAAGTCGAAGAAAGTTATCAAAGAACAGCCTTCTGGTTTGTGCTTTTAAAATGAATTTTAAGTTTTAGCTTTCCAAAAACATGTAATTACATCTGATTTTTGAAACTTATTTAAATGGTCAATTAAATACTCAAGAAAAATTCCAAACTAGTGGGCAGTAAAAAAAGGTAAAAATATTTAAGTTCGCGCTTATGATATGTGTTCTCTTCAAGCTTTAAAATAATTTTGGCAGAGAAAGACAACTGTGAAGAAATATCAAATAATTTTTAATAATATACGTTGATAATTAACTGCTTATAAGAGACATACTCAAATTTAAAAACACTATACAATTCAAAATAGATCCTAATTTAGTGCTATGATAAAAACGTTGAGACCTATTAGATGCTTAAAATGTAATTTTTTCAGCCCCAAAATTCCGTGGTATAATCACCCATAGAAACGAAACGTAGTTAGTATATAAAACAACATGTTACATATTGAATTTTTAAACATATATCAATGCTTTCTGTTGTTGACTTGATTACGAGAATAGATTTATCCTTGCCCACTTCATTTGTGCCGAACAAGCGAGCATTAGATCCTCGAATGATATAGAATGACGAGCTGTTAGATTGTATCGATCCAGTCCTGAACAGGATTCATTCTGTATGCAAAATGTGAGCGCCGGTGAGTAAGATGTCATTATAAATGATTGAAATGTAACATACTGTGTCGGAATTGTCAGTAGCCAAACGTGATTTTAACAAGGGAATGGCAGACCACCATTGATTTCTGACGATCGATATTGTTGAGAAATTTTAGCCACGGCTCCTGCTAATCGACACATGACAATACGAGTTAGTGGTTGTATCTCTTGATCCAAAAGATTCGCAGCAACTCATTGGTATAAAATCTAAAAGCAACTCTGGCATATTGGTATCAGATTCCACAAAGAAATTTGCCATATGACGCAATAATGTCATACAACATTAGAAATAATTCAGTGTAGGAGTAGTAATAGAATATAACAGAGTTAGTAACACAGTGTAGCAAATGTATGTTAACATTTGAGAAATTGATGTAGCTGTTGTGGTTTAGTAAAGGGGATCAGTAAATGGTGGGCTTCTTCGTGATCTTTCTTTCTTCAGATCGTATTAGAAGTAGGAAAAACAAACATCTGATGTAATACACTCACACGACTTTTTCTACCCTCTATCGTTTATTAGTAGGTATACAAATTAATCCTACTAAAGCTATTTTACTATCTACTACATTTTAAACCAAATAAACCTTAGCTACATTACACATTTCGTTATAGATACAAAGAGAACAGTGATAGTCAAATGTTTAAGAACTGGACGCTGTACACTGGCCTTAAAATTCCATGCAATCACAAGAAACAACTGAAAATCGGCAGGACTTTAAAAAGAATGACAAAACTATTGAACAAATCGAACCATTAATAACGGATATCAGGGAAATGGCTGATGCCACAAAAAAAAAGTTATTTGAAATAAATTGTGTATTTTAAAGATATCTAAGTACATTTTTCGTAGAACCTTTTCCTCTATCGCTTGACGTTTATCTACCAGTTATACAAGATTATACAAAATTCCTTTCGAATGAAGAGGACTTCATAGGTTATTGCCAGAAAATCAAGATGTACCTACATTTTATTTGTCATGTAAATATCTGTAATATATGGTATTTTAATTAAAGTGTTACAGCCAGTTCTTAGTAAATAAAAATTTTCGAAATTAAGTTCCATATAAAGTGTGTTTTGCGGTGGGAGATTTTCTTGAAAGTCTTCCTGTCGCATCTTTGGAAGATGCTGAACCTAAGTACCAAGTTTCGTGTTTATCCGACTGTTCGTTTTTGAGTTATGCTTATCTCAGACACACGCACGGATACACGGACCTTTTTCTAAAAACGTTTTTTTTTAATTCAAGGGGTCTCAAAACTTGCATTTCCGGTAAAATCTCAGTATCGATTTTTTTGATCAAATGCAGTACCATATGTAGCTACTAGGTACACGGTAGAGGAAGTAGAAAACTCTGGTGTGATGCATTCACATTACTTTCTCCACCCACTATCGTTTATTATTGGGCATACAAACTAATCTTCCTGAACCTTATTTTTCTACCTACTTCATTTTAATCCAAACAAAACTTTTGGTTTTATCCGACTTTTCATTTTTGAGTTGTGCTGTTGACACACACACACACACACACACACACACACACACACACACACACACAGGCGGACCTTTTTCTAACCTCAAAACATTACTTTCCGTTGAAATCTCGGTATCGAATTTTTGGGTGGAATGTAATACCTTATCTACCTACTAGGTACGTGGTAGAGAAAGTAAAAATAGCTTAAAGGTTACAACCGTTCCCGAACACCCCTCCCCCAAAAAAACAATCGAAGTGCAGTTGCAGTACCAAAATGGCAGTCTCTAACTCTGCACCAACACAATCATATTAGTATTTTTGTAATCGCTTTTAAAAGTAACGCTCCGATCATAGTACATTGCGTTACAATAGAGTAATTTCAAGTATGCATATGTTGCAGATCTGTCCCGATAGAGGGCAACGCCCACTAAAAATTTCCGACCAGTCAGATTTAACTGTGAGCTATCAGGCTCTTACGATTCATATGCAAAAGGCAATTCACTCGAGATGCCGTTTTGCAAATTATAATCATTACCATCATGGACACTGGTGAATGATGGTTACTACGTCATGATATACATGAATACCTTTAACGCGAGTTAAGTAAACAGTAATTACAATAGATGTATTGCTGTTAACAGTAACTTACGAATTTGTACCTGCAAAGAGGAAGGAGGGAAGATGGTAGGGGTACGTGTCTTCCTATATAATACTGTTCATAAACGGAACGAAGAATCACGACTTGATGCGAAGGAAACCTAGTCAGTCAAGCATTAGTAGATCATGACTATCTTGCTGTTACTCGTAGCGTATTTGACTGTTATTTGTGAACGGTTATAGGAACCTAATACTGTTTTAAACTTAAACAGTCGGAGCTGTTACTGAGAAGTTAATTTGACCATCCCTAGTGCTACGTTTTACAAGACTCAAAGCAGATAGTAGGATGTATATTTCCCGCCACTGATTCAGATGATATCGATCCTGCTAACACTTTGCGTGTTCTACAAAATGGGTTAGGTCCATGGGCTTTATGTCGCCTTGATACCCTTTTTCGTATAGTCATTGAAAGGGAGTTTTTCTTTTCTTCCGGCCTCCTCCTCGTCGTCTTCTTAGAGCTTTCGATCCATTGCCTCTAGTTGGTTAATCCATCTTTGGTCTTAATATATTTCTTTTACCTCTCGGTTTATAATTGAAGATCTTCTTACGTGTTCTTGTGTTCTCTACTCTTACATTTTCTTTCCATTCTGTTCTTTGTTCGCGTGTCTTTTCACTGAGTACATAAATTCTTAGGTGATTCCAGGTTTCACCATTGAAAGTCCCCTTTCTTGTAATATCAAAAACGTTGGATGAGAGTTTTAGTATTCTCTTTTTTTCCATTGACCAGCTTCTTTGTCATAGTTGATGCTCCCTAGCTTTAGTTTTCAAAGTTGCTCTGATAGTTCTAAACGTTTGATTGGTTTATTTTGAAATTTAAAACGAGTTGTTTGTTGATTACGTCCCTGATTACGATTAACTATTAATTTCCACCCAACGGGATATCATCATTGGAATTCCATCGATTTATTTTTGAACAGAGGTTGCTAAGATTCACTGAATAGCAGCCAAAAAGCATAAGCGTCCAGCAATTACTGAAGTTATTAGTGGCGTTTCCTTTTATCTACACATGTAACATCAATGCTATCGGCGGGATTTCGACAGAAGTTGGTTCTCTTCGCACCTTCGTTATCAGCATCAGGAGTTGGGTGTCTGGATTCCCTTGAGAGGTGGGCGGCGACTTCCTGCCGGTTCATAAACTATTCAAGGTTCAAGCAATGGAACGTGTTGCACACATCCAATAACGTAAATATGATACAAAGCATTAAGTGGCTAGGATTTCTCTTTGACGATGCTTCCGTTACGGAGAACTGAGTAAGGTCTCGTGGCTTCACAGAGTTCTTGACTTCGTGACGATAAAGCCGAGCAACAAAGTGGCGTACGTACTTATTAGCAGTGGCGGCCGCTGGTATTCTGCTGGCGGTGCCCAGGAAAACAAATCCGTCAAATAATATATGTTTACCAATTTCGTGCAGTAGAGTCCATTAGGCAACTGACAAGAACTGAATCTACTTTCATTTTAGACTACTTGGGTAAATTGCCTTACTTTTGCCCGCATTAGCGACTGAAGTGGTCTTACGCTTGATCTAACGTAATGCTGCCAACCTATGAATAATGCCACCGAAGCCCGTAACATACTCAGCCTCAAGGCGTAGCCGAGAGATTGAGGGCCCTCAGTCTCAAAGCGTAGCCGAGGGATGTTTTTTAAAAGGAAATAGGCCGCAACTACGAAGCGACGACAGGGCGTAGCCGAGGGATCTGCGCGTCTAAAACTCGAATGATTCACGTTCGCAGAAACAACAGCACATCGCATATTTAGTGCATTTCACTTTTTATTTAGGTTAGCAGTACCCACTTTGCATGTGATTTTTCGGAAAAAATGGCTACGTTTGTTGTGTTCCTCACGCGATTTGCCTATAAAAGTAAAACACCTGAAACGGGCGGGGATGGGGACCAGATATAGGAGAGACCACATCATGTTCTAAACTCACTCCTAAGGTAATTTATTTCATTATTTCTCACTTCCTTATACCTAATATAGCTGGGCAAAAGTATGACAATTTGGCCGACTATTTATGCCCAATATCAGTTATTCCGGTATTATACAATGAATATCTTCCCCAAATAACGCGTAAGAAACACTAACAATAATGCCATTGTTTTCCTAACAGCCACAGATCCATTTGTTCTTTTTATAAATTTCCGGATTCAATTTAGGACATTGATTTTTGTTTGTTGCTGCAGATTCAGATTCGGAAGTGGCCTACCCAATGTTTTCATCCGAATTTTTCCACTGAGAATCCTGTTGCTAAATGGAGTTTTAATATTTCACTTGCTTTGTTCATTTTTATAACTTTCACACACAATTGAATATTAACTTAAAGAAAACACTCTACACTACATTTTAGTTACCCGAATTCACGGTGAACTATGTCTTTGGACCGAACTGTTACTACATGAACATATACAGAAATACTTCACAATTGTTTTGAAAACAAGTGCCCAGAACATGGTGAACACGTTAGTTTTTTGTTCTGTGGTGCATAAGATACCACATATTGAATCATAACGAATAACCTGCTGCTATGAAATATACAAACATTGAAGTAATGTCTCCTAGTTTCGAAACCTAACGACATAATTATATTCAAAACCATAATTTTGATTTATAAGGATATTTTGGTGTATTATTTCTGCATTCGATTTAATTAAACATTAATTTGCGCTTCCAAACGCATTAGCATTAACTTGCAGCGAGATGGTAACACTGCATTAAAGGACAGTTGATCCTACTTTACTGCGCTCTAGCCGGTGGGATGTAAGTTCCACGTCAGATCAATCTTGGCTCCACCTCTCCCATAAGAACGTACACCTTAGCCTTATACACTGTGCTTATGAGCGAATACGGTGCCAATCTGGAATTGGCTCCGAGCTTCAGCTAACTACAGGCACAGCGCGCGTCGCTCAACGCGCCCGTTCAAACGAGAGAATACATACTAGAAAACAATGCTTTTTGCGCATTTCCTATACACTTCTCTTTCCTTCCTTTTGACACAGCGGCACTACCCGTGAAGCCGCCCCTGCTTATTAGACATAATGAGTCGAACGTATTGTTTCTTTAATAACTTTTAATTGCTAAGATTACCAGAAGAGAAGAAGAAACTTAATGGAATTTCTGGTTGTTCAGAACTCTTTCTTTGCCTTCTTCCTCGTATTTTGTGTCGTGGTTGTCTACATCTGCTCCGCTTCTTTGTTGTTGTCATTCAGTCTTTTATTCCCCCTTTCTTAAGCTTCTAGTTCTCTTGCTTCGTTCTCTTTCGGTTAGTTACTTATATCCAAGTGTTACATTTGGCTATCACACATTCCTCTTTTCTCTCCCCAATCTCTCCGCGTTTTCTTCTATATCCAAGGAAGGTGAAGTGTTGCAATCTTGGATATAGGTTTAAAAAATCTGATGTGTTACACTCACATGACTTTCTCTACTCTTGTACAATCTAATTTTACAAACGCTTATTCTCCATATGCTTTATGTTAATCGAGATATCGAGATGTCAATCTTATTGATAATTTTCTTGTAGATGCAAGGGGAATATGGTAGCTTTTAAGCGATAGTCAAATATTTTAACGCTGGTTGCTATGTGGCGCATTCCATTCTCTTTGCATGTCCAGGACATAAAAAAATGAATAACGAATTTGAGAAAAAGTATTAAGTATTGGAAAATTTAAGGAAATAACAAGCAATATCTCGAAAACGGTTCACTCAACAAAAGAAATGTATATTACATAAGTTGTGTATTTTAACGCGATGTACATTTTTTGTGTAGTAACATTTTGTCTATCTCTTATGGTTTACCAGTTATGCAAAAGTCGTTCACAATGAAGTATACTTTTGGAGACATTCCCAGAAAATTCGAGATATACATTTCATTTCTCATGACATTATCTTAAACATATGATATTTTCATCAAAATCGTTAGAGCCATTTTTGAGAAAATTAAAATTTTCGAAAAATGTTCCATGTAAAGGGTAGTCTGGGGTGGGGGGATTTTCTTGAAAACCTTCATGTCGCATCTCTGGAAGATACTGAACCTAAATACCAAGTTTGGTGCTTATCCGACTGTTCGTTTTTGAGTTATGCTGTTCACAGACACACAGACACACACACACAGACACACACACACACACAGACACAGACACACACACGGACATGTTTCCAAAAATGCTTTTTTTGGATTCAGGAGGTCTCAAAACATGTATTTCCGGTGAAATCTCGGTATCGAATTTTTGGGTGGAATGCAATACTTCCCCTACTTACTATACGTAGTAGAGAAAGTAAAAAAAAAGGTACACCAGATGGAACCTCTAAACAAGATGCATGCCAATACTGTGACGAGTGGCTATGGTCCAAGGTTATTGGGAGATGGAGATAAACAAATATAATTACCGGAAGCACTATCGGTAGATAACCAGAATCTTCTGGATCAGAATCTTCCCCCCGCCTCCAGAATGTGTGTCCAGATAGTTCTAGAATGTTCTGTGGAAGATTTCATTCTATATAAGCGAGCGCTCTCGCGAGAGGAGTCGGTCAGTGAGTGAGTAAGCGAATTGGTGAGCTACGCCAGGAAGAAAATGAAGCGGCGGGGAAACTGAACTGGTTCACATCAGTGGAATGACAGTATGAACCGAGTTAATTCGGAATTCGAAGCGAGGATTTCCCGAATTTGAACCATAAGTGCTACCGTCTGAGCCAGTCTTCTTTTACACGTAATAATGAACTCCACGTTTAGATCTGTGACCAATTCCAATTGTTGTTTCCACCGTTTACAGTCTACAAACTGCTCGTATCCCTTCTGGATTGCATCTTCATGACTGTAGTAGCAATGCATTGCATTGATCAAACCAATTAACTCTTCTCTTTTTTATCATATCAATGATTTACTACTTAGATATTCTCTTATATATTATTGTTTTTAATCTACCCTTTCGAATAATTCCTTCCATTGATCTTAAAAACCCCATTTCCACTTCCTGTATTCGGCTTAAACTTTTTTTTTACTTCCTCTACTACCTATAGTAAGCAGGGGAAGTATTGCATTCCACCCAAAAATTCGGTATCGAGATTTCACCGGAAATGCGTGTTTTGTGTTCCCCTGAATCATAAAAAAACAAAAACACATTTATGGAAAAAGTTCCGTGTGTGTCTGTGTGGATGTGTGCCTGTGAACAGCATAACTTAAAAACGAAAAGGCAATAAAAATTTTCGAAAATTTTGATTTTCTCAAAAATGCCTCTTAACGATTTTGATTAAAATATCGTGTGTTTAGGATACTTTCATGGCAAATGAAATGTATATCTTGAATTTTCTGGCAATGTCCCCAAAAGTCGTCTTCATTCTGAATTAATTTTTGCATAGCTGGTAATCCGTAAGAGAGAGAGAGAGAGAGAGAGAGAGAGAGAGAGAGAGAGATACAAAATTGTTCTCCACAAAGGTGTAGATTTCGTTAAAACACACAATTTATGTAATATGCATTTTTTTTGTCAAGTGAGGCATTTCCGAGATATTCCTTGTTATTTATTTGAACCTTCCAATACTTATACTTTTTCTCAAATGGGAATTCGTTATTCTTTTTTTATGTCCTGCACATGCAAAGAGAATGGAATACTCCACATAGCAACCAGCTCTTAAAAGATTTGACTGTCGCTTAAAGTCTACCCTATTCTCTTTGTACGTATAAGAAAATTAGCAATATGACAGTTTCTACAAATGTTTATCTCGATTGACATGAATTAGATGGAGAATAAGCGTTTGTAAAAATAGTTTCTACAAGAGTAGAGAAAGTCGTGTGAGTGTAACACATCACTTTTTTTTTCTGTCTTTCTTTAAAACCACGTTTCACTTCCTTATTATGTTATTGGCAGACTGGCCCCGTAGCTCAGTCGGTAGAGCACCTGCCTTCTGTGCGAGGGGTCCCAGATTCGATTCCCGCTGAAGGGTGGGAATTTGTTTCAATCCAAGATTGTTCCCTATCCTCCCTAGAGTCTGGAAGTATGAGTGAGAGTTTAAATGTGTGTGATCTAATGATTAAAAACCAAAGTTTACTAGAAACCCAACGACAAGCAAATATGAGTTAACACCATTGCCTATAGGCAAAAGTAGTTCTAAAGGAAAGGCCGTCGATAAGACCATTGTACTCCAAAGGGGCGTATAAATGGAACTTTTAAAAAATGTTATTCGCAATGCCATACTTTATTAAAATTTCAAGATTTTTTTTTCCTGGTCCTGTTTTTAAATTTCTTTTAATGGCGCTGAAAATTTGATTTTATTGTCTACATCTTTAAAAATTGAATATTGCTAGCTTAAATAATTATAGTGCCATACCTGTTCTTTCCCCTAGGGCAGTTTTTGTTCTGATTACATTTCATTCCCTAAAAGCCATATATATATATATATATATATATATTATTTCTTGGTCGATGTAAAATTAAAGCTTTAAAGCTAAATTACTTGATCATCTGTGAATAGCTAACATTTTCAATTTTAACTTTCCATAGTCTTACTATATCGTGTGTATAAAAGTGAAATTATATGCTCGTGAGTTAGATTTACCTTGGTCATTTTGATAAAATGTATGAAGGGCCATTTCAGATGTATTTTCCTCTTTAATGTTGGTTTTACTTCAGCTTTCCTATTTTTTTCCTAAAAAAGAAAAAAGCATGCTAACCATGGACGTTCATCAATTCTTTTTGCCGCGGTCCATAGTCGTCCGCTATCTACCCCAAGGCAAAAGGGAGTTGTAGAGGAAAATACATTTTGTACTTATATGGCTTTGTCGTGGAGATATAAGAGAAAGTGTCAGAAAAAAGGAGGAAGCAAAAACCCAGGCAGCATATAGCATTTGCGGTTTCAATCAAACAGTAGAAATGCCACCCGCGGGGAGGTGGGAGAAATATTACTATAAAAATGGGTTCCAGCACTTTTGGAACAGAGTTAGGAAATCCACGAAAGCAGTTCTTAATTGCATCACCGTACAGTATATAATACTTCTGTCAAATAAAGTGAACTTGATCATATGTGCTGTAAGAGCATCGTTATTTAGTGACAAAAGGAACAAAAATTGTGATATCGATTTAAGCGTATGCGAAAAGGTGAAAGATAAGACGTAAGAAAAAATACTAAATAGCAATTTCTTCTAAAAGTGGGAATTATTTTACATGACAATATTGAGCATTGAAATAGTTGTGTAGTTTATATGAACTTACGAAGGGACCTGCATTTATTGATACGCTGGATTTTTCAAATCCATTATGAGGTTATAGTTAAAAATCGATGCGGTACAATCACAGGACTTTCTCCAGCTTATTTTTCTATCTACTAGATGTTAAATGAAATAAAATTTTCAGAATAGTTTTATTGGTTGTTTCGTTGTAGATGCAAGGGGGATATAGGAGGCTGAGGCGATATTCAAATGTTTAAAAAGCAGGTCGCTATAGGCTGACTCTGAAATTCCATACTCTTTCCGGGACATCGTGAGAAACAACTGAATTGTGTCACAATACTTCAATGAAAAAGTATTGAATAACTCAAAGGAAATACAGCAGATGTCTCGGAAATGACGAAAAGTCACTTTAAATAAATTGTTTTAAAGAGATCTTAAATTTTCTGTGTAGTAGGTTTTTGTATATGTTTTATGTTATCAAAATAATACACAATTCATTCAAACAAAGACAACTTCCCAGGCTATTTGCGGATAAAAGAAATTCGAAATAAAGAGCAGTTTGGGGTAGGTGTATCCTTGGAGGGATGCTGAACTTAAGTACAAAGTTGGTATTTATCCTAAATTTCATTTTTGAATTTCGCTGTTGACACATACATACATACGACATTTTCTTGTATTCAGTACAAAACCTGTATTTCCGGTGAAATCTCGACATGGAATTTTTATGCGGAATGCAATACTTCATCTACCTATTAAGTATGCATGTGTAGAGAAAGTAAAATATCGCCCTATAGTCCTAAACGAAGGCTCGATACTCGGTGGTATCGAAGTACGTCTAATACTTTGAGACAAACCTTCCACACTTTTTCGATACTTTAAAATTTTTAAGTTTTGTGTTATTGAAAGTTGTTGCGTTGAAGTTCATGCTAGATAAAGGATGAAAGGGAGTCGAGACTTCATGTTATTGCCTCGCACGTGTCCTCAAAGAGATGCTGAATTTGATAGACCTTGACTGCGTTTCCTGTGGGCGAATCAATGCAACATTGCATAGAATTTTGTGTCTAAATGAAAACATGTAAAACAATGGGAGAAGGAGTAGAGGAATTCGTGTAACATGCAGCGTTAACTGAGTTGTGACTAAAGCTGATTTACTGATGTACTAAATTACGTTTCTACAGTAGTCTGTCTTGGTGACCTCTCACCCATTACATTTACCTACTCCGATGACCAAAATCTGTGAATCCAGCAGAAACAAGTCAGAACTTACGACGTGAGATGGAAATTACAACTCATGGAAATATTTGTTCTTTCCTTCCATCTGTTAATTTATGTTTACGCAGCTCAAACTCGGGCCACGAGCGTAGCTTACAGGTATACTCTACAACTAATTTCCATAATATGGTTATACAATCCATTATTATTATTATTATTATTGTTGTTGTTGTCCCTGATTAACAATATGGGCATAACTGTGGCATTAGCAAGATAAAAAATCACTATTGCCGATTGGAGTATGTCAATTGGGAACAATTTTGGAATTAGCAAACAATACAACATTGCTTACATACGTTTATACAAAGAAAACTAATAAGTATTCTTCTTCAGGCATTAGACCTCACGATCTGTTGCGTCTCATTGGTCCGACCATGTTCTTTTGGATCTTCCAACTCCTCTTTCCCCTCTCAGCTTGTACTTTAGAATCTTCCTTGGCATTCTTTCATTACCCATTCTATTAACGTGGTCTTCCCATGTCTGTTTATAATCAGCTATTTTATCGTTTAATTAATATATTTCCAGACGATTACGAATGTCTTCATTGTATAATCTTAACTCTTTTTGTGACTCCGAGACATTTAAAAAATGTCATCTCTACAGTTTGTATCCTACTACGTGTTTTTGTATGAAGTCTTTATAGTTTTTTATAATAATAATTTTATTGTTCATTAAGCTTGTACAGCAATAGACAGTCAGTTCAACATTTACAATTGATGATTGTTTATGTCATTATTTACACAATTACAGTACATATATATGCATATATATAGTCTTTATCTATTCTATTAGTTAGCCTATTTAGTCAATATGATTTACAAAGAATTCAGTTAAATCATAAATAGGATTTTCTATTAAGTAGTCATACAGTTTGTGTTTAAAAATGTTAAGTGGTTTGTTGGATATTTCAAGGGAAAGATTGTTGAAAAGTCTGATACGTAAAATATCATAACTGTTTGTTACGTTAGCTAATCTATGATATGGTATATCAAGGTGCCGTTTGTTTCTTGTATTATACGAGTGTACATTATATCTATGCTGCATATCAGGAACCTTATCTTTAAGTATATCAAAACATAGTATATATACAGATTTACAATGCTAAGTATCTTCTTCAACAAAGGATTGCAGCGATCCGCTTTAGGCGAGTTTGTTATTAGTCTTATAACTTTCTTCTGTAGTAGTAGAAGATCCTTAACATAGGTACTGCTTCCCCAAAGTAAAATACCATATGCAATTATGCTTTTCGAGTATTGGTGCTCAAAAACCAGTATCGATATTGAGTATCGAGAAGTAGTATCGTCCCATAACGTTTTTGGTTTTCTTCTAGGCCCTTCACTGAAGGTTTCAGTGGGTTTTTGATGACTCGTTGTTTATACAAAAACCACTATAATCTCGTAGGATTTCTCAGATGAAGAATATCATGCAGTAATATTCCAAACCGATTTTAAAACCCGGTTTTTAGCGTTTGAGTTGAATGGCACAACTGTCAGTCTGATTTAAGCAGAAGCAGCTTACGGCTAACATGAAAACTTGTGTATTGCGGTTAATTCTGTTGAGGAAAACTAAGAAATGTATAGTGCCACAGCGCTGCTTTAAACACTGGGTCTCGAGTTTCGTACTTTCAGCTCCTCTGAAGCAGTTCTTTTATGTACCCCGTCGCCCTTGAAAACAGACACCACTGGTTCTACTCAGGTCTCATAGCACACACCCGAAACTACGACTAATTATATTATCTGTCTTGCCCAAGTAAGGTCTGCTTTGGAAACAGTGCTAGCAATTACCTTACGATAACAGGTTCGAGGAATGCACTCTCGTCACCTGTTCTCCGTTTTCATCAGCTGCAGCTCCTTCAACACGCGCCCACTTTGTAAATTCTCTTCCATTAGCTGCAGCAGTTTTTATCTTTTTTCCTCTTTTTAGTAAACGCGTCCGTTAGGTGGCATTTCCGTAATGATTGCAAGTTGTTTAACTTTAGATACAATACGACACACACATCAGGCAAAATGAACGAATGACACTGTAAGTGAAAAATTCTGTATAACCTGTTTAAAAATGTGTAACAATCACACGACTGGTTCTACCCATTACCAAATTCACAGCTCGTTATTCTATCTCAATAATTATCTCGTAATAAGTAAGTAAATGTTTTCAAGTTAGGAAATACGGACATTGTGTACGGAGGCAACACTCACCTATTCATGCCACAATAGATTATTTGTTAGTTCATGAGCAGGCATAGAAATTTCCAAACATTAAAGCAAAGAAAATTAGGTTGACTGTTACTCGACTTCACACAGTGACGTTACAGAAAACAAAACACCCGCCATCTCTCGTACAGTCTGTTGGCGTTTGCAGACCGTGTTTACCTGGCGTCAGTGACCTTTGGCCTCTGTTGGTTACATTCTGTGTATTGATATATGGTTTGGTGTAGCTAAGCTTTAATTTGGAGACAACTGCTTAAAAATTCCTATCCCTGTGCATGAGCAATAAGTATGAGCTCACGCCATGAAAAGGAGTGCTCCTTTACAAATGTTCATAGATGACTCACAGAAGTAAACTTCAACCTGGGAAAATCTGAATGACAGCGAATACTTCAAAATGCATCATGCCACAATAAAAGTTATATTTTGACATAAATTGTATATTTTAAACAACTCCTCCTGTAGGTCTTTTACGTTACCTAATTGTATCAAGTTCGGTGGGAAGGTAGAGAACTTGCTGGCTATTTACAGAAAGTTAAGATAATTACAATTTGTCGTGCCAATATGTATGTGAAACATAAGGATTTTAATAAAAAATGTAAGAATTATTTTTCTGAAAATAAATAACAGAAACACTTCCATACAAGGTTTGTTTACGATCATGGAAGCACTTTTTCAGCAGTGTTGTTTACTATCTTTAATACGAGGCAATCGTTTGTTCTTAGTTATGTTTCGCTTGCAAACAGACGAAAATATACACTTCTCTCACACACACACACACACACACACACACACACACACACACACACACACTTACAAACTCTTTTTGTATTCCTTCTTCTTCTTCCTCTTTCAAGGATTAGGTGTTATAATCACCTGTTCCGGTCTCTTGTCATCCATCCACTCTTACGAGGTCTACCCAGATTTCTCTTTCCAATCGGCCCATAATTCATTACTGTTTTTTTTTGGTAATTTATTTTCTATCATTCTGTCAACATGATCTTTCTATTTCATTCTACTTTCTTCTATCGTATCATTAACTGAAAAGATCTTACTGTTTCGTTCCTTATTTTACCCATTTTAGTACATCCACTTGCATATCTCAAGAACTTCATCTCTGCCGTATGCGTGGTCTTTCTTGTTTTGTTATTGTCCACGATTCGGAACCACATAAAAAAGTAGGCACAGCCATAACTTGCTATAATTTCATTTGTGTTTCCTTTCTTGTTTTCTACCCAAAGTTATCTTTTTTTATCATTATCATTGCTTTAAAAAATGCATTCATGAGGGCCTCTAGTCATGAAGTCCAGATATCGGATATTTTCCGGTCGAAAGCAATTCTTCGTCTGCCTTATGTGAGCGTTAGAGAAAATACATCTCATGTGTTAAAATTCACAGTAACTTCTCTACCCATTACCTTTTAGTGGGTACGAAATTCATATAATTTGCTGTCTGCCAGTTAGATGAAGTTTTACAAGAATGAGAAACGTGAAAAAATTGTTGCTGAAAATTCAACATATACATGTTGTAATTTTCTTAAGCCAGAATTATATCAAAATAAAAATCGTTGAGCCTTCTTGTAAACAAAAAAGGTGTGAAAGTTGTCTGTAAGAAGCGTTGATTCTAGTGGTAAACATTACCTGAAAAATCATACCAGCTCCTGCTGTAAGCAGGTCGGACAACCACAGCATTTTTTTAAGACCAAGAAACTAAAAGTTATACCTATTAATGGTGAAATTTTCATATGAAATTGATCAAATGTAGCATCGAATTAAGCAATTTGTGCTGTAGGACAAAGGAGACGAAAACGTAATTCTCAAGTGGCTCGCGGGCAACTCAGGTTTGCTGTCCATTTGTTTTTCATATGCTGCTGAGTGGTGTAACGCTGTTCTAAACTAAACTAAACTAAAAGAAGAAAAATGTCGCTCCATTCTCTATCTATAATAATAATAATAATAATAATAATAATAATAATAATAATAATAATAATAATAATAATGAATAAATTACGAATTATTATTGAATTCCACATAGCTTCTATAAATATAGCAAATATCTAACAGTTACTCCATTGAAAAAGGCAGTCTTTACTCGTTTGGAAAAGGGTTGTTTTGTTGAAGGTGAAAATTCGGTTTAATCGTGAATCCAAAGCAAATGTCTCAAACATCTGACTTCTGTGACACTTAAGAACATTTTTGCTGAATTCGCATGCCTTAACTCTCAAACACCCGCGAACTACACTAAACTCAACCTAACGGGTTGTTCATTAGGTTCTTTATTCTGCTAAGAATATGGATGCAACTTTATATTCAGCATATAAACTTAATAAATTAGATATGCCGTATTCACATGACTTATTCTTATAAAAGCTTACTCTTATATCTATTCTTATTAATCGAGATAAACTTTCATTACACACTCACACATTTCGTTATAGATATAAGAAGAATAGAGTTGATTAAAGCGATAGTCAACGTTTTAAAAAGCGCAGCGTAACCATGAGAAAAAATGAATAGCGTCTTTCCACTTGAAAAAATTGATAATATTTGAAAATCCAAACCGATGATAAAGAATATCTCGGAAATAGTTGTGTACTTTAACGAGATCTACATTTTTTTTGTGTGTGTAGTAGGAGTTTGTTATCTCTTACGGTTTAACAGTTGTACAAAAAGTCATTCTGAATAAAGAGAACTTCACAGGCTATTCGCAGAAAACTCAAGATAGATAGGATAAATTATATTTGTCATGCAGATATATTAAACATATGTTATTTAAATAAAATTAGGAGCCATCTTTCAGAAAATAAAAAAAATAACGAAACATTTTCCATGTAAAGGGTAGTTTGTGTGGGGGGGATTTTCTTGAAAGTCTTCGTGCCCCATCCTTCAGCTGGTATTTAACCGACTTTTCGTTTTATAGTTACCCTGTTCATACACACACGTTTTTCTAGAAATGTTTTGTTTTATTCTGGGAATCTCAAAACGCGTGTCTCAGAATCTAATTTTTAGGTGAAACGCAATACTTTCTGTAAGTACTTACTATAGGTAGTAAATAGTAGGACACGTGACGGAACACTAGCTGTCTATCCACACAAGGAATAGCACATCCCCAAGCCTACTCACTGCACTATGTATTCGTTTTGGGAACGAAGGACAATCAGCTGTTCTTGTACGAGGTTATTGACACTTTTCAGACGTCCAGACTGGGACTTTGCATGTTAGCATTGATCTGTGAGCGAATTCAGAAGCCATAATGCACTTAAGGAGTATTAATAACGCCCAAGGCTCCCTTCCCACGGCGAGGTCGAGACCTACGCCAGGTTTGGGTCATATCCGCCGTATATGGAAATCAATGACTGCCTCGCTCAAGGAAGCCCACTCCATTACACTGTTTCACTATGCACTTGGAACACAATAAAGATCGTATTAGCCGGAAACAGGTGGGGAACAGAGCAAGTTATTCTTTTTGCCAAGGACGCCCATGCCGAGAACTACATAAAGAGCAAGTAACCGATTAAGAAACTATTCCTTTCGCCAAGGACACTGCTTCCTAGTCAATATTGCACATATTGACATTTCAGATTTTCTTTAAAAAAAATCGATATGGTACATTCACATGACTTTCTCTACCCTCATCGTTTATATTGGGTTTACAAACTTGTCTTACCAAATCATTTTAATCCAAATAAACTTTTGCAGAAGTAGCTACATTACACATTTCGTTGTAGATATAAAGGGAACAGCGATAGTCAAATGTTTAAGAACTTGACGCTGTACGCGTCAAAACGTCTTAAGATTCCGTACTGTTTCAATGGAGAAACAACTGAATGTTGGGAGCACCTTAAAAGAATGGCTAAGTATTGAACAATTCGAACTATTAACAACGGATACCTCGGAAATGCCTGATGTCAAAAAAAAGTTATTTGAAATACATCGTGTTTTAAATAGATCTACATTTTTTGTGTAGTAGCGTTTCCTCTATCGCTTAACGTTTACCAGTTAAACGCGATTATCCGAAATTCCTTCCGAATGAAGAGGATTTCAAAGGCTATTCCCAGAAAATTCAAGATAAACATTTGAGCATATTTAGAAAATAAAAAAATTCTAAAAATGTTTCATGTAAAGGGTAGTTTGGTATGGGGGATTTTATTGGAAATATTTGTGTCGCATCCTTGGAAGACGCACTTAAATACCAAATTTAGTGTTCATCTACTATTTCGTTTTTGAGTTATTCTGTTTACAGACACACACATGCGTTTTATAAAAATGCCTTTGTTTCCGGTGAAATCTCGGTATTGAATTTTTGCTGGAATGCTTTACCTTCTCACTAGGTATGTTGTAGAAAAGAAATGAAAACGACAATGCATTAAAAAAAATTCAAACCAATAACAAATAGATATCTCGAAAATGGCCAAAAAAATGTATTTGAAATAAATTGTGTATTTCAAGAACATAGTTTCTTGAAACCCTTGGTTTCCTATCTGTGGAAGACACTTAACTTAAATACCAGATTTGGTATTTATGAGACATTTCGATTTTTAGAATGCTGTTCTCTCTCTCGGACCTTTTTCTAAAAATGTTTTTTTATTCAAGGGCCTGAAAAAATGGATTTTCTGAGAAATGCCATACTAAATTGATGGGTAGAATGCTTGAAATAATGTAAATTAAAATAACAGGAACTATTTCGTAAACGACCATAGCTACGAGCTCCACAATTTTTCTCTGGTAAATATACGTCTATTTCTTACAGCTTCCTAATTATATTAAATTCTTTAAAATTCCATGATAATGAAGAAGAACCTCGCAGCCTATTCTTATGAAATTCATGGTAAACATTTTATTCGTGTCAGTATCTAAAATAAACATGTTTTAATCACATTTCAAAGATGCTTGAAAATTTTTCCATGTGGATGGGATAGGTGGATTTTATGAAAGCCTTAAATCTTCATGTTACATCTTTGAAACATGCTCGCCGCAGATACAAAGTGTGATATTCATACGAATATTCGTTTTTGAGTTGTAGTGTGTCACCTGCAATTTTTACAATAATTGCCTTTTTATGCTGAAGGGGCTTCAAAACGTACATAAGCTGTGGTATTTCAATACTGAATTCTTGGACGAAATGAAACACTTTCTCCACGTGCCATAGATAAACTACAAATAAAACAAAAATTGGGAAGTTAAAGGTAGACATATTCTGCAGGTTATTACATAGTGGTAATGCGTTTCCGTTGTTGAAGTCTCTTGCCCATTGTTGTATAAGATTTTGTGACATCGATGCTGGTTGCTTTGCTCCCGCATGTCTGCTCGTCATGTGTCATGTTGCTTTGCTTACCAAACCACAAACCACCCTCATGGACTACATAGTGTTCGATAACTGAGGGTGAAATTTTCCCCTCCCTATCTTCTCATATAGCTTGTTATTGGTTTCTAAGCAGTTGTTCTACTTGAATCAGCAGTTGTTAGCTCATGTATTAGCCGACTTGATCTAATTTCAATGCAAATGGATTGTTCTACAATAAAAATTAATACGCCCACCGAATTCTTTTCTCCCTAGCTTATGCCGATGATGTCATCTCTAGTAGTGCTTTGTTCGTGAAATTCAACAATGAAATCGTGTTTAATAAAAGGCTAGATCCTGATTTAAATGCAGTATAAGCGTGTTCTTCAGGGGGCTAGCCTAAATGCGAGATAAGCGAAATACGCCAAAATTAGCGCCATTTCATAGGAAACGTATGTTGTTGTTCATTACGAGCTCATTTCTTTGTACTTAACAGAGGTTTTGTAATTCTTCGCTTATGAAAAGTTTCCAGTGTACAGTTTTGTACTGTCGCAACAAATTGTGCACAGTGAGAGAAGGATCAAAGAAAGAGTGAAGTTCACTGAAACGTTGTCACGTTTTAGCGTTAAATTCCTTTTATGCAAATAAGTCGTTAAGGTCGTTTTTGAACTCGTCCCTGCTAGTGCATACTTGCTTGTTAAAGGAATGAAATAATGAAAATAAAATGTGTTCTATATTCTATCAAAACATTACCCAACACCACCTCAAAGTAATGAAATGTTGGTTTAATTTGGTAAAACATTTTTTGATTTACAAAATGTTCTTGGAACTGAAGAGTGTTGTGAATAAAACAATAATAAATATATTAATAAAATTGTTATTATTAAAACCCTTTTAATAAATTGGCTGTTTAACACAAGTTTTTAGTTCGCGCAAATGTATTTAATAAAATCTTTAATGGCTTATGTGGACGAATGGTTAATGTACTGACTTTTCGTGCCAGAGTTCCAGGTTTCGATTCACGGCTAGGGCGTGGAAGTTTCTTTAGTTAGAAGTATTATTCCATACCCTCCATAGAGTCTGGGAGTGTGAATGTTGGAAACCAAACACCAAGAAGTCAACAACGTCAAATAGTTGTGACAAAGTCGCCGATATAGCCATGGTATAAATGGATCAAGAAAAATGTGTAACAGAATTCCCATCTCTGCTCACCTTATTGCGGAAATTCTACTCTGTGTCGTTCTATCCGTGTTTCTCATTCTCTTTCTTTCCTGTATGTCCATCTGTCTTACTCTCCCTTTCTCGTGTCTCCCTCCTGGTCCCTCGCATTCGGTCTTCCATTCTCACCCCATTCTCATCTTCTATTTATCTCTACCTCCCTCTTCCTCCCTCCCCCCTCTGTTTCCATGCCATGTGGCGTTTTGAAAGTTGGTTATAAAACTTAGTTTTTAGATTGTGGTTGCCAGTGGAGGTTTAACCCATCCTCCTGTTTTGTTTGCCTACCACGCAAGGAGCGTTTATTCCATAAGCACTGTGTCGCCGTAAAGTCCGACCACCCCAACACTCGAATTTGGAGGTAGAAAGAAAGAGCATCACAAAATGGCATGACTGTCCTAAAAACTCAACCAATCGAAATGTTGTACATAACAAAACTTGCCATGACCATTATGATATGAACTTTTGTTATATAATTGAATAATTGAGATATTTGGATTCCTCGCCCCATTACAGCGCCGTCTTCGGGCAGGTAATTACGATGTGTTATGGCCTATTTTCTAAGAGTGACCTAGGGTATGCTATATACCAAGTTTCATAACAATCCGTGCGCGAAATTCAGAAATTCACCCATTCATATGTGAAAAAGCTGTGTGCACTCTTTCCAGGACTTTGCGAGAAAAAACTGAAGGTTGCCAATACTTAAAAAATGAAATAAAAAAAAAACATTGTAAAATGCAAACCAATAACTACGAATATCTCGGAAATGGTTTATGCCACAAAAAGTTACCTATTTGAAATAAATAGCGTGTTTTATAAAGATCTACATTTTTGTGAAGTAAGTTTTTGTCTCTCTCTTGTGGTTTAGCAGTTATACTAAATTCCTTATGAATGAAGAGGGCTTCACAGGCTATTCCCAGAAGTTTCAAGACATACGAGGTTTATTTATGGTGTAAATAATTTGAAAATGTGGCACTTTAATTAAAATTATTAATGTCATTTTTAAGAAAATAAAAAATTTATCAACATTTTCCACGTAAAATGTAGTTTTCTTGACAATCTTCGTGCCACCTCTTTGAAATATATCGGATTTATGATGCCTAGTTTGGTATTTAGCCCACACGCTCTCCTTTTTGTAAACATGCTTTTCTTGGATTCCGGCGCCACAAATGGTTTATTTCCTGTGAAATCTTGACATTCAATTTTTTAGTGGAGTGCAGTACTACCTCTAGTTACTAGGCGCATGCTAGGGAAAGTAATAATGCAATTATTTTGCATCAAGTTGGCCCATCATACATGTTAATATCAATTATTCTTCTGAAATAGAAAATACCCACCAATATTTGGGTTAATTTTACCATATGTATAGATTAAGTATGAGTAAAAGAATAATTAAGTTGTTACTTATTACTGCTTTCCTTTGTTTCAGGTAAGTTCACTGATGATTTACAGTTGATGTGGGTTAAATGGAGAATTGTGTAAGTACTCCACATTTAACTGCTTAGTGAATAGCATTTTAACGAAGTGCAGTTAGGCAACTTCAAATAGTTTAAATGAATATTTATTGTTACTTTGTTCACTATGGCCATGTTGTTTAAAATCCTTTACTTGCAACTCCGTATTCACCAATATATAAGCAGTAATATTTCAACGTTCATAATGTGTGCGTCAGAATCACCTGCAATACTCCCAATGACCAATGCACCGCTTTCACGAGTTCGCCTGAAGGAACGAAGAAGCCCATCTTCCCTGTTGCATCTGTTTACTTAGCATTTTAATTTTCTCGCAACTACACGTAATTAACAGCAAACACTCCATTGCACGACTTATAGCAAAGAATCTTAAGTGTTATTCATTATCATACATAGTTGCAATATCTTCCCTCTGAAATTCTAGCCTACATATACGAGAGGTTGCCAGATCTGCCAAATTTAAAATGTTATTTTGGTGTATGATGCTTCCTCTGTAAGCGATGTAAATAATCTCCTATCTCTTTTCAGTGTACATAATTATTTTTTGGTAATATACAAGGTTATAGATGACTTTATGGTTAACGCACTACTGTGTGTTTTCCCCCTATTTTAGTTTTGAATCATTGCTTAAATTTATAGTATTGATATTTTTCCCAAGAATATGTTAGTATTTTTTCTGCGTTGCGTTATTTCATTGGAATTTTGCCATTATCGTTTTCGGATTTGTATTTCTAGTGGTGCGTAAGAGAAGACCTGAGTGAATGAATAATCAAATAAGTTTAGTTAATTAATAGGTTGGTAAAAAATTAAAATAATAATACATATTACTAATTAGTTTTCCTTGGTGACAGGCGGTCCCCGTTGCCCTGGTATTTATAGCACAACACAGCTTGTTTAAGCTTCTCCCGCACAATGGTTAAACTCAACTCATAAAAGGTGCTCCACTACTTGTCGGTTTGTCATGTCTTTTTATTTGTGAGACTTCTGGTCGAATACATAGCTGCTTAGTTACTGTTATTCGCCTGACACTTACTGGATTCAACTTTGCACCGTGAACTGTTGCTAAGAACAGCGTCGTATTCCCTTTGTGTTGTTCAGGTTATTTAACTTTTATATACTTGCAGTGCAATTAACAATCCACTTTATTTTCCTAAACTACTCTTACCTGAGTGGTTCTATATGGAACATCGGCGAAATAAGTTTAAGAATGTAAAATGCCAAACAATTCATTTAAAAACGGTTGCTGTCTCAAACTAAATACTTAACGCAAGCAACACCGAGCGAGGTAGCGCTGTGGTAATGTGTGCGACTCGCATTCGGGAGGTCCCAGGTTCGATTTCCGGCGACCGCCCACTCTGACCCATGGCTTTTTCGTGGTTTCTCCGGAGTTGGAAGGCGAATGCTGAGGTGGTTTCTTTTCTACCGCGATTTCCTTTCCATTTCGCTTTCATTCCGTTTCCTTCTCATCTTTCAGGTGTGCTTCTAAGTTTCGTGGTGTATAGCGGTGCCAGACAGATGGCGCGGATGCATGATGCTCAATGGAAAGAGTATTATCCGTGAACAATAGAGGGCTGCTTGATTGGTGGGTCGTTCATCGCCCTCTCTCGGCGGTTCTAGCAGTGGAATGGGTCTGCGGGCTTGCAAATGTCAGGAACCTGCGCGCACCTCTGTGGCCTGTGGTTTCTTCACCTCATCCCTTCTTGCTGGAGGGTGGCAGCTGCAATAGATACGTGCAGTTCGTAGCTCACGAGGTGTCCTCTCTATACCTCTAACACAAGCAGCATTTTTACTTACATATACCTACCACTCATTGCAGGAAAAGGTTACTGAACGCACCCAGAAATACATTTCGTCTGTTTTTCACTTGTTCTGCCTTTCTGGTGAAGCACGTGCATATACTTGCTCAGTGTGCAATGGAGGAAAGCGAAAGTAGTCCCAAGTTTCTCTAAACATGAAATAGATATGTTACTAAATTTAACATGCAGTTTTAAATAAAAGGTGGGAAGTAAAGAGATAGAAGCAGTAACTGAAAGATGGACACGTAGGAAAAGATTGAAAAAAAATCGTGGAAAAAAATAGGCGAATTATAATGGATTATTTTTTTCTTTCCTTTCGTTTCACATTGATTAAAGTTCCATTTAGTTTATATGCTTCAACTAATATAATATGATATATGACTATGTGATTTGATTACGTCTTTGGTCAGGATATTTAAGGTACCCGTTAAAAACTTAAGGCATAAAAAGTACAAAGTAACAGAGACGCAACTTTATTAGGATGCGTTCATTAGTGAAAATAGGGTGTTTCTTTTGGTTGGGAATTCTAACCTATACCATTCCGCCAATTTAACATTGCGACGCAAGTGAACTTGGAGATAATCAACGAAAATCGGCCATTCACCTCCTGACAGATTTAACCGCGGTAAAATTCTCGATAAACTTCTACCGTCATCGATGCACCACAATGACCGTTCATCACAGTAAAGTTAGTATCTTACCGCAGTCAATCTTGATCGAGAATGATGCACACACCGATTAATGTTGGATGTGCAAACTCTCTGTCTCGTTCTTCAGTTATGAATGCCGCTGGCGTGATCATGCGCGCGCACCTCATACCCTTGAACTTTTGCATGATATGTTAGTAATCATTCTGACTTTTGCTATGGCTGAGCGCACACATAAAGACGAAGCTACGTCTACGTCTTACGTTAGTGAGCGTTGATGGATTGTCTGTGTCTCAGCTTGCAAAAGCTGGGTGCGGTCATCCAGGGAAGAGATGGTCGAACTGGTTGGGGTCGAAAAACGTTTGTGCACTCCTCAGTATAGCACTACACTTATAGAAGAGGCAGACAGGAATCCCTTCCAGCATGTGTCTACAATTAGAAGTAATTCTAATTTCCCGGTCGAACCTCATAGCCTTGCTTCGTTTGACTACAGCAGGGCTCATTGCTCGATTGGCAGATAAGAAGCAGCGTCTTATAGATGATCACAGACTTTTTTCTCCTCTCATGCAGAAGAAAACGCCAACCATAATTGGAATAGGGTTATATTCACAGACGAGGTGACATTTTCATCTACAAATGTGGTGAACGTAAATTGTCTACCGCTGCAGAGGAAAACGTTGTGACGCAAAATACGTGGCACAAATGGATCACCAAGCTCGTGTATCAGTGTCGTGTTGGAGTTCATGTCACGAGATGGCCTGGGTGTGTTATGATACCTTGATGGCACATTAAATAACCAGCAGTATAACGACATCTTCGAAAACGTCGTGGTTCCTTCTGTAAGGATAGATATCCTAAATGGAATGACTGAATTTCAGTAGGACAACCATCTGTCTATGCAAGTCAGCAGTGTCGTCCTCTGTGGTGTAGTGGTTACCATGCTAGTCTCTAGTTCCCAAGGTCGCGGCTTCAAACCCAACGGAGGGCATTGAATTTTTTCGGGCGTAAAAATTCCTGGCATGGCTTCCTTCGGAAGGGAAGGAAAGTCGGTGGTCCCGTGTCGTAGATTTAAGGCACGTAAAAGATCCTCAAGCCTGATAAAGAGGCATCTGTGCAAAATTTAGTCTTTCACATCCAATATAAAATGGGATAAGGATCACAGTATCTAGTTAAAGAGCGTCCATAAATAAAAAAACTTTAAAAGAAACACTCGGCAGTTTTCAAACTGGCAGTGATTGATTGGCGACCTTGCTCACCAGATTTGAATTCTATTGAAAATGTGTGGGCAGAGGTGAAGAAAGTTTTGCAGTTAAATTGGCCTGCAAGACAAAGAGGTTTTGTGGGATCAAATACAGGATGCTTGGGAGGAAGTATCCTCTCGTGAAAATTTGACCAGGCATCTGATATCATCCATACCCGTATGAGGGCAGTAATGGAACCAGATGGTTTACACACTCAATATTAAGTAAATTTCTATTTTTATTTGCTTTTTCATTAAGGAATGTAATATTTATTTCATATTTAGTTTGTAAACGAAAAGGAGACTGTTTCAGTTTTTATGTGCCTTGATATCAAATAAAACTTAGCAATTGGAAATTATGTTATAATAGGCGTAATAAACGCTCTGTTTTTCTGCAAAAAACAAAACAAAATATGTCAAAATTATGTTCGGGATACGAACCTCGATAGTACTCATTGCTACGTATCTGCTTCTAACCGCTCGACTGTCAGCGCATATTCACTAACTGGTACTGAACAGAACGCAGCTAAAGCGTTGAGACAGCACGAGACAGCATTGTGAAGGGGCCGCGGAAACTATTTGGACTTCGACAAATATACTCTTCGAGAGTCTGCCCATTTTTTGTCTTAGACTGTACATAAAGTAGATAGAAGAATAAGCTTTTGTAATAAATGTTTGTTGAATGGGTAGAGAAATAATGTGAATGTAAGACATAAGAAAACAATTTATTTGGTTTTTGTGGCGGTTAAAGCTAGACCTACATGAAAATTGAGAATGTTAATAAGATTTCTTCAGCAATACGGTATAAGTATTTATATCTTTATTGTCTTTAGTACGAAATTTATGAAGGGAAACAAAAACAGCACAATCCAATATTTTGGACGAACGTGGTAACAGCGCGGGCTGATGGCAGGCAAGCGGAAATATTTTTATTTTTGTTATTCTGTTTGTTTTTGTGCATTTTAATTTAGTAGATACACAAACCATTGGTACTAACACAAACTCCCATGCCATGAGGCGGGACTGGAAACTACAGTCCCCCCAGGCGACGAAACATCAAAGGCAAACGCCTTAAGCGATCATGGCCATGGGGACCAGCCAGTTTGCCTGTCATAGGCTGAACACTGAAGAGCAGGCGCGACGAAAATGGCTCGTGATTACATTTGGACGCTCTTGTTCCGTTCCGTCTCTGGCAGGCAGTCGAATTCATTTCCATTTGTAATTTATTTGTTGCTATTTTATGTTCGCACATTGTATATTTTAGTATAGCTTGTCTTAACCTTAAAAGACAGCATGGAGGTAAACTGGATATCTCAGCCTATCTAACTCATACATGTTGCCATTAGTTTCGTCCGTTTCTACTTCGCGCTGTCGCCAAGTTGCCAATAAGTAATAACACGGTGTAAATATTTGTAATAAATTTCAGCTTTGAACACATTATCCTATGCGGAATATTTTTCTATTATCAGGTTATATCTTTTTCGAACCTTAATAGATTTCTGTAGACACAAATTTCTAAAGAAAACTAGTTCTTCAGTTAGTCATGTATTTGCTGTTTCTATGTTTATCATAGTGACTAATAAACTAAAGGGTAGAACGCAACAATGTTTTTTCTTATCTAAAATAAACTACTGTGCTGGTAGCTGTCCAGTTTAAATTCTCTACCTTTAATAAGATGAGCGTTATAATTTTTTAAATTGATATTTTCGGAAAAATTCTATATTTAGCGGTAGAAAGTCGAGAAAAGTTTTTGTTATTGGGTTTACAACGGGAGCCAAGCGAGAGAAAATGTTGAGGAGTGTTGGAGACAGTTTTTAAA
This sequence comes from Deroplatys truncata, assembly GCA_030765065.1. NCBI lineage: Eukaryota > Metazoa > Arthropoda > Insecta > Mantodea > Mantidae > Deroplatys > Deroplatys truncata. Next base: position 164,215,000 of record CM060983.1, read on the forward strand.
AGAAACCAGAATCTTGTATCTTCTTGCATTCAATGTGTATAATAAACAAAAGTCAGCCATCTATTCAGCTAACAGGTCTGGCGCGAGAAGAAGACGGTATAGGTTAACATCAGTTGTAAGAATGTGTATGTTTATAGCGAGTATAGCACTGTGAAGCGTTATGTAGATTATTTACCCAACTTTTTACGTAAATATTTATGGTCATGCAGGGAGAAGCTAGAAAGAGACGAAATATTGGTAAACTAAGAAGAAACACAAAGTGATAATGAATATGTTTGATTATTTTTCAAGTAAAATAAATGTTAGTAAGGCAGTAAAAGAAACACCTAAGGTTACCCGGGTGTCAGAAACAACAGTGTATCTGTATAGGATAAAAAATGAATGAATCAAAATACCTCTAAGGGCCCATCAAAAAGAATGGGGAAAACAAAAACACGCTAGGTTAACGCAATATAATGGAATAGCGCAAAGCGTAGTGTGGTGCTTCGTTCATTATTTCCTGTTTGAAAGCATTTCACCCACGTTGAATGTAATTTTGTCAAGGGTAAACAGTGATGATGCCCTACCAAATAATAGCTTTCATCATTTTATATCTCCATATTTCTTTGATAATATATATTAGGCCTGTAAAATCGTATTTCGAAGTATTAAAAATACAAAGAGGAGACGTATAGTGCAAGTGAAAATTGAATGTCTTGCAATTGCCTTAATTAGCAATGCAGATATTTCACTATTTGGTGATGTATCATTCACATGAAAGCATTAAATTGGTAGACCGATCGCAGCTGGGAGCCAAAGTTGCAAGCGTACATGCGGTAACAGTACGCCCCATTTAACCTGTACTGTCTTTTAGGCGCGAGACGCGATATAGCTTTGCAAACCTTGGTATTTCCAACAGTCATGTCAAATTAGTGAACACTAAACCGCATAATAGTACGATGCTGCTCACAAGAGTCATCCTGTTCTTCCACAAGGTCTGTCGACCAGTTCTGTCCTCACTTAAACATATCGTTCCATCATGTTTTTAATCTAACTACTCGGCGATATCTTCTAGGTTTATCATTTAACATTTTTGATAATTTGTTCCTCCTCCATACTTAATATGTGTTGGTACCAATTAGTTTTATTTTCATTATTTTTTCATACAAGATGTTTCAGGACCTCTTCGACAAACTCAGGAACGGTAGATCTCGCAGAAGGAAATATTTTATGCCAAGCAACCACCATCCTCCGAGGTATCATTACGGAGTTATTCACCGCAGTTTGAAGCGTATTCGGTAGGATAAGTTTGAGAGGTACACTTTGACTCTATTTGTTTACAACCGCTGAATCAAGCGACATCGCCTCTTTCTTATCCCTTACGTCTGGTTAGGTTTGGTAGGTCTGAGACGCACAGCCCAATTTAACTCTAAACGGGGTGGCAAAACGAAAGGTCTATTGCAGATGATCACCAACGATTCCAGCCCAGATGTTTACGGAATACTTTTGTTGGCGAGTCTAACGAGCACTGTCTAAGGGTTCTCAACATCCCAGATGTGGCTGTTCTTGCTGTTGAAGTATAGTCTCATGTGAATCAGGCCTAATCGGTAAACAAGACGTGCGCGGGAAATGTAGGATCTGCGATATTTCGTTGCAGAAACCCCTGGACAAATTGAACACGTGTTGCGAAGTCGTTCGGCCCCAGTCCCTTGTACCTTCTCGAGGTGGTATGCGTGGAGAAGCTGTTGTTCACAAACACTGAGATAAATTGGGCTGTGCGTCTCAGACCTACCAAGCCTAACCAGACGTAAGGGACAAGAAAGAGGCGATGTCACTTGATTCAGCGGTTGAAAACAGAGTCAAAGTGCATTCGCTGTGCGCCTCAAACCTATCCTACCGGATACGCTTCAAACAAGGATGAATAACTCCGTAACGACGCGTCGGAGGATGGTGGTTGCTTGACAAAAAATCTTCCTCTCTGCGAGATTTGTCGTTCTTCAGAGTTTGTCGCAGAGGTCCTGAAACATTCTGTATATAGTTAAATGTTTTCGGATTTCTTCATTTCTTTGTTTGTCTAGAAGGGTATACCCAGCTACTGCTCTTAGGAATTTCATTTCTGCTGTTTCTGTTCCTTTCCTATCTGTCCTGTTTATAGTTAGTTTTCACTACCATTGACACAGTCATTATTTTATAAAATTTAATTTGTGTTGATTTTGCTTCTGGTTCTTTAATGTTCTACTTATTGTTCCATTCATTTGTCTTAATTTATTTAGTTTTTCAGGTCTTCGTTTTTACTACATGACAAATTAAATCCTAGATAGTTAAAACTAGACACTTGTTCATTATTTCTTCATTAATAACTGTGTTACACTGAAGAGGCATGATAAACTTAAAGACGATTAAATATTTACCAAGACTTTTACCTTAATAAAAGAGAAACCCTAGAAGCGCAGATGTTATTCCTCAGTAAACCACTGAAAATGAACTGCTAAGAGCACGTGTGCGGTAAAGAAGAAAGACAAACTGCTTTCTATCTATTTCTATCCAAAAACACATTTTGATTAGCGGCAAGAATGAAAAAGTAAACAGTAATAGTTTTAGTGGTCGTTCGCATTGCTTTTTCTATCACTTCTCTGGGGAAGCACGTGCAGACGCCAGCCGTTGCCTTAAACCTCTCCTTAAAGATAAAAACGTGAACTTGCGAAGATACATGACGTATCCACAGGGTCTTAATGGCCGCTTGTATATTGAACTGAAATTCATATAGCGCTATAAACTTTCATTTTTAGAACTGAATTCACAGTAGTCTGAACAGTGAAGTTTCTCAAGTATACATTAATAAAACGTAACCGAAATAATCGTCAGTTTTAAATGAATAGTCGATACTAGGTGTATAATAATGTTTCTTAAATTGTGTCTGTATGAGTGAGGCGAGGGGTGTGCGCACACGATTGTGAAACCTGGTATATAACAAACTGTACCTAACGTATCATTTAGAAAATGGACTTTACGCCATCTTAATTACTTTGCACACGGTGGGAGGGTTGTTGTGGAGCATAACAAAAATCCTGATGAGATACATTCACAAGACTTTCTCAACCGTCTATCGTTTATTAGTGAGTATACAAACTATTACTAAAGCTTATGTTTCTATTTACTACATTTTAATGCAAATAAGCTTTGCAGAAATAGCAACATTACACATTACGTGTAATGTTGCTATATATTTGCATAGATGCAAAGGGAACAGCGATAGTCAAATAAATTGTGTTTTAAAGAGAACTACATTTTCAATGTAGTACGTTTTCGTCTATCGCTTAAGTTTACCAGTTATACAAGGTTATACAAAATTCCTTCCAAATAAAGAGGGCTTCATACGCTGTTTCCAAAATTCAACATATACATTTTGTTTGATATGTAAATACCTTACATATGTGGTATTTTAAACAAAATCTTTAGAAACTTTTTTAGAAAATAAAAAATTTCGAAATTTGCTTCATGTAAAGGGTAGTTTAGGGTGGGGGATTTTCTTGAAAATCTTCGTCGCTCTTTGGAAGATACTGATTCGACTTTTCGTTTTTAAGTTAAGCTGTTCACAGACACAGCATTTTCTAAAAATGCTACATTTGGATTCAGGAGTTCCCAAAACTTGTATTTACGTTGAAATATCGGTTTCGAATTTTTGGGTGGAAATACCTTCTCTACCTACTAGGTACGTGATAGAGAAAGTAAAAATGCAGCACGTCTCCTATTTGTAATTTTGTTATAAAGTTACACGGCAAAAGTTTAAAAACAATATTTTCACAAGCGAATTCATCATACACCTTGCTGTTTCTGAGATGTGCAATTTTGACATTTAGGCATTAGTCACTCAAAAATACAAATTGCATTTCCTTGTCCGCACTAAAAGAGAGGGGAAATATTGTCGTACGGTTGTAAGCTTTCGGCAACTAACATAGAAGATCGAAGGCGTATAGACATCTACAGCTTAACCGTTGATGTTACATTGAATGAAATATTCAGTATTTTTTTTCCTTCGAGTACCAAACTCACTTTATAGGATTAGTTTATATGACAATGTGTCACGACATTAGTCTGTAATAATATAAAAGCACGCTTAAGTCTATGGACAGTTAAAAAAAATTGAATCCATTTTACCCCTACAACTCGTCTTGCAGATCGCACAATTCACCATTAAACTTTCCTTAGTATCGCAATTTTCGTGATGCACTACATTTGACATCAAAGAGAGGTAACTGTCATATGCACTAACTTTGTATACAACTAACTCTGACATGTATCATGCTTGTGTTTGGGGTTCCAGGCGGTTGCACTTTGCACGAGGTGAAACTACTCGTAGATCAGAGAGGGTGGACTATGAAGCCATTCGCATATTGGCAGTACTTAAAAATTAGTTTGAAGAATTTAGATGCAGCTAGAAGTTATGAACTTAAATTGTCTAGCAGGAGGCTGTACAGGTGATCTCTTCGTATTCAACGGAGAAACGGGAAATGTGAACCGTTACACCAAACGAGAACACTACCCAAACAGTCTTGATGGAGCAGAATGTATTTTGCTGCTGAGACGGTAATACCTAGAAACGAATTATACCTAGGATACACGAAGTGTCTTACCGAGTTGTATCATAAATGTGATGCAAACAATTGCACTTAACATTGCAAACGTGTTCAATATCGTAATGTTATGGATTCAGAACTATGGATAGGGTTTGCGAATCATCAATGCATCGTGATGGAGAATTCATTCATAGGCAGATGAAGCGTGATAGTTTGTGATGTTTTCAATGTTCACAACAACCTATTTAGGCAGAATAGGACACGTATGCCTAAAGACAAGTAAATTTTCTCTGTGACTTGCTAAAAGTTTTCAGTGTTTAATTTCTTTACCCATAAAAATAAGTTCGTTAATATGTAACTTGAACATTGATTTTGCTTCACAGATGTTTTAATCATTCAACACTTCTTACACGCTACCGCTTCCTCCGAGTGAGGGCAGTTTTGTTTACTTCATTCATACGACAGGTGGTTGACACGGCAGGCAGTACAGATGTGCTTCGGTGATGCTATGTTGCCAAATATTGCATGGCAAATTATTAATTTTTATCGAAATGATGAAAGGTTATGGAGAATTGTTTGCTCCTTTGAGTAAATTAAAGGAGGACATCTATACCCCTTCCATTCTGTATATGATGCAATTTGCATATGTGAACTGATCTAACACTTTTGGGGCAGCTCATTTGGCCCCATAATTGTTATGCTCTTTAGACATTGCTTGCGTACTATGAGAAAGCTGAAGATTTTCAGATGTTATAAGAAACTGTGCTCTCGTCGAAACTTTTTAGCCTTAAGAAGAGAGGGCCAAATATCTCCGGAAAATTCTTAAGAATGAAATCAAGGTTATCGATCTGGAGTAGCGGTGAAATAAAGTGATGCATACTAAGAACGTAATGACAATGCTTTCCCGAATGTCTGAATTATACTACTGCGAGTGTCCGATTGAAACTCCGAGGAAATTGTTCATTCATAGTTTTGAACTGAAAATGTTAAAGCTTAGACACTTGAAATCGTGGCGCCTTGTCTTTGTGTTTGGCCATTGCACTTGGGTGTGTGTATACATAGCCCCACGTGGAGGATCGCCAGAAATAGATCTAGACAGTGTCATTCCTCTTGCTCTTACGTGGACTTACGGGAGCGGTAGGGGGCTCTGTGCTCTGCTGCTGCGTCGACTTTTGTTTACCAAAAACATTCTCCACATTCCGGACCAAAGTATGTGCAGATATATTAAAAACCAGAAGAGGCAAATTTCATTGCCGTTACTTTTCTGTCTTAAAGTTGTCATCCAGCATCGGAGAAATCACTTCTTGCGATTTTGCTACGGTAACGTATTTCTACTTCTATAGCACCTACTTATAGAAGATACAGTAAGTATTGCATTCCACCCAAAAATTCGATACTGAGATTTCACCGGAAATATATGTTTTGAGACCCCCTGAATCCAAAAAGGCATTTTTGGAAACATGTCCGTGTGTGTGTGTGTGTGTGTGTGTGTGTGTGTGTGTGTGTGTGAACAGGATAACTCAGAAACGAACAGTTGGATAAACACCAAACTTGGTATTTAGGTTCAGTATCTTCCAGAGATGCGACACGAAGGTTTTCAAGAAAATCCCGCACCCCAGATTACACTTTACATGGAAGATTTTTCGAAAATTTCAATTGTCCCAAAAATGGCTCTAACGAGTTTGATTAAAATATCATATGTTTAAGATATTTTCATGACAAATAAAATGTATATCTTGAATTTTCTGGGAATGTCTCCAAAAGTATTCTTCATTGTGAACGATTTTTGTATAACTGGTAAACCATAAGAGATAGACAAAATTTTACTACACAAAAAATGTAGATCGCGTTAAAATACACAATTTGTCATATACATTTTTTTGTTGAGTGAACCATTTTCGAGATATTGCTTGTTATTCCCTTAAATTTTTCAATACTTTTCTCAAGTGGGAATTCGTTATCCATTTTTTTGTCTTGGATATGCAGGGTATTAATCTGTGGGAAAGGGAATAGTGCTGCACCTAGCAACCAGCTATTAAGAGATATGTATGTGCTTAAAGGCTACTGTATTTCTATATTGCCCTTGTAAATATATATTCCCCTTACATCTACAAGAAACTTAGCAATAAGGCATAGTCTGCAAATGTTTATCTCGATTAACATGAAGCATATGGAGAATAAGCGTTTGTAAAAATAGTTTGTACAAGAGTAGAGAAAGTCATGTGAGTGTAACACATCAGATTTTTTTTTAGGTTTCCTGATACGTGTGCTTATGTCTGGCTGTTTGTCTCTGAACACGCAGACTCAAAAACTCAAAAATGAAAAGTTGGATAAATACCAAACTTCATACTTAAGTTCAAGAACTTCCAAAGATGCCACAAAAACATCTTGAAGAAAATCCACCCCATCCCAAACTACCCTTCACATAAAGACAGTTTCGTTATTATTGATTTTATCAAAAGTGGTTCTAACGATTTTGATTAAAATACAGCATGTTTAATATATTTGAAGGGTTCAGGGGAAAAACAGTCACAAATTAGTCACAAATCCCTGATTTTGTGTTGGAAATGTGACCACACAATTCAAGTGAGATGTTTACGTAGTGTTACAGTTAAGTCAGGAGATAGGCACTGTTAAAGGAAACACACAGGGAAATAAAATGCCAAGTCAGTGAAACAGAAAGAAGTCAATGGGAAGTAATTTTAATATCTTAGTAAGCTTAATGATTTAATAATTTTAATTATCTTTTCACAAATTTTCGGCGCGTTCAGTCATAGTAAAATTCCTTAGAACATTATCAATATTATGCATTTATGACTGATGTGATTAACTAATGTGAAAATAATATTTGCCTTTTTACATATTTGGATTATAGGTTTTATAATATTTTTGTTTTTAGCCGATTTACCGATCACGAAAGAAAAGCTTGTCGATCTGCAATGTTTGAAGAAATTCTGTACAAACACAAAGATGGCGGACGACTACACCGGTCTATCTCATAAGTAAATGTTTGCCTCTCAATAATTATCTATATATTTTGTGTTTGCTTGAACATCGAACAATGACAAAGATTTTAGTGTTTTCAAATATCATTTGCCTAAGTGTGGTTCCACATGTCAATAACTGTTAAATAATGAAAGTAGTGCTTTAGTCTTTATCCACCATATCGGTTACAGGAGAAAGAATTGCCAAGTCACAGCAATGTTTTCAAAATTGTTAAATTTTCCATGGTATAAAATAAGAAACAGTTTTCATCTTTTACCTACATGTTCTTCAATAGTGTCAAGTTCTTAGAAATGTGTTTGCAACAATGATTGATTGTATGTTATGCCTTTGTGAATTCTTAAACTTCAAAATTGCTCTTCTGAAAAATTATTTTACTGACTTGAGTCTGTTTTATCCCCTGGCTCCTTCATTTATATGAGTGTTAAAATGCATATATTGAATTTTCTAGGAATAGCCTTTGGAGTCCCGGTCATTCGAAACGAATTTTGTATAACCTTATATAACTGATAAACCTTAAGATATAGACATAAACTTCTCCGCAAAGTCTATATCTGTTTAAAGCACACAATCCATTTACAATATTTTTTGTGGCGTCCGCCATTTCCACATTTTCGTTGTTATTATGAGGGGCGCTTTTAAAGTCAGCACCGTTTTAATATTTTTAATATTTAATTTTTCGCGCTGCAGTTGCGATTTTGAGCATGCGCGATCATTTCCTCCATTCATTAGGAAGCCGGATGCAACTGTGAGCGATCGTCACTTTGTGCTTTCCTGTTAGAGAATTTCGAAATGTTCAAAACAATCGAACGACCGCTGACTGGAAAGTCATATAAGTGATTAGTTTTTTGAATGCGAGAATTGTTACGCCAGCAAACATTCTTCGCCAATTGTGTGAGGTTTATGGGGAGGCAATAATGAGTGATGGAATGATCACAGTTTAACGAAGATCGTGAAAATGTGCATGATGAACCGCGGCTGTGATCACCATTGATTTGGTGCAAGCTGTGGGAGAAAACATTCGCGAGGACTGGATAGACGTTTGACCATAGCGGTGCTGTCTTCACATTTTCCACAAATTTCAAGGTCAGTCTTCTACAAGATTGTGACAGAACGCTAAGGATTTCGGAAATTGTGCTCAAGATGGGTGACCAAAGATCTTACTCATGAGCATAAGGACAGCGATCTGACGCTGCACTGACTTTTCTCGCGCAATATACTGAGGAAGGCAATGATTTGCTGCGCACATCGTTACAGGCGATGAGGCATAGGTGTCTCACATCACTCCTGAATCAAAGCAACAATTCATGGAGTGGAGGCACACATCCCCCGTGAAGAAGAAGTTAAAATAGACGATATCCACTCGCAAGATTATGTACACGGATTTCTGGGATAGACAAGGTGCTTTGCTGATTGAATTCTTGCCCAGGAATGTGACAGTCAACAAAGACATATATTGCGAGACACTACGAAAGCTCCTTCGCGCAATACAGAACAAAAGGTGTGGAATCCTTTGGTCCATGCCAATGCCCGACCCACACAGTCAAACAAACTCAAGATCTGATCGCATCATTTGGTTGGGAACAATTCGACCACCCTCCTTGACAGTCCCGATTTGGCACTAAGCGATTTTCATATGTTTCTTCATCTGAAGAAATTAGTTGATGGAAAACATTTCAAGGACAATAATATGAGGCAAGAAGTGCAGACTTGGCTTTCATCACAGGCGGCATCATTCTTTGACGAAGGCATACAAAAACTTGTTTCCCGTTACGACAAGCGCGAATAACGACGGTGACTATGTGTAGAAGTAGTGTAAGGTAATGAATGATAAAGTATTTGGAAAATAATGTTCTGTTATGTTTTTAAAAAATTATCGGTACTTACTTTAAAAGCGTTTAAATAAAAATATTTCAATACATTTTTTTTAGTGGTTACTATTCAGTTGTCTATCGCGAAGTCACGGAAAGAGTATGTAATTTCAACCCCAGCACTTACAGATTTCACAGTAGCTTCAGCCTTCTATATGCCCTTTATACCTACAACGAAATATGCAATGAAATTATTTCCACAAATGTTTATGTTGATTAACATGAAGCAGAAGAAAAATAAGCTTTTATAGGAATAGTTTGTAAAAGAGAGATAAAATAAACTATAGTGACTAGAGAAAGTCATGTGAATGTAGCACATAGCTTTTTATTGCTTTCTACCGGTTATATATGCTAGCTGGAGGAAAAATTGCATTTCACCCAAAAATTAGGTATTGAAATTCCACCGAAAATAAAACCAGGATTTTATTTCAATTCAGTGTATGGGGGGGTGGGTGAAAAGCATACTTATATCAAAAACGAAAAGTCGGATAAATGCCCAGCCTGGTATTTCAGTCCAGCCTCTTCCAGTATGACACAATCAACTAATTCTTACCCTCACCAAACAACCCTTTAGGTACATGAAAACGTTTTTATTATTCTTTATTATGTAAAACAGTTCTAAAGATTTAAATTTAAATAAAGTATGTTTGAATTTTCTGTTAATACCCTATGAAGACGCCTTCACTCTTATTGAACTTTGTATATTTTTACTTTCTCTACTACGTATAGTAAGTAGGGGAAGTATTGCATTCCACCCAAAAATTCGATACCGAGATTTCACCGGAAATACATGTTTTGAGACCTCCTGAATCCAAAAAAAGCATTTTTGGAAACATGTCCGTGTGTGTGTCTGTGTGTGTGTCTGTGTGTGTGTGTGTCTGTGTGTGTGTCTGTGTGTGTGTCTGTGTGTCTGTGAACAGCATAACTCAAAAACGAACAGTCGGATAAACACCAAACTTGGTATTTAGGTTCAGTATGTTCCAGAGATGCGACACGAAGGTTTTCAAGAAAATCCCCCCACCCCAGACTACCCTTTACATGGAACATTTTTCGAAAAGTTTAATTTTCTCAAAAATGGCTCTAACGATTTTGATGAAAATATCATATGTTTAAGACAATGTCATGAGAAATGAAATGTATATCTCGAATTTTCTGGGAATGTCTCCAAAAGTATTCTTTATTGTGAACGACTTTTGCATAACTGGTAAACCGTAAGAGATAGACAGAATTTTACTTCACAAAAAATGTAGATCGCGTTAAAATACACAACTTATGTCATATACATTTTTTTTGTTGAGTGAACCATTTTCGAGATATTGCTTGTTATTTCCTTAAATTTTCCAATACTTATACTTTTTCTCAAATTCGTTATTCATTTTTTTTATGTCCTGGACATGCAAAGAGAATGGAATGCGCCACATAGCAACCAGCGTTAAAATATTTGACTATCGCTTAAAAGCTACCATATTCCCCTTGCATCTACAAGAAAATTACCAATAAGATTGACATCTCGATATCTCGATTAACATGAAGCATATGGAGAATAGGCGTTTGTAAAATTAGATTGTACAAGAGTAGAGAAAGTCATGTGAGTGTAACACATCAGATTTTTGCACATCTTTTGATTCTGACCGCGGGCAAAACAACTAAGCTCGGGAGTACTCGAGCACTACTAATTCGTAGAAGCAGCTAACAAGAGAAACTATACAATATGGTGTATTACAGAGCGATCTTTCTTTGTAATTCTTTGTTTGTTCACGAAGCACTTCGTTTAGAAAAGAATAACGTTGGCAGAAATAGAGCACCATTTCGATGATTTACGTTGGATTTTGTTGTAAAAACCAACGGAAATGAGCTATATGTGCAACTGAAAGAATGATTGTTAGATAAGAATAATTCTTTTAATTTTAGCCGAGCATGGATGGGTGTTTAATTTCTGCTTCAGAATCATTTATTTGTCATAGGGTTTTGCATTTAATTTATTTTCTTATATTTAACATTGTTATGATTTTCTGTGTAATATTTCTAACGTTTATTTTAGAATTATGCGTAGGAATTGGTTTGTAAATAATCATAATAAAGTTAAGTGTGTTAATAATTGATTTTGGTTTAGAAACATTTCTAATGGTAGTCAATAAGTATAATAATAATTTACATTTCTCAGGGAAAGAGAAACATTCAATAGAAACAACAGTGACCAATGAGCGGACAAACCGGACACACAGCGCGTTAAGTAGTAAACGACATGCAGTGTATGAAGCCGCTAAACTGTAAACTAAGCACGCCGAGTTTGCATATATGAATGGAACCAGGTAACGGACACGATCTTTCGTCAACGGAAAGCTTGAATCACCTAGTGTATTAGTATATTTGATGATAATTTGAATAATTTAATTACATTCTAACTAAATGTAGCGTTTACTTTGTAACTCTGGAATGGCGCATTTGTCTTGTGCAAAGCCGCCTGAAACCATGACATTGCAACATCATACCTAGAATGAGTTCTAGGAAGTAATGCAGGAAAGACAACCTACTTCTTGCTAGTAATGCAGCAATTACGAAGCTTAAAATCGCACTGTGACAAGAATTGGTTGCAAGGTAATGAACAGGCTTCCGAAATTTCCAACAGACTCGTCCTTAGGAAATTTAGTATTTGCTTCTCTACTGAAAGAGCGTCAAAGCGGGAGGTTAAGGTATAGGATTTCCAAAGATGGGTAATATGCGGGTTCTCCCTCTTCCCAAGCATTGTTGGGATCCTATTGACGCCACAATGTCGCGCTACCGCAGCTTTGTGAGAAAGCGTTTTCAAGCAAGTTCATTTTATTGTAATTTATAAGTTTAACGTCCTTTAACAGCGCACGTCATGTAGCATGGTGAATGAATGTAATAAAATGACTTCAAATGATCCAATGAGTTAGTTACCGGACATTTGTCCACTCAGGATAAAGAAACATCCTCGAAAAAAGTCTTATCCAGGTAACTTAACCCAACAGAGATTCGAAATCGGGCTTTCCGGAATAACCAGTATTGTCTGTTCAGAGCTACCCCAGTAGCTAGTGGAGTAGGGTGGCTACTGCATTTCTCGTAATTTTTAGTACTAGTTGTATAGCTAAACAATGGCCTTTCATTCTCATATTATATTTTATATGTTATAACGTTATTTACTTGTTCTCTGCCACGTGTACATTATGAATATAGGTGTCTTTAACATCCTCTTAATTATTATACGTACAATATTTTTAAAAAATATATAACACTTAAAACTTAGAACAAAATATTAAAGAAAGAAATTATTAATGTGTAGATGCTGAGAAGCTGAGAATTAAGATATCTTATTACATTAATGAATAATCGTATTAGTTTGTCCGTGGCTAGTACCTACTGTATGTTGCTTCAAATTCCTTGAACAGAGAAAGTAGTAATAACATCCACCCTTCCAGTCACCATGTGAGGTTTTTAATTAGCAGTACTAATAATAAACATCACAATAAGATTTATGTATTTAAAATCTAGTGATTGAACCCAATACTCCACGCCACTTGTAAAACAAACTACACCCACACGTGACATGACAATTGACTAGCGTGTAGCGTATTGAATTCTCTGACGTAATGAAAATCTCATAAGAGATGACCAAAGCAATAAATCCTTGAATTACAGAACGTTGAGGAGACTAGGGCAAACGAATCAATGAAGAGAATGCGAAACCAGCCAGTCTCCAGGACAGAACCAGCGTGATGATTAAAGTGATGTTTCTGGGTCTCAAATGGCATTGTTTGGTTTCTGAATATATACCGCCGCATTACGCTGATTGGCCACATGTATGCAGTACATAATGCCAGTTCATGGATAACAACGGATGGCTTTGTCGGAGGGAGCGAACATTAGCAACGGAATCCTGAGACATATTGCATAATAATTAACAAAACACCTGCATTAAGTGAATTCACCAAGTGTAACTGTCGCATATGGGGGTGTTGCCGTTAACATAATTGACAAGCTTGCAGGTTATAACGACATGTGTTACATACAAACTGGCCTTGATGAACTGCTAGCAGCAAGGTTTCACGTCATCCATCTGCAGGCATGAACCTCCGTGCATCACTGTAGTCATCAGCATATTGTCCTCAAAGTGCTATCAAAAGTATCGTAAACATAAAATAGACACAGTTATTTATTATCCTTTTTGTTACTCTCAGTACGGAAGATGAGTCTCCATTGTCGCATTTCTTTGTCTAGCGACATCTCAGTTGTCCTCGCATATCATATTTCCGGACAATAAAGCATCCGAGTGCCTTTCACTTTCCATTGGTAGAGAACGGAGCAGCAACTTCTTCGTGGGATAATGGATGAATAGCGAATCATCTTTAAGTGACTAGGTTTTCTGTGATCTTATGCTTTCATTGTTCATGGTGTGTTCCTGAACACAGGAGCTGCGAGTTGCATGGACGGGCGAGGAGGCCAAGCATACATCCAATATTTTTATATTTTTGTATTTATTTAGTATCACGTTTCTGCGCTATTTATATGCTTTTATATTTCGGTGCAAAGATCGACAATACTTTTGGTTCGATTAACAATTCATTATCCATTTTACCTTTTCGTTTATACATGCACTTACTTTTAGCGCTTAACTTCTGCTGTTATATGTTGTTTCTACTTTTTCAATTACTCTATTACCTATAGTAAGTAGGGGAGGTATTGCATTCCACCCAAAAATTCGATACCGAGATTTCACCGGAAATACTAGTTTGAGGTCCCCTGAATCCTAAGAACTCATTTTTAGAAAAAGGTCCGTGTCTGGGTCTGTGAACAGCATAACTTAAAAACGAAAAGTCGGATAAATAGCAAACTTGGTATTTAAGTTCAGGATCTTTCAAAGATGCGACACGAAGATTTTCAAGAAAATTCCCAGACTACCTTTTACATGGAAAAGTTTTAAAAAATTTTGATTTTCTCGAAAATGGCTCTAACAATTTTCATTAAAATATGACATGTTTAAGATATTTTTAATGCAAATGAAATGTATATCATGAATTTTCTGGGAATGTCCTCAAAAGTCCTCTTCGTTCTGAACGACTTTTGCATAACTGGAAAGCTGTAAGAGATAGACAAAATTTTAGTATACAATAAATATAGACCTCGTTAAAACACAATTTATGTAATACACATTTTTTTCCATTTCCTAGATATTACTTGTTGTTTGTTTCAATTTTGCAATACTTTTCCTCAAATGGGAATTCGTTCTTTTTGGGGGGGGGGTAATGCCCTGGACATCAAAGATAATGAAATACTCCACATAGCAACCAGCGCTTAAAATATTTGACTATCGCTTAAACCCTACCATATTCCCCTTGCATCTACAAGAAAATTAGCCATTTCTGCAAAGATTTAATTCGATTAACATGAAGTAGGTGGAGAATAAGGTTTGTAAAAATAGTTTGTACAAGAGTACAACACAACAGATTTTATATTTAACTATCAATATCCTATTATGAGTGTATTATAACTTAAACAAATGAATAGCAATGTAAATGGTTTATGTGCCTATAATCCTGTTCTCGTTCATTTACTGGTATAAATGCTGAACCAAGTGCAACATGTGGAGTTAATTTCATACCTTATTCTTGCGATATGGACAACAAGATTATTGAGGAACACTATGGAACGGAACGGCAGTTATTCGACCTGGGCATGAATATCAGACTAGGATGTGCCTAGTACGCAAGCGCGACAGCATTGGCGCTCTCTGATTGCTTAACTTTTATAACACGAGAACTGTTACTCCTAGGGTCGGTTTCACCAACAGATGCTAAATTTTAACACAATATTAAACTGATTTAACACAAATTCTGTTTCATCAAACAATGTTAACTTTAACAATGTGTTAAAGCCGGTGCTAAGTTAACATCCCCATACCCCTGTGTTAAGGCGTTTAACAAATGTTAGAAGTTGGAAAATGCCTGCCGCAAACCAAGCTGTTGATGCGAGTTTGCTACAATTGGCATTTTTAATAACATTCCTAATAGAAGAGCAATCGTACGTCATAATAAATCTGAAACCCTGCAAAAGGAGGAATTTTTAAAGCGATATAGACTGTCCAAGGGGTCATGAGCATGATTTTATGGAAAATACGAGAGGTTAGAAAACTACCAACAGAAGCATGCCTCTTTCTCCTATGCTACAAGTGTTAATTAGCTACTTAGATTTTACTTTTAATGTTGGTATTACCATAGCTACCGTTTGGGGTTTATCCGGAAGGTTTCCAAAGCAATTGCTTCAAATAGCAAACAGTATTGGGGGGGGGTCTGCTTGATTAATTAAAATTTCGTCCACTTTAGTTTCAATGTGGTGTCCACAACCACCTTTAAACCGTTCTAAACGCTCTTCGCACCTAACATTTCTGGTGCTGCACTTTATATTAGCATAAAATTGCCGTAGTTGCTTACTGGACTTACGAGAAGCCGTTCATTCCAATTAATGAACTGTCCCAGGCTGCAATCTTATCCTTTACTGTAAGGCCGTCAGCTTTTTCGCACTTGATAATACGTCTATACTTATTAACGCGTTTCAATCGGTGAAACATTTATTTAATTGACATGATTCTAATCTCAAACATTCGGGAACATCAAATGGCCATTGCCATGAATGTAAATAGTTGTCGGCTACTGACACAGAGAGCGCAGCGATGCGTAGACAAAAGTGCATCGGAGTACGTTCAGAAGCAGTGTAGCTCAGCCACCGCCTTCTCGAAAGCTGGCATTCGCGGTTGTCTTTGACGTTAACAATACGTTAGCTAACAAAATGCTGTAAAAGCTTGATGAAACGCAAAAGTTTTAACCTTATGTTAAACTTTTTAACATCGGTTGGTGAAACCGGCCTTTAGAAGATTGCAGTTCACAACAGGAGAGCTGTTACTCTTAGAAGAGGCAGTTCACAAATTTGTGGTAATGTGTGAAACTTCAAAGTTAATGTGTGCAGGAGTTACAAACTGGACATCTTCCACATCGCAAGATATCACGAAAACATGTGAAATACACCATAACTCGTCTTATGTGAATCGCTTTTTTTTCTTTTCTTTCTTTCGTTCTTTCTTTTCTTTTTTTCCCCAACAGGTCTTTATTTGGATTAAAACTTAGTAGATAGAAAAAAATATGTGACACATTCACATGACTTTGTGTACCCTCTATTTTTATTAGTGGGTATACAATCTACAATCTCGTATTCTTACTAAAGCTTATTTTTCCATCTACTACATTTTAATCCAAAACTTTTCTGAAATAGCTACATTATACATTTCATTATAGATACAAAGAGAATAGCAATAGTCAGATGTTTTAAGAACTGGACGCTATATGCTAGCTTTAAAATTCCATACTGTTTCCATGCAATCGCGAGAAAAAACTGAAAACTGATGGGAGTTAAAATGAATAAGTATTGAACAATTCGAACTTTTAATAATAGATATCTCGGTAACGGTTTATACCACAAAAAGCTTATGTTAAATAAATTGTATGTTTTAAAGAGATCTACGTTTTTGTGTGGTACGTTTTCGTCTATTGCTTAACGTTTACCAGTTATGCAAGATTATACAAAATTCCTTCAGAATGAAGAGGACTTCAAAGGCTATTCACAACAAATTCAAGATATACATTCTATTTGTAATGTAATCATCTTTAATATATAATATATTAATAAAAATCGTTAGAGGCATTTTTAAAAAGTCAAAATTTTCGAAAAATGCTCCATGTAAAGAGTGGTTGGGGGTGGGGGATTGTCTTGAAAATCTTCGTGTTTCATCTTGGAGGATACTAAACTCAAATACCAAGTTTGTAATTTATCCGACTTTTCGTTTTTGAGTTGTGCTGTTCACAGACACACACGGACATGTTTCCAAAATGCTTTATTTGGATTCAGGGGCCTCAAAACATGTATTTCGGCTGAAATCTTGGTATCGAATTTTTTGGTAGGATTGCAATACCTTCTCTACCTACTATGTACGAGTTTGTATACCCACTAATAAAGATAGAGGGTAGAGAAAGTCACGTGAGTGTAGATTTTTAAATATGCACTATATGTGCACTATCAAACACTGGCAATTGGTCTTTGAATTGCAAATGCTGAAATATGATTAAATGGAGAAAAAGGAGCATTTCGCTTACACTCTAGGTATGAGCATCTTATTTTACAATCTTCCTAGGATTATCTTTCTTTTCGAAGGTTTGCGCTCGCGGGCTTTACTTCATATCGTTTTTATGCCTATCTAAACGGGCAACTGGGCAACTGATAAATAGGGGCGCCTTCTCGATGTGGTATCTTCAAACATTTTACTTTGATAAGAGTTACGGAGTCAACATACATCCGCTTCCTCTTTTGTAACCAGGAAACCAATGCAACGGCGTCGCGAGTCGCTGCCATCGTTAGAGAGAAAGGAGGAAAGAGAATCGAAAACTCCAGCAGCTGTTTGATAATATGACAGTGTTGTTCAGTTTAGCGTTCTTTAACCGGTTAGGTCATTTCAAACGATGAAGGAAATGGATGAAATGAAGCTCAAATGAACCCGGGGTTCATAGACCTTAAAGTTACCCGACATTTGTCTTTTCAGGATAAACCCCGGAGAAAAACCCTATCCGGGTAACTCGCCCTAATCGAGATTCGAACTCGGGACCTCTTCAATGTGAGGTAGACACGCTATCCCCATACCACAGAGTAGGGCTTATGATTGTGTTATTATTGCTATTATTATTATTATTATTATTATTATTATTATTATTATTATTATCATCATCATCATCATCCGCTTTCTAGAGCAGAAAGAGAAGAATAATGTCAAGAAGAATTCAAAGGTTGTACTAAATGACAGTTGCTTCTATTAAATTGCTAAGCTTTAATTTAAACCCAAGGTAATACGGCTTTATTTGCCGGGATGTTGGTAAATGTTACAGACCTGGACTCGATTCCGCATAGTGGCAGAGGAAGTGTTTCCCGTCGTTATGTAAGCTCGGCTCAAGTTCATTATTGTTGAGCTGATAAAATTTTTTGTCATTTGTAGCATATTTGAAGTCCCATTGGTAGCTACATTTTATCACCAGCAGAAAATAAAGCACCCTGACTTCGGCCAAAGTTATTTAAATTTCCCCCTGTTCGTAAAGATGCCAGAAAACTTAAAAAGCAAACCAAAGCGGCTCTTTCGGTATATACAGCTTATGTTTCACAACATCTTCATAACCACTTTTTAGAAACTGTTTGCCCAAAATTATATTAAAAATGAATACCAGTTGTTTATATTGCTTAGTTTTATTTTGTTCTACGATTAAAGTTGTGCTTTTATTTTTAAAGGAAAGGGAGGGCAAAGAATGCCCTATTCACTATGACCAGTTGTGATCTATTGTGCTTTCCTTTATTTAGGTAATCTGTTAATATCTCTGCATCCTTCGCAATGTTTGCAAGTCTCTTAGTCGGTACTTCTTGAAATCCTTACAATTGCATGATTTCCTAATTAAAGTATTTCACCTAAGAACAGTCCGAGCTTGAGGCAGTATTTTTAACACTTAAATGATATCAGTCTGATTATATAATATAAAATATAATAACAGCTCGCCTTAAAGCAATATGTGTATGTAATAATATATAAAACGTATGCAACAGTCATTGTATTATGTAGTTTAACAATGTAGGAGCTGTGAGAATAGAAGCCGAAAGTTGCTAAAATAGGTAACCTTGGGACAACAATAAATTAGAAAGTTTAATAAAGACTACTAATAGTTCTTGTAACAATAATAATGTAATATTTAAAACAGTTTATAAATAGCCAATCAACAACTAGAAAATCTAAAAGTTAAATAAAAGGATTCTGTTGGAGTAGAATTAGCCAATCAGAGACTTGAAATATAGTAAATGTACAAATTTAAGCGGTAAACGCCAAACGCTAGAAGGCAGCGTTCCTGAGCAGTTCGCTCGGTACGTATTCAGTGTGAGACATAAAAAAATTCATTACGCCGTGTTTAACATAAAGTTGACGTGTTAAAAAGTACAAGTAACAATAATCTCACAACTCTACAGTAGGATACATCAGTGAAGTGTTATTTAGTCGTGTGAAAGATTAATAAAACGAAGTTAAATACCATTATAATTTGTGTAAGCCTTCATTCTTTAAGCCGCACTTCCCCTGCTAAGAGATACGTGTTTCTGCAAATTACTACTGACACAGCCGAGGCATACATATGTAATATATGAATATACATTAAAATACAAAGTTGATTTTTTAAACGTGGTGGCGAAGGCAACCGGAAACTTTGTACCGTACGTGGGGCAAACACTCCAAGAAACATATCTCCCGCAATACGTGGTGCAAACAGCAGTAATAAACAACTACAAGTTTGGCTCTCCAACACTGAGGCTGAAGTAGTTCTACGTCAAGTTTCACAGTTACACAGCAAATTAGGTATTGTTTCATTTGCTCTCTACATACTCTCTACATTTTGTAGTGATTTTGTAGTAATGTCCATGCAACTGACAGTGTCCTGTCCATAGACCAACTGTTCGTTTTACTACAATTCCAATTATTTTAAGCAGTGATTGTCCTGTGTTTTATTATCTCTTTGATAAGAGCCTCGGAGTGGTTGTGCCCTGATAAAGACTTCCAGTACTCATTGTGTTTTTACCTGATCCATTCCCGGACTAGTCCATAGGATAGCCCAAGTCTAGGTTCAGGGCCTACAAAAGGATTCTCTGCTCCTTTCTTCGCTAAATGATCTGCTCTTTCATTGCCATGGATTCCTCTGTGCCCTGGCACCCACACCAACTCCAATAAATTGCCTGTCAGTATCGTTAAGAGCAGTGAAGTCCAAACTTGTCTCTTATCAGCTAATGATGGTACATTGTCGCCTTACTCCATACTCCACCTCTGTTTTGTGTTATGTAGCATTTCCCCTTCACAGATTCACTGAAAGGCTGTTCGCAATGGCATCTTACAAGGTAAACAAACGTTGTAATTTGGATAACCCATGACCATATTAATGCACCACAGCTCCACGAACAATGCATGGAGGTAAATCCGCCCTCCCCTTTTTCGCTTAAGATTGGGCATCACTGCGTTAGAGCCTCCATACATTCACAAACAAAGTTTAGATTTGATTATCCTGCTCTCAAGAGCCTTTAAAGCCGCTTGACTATAGTAATGTATTATTTTTATAGACGATTAAAGGTTATTCATTGTTTTTACTGGATTTAAGGAGCTTTAATCGAGAAGGACAACATGAATGTGCAAATGAAGTCGTGGACCTGAAGCGCTAAAGCTATTCAATATTCAACCTAAGGCAGGACGTGTTGAGACAAATCTCTGTTTTACCTACCCATATTCCTTACTCGTGGCACAGATTGTCAGGCACGTAGATACATTGAGATCATTCTAACACCTCTAGAGACTGTTTTTCCAGCTGCGGTGGGCTAGGGCTAGAACCTTCACCATGCAATTTGCCCAAACAGGAATTAGAAGTTGTGAGAGGAAAGAAGATCACGGAATAACACGATTCTCGTTGGGAGTATATAAACTTAAAGAATTTTTAAATTTCGTGAACTCTTCATGTTCAGCAGATATTGATTTCTGTTCTGGCAGACAAGCAAACTCGGAGGTGACAACAGCGTCGTGGAATATGAGCTGTATTACATTGGGAAAAAGCTAGTAAACGTATTTTCCTGTTTAATAATAATAACACTAGTCTGCATTTTCAAACTTTTTGTCAGGTGATTTCTTAAAAGTAGGTGTTCTTGAATCAAGTTTTTATGCTGATTCCAGAATAACTTCCGTTTTTTTCTATCACGTCAGGTTTTTACACAAAATAAGAAGCAATGTTTTGACAATTTTACTAATGAGCGTAGAAAAGTATTCAAATACATTTCACACAAGGCAAGTTTTTATTCAAGAAACATCTCAAGAACTCCCCTAATTTATTTCATGACTACATTTTAACAAAACAAGAAGCCAAAGTGTTTCATTTAATTTTTTTCAAACTTTCTCTTATTTGATTTCCTTGCAGATTCTTGAAGATGACTGTCCCTCCTCAACATCCAACAGTAGTCGGCCATCATAGTTTCATTCCGTCTCCCTTGGTACCTCCTCTCCATTTCCTTAATATCTTGGTTAAAACGTTCACCCTGCTCTTCACTATAATGTCCCAGATTTTCTGGAAAGTAGTCGATATGTGAATGCAGAAATTGCACCTTTACACTCATGTTACAACCTATCTTCTTGAAATTTTCCAACATTGTTTCGACAATGGTCTTGTAATTAGGATCTTTGTTATTGCCTAAGAAGTTTTCAGTAACTGATCGGAAGGCGGTCCATGCTTCTGTTTCTCTCTCATTCATTGTCTTCTCAAAATCTTTATCTTTCATCAATTTCTTTATTTGAGAACCAACAAAAATCTTAGCCTTTAATTTGTCTTGTGTAATGAAGGGAAATTTCTTGGAAAGGTACTTGAAGCAGGGTCCATCCTGTGGTAGAGTCCTTACAAATTGCTTCATCAAGCCCAATTTTACGTGTAGTGGCGGAAGCAATATCTTTATATCTCTATATTTTTGAAGTGAAATTGTGAAAAACTGTACGCGATAGAAAAAAAAACTAAAAGCAGTTCTGAAACCAGCATAAACAAGTGAGTCAGAATCACGTATTAGTTTTCAGTTATCCGATATCACGCAGAATAGTGTAATAATTTACTCTTGCTATTACATACAATGTGCCATAGGCTATGTCAAAGTTTATACAGTAAACATCTCATAAATAATATCACAATCCAAAAAACCTCACACTATAGAAAGGTTGTTAGATATAGGCACATCTTCAACTGTAAATAAAACTATAACCATTTAATTCTTTGATCTGAGTTTGCAATGTATTTAAAATCGAACACTAGTGATATGACTGGATTGTAGTTTGCCTAATCTTGTATAGGTCACTTTATTTCTAGTATAATGCTGATGTACCTCAATAGTTAAAAGTAACTCATTAATATTTTTCTTTACATACAATAAGAGCTCAAGAATATAATAGTTATATACCTTTAAAATCCCTTGCATTTTAAGAAGTGGTTTATAGGTTGTCCTGGAGGTTACATTCCATAAAATGCGCATTTCCTTTTCCTGTAAAAGTAAAATTGCATTCAGTTTAGTGCTATTATACAATAAAAATCCGTATTTCGAACAAAGCTATGATATATAATATAACATAATATAATAATAATAATAATAATAATAATAATAATCACATAGAGAATTAAAGGTGTTTTTAATAGCTTTATCGTCTTGTAGGTTCATCAAATGGAACCTGTTGCCCAGAAACAGATATTCGTTTTGCAAAGCTGTACTGTGATAACTGTTTGCCGCCGTACCCATTTCCACAGCGATAAGGTTTTCAGGGTGTGCGCTCATATGTTTACGCAGAGAATGTCAATTTCGAAGTCGACTCCCATTCCTCTTACGAATACTTCAGAGAAGGTCTAATAGCTGTTTCAGGCGCGGCACGTTTGTTGAACACTGGTTTTCTGTGTTCAAGCTTGCAGGTTCGATCATGGCGCTGAGCAATGCCATTAAAGTGTACCAAAATGTGCCAGCTTTCATGATTATAAAAGAACTGTTATCGGGATGGAATCACAACTATGCTGTCATATATCTGGCAGTCCGTTTAATTGTGTTATTGTTATGAAAAAGCTGTAGCCCAAAACGAGAGAGACAAGGAAAATTATACACATCTCCAATTTACTGTATTTGGTTACGCTAAAAAATGTAAAAAACAGTTATACTTTAAAACATTTAATTCGTTTAAGTTTAGCAACAGTGAATTAGTTATGAGTTTTAGGAGTTCGTTTACGAACAGTTTCAATCAAGTGAAAATAAATCAAAGATTTGAGAAATCAAAAATCTATGTACTGACTACAGTGCATTTTATGATGTTACCACTAAAGAAGAAGAGTTTCGTTTAAAATTTAAAAGTACTTTTCCTCCAGCGCATCATTCAATACTAATTATAATCATAAACAAAAATTTGATTTTATAAGAAAACAGAAGTGTTTCTTATTGTGATGTTGTATGATACTTTAAAATTGGAGTTGGTATATGTTAATTCACAGTTGGTTCTCAGCTGAGGATGAGAGAAACATATCTTTCGAAAGCGCTCCTACTGTAACAACTAGCACCTTATGTGATGTGAATTAACATATACCAACTCAAATTTTAAAAAAAAAAATTGATTGTTTAATTGAAGTTTCTTTTCAGGGAATGAATTTAAGGCAAACGTATAATGAAATCCCCAGTTTTAAATTTTAATCTTTTGATATCAAACCTGCTTCATAATTATGTGTCTTTTTCGTATGAGCATTTCGAAAAGTTATGGAGCTATTATTTATTACTTTCTCTACTACGTATAGTAAGTAGGGGAAGTATTGTATTCCACCCAAAAATTGGATACCGAGATTTCACCGGAAATACATGTTTTGAAACCCCCCTGAATCAAAAAAAAAAAGCATTTTTGGAAACATGTCCGTGTGTGCGTCTGTGTGTCTGTCTGTGAACAGCATAACTCAGAAACGAACAGTCGGATAAACACCAAACTTGATATTTAGGTTCAGTATCTTCCAGAGATGCGACACGAAGGTTTTCAAGAATTTTCTCAAAAATGGCTCTAACGATTTTGATTAAAATATCATATGTTTAAGATATTTTCATGACAAATAAAATGTATATCTTGAATTTTCTGGGAATGTCTCCAAAAGTATTCTTCATTGTGAACGACTTTTGTATAACTGGTAAACCATAAGAGATAGACAAAATTTTACTACAGAAAAAATGTAGATCGCGTTAAACTCCACAATTTGTCATACACATTTTTTGTTGTTGAGTGAACCATTTTCGAGATATTGCTTGCTATTCCCTAAATTTTTTCGATACTTATTTTCTCAAATGGGAATTCGTTATTCATTTTTTTTGTCTTGGATATGCAAAGAGTATTAATCTGTGGCAAAGAGAATGGTGCTGCACCTAGCAACGAGCTATTAAGAGATATGTATGTGCTTAAAGGCTATTGTATTTCTATATTGCCCTTGTAAATATATATTCCCCTTACATCTACAAGAAACTTAGCAATAAGATAGTCTGCAAATGTTTATCTCGATTAACATGAAGTAGATGGAGAATAAGCGTTTGTAAAAATAGTTTGTACAGGAGTAGAGAAAGTCATGTGAGTGTAACACATCAGATTTTTTGTTAATAGTGTAAAAATATCTACATAGAAATATGTTAGTCCTTTTGCAAAGATGTGTTTCCATTAGCAAGACATAACACTGATACATATTCAAATTGGCGTTTTCTTTAAAGATGTTTAATTTCTGTTACTGCAGAAATGCTTTTCGAATGTTGTCGCATATGCTATGTTTTTCAGTGGTGCAATTAGTTAACCGTTTTCATGTACTATATGTATAAAGAGCTCTTGATTTACGTTTTAGGCACTTCAATCCTAATTACATTAGGTCGACGATTTTATGTGCTCAAAAACTAGGAAAACTTTTCCTTGGAAAATAACAATTTAATATTGAACTTAAGAAAACGGCAAGGATTGCCCAAAAAGTTTAAAGCAAAATAGCAGTAAATAGTAGTCCTAAAATAATGTACCTGCCACACGCAATAAGATCAGTTTCATTATACACGGCAATATCCCATTAAGGCACATAGTTGATGAAGTCATGTTTCATCATTGTGTTTAGTTTACTCCCGGATTTAATGATATGATTAGGACGCATATGCGACAGGACCGTGAAGATGCTGAAGCGAATCTCTCGCTGCACTGCGTCGCATCTGAGCGGTGTATGAGTTTGCCTTCCCAACGAGATTGACTCATGGACGTGAGAGAGGGCGAGTGTACAATCAATCAACTCCCCTACCTCACTCGTATCGACTGATTCAATCGAAGCAAGTGTTACGGCTTCGCGCCAGACGAGCGTTATTTGCCTTTTTATTGGGTGGCGAAAAAGTATTAAGCTATTATGGAGCAGTTTTCTGAAACACGGTGTCGCAGGGTTGCAAGGATGATGTCATCAGGGTTTATGGTGAGCTGTTGGACCGTGATTAAAATTCATTCCACCGTAGCACCAATACTTCGCTTTTCAATTAGGAGCACCGTAAACTGAATCCCGCAAATGTGGTTCCATTCCCCCCCCCATTTTATTAGTAAACGAGCCTAACAGACGTTGATTACTTTCTTATGTGGCTGCGTACTGGATAAAATTAAACATGTTTGCATGCAATGGAGCTTTAACATTGGAACAGATAAACAAACTGATAAGGTTTTTATTATACACCGAGCAATAGGGCTCTGTGGTAACGTGTGACTTGGCTTTTTTCGCGGTTTTCCGTGATTAGTTTGCGAATGCTAGGGTGAATCATAATATAATGTCGCGAGTTTTCCTCTCCCCCGCTTTCTTGTCTTGTTTACGATCCACGGATCTGGCGGGTGGATGGCGGACAAGCCATATGGCGGTGGTATTTCCATTGTGGAACTGTGTGACGGCGTGGGACGGCCCCTCCCCCTGGGGAGACGTAGGTCGGTGGGGATGATACGCCAGAGTCAGAGTGTGGTATCCGAAATGTTGTCGACCCCGCATGTGTCCGAGCCTGTTGCCTTTTGTGTCATTCACTCCTTCCTCTTAGAGGTTTCAAGAAGCGCTTAGTGCTCAATTTCTCCTCAGCTGCCTGATAAATTGATAACCATAACTATCATTGACAGTCACCAATGTTAACAACTCTCTTTTCGGTTAGTTATTAACGTTGCTAAAACACCACTTATATGTTGCAAATGTATTCCTTCATCGCAGTCTTCCCATGCATAGATGCCACCTAAATAGTTCCCTCTGCGCATGATCTCTCTGAACGGAAACATTTAGAATACCACTTTCAAAACAGGATAAAGAATTTGGAAAAAGCCAAAAGGCGTGTGGAAGTAACTGCTTCCCAATGCAGCGAGCTTATACTTCATTCCTCGTCGCGTAGATTCTCGACTCTTCTAGGCTCTTCATGCTCGACGCATCCCTTCCGGGACCTGCGGAGGAAGATCACCATGATGCGACTTCATGCAGCCCCAGCGCCACGCAGCGAGTAACCACTCCGCCATCTATGATATGTCGAACATAACTCCTTCCAAATGACCCACCTCTTCAGCAGGCGAAAAACATCTAGCGATATCGATAAAACGGGTGACACATGAACTTAGACATCGTTCAGCTGCTGAGACGAAAGCAAATGCAATAGGGGAGCCATCCATGGCTCAAAAGGAACATACACTCGCTTTAAAAATCGTGTGTACATGTGCAAATGCGTTCATCCCGCAGCTTAACTTGAATAACTGTTAGATATTTTACCTTCACAGTTAATGTTAATAAGTGAGAAAGGTGATATGTTTAATTGTTTTCATTGTTAGTTAACATTTCGTGCAATAATAATCATATCAACAGTTCAACATGAAGTCTTTATTTTAGGACATTAGGAGACATTAGGTCTGCTAGGTCTTCTCACTCTTCCAAAGCGGTAATGCCCATTGCAGGCTAGGAGATCGAGTAAACCATAGGATATTATTGATAAATCTGGTGTTTTGATGCTTTCATTTCTTTTATTCACAAAGTTAGCTTCTTAACCTCATCGTTGCCTTCCATTAGAAATTGTAGCTGGGAACCCCGTAGTCCCAGTACTAATCGGCAAGCATACGAGTACAGTAGGACCGCGAGTGGGAAAAACACACCGTGACCTGACAAACATTGAGCAGTAATTTGAAGTGTGCAGTTAAATGTAAAAAAAAAACAAGTTGAAGCCTGGGATAGGTCCCAACGTCAAGTTTTTGTGAGGAAAGGAAATAATTAAACGCGCCTTGCTCTGTACGCACCACGCAATTTCTCCGGGAATTGAACCGTCTCAGGCTTTCACTGACAACGCAATTCGGATTGTTACACTTTTACTTTCTCTGGCACCTATTTGTATTAGGCAGAGGAAGTATTTTTATTTTACCAGAAGTACATGTTATGAGGTTCGCACAGCGCCCTGAAAAGAAAATTTTAGAAAACGTCCGTGAGAGAGAGAGAGAGAGAGAGAGAGAGAGAGAGAGCGACCAGCTCAAAAATTAAAAGTCGGGTGAACAACAGTGTTCGTATTTCGGTTCAGCATCTTCCAAGAATACAACACGAAGATTTTCAAGCAAATTCCTCCACCCCAAAATACTCTTTGTAAGGAAATTTTCTCTATTTGTAATTTTTTTCAAAAATGACTAAATGACTTCGTATAACTGGTAAACAGTAAGAGTTATACAATAACCTATTACACAAAAGTGTAGATGTCGTTAATCATATTTTGAATTTATCAACATTTTTGTCATTTTTCGAAGTGCTCTCACCAATAAGTTGTTTCTCACAATATCTAGAAAGGGCATAGCATTTCAAAGCCAGTATATAGCGACCTATCCTATCCCCCCTGTACGTACAATGAAATGTGTGATTATTATTTTTGCAAACGTTTATCCCGATTAATCTCTTTCTGTAAGTGAAAGGGGGTCCATCGTCACTTGCCATTATCCTGGCATGAGGTTAAAAGTGAACTCTTATAGCGCACCCGCCAGAAAGTCGGGTATATCGTCATCCCGAGTTAAGGGGATAAACTCCTTCCGATGGCAGCGTTTAGCTTTTTACTTTCTCTACTAAAGCATTTTTGGAAACATGTCCGTGTGTGTGTGTGTGTGTGTGTGTGTGTGTGTGTGTGTGTGTGTGTGTGTGTGTCTGTGAACACCATAACTCAGAAACAGTCGGATAAACACCAAACTTGATATTTTGGTTCAGTAACTTCCAGAGATGCGACACGAAGGTTTTCAAGAAAATCCCCCCACCCCAGATTACCCTTTACATGGAAGATGTTTCCAAACATTTTAATTTTCTCAAAAATGGCTCTAACGATTTTGATTAAAATATCATATGTTTAAGACATTTTTATGACAAATAAAATGTATATCTTGAATTTCCTGGGCATGTCTCCAAAAGTATTCTTCATTGTGAACGACTTTTGCATAACTGGTAAACCATAAGAGATAGATAAAATTTTACTACACAAAAAAGTAGATCGCGTTAAAATACACAATTTATGTCATATACATTTTGTTTGTTGAGTGAACCATTTTCGAGATATTGCTTGTTATTCCCTTAAATTTTTTAATACTTATTTTCTAAAATGGGAATTCGTTATTCATTTTTTGTCTTGAATATGCAAAGAGTATTAATCTGTGGCCAAGAGAATGGTGCTGCACATAGCAACCAGCTATTAAGAGATATGTCTGTGCTTATATTGGCCTTGCAAATACAAAACAAGGGGAACATAGTACGCCTTAAGCGATAGTTAAATATTTTTAGAACTGGTCGCTATGTATAAAATGTAATTCTCTTTGCATGTCAAAAGATCATTTCTGCAAATGTTTATCTCGATTAACATGAAATAGATGGAGAATAAGAGTTTGTAAAAGTAGTTTGTACAAGAGTAGAGAAAGTCATGTGAGTGTAACACATCAGATTTTTGTAAAGGGGAATCCGCACTACTCAACATATCAAGAGATAGCATTCAACAATTAACAAAACGTTCATTCAACATGCTAATTGTCTTCAACATATTATAATTGTGAACTTTTAACATTCCATCCACACGGTTAACTAATTGGGACAACAAAATCTTTTAACTAAAAGCAAAACAACTCCAGTGATGAGGATTTGGCTATTGCTATTTGTGTCTGTGCTTGTTATGTAATGAAAAAGAAGAATGCGGATGAGACCTTATTTGGTTAACCAGCACAGGAGTGAAACTTTTTGAATGAATTTAAAATTGATGGCAGTTTGACTTAAACATTTTCTTGAGAGTCGGACTGAGGCTTTTTGACTTTTTTGTTATTCTTTTTTCAGTTCTCTATAGTACTCACGCAAGTTCTCCGTTTGCATGATGACTTGAGCTGGTATTTTCGTTTTATACTGTAGCTGTCGAAGAGTAAAATATGAGGCTGTTCAAAAAGAAGGAGCAGATTTCAGCGTTTTGCATCGCCGAAATTGTGAAAGAAACATTCTGCTTGCAATTACTGAATAGGGGAAAGCTTGGTTATTGAAGCTGTAGTTATGCATTTAACAAGAACACAGTTTGCTCCACGGAAGTTTCGAAACGGTAGTCCATATCTTGCCGAAAGCAAATTAATTATGCTCCTTGCCATTAAAGTTTTTATGCGACATTTAAATTTGTTATGACAAGGCGAATATTTGTTGAATCTACTGCAGAAATGACGACGTACTTGAATAATAGATGCACAGAAAACTACAGCGCATAACAATATTTTTCTTTTGCTCAAATATTTTTTCTATAATTAACCAGCACTGCCTTATGTAAGTGAATGTAAGTTCTAAGCCTGCTTTTAAAAACTTTCAGCTTCCCTCCATCCATTGTGTTTGTTTAAAATAAAGTCTGAAACATGCTCCCCCTTTCTGAGTAATGGTGTACACTCTTGTGGAATCGCACCAAAAATTTTCCCAGTCTCATGAATCATTTCATGTGTATAGTGTTTTCAGCTTATTATATTTGCTTATGTCTTGAAATGTTGGCCTGAGTGGCTCAGTTGGTTAGGCACTGGTCTTCTGATCCCAAGGTCGCGGGTTCAAACCCGGCCCAAACCGATGGTTTTAAGTATGTTTAAAAATGACAACTCCATGCCAGATTTACTAGCATGTAAAACAATGCGGGAAGAAATTCGAGCACACCGGAGTGTTTTTATTGAGTGAACCATTTTCGAGATACATTTTCCAATAATTATACTTTTTGTGAAATGCGAATTCGTTTTTCGTTTTTTTTTTCTCCTGGTAATGCAAAGAGAATGGAAGACTCCACATAGCAACCAGCTCTTAAAATATTTGACTATCGCTTAAAGCCTAGCAATTCCCCTTGCATCTACAAGAAAATTAGCAATAAGATTGACATCTCGATATCTCGATTAACATGAAGCATATGGAGAATAAGCGTTTGTAAAAATAGATTGTACAACATTAGAAAAAGTCATGTGAGTGTAACACATCAGATTCTTTTACATAGAGCCACCAAATAGGCTTGCTGTTAAAGATAAACCATCATATTATGTTCACATGCAATGTCACGCGTTAGCATATCTTCGCTTCGACATCTATTATGGGCAAGTAGTAACCAAAATAAACATTTTAGCCGCCTCTCCCCAGGTTTTTGAAGCGCTGGAACCGTAATGCAAGTAATTTAATATGAGTGGGGATTTGCTAACAACGGCTCTAATGGAGAGGGAGGACGGGCAAACTGACCACGTGAACTAACAGGAATTGAGCTAATGTCACGGAACAATTTCCCAGGATGGCAACACTGTGGTGTGGTCAACAGTGTTGATCGTAGACTTTATCTGACTGTAAAATAGATTGAGTGGATTTGATGAGGATGTGGTTGAAACCCGCTCTATTATATCTAATGCGAGAGAACAGTATTTTATAGTGAAACTTTAGCATGGTCATTGACTTTTGAATAGGTGCAACATGTTTTGGAGACGAATTTGTAACGCTAAATTTCAAATACTTGATCAACAACAATACTACCAAACAAAATACTTGGATTGGCTTTCTGAAGTTTATTTAGTCATCTTTCTTCACCAAGGGAACTATTCAAAACTAGCTTATACGTTCGTTTAAATAATTTTGTTTATTTCGCGTAATTTATTGGTGAAGGTTGTAGGTAATTTATACAACCAAGGATAATCTTACTACACAAAAAATGCAGATCACTTAAAACGAAATTTATTTCAAATAAATACTTAGTGTGGCATCAGCCATTTTTGAGATATTCGTTGCTATTGGGTTGAATTGTTCAATTTGTTGAAGTGCTCTCACCATTCAGTTTTCCCCCTGAGGTCTTGCAAACAGTATGGAATTTGAAAGCCAGCTTATCAGACCCGCTTTTTAAACATTTGACTATCGTTTCAGCCCCCTGTATCACATTTTGTGTTTACAGCTAATGTGCAAACGTTTATCCCTATAAAAATGAAGTAGATAGAAAAATAAGCATTTGCAAGAATAATTGTAGAACCTATATAAAATACCTAAAAGTATAATGCCTAGGTAAAGTCACGTGAATGTAACACCTCAGATGTTTTAACTGTGTACTATTTTTATCCTCTTACTAATCCGACTTATCTATCAATTAGAGCATCGACATTCGACATTTTAATGGATTTATACGGTGGTCGCAGAAATGAAATCTACAGCAAAGTATACTTTGCCCTTTCTCTCAGCCAGCTCTTTAGCGACAAACAAGATGGTCTAAAGCCGGTTTCTAACCACGCTACCTCAACCTCTCCTAAGTTAGAACGCTAGGTCCCCATATTGAACCAGAGTTAAATAACTTTACGCTCTGTTTGGTTCTACTCGAAGGGGAACTTCTGTTAATTATTTTACAAGCTAAACGAACCCCACAGTTTGCCATCTTGTCGATCAGAAAGCACTCAACGGTTCGCATGGGTATCGATGTAAGCCACTTTTTGGCTCTTGGAAATTCCTGCAGATTATGGGATGTGTTAGTGTCGACACTTGAAGCAGATGATAAACTTTATCGTTTTTACTTTCTCTACTACGTATAGTAAGTAGGGAAAGTATTGTATTCCACCCACAAATTTGTTACCGATATTTCACTGTAACTACATGATTTGAATTCCCTTGAATAAGGGAAAACATTTTTTTTTTTTTACTTTCTCTACCACGTACATAACAGGTAGAGAAGGTATTGCACTTCACCCAAAAATTCCATATCGAGATTTCAACGGCAATACATGTTTTGAGGTCTCCCGAATCAAAAAAAAAATTAGAAAAAGGACTGTGTATGTCTGTGAACAGCATAACTAAAAACCTAAAAGTCTTGGTATTTAGGTTCAATATCTTCCAAAGATGCGACACGAAGATTTTCAAGAAAATTCCCTCACCGCAAACTACCCTTTACATGGAACATTTTTAGAAATTATTTGTTTTCTTAAACATGGCTGTAAGATTTTGATTAAAATACCATTATATTAAAGATATTTACATGACAAGTGAAATGCATATCTTGAATTTTCTGGGAATAACCTATAAAATCGTCTTCATTCGGAAGGAATTTTGTAGAATCTTGTACAACTTGTAAAACTTGGAAACGTTAAACAATAGATGAAAACGAACGGCACAAAAAAAATGTAGATGCCTTTGAAACACACAATTTATTTCAAATAACCTTTTTTGTGGCATCAACCATTTCCGAGATATCCTTTATTAATGGTTTGATTTAAGGTCAATACTTTAGTCATTCTTTTAAAATCCTGTAAATTTTTAGCTGTTTCTCACGATGTCGTCGCAAGAGTATGGAACTTTAAAGGCCAGCATTCTTAAACATTTGATTACCACTATTCCCTTTGTATTTATAACGAAATGTTTAATGTAGCTATTTCTATACAGATTTCTCTCGTTTAAAATGAAGTAGGCAGAGAAATAAAATTTTCGTAAGAGTAATTTGTACCTATATCCACTAATAAACGATAGAAGGTAGAGCAAGTTCTGTGAATGTAACACACGAAATTTTTCAGAAAAAGGCCCTGTGTACCTGTGTGTAGCATAACTCAAAAACGAAAACTCGCGCAAGTACCAAATTTGGTATATAAGTTTAGTACCTTCCAAAGATGCGACACAAAGATTTTTAAGAAAATCCCTCACCCCAACTACCCTTTACATGGAACATTTATTGAAAATTTCTATTTAAGTCCTGTCGCTATTCAGTTGTTGCTCGCGATGCATGGAAAGAGTATGTAAGGCCAGTATATAGCTTCCAGTTCTGAAGCATTTGACTATTGCTATTCCCTTTGCATTTTTAACAAAATGTGTGATGTAGCTATTTCTGCAACGGTCTATCTTGCTTAATAGACAGAAAATACTTTCGTAGGATAAGTTTTTATATCCATCAATAAATGATACCGGGTTAGAGAATGTCATGTGAATGTAACACATCAGATTTTTCTCGCTGTTTGTTGTTTTGTTTTTCTACTTTCATTTAACCGTCCATAATAATACAAGGGTTAAAAGTAGGGTTTTATTCTGCGAGTAGAAATGTTCGTGAAACGAGGCCAAGCCCATAAGCTGAGTTTTGCAATTCTACGAGCAAAATAAAGTCACTTTTAACACGTGTGGCATATACCTACTACTAAACAGCGCTCGAATTTGTAAAACATCACTAATATATTTATTCCTGAAAACTAACAGAGATCACGTTTAGAACGCGTTCTTGAAACAAGAGAAATGACGTTAAAAAGCGAGATGAGAGATGTTTTGTTGATTCGGTAGCAGTCATTTTCAGTGAAATTATTTTCCCATGGTTTGCCTTACACCAGGCAATGAGGCGATTAAGTGTTATATCATATTGCTTTCTGAACTTTTATAAGATTTCCATTTCAGTTTCTTCTGAATTCATAATTTCCCCATTTAACCTATATGTAGGTTAGATAAATGCTTAACGTTTTAGATCAAAGAAACGCATCAAAGAAACGTTAACTCCACAACGAATTGCGATAAATTGAAGTATGACGATTTGTATCATGAATAGATAATGCGAGCGTTATGAGAAATTAATCATGTAAAAAGACAGAAAAGTAAAACCCAATCAAACCAAGTCTAGTTATTAAACATGTGCAAATACAAAGGGTAATTGCCATGTGATTGGACTTCAAACCAAAGTTGGTCACACGAGCTTTTAGAATTTAGGCCATGCTGTCTAAAAACATTATTATTCTGTCCATGTTTTTTCTACGATGTCATTAACAGTACCCATTATTAAAACAGTTGCCGTTTATTTTAGGATTAAATATCCGCTTGTCTGCTCCATATAACGCTGTAAAAGGCTAGAAATATGATTAAAGTAAATACACAACAATATTCGTTAGTTCTCTTATCGTTCCCTATCTGTGAATTTACAGATTCAGTACGTTTTAATGGCTGTATACGTAAATTACTTGTGTCAGAATCGTGCAAAAAGTGCCATTAGTCGCAGTATTTTCGGCCATTCTATAAAACTGAAACCTGAAATATTTTGTTAATTTTCAATGTTAGATGAGTAACCGACACTAACGTGTTGTTTTTTTAATTTGCTTCCCTGCGTATGTGTTACCTTTTCGCGCAGGAATGGTCAAACTGATTGTTATAAAACTTGGTAGGCAGATATATAACATACTTTAGACCCCACTAAGGAAATAGGTGTACGTTATCTTATCTACTTGACCCAAAGGAGACGAGGATTCTAATGGGGTGCAAAATAGAAACAAAAGTCTAAATATTTCGCCTACTCAGTTCCTTTTTAAATTGTTACACAATAGAGGTTATAGGTATAATGCTCTGAAAAGTTTTCTTCCTTAAAGGATTTCTACGGAAAGAGTATTTAGGAAATTATGCACCTTTTTGTTTACTATTATTAGTGAACATAAACCTCTTTCGACGAGAAAGTATAGTTCCTGTCGCATTTGCAAACACAGGGAAGAATCACAAGTTTGTATACTGTTCAACCTTTCACTTACACTTAAAAAAAAAGGCAGTTTTATTTCTGGTTTTCAAAACATCACATGACATTGTACATAGAGGGAGAAATGGAGAGAAGACGGAGGGGGTGAGAGAAAATAGAATTAAAAGAGAGAGATGGAGAAAGCGAGTGAAAGGGAAAGTAGAGGAAGAAAGTGGAAGAGGGGGAGAAATACGAATGGGGGAAGAGGAACAGGAACAGAAAGAGGAAGTGGGAACTGCGAGAGAGAGAGAGAGAGAGAGAGAGAGGGAAAGCGATAAATCTTAACGCGAGGAGAGCTGAGGGTTCTGCTAATATAAATTAAGTTTCGAAATTCCTAAGTTTCTGTGTAATATGCTTTCCGTGTATGCTATTGAGAATCCTGGGGCTTACAGAGCAGAAGATGAGTAAAATAAGCAAAGACGCAAATCATGCAGAATTTAGGAGTATTTTCCTTCATAAATAATATATTCCGAATACAAACAACATTTAAATATAGTGAATTTCAAAATTATTCCAAAACAAATCTTCCAGTGGAGCTGTACCAAAACGAAAAGACACACAGATTGAGAAGGAACTAGTTCGGAACAGGTTTCATGACCTAATCCATTGAATGATGAGGGGGGGGGGACAAATTGGAAGCTATTTCTTTGCACAGTATTTAAACTTTCTCAATTATTAGTGTTTTTTATATTTTATCCATTCGCGTGACGCATTCCATTACTCTCAAAAACACTGTTTGTAATCTTTCGTTTCTATTTTGTCGTCTTCTAGGTCTGTTTCTATAGATATTTTTGAGCGAAAACTTGTGATAGTATGCTTTCCTTTCTTTAGGATTCCTTTAACTGTCCCAATCATATGATCATATTTTATTATGCATTAAATTTGTTTTATGTAGTTAAGCAACTATGGTTCAGAAGTTTGTCCGATAAAAAGAAAGGAAGTTATTAGCAATAGAAATGTATTATTATTCCACGAAGCTATGCAGTCTGCGGTGTGAAGGGATCCGGGTTCAATTTTCTTTGCTGGGAGGCTTGGTAAGGGATTCATTCAGGTGCTGGGACCAAATGAGGGCCCACTTTACAGAAATAGTGGTTTCTGAGGTCCTGGAATCCTCATGTTGACTGCTTCATGACCACATACCGCCCTTACGGCTGCACTCTGTCAAGGATGACCTCGGTGTCTTTGGACGGGGAGAGGCGGAGTTTGCAACTGCTGTGCTGATGTAGTTATTATCCTAATCGAGCATTTATTTGTTGCCAGTACTATTACTACTCCGATAGATGTACTGTAGAATCCCTGCTTCGATAATTGTGCTATTCCGGGCATATAAACATCACGGACCAAAAATGTAAACAAGTTTTTGTCTTTATTTTCTGTTTATTTGGGGGGAAAATGGGTTATTTTTTTACTTTCTCAAAAATGTTGCTAATGCTTTTGATTAACATAGCATATGTTTAAGATATTTACATGATAAAATGCATATTATGCTGAAATTAAGTTTTATCCTCTTTATTTTCAAGCCCGACAAACATTTTTCAAATTAAACAACCGGGCCCACGCCCCAAAGGCATAACCCGAGCAGTTGGAGCCCATTGTATGGTATGATCATTGGAGAAGGATGGGGAAGGAAAGGCTACCAAAGAAGCTCTTCAGATGAAATCTCCGGGTAGAAAGAAGAGAAGCAGACCTAAGAGGACATGAAGAAGGAAAACATTCCTGGGGATCTATGGAAGGATAGAGAAGCTTGGGGATTGAGAATACGGAAGATGTAGACATACATAAAATGGTGATGATTTGGTTAGACAGAAACGTTGCCATATTCCTCGTTTCAGATCTCCTCCCCCCTTATCGCAATATGGGAGTGATATTCGCATATTTAGTAACGCAATGGATATTAAAATAGGTATAATAGTTGCAGTTCTTTTCTGTGCGTAAAGTGTGCTATGGCACATGCTCCGGAGCAGCTGCAGGTGTTCTGCAGAGCTTATCAGCGTGACCCTAGCGTAGCATCGAACCTGGATACTGCGTGGCTGCGCAGCTTAACCCCCTCCATCGATCCGCGGGTGCCCCTCTCTTGCACCGCATGCGATTTCTGCTCGTTGGTTACGCAGA
Source organism: Deroplatys truncata (assembly GCA_030765065.1). NCBI lineage: Eukaryota > Metazoa > Arthropoda > Insecta > Mantodea > Mantidae > Deroplatys > Deroplatys truncata. The sequence continues at coordinate 164,252,168 of CM060983.1, forward strand.
TCATGAGTATTGTAGGGTGTGCGTAAGTGCATTTCCCCGCAATGCTTATAACCACATCTTCGTAACTGCGATGCTAAAATATCCTCTTCCTGTCAGTAGGTATATTCAGAACCTGTTCATGAATCTTGCTTTCTTCTAGATCTGTTTATAGCTTTGCTGTTTTGTTTTCCTTACTTAGCGTGTCAGGGCAATAGTATCACTTTGATGTTTTATCTTTGGTAGCCATATTTGATAACGCTACACAACTAATTTGTTTTATTTCCTCCTCTGAATGAAATTATAGGCTAATTTTGCTAGAGACATGTTGTGAAGAGTACTTAGTGGCCATGTGCACCATTCTCGATCAAGATTTTACCATGGTAAGATATGGACTTTACCGCGGTGAACGATCATTTGTGGTGCATCGACGATCGTAAAAGTTTATCGAGGATTTTACCGCGGATAAATCTTACCGGCTTTCGTGTTATCTCCAACTTCATTTGTTGCAATGTTAAAATGTCGGAACGTGTAGGTTAGAATTCCCAACCAAAAGAAACACTCCATTTTCGCCAATGAATGCATACTGATAAAGTTACTGCTTTGTAAAGCCTTAAGGCTTTAAATATCCTGACCCAAGACGTGACGAAAATCCACACAACCACGGCGTTTCATATGATGATTATATTAATTGAAGCATAGTTCCAAAAAAACAAGGCAGAAATAAGGAGAGCAATAAATGGATTTAATGTAATTAGTAGATAATTTTCAGGAATATTAGGTACATTAATTACACAGATATAAGAATCCTGTAACCTAAGGAGGTCAGTGCCGAAAAATAGATACTGGAATGGTCTGTGTAGTTTGGGGGAAACGTGTGATCCCCCTATTATAAAGAGGTTCCGAGTTCAAATCTTGTCTAGGAATACTCTTTCTTTTTCTGTCTCTCTTTCAGTAGGTGAATGTCAACTAAGCTAAATGGAACTTAAGTGTGAAATGATAGATAAAAAATGTATAACAGTTTAGCATAGTTTTTAATCAATTGTAACGCCAGCTTTACCCACGTGCACTTAAAGTTATTGCTTCTATCTCTGTGCCTTCTATTTTTTCTTAAGAATTGCATGTTAAATTTAATAACATATTAGAGCAACTTGGGTCTGCTTTTGCTTTCCTGCATTGCATGCTTAAAAAGTACATGCATGCGCTTCAGCAAAGAGAAAGGACAAGTGAAAAAGAGACGACGTGATGTGCATCCGGGTGCGTTCAGTAGTTTACCTGCAATGAACGGTGCGCTCAACCAAGGTGAGCGCCTTCCTGATAACCACTGTCATCTATACTGCCGTGAATATTGGTGCATCGCTGTGTGTTGATTACCACATTCAAATTCTTACCGTGGTAAGCTGAAGGTCACTGAAGGGGTTGTTTAACGAGAATGGTGCACACGGCCATAAGTGTTATTTCTTGATTTGAATACCTTGGGATAATTTACGCTTCGAAAAATCACGTGTAAATAATCACAACCATTCAAAATTGTTGTGTGTTACATTCACATGACCTAATATACCCACTGTTGTTTACTTTATATGCATTTTATTAATCATAGAAAATTTTAATATAGTTATTTTACTCAAAATTGCTAGCACTACTTTTGAGAAAATAAAAAAGAAAAATTTTGCATGTCAAGAATCTCTTAAATCTTTGTAAGAGATCCTTCAAATTTACCTACTCAACTTAAATACCAAGTTTGGTATCCATTCGACATTTTGTGTTTGAGTTTTGCTGCTTACATACAAACACGCACGCGTGTACCTTACTTTTAGAATGGATTTTTTTTTATGATTCAGGGGCCTCAAAAATATGCATATCCAGTGAAATCTTAATCCAATATTTTGGTAAAGTCAGTAGTTCCTGTGTCTGCTAAATGGTAGAGAATTTAATACATAAATAATCATGTGGCATTATTTTGTAACATGCCAACGATAAAAAATAACATAGGCTATGGCTTGCATTTTTACTATCTCTGTTTAATATGATAAAATGTGCCTACTCTGGTTACGCACATTGTTCCTAAAATAATACATTTATGAATGGGAGTGACCATGGTGGAAACAGTAGGCCTAAGAACAGAATTCAGTGTGTTAATTCCTTAAGCATAAACAGTAATACTGTGTATTTCATTGTTTCCAGGTAAGTTGCACGTGCGAATGCTCGCCCACTTCCTTAGATGATAACTTTTGTTAACGTCACTACAATGGTAAGTCACTTTATTTTATAAGGCTATGTTATTAATGAGAGAATGCAGTAAACTAAATGATCTTTTAGAGTGAAATCACCGGACGTTCAACTATGTGCAGTAAACAAAGCAATGTTGCCTCAGGGTTTCTCCAACCTCGAGCAATCCCATGCAACCAGCTTGCAACCCAGTTCCAGGTCAGTTAGATGTACTTTCAACCTCGAGTCTATGGCAAACTCATGCCAAAAATGTCATCATTCGCGCGTGTATCAATTCAACAGCTACATGATGAAGTAGCACCTACGTACAGTACAGTCGTATTTGTGGCGACCTGTCTACCAATTTAGTGTCATCTTATGAATGATAAGTCACCAAATAATGTAATATCTGCACTGTTATTTAACGAAATTGTAAGACATTTAATTTTCACTGCACTATATGTCTCCTTTTAATACTTCGAAATACGATTTTACAGGCATAAAAATATAAAATATCAAATAAATATAGAGATATAAAATGATAAAAGCTATAATTTGGTAGGGCATCATCACGTTATACCCTTGACAAAATCACATTCAACGTGGGTGGGATGTTTTCAAGCAGCAAATAATGAACGATGCGCCATACTCTGCTTTGCATTGTTCCATTATGCTGCGTTAACCTAGCATGTTTTTGTTTTCCCCCATCTTTTTTGCATTCTTTTTATGTGTCCTTAGAGGTCCTTTCATTCGTTCCTTTTTTTATCCTATACTACCGTTTCTAAACACCCGGGTAGCCTTAACTGTTTCTTTTACTGCCTTACTGACACTCATTTTACTTGAAAAATAATCTAGCACATTCATTGTTACTTGGCGTTTCTTCTTAGTTTACCAACAGTTCGCCTCTTCCTAGGTCTCCCTCCATAACCATAAATATTTACGTAAAATGTTAAATAACTAACCTAATAGAACTTCAGTGATCCATTCGCTAAAAACGTAGAGAGTTCCTTACAATTGATGTTAAACTATACCAGCTTCTGCCTCGCGCCTGGCCTGTTAGCTGAATAGATGGATTACGCTTGTTTGTCATGCACATTGCAAGAAGTTATGGAATTCCGGTTTCTTTTAAAAACTGTCTCCAGACCTCTTAAACATTTTTTCTCGCTCCGCCCCCGTTGTGTACCCAATAATAAACAAGGTTTCTCACTGGCTGACTTTTTCTATTTCATAGGTATAGAATTTTCCGAAAATATTAATTTAAAAAGTTGTACGCTCGTCTGATTAATTATGCAGGTATCAGCACACTGGTTTACTCAAGATAAGAAGGAAATGCTGTTGTGTTCTACTCTTTAATTTATTAGTTACTGTGTGATAACCATAGAAACAACAAATGTTGCACTTTTACTGAAAAAACTCATTTTCTTTAGAAATTTGTGGCAACAGAAATCTATAACGGCTCCAAAAATGATATAATCTGATAGAGTAAAATTTTCTGCGTAGGATAATGTGTTATGTTCAAAGCTAAAATTTATAACAACTGAATATTTACACCATATTATTACTTATTAGCAACTTGGTGACAGCGCGAGAGTGGAGGACGAAGGTAATCAACATGTATGCGTTAGAGACAGAGCTATCCAATTTACCTCCATACTGTATTTTGAGGTTGAGACAAGCTTTTGTAGAAAAGCAGCCATTCGCAGTCACTCGCCACTTTGTCCGTGAGTTTTCGGTGGACGGAAATAACGCTTGGTCAGTCCTCTCTCGTACCAAGCGAGATGCCTCCGCGGTAACGCGCGAGACGTGCATTCGATTCTCATCGGACTGGCCAGTCTGACCACGGTTTTTTTAATGTGGTTTTCCGGGTAGGGAAATGCTGGGTGGTTCTTCTTCTACCACGAATTTCCTGTCCATTTCCTATCATCTGTTTCAAGGTTGTAAGACTAAAGCACTGTGTTCAATGTGTGGATATGCGCTTTGGAAAGGCGTTGGTTGGACTGCTAACGGCCCCGCTTTCTGGAAGCATCTGGTCTTAGGTTGGGCGCTAATAACCAAAGCAGTTGTGCGCCCTTAAACCCAGCAACTACCTACTGGGCCTTAGGGACCACCGGTGGGCACGGGGCTTGTGGGCAGACCTGGCCATGTTCTGGTCGACCTTCGGGTCCCCCTCATCCCTCTCTCCCAGGGTCACGTCAGAAGCATAAAGGGTTACTCTGACCTACTTGTGATGCTGTGCCCGGGTTTCGGGGTCCCTCCGTGGTATATACTCCTATTCACAGGTGTCATGGACCAGTATTAATTAACTTAAATTGTGAACCTGCACAAGCTCAAAGAAATTGAATAGAGAGAGAGAGAGAGAGAGAGAGTGTGTGTGTGTGAGAGAGAGAGAGAGAGAGAGAGAGGGGGGGAGGGTTCAGTTCATAGTGATTAAAGGCTTTTTCATAATAACACGAACGGAAATACTAGAATAGAAAACAAAACAACATGCGATATTTTAGTTTACATTACACCTGTTACGAGAACGGGAATGCATATCGGTGACCAGCAAAGTGGAAAGTCGAATTTTCGAATTTGGAAGTCATTTGTTTTAACTGACCAATGATATTTTTTTAACTGCTTCCATTTCACCCAACATAATGCAGGTTAGCCAACCTCAAAATTCGACAGAGTAAACATGCTCTAAAACGTTTTACGGGCAGAGCCAATAGTATTTCCTATTTCTCTAGCGAATACGTCTTGCTGAGTGTAATTCCTTTATTACTAGCGTACATAAAAATTATTTGTTCTTTATTTTTACTTATTCTATAACTTGAGGGCGTCAGGATGCACATTTACTGGAATTCCTTCCGGTTTGACTTTTCCCAGCTTGAGATTAGAGAGAGCTCTAGCGGCTGTTTAGGCGTCCTTGAATAATTTCTGCTGTGGAGAGTAATACGCACAATATACTGGGTGAGTCTTCTCAGCCTGCGGATTGAGAAGTTATGCAGTCCCAGCGTTGTACAGGCTATGCCGTAAATACTGCCCACTGCATCGTGTCGTATCAATTTCGGCGAAATGACTGCTTTGCACCGCTGTGCTCGCAGTTACTTGCACTCGTAGCACAACAGTGTGCGCTTTAGCCTTCAATGGTGGAGATCCCAGGTTCAAATATTGCCACTTGAAGGTACTTTTTACAGACGACGTGCCTCCGTTGCATTCTGCTGCGCTTCCCCGTATACTATCATGTCCAGATACTCTGTATTCGAAAACATTGTTCCACAGTGAGCACGAACGCCCGAAACTTCGTATTTATAGGCAAATTCACTTTCTTGTGCATTCGGAAAGAAATTATGATTTGCTAGAACGTTCTCGAAACATGAACGGAAATGAATAATAATAATAATAATAAACTCGTTATTCGCAGGCTTGATTTGAACTTGCCGACGTTCACCATGACTTTCCAGCATGTTAACCATTGCGCTACTATGGTCCATTCCAAACCAGAGTTCCCTCTGATGTAAACAGAAGCACGTGCTTCGGCTTGTCACGAACCCAAGAATATACTCTTACGCCAACGTAAATAGTTCCTTAATACATGTATTGTATTATGAAATATTAGAGCAGGAAAGGTATAGAACTGCACATTTTATTGCGTTTATCATAAGAACTCATCGTTAAAGGTAATGGATATATACTAGCTGCTAAGAGATTACAAAATATGACTTTCGCCTGCTATTGCGCTAACGCCGAGAGCATCTTGGTTGTTAATACCAACCATATAAACGACTGCCACTCTCTTACATACACAAGAAATGCAGCAATGAATTCCCAGAGGTGCTATCTGAGTACAATTAACACTTTGCGTAACACACGATATATGATAAGCGAACAGTCATTCATAATACACTAACACACAGCTCAGCTCAGGTCAAATCTTGTGATTTAGTCAGTTGGTATTTGAGTTTACTTGGCAGAGGAAGGTGCGTGTACTGCGAATAAACTGTTCAAACACAGAAGCGGGAAACAGTTAAAAAGTGGCTAAAAACAAACAATACTTCATATATTCAACTCACTATTACAAAAATACCCGACACTTAAGTGCGACAGTGCTGTGGAATTGTGGATAAGTTTGTCATTATTTTGGAGAGTAGTTCTGATACTGATATGGCAGCTGAGTCATCTTCGGAGGATTCGGATTTGGGTGTTGCACTTTTGCGCAAGGATTGTAATTAACGTAAGTAAACTGTTCATTGCCGCATACTTATAAAATCTATTGTTACCTCAGGTTGCATTTTGAACTATGATTCTCACGCAGGGCGCCTTTTTATAGATTAAATAGTGTTCAACAAGCACGTGGGAGGGGAACAAGCAGCCATTAGGGGCGGGGTTTGCGAACTACTTTCGCGCGGATAGTACAAAGAGTTTGTTTTCAGTGAAAGGCACTCTGGTTTGGAATGGATAATAGAGAACGTTAACGAGCACCACTGTAGCCCTAATCAGCGGACCAATGAATGCGGTGTCAGCACCTGCATTTTGCATCGTCTGTAAAATGCAGGGTTACCTAGTAACAATCCGCAGGATGAGAAGACTCACGCGGTATTGCCGTTCCCGGAAACGAAAAAGTTATATCTTGACTTAAACGGGACCCTTGTGAAGCCCACATTCTATAGCCTTCACCTTCTAAGATGCAATGAGCGGCCGGGTGATGCTGATTGGACCACTTCAACTTGATTCGCTCTGTGCTAAAACCTCTCCGCGGGATTTGATAACGCAGCCAATAAATCTACTGTCCGTTCCCTGTAACTACGAGGTTTGTGCAACATGTTTGTATTCGCTTGCGAAGTAGCATGCTGTGCTTTGATGCTAGCCAAGAGAGTGTGCACATGGTAATTTTAATATCGAAGAGGACAACAATACTTCGCATCTACAGAGTAACAAATATTTGTGTTCATTAAATTACATACGGTTATTATTTGTGCTGTAAAGTTACGTGGAGCCGGTTTTTATTCAAATTAATCGCCGCACTGTTGTTAGAAATCCTCTCATTTATTCTGCTTATTCTAAAGTGTAAACATTTTAAGCCTATTTGTGGAGGTAACAGTAGGGGAATGAGCGCAGAGGTTATAAAGGGGCTGCCAACCGGGAAAGTTGGGAAACCACTGGCCCATAAGTATCAGGAAGTGTATTTCTAGAATAGTTGTAGTATGTGAAGCTTATTGAATTGAAAACAACAAAATTGACTACGCTTAGAATATCAGTTTGTTTTTAAGCTTAAAGTCAAAACAGTTAACGAAATGTTGCCGTATTTAAAAGTAATTCGCTCTCCTTAGCTAGTCTAGAATGTACCGCAAATTGCTTTTAACCGCTAGCAGTTGATGGAACAGTTTGCAAGACACTGCCGTTACAATTTACCATTCCGGTGCAAATTCCCATAGTAGGTAAATAGAGTCAAATGCCTGTTATAATTAATTAAGTTAGGAATTAAGAGATACTTTCTATATGAAATTACTCGTTATTTAAACAGTTCATTAGACATATCTGTATGAACCATTGTTTCAGAACGTTGTAGTCTTATCTGGTTTTATTTTCTTCAATTTAATAAGGCACATTTCCAATTAAAAAAAAATGATGTTACATTCAGATGACTTTCTCTACCCTCCATCGTTTTAGTGCGTATGCAAACTATTCTTACGAAAGCTTATTTTTCTTATCTACTTCATTATAAACCTATGCAGAAATAGCTACAGTATGCATTTCGTTATAAATGCAAAGGGATAAACTGGACGCTTTAAGCTGCTCTTAATGCACCATATTCTTTCCATGCAATCCTGAGAAACAACTGAATGTCGACAGGACTTTAAAAGAATGAACTATTCGAACTATTAATTACGGTTATTTCGGAAATGGCTTATTAAAAAAAAGTTATTTGAAATAAATTGTGTATTTTAAAGAAATCCATAGTTTTTGTGTAATAACTTAGGTCTATCGCTTAACTTTTACCAGCTATGCAAGATTATACAAAATTCCTCCCGAATGAAGAGGACTTCATAGGCTACTCTCAGAAAATTCAAGATATACATTTTATTTGCCATGTAAAATATCTTTATTTTATGGTATTTTAATCAAAATCGTTAGAGCAAATTTTTGGAAAATAAAAAGTTTCGAAACATTTTCCACATAAAGAATAGTTTGGAATGGGGGATTTTTTTGTAAATGTTCGTGTCGCATCTTTGGAAGATACTGGACCTAAACACCAAGTTTGGTATTTACTCGACTTTTCGTTTTTCAGTTATACTGTTCACAGTCACACACACAATCAAACACAGATATTTTTTTCTAAAAATGCTTTATTTGGATTCAGAGGACCTCAAAACACGTTTCCGGTGAAATCTCGATATCGAAATTTTGGGTGGAATGCAATACCTTCTCTACTATTAGGTACATGGTAGAGAAAGTAAAATTTCTTTATTCAGGGGTTGAAATCATTTATCTCCGGCGAAATCTCGGTATCGAATTTTTGCGTAAAAGTAAAAACTGTGGGCTGATTATTGTTCGAGTCTTTGTATGAGTTACTTCTATGAATCCTTCTCTGAACTTCACCTCGGTGAAAACAGAATATCAATACGAATACTCCGTCTCAGTGACGTTCGCTGCGGTAAGTTTAGGTAATTCACCTGGTATTTTCTGCCTCGTGCTGTTCATTTATGAAGCATGCGATTTTGCCCCATTTTATTGGAGCGCTCTCTTCTATACAGCATAGAAATACCAGCAAATTCGAGCGTTGGAGTTGTTCGCCATTATATGCTAGTGAAACATTTAAAAGCTTGACACAGCCATTTATTCATCTCGCAGATTTAAGCTCCATGGCAGAGCTGATGAAACGACATCAAAGAGAAGAGATTAGTCATTGGTTCCATCGTAAAACCGTAGCTGAAATAAAAGCCTTTACACATAGAGTCAGAGTTTCTTCAAACAAATGAAGACACTCTCACCTTGAATTAAGGGCGGTTTTGTTCCAATCGTATTAACTTTGCGGTAGCTATCTATTGCTGTCATATAGTTATGCTGATTGTAGGTTATACACACACAATCTGGGCGTACCTAGAAACCGTTTTGTTTAAAAACCGTTCTAGCACAGTGGGAATCGAACCCGTGACTCCTCGGACACTAAGGGCAACTAGTTCAATAGTTTTATTGATAATAAAAAATGCGTTTAGTAATAAGCCCCTTTGTATTTGTCAGTTTCGTTTGATAATGATAGAATAAAATAGGAAAATGACTTTAATTCAGCTGTTTATATCGTTCGGGCGTTTTAAGGCGAGGCCACAGACCGACTACTGTCCATTCCAAACCAGAATTCCCTCTGATGTAAACAAAATCACGTGCTCCTGCTTGTCACGAACCTAAGAACATACTCTTACGCCAAAGTAAATAGTTCCTTAATACATGTATTGTATTATGAAATATTAGCGCAGGAAAGGTATAGAACTGCACATTTTATTGCGATTATTATAAGAACTCACTGCTAAAGGTAATGGATATATACCAACTGTTAAGAGATTACAAAATATGATTTTCGTCTGCTGTTGCGCTAACGCCGAGAGTATCTTGCTTGTTAATACCAACTGTATGCATGACCGCCATTCTCTTGCATATACAAGAAATACAGCAATGAATTCCCGGAGGTGCTATCTGAGTACCAAATAAACACTTAACACAGGAAATATGATAAGTGTACAGGCATTCATAATACGCAGTCACACGTGTGCTCAGCCCAGGTCAAATCTTGTGATTTAGTCAGTTGGTATTTGAGTTCACATGGCAGAGGAAAGTGTGTGTGGTGCGAATAAACTGTTAAAAAGTGGCGAAAAACAAACAGCTCTTCATATATTTAACTCACTATCAGAAAAAATACCCACTTGCATTAGTGCATATTACGAAACTAATATCGGATTTTACAGGCGTTTCAATGAGAAGATGAAGTATAAACAGACATAGCAGAACATAGAAGAGGATAAAATGTGGGAACTTGTTTTAAGTGCGACAGTGCTGTGGAATTGTGAATAAGCTTGTTATTATTTTGGAGAGTAGTTCTGATTCTGATATGGCAGCTGAGTCTTCTTCGGAGGATTCGGATTTGGGTGTTGCACTTTTGCCCGAGGATTGTGATTAACGTAAGTAAAATGTTCATTGCCGCATACTTATAAAATCGATTGTTACTTCAGGTTGCATTTTGAACTATGATTCTCACGGAGGGCGCGTTTTTATAGATTAAATAGTGTTCAAGAAGCACGTGAGAGGCGAACAAGTAGCCATTAGGGGCGGGGATTGCGAACTACTTTCGCGCGGATAATACAAAGACTTTGTTTTCAGTGAAAGGCACTCTGGTTTGGAATGGGCAGTAGATGCGTAGTAAGCTGTACTGCAGTGACCTCGGTAATTTTCCGATGCGCAACTGGCGGCGCATGACGCGTTCAAGGTTATCCTTATCAGCTGTGCTTGTGCATCTTCAAAGGAGAAAGTTATTCAAGACATCTGGGCTGTGTGTGATTTGCTTAAGAGTGTTAATATCTTGTTATTTGTCCACTGCAATGCCTGTCGACAAATTCACGCTTGAACAACGACTTTTATGTACGATACATACGTAAAATCCCAATCATGTAGAGGTGTGTAGGCAATTTCAGAAGAAATTTCCTGGTATTCCAGTCCCAGGTAGAGAATCTGTTAAGACGCCCGATTAATACGTTTAGGACAACGGGATGGCTAAACGTCAAACCTAAGAAGAGAAAACGAAATGTTCTAAAGGAGGAGGAAAAATGACGAAATTGGTGCATCTATTTGAAAGAAAGATTTATAGCAACAATCCCCACACCATAGACGAACTTAAGGACAATATACAAAGAGAAATTATGAACATTACGCAACAAGGACTTATGCATGTAAATGTAAGAAATGTCTTCACGCTGATGGACACTACTTATAACAAGGTTAGTGCTCATTACACTGCTTGTTACTATCACTTGTGAGTAGTAAGTAACGCGGGAGTTACGGAAAACTCCCAGTTTAATAGTGTGCGGAGCATACGCGCGATCCGTGGCCTCGCTATAAAACGATCGCACTGTATAATGGCTTAAGAAGGAAAATATTTCATCATTTAAGTGAATAATGCCAATGTCTTCTCTGTCTTGCATAAATGAAAGCTGGTACAAAAGAGGAGAAAATGAGAATAAGGAAAAATTAAAACAAAAATTTGAAGTACAACTGCAACGTGATATAAAAACTAGCTGATGTATTTCGAGTTTCAGAGCATTCGGTAACAGTTATTTATGACATGTGTTAAAGGTGCAGTTTTATTTTGCGAGTAGGACTATTTACGGTATGAGACAAAGTCGAGTGTGGCAATGCTACGAGCAAAATAAAATCACCTTTAACATGTGTTGTCATATACCTTTGTATACACTCCTAAATATTACTAGTAAATTATAAAGTGTAAATTATAAACTATCCAGCTGATCTTTATGTGGAAACAGCACTATACATTCGGATATGAGCAATGATGAGCTCCAGTCCGGTTTTTGACTTTAGTGTTGTTTGACCTTCATGTTTGACAACATGATCGCTTACACAAGCCAATTGCAGTGAAACTTAGTATAATCAGTTTATACTTAAAACGCTTTGTCCCAACTAGAGAATAGGCTAAATGGAATATTAGATAACTTCCCCCAAGGGCGGGGTATAATGAGATACGAAATAAAAGACTAAAGATTTCGCTTAGTATTGAGATTTTAAAATATGTTTTTAAGGTATAGAATCAGTGAAAATCTTAAAACCTCTAATTCTTAAGCCATTTCTGCCTCAAAATTTTGAACTTGCCATGTTAATGTAATACAAATTCCACATTTAAGTTACCTCTGGGTTGAACGGTTGTTAAGAAATTAATGTTTTACTAAGTTTATAGAAGACGCAAATTTTTAATTGCTCCTTGTAATGAATCACTACACATTCTTAGCTAAAATGCAATTTTAAGTTATTATCAACAATATAAACAATGAAAATGGAAATTGCAGGCAGGGAGCAATTTCAGTATTACAGGATGCTGAAAAACAAATTTAAAAATTCGGTCATGAAACAACGCACACATTTGCTTTGTTTCATGAACAGTGGAATTACGTCGTAAACATTTTAAATATTAAAAATCTGATGTGTTACACTCACATGACTTTCTCTACTCTTGTACAATCTATTTTTACAAACGCCTATTCTCCATATGCTTTATGTTAATCGAGATATCGAGATGTCAATCTTATTGCTAATTTTCTTGTAGATGCAAGGGGAATATGGTAGCTTTTAAGCGATAGTCAAATATTTTATCGCTGGTTGCTATGCGGCGCATTCCATTCTCTTTGCAAGTCCAGGACATAAAAAAATGAATAACGAATTTGAGAAAAAGTATAAGTATTGGAAAATTTAAGGGAATAACAAGCAATATCTCGAAAACGGTTCACTCAACAAAAGAAACGTATATGACATAAGTTGTGTATTTTAACGAGATCTACATTTTTTGTGTAGTAAAATTTTGTCTATCTCTTATGGTTTACCAGTTATGCAAAAGTCGTTCACAATGAAGAATACTTTTGGAGACATTCCCAGAAAATTCGAGATATACATTTCATTTCTCATGACATTATCTTAAACATATGATATTTTCATCAAAATCGTTAGAGCCATTTTTGAGAAAATTAAAATTTTCGAAAAATGTTCCATGTAAAGGGTAGTCTGGGGTGGGGGGATTTTCTTGAAAACCTTCGTGTCGCATCTCTGGAAGATACTGAACCTAAATACCAAGTTTGGTGTTTATCCGACTGTTCGTTTTTAAGTTATGCTGTTCACAGACACACACACAGACACACACACAGACACACAGACACACACACAGACACACACACGGACATGTTTCCAAAAATGCTTTTTTTGGATTCAGGAGGTCTCAAAACATGTATTTCCGGTGAAATCTCGGTATCGAATTTTTGGGTGGAATGCAATACTTCCCCTACTTACTATACGTAGTAGAGAAAGTAAAAAACGAAAACGCTCAATGAAACTAAGGACGAAGATTATAAAAGATTTAAAAAATAACATTAAAATAACTAAACTGCACATATACATAAGCAGTTATCTAATTTTTCGTTACTGTAAAGGCACACGGCAGAATGCTTCAAGTGCATAAGGCGTCTCAGGCTGGTATCGTAGTGAAGAAATATACAGAGAGAGACACAGAACCTCCGCAGTTAGCGTCAGCAGGTTCTGCTAGTGCAGTACAGAACTATTTGTCAGATATTTATGTTCTAGATTTTACCATTTCCCAGAAAAAGCAGCTTTATAATTAATTTTGGAAGTTATGTATGAGTAGAAACGTTTGAAAGAAAAAAAAGTGAGTGATTGGGCGAATATCAGCTGGCAGCCGGATAAAATGAGAGTAACTGTGGGCTATGCCATTATTTTAAGAATTGTAAACGTCGCCTACTTTAAAAAATGTAAAATAGTTTTTAAACGGTGGTTTTGCAACCTCCATGGATAAATAATTTGCAGAATGTTGAAATGAAGGTTTTGACGAGTGTGACAAAGTCAAACTGACAGCAAGGGCGTTATCGTTATCAGGCAGACTGGGTGTACTTTTCACAAGTTATAATCTCCATCAGCTTATCTCTGGAAGGGTTCGGTTTTATCTCTTTTTGGTTAGCAGACTTTCGTCGCCAGCATTTCTTTTTAAAGTCCGCACAGAATAGTTTTGGGATTGTCAGAAAAAGCCACGATAAATCTTGGTGGAGATCCAGCAGTTCGGAGGGGAGAAGCAAACACAGGGACCCTAGAGCACCTTTAAATGTGCCGCCGATGGGTGGGTAAACATGGCAACAGGGCGGAGCGTAGCGTATCGAGCGGCCCTGCACGTGGATCGAACAGAGCCTCACCTCCCCCTGCTTCTCGAAGTGCCCTCCCTTTTCTGCGATCTACCATATGTTGAGCCTGATTAGGGATATTCATCGATCAAACTAAGGAACAAATGTCGCCTCTGGCAGCTTCTCGCATCAGGGACATGGGTAGATATAATATCGACCGAAAACTTAGGTTTTGAAATTGCAAATATACAAGCCATTGCATTGTTGCATACTATCATTTTTCTTAACGGACGATTTACCCGCCTTTTACACATTCTTAGAAACATCATTTGAATTTATAGCTAGTCTGTTCCAATAATTGCTTTAATTAAACCAATTGCGTCATTTGACATTCCTGGCATATATACACCCCCTGTTCGTCTGCACTTTAAAAAATTCTAGCAGCCAAATTAATCGTCTTCTTTCTCTGCTTAACCTCCTCGTATGTAGGACTTACACTCCTCAGGACTTACAGGCGGGTGCCTGGGGTCAGAGGCCCGTCGAGGAGCAGACACTCATGGATCAGACAGAATATCCAGGATGGGTGATAAGCTTGATACCTGGTATGGAAAGAAGTAGATGAAACGAAATGATGGTGAAATGGATGAAAGGAAAGGTGATGATGGAGCAGTTGGTGGAATGAATGGCGGGGGAAATCGGACAACCCGGAAAAAACCCGCCCAGACGCCGCTTTGTCCACCACAAATCCCACATGCGGGTCCCTGGGATTGAACCCGGACCGCCTCGGTGAGAGGCGAGCGGTCTAACCACTCGGCCACGGCGCCGCCAGCCAAATTAATGAAGGGAAAAAATCGATTATTTTTTTTTTTTGAACATAAAGATCAAATGGTAATGCAGTTTACGTGTTTGGTGGTTTTTCGGATCCTTAATTTTATCAGTTTTATAATTTTTTGAAAAATATGTGAAAATTGCAACTCTCCTGTACGTCATGTTTTCAAAATTATCTTACATGCATTACTGTTAACTGTATTTGATCTTTAAGTAAAAAAAAATTAGATTTTTCCCTCCATTAATTTGCTGCTAGAATTGTTTAAAGTGTAAACGTATCTAGATGATTCTTGAAGAGGGTGTGTATATACAGGATCATCCGTTTGACCAGAAAAGTAAAGTGTTATATATAAGAGGTCAATACACACATCTCTGAGAAGTTTGCTGTAATATAAACGGAACGGATGGAAGTCAACAATGAGTAATGTTTCAGACTTCCCGCGTGGTACGGCAGCACTATCATGCATAGGAGAAAAAATGGCGGCCATGTCACAACAGTGCGCTTAGTATGTCATCATATGGTATACGAACTCTTCAAGAGTAACATGGACCCAGCGAGCTTTCAGACTTCAGTATAACTGTCATTATGCCTCATCACATTCAAACATTGTTAACTGGTACATTTTCGTGTCGAATGATCTCAAGCTGCCTCGCACAGGATGCGTGGAGGAAAATATTCTCGAGGTCATGCCTTAGAGCCCACGGAAATCACTTCACTGCTTATTAGCACAGCAGAATATGTCATACAAAATGTATCAGAGGATTGATACACAATACTTTAAGATGTTTCCATACCATATTCAGTAAAAGTAAGCTTAGATACAGCGTAATTACGAAGTTCGTCTTAGGTTTGCTGTCATGATGTGTGAGAGGCTGGAAGCGGACGATCAGTGGTTAAATCGATGGATGTCCATGAACAAAGCCACATTTTATGTAAGTGGCCGAGTCAACAAGCATAACTGCATTATTTGGAGAACTGAGAACCCACGCGTCTCATATGACACATTTCAAATACCATACGACACATTGAGCACGCTGTTGTGGCGTGACCACCATTTTGTCTCCTGTGCACGATAATACTGCCATGCCACGTTGATGAAGTCTGAAACATCACTCATTGTTAACTTCCATCTTTTCCGTATATATTACGGCAAACTTTTCAGAGATGTGTGCATTAAGCTCTTAATTATAACGTTTTACTTTTCTGACATCTCAAACCGATCATCCTCTATATGGTTATGTACCTGGCAAACGAGGTGAGGCATTCGGGAAGTCCCGGGTTCGATTCCTGTTGGCCCGGCCGGTCACCCTGAAGGTTTTTCAAGGTCTGGCGGCAAATACTGCAGTAGATTTATATACTTATTCGCAAATTTCCTGTCGCTCATTTAATTACGTTTCATCTGTAAGGGTTGCAGGACCTAACACGATCGGTGGTCAGTGATGTGGTGGTTGTACTTTAAGGGGAGAACTCCGGTAATTTTAAAAGAGATCCCGCGCTCTACCATTTGAGTTAACGTGTCCTTCAATTAATGTTAAAAAACGCGGGTATATAAAGAAATTAACCATGTGCATCTTTACTTTGAGAGATATTTTAAAGGAAAGTGGCCCGTAGGTTCTTAAACCCTCAGGCAAGGAAATAAAAATAAAAAGTTACTTAATCCAGGAAATATCTCGCAAAGAAATTCCCAATAATCCATCCTTGTCGCGCGTGATGCACTGTTGTCGGGAAAGAACCGCGCCGTGTGGCGACACGTATCATAAACACAAGGACGTGTATATTATTCGCAAAACCCAGCCGGGCTTCTTCCATACCATGTTGCCGCCTCTCCTAGCTATTCCCACATAGTATTTAACATCAAGTATGTAGCCCAAGAAGTATTCTGACCGACAATCGTAGATGAATTCGTAAGCGGGAAGGTCTGAGGTTCAAATCTCCCCAGGACCTTACTCTCTGACTGAGTTTGCTCCCTCAGTCCCCATAACTGGCAAATTCCGCGTAGGTTCTCTAGAGTTAGGCCTTCCCAAATTTCCATTTCATTTCATGCACCATCAGTGGCTACCAACCGTGGTCCTGTATGCTATAAGAACGGGCGTTAAATACTACTAAAAATATTCCCACACAGAAGTATGGTTTGGCAACATATGAAATTGACTTTTAAATCCCTTCATAAATTTGCGACTCATTTGTAACACGATGTATAAACTGAAATCTTTATAATTTACAGATGTTTTAGAAAATAATAAGTTCTATAACGTTTTTAAAGCAAAGTTCCAAAGGGAATTCCTTTTCGTAGTGCAGGAAGGGCGAAGGTTTGCACAGGAAGGAGGCAATTGGAACTGTTCATTTTCGGCAAGGTGTTTTGCTCCAACTTGTCTCTTTGAACATATTTCACTTTATTATTACTTTTAACTTTTATCAAAGACTAGGATAACCTACCCCCGCTATTGCGTTAAATGTAGAGATTGTCTGTCTCTCACTTTCACTTTCTCTTCTCTTCTCACTCTCTATCTCATTGTGTCCCTCCATCTCCGTTTCTTCATCTCTCGCTCCCCTTACATCGTCCTCAACCTCTGTTTTCCCTTCTCTCTGGGCAACTTAATGTAATTTGATGTTTTGAAAACTGGCCATAAAACTGCTTTTTCTGGGGTGTTAATAAAAAAGTTTTAAGGAGAGATTAAAATCCCTACCCTGCCAATGTTAAATCTGCAAAATACCGCTGACAGTACTAGAGAGAGAGAGAGAGAGAGAGAGAGAGTAATGTATGCACAACTGTGTGCACGAAGGTGTGTATGAACGAAAGCAAGTACCAGTGCCGGTACCAGTGTTAGAGTAACTCTCTGATTACACGTCTTTATTATTTTTAGCTCCGTCCACATATTATTCACCACAACATTATTTTTCACGCGCAACCAATACTTAAAATCCTCTTCATGTACATCTCGTAACTTTGTTGCTAACTGAACCTTTCACTTTTCTCAGAATTTCTTTTGCCTCTCTAATTTACAGAATTGCCCTATGTGATTGTAAACGTACTTAACTTATAACCTGAGTTCCCAGAATCTTTAAGTAATTCATTCGCTACTTCGGCTGTCGCTAATGACTTTGGTTACTATGACGCTAATAACCTGTTTCTCGAACAAATCTGTTCAACCCAAGCTTATTACATTATACATTCATTTAATATACAGAAATTATTTATTGCGGTTTTTTCTTTTCCTTACTGTTAATTCTTTATTTAATAATTTGTGTATTCCCGTCAATAATTACCGTATCAATATTTAAAAGAATATTAAAAAATTTGTAAATATTGCGGTTACATTATTTATATATATATACTGTATAAATATAGATATCTCCCGTTAAATAGGAAATTCTACTTCATAAGACTCCCTCCGTGATCGTGTGGTTGTTGAGTTCACTTCTCACCGAGAGATCCTGGGGTCGATTCCCGGCCGGGGGTGGGAATTTTTATTTAATTATGACTATTCCTTGCTCTCCGCAGTCTGAAAATATTAAAATACATCAAAACGTCTAGTTAACCTAAACATTTCAAAGAGTAAAAACACAAAGTGTTTCAGTCAAAGCCCCAATATGACCATAACAGTTAAAGGGGACTATGTAAATGAACCTCGCCCCCCCAAAAAAAAACTACGCAACTCGTACCTCTCCCATATGCTTGCAATAGATGGGAACTATATCTACTGTTTCTCGTAGTTACCGATTTACGCACACGCGAATACTAGTAGTAACGAAATATTTTTATTACTGCATCTCTGGTGGCGAGCATGCTTGGTTCCAAATCCAGAGGTCCCAAGTTCGATTCCCGGCTGGAGGATAGACATTTCTGTTTAACCAGGATTATTTCCCATTCTTCCTAGAGTCTGGAGGTATGAGTGAGAGAGTAAAGGTGTGTATGTGAATTTAATAGAAGTATGACATCTTGACGACCGAAGCGCGCGCACACACACACACACACACACACACACACAATATTGCAAGTTAAATATTCATCCCATCGAAATTTTGTAAATAGCAAGACTAGTTAGGAATATAACCCTTGTAACCTTTTTATGTAAGAGTTTTAAAAATCTAAATAATAAGTGAGTTATTCAGATTCCTTTTATTCTTAGTCTCCCATCCTTTGGGGAAGCTATTTAAGATATCAATACAGCCTGTTTTCTTAGTGAGACGTAAGCGATATTATAGTTTCATAACGATAGATTTGAGCTTTCTTGTATGAAAACGTTTCATGCGCGCGCACACACGTATTTAAAAACGTTATTTTTTATTCATGGTGCCACATTGTACACGTTAGTAGCAATTATTCAATACGGTTACTTATATGTATATGGTTTATAAGCTCTTATCTACTCATAACTGCAAATAGAGCACAGTAAGATATTGGAGTATGAAATGCATAACGAGCACTTTCACTTTGTTTAGGCAAGTTTAACACACCACGGCCAATATGAAGCTGCTATAGTCGCCTAGACCTATTCGCCGCATAAGCAACAACACAGCATGAGATCTGCAATAACCAGAATTACAATGAATTGTGAATAACAAAACTTAACGAACATTCTCCAGAGAGTACAGAATTGCAGGAGGGAACAGATGAACAAAATCCTTGGGGACGAAGAGAATGCTTTTATCATTCCCAGTTCATTGAGAGCATCTGTTGTATTGCTTATTCAATGAATATAGGCTACTAAGCAATAAAAACAATACCATTAATGCAAAGTTTTAAAAAATAATGAAAATACCCATAAAGAATTGTCGCAGGCTGTACCAGAAATGGAGTTACGAACAGTGTGATCGTGACGTATTTCCGACCCACCCGATACACTCTAATAAATCAGGCGTAATGTTCCCTTGTGCTACCTTAGTGTCTCTGCTCCTCCCCCATTCGTAGGATTCAGTCCAAAAGCTCCCTACTGTACTTTCTGTATAACAAACAGTGCGTAGACAGCATAACACTTGGTATAGGGTGCACCATTTCATTTATTCTTAATCAAACTGGACTGGACGTACATACACTCTCCACTCTTCTTAGTAGCGCACTGTCTTGGTTTCAGAAAATCCATTTAAAGATTTCACCAGAAATGCGTTTAAAAAGCTCTTAAACCACCTCAAACGCATCGTTACCTAAACGTCCACCCGCGCGCGCGCGTTTGTTTGTGCGCAGGCATGTACACAGAGCGCCAAAGAAAATATTCCGCGGATTTTGTATCGTTTTCTGGGGTCTTTTGAGGCGTGTCCTTCATCTAACCTGTCGCAGAGCTGGTGACTTGATAACACAGCAATAAGGAGGAAAAGAGGGGAGGTTCATACCTTTGCTTTTTCTGGTGTTATTGAAACCAAAACATGCTTATTGTCTCAGAACCAGTCATGCCGTATACTAGCGAAATTACTCGCGGTTGTATCGTGGGTGTGTGGGAGGCTGGGCGCACTGTTGCAGCATTTGCAACGGCAGTGCATAAAAGTGTTTTTGTAGTATATTACTGGATAACAATATTTCAGGAAAGTGGGGAAGACGGTCTACATACTCGTTAGAAAGTGGGCACACCCCGTAAAACATCCGCGGATGATGACATTCGTTTATTAAATGCAAATTATCTTTTGCTATAATTGCCTGATGATGTTTAGAAGCTAGAAATAAATATGTATATGTATATGATTTACTAATTATAGTTTGAATTAGACATATCGCTTTGTTTATTTATTATTTATTTGTGTTTGCTTCTATGCAGCAATAAGCATTGACACTGAGAATACAGTTCTGTTTATTTTTTGTTATAAAGTGCTGCCTTGCTATGTATTTAATGAATACCATTCACGCTTTAATTTGCACCCCCTGAAAATCTTCTCACACATTCACATTCTACATTTCGCTAACCTGGGCGCTCATCAAGTTTTCCCCTTAGCTTTTAACCCTTTCAAAGGCGTGCCCTCCACTAGCCGATAAGGTGTGGGCTACCACTATAAGAGGTCTGTATGACAAACTGAATGCACTCTACCTCTACGATCGAGAGCGTAAACATATATTTCGTTTCTACGCCATTTTATAACCTTTGTTGTGGTTTTTGGTGTAACTATTTAGCAGAAGGAGCTGAGCAACCTTGCACCGTGACCTAAAGCAACCAATGAAATGACCATGGTTTCGCAAGGCCACGTACAATAATAAATAATGAGACATAATTTTCTTTGGCGCTCTTTGTACCTCAGAAAACGAAAAGTCAAATAATTATAAATGAAAATATATATTTTATTGAATAGGAGATTGTAAGATTAGGTTCTTCAATTTTTAATGACAAGTTGATGTTGATTCGAGAATGCAAGACGAAGATTTTCCAGGAGTTTTCCCCACTTTAGTTTTTTCAATGTTGGCAGCCAGTTTTACTTCCAAATAATAATAGGTAGAGAAGGCATTGTATTCAAACAAAAATTCGATACGAGGTTTTACCGAAAGTACAAGTTTTGAGACGCCCTGAATAAAAAAAGGATTTAGAAAACTGTCCGTGTGTGTGTGTGTGTGTGTGTGTGTGTGTGTGTGTGTGTGTTGTGTGTGTGTGTGAGTGAGTGAGTGAGTGAACAGCATAAATCAAAAACAAAAAGTCGGATAAATACTAAACTTGATATTTATGTTCAGTATCTTCCAAAGATAGGACAAACTAACCTTTATATGGGACAGTTTTTGACATTTTTTCTTCTCAAAAACGTCTCTTAAAGATTTTAATTATTATATTATATATTAAAAATATTTATATGAAAAATAACATAACAAAGAACCCCTTGTATTCCACAAATGGTGTTATGATAAATTAGACTTACTGACAGGGATGTTATTTTATGGTGAATAAAATCTTAAATTTTACCATAAAAGTAAGATTAATTTGTATTAGTTCGCATAAAAATCATAAATGCGGTATTTCTTCGCAACAAGAATACAAAGTTACTGCCTCATAAGGCGTTAGATTACTATCTTATCATATAAGGCATATTAGCAAAATAAAAGCGTAAAAATTCCTTAGATCAAGAACAAATACTTTTGCACACAATTTCAGGAAAGAACAGTTAAACTCCTATGCAATCAATACGAACATTAAGAGTATTTAAAATGAAACTACGGTCCATATACAAATTAGCTGGAATGTTAATATTCATTTGCAACAATTAACCATGATAGTGTTTATAAATGTCTTTCCGGTCCGATACATTTTTGTATCCGTCCGTTTTTTGTGTCTTATGAGTCACTTATTTATCCATTTTTACGCAGTTCTGCGGGCTCTTGAGGAAAACCTGTCTTACTTATGAAGCACTGTAACAGATGGTTGAACCGCGGAACAAAACTTGCAGCTCTTGCTTGACTCATCGCTAAGCAGTGATGCTCCATTATACGGATGCTCACAGTCCAGAAAGTTCTGAAGCTTGTAACGTTATATCCGACTTTGGAGCAGCGGCGGACGTCGTTATTCCTGCCAAGCCAAGCCTCCAACAATGAGTCCGTGAATGTGACAGCCAAAGTGAGTGCGGCAGTCTCGTATTCAACCTACCAAGTTCGATATGGCTTCGTTCGGCATCCCACAACCACAACGGTAATCGTTACCCAATAACTTTTTTCAGAAATAACAAACTTCATTAAAAAATAATTAGAATTCAAAATAATATCTGGAGCATCCAATGATAAAATTCCAACTTGGAGGTAGGTCATAAAACAAAAAGTACTTGCTCTAGTGTCGTATAAGCATGCATTAAAGTATCTCTACTCACAGTGTATTTTTAATGAAATTTTAAGCTACTTATACTCTAACGACATACCAAAGCGTTGTGACTAAAAGTTATTATTATTATTATTATTATTATTATTATTATTATTATTATTATTATTTGTCAATATATCTTTTCCTTCTGAGTAAGTTATCAAGTCTACATATAATGAAGTCTACTGAATAGTCTACTGAATTTTAAAAAATATGTGTGACAGAGAGAAGGAGAGACACGACAGAGAGAGGGAGAGAGAGAAGCACATACTTGCCGAATAAATACCAAATTTGATATTTAAGTTCAGCAACTTCCAAAGATGCGACACGAAAGATTTTAAAGAAGATTCCCCCACCCCACAGTACCCCTTCGTGGAAAATATTTATTTTTATTTTCTTTAAAATGTCTCTAACGCTTTTGATTAAAATACTGTAACATTGTAATTGACTAATATAACGCATATCCTGAATTTTCTGGGAAAAGCCTGTGAACCCTCTTCAATCTGAATTTTGTATAAATTTGTATCATAAGATATAGATAAAAGTTTACTTTACAGAAAAATGTATACATAGTTTTAGTCGAATAATTTTTACTTTCTCTACTACGTATAGTAAGTAGGGGAAGTATTGTATTCCACCCAAAAATTCGATACCGAGGTTTCACCGGAAATATATGTTTTGAGACTCCCTGAATCCAAAAAAAGCATTTTTGGAAACATGTCCGTGTGTGTGTGTGTGTGTGTGTCTGTGTGTCTGTCTGTGAACAGTATAACTCAGAAACGAACAGTCGGATAAACACCAAACTTGGTATTTAGTTCAGTACCTTCCAGAGATGCGACACGAAGGTTTTCAAAAAAATCCCCCCACCCCAGATTATCCTTTACATAGAACATTTTTCGAAATTTTTAATTTTCTCAAAAATGGCTCTAACGATCTTCATTAAAATATCCAATGTGTAAGATATTTTCATGACAAATAAAATATATATTCGAATTCTCTGGAAATGTCTCCAAAAGTATTCTTCATTGTGAACGACTTTTGCATAACGGGTAAACCATAAGATAAAGACAAAATTTTACTACACAAAAAATGTAGATCGCGTTAAAATACACAATTTATGTGATATATATATATATATATATATTTTTTTGTTAGTAAACCATTTTCGAGATATTGCTTATTCCCTTAAATTTTCCAATACTTGTACTTTTTCTCAAATGGGAATTCGTTATTCATTTTGGGGGGGGTCCTGGTAATGCAATGAGAATGGAATACTCCACATAGCAACCAGCTCTTAAAATATTTGACTATCGCTTAAAGCCTACCAATTCCCCTTGCATCTACAAGAAAATTAGCAATAAAATTAACATCTCGATATCTCGATTAACATGAAGCGTATGGAGAATAAGCCTTTGTAAAAATATTTGTACAGGAGTGGAGAAAGTCATGTGAGTGTAACACATCAGATTTTCTCGTTACATTAGCCTTGTAGGATGTAAGTTTAGACCATTCCCAAGAGAGTATCATTTAACCTATCTATGCTTAAAGTTTGCGCTTCTTTCTGTGTCCTTCATTGCAAAAACTTTTTACGACGAATGGACATTTGAATGCTGTTTCCGTGTATTGTATCTTAGCACTTCTTGCCTAATTTGAAATAATTCCTAAGCGAAAATATCTCTACACATAACGTGGATACGGTGATCTCTTTTTATTTGAATACCAGAGTAGTATAATGATAACGGATATGTGAACTTGGTCGTTGGTAGAGAAAGCTGTGTGAAAGTATCACGTCATTTTTCAAGTTTAAAACAAAGCAGAATCTCAGTGCTGAGAACATAAACAGCGAGGACAGCCTTTCCTACGTCACAGTTTAATGAGTGTTGGAAGCTGTTAAGGAGCTCTTACCTTGCTCTCTCCCCCTCCCTCCCTTCCTCCCTGTGCTCCCGAGACGCTTTATGCCATCGAAACACATACAGACATGTCGCATGCGCTCCTTACCATACATAAGGTAAGCAACATAAGTTTCTTCTTGAGTTTCTCACATGAAAGCTAAACTTTGTGAATCTTTGTTCCAAGAAGAACGCGCACGTTTTTGGTTTGATACACTATGTGATTAAAAGTATCCGGACACCCCGACAAACATACGTTTTTCATCTTAGGTGCATTGTGCTGCCACCTACTGCCTGGTACTCATTATCCGCGACCTCAGTAGTCATTAGACATCGTGAAACAGCAGAATGGGACGCTCCGTGGAACTCACGGACTTCGAATGTGGTCAGGTAATTTGGTGTCACTTGTGTTAGAAGTCTGTACGCGAGATTTCCACACTCCTAAACATCCCTAGGTCCACTGTTTCTGATGTGATAGTGAAGTGGAAACGTGAAGGGACATGTACAGTGCAAAAGCGTACAGGCCGACCTTGTCTGTTGACTGACAGAGACCGCCATTTGAAGAGGTCGTAAAGAGTAATAGGCAGACATCTATCCAGACCATGACACAGGAATTCCAAATTGCATCATGATCCACTCCCAAGTACTATGACAGTTAGGCGTGAGGTGAGAAACCTTGGATTCCATGGTCAAGCGGCTGCTCATAAGCCACACATCACGCAGGAAAATGCCAAACGACGCCTCGCTTCGTATAAGGAGCGTCAACATTACACGATTGAACAGTAGCAAAACGTTGTGTGGAGTGACGAAACACGGTACACAATGTGGCGATCCGATGGCAGGGTGTGGGTATGGCGAATGCCCTGTGAACGTCATCTGCCAGCGTGTGTAGTGCCAACAGTGAAATTTGGAAGTGGTGGTGTAATGGTGTGGTCGTGTTGTTCCTGGAGGGGGCTTGCAGCCCTTGTTGTTTTGCGTGCCACGATCACAGCACAGACCTACATTGCTATTTTAAGCACCTTCTTGCTTCCCACTGTTGAAGAGCAATTCGGGGATGGCGATTGCATCTTTCAACAGATCGAGCACCTGTTCATACTGCACGGGCTGTGGCGGAGTGGTTACACGACAATAACATCCCTGTAATGGACTGTCCTGCACAGAGTCCTGACTTGAATCCTATAGAACACCTTTGGGATGTTTTGGAACGCCGACTTCGTGCCAGGCCTCACCGACCTACATCGATACCTCTCCTCAGTTCCGCTCTTTGTGAAGAATGGGCTGCCATTCCCCAAGAAACCTTCCAGCACCTGAATGAAAGTATGCCTGCGAGAGTGAACGCTGTCATCAAGACTAAGGGTGGGCCAACACCATATTGACTTCCAGCATTACCGATGGAGGGCGCTACGAACTTGTACGTCATTTTCAGCCAGGTGTCCGCATACTTTTGATCACGTAGTTTATGTATGTCATGGAAGTTCTGGAGCACCTACCTGGACAACATGATGCGGTTTAACTGATGTATTGACGATGATCAAGTCTTACTTCACACCATATGATAACGTGCTCTCTGCGTAGTTGAGCCAAATGAGTTACATGGCCGACATCCAATGGCGGCACCAGAACTTCGTAACTCGGAAGAGGCCTCTGCGGGAGGGCTCGGTACGATGTTAGCACTAATATTAATTTTCCAAAAAAGAAAAAAAAATCCACATTCATTCATTTTGTACTGTACAACAAAACACCATAGTATTGCTTGTAATGCATTTTACTTTTTGTGCCCCTTACCTATGCCAGATAGTTATTTCATTGAAAATTTGAAGACCTATATTTCAACAGTGAACAGATATGTGTTTCAACAATGTTGTTGAAAATGCGGTATATATAAGATATCTGCATGAATAATAAAATGTATAGGTATCTTTAACTTCCTGCCTGTGAAGCACTCCGACCTACAATCAAATACGTAATGAAACAATTTCTGCAAACGTTTATCTCGATTAACATGAAACAAAGGTGGATTTTTTCGACCTGGCCTTGCAGAAACGAGGAGAAGGTAGTTTAGGGTTGGGGGAATGGCTGGCAGTTTTCCCCTTGCATGGACCAACAGGGAAGCGTAAGGTTCCCAACCGAGGCATAAATGTAAACAGTACTGTTCTGTTAAAAGTTGTTCTCACAAAAAATAAATAAATTGAGTTTTATTTATGGACGCTCTTTAACTACTATGGTTCTTAGCATCCCATTCTATATTGGGCGTGAAAGACCGGTAATTTTGCTCAGAGACCTCTTTATCAGGCTTGAGGTTCTTTTACGTGCCGTAAACACGGGACCACCGGCTTTACTTCCCTTCTGAAGGAAGCCATGCTAAGGATTTTTACGCCCGCAAAAATCCATCGCCCTCCGCCGGGTTTGTACCCGCGACCTTGGGAACTAGAGGATACACCGTTAGATTCTTTAACTGCTTTGTAAATCGACTGTCCTTGATCTAGATTCTTCTTAAGAAAATTGTACACATTGTATATAACTTCCCGTGTCTGAGAATACAGTACATTACTTCCACTCAATATACTTTTAGCTACAGATATAGTAACATGATAATTATTATACATGGGACTTTCTGCAAGCATTCGGAACGCGTGGTGGTGTCACCTTTTCTCATGTCGTGTGCGCGCCTGTTACTCCTTACTATTAATCCAACCCCTTCCCCCTCCCAGAAGGTAATGAACTCGTCCAGCTACTGCGCATACGGATAAGCGGGTTCAGGACGTAAAAATCGGCGTTTAGATAGAAACAAATCTAATGTGCTGCATTTACATTACTTAAATCTAACACTCTTCTACAAACTATTCTTACAACAGTTTTGTATTTCATCTGCTACTTGTTAATCGAGATAAATTTTTATTGCACATTCATATATTTCGTTGTAGGAATAAGAAGTATACAACACGTAATACGATAGTCAGATTTTTTAAAAGCGACTCGCTATGCAATGGCTTTAAAATTGCATGCTCCTTGAACGACCATGAGAAAAAACAAATAGTGACTTACCATTTGGAAGAATTGAAAGTATTTGAAAATTCAAACCAGTAGCAAAGAATAACTTGAAAGTGGGTAACACCACAGAAAGAAAGTTCTTTGACATAATGTGTGCTTTAATGAGATCTAC
Source organism: Deroplatys truncata (assembly GCA_030765065.1). NCBI lineage: Eukaryota > Metazoa > Arthropoda > Insecta > Mantodea > Mantidae > Deroplatys > Deroplatys truncata. Next base: position 164,279,872 of record CM060983.1, read on the forward strand.
ATTTTTTGTGTGGTAAGATTTATCTTAGGGTTTTAACAACTATACAAAAGTCATTTAAGGACCAACCTGTGAAAATTGTTGAAAATATAGATTTTAGAATTTATTCACAATACTAAACTTTGGTTCTTGTAGATTAATATGCCGAAGTTGTTTTTATCTAGTTGTGCTTTAAACGCTTGTGACCATTTAAATGGTAGTTTTAAAGGTTAAATGTCATGCCTCAAAATATACCTAAGGTTAAATATAAAATAAGGTTAAAAGTTATGCCTCAATATATATGTTTGTGAATCACCTAAAACTTGCACCGTAATTATTTCGGATATGGAAAGTGCTATTGATGTGCAGTTTTCACAGCATTGATTGGTAGTCAGGGGCTCGTACATTTAGCTTATAAACAGATTTTAATAATGCTGAGAAAGTGGATTTTTTGAGCAAACATACAATTTTTTAAATGGAACAATGCCTAGTTACATCAACAGGATAAAGGTAGGGTAAATTAGAATTAGAATGTCAGACGTTTGTTCTTTTTCTTTTTAAGAGCTCGTTGCTGTGATTTATTAATTTATTCCTCCGTGCTTCTGATTAAACATTTGAATGCCGTTTCTGCATAATGTGACTAACCAAACACTTGCTGCTTAATTCCAAATCGTTTCTGGGCAAAACCATACCGTAAGTAACAGTTTGGATAGAAGAATAACTATAATAATTACTGTAATATTAGATTTAAATTGAGTTTTATTTATGGACGCTCTTTAAGTACTGGAAGGTATTTGTAATGGGCAGAGAGAGCCATGTGGCTGTGCTGCCTAAGATCTGCTGTTTTTTTTTACTTGTATATTAGTAAATTTGTTTAAATTAATGTAATTTGTACTTTTATGAATAAATTACTGTTGTACGTAAATAATTACTATAATAGTACTGCCCTGCTTAGTTACAGTTGATTGAACTGTACTAAAGAATGGTTATACCGAGCGAGGTGGCGCCGCGGTATCGTGTGCAACTCGCATTCGGGAGCTCCGGGTTCAGTACCCGGCAACCGCCCGCTCTGACCCATGGGGTTTCCTTGGTTTCCCCTGGGGCAGCAGGCCAATGCCGAGGTGGTTCTTCTCTACCATGGTTTACTTTCCATCATTTCTCTTTTATTCCGTTTCTTTCTCATCTTTTAGGTGTGCTTCTAGGTGGCGTACGGTGGTGCCAGATAGATAGCACGAATGCGTGTTGAATGGAAATAGTAAACCTAATAAAGTTATTAATAAATGTTTACGCTTGGAGATTCGTGTACAATAGTATAGAGTTAATAAGGAAGATATAATTAGAATTCTTGATGTAAGACTACTTTCTGTGAATACCAGAGGGCTGCTTGATTGGTGGGTCCTTCACTCTTGACGGTTCCAAGAGTGGAACGGGTCTGTGAGCTTGGAAATGTTGGGGACTTCCGCGCGTCTCTGTGGCCTGCTTGCCTATGGCCTGTAGTCTCCTGTGGTTCCTTCACCTCGTGCCTTACTCCAAGGGGATGGTAGTCACAATAGATCTGGGCAGTCCCAGCGCGCGTGGTGTCCCCCTCCGTTTAATCACCTATACCTAAAGGGTGGCTATTGCTTACTTGTGATTGTAAAATGGAACAAAAGGGCGTGTAAACTTAAGACTCTTTATCTTAAGTAAAGCGAAGGAGAGTACAAACTCCCTGAGTGACAATGTGGCGTTCAGTGAGGGGATATTTGGTCTCCGACATAGGCACACAAATTGGTTGCAGTACTGCACGTCTTATCTGTAGGAATTTCTGAATGAAACTGTACCCAAAGCCAGGTATAATATAGCGAGGGATGGAGTTATTGATAATTTTATACAAGGGGATGGAAAAGTCGTAGTTTGTTAATCCGGCCATGCATCACAGTAGTCAAAACGACATAACAAGCACTTGTGATAGGACATTTTAACAAACTTGGATGAGCCAGAGTCTACATACTTGATCCACCCTCTACACCTTTGTTTCGGCCAAGTGATGCAATGGCATGTACAACAGGCAACGGAAAATGAGAGAAAGAAAGGCACGTTAGTTATTCGTGCTCAGCTGACGACGGAAGAAGTGAAGTCATCGTCGTGTAATGACGTGTCTCTTAGCTGAGAATAAGTAGACAAAGACTGCGCTGGCTTTATGATTCACCAGAACCAACTGCTCTCGTCATTATTGTCAGCACAAACAGCTGATTATACGGGGATCCCCAGCTACGTACCCATTTAAATGGCCTTGCTGACCTTTTCGTCAGTTCATTTTACATTACATTTTATGTACCACAATCTGTGTTACACTCACATGACTCTACTCTTGTACAAACTATTTTTACAAACGCTTATTCTCCATATGCTTCATGTTAATCGAGATATCGAGATGTAATCTTATTGCTAATTTTCTTGTAGATGCAAGGGGAATTGCTAGGCTTTAAGCGATAGTCAAATATTTTAAGAGCTGGTTGCTATGTGGAGTATTCCATTCTCTTTGCATTAGCAGGACCCAAAAAAAAAATGAATAACGAGAAAAAGTATAAGTATTGGAAAATTTAAGGGAGTAACAAGCAATATCTCGAAAATGGTTCACTCAACAACAAAAATGTATATCACGTAAATTGTGAATTTTAACGCGATCTACATTTTTGTGTAGTAAAATTTTGTCTATCTTTTATTGTTTACCAGTTATGCAAAAGTCGTTCATAATGAACAAATACTTTTGGAGACATTCCCAGAAAATTCGCGTTAACATTTCATTTGTCATGAAAATATCTAAAACATATGACATTTTAATCAAATCGTTAGAGCCATTTTTGAGAAAATTAAAATTTTCGAAAAATGTTCCATGTAAAGGGTAATCTGGGGTGGGGAATTTTCTAGAAAGCCTTCGTGTCGCATCTCTGGAAGATACTAAACCTAAATACCAAGTTTGGTGTTTATCCGACTGTTCGTTTCTGAGTTATGCTCTTCACAGACACACACGCGGACATGTTTCCAAAAAATACTTTTTTTGAATTCAGGAGGTCTCAAAACATGTATTTCCGGTGAAATCTCGGTATCGAATTACTGGGTTGAATGCAATACTTGCTCTACTTACTATACGTAGTAGAGAAAGTAATAAATGCTGTGACACTACAGCCCGCGAAGGGCCTGGTCTCACGGCCGCTCACGTAAGGCGTAAGGCAGATGTGGGCGATCATCCAACCGATACGGAGAAGTGATGTGGCCAGCATCACGCATCCCCCAGCCAGCCAGCCAGCCAGGACTGCTGTCTATCGCAGCTCCTCACTTTCCTCACGATGCCGAGTGGGCACCCGTCGTATACCCCGGTTTTAATATCCGTACCCCCATGGGTGGGATCGAACCCGAGCCGAGACCTAGAGCTCCACGCTCTAGCCCAAAGCACCACGGTTTCTATTTGATAGTGAACTTAAATGCCAAGTTTGGTATTGTTTTAGCCGAATGTCGTTTTTGAGTTGTGCTGTCCACACACACACACACACACACACACACACACACACACATACACGAACGTTTTTTCCAAAAATGCTTTGCTGTGATATCAGGTGCCCTCAAAACATGTATTTCCGGCAAAATCTCAGTATCGAATTATTTAATGAAATGCAATACTTCCGCTGTTTATTATATTTGAGTAGTACTTAGGGAAAGCAAAACCCAGATATATTAAGCACTCTTTCTTTTAAAACCAAAATCAAATTTATCTTTATTATTAAAGAACGCTAATAGACTCATTTCAAGGCGGATATTATCGTATATCTGAAAAAACTCAGAAGTGTAATTTTAGGAGACATTGAACATCTGAAGGTATTAGATATACCTAATCGACATCCCCTCCCCGTTTTTCCAGTGAGGAACGAATTTAATCAATGAAGATGACTTTTAGGGTTATTAAAACAAGAAATTGAGCAGTAGGCGATATACGGGAGCACCACCGTTTTACGAAAGGAGATAACTGGTGTTCGTCGAGGCTAAATTCCCTCGCAAAGATGTCCTCTTATTCCGACGCGACTCTTCTAGGTTTGTGTATCGATAGTAGCGACATCCCCTCAAAACACCAGCGTGTTGCGTCGCATTAATCTTTTCTCTAAATTATCAAGTTGCAATAGGTCTGACAGTTGAGACAAACGGTAAAAGATCACGATTATCTCTGTAACCAAGGACAGGGCTGGGTGCTTGGGCATTAATTCTTAAATGAAAGCAAATGTACAGAAAACTAAGAGAGTCGCGTTGAACATTTTTGCTGCTTGAAGGTCCAATGGGAATCGAACAACAGCAGTAGCATATAGTATAATGTTTAATAACTGACAAGGTAATGAGCTCTTATCAAAGCTATACTTTAAACTTCACCAGTGGGATGATATCATGTTAAGACGCAAAGCATTCTATTTGTGGATTCAACAACGAGCCAAAATGGGAAAAGGCACATGATTATAGCTTAGGATCCATGCAACATTGATGATTTCTACACATATTTGTTGCACATCGAAGAAAAAAAGGTTAAAGAGGTTAATATAAAAGGCGAGGATGTGTAATGCAGTGTTGTAGGAAGGACCTACAGTACGGAAGAAAGAGAAAGAAAGACCAGAAGCAAAATACATGAATAGGGCCTTATGCGAGACATCAGTGTAATATAATTCTTAACCATTCATTTCTTCTGTCAATCCGGGATAACTTAGCGAGTAGTTATAGGTGAATGCTTATTTTCTAGCTGTCGTAGAAGTTGTCGCAAGGCAAAGCTGGAAACGTGGCACTATTTGCCTGAAGCTAACTTCACTGACTTCAAACTGCTTATAATTTCAACGAATATTGTAGAACGCACATTGATTAATCTCCCTCGGAGGTGGTAACCACCATTATTGGAATAGGCATTGCAAGCTTCTGGAAACCGATGGCGTTTTCGGAAAATGCTTGCATTCTGCTTGAAGTCCGTTTAAAAAGGAAAATTTAAAGCGAGTCATAGTTACTAAGTGCATTGTCAGCCGGTGGTGATACGCAGGCGCATATAATGTAATGATCCAGAATTTCTGTGAAAACCCCAAACTAAAACTGAAAAAATATGAACAGTTACGGCATTTATTTAGGCAACAGTATTCAAATCTGGAATTTACGTAGATAAGTGTAACTATAAGGATTTTGTTTTCTGAATATTCAATTAATTGTCCATACTGACTCAAATGATTACTTCAGAATGATAAACTACTCACCAAAATGCATTGGATGCCTATATAAATAGGGGTGGAAATATTTAGCATTTTGAAAGCATAAATTTAGCATTTTTATTTCTAAATGTAGCATTCATACACTTGTAGTTTAGTATTTTATAGCATTTTGAAGAAAACATAACATAAATTGAGTTAATTCAGATAAACAGAACAGTGTATTTAATAACGTTAATGGGAAATTAAAATCACAGTTGTAAAGGATTAGTAGTGAGACAATAATGTGTAAAGCATATTTTGAATTGATTTTAAATTAATATAGGCCAAAGCAACGGAGAGAAAAATACAGCAAATTGTTGCAGCCTAAAACATGATACAAATAGACATTTATACTCATATAATACGAGATTAATAAAAAGAAAATAACCTCAAATTAAGCCGCGCAAGTTCATGAATCAGTAACATTATTGATTAAAATCATAGACATCAACATTTTGTTGTGTCATTCTTCTCGAACAATTAAATGGCGCTTTCTGAAATGCCTTTCAGCGTATATGCGGTTAACACCCCAAATACGCTGAGAGCTGCTTCGGCAAACTACGGATATTTGAGCTTTTGCAGGCAGACTACATCTTTATCTTTTTGCAAAATTTGTACCAGTTGGGAACGAAAATATCCATTTTAACAGCCAGAAAAAAATTGGATCTTTCTTTTACTTTCATTTAAATGTTTCAAATCTATTGACAAACTCGGCCATCAGTGACAGAATTAAAAAGCTTGCTAACCTCTTGAGAGAAAAGAAAAACAGTTGTTACATTTTCTTCCATGTATTTGTTCGGTTTTTTGTTGCAGTTAAGCATAAACTCCATAAAAATGTTTTTCACTGCGTTTTACATTTTCATTTGCAAAATTAGTCCATGCATTGCAACATCTGTGGGTAACCATCCTCCAGCACACCTTTTCACCACAGTGCATAAAGCCAACAACCCATTCCACAACTTATGTGCCAAGGGGTAGAAAGAGCCCTTCAGCTTGGTAATTAATTTGGTAACGGTGACTGAGATCTGAGTCACAAATTAAGCTTGACACTGTATTTCAAAATAATGACATTCGTCATTACGATCACAACTGGGGTGTTTTCCTTACGCCCAACAGTTCTGAATTTAAATGAAATTAAATAGCTTATTTCAAATATCTTAATGGAATAAATAATTTATGTTAATTTCACTGAATAACAAACTACTCGTTTTTTTCACGTTACCAGGCATAGGAATTACTAACCTTAAAAGCCAGGACGAAAGGAAATAAAAGTTTAAATGTACTGGACTTTGAAGTAGATATATTTCTGCTCCACGTTGGAACCAATTTGAGAAAGTGTTTTGTTGTTGGAGTAGTTTGCACCACGCTTTGGGCGTTAATTTGAAGAAGATTGTTTGTTATGTAATATGCTGTTACGTATGAGAAGCTGATTTGAAGATGTATTTTTGTTGTTACGCTCCAAGTTTAAAGACCTATTAAATATTAACTTTGTTATTAAACTGCTTCTTTAACTATTTATGTTTGTTTGCCTCGGCTGCGTCAGTATTACTTTAGAAACATGTTTTTCTTAAGCAGGGCGTAGTGCGACAAGAATGTAGGCTTACACAGATTTTAAGTTTAAATTCACTTCTTTTTATTAATCCTTGACACAAATTAAATAGCACTGCACTGATATCAAGAGCTGTGATATTCTTTTAATTTAATACTTGTACTTTGTTAACGCGTATACGATACATAATTTTCGTTTCACACGAATACGTAATATTTATTTAGAGAACACATCTTCCATCCGGTTACTACCAAGGTCTGCAGGCAACCGAACATATTTCAACCGTATAAACTTTTAACTTTTGTATTTCAAGACTCTAATTGGCTAATCTTAGTCCAATAGAATACCTGCATTTTACTAAAGCTTTTTCTGGCTGTTGATGGGCTATTTTTAAACTGTCACAAAATTTACATTATCGTTGCCCTAATCATGATTAATAGCATTCAAACTCTCAAACTCATTATTGCCTCAAGGTTACCTCATTGTTAGCAACTTTAAACTTATTATTCTCACAGCTCCTACATTATTAAATTACGTAACGCATTCACATAACATTATTAAACATGTTTACAATAATATAAGCATTTGTAATGGCTCATACATACATTTTTAAAAATTATTACATACATATTGCTTCAAGGCGGGGTGTTATTGAAATTACAAATTATATAATTTAATTGAAGTTATTCAAGTGTTAAAAATACTGCCTCAACTTTAGCGAGGGACTTCACTGGCAACAAACCACCCCATCCCTCGTAAGCTGCGATTGGGTTTCCCCATTTCATTTGAGTGTTTACTTTTTTGCTTGAATAATTTCGGAACGTCTGAAAATTCCGCAATGAAGGAAAAAAATCGTGATATTTAGCAGAAGTTATCCGAAATAGAAATCTTAAAAGCATTTGGAGTTTATTGATTATGTTTCCGCGAGTGACGTTTACAATGGAAATACCAGACGTTATCCCGAAGAGCTGACGTAGTTTGGCAATTAAATTGTCGCTTAGAAAATAACCTGCGCCCAAAGGCAAACTTAAAGCTAAAAGTTTTGTCACCACAGTCTTTTGTGCAATTTATCTCCTAAGAAACATGTGAAGGAAATTTACGGCTAACATAGATAACGCGCACCTCGGATTCGTGTGCAGAAGATGTTATCGCAAGTTTACTTTCTCCTCAAGGTTTTCCCTGTAGTGACGCCGAACATCCGCTCAGAACTTCAGAGCGAAACCCATGCTTTCACTGGCACTGACACTTGCATCACTTTCTGAGAGTAATGGAGTCGAGCTGAAGTTTTGAACTAGAAGAAGGGATGTTCAACTGTATAACTGGTGCTTTCATATTGAATGTTATGGTTTTGTGGTCAAGAGAACTATTTGAAATAAATGAATTGGATGATAAACAGAAGCTTGGTACTAAAACGTTACAAGGCAGGTTGCGAACCTCTGTCCTCTTATCGAAGATAATATACATCTATGCTTGTTACACCGGAAGGGATCATGCCACAATCTCTGCCTGAAGTCTGGTTACATCCTATTTCTAGGACCCGTGTTTACACGACGTCTTTAAGCCTTCCAGGAGAAAAATTTACGTGTGGTCTATTTGTTAAGGACTTCCCCAGAGAAGTTAGGTACATCCCGAAAATACACGACAAGTGAGAAACAAACCGTCAATCAACACTGTTCAAAGGCAGCTGTGGGCCACATTTTTTATAGATGAAATAGAATTGACAAAAACCACCACCGCTGATTAAAGTAAATGCTTTTCTTCCCCCGGAGACAACCAAATAAGCGCTATAATGTGCAAGTGTGCAAATAAGACCGATAAGACTATTTACCTTTTCAGAATTGTCAGCAGAAAGTTCTGCCGGGTACTGTGCTAGCGACTGAAATTTGGCAAGAACGCTCCGGGTTAGAAAATTACAAATTTCTTCAAAGAATTGGGCGATTTTCACAGGATGTAATTATTGTTGCATAGCTAACTTCGTGCGACGTCTACAGTACTTTGTCCCTCTGCGCATATAACAACTCTTCAACCACTGCATCTAATATTTGTGTGTGTGTGTGTGTGTGTGTGTGTGTGTGTGTGTGTTTGAAGAAACTTTGCAGAAGTCTGTTAAATTTGGTTGAAACCGGATTGTTTATACAGAAAGACCTCTTAACAATTGTTTATTGGGGGAGGGACGAAGCATGCCCATATGATGTTGAAATTCAGAATTTGAAGAGAATTTGTCTACTCATTCCAAGTTTAAGTCAGTCATATTTAAAATTAAGGATATTTTATGTAGAACGTGCTGTAATTTTATCGTTTTTTGGAATATTGTTATACACCGGGGAGGCTAAAAGTTTTGCAGCTAAAATATTAAATTTAGTTACCCCGGCATAAACATTGGGGGACGTAGACTCAAAGGCACACAAAGAGATACCAAAAACTTGCTGCACAGACTAAGCGGACGTGGGATATTGCACACACATACGCTACAATATTATCCAAAATATTCGAAAAAAATATATTACCAGTGCTATCACACTCTTTCCGCATAAAACAAAGAAACCTTAATGTAACGTTATGCGTACATTTAGGATTTTGTTTTGTAATCCCTTGTTTTACTTATCTTAACTCTCCCTTTTCCCTCTTTTTATGATCAAATCCTCTTGCCATCGGTGAGTGGCCGAGTATGGTTCCCGAGGATTGCTCTCAGTAAATCTCAGCCAGTACAGTAAACATATTAGCTGCATTAAACTAGCATTTAAGGCCGACGAGCCTTTCTTTTTCTCCTTTTCACTTTCGAAATACAATTTGAAGAGCATTTTGGACTCATTCCAAGCGTAAGTGAAATATATTAAAATTGAGGATATTTTAAGTGGAGAGCCTGCTATAATTTTATCATTTTAGGTATGTTATCCAAAATACTCCAATAAAATATATTATCAATGCTATCACACTCTTTCCGTCATAAAACAAACAAGCCTTAATGATACGTTATGCGTACATTTACGATCTTGTTTTTTAATACCTTCGCTTTACTTGTTTAACTCCCCTGGTCACATCCTCTTGCCAGCGGTGAGTGGGCGAGTATGGTACCCTAGAGTTGCTTTCAGTGAATCTCGACCAGTACAGTAAATTATAGCAATCATATCAGCTGCATTAAACTAGCATTCAAGGCCGGCGAACCTTTCTTTTTCTCCTTTTCACTTTCGAAATCCTACAACTGACGGCGAATAGCAGTGTGATGTATCGCTGCATGCCGTCTTGAAAACAGCGAAATATCATCGCAATCAGCGACGCACCGCAGGAGGTTCGAACACTAAATAAACTTAGTGCAGAGATTGGATGTAAAAAATTACAATCACAGAGCCAGGTTTTATTTGTGTAACACATTCGCTGACATTCAAGACAGATTAAAAAGAAAAAAGGACACGAAGAAGGGAAAGAAAGAAGTAGCGCGGTAAGGACTGTAGTGAAGCGTGTCGTTGATCCGTAGCATCTACTTAGCTGTGATAGGAGCAAGGAACATCAGATGTAACATTGACAGAAACTTGCATGGGATCGACTGTCGGTTACGTAATAATATTTCACAATTTTCATAGCACAGCACAACATATCCCAATCTTCTGCTTGGTCGTATCTTCGTATCGGTGAGGCCCTCTTTTATTCCATTCCGTTAATTCCCTTTTTTACATTTCCTACTTCATGATTATTTTTATCTCATTATTGCTACAACTTACAACATTTTCTTCAAATTATTTTACAACAATTCATAATAAACATAATTTATTGTAATACATTATTTAGCTTGGTTAAATTTCTTAAATACTAATAAACAGGCGAGTAAAGTATTTGCCTTTTTGAAGCCCAGTCCCTCCTCCAAATACAGGGTTATTCAAAAAGAAGGAACAGACTTTAGATATTTATTTCTAATGAACGACAATAGATGGCGGCACAAGCGATACATCACTGAACAGAGAAAACTTCAACATTTTATTTTGTGTGTTCAGAATGAGCACCATTTGTTATGCAAGGACGACCAGTGCGTTTCCGTTTGCATACGCAACCACCTTCTGCGAATTTATTGAATCAATTGTAACATTTTTATGACGAGGCGACAGTTTGTTGAACTTGTAACGAAATGCGCGCTGCAATGAAACAATGGATTCACTCTTTGCATAATGCAGCACACAAAACGAACTTTCCTGTGGCGTTGCCATTTTCTCGTAAACAAACACAGCGCCGCTATAGGCACTAAATGGAACTAATAGGTGGCTTAAAACCTTGAACTTTCCTCTATTCAATGGTGTGCCGCTGTGTCGCTATATACTTTCGTTCATTAAAAATGATTAATTAAAATCGATTCCTTCTTTTTGAATAACCTGTAATTGGATCTCCAAGATCCGATTTTAGTTATGGCATGCTGGAAGAAATTTTAGTTGTTGTACCGTTTTTAAAGTATGTTAAGTCATAATGATTAACTTGTATAGGTACATATTTTAATAAACATTTTCATGGTTTTATTCTTAATGTGCGCTTTATAATTCCTGTTGTGTGAAATTCATGTTTCGCCTATTTTGACAGTCGTCCTTATATAGCAGCCAAACTGTGTTAGTGTGCAAACAGCGTATTTGCTCGTATAATTGGTTTGCCTGTTTCAATTATACTTCTATTTACCCCCCCCCCCCCCACCCCGTGGCTTAACCGTATGAATAGCTGAAAACCTCGTTTTCATTCTCTGATTTCTTCCCTTTGAGCATTGCTTTTTTGTGTAAGGTAATAGCTTGTGTACGTTTATAAACCTGAGTGCATATTTGGGAGCCGAACATTATCGCGAGCTGTATCCATTCTTCCTGTAGCGTAAAGCATATCAGTGCATGCAGACACGCTCGCCCTGAGCCATGGTTGGTTGTTTTTCCTCATCAGAACAAAAGAATGCTCGCGCTGCATTTCCCATGACTTTGGAGGACCTGCACAGAGCTTGTGTACATGCCGAGCTGGTGAAGCGCTCTGATTTTCGCACGAGCTCGACTCTTAACTTAAAAAAAGAAACATTAGAATGCCGTACGGGGGTAGTTTTATTTGTTTCTAAAAGACAGTGATCAAATTTTTGTTGCTTGATGGTTCAATGGGATTCGAACTACAACAGTAGCATATAGCATAATGCTTAACAACTGACAAGGTAATGGAGACAGCCCTCATATCAAAACTATACGTTAAACTTCACTACTGTGGTTGACTCAGGAGAATGGCTTTGACTGAAACTGCAGGCGTGCAGTGGACTAGGGAGCTTCTTGTCTACTATGCAAATATTGTAACATCAGCAGTTCAAAAATATTGTCAATAAGTATATTTCAAATGTGTGTGGTCGTAATTATATTGTTTTACATGCATGCAGGTTTTACAGGTTTACTTATTGAAAGTACGATCATAATTGTTTTGTTTAATGCGGTAATATAGTGTATTACTGATGCTACTTCACATATAATTGGCGCAACTGTTCTAGACATGTGAAAATCTTAATGACAGCTATAAAGCGAGTTACTTACCAGATCAGGGGGTAACCGGTCGTCTGCATGCTGCAGGAGTGCGTGGGACAGTCATTGTCAAATATCCGCACACCGGTTATGCACTACGCTGCACTGATAAACTTATAGTTATATACAGTATATTTAAATCCACCGCTGTAAAAAACGCTTATTATAAAAACTTGTCAAATCATCTGCCTCCAATTCTTCCACACCTGACAGCCCTTCCTCTTGGAATCACTCACTCATTGCCGTCATCACTGCTGTTGCTACTTACTGCACCATTATCCTGGAGATAATTCTTGCTATTTGATTTTCTACAATTCCATCTTTTTCGAAATAATGAGTCTCAATTTATTCAACATGTCGACATAGATTTTCCCATTCTGGCCTTCCAATTTCTGCAAATCGCTGCAGGCCACCGATTTTTTGACATCAGCCCTGATTAATTCTATTGGGTTTAGATCTGGGTGATACGGTGCCAGTCTAAGTACATTATGGCCAAGTTGTATTAAAATATGGTCAAGTATGTAGACTTCTGAAGCGGTTTGTTGGCTTTAATTAAGTTATATAGCTTTGTTTTACTCATGCTTTCATCAAAAGCTATATTATGCCTAAGTAACCAGGCTCTCATTTCTTCTTTCAAGGAATTTGAGGTAGTGATTTGTCAATTTGAATGTTGACGCATTGTGAAGTATTTTCGATAACCAGAACAGACCCAGCAGGCATATTAGGTATCAACATGGTGTTGATTCACTTCATGTAATTTTCTGTATTCATTTCTTGATGACGATCTACTGTTTTTTTGTTGCGACTCGTCACTCCAACTTTTAGATGTTGTATGACTGCTGTGTATGTATAAGTCACCTTCATACACTACAGTTCGACTCTAATTTATACCTCTGAGTAAGGTACTCTTCCAGCTGAGATCGTATGTCGTGCTTTTTTATTAGAACTCTTCTATTTGATTTCGTTTTCTTCTGCCTGAACCCTAAATCTTTTATAATTTTTCTGAGATTTGTAGCACCACCTTGAAAATCTCTGCTGTATTTCAGCTTGATGAGCAATCTGCTCCTTGTTGATACGGTTTTTTCTTCCACATAGAAATTGTGAATCGTGCTTCATGAAGTCGAGGACATTTGCAATTATTTCCCTGCTTTGACTATATAATACCTTACCACTTAACTTTGAAAACATAGGAGCCATGGTTCTAAATATAACAAATATAAATTAAACACTATTTAGATGCTGCTCTCTTTGAAATTACAACCAGATGCAGACACTTTCTATGCAGACTGTATGTGTTACGCACTGTGAGTAAGCAAAGGTATTAATATCGCTTTCGTTGATTAAGCTAAACATAAACCATTCTTAGGCTCGGCAATCAAGGTCACGATTCCAGAAGTTTTGCGCCAGCTATAATATTTGTAGTTCCGGGAAAGACCGGATAAGTAACATTGGAACAAGGTGTAAAACAATACAGTACAGGCTGGCTCAAGCTCGCTTACGTCAACCACAAGATCGACTTTGCAATATCGCCGAACACGGAAACCAGTCCACGGTTGGTGAACACCCCTCAGCGGTATAATCACTGGGGGTAGCCGGGTGTGCCTCCGGGAGCAGCAACATCCAAATGTGAAACAGAAGTTGCGTAATCGCACGTTGTTTTGTTGGCGTTTTCGCTGTCGTTTGTTGACACTTAATATTTAAAGGGGCACGTAAATTTTGGTGTTTGACTACCAAATAGCTTGTAAGAACGATAAGGGACAGCTAGCCGTTTTGAGCGGTGGTGTAATCCACAAAGCGAGTTGTAATGTGCTTCAGTGCCTACATTGTGGTATGTTGAATAAACGTACATATAACATGAATTGCAGATGTAATATAAAAGGATTTAACTCTAATAATTATGCAATATACACGAAACATTAACCGTGAGTGCATTTCTTTGTTAATCTATTGTCTTATTTTGCCACAGTTATTGCAGCTTTCCTTGCAGTGTAGCACAAAGTTAAAAGCGACAAGTATTTGCCGTCGTCTTGCGTGAAAGCGACTATTTTTAAATACTGTAGCTTTTAGCAACGGATGCAAAAGTCTAAATGACAGGATCTGGACACAATCTTTAAAAATGTGAACCCAATGAGTCGAACAAACAAATCACCCAGTTTGTTCTGATCGTTTTCTGGAAACGGATTTTGAAAATCCGAGCTTACTAGCTCAGAGGTGAGTGTGATGCTACTACAATTTGGGTGATAGTCTATCGTTTTTGTTTAGATGCTAAAGCAGAGTCCAAATATTTGTTCAGACAGGTCCAAGCAGTGGAGGTTTATATCTAAAGGGTGAAGATGTAAGCAGGGTTTTTGTTTTTGAAAGTTGTAAGTTGGCTTTATACTGAGCAAAGTAGTTTACAAACTCTTACTTCATCTATTGCGGCGGCGGTGGAAACCCTTATTCCTACATTTAACGACGTTTATGATATTATATATATCCCATGTGCCTTTGATGAAGATTTTTCAAATTAATTTCCGACGTGGCTATTATTACAAACAGCGAGAAAACGGAGAATCTGTGTAAAAGTTTCTAAAGAATAAAGCAATGCAAATACAGGGTAATTCAAACAGAAGGAACATACTTTAAGCATTTATTTCTAATGAACGACAATAGATGGCGACACATGTGATACATCGCTGAATAGAGAAAAGTTCAAAAGTTTATTTTATGTGATCAAAATGAGCATCATTTGTTACGCGAGGACGACCAATGTTTTTCCGTTTCCATACGCAACCATCTTCTACGAATTTATTGTATCGACTGTAAATTTTTTATGACGAGGCGGCTCGTTGTACTTACAACGAAATGCACGCTGTAATGTAACAATGGATTCACTCTTTGCATAATGCAGCACACAAAACGACTGTTCCTGTGGCGTCGCCATTTTCTCGTAAACAAAACCATTGCCGCTGTAGGCACTGAATGGAACTAATAGGTGGGGCTTAAAACATTCAACTTTCCTCTATTCAATGATGTTTCGTATGTATCGCTATCTATTGTCGTTCATATTTAAAATCTGTTGTATGATACAGGTGACAAACGGAAATGATAGCACATCGTCTCTAACATGAAGAAGCTACTTATTTCAAGATAAAACATGCTAGTGTATCTTCTTTAGCTATAATTTTTCATAGTATTTGTGAACCTTGGTGCTTTTTATTCGTGATTACAGAATAAGCATAAAACTCTTACAGTTCCTTATTGTTAGGTGGTTGTATTTGCAGTGGTTGACACACTTTTTAAGAAGTTGTTATATTCTTTTTTAATTATTTGTTACAACTCGTGAAAATTTGTGGGTTTCCTTAAGAAGTTACAGTTCTAAAATCATATTCATGATCAAGAGAATTATTTCTCAAAGTAGCCAAAACTCGCATTACTGGAAAGTTATAATCATTCGCGTTACGGGATAAAGTCGCAAAAATCTGATGCGATACATTCACATGACTTTCTCTACCCTCTATCGTTTATTCGTGGGTATACAAACTATTTTTACTAAAACGTACTTTTCTGTCCACTAAATTTTAATCCAAATAAACCTTTGCAGAACTAACTACATCACACATTTCTTATTAATACACAGGGAGCACTGATAGCCAGATGTTTAAGAACATATAGCTGACCTTAAAATTACATACCTACTGTTTCCATGCAATCCAGAGAAACAACTGAAAATCGAAGGGACTTAAAAGAATGACAAGTATTTAACAAATAGAACCATTAATAACGGATATCTTAGAAATGGCTGATGCTACAAAAAAGTTATTTGAAATAAATTGTGAGTTTTAAAAGAGATCTGCATTTATTTCATCCGTGGCTTAACGTTTACCAGCTAAACAAGATTCTACAAGGGAACTCTACAAACTATTGCCAGAAAATTCAAGATATTCATTTTATTTACCGTGTAAATATATTTAATATATGGTATTTTAATCAAAATCGTTGGAGACATTTTTCAGAAAATAAAAAATTTCGAAAAATGTTCCATGTAAAGGGTAGCTTGGTGTGGGCGGTTTCTTGAAAACCTTCGTGTCGCATCTTTGGAAGGTACTGATCCTAAATACCAAGTTTGGTGTTTATCCGACTTTTTGTTTTTGTGTTATGCCGTTCACAGACACGCACACACATGAACCTGTTTCTAGAAATGCTTTTTGGGGGATTCAAAACATGCATTTCCGGTAAAATCTCAGTATCGAATTTTTTGGTGGAATGCAATACGTTCTCTACCTGCTATGGACGTGGTAAAGAAAATAAAAATTCTGATGTGGTACACTCACATGACTTTCTCTACTCTTGTACAAACTATTTTTACGAACTCTTATTCTCCATCTATTTCATATTAATCGAGATAAACATTTGCGGAAACAATCTTTTGACATGCAAAGAGAATTACATTTTACACATAGCGACCAGTTCTAGAAATATTTGACTATCGCTTAAGGCGTACTATGTTCCCCATGTTTTGTAATTGCAAGGGCAATATAGAAATACAGTAGCCTTTAAGCATCGACACACATCTTAATAGCTGGTTGCTAGGTGCAGCACCATTCTCTTTGCTACAGATTAATACTCTTTGCATATCCAAGACAAAAAAATGAATAACGAATTCCCATTTGAGAAGATAAGTATTGAAAAACTTAAGAGAATAACAAGCAATATCTCGAAAACGGTTCACTCAACAAAAAAAAATGTGTATGACATAAATTGTGTATTTTAACGCGATCTACAATTTTTGTGTAGTAAAAGTTTGTCTATCCAGTTATGCAAAAGTCGTTCACAATGAAGAATACTTTTGTAGACATTCCCAGAAAATTCAAGATAAACATTTTATTTGTCATAAAAATATCTTAAATAGATATGTGATATTTTAATCAAAATCGTTAGCCATTTTTGAGAAAATTAAAAATTTTGAAAAATGTTCCATGTAAAGTGTAATCTGGGGTGGGAGGATTTTCTTGAAAACCTTCGTGTCGCATCTCTGGAAGATACTGTACCTAAATACCAAGTTTGGTGTTTATCCGACTGTTCGTTTCTGAGTTATGCTGTTCACACACACAGACACACACACATGTTTCCAAAAATACTTTTTTCGATTCAGGGGGTCTCAAAACATATATTTCCGGTGAAATCTCAATTACGAATTTTTGAGTGGAATACAATACTTCCCCTACTTACTATACGTAGTAGAGAAAATAAAAAAGGAGTGTATTTGTAAGCCATCTTGTTTTCTACTTTTATTTCGCAATTATATAGTCCCTTTTCGCTCTCTTCTTGATGTATAATTTAGAAATGGAACATAGAACGCTGTGGAGATGGTGTGCACTTCGTCCATTACCCTTGGGCTAAATTGATAAAAAATATCTCGTGAATCAGGACGCTCCGAGGCATATTCTCCTAAAGAAAGAAAAACTAATACCGAAAAAGAAGACACTGTATGTAAGAACAGCTATAAATTACAATGTCGAATACAAGGGAACCGTATAATGGGTTTTTTGTGGTAGTCGCTGGAAAGAATTGTGTCAAGCTGACGAGGTGGGATATCCACGAGTATGCATCATGGCGTGATGAGGTGGTATCTACCGAAACGCAAGCGTGCATGACAGCACACAAGAAATCGATATTCTCAGACAGTCATGAACTAATTACTGAATTTCCATTACTAATTCATCAGAGCTGGCACAGAATAATTGTTAATTTTCTTCTCTGCAGATTCATATATCCACTGCCACGCGGATGGGTGCAGATGCACGAATCGCAAGCTTGGGAACGCCAATAAAAAGTGTCCCTGAATGCGCTGCTGGTGTATGTAAGAGAGGAGAGGTTAATTATTATTATAACTGGTTTTCCATGCATTTCTAACATTGTGTGATCGTGCCCAAATACCGTGAAACGTTACGTGCTTCTAGTGAATACAATTGAGTCAGTCAGCAAGTGCTCAAATATAAGCTTTACCTAGCTTTGCGGAAGGGGAGGTTAACAGCTAGAAACAGTTTTAAAAGGCTTTGAAGCTTCTCTGATGTATGTCTTGTCCGTCAGCTTTCGTTTTGAACACCTGCCGTAAGAAATTCAATATTAATTAATCTGCTTGTTTCTTTACTTGAGGGACGTAGTTGTCAAGTCTTGACCTGAAACCATGTGTTAAACACAAGAGTTACTAATCAGCTAGTGATTTTGAATTAACACACCCACAGGCTGGTAGTCATTGAGTGCAGAAACTAATAGCAAGAAAGAACCATGTAACATGTGTTTGAACTTTTCTCGCCTTAGGATTATGTCTCTTCGCCACAGTATACCAAGAAGGCAATAATTCATTTTTAAAAAAGATGATTCTTGGGTACTTCTGGAACAATTCAGTTTTAAATAATGCCAAAGTTAGAAGCTGATGATAAAATGTAATTAATGAGGACCGGTCGAATATAAACGAGACATCACATTTATGATTGGAACAGCTGTAATGCAGACGTGCGACGTTGAGACGGTGGTGGTGGAAACTTCGGCCCTTCCTTTCGCTAGACAACCTACCACCAGTCCAATACAGCACGAGTGAACGAGAACATTCCCTTGAGCATTCAATCAAATTAAAATTTCTTACAAAAATAAATAAAAAATTGTCTAAAATTTTTGGTAGAAACTAAGTAGTCTACTCTTTAAACTGCCGATGCTTGTGAATGTCGCAAAATATTTTCGCAAAAAGAGGAACTGTTGAAAGCTAAAGAAGTCAACGACGGTAAGTGATGAACATTGCTGAGAAAGAATATGGGCCGGCCACGACTTTTGGTCAAGTATTATTTCGGATGTTCATTCTGAAGTGGTTGTTGAGACATCGTCTACTTTCAGGATGAATAGCGTGATGAAAGTAAATTCAAATTATACCAGATAAAAAAATACTTAAGACATTAACATTTTTAGCGAAATGTTTATTCTAAACAAATAAAACCGAAATACATTTGCTTTGAATAAAACGACAAAAGAAAACAAATATTTTAACTTAAGCCTTAAGTGTTTATTTATTATCAAAATGCGGAAGTAAGTTATTATAAATAAAACTGAAATAGACCACAAAAAAGGCGTATAGAAACAGCAAGTATTAAGCCCCTTTTACATGTTCAAGCTTGCTTTTCAATTCAAGATTTTACAAGAAAAATTGTCAAATATTAAAAAATATTTGACAAGATTGGGCAAGAGTCGACACTGTTATAAACATGTATATACAAGTTGCCTTTTTGCCCTTCAGAACACTGATAGTTTATCATGTGCAAAGTAATTTACTATTAGCGTCACGAGATAACAATTTGCAATGAAATGTCAATCTTTACGTAATTGGCATAGATTTTAAGGTTAATTATATTGCAATTGAGGAATACAATGGAAATATCATGAATTTATAGGTTAACTGCACACTATAACATTGCATTAATGCATTATTGTACACTTCGGAAATTTATCTGGCAAATTGTTCATATGCTCTCGTCTTTTTCATCTTATGGTAATCCACGGAGCCCACAACGTACAGGCATGGCCAGCTTTCGTATGACCTAATCAGCTAGCATACATCCCTTGCCCAGGTAGTCATTTTTGTTTACTTTTCGCTTTCAGCCATGTTGCAGCTTTCGTGATACACTGTAAATCCTCGCATTTCATTGGCTAAGGCTATCAAAGCATTGTCAAATATTTGACTGTTTAGAACATATCCTTATTTGCTTTCGAGGCTTTAAAAGTATTGGAAGCAAAAATTGTGAAGTTGTCACAACTATTGTAAAGTCTTGTAAAGCATGAAGTTTGATAAAAATTTGATCGTGTACAAGGAGCTTTAGGAAAATTTATTTAGTGATTTACACTATTCAATCACTCAATCAGCATATTTATGTGAACATTGTCATATTCTATAGTAATTTTAAAGTTTAAAAACATTCTAGTTACACTTGGCAACAAAATGGAAATATTTCTTCTAAAAATGTGTATCACAATGTCTTATTGGATTGTTGGTTACAAATTATAACCAAATGTTTCTGGTTCATGCTCAGTTTCCTGTCAGATGCCACAATTTTTATTTGAGAATATTACCTAAAAGGTTATTGGGGCAAAACTAAACCACAACATTATAGAAGAGGCCATTGTAACTGCAATAGAATTGTCACCTTTTAGAATTTATTAAACCTTTGTAAGTTTGTTGTGATCAGAACTTCTGGAAAACACTATGAGAGTGTTTTTTCCCTTACTAGCCCCCTCCCCCTGTTTCCCTGACTCTGCATCATCCACAAGAGTTCTCTGACTTCATCAGAGACCGTCCTTTTTCTTGAAGCTGACATCACTTGTGGCAGGCAACCGAATTCGGCCGCTGTGAAAGTTAAATCACTTTTCACTCCCAAAGATTCGAGAAGTTTCTTGACTTCTACGATCGAAGATGCGGCATTCTGCATAGCGCGACCACCTTATATACTCGGGAAATTTGAAGCTTGGTAAACTGGTGTTGAAATCCATGTCCCCATCTCGTTATGATAGGTTGAGGCGGCAGGGTAATGCCTTAAAATGTGTGAATCCTTGACGGGGTTTTCAGAAATACCTTAATGCTGTAAATGGAATCCGGAAACAAGCATCGTACCTCTGTTGAAGAGGTGTGAAAACGTGTAATACGCTGGTCACATGAAGCATGCTTGTAAATGGCCTTTTTAAAAGGAATCGTACCTACGCGCCACAAGGAGGCATCCCCGAGAGGAAGGATTAGGCGAGAGGAGACACCGGGTGCCAGTAAAGGCAGGGTGCTTAAGTTTCCAGAAGTAGACACCCCGGCAGGCAGAACCGGGGACCCCGCCCCACACAGAGGAGGACCAGAGCCCCTCAAGGGGATTTGGATACCTCGGCAGTCAGCCGATGGACGGATAGGATTTACCGACAGTATCCCTCTCCCCTATTACGCTGCACCGAAACACCATCGCCGACACGTCCGACCCTGAAAGAAACCAAACGGATGAAGGATGAATGAAATGAAATGAAATTGAGGGACAGGAAATTCGGGTGCTGTAAGAAACTGCTCCAGCATTCCACTGATGACATGGGGAAACCTCCGATAGAGCCCGTGGGCCAGTGGGCGGTCGCCGGGGATCGAACTCGGGACCTCCCGAATACGGGGCACAGAGGTTGCCGCCTGATCCATCCCGCTCGGTAACTGCGAGATACTAGTATACTGTTAACATTTTCCAGACACACTATTGTAAGCAGGAATGCTTTTATTGACTCATCTTCTAAATCTTGAATCTAAAGTTCCAACAATGACGTTGCCAATAAACGACGTGTAGAATCGTTCGACTACTAGAACTTTACTTTTACATTTTTACACGTCTATACTCATTGTTGTTAAAATATGAAGTGAATGAGGGCGGTCACTCTCATTGTAACGATTACAGAAGTGAATTAAAATACATGTGTAGATAATTTTTAATAATAGGAAAATAATTAAGCTAATTCAAATATAGGCAACAAGAAGCATTTATTTCTAGATTAGGTATTTATCTTAAAAATGCAGAATAATACCTACTACATAAAACCTCCGTTTCAATCACAAAGATTTAATTCGTTCAGATTCACTTACCTGTGAAGTCCTCTTACTCTGAATTACTTTGTATAACTTATAAACCGTAAGAGACAAAATCTTAACTTAAAGAACGTAGATATCGCTAAAGCACTTTATGTCAAATAAAATTTTTGTGGAGTTAACCATTTCTGAGTTGTACCTTATTTGGTTTGAATTTTCGAATACTTGTGCTTTTCTCCTGGTTAGTCGCTATTCTTTTTATTTTCTCTACTATGTACTTAGCAAGTAGAAGCATTGCATTTCACCAAAAAAAGTCCCTGTCAACATTTTACCGGAAATATATGTTTTGTGGCCCCTCTGAATCCAAAACAAATTCTAGAAAAAGGTCCGTGTGTCCGTGTCTGTGAACAGCATATCTCAAAACTGAAAAGTCGGTTTAATACCAAACTTGGTATTTAAGTGCAGTATCTTCCAAAGATGCGACACGAAAGGTTTTCAAGAAAATACTCCCAACCCAAATTTCACTTTACAGGAGCACGTTCCGAAATTTTTTATTTTCTCACAAAATGGGAGTTAAGAGTTTTATTAAAATAGCGTACATTAAGGATATTTACAGGACAAATAAAACGTATATATTGAATTTTCTGGGAATAACCCGTGAAGTCCTCTTCGGGAAGGAATTTTACATAATGTTGTATAACTGGTAGAAGTTAAAGGATAGACGAAATCATAGATACTATACAAGAAATGTAGATCTCTTTAAAATACACATTATTCCAAATAACCTTTTGTGTGATATAAGCAACTTCCGAGATATCCGCTGCTAATGGTTCGAATTGTTCAGTACTTTGTCTTGCTTTTAAAGTCCTTTCATTATCAACTCTTTATTGCAATTGCATGGAAGCAGTATGGAATTTTAAGGCCAGCGTATAGCGTCCACTTCTTAAACATTTGACTATCGCTGTTCCCTTTCTGCAAAGGTTTATCTCGATCAAAATGAAATAGATAGAAAAAATAAACGTTTGTAAGAATAATTTGTATTCGAGTTCACAGAGAAGGTCCTATGAATGAAACACATTAGAGTTTTTTGTTCTCTCTCTCCATATTTTTACTTTCTAAGAGGATGATATCTATGTATAACTCTTCTACCCATAATATATACATAGGTATGTGCTTGTTCGTCCGAAATGTGACCCTAGTTTTCGAAGCCATATCAACTTCCTAGTTTGTTCTGATGCAGAACAGTCAGCGCTGCGGCCATTGCAGCTAGTACCTGTGCCGCAAGATAATTTGCCTAATTGAATTTCGCTGAGCATTGTTATACACGGATAATTGATTATTGCATTGTGTGCCCTTAACCTCTGTTTCAGTGCAGAGCCTGTTGTGCCTCACTGGGCGTGTCTGCAGTGTAAATGTTTGTTATAATAATCGTGTATTGTTTGCACGACTGATGGCCAAAGCACTTTCTCTGTCGCTTACCGACAATAAGTAAAGCATTCTATTTCGCCCAAAAATTTGATATATGCTAAGCAAATATTATTATGATATTTATACCACTCCAAGCCACATTAAAAACGTGTTATTTTTATTTTATTAGAAATAGTTGTAAAGATTTGAGATTTGAGGTAAATACAAAGTGTATTCCTAGAATTTTCTATGAAGTATTCTCATTAAATTTAATATAATTTTAAGACTACGAAATCACACGAGAGAGCTCCACACATGCTATGTAAATTAGGATATGCAGTTTTTGGGATATATTTTTGTTGAATCAGCTGTTTCGAAATATTCATGGTTTTAAGATTTCTTGGGCTGGATCCTAAATCGCTTGCCATGCTTGTATTCTTTTTCTCCCCCTTTCTTTTCTACATGAGCTCTCGACAAAGAAAATCTAACTTGCAATATGAACACCTGACTGCCGTTCCATATTTTCCATACAATCTTGAGGTGAGTCAAGTCCATGCAGCCTAATTTGAAATCTTTTCTGGGCAGACATTTTATCTTGGTTTAATAAATGATAAAAAGAGTCTGTTTATATGAATATTATAATATATAGGATGCCTCTGAAATAGTAATTAATGGATGTAGTGGACTATAACAATTTAAACAACACATCCAGAGCGTCCATTATTTCAGGACACGTTATAAGCATGGATGAGATCGTTAAGGCCCGTTAAGGTTAAATCTCGCCAAGATCATCCTTCTCCAGGGTATTTTCAGATACAGGGAGTACACTAAACTTAGGCCTAGAACATCGGTGTCTGCCACCTGTGATGCCGCCTTATCTAGCTGAGAGAGAGAGAGAGGGGGGGGGGAGGGGGGTCAACGAATCTCCCACATTAAAAATTTGGTGCCTTTATTTATACCATGAATACTCTTATTTTAAATCATTTGGCTCCAATTTTATCAAGATAATCAAATCTTTTTTCCGTGCTGACTTACCTTGCTGTTAAAATGTAACTCGCATAATCGTGGAGTAATTCATATGCAACATGCTACTGTGTTTGCTATCAACACCACCTTACGAAGTTTGCCCATCTCCGTGTTATAATGAGTTGAATATCCGTGGACTCTTTAGTTAGAATGAGTTGGATGGGCTTCTTATATAGTTATATTACATTTTAAAGGATGTGGATGTCAGCGCAGCAACATCGATTGAGAATTACTTCTGTTCGCTTCGTAAAAGCATTTATCAAAACCTTCAGCTTGTCTAAAACGATTTTCTGCCGATTCCTAACTAGAAAAGGCGTGGTATTTCATCATCCATTCTTGTCAATGTGATATCCCATCACTCACAACTGCAACCTGTACGCCGCCGCTACCTGTGCTGCTTTCAGGAGATTTTAGTGAGATCGAAGTAGTGTGTCTGTGTGTTATGTTGGTGGAAAGCTATTTATTTCTATAACTATTATTATTATTTTAAATAACTCAATTGATATAATTTAAATGATATCTCAGAAATTGCTTATCTCACACACACACACACAAAAAAAGAAAGAAAAAAGGAGAAAAACGTATTCGAAATAAATTGTGTCGTATGAGGAGATAGATCTACATTTTTTGTGTAGTAGTTATACAAGATTATATAAAATTCCTTCCGAATGAAGAGGATTTCAGAGGCTATTCGCAGAGCATTCAAGATGTACATTTTATTTGTCATGTAAATATCTTTCATATATGGTATGTTAATCAAAATCGTTTGAGTCATTTTTTAGAAAATCAAAGATTTTCCATGTAAAGGATAGTCTGAAATGGGGGATTTTCTTGAAAATCTTCCTGTCGCATCTTTTGAAGATACTGAATCTAAATACCAAGTTTGGTATTTATCAGACTTTTCGTTTTCCAGTTAAGATGTTCACAGACGCGCGCACGCGAACCTTTTAGTAAAAATGATTTTTTTATTCAGAGGCCTCAAAACATGTATTTCCGGATAAATCTCGGTATCTTTTTTTTGGGTGCAATGCAATACCTTCTATGCACGTGGTAGAGAACGTGATAAGGTTTCGTAAAATAATGTGTAGCCTCTAATAAGCGATAGAGGGTAGAGAAAGTCATGTGAATATAACACATCGGAATTTTTTTATTCGCTAAAAACATGTCAGCGATCGAAATGTTATTAGACTATTGTGTTTCTTGTAGTAGGATTCATTCATTCATTCATTCATTCGCTGTTTAACCTCCTCTTATGTAGGACTTACACCCCCAGGACTTACAAGCGGATGCCTGGGGTCAGTGGCCCGTCGAGGAGCAGACACACTCATGGAGCAGACAGAATATCCAGGATGGATGATCAGCCCGATGCCTGGTATGAGATGAAGGAAGTAGGTAGATGAAACGAAATGATGGTGAAATGGATGAAAGGAAAGGTGATGATGGAGCAGTTGGTGGAATTAATGGCGGGGGAAACCGGAGAACCCGGAGAAAACCCGCCCAGACGCCGCTTTGCCCACCGCAAATCCCACATGCAGGTCCCTGGGATTGAACCCGGGCCGCCTCGGTGAGGGGCGAGCGGTCTAACCACTAGGAATCACAAAATGAAACTATGGCAGAGTTTCCTTCAGGCTACGTATTAAGTAACGCAGAGACAATCGGTCGGTATTAACTTATGAAGAATCAGGGGCGCGTAATATCTTTCTGGGGGATGGACGTGCTTAGCAGGACATAAAATGGAAGGACTTCATTGCATCACGTTAATAC
Source organism: Deroplatys truncata (assembly GCA_030765065.1). Taxonomy (NCBI): domain Eukaryota; kingdom Metazoa; phylum Arthropoda; class Insecta; order Mantodea; family Mantidae; genus Deroplatys; species Deroplatys truncata. Next base: position 164,305,927 of record CM060983.1, read on the forward strand.
AGTGGGGGGAGGGGTGTTAGCCATCTTGCTAAATCTCTTAAGCGCGGGACGGCCGCATAATACGAATAGTCGGAGGGCGATCGATGATGCCGCCGCATTCCGTTTTGATGTAGAACAAGAGAGAAAAATTACGGACAGGAAATTAAAGAGGTGTAACAAGTTCGCTTCATTCCTGGTAATTCCGTGTCGCTCTATGTTTTCATGGAAGTATGAGTGGCTGGTGGGTTTCAGTAAAAGTGGCGTTAGTCACCGTTTAATGGAGCACTTGAGGATCTACATCAGTGCATTGAGAATATACTCATTTTAACAAACATAATGCCTGCCTTTGTTCCGATGCATAATTCATTCTTTACTTTCTTATCATCGTATGAATTAAATTGCATTAAATCCTTTGTTATCTATTTTCCGAGAACATACTAGTAAAACCTCAAAGTAGTTAATCTAACCATGTGTGATGTGTACTTTAAGTAATCAATCAATCTCCTTATGATCAGCATAGGGCATTCACAAGTATTTCCATCAGACCCTTTTCTTTCAACTTCTTTACTTCATTCCACGTTTTCTCTTCTTTAGCAATATCTTCGATAACTGTTCTGTTCCATGTGTTTCTTGGTCTTCATCTACTACCCTGAGGATCCAAAACCATTCTTTCCACTGCTTTGTCTTCTTTTCTTAGTGTGTGTGTCCTATCTACTTCCAGTTTTTTTTGTAATTTCTTTTGATTTGTTATTTTGTATAATTTTAATTTTTAAATTGTCCCTGGCCACCTTATTCTTATAATTCTTCTTAAGCATCTATTGGAAAATGTTTGTAATTTGCTTTGAATGATTTTTACTTGTTTTCCAAGTTTCATAGCTATATAATAAAACTTATTTCATATTATTATTGAAAAGTTTACTGTTAGTACCTCTTGATATAAGTTATATTTACAGATTGGATATAATAGGACAAGAGCACCATTTGCTTTCTTTATTAATTATTATATTCTTAACATCGTCAAGGTCTCTTCTTAACATCTTCTTATCAATTATACTACCTTGATATCTGAATTCCTGAACAGAGTGAATAGTTTTATTACCTATTATACTTTTGTTTGTTTTCTTATTATTTAGTCTCATTTCTTTAGTTTTCTTTATATTAATGTTTATATGAGTCTTCTTTATTACTTCTAATAGAGTATTCACTTTACTTTGCATATTATAAAAGTTATGGGAGAGCAGGCAAACATCATCTGCGAAGTCTTCCGTCGTGCTCCGTGGTGTAGTGCTTACTATGCTAGCCTCTAGTTCCCGAGGTCGCGGGTCCTATGTCGTAGATTTACGGCACGAAAAGAACCTCAAATCTGATAAAGAGGCCTCTGAGCAAAATTACCAGACCTAATATAGAATGGGACGCTAAGGACCATATTAGTTAAAGAGCGTCCATAAATAAAAAAAAAATCAATTTAATGTGTAGTCTTCCAGGGTATTATCCAGTCCCCATCTTATGCTTCTTCTAACACTGTCTACCGACCTTTCTATTATGTCATTCATAAAAATAAAAATATAATTGGAGAGAGAATACATCCCTGTTTTACTCCACATGTAGCTGTAATATTTTCTGTCAACATATCTTTGTGCATAACATTTACAAGCAAAATTCTCATTAAGTTTAATTAGTACAGATTTTCTCCCTGGTATGCCAAATGTTGCTATTGTTCTCCATATATAAGCTCGAATTTAACGAATCAAACGCTTAAGTAAATATTGCGTTTCCTTAAAGTATATAAATGTTACTTGATAGCAACAAAATTCATAACCTGTTGAACTTACCCAAAAATGGTGGGTTTTAACTCGTAAGCTGCTATTCAAGCTTCATCTTTATTGTCTTAAAGCGTAAGTTTGAGAGCTTAGTCCTTATTCGATAACTTTTACTCCAGTTATTTTTGTAACACCAGAAAGCTACAATAAACATTTGGTCATAAAGACTAGTAATAGGTAAACGGCCGGCGCAAAAAAAAAAAATGCATTATTCTTTTCTATGCCTACGATGGAATGATGATTTCGTAATAAAATCCTGTGAGCTCATCAAAAAGTATATGTATATCATACAAAATTTCTTCAGTAACACAAGACATTTGTTTAGACCAGTGAAGCCCAAAATGCTCTCTTAAAAGCTAAGGTTCAAAGTTCATAGTTCACCCCACCTACTATATTTGAAGAGATTGAGCCAATCAAGTTTCATTCCTTGGCAGCATAAGTGAAAAAGGGGGTCTTCCCCCTTTTTTAGGTTTTTTTTTCCAAAATGAATTACTCTCCAATTAATAATTCAAAACCGAGTGGAAAGGGAAACTCCTTTCATCCCCTCCCTCAGTAAGTTTGTGCATCTCGGATTTAGACACGCAAATATAGTACAGGTTTATTTTTTCTGGGTGATCGATAAAGAATCTTCTGGGGGAATTCTAAAAACAGCATTAAGGTCTTCAGGATGCAAAAGAAAGTAATAAGAATTCTAGCTGCAAGCCATATTTAAAAAAAATATAAAGTTTTGCCATTACCATGCATGTTTATACATGAAACACTAAACTATACTAAACAAAACTTAAATTCCTTTAAAACAAATGAAGTTCATTCACATGACACTAGAGCAAAAAGCAATTTATTTGTAAATTCACACTGAACCAAAATAGCTTCACATATGCTGGTCTACACTTATATAACAAACTACCTCAATATGTAAGGGATACTGAATCCCAACCAAAAATTTAAAAAGGCTTTATTTAATTACTTAACGGAATATAGCGTTTATAGAATTCCTACATCATGAAGTAGTTAGTGTAAAATGTTAATTTGTAAATGATTCTTTATAACTCAAATATGTATAGTCTTTCATGTATGTTTTACTTTGTGTTTTAAAATTATGTTGAATCTCATATCTCTGCATTTGTAATTATTTATGTATCATGGTATATTTTCTTTGTATCTCAAACTGACGTGTCCTATAACATATGTATTATGTTTTTATGGTTGAAATAAATACAATACAAACCTCAATAATGAATGCCTGCGAAATGTCGACATAAAGATAAAAGCACGCTATATCTAAGATGTAGTGCTTTCCATTTTACATGACTTCTACTCTCGAGTTCAGTGTGTACTTTGTAATATTACGACAACTTACATTCTACGAGACGTGTTTTTAAAGTAAGTACCGTTTTAATATTTTGCCGCTGCAGTTGAGATTTTGAACACGCGCGGTCACTTCCTCCATTGATTAGGAAGCGAGACGCAGCTGTGAGCGATCATCACTTTGTGTTTTGCTGTTGTTAGAGCGTTTCGAAGTATTCAAAACGTACGACCCGCCGACTGTGAAGTAAGATCAGTGATTCGTTTTTTGAATGCGAGAAATGTTACGCCAGCAAACATTCATAGACAATTGTGTGAGGTTTACGGGGAAACAATGCTGAGTGATGGAATGGTGAGGAAGTTAGTTTAATGGAGGTCGTGAAAATGTGCATGATGAGCCGCGGAGCGGCCGACCGTCTGTGATTTCGGGTGACTTGGTGAAGCTGTGGAGGAAAACCAAGCGATTTTCATCTATTTCTTCATTTGAAGAAATTCCTTGGTGGAAAACATTACAACGACGATGTTGTGAAACAAGAACTGCAGACTTGGGTTTCATCACAGGCGACATTATTCTTCGACGAAGGCATGCAAAAACTGGTTTCTGGTTACGACGTAACTATGTGGAGAAGTACTGTAGCTAACGAATGATGAAGTATTTTGAAAATAATGTTCTGTTTTTTAAAAAAAATCTGATGTACAAACTATTTTTACAAACGCTTATTCTCCATATGTTTCATTTTAATCGAGATGTTAATCTTATTGCTGATTTTCTTGTAGATGCAAGGGGAATTGGTAGGCTTTAAGCGATAGTCAAATCTTTTCAGAGCTGGTTGTTATGTGGAGTATTCCATTCTCTTTGCATTACCAGGACAAAAAAAATGAATAACGAATTTCCATTTGGGAAAAAGTATAAGTATTGGAAAATTTAAGGGAATAAAAAGCAATATCTCCAAAATGGTTCACTCAACAAAAAAAATGTATATGACATAAATTGTGTACTTTAACGTGATCTACATTTTTTGTGTAGTAAACTTTTGTCTATCTCTTATGGTTTACCAGTTATGCAAGTCGTTCACAATGAAGAATACATTTGGAGACATTCCCAGAAAATTCAAGATATACATTTCATTTGTCTTGAAAATATCTTAAACGTATGATATTTTAATCAAAATCGTTAGAGCCATTTTTGAGAAAATTAAAAGTTTCGAAAAATCTTCCATGTAAAGGGTACTCTGTGGTGGGGGGATTTTCTTGAAAACCTTCGTGTCGCATCTCTGGAAGATACTGAACCTAAATACCAAGTTTGGTGTTTGTTTCTGAGTTATACTGTTCACAGACACACATGCACATAGACACACACACACGGACATGTTTCCAAAAATGTTTTTTTTTGATTCAGGGATCTCAAAACATGTATTTCCGGTGAAATCTCGGTATCGAATTTTTGGGTGGAATACAATACTTCCCCTACTTACTATACGTAGTAGAAAAAGTAAAAATTATCGATACTTACTTTAGTAACACGTCTTGTACTACATTGAAAATCATAAAGTAGTGGTAGCATGGTCTCTTTATTGCATAAAAATGATTCAACTTATTATGAAGCAATCTGCGTAACAAATCCTTCTGAAATAACATTTCGTTTAATTATTTATACGTCTATTTTATATTAATATGTATTATCATATATTTTATTGGTTTAATGTTTCCTTTTTCGTTTTTAATCTGTTATGTTTACCTTGTCCATGCTGGCAACCTATAAATGGTTGTTTTTTGTTTTTACGAATAAATATTAGGTACGAATCCTGAAATATCTCATATCTGTTGTAAAAGTGTTTAACGCCCATTCTTACTGCATATGGCACCACAGGCGGTGGACAGGGGTAATGCCTACATGAAATGAGATGAGAGTAGATAATTGGGAAAGGACATTTGGAAGGAAATACTTCAAGCCTATGTTTAGGATATCTCCCTAGCATTTGCAGTTATGAGAACTGAGGAAAACTTTGAAGAAGCCTGTCACGGAGAACAATCCTTGCGGCATTTGAACCGCGGACCTCCCGTTCATGCGTCCATACCTTAACAGCCTCGGCTACCCATGTTGACCAGATATATTTCATACACCTATACTATTCACTTGCGAAGAAAGAAAAAACAAATTGGGTTTTATTCATGGATGGTCTTTAACTACTGTGCTCCTTAGCGTCCCATTCTATATTTAGTCGTGAAAGACCGGTAATTTTGCTCAGAGGCCTCTATGAGGCTTGAGGCTCTTTTACGTGCCTTAAATCTACGACACGGGATCACTGGCTTTGCTTCCCTTCCAAAGGAAGCCATGCTAAGGATTTTTACGCCCGAAAAAATCCATCGCCTCCGCCGGGTTTGAACCCGCTACCTCGGGAACTAGAGGCTAGCATGATAGCCACTACACAACGGAGGACGACAGCGAAGCTCAAGTTTATATTCACATTAACATGATAAATATCTGATTAGAAATGCTTTCAAATTCGATAACACCTACTATGAGACTTTGTATGCAGTATTCGAAGACAACATTCGTGTATCAGAAATTCGGCTTTTGTCTGTTTAATTCTCAGGCAATGGGGGAGGGAAAAATCGTATATTTTCAAAGATACACCAAACAACAACAAACAATAGGGAGAGATGGTTGGTGTTGGGAACTTTCTTTTTTATCTCTTCTTAATGGTGTCCCAGTTATATGCAACACAGCAGAAAGATGATCTAATAGGCTATTTACAGAAAATTTAAAACGAACATTTTATTCTTCATGCTAATAAATGTAGTTATGGTATTTTTATCAAAAAGGTTGAGGCATTTCTGAGAAGATAAAAATTAATGAAAACCATTTTCACCTAAAGACCATTTAGATTTCAGGAAATTCCCTAAAATGCTTCTACCTTGCCTCCTTAATACGTGGCTTAAGTATGATCTTGGTGTTTTTTGATTTACGCTGCTCACATACATGTACACTGCCTTTTTACTTTCAGGGGACTTCAAAAGCTGTTTTCTCATGAAGTTTTGATAGTGGATTTTTGGTTTCGACTTCAATATTTCCTCTAAGAAACTAACCCTTAAAGAAGCTAATCAAAATGGAGTTACCTAATTATATAGGGTTTCATTAAATCATTCCAGCCTTAAGCTTCAATTGAATTCCCTATGAAAGGCGCTTCTAGTACACCGCATATGATAGCATATACGCTTTTTAAGAAAGAGACCAAATGATCCGGCTTAAAAGTGCATGTAGAAAGAACCATGTGGAGATCGATCCCGGGTCATCCAAGAGTGCGTATAATTACACAGTCTCTCTCTCTCTCTTTCTGCGCCTCCCTAGCATGGGAAAGCGCTTTCAGTTTCCTCGTTTTAGTATGAAAGAGTTCTTACAGCTGCCCATCACGCAATGCGTTCACCCACTTAGATTGGATCAGACCATTCTCTACGTAAATGGAAGGAAGACATGGCAGTAAAATACCAGCTTTTAGGCTAAGTGCGTTCACTACGAAATGCAGCTCAGCTCCTACGTGGGGGAGGGAGACTAAAATTTGACGCCCATCCCCATAACAATTTAGCGAGTCTTAACCGTAAATGTACAGGAATGCATTCCTATATTAAATTAAATTACTTGTTTGCCAATAATTCCTCATTAAAATTAAGAGTAAAAACCTTCACTTCAAATTTTGGAGGCAAAAATCGGTCTCTTGTTTGCGTATGTGTTATGGTAGTTTAAATGCAGAGAGAGAGAGAGAGAGAGAGAGAGAGAGAGAGAGAGAGAGAGCTGGCTGTTTTGGCTTTTAACACTATAATAACTTCACTTTCACTTGTGTACCTCATTTTATTCCTAAACAAATGTAATATGGAATGTTAGTTCTAATTCAAGCTATAAGATGTCCTGGTTCCAAAAAAGGTATTTTACAAACAGGTTCGAGCCAGCATAACTTCAAAAAGGAAAATTCGGATAAATACCAATTTCATATTTAAGTTGCACTGGAAAGCGAATATTTATATAAAAAAATCTGATGTGTTACACTCGCATGACTTTCTCTACTCTTGTACAAACTATTTTTACAAACGCTTATTCTCTATATGCTTCATGTTTATCGAAATGTTAATCTTATTGCTAATTTTAAGCGATAGTCAAATATTTCAAAAGCTGGTTGCTATGTGGAGTATTCCTTTCTCTTTGCATTACCAGGAAAAAAAATGAATAACGAATTTGAGAATAAGTATAAGTAATCCAAAATTTAAGGGAATAACAAGCAATATCTCGAAAATGGTTCACTCAACAACAACAAAAAGAAAAAAACGTATATGACATAAATTGTGTATTTTAACGCGATCGACATTTTTTGTGTAGTAAAATTTTGTCTTATCTCTTATGGTTTAACAGTTATGCAAAAGTCATTCACAATGAAGAATACTTTTGGAGACATTCCCAGAAAATTCGATATATATATATATATATATATATATATATTTCATTTGTCATGAAAATATCTTAAACATATATTTTAATCAAAATCGTTAGAGCCATGTTTGAGAAAATTAAAATTTTCGAAAAATGTTCCATGTAAAGGGTAATCTGGGGTGGGGGGATTTTCTTGAAAACCTTCGTGTCGCATCTCTGGAAGATACTGAACTTAAATACCAAGTTTGGTGTTTATCCGACCGTTCGTTTCTGAGTTATGCTGTTCACAGACACAGACACGGAAATGTTTCCAAAAATGCTCTTTTTTTTGGATTCAGGAGGTCTCAAAACATGTATTTCCGGTGAAATCTCGGTATCGAATTTTTGGGTGGAATACAATACTTCCACTACTTACTATACGTAGTAGAGAAAGTAAAAATATGACTCAACCAAGCAATTCTATATACGGGTGGCCCCGTAGCTCCATCAGTAGAGCACTTGCTGCGTGCGAGGGGTCCCGGGCTCTATTCACGGCTGGGAGGTGGGAGTTATTCTCCAGCCAAGATTATTCCTTATTCTTCCCAAAGTGTGAATGTGTGTGTGATCTAATGTATAAAAACCAGAAATCCAATTACAACTGTACCTATACGAGTTAACACCATTGGCGATAGGTAGTACGTTCTAAAGGTAAAAGGCCGCCGAAATGACCATTGCAGTTAAAGGCAGGGTATATATATATATATATCTCTTGCATGTCTTGAATTCTCTGTGGATAGCAATGATTTTTGTATAATCGCAAAACAAATAAAAGTTTATTATAGGAGGAATAAAGAGTTCATTAAAATCCACAACCTATGTCGATTGACATTTTACGTAGCACTAGCGGTTTCCGAACTAGCTTTGTGTATAGCTTTCCTCGGTTAAATATAAGTTACGTGGCATCTATGTTACATATTTGAAACTTGCTATTTTTTAGTTTCTCACTCGAGCTCATTGCTAACAAAAATGGACTTGTAATAGAAATAGGTGTTGTTTCCGTATACATGTAAGCAAATCCATATTGTCTAGTTTTAGAGCATTTCTAGGAACACATATCATGTGTTTACGGTGCATAAAATAACTTAATTTTACATTAATGTTATTTTAAATGTGTTATTTATTTGTTTCCAATATTTTAAAAACTATAGGAAGCTGCCTTTTCCGGAGTTTGGAAGTATATATCACAAGTCGACAAGAGTGAGCTATTCCAGTGGTGAGAAGAATAAGCACAAATACTCCTCATTCGGTCTCAAAAGCGAGTGATACGAACTATAGTACAAATATCATGTTAGTAGTAGCAGCACGGCTTGGGCCTATAGATTCGTTCCGGTTCCTTTAGAATTGCTGGTTCCAACGTAATTTTTTCTCCCTCTTGGAGAGTAGTCGAAAACGTTTCTCTTTTTGTGGGGGGGAAGCGGGTTTTCGTCCTTTCTTTCCAGATGTTCCATCCAATTCCTTTGAAGCTTTTGAATTTTCTTCCGTTATATTTTGTATATGAATGTTAGGTTCGATTTTAATTCTAAGTGGCGTTGAATAAAAAACTACTGATAATCCAGTTGGCTCACTTCATTTTCTTTGACGGATTACCTTCCTCACACCCCTAGGACTGTAGAAGCCAATGCTAAAGGGTCAGCAACCTGTCGAGGTGCAAGCAAATTGAATCAAAACATATCTAGGATGGATGGTCAGGCCAATGCCTGGTATGGCGGTGAAGAAGAAGAAAATGAAGTTTAGTTTTAGAAAAAATCCCTGATCAAATTATCCAACCCAGCATTTGCCTAGCAACCGAGGAAAACCACAAAAAAAACCTTCTGTCAGATCGGTGAGTCCTGGGGGGTTTGAACTCGGGATCCCCCGAATGCGGGACACAGACGTTGTCGCCTGAACATCCTGCTCGGTTCAATTAGCTCACAGTAAAGTAAATTACAGTTAAAACACCCTGTCAGGATAGCAGCGCGACAGTTTCAGTTGGTATTGAAATGTCAAACAGTTCTTCTCTGTACCTCCCAACCTCCCGTTCATACCATTGGTGCAGGTATAATGCGTTTTAGCTAGAAAAAATCTGATGTGTTACACTCACATAACTTTCTCTGCTCTTGTACAAACTATTTTTACAAACGCTTATTCTCCATATGCTTCATGTTAATCCAGATGTTAATCTTATTGCTAATTTTCTTGTAGGTGCAAGGGGAATTGGTAGGCTTTAAGCGTTAGTCAAATCTTTTAAGAGGTGGTTGCTATGTGGAGTATTCCAATCTCTTTGCATTACAAGGACAAAAAAATGAATAACAAATTTGAGAAAAAGTATAAGTATTGGAAAATTTAAGGGAGTAACAAGCAATATCTCGAAAATGGTTCACCCAACAAAAAAAAATTATATGACATAAATTGTTTGTTTTAACCTGATGAAAATTAAAATTTTCGAAAAATGTTCCATGTAAAGGGTAATCTGGGGTGGGGGGATTTTCTTGAAAAACTTCGTGTCGCATCTCTGGAAGTTACTGAACCTAAATACCAAGTTTGGTGTTTATCCGACTGTTCGTTTCTGAGTTATGCTGTTCACAGACACACACGGACATGTTTCCAAAAATACGTTTGGAATAAAATACGTTATACCATTGGTGCAGGTATAATGCGTTTTAGCCAGTAAAAATAATAGTACTTCACTCGCACCTCTTAACAGGCCGTAGCACTGGATATTCTAATCAATAATCATGTTAGCCCACAATCATATTATTTACATCCTATCTTAGAAAGGTTGCTATTTTCCTGCTATTTACCTCAGATCAATTGGATGAAAAGAGGCGGGCGTTGAACTTTATGAAATGTTAGACAACGGAGTTAATTTTACGTTCAGTCTAAGGATCGCCTCCTGAAGCCGTAAACGTTTCGTAATTTCGCGTTCACCGTACGGAAGTGTCCTCCACCTGACTTAGAGCATACATAGGTAGGCGGCAAAACAAACAAGCTCCCTCATTCTTGCACATTCTCGGCGGGAAAATTCCATGTCGTTTCTGTAGCTCTCAAAGGACTTGGAGGATGCTCGGATTGTTCTCAGGACACACTTAGTGCCCCCTCTCTCAAACCAGTCAAGTGCTCTAACTCTACCCTACCTTCCTCGGTGACATCTCATTTTGCTTTCCTTGGCCTGAAATCGCTCTCGAGGGCTGTCCCTCCCAGTCCTGTTCTTTTGGGGTGTACCGCTCATTAATATAAACGTGTCGGGCGCTTTCTTACTGCTGTGTTTTGCTTCAGTACGAATTTCAAAGTTGCATCTTGGTCATTTCCTCCTGCTAAATAGGTGATGAATACTCTGGATCGCAAACTTGCAAGTATGTTTTTAATGTCGACTGAAAAATGCAATGCCACAGCCGGGATTTGAACACGGTTCTCCCGTTCTCTGTGCAGTTGCTCTAACCATTGTGTTTTTCAGACAGACCACCAGGGCGTCTCCCTAGAGATGACAATCACAATGACGACCTGCCATCGCAAGTACTTTGATACTGGGTGCTTATGGGTTTCTTAAGGTCTCTCTTTTTAATTATTATGTATATAATTAATTGAAATTAATTATACGTTTTAAAGACCTTAGCCTGGGCAACAGCTTCAGTCAATTGGGGAATTCAATGTCCCACAGGCATGTCGTCACATTAGCTCAATGGTTAGAGCAACTGCACGGAGAGCGGGAGAAACATGTTAAAATCCTGGCTGCGGCATTGAATTCTTCAGTATTAATAATTGCCAAGACCAGGCTAAGGTCTTTAAAAAGTATAATTAATTTCAATTAATTACATACATAATAATTAAAAAGAGAAACTTGCAAGTATGAGTTTTATTGAAGTATTCCCTAAATGCTGTAAAATAACTAAATACTCACTCTAGCAAGGGACCTGGGGACCTGCATGTACAAGCGGTAGCAATGCAAAAGTAATGTAGTATATTATTCTTAGTACATCGATATCAAGGTTTCTCCGGAAATACTTGTTTTAGGATCCTCTGGATAAGAAATAGCTCCACGCGCCCTCTCTCGCTCTCTCTCTCTCTCTCTCTCTCGGTCTGTATGCGTGTGCGTGAGCGTCTCTTTATGTAGTGTTTAACGCCCTTCTTACTGCATACGGAACCACAGGCGGTGGACATTGGTGAAACATGCAATGAGATTATATTTGAGAAGGAAACGTTCCAGGCCTTAGTTTAGGGTACCTACCCAACATTTGCCAGTTATGAGGACGGAGAAAAAGCCATAAGAATCTCAGTCGGGAAGAACGGTCCTGAAGACATATTAACCGCGGACCTACCAAATGCGAGTCTCAATGTTACAGTGAGCCATCTCTCTCTTTCTCCCTCCCTCTATGTATGTGTGTGTGAACTCAAACGCGAAAAGTTGTTAACTACCAAACTTGGTATTTAAGTTCAACGTCTTCCAAGGATGCGACTCCAGATATTCAAGAAAATCCCCCACCCCAAATTACCCTTTGCATGGAAATATTTTCGTTATTTCCTCAAAAAAGACTTAACGGTTTTGATTAAAATGTCGCATATTTAGTATGCTGGCATGAGAAATCAAATGTCAATATCCTGTGCTTCCCTTTATTTGATCGAGTTTATGATTCCAAGAAAATCTTAATAGAAAACATCTGATGTGCTACACTCACATGACTTTCTCTACTCTTGTACAAACTATTTTTACAAACGCTTATTCTCCATATGCTTCATGTTAATCGAGATGTTAATCTTATTGCTAATTTTCTTGTAGATGCAAGGGGAACTGGTAGGCTTTAAGCTATAGTCAAATATTTTAAAAGCTGGTTGCTATGTGGAACATTCCATTTTCTTTGCATTACCAGGACAAAAAAAATTGAATAACGAATTTAAGAAAAAGTATAAGCATTGGAAAGTTTAAGGGAATAACAAGCAATATCTCGAAAATGGTTCACTCAACAAAAAAGAATGTATGTGACATAAATTGTATATTTTAACGCGATTTACATTTTTTGTGTAGTAAAATTTTGTCTATCTCTTGTGGTTTACCAGTTATACAAAAGTCGTTTACAATGAAGAATACTTTTGGAGGCATTCCCAGAAAATTCGAGATATACATTTCATTTGTCATGAAAATATCTTAAACATATGATATTTTAATCAAAATCGTTAGAGCCATTTTTGAGAAAATTAAAATTTTCGAAAAATGTTCCATGTAAAGGGTAATCCGGGGTAGGGGAATTTTCTTGAAAACCTTCGTGTCGGATCTCTGGAAGATACTGAAGCTAAATATCAAGTTTGGTGTTTATCCGACTGTTCGTTTCTGAGTTATGCTGTTCACTGACACACACACGGACATGCTTCCAAAAATGCTTTTTTTGGATTCAGGGGGTCTCAAAACATGTATTTCCGGTGAAATCTCGGTATCGAATTTTTGGGTGGAATACAATACTTCCCCTACTTATTACACGTAGTAGAGAAAGTAAAAAAAAAGTTACTACAGGAAAAACGCAGAGCTCATTAAAATAACACAGCCGTTAGGAATTTTCGAAATATTGGATGCTGCAAGTTTAGACCTGTCCTAAGCGTGAGCTAACACGATTCCTGCTTTTTCCGGATGTGGAAACTTATTTGAAAATATCCCAAGATAAAATATATATCTTGAGTAACACAGCTAGGATAGCAGGATCACTTTATATAAATCGTATAACATATATGAATTGAGAAGTGAGAAATTCCTGTGAATGCATCGTATCAGATTTGTCGCCAACAATTAAGAGCCATTCTGGGGAGCAATTAAAATACAGGATTTTACTATCTACATGTAATGGTATAACAATAGCACGTTTGGAAAGCAATCTTCTATCTTTGTGAAGCGGAGTATGTGTGTCAAGATTTTCGGACATTACTTCTGTTGTAAGGGTTGAGGGCTCCAGGTGTGCAGCGTGCGTCATGCGGTAGTGACGGGGGTTGGCACGGCCTGCCCTCTCCGCGGCCCCAAAATAATTCCCGGCCTTGGCACGTGTGCTATTAGTAGATATTCGTTCGTTGCGTGTCGACCCTAAACACGCACGTCTTTTTATTGCTACAAGACTGTCACTTCATTGATAGTATCGCTCCTCTTCACCGATATCATTCAGTAATTGACCATGCCGATTAGCCTCTTGATGGATTCTAGCACACAAACAATGCTGTCGTTAGAGGCCTCAAGTTGCAGTCGGCATAATATCTGCAACAAAGAAAAGAAAACGTTTTATTATGCAGCTGGAGCTATGAAAGAATTCTGCATATTGCATAATGCTAGAGACACAAATTTGAAGAAGACATTGAAGGCGGTTTGGAGGACAATCAGTTTTCAACAAGAATATCTTGCGGTACGTTGAGAATTTTGGTATAAATATGTGTAGAATAACAAACTCGTGCTGTTAATATCGAAGAACGAGCTGAAGGTATCACCTAAGAGAGAAACTGGGAAAAATTCTGGTAGATAAGAGAGGCCATAAACATAATAAATATCTACAGCCATAGAATGCTTTATTGCAGCGTATTATAGTAATAAAAAGTTTAGTGCTACGAAGTAGTATTACATTTACAGCATTCCCTGTATGAGAAGAACCTCTGCTCAGGAGGCATTACACAACAGTATAAAATATACTATGTAGACTACATTGTTTGGAAATACTAGAATAAGAGTAAGATGTCCTGAAAGAAAGGAAAAAAAACTAGAATGCATGAACATTGCTTTCTTTATGCAAGTCTTTGTTATTTGTAGAGAAGGGAAACTTTAGTATAGAGTAAATACAAATAGAGATAATTATCTGTAGATATTAAAGTAGAGTCGGGAGTACACATAAAGGCGGATGAGTGCAGGTTGCGCAGTATCATTGCTCTGAGTTACTTGATCTGCCAAGTGCATAACGAAGGAGAATGAAAGAAAGAGACAGTCCCTCTCCCTGCGCAGGGGCTTTCCTTATCCGCCTTCGTGCGTGCTCCCGGCTATAGAAATACTTCAATCGCATTACTAGCGGAAAGTGAAAGGCAGAACTGTATGGCTGGTCAGCAGAGCATGTGGGTAAATGTGCGCAGGCCGAGGCTTAATTGAAAGTTTTGTATGTACAGAGAAGGCACTATTAGCAGAAAGCTACCCTAAGTACGTCAGCCAGCCATAGTTTCCGCATAAAGATTTCCTCCTTTTCTTTGTCTGCTGACTACACAAGTATTAGGTCAACAAGGACATCCTGCCCTCCATTAATCGTTCTTCCTCGTCCGCTACTTCAGCTTCATATAGATAGGTATTTCCAGATATTCTCTCCTTGCGTCTTTTCCCGTTGCTCTTTGTGATCTGATGCATCACTTACCTAGCCATTAATACTTTCAATTTTTACTTTCTCTACTACGTACAGTAAGTAGGGGAAGTATTGTATTCCACCCAAAAATTCGATACCGAGATTTCACCGGAAATACATGTTTTGAGACCCCCTGAATCCAAAAAAAGCATTTTTGGAAACATGTCTCTGTGTGTGTGTGTGCGTGTGTGTGTGTGTGTGTGTGTGTGTGTGTGTGTGTGTGTGTGAACAGCATAACTCAGAAACGAACAGTCGGATAAACACCAAACTTGGTATTTAGGTTCAGTATCTTCCAGAGATGCGACACGAAGGTTTTCAAGAAAATCCCCCCACTCCAGACTACCCTTTACATCGAAAATTGTTCGAAAATTTTAATTTTCTCAAAAATGGCTTTAACGATTTTGATTAAAATATCATATGTTTAAGATATTGTCATGAGAAATGAAATGTATATCTCGAATTTTCTGGGAATGTCTCCAAAAGTATTCTTCATTGTGAACGACTTTTGTATAACTGGTAAACCATAAGAGATAGACAAAATTTTACTACACAAAAAATGTAGATTGCGTTAAAATACACAATTTATGTCAAACACTTTTTTTTTTTTTGTTGAGTGAACCATTTTCGAGGTATTGCTTGTTATTCCCTTAAATTTTCCAATACTTACACTTTCTCTCAAATTGTTATTTATTTATTTATTTATTTATTTTTTTGGCCCTGGTAGTGCAAACAGAATGGAATACTCCACATAGCAACTATCGCTTAAAACCTACCAATTCCCCTTGCACTTACAAGAAAATTAGCAATAAGATTAACATCTCGATTAACATGAAGCATATGGAAAATAAGAGCTTGTAAAAATAGTTAGTACAAGAGTAGAGAAAGTCATGTGAGTGTAACACATCAGATTTTGTTTTAGTGTACTGTTTCGAATTTTGCCTTTTTAGTCATTAAAGAAGTAAATCATCCGTTGAATTTCCAACTTTTTATGGTCCCCTTTAAGTTTCAGTATTACAAACTAGAACAGAGAGAACACACAGAGAAATTATTAAACATTTAAAATGTGAAAATGTGCTGCAAGCATTACGTTTACTATCGAGTGACTATTTGAAAATATATTGGAAATCAAATTGATACGGCAGGATTGAGATACTCCTTTTAGTATAACGGTAATTGTTCTAAAGAAGATAATATGAAGATATGCTCGAGTTCTCCAATCAATAAGATGCCCAAAGTTTACTGCAATAACTCCATAGGCTTTTGATTTCGGCGGAACTTTGCGTGAACAACATTGGATGTGGATTGCTTTGCCATTTAGTTCCGTTTGTTAACAGCCGCTAATAGTATATTTAGAGAGAATGTGATACGGTACAATTAACACAACATTTCTATTTGGAGTATTTGCACATTTCTTGAAGCCTTTGGTGTGTGTATTTGCAAGACACACCGCATTGATTCGCACACTTGGTCGCCCGCATAAGCGAAGGGCGTAGGTTCTAATCCGGCTCGGGTCAAGGGGCTTTATCTCGACACCAAGGACGTCGTGTAGCCACTAATCGTTCTCGGTGCATTGACATAAAAAACATTTATTATTTTGCATTACTAATGAGCAGTTGTTGAAGGCTTATGAGTGCCATTTAGAAGACTTTCTCTAGGTCGTAAATATTAAACTAATTAGCAATGTTTATAAAGGCATGGGCTTATAGCGTGGCGATAATGGTCACATTTGGTTCAGCTGTTTTCTAGCATTATCGTATGAAGGACATGTACGTGCGTGATACACATACGCGAATGGTACTCGAAACCTTGACAACTTGTACTACAGTGGTATTAAGGTCATAACAAGGTGGAGGATTTGCGTGTAATTACACAATCTCCCCTTTGTCTACAACTAGCACAGACGTAAACTTAGATTAAAATTAATAGTGCGCTCCAATAGTGGCCTAGCCATGCTCGAAAAAAAATTAAGTTAGTTTTAAAGTTATGATAATCAATGCCATTAAACAGGTGACTATAGTTTTACGTAACTATGTTGGATAAGAGAGTATTTATTTGTGTCTGAACACATACACGCCAATACACCTATGTATTTAAACACCGCCACTTAGTCCTGCTCATCGTCCTTCGTGGTGTAGTGGTTACCATGCTAGCCTCTAATTCCCAAGGTCGCGGGTTCAAACCCGCCGGAGGGTGATGGATTTTTTGTAGGCGTAAAAATGAATAGCAAGACTTCCTTCGGAAGGGAAGTAAAGCCGGTGGTCCCGTGTCGTAGATTTACGGCACGTAAAAGAACCTCAAACCTAATAAAGACACACCTGAGCAAAATTTCCGGTCTTTCACACCCAATATAGAATGGGACGCTAAGGACCACAGCAGTTAAAGAGCATCCATAAATAAAACTCAATTTAACTTAATATTAGTCCTGCTCAAATATTCGTACGGTGTATTTGGTGTAATTGAAGCAAGTGCACATCATAAGGCTGAGATTTTAATAGCGCATGGCACTAAGAAGCTAAGTTAGTAAATTAACCTATTTCACTATCGAATTAAGTGAAGCCCTAGTTTGGGGTGGTAGAGTTTCTTGAAAACCTCCGTGTCGCATCTTTGGAAGATACTGAACCTAAATACCAAGTTTGGTATTTAACAGGCTACGTTTTTTTAGTTATGCCGTTCACACACAAACACATATGGACCGTTTTCTAAAAATGCCTTGAATGGATTCGGGGACCTCCAAACGTGTATTTCCGAGAAAATTTCGACATGGAATTTTTGGGTGAAATATCTTCTCTACCTACTGGTAGGTAGTGGAGAAAGTAAAAATATTTTGGGGGAGTTCAGGGGGCCTCGAAACATATGAAATATCAACATCAAATTTTTGGGTGGAACACAATAATCCTCTATTTACTGTACGTACGTAGTCGAAAAAGTAAACAATAATAATTAGAAACAAACAAGAAAAAATGGAAGAATAGGACACAACAAAAGAAATAATAATATTAATAATAATAATAATAATAATAATAATAATAATAATAATAATAATAATAATAATAATAATAATAATGACATTGGCGAGTAAAAAATAAGAATAAAAGTAAAAACAAAAGATAAAGAAATATATAAATGGGAAGCTATGAGAGAACATCTCCTGGTGATACATTATGGAAACGGATGTATCGCTCAGTAATCTCTGGTACATGCAAAATATAATACGCTCTTGTAAATGCCCATCTACTCGCTTCCGCAATTGTCCTTGTATTGTTTAGCAACCGCTGCCTTAGTTGTCCTGGTCACTGTTTTTAATACACTGGGAACTAAAACAAGAACGAGAACGGAAACCCAATACGGTTCAAAATACACGGGAAACCCTGAATACTTATCGATAACAACGTGGAAAGTCGATTATACTCATTGGAATATCATTCGTTTGTGACTGATCAACAAAATGTTTCTGCTTAAAATGCAGTCAACGAACTTCGAAATTCCATGCAATAAACATTTTCTTAGAGCCACGCCATTCAATACTTGTGATTCTTTTTACGAAAATGTGATTCTAATACATTTGTAACAAATGACATACACTAGTCTGCTGTCCTTTGTTGTTTTCACGTGTTTGTTTCAATTTGCTTTTTTAGGTTTAGGAATCGGGTTTAAACCCGGCGGAGGGCGTTGAACTTTTTTCGGGTGTAAAAATCTTAGCATGGTTTCCTTCGGAAGGAAAGTAAAGCCGGTGGTCCCGTGTCGTAGATTTACGGCACGTAAAAGTACCTCAAGCCTGATAAAGAGGCCTCTGAGCATATAGAATTGGACGCTAAGGACCATTGTAATTAAAGAGCGTCCATATATAAATAAATGAATAAAAACTCTAGGGGCAGTTTTATTTCATGGCCTCCTTGAATAGTTCCTACCATAAAGGTAGCTCCTCACAATATGAAATGAAAAGTTAAATCGTGGTGAATGTTTCCCGTTTCCGGGCTCCTGTTGTGCTACATGTATTTTAACTTTGTCATCGTTCTGATTTCCGTTCCCAGTTATTTCAAATCAGCCTCACTCTCATTTCCAAACCTTACTGCGTAATGCAGTTTACCACTTTAACGTATATTCTGAAATGACCAAGTGAGCTGTCAACGTCATTTGGCTGCAGTAGCAGCGTTTTAGAAGAGCAAGTTTTAGAGGATACCCGGTAACCCAGTGCGTGTACATTAAGTGGACTATTGTGTCAGCTGGCACTTTTCCGATAATAGCTTTTAACAAACATTTAACCTCGGCGCTTACAGTTCTCTCATGACGCATGGCAGCCCCGTTATCCCTCTTTAGAAATTGCGAAAATAATAGCTGCAGGTGCGCGAAGTGAGAGTGCGGTGGACTTGGGTCTTTTCTTCTTTGTTTTACGTGTCACACAAAAATGACATGTGCGCTAATTTGGAACAAATACCTGTTACTTACACAAAACGTTCATATTCATATCTACCTCTCTGCATGGAGGAAGTAGGCTAACGTTGTGCTGAAGACAAAGGAGTCGGAACACAATAGTGGTAATACTCCAATATTTCTAGCCAGAGAAAATAAAAGAGAGGAGGAGGAGGAGGAGGAGAAGGAGAAGGAGAAGGAGAAGGAGAAGGCAAGTTTCCAAAATTTTTCACCGACATTCTCTACCCATTAACAATTTACGGGTATTGAATACACATTATGCTGCTATTATTTAATAACTTTTTTTAAAAATAAAATTCCGCCTATAAAATTATGCTCTCTGCTCGGATATTACGGATTACCTTAAATGCAAGATGTGAAGACAACACTAACCTGTTAATAATAAAATCTGAATTTTTATCAATGTAAAGATGCGAAAAAATGATGTACAGTCCTAGAACTTTCTTTATCCATTAGGAACTTTAGGCATATATTAAATATTACAGCATTAATGTATGACATATATTCATATGAAGTTATTTATGATGCATTTTTGTCTATATATGATTTCAAATTAAACAATAAGCGTAAAGTTGTATGCAACATGCTGAAACAACGTTCAAATGTTTATTGGAAGAATAAGTTGAATACGGAGGAATAAATCCAGAAGTCATAATACTGACCACTTGCGAAGAAAAACAAAAAAGAAGGGTCGGAAACTTTGAAGCATGTTTCGTCAGATGACGCTGAAACGTACTTCTGAAACATACAGAATGAAATATTTGGAAAACGCTAACGCTACGATATAAATTATTTCATGCAAAATGTGTGTTTTAATGAGCTCTTACATTTTTCCTTTGGTAAGTTTTTGTCTATCTCCTATGGTTTCGTAGTTAAACAAAATTCAATCAGCATGAAGAGGACCTCCCAGGTGATTCAGAGGAAATTCAGGAAGCTATGCATTTTATTTGTTATGCCAGTATCTTAAGCACGTGGTGTTTAATAAAAATCTTTGGTCATTTATGAGAAAATGAAAAAGAACTGTTTTATTTTCTCTACTACGTATAGTAAGTAGGGGAAGTAAAAATTCCCCCAAAAATTCGATACCGAGATTTCACCGGAAATACATGTTTTGAGGCTCCCCTAATAAAAAAAAACAATTTTTTAGAAAAGGTTCCGTGTCTGTGTGTGTGTGTGTGTGTGTGTGTGTGTGTGTGTGTTGGGGAGGGGGGTGAGACAGCATAACTCAAAAATGAAAAGTGGGTCAATACAGCTTGGTATTTAGGTTCAGTACCTTCCAAGGATGCGGCACGGGGTTTCCCAAACTACCTTTTACATAGAACATTTCTCGAAATTTCTTATTTTCTAAAAATTAACTAACAATTTTGATTAAAACTACAACTAAAATGTAGCCAATATCTTGAACTTTCTGGGAATTGCCTGTGAAATCCACTTCATTTGGAAGAAATTTTGTATAATCTTGTAAACTGCTAAACGTGAAGCGATAGACAAAAACGTATTACATAGAAAATGTCTATCTCTTTAAAACACAGAATTTACTTCAAATAAGTTTTTATGTGGCATAGGCCGTTTGTGAGATATCCGTTATTAAAGGTTCGAATTGTTCATTACTTGGCTATACTTTAAAATCCTTTCAACATTCAGTTGCTTCTCGCGATTGTATTGAAGCAGTATGGAATTTTAAGGTCAGTGTATAGCGTCCATTCTTAAACATGTGACAGTTCCCTTTGAATCTGCAACGAAATGTGTAATATAGCTATTTATGCAAAGGTTTATTTGGATTAAAATGTAGTAGATATTTTTTTTTCTATATAAAGAGTATTTTAAGTTGGGACATTTTTTTAAAAACTTCGCCTAGCTTGCTTAAACAGTGTCTGACTGAAGTATGAATTTGGGCATTTTTTCTGATTTTTCATTTTGAATTACACTGTTCTCTCTCTCTATCTCACTCTCTCTCCCTCTCTCTCTCTCTCACACACACACACAAACAAATGATACGCGTAAGCTGTTTCTAAAAATGCCTTTTTTGGGGGGTTCAGTGGACTCTAAAACTTATTTCTGGTGAGACCTGTATGCAATTTTTTAGTGGGATACAATGACGCTTATCTATCTACTGTAGGCAGGCGATAGACAAAAGAAAAAAAATTTGAGATTTGTACGTTTGCAGCTGCTACACAGATGAAGCAAGTAAATACGCTTACGACTGAACAATTTAAACATACGACATCGAATTATGAAACTGTTAGCTGACCTAATATTTGTCGCATTAAAGTTTTCCCAGTAATTTAGTATTCACCAATGAAGAGTAAGGACGACTTCAGAAGCCATACAGAAAGTGCAGGATGTACATGCC
Source organism: Deroplatys truncata (assembly GCA_030765065.1). Classification (NCBI taxonomy): domain Eukaryota; kingdom Metazoa; phylum Arthropoda; class Insecta; order Mantodea; family Mantidae; genus Deroplatys; species Deroplatys truncata. The sequence continues at coordinate 164,327,602 of CM060983.1, forward strand.
GTTTGTCATGCCAATATTTCAAGCACATATTATGATATTTTAAGCGGAATCGACAGAGCCCACTTTTGAGAAAATAATAACAAACTTTTTTTTGCAAATAATGGGTTATTTGGGTTAGATAAATTGAATTCAAGGAATTATAAGGTGTGTGTGCGCGCGCAGAGACATTCACACAGCACAAGAACAATTTACTAAAACTGTCGGGATCTCAGAAGGTTTCGAAATCCAATTTTTTATTTCAATGCAGCTCTCCTCTACTTCGTATAAGGAATAGTGAAAGCAAAAACATTTGCTTAAATCTAGAAATGTCTTTCCGTGTTTCATTTGTCGAATTTTCGAACAAGTTTGTAAGCATCTGAGACCGATGTGTTACAACATGTATTCTCACTACAGACTCGAACTGATGATTATGACATGAATATAACCACTATTAATGTTTTTAAATTACCTAAAGGGAAACAAGACATTATAGACATATTTACAGATGACTTTCATTTAAAACAAAAATCGCTGAAACCGAACCATTGATTAAGATTGTAGAAAATTAATCCTTTGATAAATTCCATACATCGCCAAAAGTAAGAATCGATTTTAGCTATAAACCCTGTATCTATAAGCTGATATAAAAGGAAGAAGAAATCACGACGAAGGGGAGATATGAGAAAAGGAACTGAATGGAATTAAATATACATGCAATAGGCGCGCGCACACACATCTCACACCTGCGCCTTATAAGAGTTTATCGTGGTTTCCCGTGTTACATCACTGCAACATCACTCTCCTTGCTGTTGAGGGCATCCGTCACAAATACTCTGCAACGACAGAACAAAAATAAGACCGATTGATACAATCTTTCTGAAGCGGGGAAGAGAACAACAATTCCACATCATCTCTGTTACGGAACAGACTTTTGTGTGTGATGTACGATAAAATTTTGGAAAATTCAAGCATATCTCGGAAATAGTTAATGTCACAAAAATTTATATGAATTGTTTCAACGAGATGAATATTTTTCGTATCGTAAGTTTTTCTCCATCTTTTTTGGTTTACCAGTTAGTATACAAAATTAAGCAAAATTCATTCAGAATGAAAGGAACTTCACATATGCAGAAAATTCACATACGCATTTATTAGTAAGGCAGTTATTTTAAATATGTCATTTTAATAAAAATAGTTGAGCCATGTTTTAGAAAATGTAAAGTGGGGTTTGGGGCGGGGTCATTCTTAGAAATGGTGGAATATGCTGATCTTTTTTATGACAAGGCTGTCTTTATTAATTACCATTTGTTCCCATATTCCCATAAGCTTATTTTTGTATATATTTCTTATTAAACAATAAATGATCCCCAGGAATTATTTCAATTAGGAAATACTGCAGAAATAAAAATTCTCTAGCTTGACAGAACCCTCGGCGGCTGCTAATGCTTTATCAATGCCGTGATGGTGGCTGTTGCCATGTTTAACACAAGCTTTCAGGAATCAGTTATTTATAGTCGGGTAATATACAATGGATATCAGAGTTTTTATAATAGCGTATTTTGATATAGGCATATTTTCCATCACGTTATCCAGTACCTTAAATACAACAACGCCATAAACCTTTAAGTCCTCATCAGCGAATACGGTATCGTCAAGATAATACGTAGATAAAACGGAGAAATTCTTCAGGCTGCCACATAGGCATTGAAAACGATTTATTAAAGAATATTATTATCCATTATGTTAATACAGAGCTTCGCCATACTACGGGGGCGCGGATTTCCGTTCTAAATCTGCCGCGTTGCTTACTCACGAGTGATAGTAACATCGCTATAATGAGTACTAACATTGAAAGCGATGTTGAAACTGATATCCATCTACACTGATGCATTCCTGGCAGCTTACGTTAGAACATTTCGTTTTCGCCTCTTAGGTTTTGCGTTTAGGTTTAGGGATCCCGTTATCCTAATACTACACGTCTAACAGTTACTGGAACTGGAATACCAGGAAATTTCGTCTGAAATTGTCTACACTCCTTTGAAAATTTAATTCGGCTTTAGCGTATGCGTCGTATATACCAATTCTTTGTTTAAGTGTGAATTTGTCGGAAGACATTTCACAGATTAATAACAAGCCAGAACAGCTACAATAATAACAAACACTCTTACGCAAATCACACACAACACAGATGTCTTGAGATGCACAGTGCACAAATTCTAATACTTACAGCACGAACAGAAGGCAGCAACTGTCACAGTACGAGTATAACATAGCTGATAAAGAGAGCCTTGAGCGGGTCATACATCGCTAGTGAGCAACGGAAAAATACCGAGATCGCTGCAGTGCAGGCGGAGCATGCATACACGTGATTTTTATAGAAGAAGATTAATCCGAAAACCAGGCTTAGAGAGTTATAGATTGGAATTCAATAATATAAGCGACCAGGACTGCCGACTATATTTCTGTTTCGAAATTAAATTAATTTAGTTTTATTTATGGACGCCTTTTGACTGCTGTTGTCCTTAGCGTCCATTCTATATTGGGCGTGAAAGATCGGTAATTTTGCTCAGAGGCCCTTTATCAGGCTTGGGTTCTTTTACGTGCCGTAAATCTACGACACGGTACCACCGGGTTTACTTCCCTTCCGAAGGAAGCCATGCTAAGGATTTTTACGCCCTCCGCCGGGTTTGAATCCGCGACCTCGGGAACTAGAGGCTAGCATGGTTCACCACGGAGAAAGAAATGACGGATATACAGAGATATAATGCTTTTGGCCTTATAATCTCACGAACTTTGAATTATGACCATGAATATATCTTATATCCTCGTAAGAGTTTGCGGCATTAACCATATCTCGCAGCAGAATTAGGTCATGGTCTATGCCCTTCATGATTATCATGCGCCATTAAATCAGTCGGAATGGTACGTTATTGGTGTTTTCGTTACCGTAAAGTGACACACACAGTGCGTCGGTCACGTGATTTTAGTATTTAGGGTAACTCGAGTAAGCTGTGTAAAAGCTCTTGAAAATAAACGAGTGTACGATTTTGCGTGAGAGTTGTTGCGTTACTCACGTAATTTGTTTTGTGATTATGGTTATCCTTGTCTGCACAGAGCATGTTATAGTAGTCAGAAAGTAATGAATAGTGGTAACATCGAAATTAATCTGACACTTCCAAGAAACGTAAGCCACAGGAGGTCGAAGATTCCGTATATAAAACGCTCGGCAATCATCTCTTAATAGCATGCGATCACATCTATCCGCTAATGCAGCAAACAATAACTGGTTTATGCACACAAAAAGCAACGAATGGTTCATCTCATTAAATGTACATCGTGTAATACTTTACTCAAGGAAAGCAATTAAGATGCCGTATATATCTAGCGTAAATAATACCTAAGTTATGTTGCATTACAAGTTTCGCAATAATCGGTTGTTATTTTTTAATGAAATGGTAACATACTCACACACACAAGGTTTAAGAATACAATTTTGGGTTTAGAATATCCCATTATTAATTAGTTGTTTATCCATAATCAAAAACTGGTTGCTCTTTTTTGTATTATAGATTATTTGCATTTGTTTTACGTAGTCATGGCTATACTTGAAATATTTTTTACTAAGTAATAATTATAATAATAATAATAATAATAATAATAATAATAATAATAATCTTCCCACATAGATTGGGCTACAGCCGTTCTGGTCTCACACCTGCTCTCTCCAATGCATCCTTGGCCTTCAACCAATCCGTGCTCTCAGCGCTTTTCTGTCAGTCATTTGTAGAAGATAGTGTACCCATGTTTGCCTATAGTCTTGTATTAGTTGGCGTAATGCTTTAACTTTTAGCTCTTCTCTTATTTCTTCGTTGCAAATATGTTCTTTTGTAGCTATACCCCTTCACTGCTCGTTGGAATCTCATTTTCTTTTATCTTTAGCATTAAAAGCCAATGCCTCGCTTTAATAATAATAATAATAATAATAATATTAATAATATAATATTACTGGTAGAGCTACTACTGAATAAAATATCAGTTTTGTCTCTTTTAGTTTTATTTCTACATGTGTAATAATAATAATAATAATAATAATAATAATAATAATAATAATAATAACAGAAGGAACTGCACAGTTAACAAGTATCTCAGCCATCAGTGCCGAGCAGGGAACAAAAAATCTGATGTGTTACTCTCACATGCCTTTCTCTACTCTTGTACAAACTATTTTTACAAACGCTTATTCTCCATCTACTTCATGTTAATCGATATGTTAATCTTATTGCTAATTTTCTTGTACATGCAAGGGGAATTGGTAAGCTTTAAGCGATAGTCAAATATTTTAAGACTAGTTGCTATGTGAAGTATTCCATTCTCTTTGCATTACCAAGACAAAAAAAAATTAATAACGAATTTCCATTTGAGAAAAAGTATAAGTATTGGAAAATTTAAGGGAATAACAAGCAATATCTCGAAAATGGTTCACTCAACAAAAAAAAGTATATGACATAAATTGTGTATTTTAACGCGATCTACATTTTTTTTGTGTAGTAAAAGTTTGTATATCTCTTATGGTTTACCAGTTATGCAAAAGTCGTTCACAATGAAGGATACTTTTGGAGACATTCCCAGAAAATTCGAGATATACATTTCATTTGTCATGAAAATATCTTAAACATATGATATTTTAATCATAATCGTTAGCCATTTTTGAGAAAATTAAAATTTTCGAAAAATGTTCCGTGTAAAGGGTAATCTGGGGTGGGGGATTTTCTTGAAAAACTTCGTGTCGCATCTCTGGAAGATACTGAACCTAAATACCAAGTTTAGTGTTTATCCGACTGTTCGTTTCTGAGTTATGCTCTTCACAGACACACCCACGGACATGTTTCCAAAAATGCTTTTTTTGGATACAGGGGGCCTCAAAACATATATTTCCGGTGAAATCTCGGTATCGAATTTTTGGGTGGAATACAATACTTCCCCTGCTAACTATACGTACTAGAGAAAGTAAAACTTAAGCGCCAAAAATGAAAGCGTTGGTTTATCTGCGCTTCCGGGTTGTATTAAATATTACCGCACGTTACTTGAGGGGCACCCCTGGAGAGCTGCAGGGCCAACAGGTCGAGTGCAGGTCCAACTTCGCAGCCTCCTAGTATCGATCAACACACCCACCCCCGAGATTAAAGCCTGCCGCGCCCGTGATGACGCCTATTGTAAGTATTCCTCTATATATGCTGACGCAAGACGTCTCTCGTTTGGAAAATTCCACAGCGAGTTAATGAATATATTGCATTAAAGCGTTTGACTCTTAATTAGGAAAAGGCCAATCGTAAAACCGTTTAATGAGGGGGACAAGTGACCTTGAACGCCAGATTCACCACCAGAGATTAATTTTTTTTAGGTTTAATTTATTTAAAGCACATTATCTTTACAAATATGTGATCAAATTATTAAAAACGTGTTCGTAAAAGCTTATATTTTGAATGCCATAACAATTAGAACAAACTTACGAGGAACTATTTATAAGTACAAAAGTCATTGTAAAAATTGTTTTAACATAATTAATTTCACTGCTGCAGTGCAGCATTCATGTTTAAAAAATGCATTTAACATCAGCTAAGGATAAAGAAAAATACAGGAAGGAGTGAACATTTTAATAATGAAGCCTAAAACAAAATTGTTGAATAAAACCGAATTTTCAGTACTACATTATCTCCTTAGCCAGACGTCCAAGTAATAATATTTCCGTGGTATGAACTCGTAAATCATAATTGCGTTTACCTTACGATTTGATTACGTTGATAAAATTTATGGACGTGATTGTATTTTAATATTAAGTATGTAGTTAATATATAGTCTGTTTTAATTATGATACGTAAATATCAATTTTCAATTAAAAAAACTGATGACTATAAATCACGTACATTTCTGTACACATTATCTTTTATTTTCGTAGCCATTCTATACAAGAAGTTGTTTTTCTTGTCTGCTTCCTTAATCATAAAATTTGACAGATGTGTATTCAATATGCATTTTGTTGCAGGCACAAAGGACTTAGAAGAGAGTAAGACGGTCAAATATTTAAAAAGCAGTTCTATAACGTACCTTGACTTGAATATGGCATACCTTTGGCATCATCTCGGGAGAAGGAAAAGAAAGCTCACATAGTGATTCGTCTTGCTTAAAATATTAGGAAATTCAAACAGCGAATGTTTCGTAATTCGCTAATGCCACAAACATTCACATTAACGCAAATTTTTTTATTTAATTATAACTGTATTTTCCTTGTAGCAAATGTTTACTTGTCTTTTCCGGTTATCTAAAACTCAAATAAGAACGAAGAGAACGTCAAAGGCTTTTTACAGAAAATTGAATATATGCCTATATCTCAAAATGTTATACTTTAATTAAAATAATTAGAAGAATATTTAGAAAAATGCAAAATAATATTTTTTCCGTGTAAAGGCATGTCTGGATTGGGGGATTTTCTGAACATCTTAGACTTGTATCTTTAGAAGGTGCTTGACTAAATGTATTAAATGGTATTTTTTGTTTTAGTTATGCTTCTTTCTCTCATACTAATACATACCCGCATCCTGTTGACCTGTGTTAAAATGCTTTCTTTTGGGGTGCAAAGAATCTCAAAACGTTTATTTCCGGTAAAATCCCAATTTCGAATTTTTGGGTTGAATACAAAATATCTCGGTAAGTGTCAGAGAAAGTAAGAATACGAGGATTGGAAGAAAGGTACTTAATTATAAGCAGGTACGCAGGGTTATGCAGTGACATTATACATAGTTAATTATGCGACGAGCCTATAATGGTAGTAATTAAGACACGAGTATGCTTATGAAACGAGCGTAAGCATGCAAGGTGTATAGACTAGTTTTGCAATAAAATGGCTAACCTTTAAGTTTTTACTAAATTTTGTTGATAATGAAACAGATCATGAGCTGTCTTCATAGAGAGGTCCATGCGGTGATTATATTTTGGATTTCTTCCCTTTGTATCTTTCCGGTTTTCGTTTTAGTAGGGCATTGAGTTTTGAAAACGTATGTTAATTTCAAAATAACTAAAATGAACACTTAATGTTAACTGCTGATTTTAGTACTGAATAGTGAATCTACAAAATAGACGATTAAATTTTTGAGGACAATTCTTCAAAGTAGATTAGCATTGCATTTTCTGAAAACGATGTTATGTCCAGTTTTTCTCTAGTCCCATGAACTGCCCTTAGAATTTTTCGTATGCATTCCTTGACTTTTGCGGTAGTAAATTGTTAGTAACATTCAATGCTTCTCCAGCAATTTCCGTCGAGGTTAATGATCACACTTTGAAAACCTGCACCTGCTGTTGTTGGATTGCTGCATATAAGGCTTGCGGATTTTTGCGCGTACGAGATTAATCGTTATCGCATATGCTTTTTGAAAATCTATAGTTACAGAATAATGAATAGCAATAGGTACTTCAATTATTGCAAAGGGTACAGCTACGTCACATTTAATTATCATTTTATATCATGGTCGAATAAAAAGGTTACGTTTGATTAACCATGACAATATTTTTTGCAATTTCATGCGAACTTTGCCAATGTCTTAGAGCATCTAGGCAGCACACCCCCCCTCTTAGTACAGACTGTGCTTCGGGAAACCTCACTCTCATTAGAGGTTCTTCTGCCCGGAAGAGCAAGCCAGAATCATAAATCCTAATAGAACAGCAATTTGTGCAGTTTCGTCTTCATTGTTTATGCCAAGTTGATGACGCGCAGTGTCAAATAATAAGCTGGGAAACAAGTGAGTTCACTTGTGTCTGACAGCTGCAGCCAAGAGGCGCTGAAGAAGGACGGATAATGGTGGTATTGAAAGCTTACCCTTCCGCTTACCTCTGTCAGCTTAACATTAACTACGTTGTTTTCTCAGGAAGCTTTTTCATTTGTGGATAATGCCTGCATGAATGGTTAGAGGCTTTGACTGCATTATCGTACATTTGTTCATGTTACATCAGTAGACATGAGGATTCTCCATACTCGCCTGGCTACCGGGTTTCGTCTGCATTCTTAGAAAATGGTTTCAAACTCTTCACACGCATTTAGGAAATCATTAATCTCCGAAAAAAAACATCCCATGGATAGTTATCGCCTAGAATTTGGGTCACTGTCTATCACTTTCTTCTACTCAAAGGATTCCCGTAGCCAATCGCTACTTGTGTTTATAACTGATAGTTACATAACCATATCACCAGTGGCGTAGCTTGATGCTGTGTTCTGGGTATACTAAGATTTTAAAAATTGAATTTCGAATTTTTTTATTGATGCACAAATTTCCATACATTAATGTTTCATAAAATAGTGTGAATTCTCTATTACGATTCGATTATTGTTATTGTTATTATTATTTGTTGCTGTTTTAGTAATCATTAGCATCACTACTAATTGCCGAAATTGACTGAACATACATTTTAAACAAATATAGATTACAAAAATATAGCGTTAGATGTAACTTTACAAAATGCTGACAAACCATTGTATGATTGTAAATTATGAAAACAATATAGGCATTCACTTAGATTTTCTTGTGTATAAGCTCCAGTTGGCGATTTTTATTGCAAGCTTTTGTTTCAATGTTTTTAATATTTGATATTCCGTCAACACTCCATTCCTTTTCCCCGCCAAAAAGCAAGCATACGAATCAACACACTTTGTTATGAATGTAATGGCCAGTTAACCAATTAAATTTACTGTACCAGGATGTTTGAAATGTCCGTTTTTTTGGGCTTCTTCCTGGAAGACAATGCCAAGCTTAGAAATTGCTCTTTTGCCATTAACTTCACACTTTTTCTCATAAGATATAGTCGAAAACTCAGTTTTTAATAAGTAATCCACTAAATCGATGGAATGGTTCATATTTCTAAAATCATAAATAAAACACGCACAGTGAAAACGATACATAGGTCTACGTAAAATTAACAATTTACTGTAATGCACGGTTGCACGCACATAATGCTGGTTCATCAATAACTGAGGAATGAAATGTTTATGCTACACTGCCTTGCTCTACCCCTGTCTCCAACCCCTATTGTCCTGTTTCCGTACCTTGGAGAGAGCAGGCACACAGAGACTAAACACCTCATTAAACGTGTTAAGTCTCTGCTATGCCTTTGTGCACTTAATGCACAAACAACCAGAGGTCGAAACTTAGTGTAAAAGCTATATAACTCCACTCTTGATGAGACTTGCACTCGCTTAGTCATCCTAGTCTCTTCTCGAATTTGCTGCCACATCATGAGATTTCGAAGCTGCCTAAGTACGCACACGCGGCACTACAATCTGACACGAAGTAGTAGTAGGGGTTGAGGATGTTGTGGTAAGCAATGAGGTGATTGTATTAGTTTTTCATCGCCTTGTTGAGGCCGTCTTTATTTACATGTTTAAAAATTTGCTTAGTTTCTTGGCGATTTATTTATGTAGACTCAGTCTCCCCTTACGCTACGGCACAGTATATCACCTTCAGTTGGAGTCCTGTACTTCTCAATGCTCTGATCCAAATTCTCGCACTGAGACTATAACGACGAAAGGCCAGTAGAGGCGTTCGATAAACAGCATTTGAGGTGCCGATATTAACACAGGAGCGTGGTGGTAATATGTACATCTAATTGAAGTATTGTTATGCCAAAGCATATTCATCGTTCCATCTAGTTTCACAGGGATTTTAGATGGAACGATTGAGGAAGTTCTATGTAACCTGTATCGCCTAGGTGCTTATGAAGGAATTTTGGCACTTTATTCTTGTACAGAAAACAAAATGGAAGCCTCATCTTGTTATTTGAGAATGCGACTATTTTTCGTGATGTCCTTCCTCTGCTTACGTCGACATACAGCTGATAAGTTGTATCCGTTGAGGCGAATAAGTAGACGAATCTCCCCTTCCCGAGAACCAGACGGGGAAGGAAAGCTCGGGGGTGAAACTGCCGCCATACCGCGAAAGGGGAGAGGGGAGTTGCTATTTTCTCGCCCTACCCAGAGTCAGACTCGACCCCAAGGAGCGCAGAGCTTCATCTCGACAAGATCAACGATCATCATGGTGTTAAGTAACGAAACACCTCGAGCATAAAGGCCTGCTTATTTTTTTTCTCTCTCTCATTTAGTTGCTGTACGTTGAGTTTCACAGAAGCAATGTCTAAATATAACTTTTTTCTTAATGTAACTTAAATTTAAAAAAAATATTATGTGATAAATTCATATGACGTTCTCTACCCTCTGTCGTTTATTAGTGAGTATACAAACTATTCTTACTAAAGCTTATTTTTATATCTATGTTTTAATCGAAATGAACCTTTGCAGAAATAGCTACATTACACATTTCGTTATATATACAAAGAGAACAGCGATAGCCAAATGTTTAAGAACTGGACGCTATATGCTGCCCTTAAAATTCCATACTGTTTCCATGACATCGCGAGAAACAACTGAATATTGAAGGGACTAGGAAATGAACAATTCGAGACTGTAATAACGGATATCTCAGAAATGTCTTATGCCACAAAAAAAAAAAACAAATTGTGTGTTTTAAAGAGATCTACATTTTTTTGTGCAGTACGTTTTCGTCTATCGCTTAACGTTTACCAGTTATAAGAGATTATACAAAATTCGTTCCGAATGAAGAGGACTTCAAAGGCTATTCCCAGAAAATTCGAGATATGCATTTTTTTTTTGTCACGTAAATATCTTCAATGTATGCTAGTTTGATCAAAATCGTTAGCCATTTTTAGTACATCAAAATTTTCGAAAAATGTTCCATGTAAAGGGTAGTTGGGGTGGGGAGATTTTCTTGAAAATATCCGTGTCTCATCCTTGGAAGATACTGAGTTATGCTGCGCACACACACACACACGCACACACACGGATATGCTTCCAAAAATGCTGTATTTGGATTCAGGGAGCCGCAAAACATGTATTTTCGGTGAAATCTCGATATCAAATTTTTGGTTATAAATGCGCAATTTGGTGTAATAACATTGCCCATTTTTTAAATTGACAATGTGGCATTATTTCATACTTACGTTTGACGTATCTTGAATAGCGCATGGAAAATAAAATCTTTGTTGTGCTTATAAATCTATATGTACTAATATAATGAGAGACAATTTGTGTGTATGTACGGTAATCTCAAAAAAAAAAAAACACTCAACTGATTTTGATAATTCTTTCACTACTGAAAAGACAAAGTCTTCCTGATGGACGTGGGGCTATAAAACACCCTATAATTTCACTCCATAAATTACTAAAATATTAAAAAGGTTTTACACAGCCCTTATACTTGAATACGAACACATGCTTCCGAAAAGACTTGACTTTTAGTTCAGAATGCCATAGAATAGAAAATAGTTGTTATGCCGCAGAGTATACTTGTGAAATAAAACAAATGCCACGGATATTTCATTTCGAGCAATACACGCCCTCTCTCTCTCTCTCTCTCTCTCTCTCTCTCTCTCTCTCTATGTACAACACACACACAGGGTGAACCATTCAAGTTGAGACTGTACAATATGTCCTAAACTAAACGTCGTTGAAAGAAATGTCTTTAATAAAAGTTGCTTGGTATTATGGAGGAAAGTAAAAGCAAAAAGTAAAAGGGTTTAAATTGACCCTAATTGCCAGTTCCCATTTAACAAAAAAATACATTGGCCATCATAACGTCCCCCAAACAAAACACGACCAATAGCATTTACTTTCCCCCATTGTCCGCAACTTTTATTCAAGACTTTTTCTACAATGCTTAGTTTTGGAGATATTGTACAGTCTAAACTTAAATGGTCCATCCTGTATATATGGATAGTTAAGATTTAGCAACTAATCAACACAGCAAAACAAAAGAGAATCGATTCTACTTATAAGCATACGATGCAATATCAATGCCAACAGATTTTAATATACCTCAAGTAAGAACGTTTTGCTCTGTTTCCTTTGTGTGTTATAATGGAGTTCGTTAGCAGGGTGTGAAATAATTGTGTAAAGAAAGAAAACGGTATCTATCTAGCTTAGAAATCACTCAACCGATGTTTTATAATTAACAACTCAGAATATTATTTTTTGGATACTCGCTGACTCATGCTTTTCCAAAGCCTGGAACTTGTAGTCTGGGATTGGGGAATTTTTCTATTCACCAGGTTCAGCTTTGTTTCTATATATGTCTAGGGTCTAGGTATGTATTATGTGAATACTATGTAATTTTTATATTAGTAGTTAACCTTGGGATCAAAGATAAGGTACAAAGCTTTAAAATGTTACCTACTATGATTATCTAAAAGATTACCCCAGCATTCTGAGCGATAATTGGTCTAACGCCATTGTAATATAGTATTTCCAGAACTCGGAAGACTGTCGGAGGGAGATTAAGAAAGTCAGATGTACTACCATGTTTCACATCCTTTTACGTGAATATCAGGGGATTTTTCATGCATTTCTAGGAATTACAATTCAAAATTACAATTATAAGGGTTAAAAGGAGGATTAATCATAAAATTCTTAGATCATAAATAACGGGTGGGAGAGTAAATAAAATTAATTAAATCGCCATTCGAATTTAAAAAGCGACCTGTTCAACGTCGGGCAGCCAGCTAGTCTGTGATTAACGAATACTACAGGATGAGCCAAAAGACTACGAACCGTCTGCGCGGTGTTTTTTTGTCCGCGTCCTCGGCGCTCGTTACCGTCTGCCGCTACCATAGAAAGGCGCGGATAAAACCATACATTTTTACTTTCTCTACTACGTATAGTAAGTAGGGGAAGTATTGCATTCCACCCAAAATTTCGATACCGAGATTTCACCGGAAATACACTTTTTGAGACCTCCTGAATCCAAAAAAAGCATTTTTGGAAACATGTCCGTGTGTGTGTCTGTGTATGTGTGTGTGTGTGGGTGTGTCTGTGTGTGTGTCTGTGTGTGTGTCTGTGTGTGTGTGTCTGTGAACAGCATAACTCAAAAACGAACAGTCGGATAAGCACCAAACTTGGTATTCAGGTTCAGTATCTTCCAGAGATGCGACACGAAGGTTTTCAAGAAAATCCCCCCACCCCAGACTACCCTTTACATGGAAGATTTTTCGAAAAGTTTAATTTTCTCAAAAATGGCTCTAACGATTTTGATGAAAATATCATATGTTTAGGGTAATGTCATGGGAAATGAAATGTATATCTCGAATTTTCTGGGAATGTCTCTAAAAGTATTCTTCATTGTGAACGACTTTTGCATAACTGGTAAACCATAAAAGATAGATAAAATTTTACTACACAAAAAATGTAGATCGCGTTAAAATACACAACTTATGTCATATACATTTCTTTTGTTGAGTGAACCGTTTTCGAGATATTGCTTGTTATTTCCTTAAATTTTCCAATACTTATACTTTTTCTCAAATGCGTTATTCATTTTTTTTTATGTCCTGGACATGCAAAGAGAATGGAATGCGTCACATAGCAACCAGCGTTAAAATATTTGACTATCGCTTAAAAGCTACCATATTTTCCTTGCATCTACAAGAAAATTACCAATAAGATTGACATCTCGATATCTCGATTAACATGAAGCATATGGAGAATAGGCGTTTGTAAAATTAGATTGTACAAGAGTAGAGAAAGTCATGTGAGTGTAACACATCAGATTTTTTAAAACTACTTTTAATGGATTTACTTCACTTAATGAAAGTGTGTTTGAGGACAGAATTATTAGTAGGGATTTGTAGTTCCCTCGGGCGTCCGACTTAACCCCCTGCGATTTCTATCTCTGAGGTAACTTAAAACAAAGTGTACAACACAAACCCACACACCCTAGAAGAATTAAAAATAAAAATATCCGCAAGGAAATTGCCAGCATTTCTCAACGTGAACTACAGCGAGTGATGGATAGTTTCCTAAACAGGTGCTAAAAATGTATGGACAACGACGGTGGCCAGTTTCAGCATCTTCTTTCATAAAATTGGTAAGTAAAGCCTTTAAAAATAGTTTTAAAAATGTTGTATGGTTTCATCTGGGCCTTTCTATGATAGCGACAGACGGCAACGAGCGCCGAGGACGCGGACAGGAAAAACGCCGCGCAGCCGGTTCGTAATCTTTTGGCTCTCTCTGTATTTGCGTCATCGTTTTGAATTTACGCCAGGTGCAATGTTAATCATCAGACATGTGGTACAAAACTTAGCTGCCTCCCTTTTGTCGGTTAACTTCTTTGAAACAGAAGAATTCTGGAAGTCTTTTTGAGTTCAGTGTTTCTGAACATGTGACTGTATTTTCATATTTTGACAAGAATAAAAGCATTGTGCGTTGTGATAGCAACACTTCAGCCTCATTGTTTATCGTTCAAGTTAACATTTGAGAACCATATAAAAGCAGTCATTTGGCTGTGACAAGAGGCTGTGGGATGCACTACATGTGGGAAATGTAGTTAAGGTGGTAAACTTAATTAGGGCACGGTTTTGTCATTTGCATCCATTTTTAATAAATGGTTACTTTATGGTGCGTTCTTGTGTTTTAAATTTAAAATATTTCTAAAATTCCTGAATTGTGCTGGAAAGGAAACCAGATTGAAAAATCCCGGTCACAGCAGGCATTAGTATCACTGGTTTGTCACAAATCTTCGGAGAAAGAAAGTGAAATCTGAATAAGGTAAACCTTGAAGCTCGTGAAGTCATAGATATGTAAATGGAAAAGTACATTTTGGCCAAAGGCCAAAGTGTATCTTATGTGTACAACTTTGAAACTGAGCGTCGCTAGACGCCACTTGAACCAAAGAAGTCGCAAACTGGAACGAACATTATTTAGTATGGAGAAATACCACAATTCACTGATCGTTCCTACGTGCATCACTCTCCAGCTGTGGCTAATTATACATTAATTAGGATCTTCCAGGATTCATTGTTCACGTAGTTGCTATTTCTCTAACGTGTAGATAGTGCAAAAGCTCTTATCGAAATAAGAGTGCTAACATTTCAGTTGGTGCTCAAATATAATATAGTTTCTCACTCTTTCAGGGCCAGCCTTTCCCCTCTGATACTTTCCGAAGTATTGAAGCAGCCTAACGCGATTAGTCAGATAACTTATACATGTCTCTTCCCTCCTCCCCTCACAGCTTAGCTTTCAATTTGTGTTGGTCCACAGTCACCTTATTTACATCCAGGAAAAAAGGGGGGGTGCTTGCTACATTCTATCTTAATTCCGTGATACTTGTTCGTTGATTAACTTTTACTTCATTGGTCAGTCAGACGCAGAGGTATGGCTAGGCCGAGTTAAACAATAGAAATGTAGCAGTATTACGGAGTAAGATAGCTGTGATTTGGGGGAATCTGCAAGGATTTATAGTTTAGGCTTCATGAAATTAAATTATTTGTTGTACTTGGTACATTTTTACGCTACATTTAACTCGTAAGATCATATCCGCGGCTTTAAATTGGGAACCGTTGCCCTTTAGACATGACGTCACTGGTTTGCACCCCAATTGGTCGTTTTTCTTTTCTGCATTACTTTAACTTTTTTATTAGGCGTTAAATAGCACATGTATTCACTTTAGTTCAATCTTCTAGACTCTAGGAAAAAATTAAATTGAGTTTTATTTATGGACGCTCTTTAACTGCTGTGTCCTTAGCGTCCCATTCTTCAGGGAGAGCCAAAAGACTACCTGTCCGGGTACTCGGGGCTCCTTGCCGTCTGCCGCTATCATAGAAAGGCGCGGATGAAACCATACAACATTTTTAAAATTACTTTTAAAGGCTTTACTTAACAACTTTATGAAAGTGTGCTTGAGGACAGAATTATTAGCAGATATTTGTGGCCCCCTCGGTTCCCAGACCTAACCCCCCTGCGATTTCTATCTCTGGTGTAACATAAAACAAAGTGTACAAGACAAACTCACACACACTGAAAGAATTAAAACAAAATATCCACCAGGAAAGTGCCAGCATTTCTCAACGTGAACTACGGCGAGTGATGGATAGTTTCCTAAAGAGATGTCAGAAATGTATGGGCAACGACAGTTACCAGTTTCAGCATCTCCTTTCATGGTAAGTAAAGCCTTTAAAATTACGTGCCTTTCTATGATAGTGGCAGACAGCAGCGAGCACCGAGGACGTGGACAGCGTTCACCGAAAAACACCGTGCAGCCGGTTCGTAGTTTTTTGGCTCTCTCTGTATATTGGGCGTGAAGGACCGGCAATTTTGTTCAGAGGCCTCTTTATCAGGCTTGAGGTTCTTTTACGTGCCTAAATCTACGACACGGGACCACAGACTTCTTAGCCATGTTAAGAATTTTTACGCCCGAAAAATATCCATCGCCCTCCGCCGGGTTTGAAACCGCGACCTCGGGAACTAGAAGCTAGCATGGTAACCACTACACCACGCAGGACGACAGACTCTAGGGAGAATAGGAATAATTCTGGTTCCAGTTCTACCCGAACCCATGACTTCTGGATTTGGAAGCTAGCATACTATCTCCGGACTACAACGGCAGTCAAATTAAATTTATTGACTCTACTATCCGCTTTTTTCAAGTTTTGTATTGTTTACCACTCTCTGGTACTAGTCCAGTTTTAGACCTCCCCAAGATGATAAAATGACTTCTTTCTTGTAAATTTATTCTCTTTGTTTGAAATGCTCGTCGTGAAGGGTAATGCCAGCTGTGAAATATTTTTGCTACCATTTCTCAGACTGCAAGACGTTTCCAAAATAGCGCGGTGTTTTCCCCGACAGGGCGTGATGGATGAGCTGTATAACCGTGAGGTTAATTGCTGCAGATGATGCTCCGTTCTTCACATCCGCCTCAAATAATTGTACGGTAAAAAAGTTGAAGCAATCATTTCAGTGGTCAGTGCAAGAAGCCGGACGATTGTTCCATGCTCCAAACAACTAACGCCATTTTCGTGTAACTAAATAAAAAAACATTAATTGTGTTTCTGTGCTATATTCTTTACAACCGTAGCACTTAATGAAGTAAGCATATTCCATAATGAAATAAGCATCATCAGAGGTTCGTCCCTTTTGCCATTATTGTTTCAAAAGCACTTGTTTACGCATCTGCTAAAGTAGGCGTTGTGTTTTCTTACGAGTAAAATGTAAATAGTAGGCGAGGTTGAGTTTGGATTCGAGTAATGGAATGCAATTTTTTCTCTTTGTCATTACTTTAATTAAATGTTAGAATCTAAGTTGAAGATGTAGGTAGACATTACACGGTGATATAAACATCTGCTGGTTGTGGCGTTTTGTTTTATGGTAATTGTATTTAGAATGCTTTGGGAATTTTAAATAACAAAAAAGGTAACCTTTAAAAATAAATTTGAGTAGAATATCTTAGGATTAGGATTGAACGCGGAGGGGGATGTAGCACGTCGACCTACATAGATCCTTCGTACCTATTTCCCGGATGGAGCACCCCCGGGAGGGAAGGATGAGAGGAGACAGAGATCGGGGACCAGGGTGCATGGCAGGCAGAGGACAGGTCCCTACCATTTATAGATTTAAACTCCGGATGGGTACTGGTGCAGCCGAAGGATGTGGACGAAAGTTTCCGCAGAGTATCCTTTTCCCTTGCTATGCACACGCCGTGACCTCCTGCCGACACTTACAACCCTGAAAGAGACCAAACGGATGAAAGGTGAAGTGAAATGAGAATGGAAGTGAAGTTCGGGGGACTTAACGATCCTTCCTAGCATTCGCCTAACGACTTGGGGAAACCCCCCCAAAAAACCCATGGGTCAGAAAGGTCGGCCACGGGAATCGAACCCACGATCTTCCGAATGCGGGCCACAGACGTTACCGCCTGAGCCACCCCACTTGGTACAAGAATATTTTACTATTCATTAACTTTAGCTATAACAAATATTACTCAAAACACAATTTCCTAGTAATGAAGATATAAAGGAAAACCAGTGTTTTCTGCCCAAAATTACAAAAGTCTAGGAGTGTGTTTAATGTAGAGAAACAGATATGTCTTAGACTTGTGAAACCAAATTATATAAAATAATGTCTTAAAATAACTTGTATCCTCTATTCATTCATAGGTATGTAATTTCAGTTACCTCACATCATGACATACACATATTAACATGCCTTCTGCTCTGAAGCCAGATAACTTGATCTCTCAGGAAAAATAGGAATTAGTTGAATTTGAAAATTAGTTCACGTAGAGCCAAAATTTAAACTCGCATATTTCTCCTATGTGCATTTGCTTAACGAGCATGAAGTAGAAATTTGATATGCACATATGGAGCAGATGAATATTTTTCTGATGTATTTTGCAATTTTGTAGAATTTTTTGAATGTTGCCTGTGTAGGTAAAACTTCTTCAGAAGTAAGAAACTGTTCAATGCATAGGTATCTTAATTTCGGAGAACCAGATAGGCTAAACTCTCCATTCTGTTGTGGACTACGTTTTGTAGCAATATTTCCGCCTGATTACGAATACACAAAAAGGAACACTGCAATAATTATAATTTAGGAAATATTAATAATTAACATGCAGTTTGGTAATTTTCCATAATTTTCAAGTAATCTGATTCAAAACTGCATCAATCGAAAACCCTTCTGAAGTTGTAAATATGTTTTAAGTTTTAATACTATTGTCAAATAAATAAAGGCGTAATTGCCTAAGAAAAGATTTAGGCAAAATAAGAGTGGCTTCGTTTCAGACTGTCCATTATATTTTCCGAGCGTGGGGCTTTAAAAATCGAAAGCTTCTTTTGTACTTACAGGAGATGAGGCAAGTTGTAAGAGTAAACAGACACTATGGGGCTACGTTTTTTCTATTTTATTTTTTATTACAGTTAGACTTTGAATTTTCAACCAGGGAACCAATAAACGTAGACGATAAGTATTAGAACCAATGAAAAGGTTAAGGAAATACGCATCACGTGTCAAAAGACAAGGACAAATTCCGAAATTTACTAAGTGCCGCACTACTGTGTAATCATAAAGTAATGCGTGTGTGGAATAATTATATAGCGTGTTACAGTGTTAGTTGAAATTGTTTTATCCAAGATAATAAATAACTTAACACACCGCAAGTGATTACTTCAAATTCGCGGGAATCAAAAGAACGGTGATAGAGCGCCTTAGATACTAAATAATTAGCCGGAGCAAAACATTAGCGGACCAAAGGGGGAAAACATTCTTATATAAGAACGGTGCGGGGTAGGAAAAACAAGAATCTTGCAGGATTTCGTGTAGAAATACGCGCTTTAGTGAGGAAGCGAAAACGTGTTTTCTTTATGAATATTATCCTAGTGTCACCACTCCCGCAATTCTACCCTGACAATAACAGTAGGGAATTTCAGACCGATTCGCCGACAATTGACCCTGAGATGCGATGCTAAGTGCTTCTTAATTGACATCGGTGATCTCAAGTCCTGAAGACTACATCTACAACAACCCAGAGACGATAATGATGCAGGTAAGATATCCACAACGAAATAGCAGAAGGAAACGCTGCAATTTTCAGTTTTGCTCTCGCTGACCTATAAAGGACATCTCTTTTTCAATAAAATAAATAAGAAAAAATTATACGGGAGGTACTTGAAAATAAGTTTCCCTATTCTGCCATCTGTAAGAAACTTGACTCAGGAGATAAAACCTGGTGTAGACAAAAAGAATTAGTACTATTGTGTTTGCATTGTCTGCACCGACACTGATACATTCGCTCCACGAGCACCGCGCCTTAAGCAGCAAGGACGTAGACTGCTTCAACGAGTCGTTTCTTCAGTGGAAGTCCCAGGGCATCAGGGCGGACTCTTTAAGGATGGTGGTCCAAGCGCTTCCAGCGTTTGTATGTTAGAGGCTGACCGTTGCTGTCATATGACTTATTCCATTTTCATCCAGAAACATTAATCCTGACGCAAGAACGTCACGTCTCTTTCTTTGAATAGAATTCTTCGGTTCCTCTTGTGTCCGGAATATCAACACTCATCTGCTCCAGCCCCTTTCTTTACCGGAGAACTGTGCCTTTGTTGCTTATACCATCATCCTATTGAACAAAACTTCTTTATAACTGCAGCCGACTATCAACTTACCTAAGGTTATGAAAAGTCTGATGTGTTGCATTCACACGACTTTCTCTATTCTCTATTGTTCATTAACGCTAAGAAATCTATTCTTACAAAAATGTACTTTTCTATCTACTTCATTTTAATCGAGACAAACCTTTGCAGAAGTAACTAGATTACACATTTCGTTACAAATGCAAAGGGAACAAGATAGCAGATTATAGTAATTTACTTGGTCGACCTTTCTCAGTTCTCATCACTCGGCTCTTGCTATCTGGAACTGGATATCTGATATCTTGATCTGACATCAAGAGCCAAGTGTTGAGAACTAAGAAAGGTCGACCAAATAAATTACTACAATGAACAGGTCATCACTATTTAAGCTGCTTCTCATAATTATTTATTACGAAGTAGATGTTTAAGAACTGGCTTAAAATTTCTACTCTTTTCATACATTTGCGAGAGACAACCGAATGTCGACACTGCTGTAAAAGAATGACTTTTGAACAATTCGGACCGTTAATAACAGATATCCCGGAAATGGCCAATGGCACAGAAAAGTTACTTGTAATAAATTGTATACTTTAAGAGATCCATATTTTTACTTCTATACCACATACTTGGTGGGTAGAGAAGCTATTGCATTCCTCCAAAAAATTCGATATCGAGATTTCAACGAAAATGCATGTTTTGAGGCCCTGAACCCAAATAGGCTATTTTAAGAAAGTTGTCCGTGTGCGTATGTGTCTGTGAATAGCATAACTGAAACGCCGGGTAAATACCAGACTTGATATTTAGGTACAGTATCTTCCAAAGATGCGACACAAAGATTTTCAAGGAATCGCCACACCCGAAACTCTCCTTTACATGGAACCATATTCGAAATGTTTTATTTACTGTAAAATGGCTCTAACGATTTTGATTAATATACAATATATTAAGGATACTAACATGACAAATAAAATGTATATCTTGGATTTTCTGGGAATAGCTTGTGAAGGCCTCATCATTCGGAAGGAATTTTGTGTAACATTAAGCAACAGAGGAAAGCGCACTACAGAAAGAATGTGGATCTCTTTAAAACACACAATTTATATCAAATAACTTTTCTTATAGCACCAACCAGTTTGGAGATATCCGTTATTAATGGTTCGAGTTGATCAATAGCCATTCTTTTAAAGTCCTGTCGATTTTCGCTGTTTCTCGCTATGTATTTGAGAGAGTATGGGATTTTAAGGCCAGCATGTAGCGTTCAGTTCTGTACGATATGACTGTCGCTGCTCCCTCTGTGTCCATAACGAAATGCGTAATGCAACTATTTCCGTAGAGGTTCATCTGGAATAAAATAAAGTAGATAGGAAAATAAACTAGAATAATTTGTATACCCACTAATAAGACAGAAGGTAGAGAAAGCCATGTGAATGTAACACATAAGAATTTTTTGTGCAGCACGCTTCCATTAGTTTTCCAGTTATTAAAGATTATACAAAGTTCCTTCCAAATGAAGAAGACTTCACAGGCTATTCTCAGAAAATTGAAAGTATACATTTTATTTGTCTTTAATATATGGTATTTGAATCAAAATCGTGAAGCGTGTTCTATGTAAAGGGTAGTTTAGGGTGGAGAATGTTCTTGAAAATCTTTGTGTCGCATCTTTGGAAGATACTGTACCTAAATATCAAGTCTGGTATTTATCTTACTTTTGTTTTTTGAGTTATGCTGTTCACAGACTCACAGACCTTCTAAAAACCTTTTATTTGTTTATTTTAATTCAAGGAGCCTCAAACCATGTACTTCTGGTGAAATATCGGTATCGAATTTTTGGGTGAAATGCAATATCATATCTACCTACTATGTACGTGGTAGAGAAAGTAAGAAGAGGGAAGCTTACTTCCCTACTACCTCGTAGTAAAGCTGTGCCTTCATATTTTAATGATAGACATATTATGCGCTGTGAAATTTATTGAAATTTCCGAGATAATATAAACGTATGCCGATATCTTCGCACGGAATTCTGATGTAGCATAGTTTGCTGCGAGGAACGAAGGTGCTAATATACGAGGAGAAAAGAAATACCTTTTCACCTAAATAATTACGCGTCGCTTGTGTTATCGCCAACTCGGTGAAATTTCTATTGCTGGTGCAAAGAAGGAGAAAGTGTGACTCGTGTGACATACAATAGGTCATACTGTGTCACGCAATGCTTTAAACATTCTGTCGGGCAGTATTAATATCGTATCAAGAGACGTTGCTTGCATCAGTACAGTTGATAAAGTGCCGTTCGTCATTTTGTTACTTTTAATGGATTCTCTTGTGTCGGAGCGACCGCTGATTACACTGTTGCAATTAATTAGTTTTGCTTAGATACCAATGCGCAAGTTAATGCTAATCGCTGCATTGCAATACAATAATGTTAAATTTGCCTTAAAATTGCACTTCGGAGCCATTGTTTCCGAAAATATTATACGCTTAAAGAAGCATAGAACAATTTACGTAGTACTTAATCCCTAATGCTTAATGTATTCTCTCTCAACAGAAATAAACTTACCGATGGGTAGCCGAAGTTCTTAAGGCACGGACTCGTGAACGGGAGGACTGCAATTCAGAGCCCGCTAGAACCGTCCTCCCTGACAGGTATTTTCCTGGTTTTCCTCAGTCCTCATAACATACTCTAAACTTAGCCCCGGAACATTTCCTTTTCTAATTATCATTTCATTTCATGTTACAGTGTCGCCACTTGAATAACACCAAGATGCAAAACGTTTTTTCACTTGGATGAATATCTTTTCAAACAGAAATTTATGCTATTATCCAATACATACATGAAAACATAAGGAGAGCTTACACTGGTAAACAGATCCTTACCTTCTCAGATAGCCAGGCTGCACTTAAGGCTGTAGTCATTAAGTAACGTCAGAACTGGTTTTAAACTGCCTAAACATGCTCACAAGCTTGGCAGAACAGAATGAAGTTCAGCTCATCTGGGTACCGGGTCATAGTGGCATAGAGGGAAATGAAAAAGCTTCAGAATTAATTGGGCCAGAGCTGGCTCTAGAAACATCTCGATGTTTAGTAAGAGAGGCTATTAAGAACTGGTCCAAAGTAGAACATCATAAAACCGGACTTAAAACTTCAGGGAACAAACATGGTAAACTGTTTATTAGACAACCATGTAAGAAAAGAGCTGAAAGCTTACTTAAATGTAACAGTCTTCAGCTGAGAGCAATTATTGCATTTCACACAGGACATGCTCACGTGAAAAAGCATCTTAACACGATGGGAGTGTTTCAGAGTAACTTAGATTGCAGATAGTGCAAGAAACTGAAACAGCCCAGCACATTATATCCTCTGTAAGGCCTTGGCTCACAGGATATAGGTATATTTTTGAGAAAATGTATTTAGTACCAGAAGAATTTGAAACCATATCTGTTATGAGACTGTATTCCTTGGTAGAGGATGCAGGCTTTAAAGGAATTGGCTTTAAAACGATACAGGTAGCACAATAAGCCCAAGGCTGAAGTACGTCCAGAGCAGTGACGGAAATCTGTATTGAACAAGACAAGACAAGTGTTACCGCCTGTGGTGCCCTATGTAGGAAGAACGGGCGTTAAACACTACTAAATGAAACTTCAAATTTAATGCATTAGTCTCAAGATATAGCTCTTTTTTTTTTGTTTGTTTTTTACATGTTCGTGCTTACTGGTTATCGACTATCTACCAAAGAAATTGCAGCTAATCACTTTAATAAAGGATATAATGTTACTATTACCTTCCAGGATGCTTTAAAGCAGCGGAAAACAATTGATTTCGTGACTTGTGTGGAGAAAGTTCATAGCTTTTTACCTGCTGACGTCATACATATGGGTTAGTTTGGGTGTAAGGGGTTAAACCTTCCAACCTGACCTGATCGGTTCATCGATGAACTTACGCGGCTTTCAAGTAAAGCGAGAAGGAACGGCACATACTGGAACCGCAGATTCTAACACCGTGCTGAATTGGAAACTTGTTTATAGAGAAACTGCTTTGTATATTTTATATCCTAAAATCATTAAAGCAAACAGAGTTGCATTAATAACCTGAAATGCATTCTACAGGTTGTTTAGTGCTTTTTAAAAAAGCAAGCCCAATACTTTACAATGAAAGCAACCCGTTCTGGATAGAAATGTTTACAATAGATATTTCTTCATTTAAAATCGTAGCAATGGGAGAGGAGAAATTCATATTATTTATTAGAGATCTTCCAGAACATTTCAGAGTCAACTTTATTTTAAAATGGGAGCCTCGAATGCTATTTTTAACAAGCTTTGATCCCACGTAAGAAAAACATTACTACTGTACGTTCACTAATGTTTTAACTAGGGGAGAGGTTAGTACCTGCTCCAGGGAGAGTTGCTAAAGCGTAACGGCACATTCCAGGTGCCTCGCACCATCAAGTTCAGACTATATTATTCACACCCTCTCCTGAGTAAAGCAATAAGGAACTGACTGTACGTTTAATGTAACAATTTCGAAATAAATTTTATAACATCACAGTGCTCTGAAATATCGTAACACAACGTTCTTTCTTCGCTTTCGTTAAAGGCATGGCTATGTTAAGAACTCCACTGAGGCAGCACACGGACAACCAGCATGTGATGAGTAAGATACGCGATGTTGTAACACGTTCCTGTTGTGGATTATTGCCTTGAATCCGGCAGTCTGTGAATCTACGCGTCAACTACTGTGTCACAAACTCAAGTGATCTGGTGAGAAAGCACACTGTTAAATGGAGATCACCACAGAGAAATTGCTATCTCGTTCTGCACTATGGAAGGGGTGGGGCAACGTTTTCTAGCTGAAATGAAAGAAACTTTCTCGTTTACCTTTCTCGGAAAATATCTCAAATATAGTACTCAAAATTCACTCTATGTTGAATTGTTACCATAAATGGTAGGCCGTTTTCACTTACGACCGCGATGAATAACAACAGAGGCGTTTCCGAAAGTTATTCAATTTGTTACAATTATTACCAACTTTTCCGAGCCATAATGGCATTTTCACATCTCCCAAGAGAAAGGAGAAAGACTTTTTAAGGTATATTTATAATAGTTTTCGTATTAAAGGATTTTATGGATTTAGAATTTGCAGCAACATTTATGAAAATGTTTTGTGTGTGTGTGTTTTTTTTTTCTTTGTTTCTTTTCCAAACAAATACATGCTCCATAAAAAAAGAAGAAAAAAAAAGCAACGGAATCTGCCAAAATAAGTTTGCTTCCCATGTAAAATATCAAATTGGCCTTGAAATGTCTTCACTGCTGTCGTTATTCTTCCTCCGCAAAAGGGAGAGAGAGAAAAAAAGGTTTTAAAAATGCTTGCTTTTTGTATCGATTAGAAAGGTTTCAAAAAGAAATAAACACAAAGCAATCATAACCTGTATGTCAGAAAGGCTGAGAAACCAACTGGCATTTAATTGGTTTTGAAATAAATGTTCTTTCAGGTTAAAAAGGAAGTAGGACATTTATTTATGGAGTGATTTTGTTGTACTTAGTCAAATGAAAGTTTTTCTTTTTCTGTAACTCTGCTTTTTAGCCCATTACTGTTAATTATTCTATTTCTAAAGCATATGTATTCTATTCATATTACAATGCAGGTATATTTAGTTTTGTAGGGCCCTGGCTCTAGTTTGTAAATATATTAAGGTTTCCTGTTTGCATTTCTTTTAAAAAGATGTAATATAGAAAGCATATTTCAATGGTAATTAATTGTTCTTCCACATAAGCCCTGTGTAGGAAAAGGCTGGGAAGGTAGAATCCGATTGAAACATTCAATGCCATTGCCGGGATTTAAACCACAGATCTTCTGGCTTCCACCCGGAGCTCCACCCAGCTGGGCTAGCACGGCAACGTGCGACACGGCATTAAATTTCCCAGCTGACTCACATATCATTCAAATTGTAGACACAGTTCATATCTTGCACAAATGGTCAGAATTTATTATATTATCTAACTTCATAGTATGTTTCAGAATAACTGTTCCTAAATTTTTAAGTGAATGATAGTGTTCGAAATCTGCGTCATTTTGAGATAATATAATTCGATACGATTCAAAATCTCCCCTGGTCTTATTGATTTGTTATGCATTAAATTTCATTTCAGATTTTCGCATGATCATCTAATAAAGTGAAATAGCGTTTTGTTCTTTGTATGTTGCAAAATAACTGTTTCTACAGTTTCCCGTCACTATTTAATACTTCTCTACAGTTCTTATAGCTTATTCTTAGTGTTTGAATATATTTTGCTGTACAGTGAGGCAGTATTTTTAACACGTAAATAATTTCAGTCTAATTATATAATATGTAAATACAATAACAGCCCGCCTTGAAGCAATATGTGTATGTAATAATTTGTAAAATGTATGTAACAGTCATTGCATATGCTTATATTATTGTAAACATGTTCAATAATGTTATGTGAATGCATTACGTAATTTAATAATGTAGGAGTTGTGAGAATAATAAATTAAAAGTTGCTAACAGTGAGGTAACCTTGAGGCAATAATGAATTTGAAATTTTAAATGTTACTAGTCATTATTGCAATAATGTAATTTTGAGACAGTTTAAAAATAGCCAATCAACAACCAGAAAAAGCTTTAGTTAAATACAGGTATTCTATTGGAGTAGGATTAGCCAATCAGAGACTTGAAATACAGAAATTTACAAGTTTAGACGGTTGAAATCAATTCCGTTGCCTCCGAACAGTGATGATAACCAGACGTGTTGCTTCTAGACAGTGATCATAACCAGACGCGAGATGTGTCGAAAATACACGAAAATAGTGTATCTACGTGTTAAAAAATGCAAGTATTAAATAAAAGAATCTCACAGCTCTCGATATCAGTGAAGTGCTATTTAATTTGTGTCAAGGATTAATAAAAAGGAGTGAGTTAAAACTTAAAATCTGTGTAAGCCTACATTCTTAGTCGTACTAAAACCCTGCCAAGAGATACGTGTCTCTAACAATAATACCGACGCAGCCGAGGCAAACATAAATATATAATATTTAAAGAAACAGTTAAATTGCAAAGCTATTGTTTTTTTAAACTTGGGGCAAAATAACGAAACAATAATAACGTAACAAACCATCTTCTCAAATTGACGTCCATACGTGGAGCTAATAAAACACCTTCAAATTGGCGCCCAACATGGACTTATAAATATCAACAACGTTATAATATAGTAATCTTCTTCAACAGCTATTGAAATTAATAGATTTCTGAATACAGTTTTCTATCAGAAAATTAGGAATTGTTGCTCTGAAATATTCTATATAAAAGGTAGATCTAAAGTCAGCTTTTCATTTCAGGGTTGTATTTCATCAGAATAAGGATTGAAAAAACAGCGGGGTGTGCGAAAATAAGCCATTTTGCATTTCGTTAAAACTAATATCGATACTTCTTTCGTGGTAACCATGAGAATGCGATGAGCATTTGTTGAAGATGTTTCCTCCTTGTGCTGCGTATTCTCACTTTCAACCAGTTACAGTCTCTTGTGTTCTAATATTGATTGTATGCTTTAGACAAATGAGTCGCAGCACGTTTACTGCCTTGTGCAGATGTGACGTAACCCGCTCGTCAATAACGGCAAAAGTGCTTCTAAAAGTCGAAACGCATTTAACTTTGAATACGTTAGTAGTAGGGCACGGAAGTTGAACCTATAAAAACATCTAAAAGACGTAATAACTGGAAAAAATAATCTAAAAATGTGATGCAAATTAATGTTTTAATTGTTTTAATGCTTGGCATTAGGCGCGTAGATCATTACATCAGTCATTTTTAAAAGGCAATGTGTGCCACCCCCCCTAAATTGTGTATTTATGGACTCCTGATGTGCGTTAATACATACTATATTGATGTGTTTAAATTATCCTGTTACACCCAAATTTGTTCTTTAAAATATAGTTAAACTTATTTGCTTAAAAATACAAACTTCTGGTGGTATGAAACACCAGTATCAAAAACTTGATGAATAAAATGCTGCTTCTTTCAGTAATGTTTTTTTTTAAATTCGTATGTTAATGTATATAAATTATTGTTGTCCTTTGGAACAGAGAAAGAGCAATAAAATATAGTCGAATGAAGGTGAAGTGAGCGTAAAAACAAAGCAAAACAAAACTATTAAGACCTAAAAGTCTAAAAAGAGGAAGCAGTAAGCAAAAAAACCGCCGAAAAGGGTAAAAAAAAAGGACAAATAAACCCACCGTTTTCTGGCTTACAGTGGCCTAAACGAATATGCCTATTTTAAGTTGGGCCTCGTCTTCGGACTTTAGAGAAGAAAAGGAGTTTCCACTTTCGAGGCTTAGTTATGAGGCTCATGAGTCATGCTTTGTGGCTTGCATGATGTTCAGTTTTTCAGGAAAAAGACTTAGAAAAGAGCATGATATTAAATAGTTTCAGGTGAGGAAAGCTTCGCATAATTTTACACTTCGTGTCTTTACATACATTTAATTTAATTTATCTAAAAGGAGAATGTCTCTCTTTACAAACCAGTAGAACCTTAAGGAACATTGCCCATTGCTGTGCTTAAAGTTAAACATGGAAAAATTTTCGGCGATAATTTTTGTATTTTCTCTACCACGTACATACATACATACATAGCAATTAGAGAAGGTATTGCATTGCACCCAAAAATTCGATACTGAAATTTCAGGGAAATACATGTCTTGGGGACCCTCTGAATCAAAAACATATTTTAGAAAAAGGTCAGTGTGTATATGTGGACAGCATAACTCAAAAACGAAAACTCAAATAAATACCAAACTTGGTATTTAGGCTCAATACCTTCCGAAAATGCGACACGAAAATTTTCAAGAAAATCCTACCACCCCAAACTACCCTTTACATGAAACATTTTTAGAAATTTTTTATTTTCTAAAAAAAATGGCTCTAACAATTTTGACTAAAATACCATATATTAAAAGATTCACATGACAAAATTCATGTTAAATTTTCTGAGAATAGCCTGTAAAGTCCTCTTCATTCGGAAGGAATTTTATATAATTTTGTGTAGCTGATAAACTTAAAGCTATAGACGAAAACGTACTACACAAAAAATGTAGATCTCTTAAAAACACATAATTTATTTCAATTAAGCTTTTTGTGGCATAAGCCATTTCTGAGATATCCGTTAAATGATACGAATTATTCATTTCTTGATCATTCTCTTAAACATTCAGTTGCTTGTCACGATTGCATGGAAATACCATGGAATTTTAAGTCCAGCGTATAGCGTCCAGTTCTTAAACATTTGACTATTGCGTTCCCTTTGTATCTGTAAAGAAATGTGTAATGTAGCTATTTCCGCAAAGATTTATTTGGATTAAGATGTACTAAATAAGAAAATAAGGTTTAGTAAGAATTGTTTGTATACCCACTAATAAAGATAGAGGGTAAAAAAAGTCATGTGAATGTAATACATCGGACTTTTCATGCATTTCCCGTCCATGCCGTCATCTAGGAAGTTCATTTTATTGGTGTTCAGACCTGCCAACCTAAACTACTCGCATCTTGCTGTTCATGTGCGGTATATACTTCAAGGTTTTAAACTTGTGATATGCCTACTTATATTACTGTAAACAAAATAAAATAACATTTACTATTTAAATTTTTTATAATTTCAATTTTGTCTGTTTGCTTTTTATGCTTTATTTTCCATCCCTTTTCAGTTTCAGTGTTTTCCTGATTTAAATTGTCCACTAGAATTAGATGATAGTGTACTGATATTGATTTTATAGCACTTACCAAGCAAAATTAACCGATTGTCATAATGATAACATAACAAAATCGCCTCAGCTTACGATAGTCAATTTACACATTGGTAGTCTTGCTATTCAAAAGCCATTTTCAACCAGCTGTCAAACAACATGGTTTAAGCAATATTCCTTATCTTAATGCTTTCCAAAAATGTATGCAATATGTATTCGTTAAGAGCATAACATATGTATGAAATAAAAAAGATTCACCTTTACTCTTTAAATTTCCCTCGGTCCTTTCATAACGCACTTACCAGCCTAGTGTTGCCACATGCCATTACCGCCCAATCAACAACAGTAACATTGTCAGAAGAGACAGAAAATAAGCCACCAGTTTGTTCTCGTCGCAAGCTTAAACTTGCTAAACCTAAAAGTGTTCGCTTTTGATGCAAGATAATCTTGTCAAATGGACAACGTGTTCCTCTACGAAAGACACTTTTGTACGTTCTTGAGTTTTCTTGGAATTACAGCAGAGTCCGGAGGCTCTCATTGGAAGTGGGTGTTACAAATTCATGCACAACCGAGGGTTACAAACTAAAACAACTATACCCTAATATTTCATTGTCGTGAGTTAGAACCAGGCAGAGGGGTTTTAGTAAGTAAATCATCAAACTAAGAACGCACCGAGGGTTTGTGGCCAGGGAAGGTGGAAGCGATTGTGACCTTGCTGTGTTCTCTGTAAACAAATATGATGCACAGTTTGAAGGTAGTACACCCTACTTCGATAGTAGTAGACCAGTGTAGAAGGGGGGCAAAAAAGCAATGTATGTTTACTATCGATAGTGTGCAATAAAGCAACCTCGTGATTTAATTAAAGCCATTCATATACAGAAATGTGAGTTAGATTTTTTCTTTTAAGTCGAAACAAAATGTACCCCTTTTTTTAAAGCAATATCTGCTCTTATTAGTGTTCGGCACAGTCCTCGAAAAATTCTGATCAATAGTTTGGAGCTGAAGAGGTTGAAAGTCCACTTTTCTCATTGTTCTGTGTGTCATTGAATTATAGGTTGTTTAACATGTTCAAAACGTTTTTTGAGCTCTAACGTTACGTCTGACAGTTTTGTATTTTTGTCGAAGTGTTCCATACCAAATTGCCCTACAAACGATGCTTATTATGATTAGGTATGAACTTCTTTTACTTTAGACATACTGTCACAGTTCTCGACTAATCTGTATATGTATGCATCGAATAAATGGAACAGTCGTAACGAAACCGCCTGTTAGGTTGGGGAGGAGTGTGTCCGTCACAATACCTGCCCTCACCTATACTCCGTAAGGTAACACGATTGCTCTGTTTACATACTAAAACCCCTCTGTCTGGTTATAAAGAAAATCGCTAGCTTATGTGTATAAAATACTAATTATCTTGGCCTTGGAATGATTCTGATTTACAGCCCCCTTTAAATTTTATGATCTTATCCGAGCGTTTACTTGGGAAATGGTGCTATGATGAATGGTGCGTTTAATTGTAGGTTCCTAACATAATTTCTTTTTATTCATTTTTCTTTGCAACACAGTCGTAGTCACTCTCACATTCATACTTATTGTGCAGAAGTGAAAAATAATTCTGGTATAAAAAAAACCACTCCACCTAGCCAGGAATCAAATCTGGGACCTGGTTTGGCACAACTCTCGATCACAGATGCTAGAATAGTTTTAATACGCAAGTGCCTACCTCATTGTTTTCAGTATATACAAACAGGAAATTGTATACCAATTGTATAATTGTTTATTTAATCTCGGAAATAAAAACTAAAACACTGCTTCTGCGTATGGTACAGTATGATTTTTTTCGACCTGACCCTGCAGAAACGCAAACGAGGAGAAGGTTGAAGAGGGGAGGGGAGAATAGACCGGTAGTATTCCCCTAGCGCGATGCAACAGGAATGCCTAAGGTACGTATCGGCTGTTCTCCTACAACTAATCCAAAACCCCTCCCGGGAGACGATGGGCTCGTCCAGCTACTGCGCACCGAGCTGAATAGCGCCAGGAGAAAAAAAATCTTACTGTAAATGCCACGACCTTTGGATTGTCTCCACTCTGCGTTGACAACGGAACCTTCTCGTCTCACAGTTACTCACGTTTAGCTAGCTTAGTTTTACTATTTAAAACTTTATTTTTTGAAAATATATCTCCTTAGAAAACAAAAGTTGTTCAAAACACTTTTGTGAACTGTTTTAAATACTCTTGGAAATAAGAAATAAAAACAGTGCATTCTATGCACGCTAATCATACTATTACTCGCTTCTCTCGTTTTTAACGGAAAAGGTTTCAAAATAGAAATATGCACCTGTTTTATCATGTGATGTTGAGCTAAGCTCTAGGGACCCTGTGCCTACTTGAGCATCATTTCAATCATTTAGTTCATTCACCTACCTATATGAGCTCTCCGGCTAATGGACATAATTAATCATCAATAAATATGATGGCTAAATGGTCCTTGACGACTTTTTTCCAGTGTAAGG
The DNA here is from genome assembly GCA_030765065.1 of Deroplatys truncata. Taxonomy (NCBI): domain Eukaryota; kingdom Metazoa; phylum Arthropoda; class Insecta; order Mantodea; family Mantidae; genus Deroplatys; species Deroplatys truncata. The sequence goes on from CM060983.1 coordinate 164,359,848, forward strand.
TGAATACAGTAGGATTTTAACACTTATTTGCTTAAATTTTTGCAACATTTAATGAAGAATAAAATTTGCTGAAATATACATGAATTTTATTTATGTGTATTCGGTTTTTCTATGGTGCCAATTTTTTCTATAGCTATGTACGAGGGCAATCCCACAAGTACCCGACCTGATATATGGATAGTGGTTGTTGGTGCAAACAAATGACTGTGGTAGAAAGTACCAACCTTATAAAGCTTAAGTCTGAAGTTTCATGATGCTACGTCGTTTAGTAATTGTTTGGCAGCCTTCAATACTGAACGCTCTCAGTAAATTGGTAAAAATGGGTATCATTATGTGATACAATACTTGTATTTGAAAGGTCTTAGTCCAACTTAAATTAAAGCTAAGCTAGATTATACTCTAGGGGAGTCTGCTCCTAAGTTTACAATAGTAAAATGTTGAGTGGAAGAGTTTAAGCGAGGGCGTACGAGCTGCCAAGACGAACATCACAGTGGTCGACCAAATGAGGTGACCACGCCAGAAATTGTGAGGAAAATCCACAAATGATATTGGATGACCGTCGACTGAAAGTGCGCGAGCTAGCAGACATCGTAGGCATTTCAAAAAGTGCTCTACATCGCATACTGACTGAAAATTTAGACGTGAGAAAGCTATGCTCACAATGGAACAAAAGCAGCATCGTGATGATGTTTCAGTCGAGCGTTTGGCATTCTTCTGCAATAAAGCTGAGTTTTTGGTGTCGATTCATAACCATGGATGAAACATGGGTCCATCACTTCACACCTGAGACGAAGGAACAGTAAAAACAGTGGATTGAAAGGGGAGAATCGGCTCCAAAGAAGGTGAGACAGTTTCATTTGCAGGCAAGGTCATGACGTCAGTTTTTTGGAATGTGTGTGGAATAATTTTCATTGATTGTCTTCAAAAAGGAAAAGCAATCAATGACGAGTATTATGCAAACTTAATGCAGCATTTGATTGACGAAATCAAGCAAAAACGGCCGCATTTAGTGGAAAAGAAACCTTTGTTTCATCAAGACAATGCACCAGTTCACACATCCATTATCGTCATGGCCAAAATCAATGAGTTAAAGTTCTAATTGCTTCCCCATGCGTCCTATTCGCCAGATTTAGCTCCCTCTGATTATTTTCTGTTTCCAAAGTTGAAGAAATAGTTTGGTGCTAAAAGATTTGACAACAGTGAAGAGCTGGAGTCTGTAGTTGATGGCTATTTTGCAGAACTGGATGGTTCTGAGTATAAACAGGGTATTGTAACTATTGAATGTCGCTGGAAAAAGTGTATCGAGCTGAAAGGAAACTATGTAGAGAAATAAAAATGTATTTTTTCCCAAATTTTTTGTGTTCTCTTTATTAGGTCGGATTCTTCTGGGACAGCCCTCGTATATACTGCTATTTTAAGAATTTGTTGCATACTTTTGTATTTTAGAATGTTTGCATGCATGTTTCGGATCTAGAAGACTACATAGTTCTAGCTCTAGTCATGAGGATGACTGAATACCTGCACGTAATGGAAAGCAAACGTTCACCAAGTGCGATAAACGAGACCTGCGTGAAAACAAGGGAGAAAATATATGCTTTTACAATTTGAGCAATATCATTAATGTTGTGTGGAAAACGTGATTCATGGCACATAGAATTAGGAAACAGAACCATATGTCAACACTCTGCCTCCGGTTGTTTTTCTGCTATAGCATGTGGAGTGCATTACGGGATATCATTTCGTCTAATTTAGAGGCATAGGGCTAATTGCGTAGATGGAGAAAAGGATGGCTTTTATTACAATTCATTACTGTCCGGGAATAATTTCGCTACCACGTCCATTCGTTATGCTTGTTCCTCGCGTTAAATTTTAGTTCTTGCGTTGTGGTCCAGCAGAGGGCGTAAATAAATAATGTGCCAACCATTTTTCCGGCAGTTTTACGGGCTGATGTTGGCATTTTTCATGTCATTGTTTTTTTTAACCTCCCCCTCGTACAAAAAAAGTGCAATGCAGTGGTTTCCTTTCTCATAACGCACCTGTTTTGGTTCCGCTGAACTTTTAGATTCAGAACGTGATGCGGATTTGTAACAAGTGGCGTAGAAACAAAAGCTCTCGTAGTGCAGAATTTCTCGGATGCACGCTTATAAGAGTGCAGTGGTTAATTAGGCTAGTGTGTCAAGCCACATTTTTATTTCATTGTATTGTCGAAATACTTTGAGTGATTGGAGTTTAATGCTATTCTATATAAAGGGTAATATACGCAAAAGCTAAAGAAAATAACAGATTATTATGATTAATGTTGAAGATGAAGATCGGCAATTCCAAATCTTCCCAACAGGTTGAGCTCTGCTGTTCTCATGCCCCAGCCATGAGACTATGGAATTTAAGGGTAGTCGATATTGAAATTGCTAATCTCAACCAGTGTAATTGACATTTTATCGCATATTTGTTCAACATAATTATAATAGAAAATTAATTGCTATAGTCCTGAGTACTTAACTTCCCAAGAAAATAATTTTCCAAAAATGAAAATCAAGTGTTGTGTGAGGTGCCCCATATGATGAAAAATAGTTGCATTTAAACATTTCCTAGAAAAAATAATATACGTAACACTTTATTTTCTAAAACGCAATCGGGTAATAAATTAATCAAATCGTAAATATGAAACTATGCTTAATATAAAGAAACGTTTCTTAGACCTCTTCATCAAATCTGCAAAGAAAGTGGTTCAAACCCGGCGGAGGGCGGCGGATTTTTTCGGGCGTAAAAATACTTAGCATGGCTTTCTTCGGAAGGGAAGTAAAGTCGGTGGTCCCGTGTCGTAGATTTATGGCACGTAAAAGAACCTCAAGTCTGATAAAAGAGGCCTCGGAGCAAAATTTCCGGTCTTTCACGCCCAATATAGAATGGGACGCTAAGGACCGCAGCAGTTAAAGAGCGTCCATAAATAAAACTCAATTTAAATTTGTTTTCAAAGAACGTTTACTGAAGAACGAACAAAAATTGTATAATGTAGAACATTTTAAGGTGACGAAAAGTCAAGAAAACAAGATTACGAGAAAATCAAGTTTTAACATTTCATCGAATATTTGCACAACCTTTCGCGAACAATTGGCGGACTAGAAGGACAAAAGCGCAATTGGATCCTGATTCTTCGTTGTAGGATTAAGAATTTACGATATCTTGTAGAAAGTTCAGTGATTACTGCTCTCAAATGTGCTTAAATGCCACAGCTTCTTGTCGGAAGATTTACTGGCATATATAACAGCTCCTTTTATTAAAAAAATTCGGCACCCTGGTGAAGATGATATCACTCGGTCAGTTGCTAATGTGTTAAATATTTTCAGTTGTTACAGACTGTTCTGAAAAACTGTAGTATTTGAGAATAGTGCAGAATAAATGAAAGGGTTTCGAAATTCCTAGTACGGCAGTATGAAACAAGGATGTAACCTTAAATGCGTACATAAACAAACTGTCAAACTCAAGCTGTTGGTTGAAATTGAAAGTGTAGACTTAATTATTTCCATGCGCATTAATTGATCTGAATATATTTAATAACTGCTTGAATGCAAGTACAAAGGAACAACTATTTTCACGTTTAACAGCTATTTTTAATGAAACTAAAAGAATACCATATCACAAGGAGAAGGGGACAGATATTGAACATTTTAACACTAAGACAATTAAAAGATGTCATTAAACGATCGTGGCAAATCACTTGAATAAATTTCCAGTACAGAATAGCGGTAGATACTAACATTAGACAAAAACTTCAAAAAGAATAAGTGAACTGAACAATCCTGTGTTGAATGAACAGATTCATCCAATTAGAAATTAAGATGTATATCTCACGTACTTTAATTAATTTATACATCTGTAGTCTTCGAAAAGTATAATCATATTATTATTATTATTATTATTATTATTATTATTATTTCGTCTGTGCCCAGCAGTTGGGAAATCACTGATGTAGAAAAACACCATTAGGCGTTCATTAAACGATGATCTAAACAAGTGTAAATAATATTTTATATATTTTTCTCGTTTGCTAGTATGTGAAGTTTCGCAAGAATAAAAATCACGTAAAGGACATGTTATAGAAATCATAGATGTGCATTTTGTTTGAGACAGCTATTACAGACTCGTAATTTTAGTACAAATTAGGCAGCTGAAAACATGTGTTTTAATTCCTGATTTTTAGATCTAAAATGTTAGTTACTTTACAGTTGTGAGGACTAGAGAAAGATACATGGAAAATAGAGGAACATAAACTTAGCATTTACTCTGAAAAATCATGAAAAATTGCTTTAGGTACAAATTTTATATTTGGTGCTAGATGCCCCAGGGCAACCTCAGCTCACATCCACCATAACCATACCTAACGACTGGTGTCCCATGACCTGCCCAACATTTCGTCTCCGTCACCTAGTGACTAGAAATTAGGGTGTGTTTCCTGAAAAGAGCTCTCTACTAGTTGCTGAACATATACTTTTTAGAAATGAAAAACATTAAAAAGGCTATAAATGTCGCATCATTTATTACCTTTGTTAATTTTAGGACACCTGTTTTCCTATTTTACCTTCTCTACTACGTGTAGTAAGTAGGGGAAGTATTGTATTCCATCCAAAATTGATACCAAGATTTCACCGGAAATACATGTTTTGAGGTCCCCTGAATCCAAAAAACTCATTTTTAGAAAAAAGGTCTGTGTGAATGTGTGTCCGTGTACATTATAACTCAAAAAGAAAAGTCGGATAAATACCAAACTTGGTATTTAGGTTTAGCATTTTTCAAATATGCGACAGGAGTATTCTCAAGAAAATCCCCCACCCCAGACTACCCTTTACATGCAATATTTTAAGAAAAGTTTGGTTTTCTCAAAAATGACTAACGATTTTGATTAAAGTATTATATATTTAAGATATTTTCAAGACAAAATGTATTTCTTGAATTTCCTGGGAATGTCCACAAAAGTCCTCTTCTTTCTGAATGGCTTTTGCATAACTGGTAAACCGTAAGAGATAGACAAAATTTTTCTACACAAAAAATGTAGAGCTCGTTAAAATACACAATTTGTCATATACATATTTTTGTGGACTGAACCATTTCTGAGATATTCCTTGTTATTTGTTTGAATTTTCCAATAATTATACTAAATGGGAATGTCGTTATTCGTTTTTTTTTTTTTTTTTTTTTTTTTGTCCTGGACATGCAAAGATAATGGAATGCTTCACATAGCAACCAGCTCTTAAAAGATTTGACTATCGCTTAAAACCTACTGTATTCCTCTTGTACATACAAGAAAATTAGCAATAAGATTAACATCTCGAAGTCTCAATTAACATGAAGTGTATGAAGAATAAGCGTTTGTAAAAATAGTTTGTAGAAGAGTAGAGAAAGTCATGTGAATGCAACACAATGTTTTTAAACAAAATCTTCTATACTTTACAGATTTTAAATTCCATTTGGAATACAGTTACAAAAAAAGGATCTTAAGTTATTAGCGAAAAGAAACATGTGGAGTGTAGTAATTATGAAAGAATACAATGAACTTGGAATTAATTACGCCCAGTTTAAAAAATCATTTAGGTTCAGTGGCGTAGTTAGGTCTTCCACCTACAATCTGCTCTAGATTCTACTAATTCGCATATGACGACAAAATTCTCAGTGTGGCGCACATTTTAGGTACCCTTAGACCCAAGTCACCCCTTTAAGAGAAAGCAATTCTCATTCTTAAATAGCATCTGCTTTCGGTAATTGCCGACACTCGTGTCAGCACGATTTGGAGAAATTTGAATGTCTTCATGCTTAATTTGATAGTTGCAACATAACCAAAACCGTACTTGTTTCAGCAGCTAAAACTGCTCGGTTGCTAGGTGATTCTGCCCCCAAATAAAAAGGCACTAGAAGTTGCCTTCCGGCTAATAAATTGCTAATGTTTACAAGATTTCTTATACTGTATATGATCTTGCGGCAATGAAAGGAATCGGAGATCATGCTATGTTAGAGGAAACTATATTTTAGTTTTGGTACATTTTGCAGCGGTAATCATTAAAAAATCCAGGCGCACATAATCATTGCGCCTTTACTATCATGATGATAATCTATGGCTCAATTTCGCGCTTTCTAAATTTTAACAACTTCTGCTGTACTTTGGTGTATTGCAGTTGTTGCTCTTCGGGAAGAAGAAGAAGCGCAAAACAAAAGTAAATTAATTTCCATAGTTATTAATGTACCAATAGTAAATTAAATGTCATTGTTAACAAAACGTATAATTCACATGTATCAATTTGGTGCCAATCGAAAATTTCAGTTGTCCTTAGGCAGGCGCAGTAGAAAATGGAAGGGCAAGTATTTTTAAATTCGAAGCAGTCAGTTTATGTGTGCTTGCACCTCTATCGGCGCAAGCTTACATAAACTCTAATCTTAAACTAACAGGAAATGAATTGCATTTTGTTACAAGTTTAACGCTGTTAACCGGCAGGTCAATGAAATGCATATAGAGTTATCTCATATTAAATTTCGTCTTCTTAGGAATACGATAAGAAAAGTTATCCCAATAACTCACCTAAAACGAGTTTCGAACTCGAGCCCTCCTGAATACGAGGCAGGCACACCACACCCAGCAGGATGGCTCAGGCGGTTATGTCAGTGGCCCGCATTTGGGTGGTCCCGGGATCGGTCCCCGGCGATCGCCCACTCTAGCCCATGGGTTTTTCGTGATTTCCCCGGGTCGCCAGGCGAATGCTGGGGTGGTTTATCTACCACAAATCTGCTTCCTCTCATTTTCTGTGCCCATCATCTTCCTTGATATTTGTTTCAGGGATGTAGGACCAGGTGACGGTGTTCGGCAGGTTGCGGCTGGATGGTGTCTTGCTCTCTGTAAAGGTTTCTTCCCTGGCGTCACTTCGGTATCGCTCAGTTAGGTCGCTCCTCTAAGTGCGGTTCCTGGACCGGGGGACCCTGGTTGGTGGCTTGTGGGGAGAGACCGGGCGTCGGATGCGTTCTATCTGGAAACGATAGGGACCCCGTCCATGCTTGCGCCCGTCGGCATCCGGACCTGGTCGCACTTCGGATCTCCTCATCTTTTCCTCCCGACTGGTTTACTTGCGGTGCTCTGCCCCGGTCCCGGAGGCCCCTCAGTGATACATTACCTTTTACCTTTACCCCGACACCATAGTGGTGATGGGCTGCAGCTTCACCTTCATTTCCCTTTATCACTGGTTTCTCTTGGCCTGTTACGATACGAAAGCTGGTAAACAGAATATAAGGATTAAAACTATTAAGCACAAAGTAATGCTTAATCTGAAGAGAAATTTACGATGGGCACAAGTTGTGATATAAATATCCGAATGTTGTTTGTTGTTTTTGTTTTTTGTTACGTCACGGCGTCAGAATAATAGTGTTAAGTTCCACACCTGTCAACAATGTATCAGTGTTGTCTGTTGTATTAAGTGTGTACATTTCTCCCGATGAAGCTTGTCGCGGTTACAGTATCCCTGAAAGTTGTTTCTGACTTTTCTTTTTTAAGTCCACCTGTTGTCCGTGTTTAGACTCGCCCACTCGCATTGATCATATGCCGCAGTAGCTTCTGGTTGCAACAAAATGACCTGAGTGCTTTCACACAGGTTTTCTAGAATTGAATGCTCGCTCGGAAACCAAAACATGTATGCAGTAGGTGTCCATTCAATAAATTAAAACACATTTATTAATTTATTTGGAAAAAAATTCAACAAATTTCCGCGTCTGGATGCTGCCACAGCACAAAAAGCATAATATCTATACAGTATAAATGAATTACTAAAAGGAAAGACAGAAAGAAGGAAGGAAGGAAGGAAGGAAGAAAGGAAGGAAGGAGGAAATTAGAGGCTGTTTGAACCTGTTAAATCATTTGAGGAAAAAAATTGTACATAACGTTCGCTTTAGTTAGTGTTGTGTGAATAAAAATTTAACATTGATATAAGATAAACACCTTTTAATCACTATGCAAGTTATTACTTTCTCTACTACGTATAGTAAGTAGGGGAAGTATTGTATTCCACCCAAAAATTCGATACAGAGATTTCACCGGAAATACATGTTTTGAGACCCTCTGAATTCAAAAAAAGCATTTTTGGAAACATGTCCGTGTGTGTCTGTGATCAGAACTCAGAAACGAACAGTCGGATAAACACCAAACTTGGTATTTAGGTTCAGTATCTTCCAGGGATGCGACACGAAGGTTTTCAAGAAAATCCCCCCACCCCAGATTACTCTTTACAGGGAACATTTTTCGAAATTTTTAATTTTCTAAAAAATGCCTCTAACGATTTTGATTAAAATATCATATGTTTAAGATATTTTCATGACAAATAAAATGTATATCTTGAGTTTTCTGGGAATGTCTCCAAAAGTATTCTTCATTGTGAACTACTTTTGCATAACTGCTAAACCATAAGAGATAGACCAAATTTTAATACACAAAAAATGTAGATCGCGTTAAAATACACAATTTATGTCATATACATTTTTTTTTGAGTGAACCATTTTCGAGATATTGCTTGTTATTCCCTTACATTTTTCAATACTTATTTTCTCAAATGGGAATTGGTTATTCATTTTTGTCTTGTATATGCAAAGAGTATTAATCTGTGGTGCTGCACGTAGCAACCAGCTATTAAGAGATATATCTATGCTTAAAGGCTACTGTATTTTTTGCAAATACAAAACAAGGAGAACGTAGTAGGCCTTAAGCGATAGTCAAATATTTTTAGAACTGGTCGCTATGTGTAAAATGTAATTCTCTCTGCATGTCAAAAGATCGTTTCTACAAATGTTTATCTCGATTAATATGAAATAAATGGAGAATAAGAGTTTGTAGAACATAGTTTGTACAAGAGTAGAGAAAGTCATGCGAGTGTAACACATCAGAACTTTTTTAAAACTATCTTAGGTATTCAAAAATTGTAACTTAATATTTTCAGGTAATCTTCGGTTTTGGATGAATAGTTAGGTAGATACTGACGCAGTTTTAAAATTCGCGCGCGGTGTGTGTGTGTGTGTGTGTGTGTGTGTGTGTGTGTGTGTGTGTGCGCGCGCGTTTCTACTGATTGTCACGGAAATTGGTGTATAATACACTTTAGGTCCTTCTTGGAAAATGAGCTATGTGGTATAGGTATCATTTACTTTGTTCATGGGGGAGCTTCTAAAAGGGCACAAAAATATGGCTGGCTTATTATTATGTTTTTGTCAAACGTTCATATAGTAAATACTTCTAAAAGTTTAGTTATTTACAAAATTTCAGAAAGATGAACATTTAAGAAGTTATAGCTATTTTCCGATAATATTATTCGTGCAGGTAAACCGGTTACCACGAAAAACAACACTTCCGTTCGCATTACACAGTGCGAGTGTTTAACTACTGTTAAACCGTTTGTTTATTTACGACAATTTTTTTTTCTACTCTAGCAGCGTGTAGATAGTAAACCTGGAAAGCCGAATGAGTGCCACGGCGGGGCTCAAACCGTAGCTTTACGACTCTCCGGTACTCTTACCACTTGAGCTATATGATGAGATACGTATATACGCACTAAACCTCATAGAATTCACGTATTTTGCAAATCTTAAAGGCGACTTGCAAGATCCACCTGAATAGTTGAATCAGGTGAGTCTTGGCGCTTACGGTAATCTCGCCGCGGAGGTTCAAACGAGAGTATCGGCCGAGAGAGACGAATATCCATGCTTCGAGTCCCACCACGGCATTGAATTTTGCGGAACCTTATAACGATTATTCATTTGTATTTGTTATTATCGTAGAAAAAGAAACGTTCTACTGTTTTCGAAACATCGTACACAGAGGTCTCGGGCTCGATTCCCGGCTGGGGAATTATAGTACCCTATCTAGAGATTATGTGTGTTACATAATAAAAACGAATATCGCTGCTATTACATAATGGTTAAAACTGCAGTTTCAATGCGTAATAACACCATCAGTGTTTTTGAGATCTACATACCCTATGTAGCCATAGAAGCTCAAGGGCCTATACAAATAAAATATTTTTTTAAAAGAAAGAAAAATACGTATAAGTTGCTCAGAGAGAGAGAGAGAGAGAGGGGGAGGGAGGGAAAGAGGGAGGGAGGTCAGATGCAGGCAGGCAGAAAGACAGAGAGAAATCTGTATTATGGCACTAACGTGAGCAGAGCTGCTGGTACTGCTGTTTTTAATAAAATATAACGGCGAAACACTTCCGAAACGCGCATCGAATCAAACTTGGTGAATATTCAGTCATTCTGTTTTACGAGGTAAAACCTTGAATATTCACGCGCATCATATAAAAGTATGACAGTTCCATAAAATGCACAGATCGTTTAACGTTGAAACAAAGCAAAAAGATCATTTTAGAAATCATATCCAGCCAGCTGTAAGTATTTATACAGAGTGGACCATTTAAGTTGAGACTGCACAGTATCTCCAAAATTAACAGCTGTAGAAGTAAATGTATTTAATAAAAGTTACTTGATATTATAAGCGAAAGTAAATACCATTAGTCGTGTTTTGTTTGGAGGACGTTGTAATGGTCATTTTAGGGGCAATTTAATTTTTTTAATGGAAATCTACAATTAGGTTCAATTTAAATTGACCATAAAATGACCATCACAGCGTCGTCCAAATAAAATACGACGAATAGCATTTACTTTGCCCCCATAATATCAAGGAACTTTTATCCAAGGCATTTCTTTCTACAACGCTTTGGTTTTGGAGATACTTTACAGTGTCAGCTTAAATGGTCCACTCTGTATACTGTCATGCATTCTTCATTTTTACGGATACCTACTGTAGATTTTCAGTTGCTGCTTGCAATTACGACGTTAATATACGATGGGAGTATTAGTAAAAACTAATAAAATGATAATTAATACAATTCGATATAAATGATCTAGAGTTAGTTTTTTAACTATATTCCTTGATGTGAACTTCCTACTCAGGGCGTTAAAGCTTTGTTGCGCATTAGGAGAGGGAGCTTCCGCTATTATCTTTTATTTGATAGATCGCGTGGAAGTACGCTTGGGAAGTAGCGGGGCACTAAACCGTTTAAAACTCTAGCGTGTAACAACCATATTATTTTGGTTACCATTACTGTTTTATATGGATTCCAAGAACTACTCATATAGAAAGCACATGTTTCTATCCGTTATAACATTTTGATGTAGAGAAAACCTATTTCATCTAAGAAAACGATGGTTTGCTTGTCTAGGTATTGCAATTGTATGATAGTTTTCATCTGTTTATATAACTTCGATTTAACTGCGCGGGTCATATCTCAAAGCATTTATTTGAAGTCCTTTAGTACAGGCGAATCAGTATATACCAAACAAAGTAGCATAGTTGCGTGTTCGCGTTTCTGTACCTTCTGCTTGAGTAATTCACTTATAAATGGTCTCACTTGCGTAATCGCCTTCCTGTGACTTCTATTTTATTTTTGCTTGTGTATTCGGAATGCAGTCTTGCTCTGCAGACGAAGATATACCATGCGTTCGATTTATAGCCGGGCCACAGATCGCGTATATGTAAGTTCGTTTCACTGCAGTGATCTCGGTGTTTTTCATCTAGCGTATTGGCGGTGAATGATCCGCTCAAAGCTGTGTTAGTCGCTGTCTTCAGGCTCCAGCTGTGTTTCTTCATTATACATCTCAAAAGTGAAAGTTTATTCAAGACATCTGTGTTGTGTGTGAATTACATTATATTATTCTTATTAGTCCACTGAAATACGAGGAAAAATTCACGGTGAACAAACTGATTTTATGTGCGATGCGTGTACGTAAAAACCGAATCATATAGACAGGTGTGTGGATAATTTCAGGATAAATAACCTGGTATTCCAGTTCCAGGTGGACAAACTGTTAGATGTCTGGTTAATACGTTAGGACAACGTGATCGCTAAATGCTAAACTTAAGAAGCAGGAACAAATTGACGAAATTTATGCATGATACGAACGCTCTCCAAACAAATGTCTAAGGCGTATTGCACAGCATCTGGGTGTTTCAAAAGCCTCTATTCTTAGAGCTACTAAATTTTTACTTTCTCTACTACGTATACTAAGTAGGGGAAGTATTGTATTCCACCCACAAATTCGATACCGAGATTTCACCGGAAATATATGTTTTGAGACCCCATGAATCCAAAAAAAGCATTTTTGGAAACATATCCGTGTGTGTGTGTGTGTCTGTCTGTCTGTCTGTCTGTCTGTGAACAGCATAACTCAAAAACGACAGTCGGATAAACACCAAACTTGGTATTTAGGTTCAGTATCTTCCAGAGATGCGACACGAAGGTTTTCAATAAAATTCCCCCACCCCAGATTACCCTTTACATGGAACATTTTTCGAAAAGTTTAATTTTCTCAAAAATGGCTCTAAAGATTTTGATTGAAATATCATATGTTTAAGATATCTCGAATTTTCTGGGAATGTCTCCAAAAGTATTCTTCATTGTGAACGACTTTTGCATAACTGGTAAACCATAAGAGATAGACAAAATTGTACTACACAAAAAATGTAGATCGCGTTAAAATACACAATTTATGTCATATACATTTTTGTTGTTGAGTGAACCATTTTCGAGATATTGCTTGTTATTTCCTTAAATTTTCCAATATTTATACTTTTTCCCAAATTTGTTATTCATTTTTTTGTCCTGGTAATGCAAGGAGAATGGAATGCGCACATAGCAACCAGCTCTTAAAATATTTGACTATCGCTTAAAACCTACCAATTCCCCTTGCATCTACAAGAAAATTAGCAATAAGATTAACATCTCAATATCTCGATTAACATGAAGCATATGGAGAATAAGCTTTTGTAAAAATAGTTTGTACAAGAGTAGAGAAAGTCATGTGAATGTAACACATCAGATTTTTTATTTTCTAAAACTTTTGAGTGTCATCCTTGTATATGTCGTAGGCTTTTGATGAAATCCATAACTTGGCGAAGATCCTAGGCAGATCAAAAAGCGGTGTATTGTAACTTCATTCCACATACCATCTGACGGGGCCTCTAAAACCAGGCAGATAACTAAAGTTTTTATTAGTTTAGTTTAGGCTTGTTAGTTAGTTATCCTATATGCCTAGCAAGCTCCGTCATTTCCTAAGAACCACGGCAGAACGTAAACTTTTACAGTTTTTCAGCATATGTCGTCGTTTCATGATCTGCCTAGGATCTTCACGAAATGACGGGTTTCAGCAAAAGCCAGCAGCAATTATACACACGAGTAGACGGCATTGGGTTGACCGGTTTATGCGATTTGAACCCGGAACCTCCCAAGTGCAAGTCGTTGTTGAGCCATCTCGCTGAGTCATGGCTGGACATGTCATTATTTTCCAATGTAGTTTCACTCAGAATGTTGCTGAAGTGGCATGGAAAATAATTCTCACGAGGTCTTATTAGTAAAGAAGAGGAGAAATACGTAAACACCGGTCTGTTGAAGACATGGTGGTGGTAAGAAGTCCTTCTGTGATACTATCACTACCAGTACTCTTAGTTATAAACACTACTTACTGTTAGATACAGACGAGTTACCTCTGCCCGAGCACGCTCCTCCAATGCAGCAACCACTAAGAAATTTCAACACAAAAGGGCATGACAGACCATATCTCTGTATACGTTCCAGCAGGATATTATAGTCATTTTTATTCTCTGTCACGTGTCACTAGGGAATCTATTTGATCTTTAAAGGGTTAGAGCTAAATCTACCCCAGTGCACCTCTACAGCGTCTCTCGGAATATTGTTTCACGTGCTTCACAAACATTCAGTCAGATATTCCAGCTAAAAGCGTTTTCATGTTCTCCATACGTTTTGGTCAGCTTTCCGAAATTTGTTTTGCGAGCTTTTACGTTTGCACTATTAAAGTGCCTTCAGAATTCATCCTGTCAGAGGCAATATCATGCAGATGTATGGCTGCTACTGTGACAGTGTTATTTTCTGATGCCATTTCCAGTCAAGCAACAGGCAAACTAATACTACCTGTTGGTTGCTCTATTCGTTTGCATGGTCCGCCTAATGCATTCATAAGCGCTTGCTTTCATACGTTTATGTACTAATCGAGATGACAGTTAAGGTATACATTATTGTACACTTTTAATAGCTGTGAGGTAAGCTAGGAAAATATGCAACAATACTGGTTGTTTATAATTAATGTATTCATCAAATTAAGTTAAATACTTTCTGGATGTTCGGAACTGTTCTCTTCCCTGTACGCCTTAGTTCAGCAGAAAATGTTAGCTTCAAAGCGAGTATTTAGTAGTGTTATGATTGACAGAAGTATCAATAATTGTAATGTTATCAACATATTATAACATGGTAAGTCGCTGAATTTTAATTCCCATCATATCTTATAAGCAAACACATGGCCTGGCTATAGGTAACCCATTGTCTCCACTTCTTGCAGATCTTTATATACGCTCTTTGGAAAAAGCTGTTGCAACATTATACCCACATATTTTCAAGATCTGGTATAGATATGTAGATGACATTTTTGCTATTATTCCTCAACATTGCACAAATTTAACATTGGATATTTTGAATGTACAAGATGCAAATATTAAATTTACTATGGAAATAGAAACAAATAATATCTTACCTTTTCTGGAATTATCTATAAAAAGAAAAGACAATTATATAAATTTTGAAATTTATAGAAAACCTACTCATGTGGATAATTATATAAAAATAATTTCTATAATCCTACTTCACATCAACATGCAGTATTCAGAAGCTTAGCCTTTATACTTATTAATATTCCATTGGAAAAAGATTATTATTATACTGAACTAAAATACATTGAGAATGTGGCTATTGAAAATGGCTTTAAACCTCAGCTCATTAATAATCTAATTACTAAATACAAAAAGAAACATACTTTGCATACAACTAGCATATTGCAGCGTCCTGATAAAAAGGATTTAATGCACAAGAAATTCATATATCATCCTGTGATGTTTAAATATTTTGAAAAAAAATATTCAGAAAATTTGATATTCAGCTTGCACCTCAGAATGTGTAGAATTTGAGAAATATGTTGAATACACCGTATTTATCAGATACCATGTGAATATTTCCAAGGTTTATATATTGGTAGAACAAAAAGAAATTTAAAAACACGTTTAAGTGAACATTAGAGAAATACAAAATTAAAACAAATAGATAAATCAGCAGTTGCTAAGCATTTTTGGACTTGTAACCATGAAATAGGACGAGAGATAAAATTATTAAAAACTGTACAGGCTTCTTCACAGGAAATTTGGGAAAAGATTTTCATCCATCTCAAGATTAAGAATATTTTGAATTTTGAAATACCGCCAACAGACTACTTGATGCAGCTTATCCAATCAAATTGCAAGAGAGAAGAAAGAAGACAGATGAGTTCCCAATCTTCACCACAGATAGCAGTATCTTCAAGACTACTAGATTACAACTTTTCCCTACAGAGGACAGAAAAAGCACCTGCTGAATTACTTCTTGGGGGTCAGGGAAGTGAGCGAGAAGCCAGTCGACTTCGAGCTGAAGATGGGTAGAAAGACGTCTTCCGAAAGTGCAGATGTGATGGGAATTAAAATTTGTATAATTTCGTTGCCCGTTCAACTAGGTACTGTAAATAAAGCTACTTCAGCGCAGTTTTCCAGTATTTTGACGTTACAGCACTTTTGAAAAATAATGAAGTGGGGAAAAAAGCATAACTGATAAACGCAGGTATATCGCTTAAATTGTAAGAATGAGGGCACGTATTTAACATTAGTCTTTGTCTTAATTATGATGCGGTATTAATGTTACAATTATTTAACATTAATTATAGCACCACGTTTGGAAGCCAATTTGATGCGGTATTAAGGTTGTGTGACTTCATGTGTTGCCATCTTGTGACGTCATTCGTTTGTTTGGTTCGTAGCTCCCTCTGGCGTTAGCAATTTGCATCAATTAGTTTCCGAAAGAATTTAAAGTTTTGTATATTGTCCTCCGGCTAGCTATCATCTTATCTTGGTAGGACATGTATCTCTATGTAAGGGTGTGAATCGGAAAGGAATCTTTTATCCAGAAATTATACTTAATGAAGAAATTGGTTTTATAACTTTTATTGCCGAACACGTTCACAAACACTTTTACATATTAATCTGGATACTCGCCAAACTGAAACTGTTTGTAATAACTTCTTACTTATCACTTTTAACTATGTATTTCAACTTTGTGTAGAATTAACTTTATAATAATTCTCGTAATTATGCTGCGTGTAACTTGACGAACTGAAGGACTGACTGACGATGAACTGAGAGACCGACGTGTAGTGTGTTGAGAATTCTGTTGAACTGGCTGGCGATCTATCTCGGACCTGGCTTATATACTCCCACTCCTCGACATGCCTAAAGATTATAAATGAACTGCTATTGGCTAATAAAACGCGCCAACATTAGCGTCTATTTTAATATCCAATGAAAACCACAAATACATATTACTTTAAGAAATGTTCTAGAAGCTTCTACCGAAACCGCGCGAAACATTACGTAACTTCCTTGTTCCCGGTAATGATAAACAACTCACCCCATCGCTGCATTATTGCGTTATTATTGACAGTTTCAGTAAAGCCGTATATTATTATTTACCAATAATAATTACAATTAATAAACATCTGAAATCAATGTCACATAAAAATACATATTCATATTACAATCATTATTTACCTTTAAGTAATTTGTGATACAAATTACCGTATCATATGCCCCACTAGAAACATAATTATAAATATTTATAACTTGTTTGGAAATTTTATAATTAGGTTTTTAGTCTCCTAAATCTTGGAACACACGCTCTCACTTTCACTTAACACTTCACACGCATTTAACACACGACATATGTTTTCTTTATTATCTCGCCACTACTTACTGGCTTTGGTTTAATTAATTTGGCGCCCAACGTGGGGCTATAATTAATGTTAAATAATTGTAACATTAATACCGCATCAATTATGACATTCGCAGTTTTTGTTTTTATTAGGAACAATGTTGGCCTCTTAAAAGATTTTGCCTCAACATTCAAAGCGGACTAAGGTGTATCGCGTGTCCGCTGCATTCTCTGCCTCCGTCCACACACTTCACTGAGAGAGTGCGGTAATGGATGTGACATGTCCTCGTCCCCCTGTCGCTTAGGCGAGGTTTCCGAGACAGGGAAATGCTACATTTCCATCAGGTGGTTCCTAAGTGGATCCCAAGGACCTCACGAGGTGAAGTGATTAAGAGACCTCCCAACAGGAGAAGCAACTCCATGCCGGTAATGAGAACCGAACCTAAGTTCTCTTGCAGCAATGCTACGTACGCTACGAAGACGGCCCTTGTTGATTTCTGGTTGGTGTAAATTTGAGCACCCTTAATTCCATTAAAAACGAAGCAAGAAGAAAACGAAGAAATTCTGGGAAAGTATTGTGTTTTGAACGATAAAAGCTTTTAACTATGGAGAATACTTTATGTACTTATTACTGATTACTACGAATTACCTGAAATTAATGTTTTGCAAAACTTCTGTTTTATAACACATCTTAAGAAAAATAAGCAACTAATATTCCAAGAGTTAAATATTAGCGCCAGCTTAAAAGTTCATTTAAAAGGTCTATTAAAAATAAAGAAAAAAATCTGATGTGTTACACTTACATGACTCCATATGCTTCATGTTAATCGAGATAAACATTTGCAGACTCTATCTTATTTCTAATTTTCTTGTAGATGTAAGGAGAATATATATATTTACAAGGGCAATATAGAAATACAGTACCCTTTAAGCATAGACATGTCTCTTAATAGCTGGTTGCTATGGGCAGCACATTCTCTTTACCACAGATTAATACTCTTTGCATATCCAAGACAAAAATGAATAACGAATTCCCATTTAAGAAAATAAGTATTGAAAAATTTAAGGGAATAACAAGCAATATCTCGAAAATGGTTCACCCAACAACAAAAAAATGTATATGACATAAATTGTGTATTTGAACGCGATCTACATTTTTTGTGTAGTAAAATTTTGTCTATCTCTTTTGGTTTACCAGTTATGCAAAAGTCGTTCACAATGAAGAATACTTTTGGAGACATTCCCAGAAAATTCAAGATATACATTTTATTTGTCATGATTTAGGACGTGATTTGGGCAGACCAAGAACAAATGGACAAATGATCTCTGAACACTTGGGTCTGGCTTAGCTTGACATTATTATTATTATTACTTTCTCTACTACGTATAGTATTCCACCCAAAAATTCGATACCGAGATTTCACCGGAAATATATGTTTTGAGACCCCCTGAATCCAAAAAATAGCATTTTTGGAAATATGCCCGTGTGTGTGTGTGTGTGTGTGTGTCTGTGAACAACATAACTCAGAAACGAATAGTCGGATAAACACCAAATTTGGTATTTAGGTTCAGTATCTTCCAGAGATGCGACACGAAGGTTTTCAAGCAAAATCCCCCTCCCCAGATTACCCTTTACATGGAACATTTGTCGAGAATTTTAATTTTCTCAAAAATGGCTCTAACGATTGTGATTAAAATATCATATGTTTAAGATATTTTCGTGACAAATAAAATGTATATCTTGTAGCGAATTAGTGCTTACGTAATGTTTTTACGTAAATTATTAGAACTTGAAGATCTTATATTGTGCTGCTTTTGTTTTGTTTGGTTTCACAACTTTAACTGCCCCGCGTATAGGAGCCAATTTATAATAACATTATTGTAGCCCCACGTTATGGTAGCCAATTTGCGAGTGTATTACTTATAATGTTTGTTTACATCACGTGTGTTGAAGCCATCTTGTGACGTCATTCATTTGTTCGGTTTGTAGCTCCATCTTGTGTTAGCAATTTGCATCAGTGTTAGCTTTTGTTTGATTTCATTTCAAATGTCCTCCGGTTAGCTATTATCTTATCTTGGGTCGAACATGTGTCTTGATCAGGGTTGTATAAACGGAAAGGAATCTTTTATCCAAAAAGAACACTGATGAAGAAATTTGTTTTATAATTTTTATTGTCGAACACGTTCACTATCACTTTTACATATTGATCTAGATACTCGCCAAACTGAAACTGTTATAATAACTTCTTACTGATCACTTTTAATCAACGTACTTCAACCTTTTGTATAATTAACTTTACCATATTTTAGATCTTTCATAATTCTGCTGCGCGTAACTTGTGAATTTATATCCGATGTATGCCGTACTAATAGTTTCGACTAACTGACTGACTGAAGACGACGTGTAGTGTACACAGATTTTCGATGAACTGAGCAACTGAATACGACGTGTAATGTATGAATGCTTTCGGCGAACTGAAGGACTGAAAACGACGTGTAGTGTACACAGATTTTTTGATGAATTGACAACTGAATACGACGTGTAATGTATGAATGCTTTCGGCGAACTGAAGGACTGACTGACTTTACCTCTAACTTGGCTTCTATTTATACCCCTTCATCCAGATAGCCTAAAGATTATAACTGAACTGCAATTGGCTAATAAAACGCGCCAACATTAGCGTCTATTTTAATATCCAATGAAAATTATGAATACATATGCTCTAGGGAAATATTCCAGAAGTTTCTACCGAAAACGCGCCAACATTTCGTAACTTCCTCGTTTCCAATAATGATAAACAGCTCACCCCCTCGCTGCATTATTGCGCTATTATTGACAGTTTCAGTAAAGCCTTATAAATTTACTTTCCAACAATATTTACAATCAATAAACATCTGAAATCAATGTCACATAAAAATGCATATTCATATTACAATCATTATTTACATTTAAGTAATTTGTGATACAAATTACTGCATCAATCTCGAATTTTCTGGGAATGTCGCTAAAAGTATTCTTCATTGTGAACGAATTTTGCATAACTGGTAAACCATAAGAGATAGACAAAATTTTACTACACAAAAAATGTAGATCGCGTTCAAATACACAATTTATGTCATATACATTTTTTGTTTGTTGAGTGAACCATTTTCGAGATATTGCTTGTTATTCCCTTAAATTTTTCAATACTTATTTTCTCAAATGGGAATTCGTTATTCATTTTTTGTCTTGGATATGCAAAGAGTATTAATCTGTGGCAAAGGGAATGGTGCTGCACCTAGCAACCAGCTATTAAGAGATCTGTCTATGCTTAAAGGCTACTGTATTTCTATATTGCCCTTGCAATTACAAAACAAGGGGAACATAGTACGCCTTAAGTTATAGTCAAATATTTTTAGAACTGGTCGCTATGTGTAAAATGTAATTCTCTTTGCATGTCAAAAGATCGTTTCTGCAAATGTTTACCTCGATTAATATGAAATAGATGGAGAATAAGAGTTTGTAAAAATAGTTTGTACAAGAGTAGAGAAAGTCATATGAGTGTAACACATCAGATTTTTTCTCTCTTTCCTTCCGGTAAAATAAGATTCCTCTCCCGTATCACTAGATAAAGTATAGCGTAGTAATTAATATAAGAGAATAATATGACGAGTAGAAGTTAGCACGGCTTTTACGAAGTACGTGGTGTGCGAAATCTCTTCTACTTAAGGTCAATGAAAAACTGTTCCTTTATATTTGATCATCTGTTGAAAAACGCAGCTGTTGTTGTAATTAAACAAATCAAGGAATGTGTTCCGTATTCACGCCAGTTGACACGGCTCACGTGTTCCATGTAACATTTACCTAAATGTTGTTACGTGTTTGAAGGCCAAATAGAGATTACGTGGCAAAGCTTCTCGGGACTCGAGCGATGTGTGGATGTAAACAAAGTTCTTCAGTTTATGAAATTAACAAGAGAAATGTACAAGAAAGGAAGAATGAAATCTGTGGTTCCTTTCCAACGTGCAGAAGTTACGGAACCATAGGAGGAACGTTTTTTTATCACCACGCAATGCAGCTTTTCTAAGCAGGGTTCTAAGCAGTGTTGGTTTTATGAGCATCATGGGAACGGCGATTTAATCGAAATGCACGGCCAGTCCAGCCCAGCAGGATGTGCTCGCCCACTCATACTGCAGTTTTCACAGAATCCTGGAGCTCCGGTCAGTAACAAGTTCATGAACTCCTGAAGCTCCCTTTGAGCCTTACTCCTATATCAGCCATGAACAGGCTTGTATTTCGCAATAACAAGTTTTGTCAAATCCGATCCACTTCATAGACATTTCGGATTTTAATAAACCATTTATGCTAGATGCTGAATTAAGCCTTTATAAATTAAAAGCTAATATTAAATTTATTTAGAGGAATTCTTACATTCTCTACCATCTGGCTAACGCAGAGGAGGCTTGCATTGTACCCAAAATTTAAGGTCATCGAGAAAGGGATGAAAGTTTTGTTTTTTACTTTTTTACTTCTTAAAAAATCTAAAGAATCTCCTCTTTCATATGATGTCCGCTCATGAACATTTTGATGTTTAAATTTTAGGCGTTTATGATATTTATAAATACTATTACAGCTGATCGGTTCATCCAAGCTGCTTTGTTTTTATTTAGATTTGAAAGTGATTTGTGATATAATTTGTGTTTTTGTCATGGGTAGAAGTAATACTAGAAATCCTTTGAAGGTGTTTAAGAACAGAAGCAATAGTGGAAAAAGCAAATTGTCATTGTAACAAGCGCGGAAACTAGCACCGGTCATAACAGCGTGTCTTGTCCTAAACTATCAACTACACCCAGCCAAAAAAAAAATTAAGAAAAAATCTGATGTGTTACACTCACATGACTTTCTCTACACTTGTACAAACTATTTTTACAAACGCTTATTCTTCATATGCTTCATGTTAATCGAGATGTTAATCTTATTGCTAATTTTCTTGTAGATGCAAGGGGAATTGGTAGGCTTTAAGCGATAGTCAAATATTTTAAGACTGGTTGCTATGTGGCGCATTCCATTCTTTTTGTAAAGTCCAGGACAAAAAAATGAATAACGAATTCCCATTTGAGAAAAAGTATTGGAAAATTTAAGGGAATAACAAGCAATATCTCGAAAATGGTTCACTCAACAAAAAAATGTATATGACATAAATTGTGTATTTTAACGCTATCCACATTTTTTGTGTAGTAAAATATTGTCTTATCTCTTATGGTTTACCAGTTATGCAAAAGTCGTTCACAATGAGTACTTTTGGAGACATTCCCAGAAAATTCGATATATACATTTCATTTGTCATGAAAATATCTTAAACATATGATATTTTAATCAAAGTCGTTAGAGCCATTTTTGAGAAAATTAAAGTTTTCGAAAAATATTCCACGTAAATGGTAATCTGGGGTGGGGGATTTTCTTGAAAACCTTCGTGTCGCATCCCTGGAAGATACTGAACCTAAATACCAAGTTTGGTGTTTATCAGACTGTTCGTTTCTGAGTTATGCTGTTCACAGACACATACACGGACATGTTTCCAAAAATGCTCTTTTGGATTCAGGGGGTCTCAAAACATATATTTCCGGTGAAATCTCGTATCGAATTTTTGGGTGGAATACAACACTTTCCCTACTTACCTACTATACGTAGTAGAGAAAGTAATAGTACTGAACACAAAAAAACTGTGTAAATAGAGATCAATATAAATGTTTTATAAATCAGACAGATGTGAATGAAATGTATGAAATAACCCACAATGCATGTGGCTTATGCGCAGGTTTAACACCATGAACATTTACTGAACCATTCTGTGGAGCTAGATTGCACTGAAAGGTAATCAAAACTTTTGTCACTAAATACCGAAAAATTTATGTTTTCATGTAAAGTGAGGTTTTCTCAGGAAATACTGAATATCTTCAGGATATGCTTAAAAACATCTGTGCTCGATCTAACAGGTTGATAAAGTAATAATTGAATTTGCGTATAAAATTTGATAAAAATGTAGAACAATGCATGTCATTAGAAAAAGAAATCACATTTATTGAGTGAAACCATGAATCTAAAAGTCTGTTAAATTATAACCAAAGCCTTCATAAATTATAACCAAAGCCTTCATAAATAATCTCTGAAGTTTTCAGTTTCTTACTCTAAATGCATTCTGAGAAAACATGAGCTTTATATCGAGCTTGAAGTTCTGTTACGTGCCGTAAATCTAAGATGCGGGACCACCGGCTTTACTTCCCTTCCGAAGAAAGAGATGCTAAGGATTTTTATGCCCGAAAAAATCCATCGCCCTCCACCGGGTTAGATCTCGTGACCTCGGGAATTTGAGGCTAGCTAGTGAGAGAGTGAACTACATAACTCACTAACGAAAAATTGAGAGTACCCAATTCGTATTTGAGTCCAGCATCTGAAGGCAAAACGAAGATTTTTTTAGAATTCTCCCGCTCTCGAAACAGCATATGAGGATTACATAAAAATTATTGGCACTGAAGTTATTTGTCTATATGAAAATAAACAGCATCACAATTTCTGGACCTATCCTAAATCATTTCACAGGAACCTTTGAAGGACGTCATCTCGTGCTCTCGAATCTGAGCTTCTGGTGAAGCTCAGAATCGCAGCTCGCGCTTTCTCGGAAATGCTTTTGTCCAGAGATGAGTAAATCGAAGATATCACGTGTTCTTACTAGTGAGTAAAGGGGATTTTCCAACATTAGTGGCAATGTATTAGCTTTTACGAAGTTTAGGCAATGCATGCAGTAAGAGATAATTCAGCGAATCAAACAGGGAATTGTGTTCAAAAGATTTCTCCAATATTCCATAAGAATAAGGTGCTTTATTAAGCAAAATATGTTTCACCATAATTTGAGCAATGAGTTGTTTTAAAGCTGCAATATTGCAAACAGCAGAGGCTTAACACAAAATGTAACAAAAATAATACAGACAAATCAACCGTGTTGAGTAAAGTTGGATTAAATATCCCTTAACCAAACGTCCTAACAGTTCTCTCTCTTAAGGACATATGTTGTCAGGAGAATCGGTAAAGAATTGTGCCTTTTGGAAATTAAGTCCTTTTTAGGGTGCATGGAACGTGCAGACGGATGAGGTTGTGTCACGTGGACTCCCTTCCGTATGTGACAACTTCACTCTGTTGTGCACGGGATCCGTCTCGCATGGTTTACGTGACAATTTGTTTACCAAGACCTTGATGCTGAAGCACGCGGTGAAAACGTGCGGGTTTCTTTGTTTTCAACCTAATACCGTAACTGTTTTCAGTATTTGCACGTTCTGACAGTTCTTTATTCCGGAAAAATCTATGATAATGATAAAATTGTAGTTCAGTTTTACACGGTAAATTTCGATTTTGAATAATACTACATCGAAAGACTTTGAAGTCGATTTTCTCATCTCTACCTTATCTATACCTAGCATGTACATTTGTATTCAAACCAAAAATTCGATACCGAGATTTCCCATATCTTTGGTGCTTTAAATAGGGGACTTTAAAAGGAGCATTTCCAGTTAAAACCTGATATAGCATTTTTTAATCGAATGTAATACTTCCATTAACATAGGTGCGTAGTGGAGAAAGCAAAAACGAAAAAAGGTCATTCATCTTGTTCACAAATGCCAAGAGAGGGGTGAGAATGGGAGGGATTATAATGCAGGTAAGGAAGTCGCGGAAATGAATAATTGCAGCGTAAATGTTTGAGGTGTCACAAAAGGATAATTTTGGCAAACTAGTCATTATTTAAAATGACGATAACAAATTCAGATTAAATGTGCACTAACGAGCAATTTTGTTAATGAGCTAAAGGGAAGGGAATGAGATAGAGGGAGTATAAGTTACTGATATTACTGTCAATAATTTTAATTCGATAATATGGAAATACAATGATTTATTTTTATCCCGCATCGAATATGACTAATTCTCATAATTATACTGTATGTTATTATATTATGAGGCTTTGTAAATTACATGACATTATTAAAAACGTAATAATTTGCAAAGGGGTACGGGTTATTTCTGTATGGAGACTGTTGCATTCATCGAATTTTCAATAGACTAGCCTTTGCATTTTACTGTGATAACCAGGCATGGGAATTCTTAAGCAGTTGGCTACAAATTATCTACACTCAAACCAATCCACAAAGAATCCTTAATGATAATAATAGTTTGAGTGTAGTTCGCTGACAGGCAGAGAAAATTGGGCCCCAGTACTGTCTGCAAACGCCAAAAGATGGGGGATGGTCTGTTATCTCCGAACTCCCTGCATAGTCCACTAACAGTTCAACCTTTTTTTCTTTTCTTTTTCTATCCTGGCTTTAATGCTTGGAAATCCCTATGCCTGGTGGTAACATAGTCCAAAGTTGTACATTTAACCCGCCCAAAAAGTATTCCAAATAGGGGTAACACGCAGGGCAGCATGTTTAAGCTTTATATTTCGGTACTCTCGTATAACTCGAAACATGTGAACATGGTTTCATTGAACTTAAGTTGTTATTAGCATAGCAATTAATTTTTGGAAGAATTTTCATTAATTTCTCTCTTTGGTAGACGATGACTTTTTAAATAGGTTTAACGCCCGTCCTGACTACATAGTCACCGCAGCTGGTGGACACTAATGGTACATTAAATGACATAGCCTAAGTTTGGTGTACCACCCCGACATTTGAGCAGTGAGGAAAACCTGACAGAAACCTCGGTCCTTGATGGTCCTGGTGAGATTTAAACTGCAGACCTCGTGTACCTTAACGAGCTCGACCACGTCAGTCGGTACGGTGATGCCGATGATCCTGCTCATATGTATAGTCCTATCAGCGTTTAGAAATATACAGGGTGAACGATTTAAATTGAGAACTGTACAGTATCTCCAAAACTAAGCGTTGTAGAAAGTAATGTCTTTAATAAAAGTTGCTTCATATTATGGGGGAAAGTAAATGCCATTAGTGTTTTATTTGGAGGATATTGTGATGGTCATTTTATGGTCAATTTAAATTGGCCCTAATTGTAGGTTCGTGTTTTAAAAAGTTAAATTGCTCCTAAAATGACCACCATAACGTTCTCCAAACAAAGCACAACTAATGGCATTTAGTTTCACCTATAGTATCAAGCAACTTTTATTAAAGCCATTTCTTTCTACAACGCTTAGTTTTGGAGATATTGTGCAGTCTCGACTTAAATGGTCCACCCTGTATGTTATTGTTTAAACATGAATATTAATTTCAAACGGTGAACATAAGTACCTCCATCTTTAATTCTTAGTTATTTGGAGGAAGATAAAGGGTGCTTGATACCTTAACTGCTGTATATCTTTGTTTATTGTATGTGTTTTCTGTATAGGTAAAATTCATAACTGATTCTTACGCATAATTATCCATTCCATATAATTGAAGAGTAAACAAACATGTCCCTCGTTCACTCATGCACTCAGTACTAAAAATAGCCAAATATTTCATTGGTATTAAAATGTGTTAAAATTCAATACTAAAATACTGTAATACATTGCTTAAACTGCAGTCTTGTGGAGGGTTCATATTGCAACACTTTCAGATATCGTTAATGTATCTCAAAATAGGGGTTTCTTTACTTTGAACATCTAAAAATTGTACTTATTTATGGTTTACAAGACGGGTTGTCGATTTGCATTCATGACGTAGTTTCACTTAAGTTCCTTAGACGTCAGAGAAACACCAACAAGGCGATCGTGATTTCTGAATAACTCATTCTTTTGAAGAGCAGATATTGAAACATGTATGTATTGCTTTACAATGACAAATATTCTTCGAGAGGATGAATTCAAAGCTCTCCTGCAGTACTCAATGATAGGTAATTGAGCATCCCTATTAATTTACAAAGAAAGATAATTCGCTAATTGTGCCCATTCTATCCTCAGAACCCTTTGGGGACTGAAATTAATATACATATTCGGTAATCTTAATCGACTTAATTTTATACATTATGGATGTCACATTGGAAGATGATAACACACTTGCATAGCTACATGTAACATCATTTGCTCGAATAGAATCTCTCCCTTTTGTGTGAGTTACAGTGTATGACTCACTTGAATCCATTGTGGTATCAGTTTACTCTGTCAGCGTAGTCATCCTCAATTAGCTATCCCCGTTAAGTAAGGTTTGTTTTAGTATTTAAATATTTCACATTCTTTAAATATATCCACCTGCCAAAATGTTTTATAACAAACGCCTGCGAGATGCTTTATATTTTCGGAAATTAAGACTCCCCTAGATAGCTCTTTTTTACGTTTTTTTTCGTTATACTAATGTATAGTTATAGGTAAGTAAGTGCCTTAAAGATAAATAAGGGCTGGGTTCAAAATGTAAACATCCATGACGGAGTAACTTTGCTGATGTTTCATCTTTAAAGTCGTGTTCCAAATGTGCACAGCACTTCTCTCATCTGACTTGTAATGTATTTTGACCAACCTTCAACGAGACCTGACACTTAGATGTGTCTTTAAGGTGACTTGTAGTGCTAAAATCACTTATAATTTGATTGCAACAGCAAGCGTTACTAACGCAGAAATGCAATTTTCCAGCGTGTGTAGGAGAATAAATTCTTCCAGAAGTAGCTTATATTGTGAAGTTATCCTTAGTACCTCCTAATGGACCTGAAATTATTTTGTTAACCCATTGATAAATATTTACTAATGTACATGCTCTACATTCAGATGTGAATTAATTAACATGTTAATTTTTTTCTGTTGCAGGTAAGTACACCTAATATCGCTTCATGAGGGAAAGAAAGGTGCTCGATGATGGTAAGTTTAAGTACCTACTTTTGCCCCAGAATCTGCTGCATATTGGCCATGTTCAATCAGGAATTCTAAGTATGAACAGTCCACTCACTTTTAAGCTGAGCTTTTTTCTGGCTCTGATATTGGCACTCAAGTGAGATCTGAGTTCAAGCGTCCCTCAAGTGAGGACCATGAATCTTCACCCAAGTTGCTTGTTGCTTTCAAGCAGGATCCATCCCATGGTAGTTATTTAAGAAGCAACATTTAGTTTGGTACGAAGCACAAAGCTAATGTGTGTAAATGTTTGTTCGTTTGGGGATTCTATAATATGGTCATTTTTCTGGTTTCAAGGTAAGCTCAAAACCATATTAGACAGGATGAGACAATACACGGGAGATTTTCTGTTTCGGTGTTTTTGCGTGCTTTCGAATATTTATCGTTTCTGTCGCATTTGTTTGTATAGATTGTTGGAGGAGCTCAAGGCGTGTCTGAAAAACGGTGATAGTTTCATTGCTGCACAAAGACAATTTGGACAATGTAATTTGCAATGATCTTATAACATCGCCGCAGGCAATAAAAATCTAGGTGCAAAGATTTGAATTACTGCGCGGTATAAATTTCTTGACGTTTCGTGACAACCAATACGGAGTGACCGCGTGGTTGCCAAACTTTTCACTTCGCTTCGTTTCTTCAGAACGTTAAGCGTTTGTTATAAATATCGCAATGTTGTCGCGGTAATCTCTTCGTGCTATCTTATTTGCTGAGCGCCTGTTATTGTTTTACTATTTTGAATTTTGGGTTCTTCGTCCTCCGGCTAGCTATTATTACTCAGTCGAGCAAATATCTCTAAGCAGGGCGTGTAAACGGAAAGGAGTTGTTAATAAAAGATAACACTGATAAAAGAATTTATTTTCACACTTTTATTGCCGTCACAATTAATTTCACATCTTTAATCTTCATACACGCCTAACTGAAACTGTGATATTTCCAAATGTAATTACTCTTGTAATATTTGTCGCGTACCTACTTCACATTTTGTAACTAACTTTACGACGCGAGAGATTCTGTAGAACTGCGTGATGTGTACCTCGTGAATGATTCTGTAGAACTGCGCGATACTTGATTTTAGCTCAAGAATTTATACTCCCTCACCCCGATATACCTAAACATTATAATAGAGTTGCTATTGGTTACTAAATCGCGCCAACATTAGCGTCTGTTTTATAAGCCAATCATAATTACTAATACATATGCTCTAGGGAAGATATTCCCTCCATTTCTAAAGAAAGGCACGCTACCCTGACGTCATTTGTTTGTCTCTTCTAAGTGATAAACAACTCACCCCATTGCTTCATTGTTACCCACTCCTATTGTCAGTTTCAGTGAGGCGTGTAAACTTATTTCCTAACAATGCTTATAGCTAACAAACATCTAAAATCATTGTCATACAATAATGTTAATTTACACTACAATCACTCTGGCATTCACATTGTTGTGATATAAAATACTGCCTAAATGTTCACTTAAAAACTACAAGAAAACAAGAAGAGACACAATAATGAAAATGTAATACACAAATAGAAATAAAAATCATGCCTTTCTACGCGTCCTTTGTTATTCAAGTGAGCTAACGCCATATCCTTTTTCGCTTCGCTACACACACGTGAAACAGTTGCTGTACTTAATGAGCACGATAAGTTCTTGACATTTCGTGAAGTTAAAATTTCTGCGATTTTCTTCGTTGGCATTTTTTAAAGAATTATTCACACTGAAGACAACAACCCTGACCTTACTACTATATTCACTGCTGCTACTGGGCTTACTAAGCAACACTTTCATGAAAGAGAGAACTTTATAAACGCTAGGATAAAGCCTATCACTGTAAGAACTGAGTAACTATACCGCAGTTGAATGCTCAACTGAGTCGCTTAACTTTCCATTAGGCGAGCAGTAAAAAGTACACCAGCAGTATTTTTGCTTTGTTAATGTTTTAACCTTGAACTATCGCATCAATTGTACAATGAATTCCATTGTTGATAATCCTTGGTGTTCTTTGCTTAAAGTTCTCAGTTGGCTTATTCGTTATACGTTTTGTTGTAGTAATGCATTCCAAGTAAGGTGGTGTTTTAGAAAGCCAACGCTCTTCTCATGTAACGCATACGTGCTTGGTTCTACGACTCCGCATTATGCACATTGGTTTTCCAATGGTATTATTCTCTGAAACAAAAACTGTACATCACGTTGTTTATTAAAAAAAACGGCTTCATATATGGCTTTGTAGAGCTGCGTCAGAGCATATATTCATGACGAGTTTGTAGTTGTATTAGGAAACCTTGTGTGATAACTATTTCTAAAGTTATTTAGGTCATGGAGAATTGCGCATTATAAGTGATAATTATGTCTATTACTTAACAATTATAGAATAACTGCGACAGCAAGTGATTTATTACTATTACAAGCATAACTATAACTAAAAGTCAGCATGACGAAAGATAACTGTAAATTAATGGTGAACCATTATTCTTTTCTGTACTTCAGGAAAATGTCGCCTTTTTTCCTAGCTACTTGTTGCTTTTTTGAAATATGAAATACGCATTCGCGCACATGATATTGCAATTAGAGTTTTACCAGCGGCGAGGTGTACTGTGGCGATTACATTCCGCCCAGGTAAACCTGGGCGACCTGTTCTCGATTGTTGGATTGCTGGAGGTGTA
Source organism: Deroplatys truncata (assembly GCA_030765065.1). NCBI lineage: Eukaryota > Metazoa > Arthropoda > Insecta > Mantodea > Mantidae > Deroplatys > Deroplatys truncata. The sequence continues at coordinate 164,390,214 of CM060983.1, forward strand.
CTGTCCGTATTTGGTAACGCCGCACTGCTGCTATTCGCTAGTAACGTATTAGTGGACACGCCTCAAACGTAAAGAGATTTGGACCGCATAATAACTGAAGCCTTCAAAATGTTAAGAGTTGCTTATGATCGGTAGTCCTCTCCGTTATAAAGACATTCCTTGACTGCGAGATCACCGGATCTGACATCGTGCGATGCCATTTTTTCAAAGATCACTTCCACGGTACAATGAAGAACTCGAGCAGGATATTCGCCATCAAGTCACTGTATTCCAGCGGACGTATTGGGTCATGTAATGGCAAACATACAACTTAAATATGAAGACTGCATGCAACGAAATGGTGCCACCTTCAGTATGTCCTGTTATTATACTATAAAGTTAAAGTAAACGTTTGGTTTCAAGTTATTGGTGCAAGTTTTTATATTGCAGTAAAAGTACCGTAAGAAACGTAACGACGGTTTATGAACATTCTTGAGCAGATTTATAACAATTAAACTAGTGTAAAATGAATGAAAGTAAAAATTTTGCACAAACTCCTGTGAACATGGCTATTCTGCTGTGCAGTGATTAATATCAACTAGATAATCCGTAGGATCTCGGTTTCGATAAATTACCTGGCTAATGTTCTTAAGAATAAGAAAACAGTTCCCAGTGTAGAAAGAAAAAGTGTATGCACAGTATATAAGTGAACATTTCTTACCCTTGTTAACGTTTGGGGGCGGCGCCGTGGTGGAGTGGTTAGACCACTCACCTCTCACCGAGGCGACCCGAGTTCAATCTCAGGGACCCGCATGTGGGATTTGTGGTGGACGAAGCGGCGTCTGGGCGGGTTTTCTCCGGGTTCTCCGGTTTCCCCCGCCATTCATTCCACCAATTGCTCCATCACCTTTCCTTTCATCCATTTCGCCTTCATTTCGTTTCATCTACATCCTTCATCCCATACCAGGCATCGGGCTGATCATCCATCCTGGATCTTCTGTCTGCTTCATGACTGTCTGCTCCTCGACGGGCCTCTGACCCCAGGCACCCGCCTGTAAGTCCTGGGGGGTGTAAGTCCTACATAAGATGAGGATAAACAGAGAATGAATGTTAACATTTGGGTCATCCGTTCATCATTTGTTAATTTGTTCGACTGGCAGCAGTCACATTTTTTCATTCGCCGACTGCCGAAAACGTGCTTAATAAAATTGCCTATCTAACATTCTACAGTTTTTGATTTACTCGCCATTTAAGATAATTTTATCTCACTTGCTCTGTGTGTGTGTATTTTTTTCTTTTTTATTTATTTACTGGAATTGAAACAACAATTCCTCGTATTTACTGGCTGCCATCAAGCACAGAGTAAAACAAATTATAAATAAAATCTCTATAGCAAAAACATTAATAAAACTGAAACACTACTATACAGATAACAATGTAATATCCACAATTCAATTTTTTCATTTAATATGATATCAAAAAGAAAACTAAAAGCTGCAAAAGGACTGTTAAATGTGGCAATAGAAAATGGCATATAGTAAATAATTAATGGCAATGGAATATAAGCCTAAAAATGCTAAAATTTATTATATAAATGAATTCGAAGAAGGGCAATTGAACCTCTTATTGCAGATAAAACAATTTATTTTACTTTGGCCTTCTTCAATCCAAACCTTTTCCAAGTGTAGAAAAAAATGTGCTCCGAGCTCCGACCATCAGAACGATTACCTAGATATTACCGAGAGTATATTTTGCCTTGAAGTATAGGATTGTGGATGTATAGATATCCTTTTCTCTTTGTCGACTTCTTTTAGTTTCCCTTTATGCTTTCCAAATCTAACAATAGGATCGATTATCCTTCCGGAGCTGCACTCATGTCAATTCGTCTTGCTCTATCGTTAGTTTCCGGACAGTGGACCTCTTGGAAGACTTTATAGTTGTTCGATCACTGTTCGTTTGTAATCATAGAGCGAATTCTGTGATGGCGAAAGCTGCGTAATACTCCTCCACGAGAACAGGATCCAAAGTCGTAATTGTATAAACCTCTCTGTGGTATCGACGACAGATGCTGTTGTCGTGAGGACTATCGGTATGGAATGAATACGTTTAACACCCCTTTTTATTACATACAGTACCTACCATGGTGGTGGAAATAATGCAATGAAATGATAACTGGTAAAAGGAAATTTGGGAAAGAAACGAGTCAGACCTAAATTTAGGATACTTACCCGGCATTTGCCAGTTATGAGGACTAAAGAAAACCTAGAAAAAACCTCACCTGATAGGGACTGAAGCGCAGACCTCCCGTTTACGAGTCCGTGTCTTAACGACTTCGGCCACCCGTGTCGGTAGTATGGGGGCAATTATGTACATGCATATTTGCTTGTATATATACCAACATAGTGGAAAAATAGCAAAATTGTTCTGAGTAAAAGATAAAAGAACACGCATTGTGGCGTATTAATAATTTGGGGGATTTCATTATCATTACCAGACATATTGTTGTTTTCGTGACGTCACTCCTGGCTGGAAGATTTTGCTAGCCACGAGTAGTGGGGATAGCGTCAGTCTTGCTGAGTATTCCGTGAGAAGCGGATCACGCGCGCAAGCCGGCCTTTGGATCGGTGAACATCTCCTCTCACCTTTCATAATTAATAGTGTAGGATCCCCAAACGGTTTGGAAATAAATGTAGGAATGTGTAAGTAGATTTGTGTTATAGATTTTGTACAGTGAAAACCCACGCCTGCCTCTTAACCTTTACACCACGTTTCGGTCCTCCGCAGCCAAGTAAATATACACTCCCTCAATGTACGTGCTGGATACTAAAAATTAATTTAATTTTCATGTGAACCTTTAGGCCTATACTCAGCATGTAGCAATATTAACACGATTAAAGACTTTAATAATAATAGTAATGGGTAACACTGTTAAAGCATTTACTTAGTCTGTATTTATAGTCTGTCATTCTAGGAGTTAAGACCTGTATTAAAATGTCAAGTTTTAAGCTATCCAGCTTACATAGGATAAGTATAGAACGCTTTTACTTCAGTGTTTTGGAGGGGGTTGCAATAAGCCGATGAAGGCGGACTTCACAAAACAGGAAGGAATTAAAAAATGCGTGCTCACGTGTTCAGTTTTAAGCTGTGAAATCGTTTTTTAAGGAAATTTAGTTTTCTTAAAACTACGATAAGTGGCTGTTAACGTTGAGAGATCTGCGAAGAGAGGGTGGGTTATGATTTTAATTACTAGTGAAGCAAGCAGCGCACGCTTGGCGGGACACAGTAATAACAGCGTGCAATATTAAAGCCATGGCCTCCTTGAACTGGGAAACCGCCTCTGACTTCACTCACTCACTACACGCCGGGGGAATCAATATAACGGCGACGACCACAGCCTTCTTATTTTTTTCCGCCTCTAGTGTTCCACGAGGTCGACGTTAAGATTCATCTGTTTCGGAAAACGCTGGCATCGATTCCCAGCGGTGCTGTTTCCTGTGGGCGTGGCATTTTTTCTCTCTTTCCTCCCTCGATATCACAAAATTTACCACTTCCTCTTTCCAGCGCTTTCACCGATCAGGCCCATTAGTGTGAATTTCCTCGATCGTCGCCAAAATTGTTTTCATATCCTTTTTTTAGTGCTTCCAGCCCTCGTTAAAATTTCGTAACAATATTGCCGGTTGAGGCGAGGTTACAAACTCTTTTCACTGCGTTCATAAGCCAAAAACAATGCAAATAGAGATGCACTATTCAATATGGCGAAATATTAGAAGTGTTTATGCTTTGAATGCATTGCTTACGAAATGCATGTGACCTTGGTAAATGCGTTGCTCTTGGTTCACTTTAGAGTATTTACTCAGTAGTGAAATTGCTAACTTCTACGAATATCACTCAATCTAGTTGAAATTTACAGCACAGATTTGTTACACATAATTATAACAGAAAATAATATTTATAATTCTAAGTTCATAAATTTCCAAGAAAATAATTCTAAACAAATGAAATATGTGAAATTCCCAACGTGACGAAAATTTTATAATTTTAAATATAGTTCCTTACATCGAAGATTCAATTCTGAATATTCATTTTACTTGAACAAATAATAAAGTATGTAGCACTTTTGAGTTTCTAACAATCAATAATTGAAATTATGAATCCAAAGTCACTTGATATCAACTCCTTAGATCTCTTCAAAGAACGTACACTGAACATGAAAAAAAATTGAACAAAATTTGCATCATAGGGGGCATTTTAAAGTGGCAAAAATGTGTTTGGGTAGAACTAGGACTAAGAGCGGGCGCACCCAGCAGGGAGGAGTGAGGTGAGAGGAGACAGGGAGTTGCCGGACAGGAGGCACGACAGGGCAGAGGGCAGGGTCTCTACCTTTTTCCAGATAGAAACTCCCCAGATGGCAGCTGGTACAACAGCCTCCGCTTCTCCTCTGCTGGCTTACACATCTCACTGGGGGATCCAGAACTCAGAGACCGCCCCCATTCCGGGGTACGATTTGTTAAATAGAGCATTCTTTTCCCCTACCATGTAACGCCGAGACTCTCGTCGACACTTGCAATCCTGAAAGAAACCAAGCACATAAAAGGTGAAGTGAAATAAGAATGGAGATGAATTGGAGGGACAGGAAATTCGGGGGATGTAATGAACGTTCCCAGCATTCGTCTAGCGACCCAGTGAAATCCTGAAATGGATCGGGAAGGTCGGCCGCGGGAATCGAACCCACGAGCTCCCGAATGCAGGCCACAGACATTACGAAACTGTTTAGAAAATCCAGTTTCGAGCGCAAAGCTGCAAAGATTAGCTTTAGGCATCCTTGAAGTGTTCTGGTTTTTCTTCTAAGCTTGGCAGTTTCGTTATTTGTACTACTATTAGGAAGCTAAATGCCTTTATATGACAATTTAAGTGCCAGTTTGTATGTTGAAAGCTCCTGTCAGTTGCGTAGAAATCCAACAGTGAACATATAGTAGGTCGAAATCTGAATCCTATTCATTTGTGCTCATGGCCGTGGTGTCATAGAAGCCTGAGTCAATCGCTTCTGCTTTTTCTTCTCTTTTCCGGATAAGTGTCTAACACTAGCGTGCGAGCTAAAATGGAGTTCTCGGCAAACTTCCTGACAAAAAGTTGATCTGCTTTGCGCCGTTGACAGCCGTAAGGATCCTCTTTAGTTAGGCGGCTTTTAAATCAATCAACCGTTTTCAAAGAGCGAGAATGTTTTATACATCCAGATTTTTTCCTGCGATAAAAACAGTTTAAAAATTCAGAAATTTCAGAAATAGTTTTATCACACATTTCATTGTAGCTACAAGGGCGATACAGAAGACTGAAGCGATAGTCAAATCTTAAAACAATCTCCCTTTACACTGGCTTTGAAAGTTCCATAGGTACTCTATTCATGACATTATGAGAATGAAGTGAATACAATCAAATGTCGTTATAACGATTTTTTGGGGACTTGGAAATTCATTTCGTTGCACTGAATTTTCGTTAAATCGGTTATTTAATATTTTTATCTTAAAAGAGCCAAAATTGCAACCTTTAAATCTAATATGATAGTGTCGCTATTTTTAAAAAATCTGATGTATTACACTCTCATGACTTTCTCTACTCCCGTACAAACTTTTTTACAAACGCTTCTTTTCTACCTACTTCATGTTTATCTCGATGAATTTATTCGTGTATTTGTATTGCCTTTCATTAATTAATCTATAAATGAATAAAAACTGAAACTAACGCTATTTTTACTGTATAATGTAGTTGTCAATGCTGTGAGGTAAAGTAACTTTGCTATCTGATATAAAGGCAGAGAATAGATTATATTAACAGTTAATTCATATTACTGTTATATTCATAATAGTATAGCTTCAGTAGGTATGTGAGTCACTGAAATTTAATTCGTATGTATTTGCACGTTGATTTTGCTCTCCAGTCAAATATAATTGCCACAGTGAAAGTCCATTGCACAGCCCAAGTATCAAGGATAAGCGATGATGTAAACGTATTACACCTGATGGGTCATTGCCAGCTATGCACGGAATGCGAACATTCCGAAAAAAAGAGAAGGTAGACAATGGGCAAGCATCGAAAAGAAAGGCAGTCAGCGGGGATTTGTTACCACCGGTGGGTGAAACAGGAGAGGGAGGGATATAGGAATTCGGGTATCTCCGGCCTGCGACTGGCCTTGGCTGTCTGAATGTGTGTGTTCGATCCCTCAGTTGAATGAAATTCGAGGCATCTCCTCTCCGACTTTGTTCTCTTTGCGATAGAAGCTTTCAATGAACTAGAAAGCCACAACGTGCAAGTATCGCTCCAAATAACTCATTGTGAAATAGGTTAGCAATGCTTTGTGTAACATGGGCGTTTTTACCACTTACAACAAGGAAATCAACTGTTTAAATCGGTGCAAGCAAACATATCGCACAACCAATGCAAAAAGCAGATACTAAGAGAGTGGTTTTCAGGAAATGGCACTTGGAAGTTTGAATTAACTCCGTGATAAACGTACATTTTCGACTTTTCAATTTTTTTTCATGTCTGAAATAATGTTCTGATTGACAGAATGCTGAGCTACATGGAAGTAAAGTCATGAAAGTTTAAAGGGTTTTGTATTTTAGGTGCGACATTTTAGAATACAGGGAAATTTGCGCTTAAATGGGTTCGAGGATGTTTCAGAAGGCCACAATCCAAAAAGTTGTAAAGGAAAGGTTAAAGAGTGGCATTAAAACAAATAGAACCGTATGCTCCCCCCCCAAAAGGCCTATTGTTATATTCACATAACCTTCTCTAGCCTCTATCGTTTCTTACTGGGTAAACAAATTATCCTAACGAAAGTTCATTTTTCTATCTACTTCATTTTAATCGAGATAAACCTTTGCAGAAATAGCTACATTACACATTTCGTTATTCGATGGGACTTAAAGAATGGCAATAGTATCGAATAAATCAAAGCATTAATAAAGGATATCTCGGAAATGGCTGATGCCACAAAAAAAGCTATTTGGAATAACATGTGTGTTAAAGATCTATATCTTTTGTACAGTACGTTTTTGTCTGTCCAGTTATAGAGGATTATACAAAATTTCCTTCCGAATGAAGAATTCACATGTTATTCCCAGAAAATTCAATATATACATTTTATTTGTTATATATATGGTATTTTAATCAAAATCGTTAGAGCTATTCTTGCGAAAATAAATTTCGAAAAATGTTCCATGTAAATAAAGGGTAGCTGGAGTGGGGGGATTTTCTTGAAAAACTTCGTGCAGCATCTTTGGAAGGTACTGAACTTAAATACCAAGTTTGGTATTTATCCGACATTTTGTTTTACGCGCGCGCGCGCGGACATTTTCTATCTTCGATTCAGATGGTCTCAAAACAGGTATTTCCGGTGACATCCCGATATCAAATTTTACATGTTCTGGTAGAGAGAAAAAAAAGAACAGTATAAAACGAAGCTGCAAATTTGAGTCCTGTGCAGACAAGCAATAATAACAACATAACAAGATTGTTTAAAATGTTTGCAGAAGTTACTGTTAAGAATCTTGTTTCCATCTTAGTTATTAAAAAATAATCTCATTACATTGAGTAAAGATCATGAGCTTATCAAGCGGTCACTATGCCCATAGAACACTATCGTGCCCGTGGCTTTTCGGTGGGCTTAAGCAATGATGAATAGTTGCGGCCAGATTTGAGTGATAAACGGTCGTTGTTTGTTAAACTGGAATTAATTCGAAAGTTGCATTTGTCCGTGGTAACCTAGCAGATGGCTCAGCCGGTAATGCTTGTGGCGCTCTGATACGGGAGATTGCGGCTTCCAATCCCCCGGGGTCGGTCAACCTGATACCACGATTTTTTCCACGGTTTTTCATCGATTGCTAGGCCAAACTGTGTTGGCAAATTCTCAAGCGAATTCTTCATTTCATTTACTTCTTCGCCATTACCTGCATCGAAGTGATTACACATACTGTGATCCGGAGCTCACCTACAGGGTCTAACCCAAGACATTCGCTTGTAAACTCTTGAGAGTAACCCCCCCCCCAAAAGAGAGGATAATATAGAAAAAAAGGATTTGTCATGAAAGATGAATAGCATAAACTAAGACTTAAAGGTACCTCAACGACAATTGTGATTGCAGCCGTTCCCGGCCTGGTTTTAATAGATTCTTTTTCCATTTTACAAAGGGAAATCTCCACAAACACCAATATATACTTGCGGCTCTCCTGTGATATTGAATAATGATAATAAATGTTTGCTGAATTATTGTGAACCCTCTGGGAACGTGTTTCCAAGATTTGAGCGAAAACGTTTACATCTTATTTAGAATATGTGTAACATATGCCGTATAAACATTAATTAATTTGCTGAGAGAGACAGATATTTCTTACGCGTCAGATACAAGATTATACATTCTTGTGTTTCTACCTAGTTTGCACGTTTATGAATTAAAAAAGAAACACACACACATATTTGGGGGAAAGGGTAAATTAAGAATTACAGCTATTTCTTGATTGGCCGTACTTTATCCTCGAGGATACCTAAAAAGTATACCGAGAGAAAATCGTTTTTGACTTATGATCCTAATTCTAAGTTCTTCGAATCGAAATGGAGAATTTTTTAAAGCTTTTTAAAAATTGTATTTATTGGTTTAACAACTGTTAGGTTCTTTGTTGTGAATGACCCATTTACGAAATACGACGTATTAGTGACATGTGGAACAGACAATGTTATATCAGTAATGTTACTGTGAACGTTGTTGATATCTCAAATGAACTATCAAAGTTTCGCTGGGGAAAATGAGAATTTGGGAGGAAGTTTTCAGGGGTGTCCTCTCTTCCAAACGCACAGAAGACAAGGCTCAATACAATGTTGAGTACGCATTTCCAGGACGAATAAAGCAAGGCATTTTCGGAGGGAAGCCATTCAGTTTTATGAATAGGGTTGGTCGGGTGAAAGACCAGACGAGATCAAGTAGGTGCACAACAAAGAATGCCTTGCACCTGGGTCCACGGTCAAAGGCAGATTTGCAAAAAAGAATCTTTTCGTGTGCACTTCTCTGACTTGCCAAATACGGGGGCGTGCACCTTCCAAGACAAGAGAGAAAGAGAGACAGGTAGGTAGGTACCTTCCAAATAACCAAGACCTTGGCAAGTTTTTAATAGCCTCAGGGACAGACAAGCTACACCGTCCTACATCACCAAGGGAAGAACAGCTTCTCACGAGACAAAAGATATCGGACAAAGACTTCCAGCGTTTCCAAATGACCTGCATCGTCTATTGTCTACAACAATGGTATCTATCCTTGCTCATGTTATGCCATAATGCTTATCATCAAATAATTTCGATTCATACATCGATACTTGTCATGTTTCACATAAATATCCGGTTCATGATACGAAGGCCAGTTTACAAAAATGCAGCCCCCAAAGAGACCAACCATGGTATCTTAAACGCTCATTAGCTAGCTGACATTCCATAAAGCCATAGGCAAATTTCACCACAAATCTTTAAAAAAGTGCAGTTAATAGCTTTGAATTTTAAAACAATATTTGACTTCCCACTGTAATATTACTTTCTCTACTACGTACAGTAAGTAGGGGAAGTATTGCATTCCACCCAAAAATTCGATACCGAGATTTCACCGGAAATACATGTTTTGAGACCTCCTGAATCCAAAAAAAGCATTTTTGGAAACATGTCCGTGTGTGTGTCTGTGTGTGTGTGTGTGTGTGTGTGTGTCTGTGAACAGCATAACTCAAAAACGAACAGTCGGATAAACACCAAACTTGGTATTTAGGTTCAGTATCTTCCAGAGATGCGACACGAAGGTTTTCAAGAAAATCCCCCCACCCCAGACTACCCTTTACATGGAACATTTTTCGAAAATTTTAATTTTCTCAAAAATGGCTCTAACGATTTTGATTAAAATAACATATGTTTAACATAATGTCATGAGAAATGAAATGTATATCTCGAATTTTCTGGGAATGTCTCCAAAAGTATTCTTCATTGTGAACGACTTTTGCATAACTGGTAAACCATAAGAGATAGACAAAATTTTACTACACAAAAAATGTAGATCGCGTTAAAATACACAACTTATGTCATATACATTTCTTTTGTTGAGTGAACCGTTTTCGAGATATTGCTTGTTATTTCCTTAAATTTTCCAATACTTATACTTTTTCTCAAATTCGTTATTCATTTTTTTATGTCCTGGACATGCAAAGAGAATGGAATGCGCCACATAGCAACCAGCGTTAAAATATTTGACTATCGCTTAAAAGCTAGCATATTCCCCTTGCATCTACAAGAAAATTACCAATAAGATTGACATCTCGATATCTCGATTAACATGAAGCATATGGAGAATAGGCGTTTGTAAAAATAGATTGTACAAGAGTAGAGAAAGTCATGTGAGTGTAACACATCAGATTTTTTTTATTGCAGACAACTTTAAACCCATTACTATGCAGATTAAATAGCCATTTGCATACGGTACACTCTCACATATAATTTTATTTATTGTTGTATTGCATTCAAAACGTTCAAGTTTTTATTGAATGTTCTTCAAAAGTTCAACAGTAACTTATAGATAGGCTTATGCATTCCTGGCAATACGCAGTTCCTGCGCACATAGTAGTGGAAATAAATTTTAAAAGATACAGAAAACCCAGATTTGCTAAATTAAACAACGATGCTGTAATTAAACTCGCTTCTTTTTCTGTGTATGCTAAGCGTGGCTACCTTTATGATCATGTTCGCACGAATCCATCATAGGGATAATTAAATATTTATGTTGGTAATTCTTTTCGTTACTCAGCTTTGTTGTACAGGTCTTGGAAATAAAATCATATACTGTAGCCATATGCTTTCCTCGTAGTTATACATATCTAGAATCAGTTTGATGAATTCTGGAAAAAGTGGAAAGTTTAATATTAGAAACTCTAGAATATTTTCGGAAAGTAACAAGAACATTTCCAAGACTTCATGGCGTTTTGTTTCTTGGCAAATCAGCATGGTTTTGTATTTATTTTACTTCATTTGTGCATAATGTGCAGAAACATAGTAACTACCATGAAGTTTTATTGTTGCCTATAGAAGATATAAAAATCAATATTTGATAAGTTATATTTTGCTGTCATAGGAATCTAAGATAAAGATTTGAAAAATTTGGTTGAAATTTATGTTTTAAACATTTAATTTATGCAAAGGATCCATATAAATGTGCAAATAAATATGTGCTAAAAGGCTCAGTTACAGGTAGATGGTAGAATGTGATTAAATTTTGTTAATAAACCCATATCGAGAAACACTTAGGTTAAAATTAAAAGACAAAACTGAAATTCTGTAAGTAAACAGATAACATTTTAATCAACTCTTAAAGTGGTCAAAGCGGTTTCCGCCAGCTTCGATACATTTTGTGCATCGCCTGGAGCTCTTGAAGAGTTCAAATTCTGATGTAAGGCGTCGCAAACTTCTACAGGGATGTTTGCTAGGACGTAAGCAATTTCAATTAAACTCCTCTCCAACTTTGGAAACATGGTGTGGTCTGGGTGACGCCTGTTGGGGTAACGTCGTTGATAGAGCCGGCAGATCCCTCTTGCATTCGTTTGGATTTTCCCATAGATTAGAAGCATCTCGGTGTACTCTGAATTTGTGTACAAGGCCACCATTGTTTATTCCCAATGAATATCTCAAAGTATGAAATTACTAACAGAATAATACCGTAAACACTACCGTTGGATGCAAGATGGCGTAGGATTGCTGCAATAACTTTGCTAAACAGTTAACTAATGAATGCGACTTCGGCTACTTGTAGTGTCTAGGGTTTGCTTACCTACACTAATCCCTCTTTCCATTTCGGAGCTCTAGCGCGTAAACAAAGTGGTTCTGTTCACGGATTTATAAATAAAATATGTCCACATGGTACACATCAATTTATGAGTTTGCAACATATAGGTATGTTTATATCATGATTGTTGACGATACCTAAATATATTAGTTTTTTAAAATAAAAGATGTTTTCGGGAAATTGCGTGTAAAGTATTGGGTATATTGATACTGCAATAGTACATAATACCTTCATTGCAGTTGTGCAGTTTTAAGATTTGTATGGAAAATGTTTAGACAGTTACCTTTTGATGCATGTAAGCGATGTTCTTTGGCAAAAGGAGTCAGGCAGGATTTGTATTTTGTTTAATTCAGCAATGCATGGTTTATTTAGAGATTTAAACACTAAAACACGAGAGCCAACTAATTTATGGATCAACATCACGTAAGTTAAAGAAAAATGCTGAGTTAACAAAATGACGAACAAAAATGGACAAAAATACTTGTACAGGGATGAGACATGTGTGGAAATCGAGTATCAGCACAAATATAAGTTTATTACGGCTCCGCTAAGTTAAACAGAAAAGGCAACATTTGGATAACTTCACAATATAGGTTTTTAATGTAATTGGAATACATTCAAAGTTTTTGGATTTGAAGCTATGGAAATATTTTTATGCCTCTACCTTCTGAGCTGCTTCTCAGCTGAAATTTTGAAAAAAAGTAGTGATATAAATTTAAACAGAAGGCAATTAAGAATTAATTATGGAGATAGTGGATTTTGGTGAAATTTTTATCACACATTCAGTGTTAAAATAAACTGAAATATCCATTTTCAGAACGAACATTTAATAAAGAGCATGATTCATATTTAAAATACTTGGAAAAAATACCTGATGCTGAAACTTCGTGTATTTATTAGGTTTAAAATTCACAATTATTTTTCAGCCCTAAATTAAAAAAAATGGAATATAATATATCAAGAGTTCGGTGAGAAGTTTTATTTAAATTGGTAGATAAATGCCAGAGCTGCGTTAGGCTAACGGTACTTCTAGGATACTTCTACTACATCAGTCTTTAGAACATGACTGAATTCGCTTTGCGCGTGTTGATTACAACAGCCTTACGTATGTACATTGTGTACAAAAACCCGTTCTTCTGCTGGATATCGGCGTCATCATCATAGCCACACAAAAGACGGAAACATCGACCCACACACACGCACGCAACGCTCATCCTGCCACTTTGTGAATGTTCCCCATTGTCACCATCATTGTATTAAGGTACGACACTGCGATGCGCAATGTCCACATCTCGAATATAGATGGACATAATAAAGAAATACAATTCTTTTCTTCATGCTGGTTTTTATGTACTGTGCTTGTTCTATAGAACAAATAAGGTCCGTGTAACATGTGCAACAAACCTTATCCGTGAAATTCGTGTTTTGAAGCTCCTAAATCCAAGAAGATCATTTTTAGACAAATGTCGGCGCGCGCGCGTGCGTCGGTGAACTGCATGATTCAAAATCGAAAAGTCGGATAAATACCAACCTTGCTATTTAGGTTTAGTATCTTCCGCAGATGCGACATGAAGATTTTCAAGAAAGTGCCCCACACCGAACTGGCGTTTACAAGGAATATTTTTCAAAATTTTTGATTTTCTAAAAAATTGCTGAGACGATTTTGATTAAAATACCATAAATTGAAGACATTTACATGACAAAAAATGTATGTCTTGAATTTTCTGGGAATAGCCTGTGAATTCCTCTTCGTTCGGAAGGAATCTTGTGTAACTGGTAAACGTTAAGCGATAGACGAAAACATAATGCCCTCCAAAAAAGAAGTAGATTTCTTTAAAACACAATTTATTTAAATAACCTGTTTGTACCCTAAGCCGTATCCGAGATATGTTATTAATGCTTTGAATTGTTCAATACTTTTGACATTCTATTTAGTTGTTCCTCGCGATTGCGTGGAAAGAGTATAGAATTTTAAGGTCAGCATATAGCGTCCAGTTCTTAAACATCTGACTATCGCTGATTCCTTTGTATCTATAACGAAATGTGTAATGTAGCTATTTCTAGGGAGGTTTAAGTATATTAAAATGAAATAGATAGGAAAATGAAAAGTGCTTACGATGGAAAGAAAAAAGCAGAATCCAAACTTTGAAGCGCATCGAGATGATGCATTTACACTTGTGAAGTAGTGGGTGTGCAACATAGAATATTTCGAATATTGCTAACGCTAAGAAAAAGTTTAACACAAATTGTTTTTTAATGAGCTTATACATGCAATTTGTCACACTAATATCTCAAATGTAATATTTTAATCAAAACCGTATTATTGATAAAATCAATAAAGAAAATTTTTGCTTTAGATGGAGGAATTTCTTGAAAATGTTTGCTTGGCATGCTAAGCAGTGTCTCAAGTTGGAATGCTATAATCATCAGACTTTTGGTTTTTTAATTCTGTTGTTCATAGACGCACACACAACATGCCTTTAGGGGAATTCGTAGTCATCAAAACGTGTGTTTCTGCTGACGTTTCTATATCGAATTTTTGGGTGGAATATAATACTTTCGTTATTATAGGTCTTGTCTTGTCTTGTCTTGTATAATACAGATTTCCGTCTCCGGACGCACTTCAGCCTTGGACTTATTGTGCTACCTGTACGTTTTAAAGCCAATTCGTTTAAAGCCTGCATCCTCTACCAAGGAATACAGTCTCATAAAGATATGGTTTCAAATTCTTCTGGTTCTAAAAACATTTTCCCAAAAGCGATATATCCCCGGTGAGCCAAAGTGTCACAGGAGCAGTTTCAGTTTCTTTCTTGCACGATCTGCAATCTACGCTACTCTGAAACACCCCCATCATGTTCTTTGAGAAATGCAATAATTGTTCTCACCTGAAGACTGTTACATTTAAGTAAGGTTTCAGCACTTTTCTTACATGGTTTTCTAATAAATAGTTTACCATGTTTGTTTCCTGGAGCTTGAAACCAGGTTTTATGATGTTCTACTTTGGACCAGTTCTTAACAGCCTCTCTTACTAAACATCGAGATGTTCCTAGAGCCGGCTCTAGCCCAATAAATTGTGAAGCTGCTCCTTTTCCTGCAAGTTTATCAGCTTTTGCGTTCCCCTCTATGCCACTATGACCCGGTACCCAGATGGGTTGAACTTCATTCTGTTCTGTCAAGCTTGTGAGCATGTTTAGGCAGTTTAAAACTAGTGCTGACGTTACCTTATAACTACTTAGAGTAGTAAGTGCAGCCTGGCTGTCTGAGAAAATAAAGATCTGTTTACCAGTGTAAGCTCTCCTTATGTTTTTATGTATGCATGAATAATAGCATAAATTTCTGTTTCAAAACTAGTAGCATACCCAAGGGGGGAAAAAACTTTTTGCACCTTGGTCTTATGCTGTATACTCCGGATCCTATTCCTGAGTCATCCTTTGAGCTGTCTGTAAATCACATCAAAGTTTTCTCACTAGTTTCTAGAGTTTCTGTTACAGGTAGGTGGAAGAAAATGTAAAGATATTTCATCTGTTGCATTCACATGGTTTTCTTTACCCACTCTTCTACGAACTATTCTTAAAAAAGTGTATTTATTCTTCTATTCTACTTAATTTAATCGATATAAACATTTGCAGAAATGACTTCATTTGCACATTTTGTTGTAAGTACAGGAGGGGCAATGGAGGCTGGAGGGGTTGCCAAATCTTTGAAAAACGGATCGCTCTATGCTGGCTTTGATATTCCAGTCTTAGATGACCAAGAGAAATAAACGAATTGCGTGTTAGCAATTCAGAAAGGCATAAAGTATTCGAAAATTCAAAGTGGTTAATGCCACAAACAAATTGACAAATTGTTGCTTTAACGTGATCTAATTTTTGTGTTATCTCGCGGGTTTATTTGTTACGCAATTCATTCAAAATAAATATGATTTGAAAGGTGTTCGCAGAAAATTCCATTCAAGATAAAAAATGTATTTGCCATTCAAGTATTTTAAACATATAGTATTTTAATGAAGCTCTTTAAGAGGCATTAAGGGGACAAGGTAGTCTGAACACATGTAAAATACATGTACCGTTTTCTCTGATACTACTTGCAACATAGAATCACACTTGCATGCCTATTCTTAGTGTAATCAGTTATCTTCTGAACCTCAATTATTTAATTATGTATATCAGTTCACTAGAAATTGAAAAAATTATTTGCAAACTCAAAAAAGTAAAAATGTGGAAAAGTTACAATGTTGTTGCTTTCTTAATATTACTAATATACATTGTAAAATTATGATGTGGTTCAGAAATTTTAAATATGTGTTGCATACATGTACTGAGAATTTCAGCTCTCTGCCTCTCATACTTTCTGAGAAAAAGGTACATAAGTATCCAAAAATGTTGTTTTGAGAAAACTGAACTTGAAGTTTGAAGATTAAAATTCTGACAAATTTCAGTACATTCCAGGGTCATAATCATGTGCACCTTCATTCCTGGTTTGCTTCAGATTTTCTGATTGCCTTCTCTTGGTCCTGACCTCTTTTGTTAATTGCTGAACTGCTCGCTGGGCACGATATAGTCGTTCGTTGTTGAAAGATACAAAAACGTTCTAAAAAGGGGCGTTGCATGACAGCTTTAAAGGAATGCAGACGAATTTAAATGGTATTTAAATGTCTTAAGAACCTCTTAACCCCAAAAAGTATATTTTCTGAAACTGGAAATAATAGAGATTTTGGAAAGGTAGAATCAGATGACTGAAAAATTCAATGACATAGCGGGGATTTGAACCACGGATTCCATTAATTGACCTAATAGTGGTGGCAACTATAAAGCCCGGGAATTAAAGTACTTACAATGTATGTAAGTCGCCATTGGGGTATGACATCTCAATACAATTTGAGATCTCCTTGTGGTTTACCGGGAAAATGCGAATCGGCTGGAGAATTTAATGTCGTGTCGGCATGTTGCTATGGTAGCTCAGTGGTTAGAGCAACCGGACGCAGACCGGGAGATCCGTGGTTCAAATCCCGGCTATGGCATTGAATTTTTCAGTCATCTGATTCTACCTTTCCAACCCTGTCCAACATACGGCTTGTGTGAAAGAACAATTAATTCCAATAGAGATTTTATTGGTGCATAAAACAAAAAATGTGAATTTTGACCATTTCAGAGTACCTTGTCCCCTTAACATAAAAAATAAAAAATATTTTATGCAAAGGTTGTTTTGGGGTGATTGGAGTTTGTTCAAAATTTCATATCGCATTCTTGATAAATGTTGAACTTAAATACCAAGTTTGGCAGTTATCCGATGTTTCATTTTTGAGTTATGCACTTTTCTCTCTCTCTCTCTCTCTCTCTCTCTCTCTCTCTCTCTGGTAGAGTAAGTAAAAAGTGTAAAGATGTGGTAAAATGGGGCAGAAATCGACTGAAAGGACTGGTTTAAGCATAAGGAAAAATAATAGGCATTATAAAACTGCCTAAGTTTAGCGGAACAAAACGGTAACATCATTTCCTTAACGAGGAGATGACATTAGTCTACTGATGGCAGTTATTTGGCGTCTGCGCTGAGTTGGTTGACCCTGTCGTAACAAACATGAAGAGAAGCAGGTAGGGAGAGGCAGGTGCTTCCTCTACTACACCTGCATGCTGAGGGAGACAAAAGGTTCAGGCCCAATACCTGGAACCCAGGGGTGTCCCTACCACCAGGATCACTCCTAACCACAAAAATGTCAAGGTCCTTCCTCAGAGAAGAAAAGCACACAAAGGAGAGGAAGTTTTCCCAAGGGCGGCTGTTTACCCAATTTCCAAGGGGAAGGAGGAACGATTTGTGATCACATGTTTTTCTGTTTATCCTCGTGATATCGCCTAAGTATTGGCAGTAATTAATTTTCATTTATTTAATTGATAATGCTGGCTTTATAATTAACTCTGTCCACGTACCTAAACAATAACCTATTGCAGGAAATGTGCATCTCCTTGAAACAGATTTCACGTTATCCAGGTGAATGAATAACCATGATTAATACATAAAATGTAGTACAGCTATTAAAGAAAATGTAAATTGCACATTCATAAATTTGTTTTGTACATACTAATGAAATTAATAACTATAAAATTTATTTTATTTACCATATTCCTTCAAACTAACATTTAAACCTTTATAGTGGCTGCCTCTGTGGCCTGTAGTTAGCGGCTAGGCTCCAAATCCAGAGGTTCCGGGTTCAATTTCCTGCTGGAGGGTGGGAATTTTTCTTTAGCCAGGTTTGTTCCCTATATTTGTGTGTGTGTGTGTGTGTGTGTGTGTGTGTGTGTGTGTGAAATTAAATAATACCCTATGATTAACACAAACAATAAGTCGAGTGAACATCATTGTCCACGAGCAATTGTTTCAAGGGCAAAAGTCGCCAATATGATCTAAAATGTTATAGTTGGCATATAAGTGGAACAAAAGTAAATTATAATTCTGGCGGTTGGTGTGCCAGTGGTGCTGGGTTCCGTTTCTGGTTGGTGAATCAATTTTTTCTTTAGATAGGGGATGAATGTGTGTTTCAGCGTTCAAAAAGAAATTTTAAAATCAATGGCACACGGGCTCGCCTAGACACGAGTGAAAGGTTTGATGGGACACGTTCCCACGACTCGCTGCCCATTGCATCTTCTCATAATCCACTATATATTATAGTATGTGTATAAACATTGATTCTTATATTGCGTTACTTCACTCACATCAATGTTTGACTAGAAATAATCTCAAACGAAATAATATACTTGATTGCATGCAGGAATTGGGGAACGAAACACAACTATTCGGGCATTGTAAGTCAAGAATTGGTTTTTAACCCAGGCGGGGAAAAATAAGAATCGCCTAAGATGCTTTCTAGGTGCCACATGGCAGTTCAAACTGGGTAAACGTACAGACGTAACAAGAATATTTCAAAAATGGCTGGTTAATGCTACATTTGACCAAACTTGTATAGGTATTTAGCGAGTTTTACATTTTACACGCAATTAGTGTTTGTCTATGTCTTTTGATTTACTAGTTATAAAAAATTCATTCAGAATGAAGAGTACTTCGCAGGCCATTCACAGAAAATTCTATGTTTATATTTTATGAAACATGTAAATATCTTATATATATGTGGTATTTTAATGAAGATATTTTTACGTATATATAACCTTACAGCGCACATCTGAAGGATGATACTTATATTAACAGCCATATTGCAGATACTAATAATTTTCGATAATTTATTGAGTACAAATGAGCGTTTCTTCTCATAGTTATTGTTTGGAGAATACAAATTGAGAAATAATAATTTCATGAGAATAAACGCTGGTTTAAAAGAAAAATTAAACTATTGCATGTAATATCACGAGAGGCTCTAAGATTACCGGATAAATTCACGAACATAGTGAGTTTAAGACTCTCAAGTGATATTTATTAGGATTATTTAACGAATGAACTAAGAATTTAAATATGATTCCTCTAAACTGGGCTTACAAAGTACTAATTGTAAATTTGTAGTATGAACACTTAATCATTTCAAGCCATCTTGCAACAGATGATTAATTTAAAATTGAAGTACAAGACAAATGCATGTCTCGGCGGTAAAGAAATTTGGTAATTTTACTGATTGGTTTAAATTCAACATTTCCTTTCATATCATTTGTCCATTTTCATGGTCCATTTTGACGTCACATAAGTTAAGCAATCACAGTAATTTGGCCATCTTCACCACATCTGTAGTCAAGCCGGGAACTTTTAGAATGGCCCTCTTAAATTCTTATAATCTACTCCCTTTACCCTTCTCATTTTAGTTGTCGTAGTCCGTTGTCGTCTTCCATGGTGTAGTGATTACCATGCTAGACTCTAGTTCCCGAGGTCGTGGGTTCAAACCCGGCGGAGGGCGATGGATTTTTTTCGGGCGTAAAATCCTTAACGTGGCTTCTTTCGGAAGGGAAGTAAAACCGGTGGCCCCGTGCCGTAGATTTACGGCACGTAAAAGAATCTCGAGCCTGATAAAGAAGCCTCTGAGCAAAATTATCGGCCTTTCACGCCCAATATAGAATGGGACGCTAAGGACCATAGTAGTTAAAGAGCGTCCATAAAAAAAGTCCAGTCCGTTAAAATGTTTGCGATTTGTTTTGTTTGTGTTTGCTTATCTAGTTCGTAAACCTCTCACTTGATTTATTTATTATTAAAAAGCTTGGCCAAATCCTTCAGACCCCATTCTGTCATTTGAAGTTAGCCCTTGTTTTCATTGCACTAGGAATATGAGAGAATTGATCACCGATAATAGAGCATGGCTCTCAACTATTGGCAGAGAGTCACGATTGAATGATATCTGACAGTTTGTCCGATTATTGACACATGTATGGAATACCGAGAATAACTTTGGTTACCTACAGTAACAAAGTTGCCATGTTAAGGCACTGTAAGGTCACGAGTCTTTCTCTGCGGCTTATGATAAACTAATGAGTGCCTTGCAGCAATAAGCAGTAAAGTTTGCATTTATAACAAAGTAAACTGTCCTCTGCCTCCTCCAGTTGGTTAAGTTGTAGAGCGGTTATGTGTGCACTCCCACCACATAAGCAGCAGCACCACTCTACTTTTCATACAAACAGCACGGCGTTTCCGGCAGCAACACATACAAAACAGCTGTTCGGGGTGCGGAAATGCTGGCAGCTGTTACCTGCATACTATCAAATAATGTTCACACGGTCCAATTCCCACCTACGTGAGACCTGTGACTCAGCAGCGCTTGTGGCTTGTAAATTGAAACTTTTTCGGCTTAGTATTATCTTAAGAATTGAGAACAGTAGAGCTACTAGTAGTGGGGTCCTCGTTGTTTAATTAAGGGGCGAGAGAAGAGAAAATGAGGTGCGGAGCTTTCAGATAGCTTATCAGAATCGTTCTCAAACTGTGGGGCGCGATCCCCACGGGCTGTAAACATCTGAAGGAA
Source organism: Deroplatys truncata (assembly GCA_030765065.1). Taxonomy (NCBI): domain Eukaryota; kingdom Metazoa; phylum Arthropoda; class Insecta; order Mantodea; family Mantidae; genus Deroplatys; species Deroplatys truncata. Next base: position 164,410,991 of record CM060983.1, read on the forward strand.
ACAGCAAAACTATAACCGCACAAAGTAAACTATAAGCACATAAACAATTACAAAGAATCTGCTTATGAAGCATTTCGCGACTTTCTCTACTATTATATAAATTTATTTTCATAGATGTTCTATTAATTTAAAACGTTTTCCCATATACTTACTCTTAGTCCTGGTAAATATTCACCAATGCTTTCAGTTGGTTGAGCAATGCTATTAATATCAATCTTGCAGTTTGATTCACCTGTTTAAAAGCAGATATGCTAGCCATGATATTGCACACTCTTTGCACGGATTCATGAGAAACAAAAGAAACAACCACTTTAATGCTTGAAAAGTACTGAGTGTTACACTCGCATGACTTTCTCTACTCTTGTACAAACTACTTTTACAAGCGCTTATTCCCCATCTACTTTATGTTAATCGAGATAAACATTTGCAGAAACTGTCTTATTACTAATTTTCTTGTAGATGCAAGGGGAATATGGTAGGATTTAAGCGACAGTCAAATCTTTTAAGAGCTGGTTGGTATGTGAAGCATTTCATTCTCTTTACTTGTCCAGGACATATTTCCATTTCAGAAAAGGTGTAAGTATTGGAAAATTCAAACAAATAACACGGAATATCTCGGAAATGGTTCACTCCACAAAAAAATGTATATGGCTTACATTGTGTGTTTTAACGGGCTCTACATTTTTTTTTGTGTAGAAAAATTTTGTCTCCCTTACGGTTTAGCAGTTATGTAAACGCCATTCAGAAAGAACAGGACTTTTGAGGAACTTCCCAGTAAATTCAAGATATACATTTTATTTGTCATTAAAATATCTTAAATATATATTATATTTTAACCAAAATCGTTAGTCATTTTTGAGAAAATCAAAATTTTCGAAAAATTTTACATGTAAAGGGTAGTCTGAGGCGGGGGGGATTTTCTTGAAAATCGTGTTGCATATTTGAAAGATATTGAACCTAAATACCAAGTTTGGTATTTATCAGTCTTTTCGTTTTTGAACTATGCTGTTCACAGTCACACACACACACGCACACACACACACACACACGGAACATTTTCTAAAAGTGCTTTTTTTATAGATGCAGGGCACCTTAAAACATGTATTTCCGGTGAAATCTCGGTATCGAATTATCCGGTATCCCCTACTTGCTATACGTAGTAGAGAAAGTAAAAATGGGGTATAACTTTTAAGAATGGGGAATATTTTGGAAATGGTTCATGTTCAAAGAACTTTTTGTGATAAAAAATGTAACAAAGGTAACTTTAACGACATCTGCATTTTACGTGCAGTAAGTTTTACTTCCTATCTTTTCCTGGTTATATGTAATTCAACTAGAAGCAGGGAGTTCACAAACTATTACAAAATATTCAAGATATAGTTTTATTGGGCACATGAACGTCTCAAACATACTGTGGTATTCTACTCAGTTTCGAGAGAGTAAAAAACACCTAATATTCTATGCAAAGAATTGTATGGACTGGGGAGAAGTTCCTAAAAATCTTCGCCTTGCATCCTTAAAGATGCCTGACCTAAGTGTCAAATTCGATATTCATCTGTATTTTGCGTTATGCTGTTCAGAAACCATACACACATTCGGCGCCTGTACCTTTTTTCAAACCTCTTCTTTTTTAATTCAGGGATCATCATGTATATTTCGGATAAAATCTCGATATAAGATTTTTGGATTGAATGCAACGCTTTCTCTACCTAAGGTTCTCGTAAGCCGTAGAGAAAGTAACAGTTGAAGAGTGACGAGTATGTAGAGTCAGGTATTTCTAAATAATAGTAATTATTTTCTTCATAGCTACTTTAAAACGGGTTTGTCACTGCCGAAGAGTATAGAATGCCCCTCAAAGTATTGCATACATAAGTATGCTTAGTAATCAAATCTATTCGATACACAAAATGTCATCATTATGTATTATTTTCTCTAGCGCTTACATTGTACACGTAGAGCAAGTGTTCTATTCTACTCAAAAATTCGATACAAAATTTCACTAGCAATATGTTTTAAGGTCTTCTGAACCAACTTGTGATGTAGCATAACCCAAACGCTAAAAGACGATAAATACAGTTTGGTATTTAACCTCAGTATCTTCCAACGATGTGAAACCAAGAATATAACGAGTAACACACCCTAGCATAACCTATAAATTGAAAAAAGGAAACTGCTTTTTATTTTCTCAAAAAACGGCTCTAAACCATTTCAATTAAAACTCGATGTATTTGAGATATTGACAGGAAGAATAAAATGTATGTCTGAATTTTCTACGAATAGCCTTTAAGGTGTCTATGTATAACTGGGAAATCACTGGAGGTAAACAGAAACTTACTGAAGAAACTTGCAGATCCCGTTAAAACATAGAGTTTTCGTCAAAAGAAATATTTGTGGCATTAACAAGCTAATTGTTATTCGTTGTTATTAGTCTGACTTTTCCAGTACTTTTATCACACATTTTTGTAGAGGAAGTATTGTAGTGCAGCCAAAAATTCAATATCGAGATTTCACTGGAAATCCATGTTTTGAGGCACCCTGAATCCAAAAAAGGAAGTATTTTTAGAAAAAAAGGTTCGTATTTGTGTGTGTGTGTGTGTGTGTGTGTGTGTGAACAGCGTAACTCAAAAACGAAAAGTCGGAGAAATGCATAAGTTGGTATTTAAGTTCAGTGGCTTCCAAAGATGAGACACGAAGATTTTCAAGAAAATCCCCTTACCTCTAACTACCCTTTACATGGAATATTTTTTCGATTTTCTTAAAAATGCCTCTAACGATTTTGATTAAAATACCATATATTAAATATATTTACATGATAAATAAAATGTATATCTTGAATTTTCAGGGAAAAGCCTGTGAAGTCCTCTTTATTCAGGAATTAGTGTTGTGTAATCTTGTATAACTAGTAAGCGTTAAGTGAGACGAAAACGCACTACACAAAAAATGAAAGTCTTTTTAAAGCACACAATTTATTTTAATCAGCTTTTTAGTGGCATAAGTCATTTCCAAGATGTCCGTTATTAATGGTTCGAAATGTTCAATATCTTTATCAAGCTTTAAATTCTTGCCGACATTTAGTTGATTCTTGCGACTGCATGGAAAGAGTGTATAAGACCAGCAGATACCGTCCAGTTATGAAACATTTGACTATCGCTATTCCCTTTGCATTTATAACGAGATGTGTAATGTAGTTGCTTCTGCAACGGCTTGTCTCGATTAAAATTAAGTAGACAGAAAAAATAACTTTTTGTGAGATAAGTTTTTATATCCATTAATAAACGATAAAAAGTAGAGAAGGCCAGATATTTTGAAATGTTAAGTCGCCGAATGTTTTTCGTTTTGTCATCTAAACAGTAGGTGGACGCCGGCGTACAGTGAGCGACTCGTGTTTTTAAATATTATTATTATTATTATTATTATTATTATTATTATTATTATTATTATTTATTATCATTATTATTTCAATTACAAATCATACGTTTTGCCACAATATAAGGAAAAGCATAACATGAATTGTGTAACGTAAAATATACCTACACAAAGAAAGACCGGGGCTTTCAAAATATTTTCTCTCGCAAGAGGACGCGAAATATTTGGTCTTATCAGATTTTTAAATGCCATTTTAGCAATGAAGTCAACGAAATAATCCTGGATCGCACAGAACAATTGTTCATGAAGTATTTCCACTAACATAAAATTGGTATTACAGAGCAAGCATTTTTACGTGTACAGGATCCCCAATAGAAGTTTCTGTCCAGAGTTTCTTGTCTCTAAGTAGCCTTAACAGCAGCTGATACTAACTGACGCGTGAAACATTAGCCTAATCATCTATCCCTCTGGAAAACTTTGGATACCAAACAAAATTTAAAATCAAAACAAGCAGTAGTATTAAACCTTCTGGAGTGATGAATTTATTCCCTTAGCATCATCGCGTGCTATTTTTTTTTTGCGCTGTGTTTTACTGTCGATTACATGCATGTCACAATGCCAGTAATGATCAGAAGTGAGATGCATGATGGAATCAGCACTGGTTAATCTATTGAGGTGTTACATGTTATACGCCTGGTTATTGGTTTTCCATAAATTGCTTAAGCAAAGCTAATGTGCAGTTTACATATATAGCAGATGGAGTCGTTCACTGATTAAAACAAACATTTGTTAAATTAGCCACAGCAGAGGCTTCTGTAATTAAATACTCATACTTTCCACATTTTCATCCCGTCCTCTGTCGTGAAAGCTAGGAGAATGATGTTTTTCTTTTGAAGAATAGAACATTTGAGGAAAAAATGCTATTTAATTAATGTGCATAAGTTTCTTGTTACCATTTGTCATTAAAAATATTATGAAGGTCTGGCTGGTCATCAACTTTGAGCACGAAAGAAATTTAATTCGGAGCAGGACCAAATGACTGGCTTATGTAAAACTATTTATTAACAAACAAAATAAATAGAAAAAAATTACTTTTTGAAACAGTGCTCAATTTAAAACTATCATCCTATGCGGATAATGGGCATCGTGTTTAAGGGTTTCAGTTGCTTAAATAAATGCGTTCCATTATTTCTTTATCCTTATCCTAAAATGTCGGACAACACTACAGCACTTTGCATCCTGGGCTAATATTAACGTTCATTAATAATAACTGCTTCCTTTATTGTGTCCATTTACGTGATATGGGATGTTAAAATTCGAAATAAGGGTAAAATCAGAGGACTCGAGGAGTAGCGTATGCAGCTCGCTTTCGGGTTCGAATACCGTGTATCGACCAATCTGAATACCTTTTTTTCCTTTTATTTTTTTCGTGGTTTGCCTCAGTTTTTGACTAGTAACTAAGGACATATTTAATCAGTAAGTTCATCAAGCAGTTTGCACAGGAAGGCGACTACGCAAATAAGGCCATATATCTGGCATAAACTGACTAACGAATCAATAGTAACCTTCGCGACATGTCCAAGAATTTAATAGCGTATAAACAAAAAAGGATAACAATAAAAATTAATAAAAATACAGCAAAATTTCAGTCTTTTTGATACTATTGCCGCGTTTATCACACTAATCTTGGTGTCTCAGACCCTCTTCACGCTTAATATTTGTATCGAGTGAACTGCTACCACCTATAGTTGTTACGTTGTTCTGTTCTTAGTGCAAGGAAACGAACTACGTTACTTATTAATAGGCAACAGCAAAAACAAATGGTGTGGTCCGACTTCATGTGGAGTTGAAAGTTCAACTGTAAAGACGGGCATCTGTTGGCTATCCGAAAATGTTCATTGGAGGATGTTATTTGCTCTGACCTGAGGTCTAAGCGATAACCAGCTCGGAAACAGACATGCCACATATTAACCTTATGAGCGCGGCGATAATAACTGCACTGTTATTCACCGGAAGAAGCACCAAAAAGGGGCAGAGGGCCTACGGATCCGACAGTGAGAGACTAGGATGGGTGATCAGTCACACGCCCGGGATGACAGCGAGGAAGTGGATGATACATGTAGATGAGAGATGAATGATAGGAAAGGTGATGATCGAGCACCGGTAGAATGAAACATGGCAAGGGAAACCGGAGAACCCGGAGAAATCCGCCCAGACGCCGCTCCACCAAATCGAACATGCGGGTCCCTGGGATTGAACCCAGGCTGACTTGGTAAGTTGCGAGCGGTCTAACCACTCGGCCACACGCAGCCTCTCCTGAATTATTAGCGCTAAATAATAGTATTATAAAGAGGGAATGAAGTGAAAATATGACCTTTTTAATGAAAAAGTTAAATTTTGCTTTTGCGCTCAGAAATTACTCTAATACCTTAAGAGGTGACCTCTTAAGTTTGTGTTGTAACATTGGAACAGCTATTTCAGTTGTAATTTTTAAATTCCAGTTCTTTTAAATCTCCATGAACGCCCTAAATTTCCAAAAATTGAGCCATAAGGTTAGAATTATGAAAATAGGTAATTTATCACTCATTTACATATTCGAAGTACCTAATTAGTATGTGTAACCAAGGTTTCAACTCTAATTTCCTTTATTCTAAAATTTAGATTGTTTAGGCTTCATTCTGAACCACTTTCTTTAATAAATGCATAAAAGCTTTACAGTTTTATAGGACTGGTGAATAAAAGGTATGTCTAATCCTCAAAATGCATTCTTAAAATATAAATTGTTCTCTCATGAGTGTATTTCGGAATTTATACATTCGGGTGACTATTTTGTTGTATTTATTATTTAAATGTACTAATCCGTACTAATTTTTGTGTTTTAAGTGTATGATAACCAAGACTCACTACTGCATAGACTAATTTGTAGGCGAAATAGTGTTTTATAGAGAACAATGAACTCAAAAAAATTACAACTACGTACATACTAAATATGTGTCAGAAAAAATAACCAATTAGGCTAAAAAGTAATGCGCCTATCATGAGCAATAAGCATACAAATTTTGCAGTCTGTAGATTCAGCAGTTAAATTTCCAATTTTCATTTCGCTTCCGTTATAAGTAAAGGGACATTGGAAGCCAGAGAAAACTCGCTGCTGAACGAAGTAAGCCCACAAATCCCGTGAGTGTTTGGGGCCAAGAGCATGAAAAACGGTGGCATGGGTTTTGTTGCCTGCTTTCCTTTGTAAAAATCCTGTTCAGTTCTGCTCGCTGCGTCTCTCTGGTTCTGCAGCGGTCGGTGCACGTAAAGTCCTTTGGAAAACAGGACACAATAGATATTTGTTATTTCCAGAGCCTTGGAAATAGCTTCATTTCCATTTGTGTCTGTCAAGTACAAGGCTTCCGTTACTCCGAGAAGAGAGAGACTGGCAGCTGAATATGAGGAGGCAAGGAACCGTGCTGCTCACATCTTACTCAATACATTTAAATGGATGGAGCATTGTAAAATAAAGCATTTAGAAACATCTTTAACAAAGGTGTTAACTTAGTTCTTGCTCAGGTAGAGTACTAGCAATGAAATGGAAATATCTGCGAGGAACTGCAAGGTTTCAAATTCGTATTATTCTCGCCAAATGATGCCAACGATGGCTGGTACGAAGATACCCCAAAGACAAAATACTTATGGTAACATCATGCACACTACATGCAAGATAAAAATTTGATGTGTTACACTCACGTGACTTTCTCTATTCTTAAAAGATGTAATCTTATTGCTAATTTTCTTGTAGATGCAAGGGGAATTGGTAGGCTTTAAACGAGTCAAATATTTTAAGAGCTGGTCGCTATGTGGAGTATTCCATTCTCTTTGCATTACCAGGACAAAAAAAATGAATAACGAATTCCCATTTGAGAAAAAGTATGATTATTGGAAAATTTAAGGGAATAACAAGCAATATCTCGAAAATGGTTCTGAAAAAATTGGTGTATTTTAACGCGATCTACATGTTTTGTGTAGTAAAATTTTGTCTATCTCTTATGGTTTACCAGTTATGCAAAAGTCGTTCACAATGAAGAATACTTTTGGAGACATTCCCAGAAAATTCAAGATATGCATTTTATTTGTCATGAAAGTATTTTAAATATACGATATTTTAATCAAAATCGTTAGAACCATTTTTGAGAAAATTAAACTTTTTGAAAAATGTTCCATGTAAAGGGTAATCTGGGGTGGGGGATTTTCTTGAAAACCTTCGTGTTGCATCTCTGGAAGATACTGAACCTAAATATCAAGTTTGGTGTTTATCCGACTGTTCGTTTCTGAGTTATGCTGTTCACAGGCGCGCGCGCGCACACACACACACACACACACACACACACACACACACACACACACGGGCATGTTTCCAAAAATGTTTTATATGCGTTCAGTGCACCTCAAAACATGTATTTCCTGTGAAATCTCGGTATCGAATTTTTGGGTGGAATGCAATACTTCCCCTACTTACTATACGTACTAGAGAAAGTAAAAGTACCACATCGAAGTATTTGTGTGCTGTATGCAAGTTTTGGTTTCAAGTAAGGGATTAGCCACTGGAGCACAAAACCACACGTAGGCCATTATAGATCTTTTGTGACTTATATGACCCCTGGGAAACAAAATGTTATTAACATTAAGGTTTTAATAGTTTATAACAAAACATTGGTTTTGTAAACCAATGGGGAGACCTTAAGGGCGACCAGATCTGCACAATGATGTGTGCTAGCAAGGACGGGGTTTCTAACAATTTCAGAATTACATCAATCGTGATGCCGGCGCGAGTCTGCCTGAACTGTCATCAGCCCAGGAGTCCCGGGAACGACTCCTCCACCCACACCCAGAAAGGGATACAACCGATCATCCAAGCGCCAGAGAGAAATCTTTACACAGCACCGTCCCACCGTCTCTGGTCCTACAACCCTGAAACAGATGAAAGAAAATGATGGGGACAGGAAATTTGTGGTACAAGAGGAACCCTACCGAACAGGGAAACTCACGAAAAAAAACCCAAGGTTAAAGTGGCCGATCCGACGGGTATTGAACGCGAGTCTCTCTCGATACCGTGGTTTGAGAGCGGTAATCCTAGGTCAAAAGTTCAAACTTGCATGACAGGCTTTAAAGCTTCAAATGAATATGCACACCACTGACAAAGAAAGCTCGCAACACTAGTAAAATTAATATTACAACTCTTTTAGCAAGTGAATTCTTATTGGCGCACCAACGTCGCTACTCCATTATGGCCATTTTGACAAAAATTCAATTATAAATAAAACATTCGTTTTTAAATAACCTAAAAATAAGATAAATAAAAAACTAACGGATTATTTATCTATTCCTAAAAATCTTCCAGAAACAAAATTATGAAGTACTTACGTCTCCGCACTTTTAAAATACAAATACATTTTTAAAATAAATATTTGAAGTTTCAAAACAATTATATTAGCTCTCTTTGTTGATCTTTCAAGAACTTAGGTTGAAATTTTCAAATAGATTGAATGAAAATTCTATTGTGTTTTTAGTACATTTGCAGTGATGAAAAATGATGAAAGGAATTATTTGCCGGAGAAGCTGTATTAAGTGCTAGTTCAGCGTAAACTAAGGATGCCATCTATTTAAACTGCGCTGAAGGGCATTTAGATATGAAAGAGTTAATGTATATACATAGAGCGTATAGAGGTTTTCCTTAATAAAAAATGAAAGAAAAGGATTTTTTAAAAATATTTTTCAAAATAATAAACACAGTGAATCTTTTCCCTTAAATTATACAAGGGAATTTACAACACTACAACATGTCTCCATACTACACGGTTTTATGGCCGTTTTCCTTCCCCATTACTTACAAACAGCTGTGGCGTAATAGAAGTGGAGGAAAGAAAAAGAAGAAAATCAATTAAGATAAAATTTAGCATGGTTAACGTTCATATTAAAACATTTACAGGAAAATATGTTGAAATATAAAGGATTAGACAGTACATCAGCGGTTTATGTTAAAGAGGGAGTAATATAAATTTTCGGCGAAACAAAAAATAAGAAGCTGCACATAGTGCCAATAGCCCATACGTTTACTACTCTATGTAATGGCAGATATTCAAACGGATGATTTTTCCTTGTTCTATTATCAACGGACGTGAATTTCAAGTTGATAAACCTTTTTATCGGAAGCGCCTGTGCAAGAGGCTAGACCGCATAACGCGCATGTTGCGCGGGTTGCGTGCACGACCTTGCTTGTCTGCCCCTTGAGCGTGTTTCCAGACAGACGCGCGAGACGTTTTTCTTGCTTGCAGCGCTACACTACAATCTCTTAACATAATGTTGTAAGAGAGCTCAGCGATTGAGTGCTGACTTCGTGACTCATTGTGCAGCTAAAATATAAGACAAAACGTACGGTTAAAAATGAATAATGTGAAAGCTTAATAGAACTTAATCCTATCTCTAGTTGAATTTGATCAGCATTATCCAAAAGTTAAACAGGAGATATTCTGAAAAGGCTTTTTAATCATATTGGCATTCAACGCTAGGACCTAAGGATTCCGAACCACAGAAAACCAGTTGTGGTTTGAAGTAAACTTAAAATGTATTGTAGTGCCAACTTGAAGTAAAATGAGAGTGTGGTGAGGGTTGAGGGTAGATGAGGTGTAGGTATCGCCCCTGGATCCTGGTGGATGCTCTCGAAGATTTTGCAGATATAAACTCTGTGAACTTTGAAATGCTCGGTTTGAATTTACCGCGCCTGTCATAAAGTTGGTATGACAAGTTTATGTCTAGTGTGGCAGAATTGATTTTCTGGCGGAAAATTTTTATACCGTAATTGTTGATTCTATCCAGAGTGCAACGCATAGCCTAATGTTTGAATGTTTCTTTTGGCCCGTTATATTTTAAGATATATTTAAAATTGTACAAGCTCTAAGTCGTGGCAATTATTGAATCTTATCTCAGACTTGCCGTGTTTGGAAGGTAAGATATTTATTGTATAATAATAAACCCAATAATTGAACATTCGCTAGAATGTGTTTTATTCTATTTCTTAATGTGCTTTAACGTCAAACAGTATATGATAATTGAATCATATATTTGCTTACATGTATGCTTCACTTTCTTGCAGACTTTCCTTATTACAATAATAAATTATTATTACTTCTCGTTGAGAATATTTATTAATTTGCGTAGCTAATTAATACGCTTCTTCAGCTTTTCCTGTAAGCGTCTCCTTACTGAATGAAAGTTTTTCTAACAATCCTAACAATTGAAAGTTATTTTAAGCTGTGTCTCTTTGCTATCGACCGTAAAACAGTCCTGTAATTTAAAACTTCGTGCATGGAATAAATAAGATATTCATAAGAATAAGACATTTATAATTATATTACACATAAAGCACATTTCTATTTAGATTCTTGCTTTCTGTTACACATTTTACATTGTCAGAATATTTACTTTATGCGAAGTCAATCTTTTTCGTTTACTTTAACGTATTTTCAACGTTCTATTTTTTTTATTTTCAGTATAGCAATAAATACAATTGTAGTTAACAACTTAAAACATATAAATGCTCAAAGCACAGTTTATGACACAAATGGTGTTTTAAAATAATAATAATAATAATAATAATAATAATAATAATAATGATACACAATGCATACATAAATATACAATACAATACTCCATTGGATTTCCGTTTTAGTATTCCTTAGCAAGGTTTAGAAGTCATTTTCAATCCTTTTATTAATTTCTACTTCAGGTTCCATAAAAGAGTAAACATCGATAAAGCAGAAATTTTACCACGCTTTCGCAAATTTAAGAAATAGGTGTTATGTTTCTACCAGATCTTGCTTCTCGACGAAAGTTATAGTTTAAAAGTGCTTAAGAATATGCAAAATAAGCAATATTGCTTATCATTTATTAAGTAAGTTAGCCGTTTCCAGAAGCTGCCTCAACCTCAGCTATGCATTCACAATGAAATCAAGTCGAGTTTAGTAGAAAGTAACCACAGAAGTTCAGTGTAATATATTTCGTCATTTTTAATTTTCTCCGCGTTAGTCAGGATATTACAGCCCAGAAAATATTCTGTTCCCACATTAAGCAACATTCAGTTCTGATGTGTTATCTTGCACAGAAAATATTTGGGTTTGGAATATTGCGTCTTGTCATCGACTGACCCATGGAGGGGCTAAGAGGGAATATATACCCCCACTTAATTACAGAAAAACGTTGACAGTTGTTATACTTAAGGTTATGGTGTTGGTTTGCTTTGATAAAATCAAAACTAACTTTTATTTTAAACCAAATGAGCATATATTCGTTCACAGTCAATGAGTGAACTTATTCTATCTATTCTTGTTAATACACATTGACATTTTGTTGTAGGTATAAGAAGGATACAGTGGGGGAAGCGATAGTCAGATTTTTAAAGAGGCTTTGCATGACCGCGAGAAAAAACAAATATTTCCCAGCTGAGAAAACTGTAAGTAGTTGAAAATTTAAACCAACAAGGAATATGTCGGAAGTACTTAACTCCACAAAATTGTATGCTTTAACGAAATGTACGTTTTTTGTGTAGTAAGATGTTATCTGCCTCTTACGGTTTATCAATTATACAAAAGTCGTACAAAATAAAGAGTACTTCTCAGGCTATTCCCAAAAATCAAAATATACATTTCATATATCATCAAAATATCTTTCAAAATGGTCATTTAATCAAAATATTTAAGAGCCATTTAAGAGCAAAAATTTCGAAAACGTTTTCATGTAAAGCAGTAAGGCCTCGTGAATATGTGATGAGGCAAGATGTTGGTACAGGGATGAGATCTAGAAGTCTATCTGTCCGCCAGACCGATCCATGAGGTATCTCCTAACAAACCCGTCGTGATATGACCACTTAGTTAAAGCGAACTAAAATAAATAGAGAAAAGAAAACTCGGATGAAACGTATTAGATCTGTTATTACTTTCTCTATTACGTATAGTAAGTAGGGGAAGTATTGCTTCCACCCAAAAATTCGATACCGAGATTTCACCGGAAATACATGTTTTGAGATCCCCTGAATCCAATAAAAAGTATTTTTAGAAACATGTCCGTGTGTGTGTGTGTGTGTGTGTGTGTGTGTGTGTGTCTGTGAACAGCATCACTCAGAAACGAAAGTCGGATAAACACCAAACTTGGTATTTAGGTTCAGTATCTTCCAGAGATGCGACACGAAGGTTTTTAAGAAAATCACCCCACCTCAGATTACCCTTTACATGGAACATTTTTCGAACATTTTAATTTTCTCAAAAATGGCTCTAACGATTTTGATTAAAATATCATATGTTTTAAGATATTTTCATGGCAAATGAAATGTATATCTCGAATTTTCTGGGAATGTCTCCAAAATATTCTTCATTGTGAACGACTTTTGCATAACTGTAAACCATAAGTGATAGACAAAAAGTTAATACACAAAAAAATGTACATCGCGTTAAAATACACAATTTATGTCATATACATTTTTGTTGTTGAGTGAATCATTTTCGAGGTATTACTTGTTATTCCCTTAAATTTTCCAATACTTATACTTATTTTTCTCAAATTCGTTATTCATTTTTTTTATGTCCTGGACATGCAAAGAGAATGGAATGCGCCACATAGCAACCAGCGCTTAAAAGATTTGACTATCGCTTAAAACCTACCATATTCCCCTTGCATCTACAAGAAAATTAGCAATAAGATTAACATCTCGATATCTCGATTAACATGAAGATATGGAGAATAAGCGTTTGTAAAAATAGTTTGTACAAGAGTAGGGAAAGTCACGTGAGTGTAACACATCAGATTTTTGTTTTGTTTTTAACTCTAAATAATTCCTGAGCAATATTCATAGTTTAAGCGACTATCAAATGTGTTTTCATTTCTATATATCTCTATATAGAACTTTGTTTGATAGTTTTCCTAATACAGTGTAATGAAACAAAAACATGTTTTTTTATGCTTCCAAAGAAAATAATTATGCCACAAAGTTGTAGGATTAGCTTTTTATAGCTAAATTTAGATTCTATCAAGTAGATACTGTTTGTTCACACTTAGTGCTATATGTTTTATGAATCTAGTAGAGGCCTATTTAGCGATAGATACAGTAAAGTGAAATTATTATGTACCCCATTGAGCTTATTAGAAAATCATAACAGGACAGTAATATAATCTTTAAGTTACACGAGCTAAAGCTTAAACTTCCGGCATATCTTTAGATTAATCAAATTAATATTATTTGACCTTCACAATATACTAGAGCGTTCTTTTGACGTCCTAGTCGATAAATATGTTTTATAGACAGGCTTTGACATATTTTCATCCTCACCTTTACAAGCCCATACCGTTGGTTCTTTAAACTGTCTTATTTGCATCGAATTCCAGCAAAAGTGTTCACTTCATTCTTATTGTTGCGATATCTATTGAAGTGATTAGCTTTTAGCTTAGATAGGGTTAAACACTGCTGAAGTAATATGGCCAATTTTGCGTACAAAATCACTGCTGTTTGGAACTAGGAATGAGCATGTAATTCTACATTTTTCTACGTTCGGGTATAGCATATCATATTCCTAGTACATGAAACAAAGAAAAGAGACGTGTAACGGCATGCCATCCTGTTTTATAGAGCGATCTCACAGAAACTAATGTATATACTAAAACAAGCGATACCTAGTAATGCTTTTTTACGATGAACGGACTTAAAGGTCACTTAATTTAGAAATCGGAGGGAAGAGAATCAATCTTGATAAAATCACACAGTTCAGAACAGAAAAGTAATTCTCTTAATGGCATAAGGGTTTAAGCAAATAACAAAAGCTTATACAAAAATACTTGTCAGTTGTCTCAAATATCCTTACAGAGGGATTTCATATTTTTACCTAAACATTATGTAACAGTGCCACGTGGCAAGTGCATTGAACGAAAAACCATATCGGATACCGCGGCTGTTTGTCCGGCTCCGTAGAATAGTTTCCGAACCACGAGAAATATTGATCTGAAACCCCGCCGGCCGGTCCCTAGTTCATTGGTTGAATTGGTTGTGGGCGTGGCTTCGAATCTCTCTCCGAGGTAATTGTGGTCAATCGCAGCTTGCGCTGCATCACCTTTCACTTTGCTGCACATGGTATTCCGGGAACGTGACTACCATGCCCCTCTTTGTGCTTTAGGGCTGGAGTCTCGGCATATTGGATCTACCATTGGCAAATGCTGATATATCTTAACCAGGCATTAGGGATTTCTAAGCATTAAAACAAGGAAGGAAGGAAATGAGGTTGAATTGTCACTGGTAAGGAACCCCAGCCCCTGTTCTCGTACATTATTCTGGTGCTTGCAGAGAGAACCGAAACGGGTTTTTACCTTGGCCTCTTGTTTTGTATTTTTGTAGTGATAATGTTTCGAGTGCAGATAACTTGAAGCAAACTGCTCAAGAATTCCTATGCCTTTCACAATAGTAATATTTTATAAAGTTGTTCTGTTATTTTTATTTCTATAGACAACTCACCTAATGAACTGAATGTAATTTAAAATAGCTGTTTTTTGTCCAATCGGCTACTAAGCCAGTCTGGTTACCAAATATGGTGGATGTAGAACTCTCTACCTGGAGAACTACTATCATTCCACTCCTAGAACCCGACTTGATGTAAACATATGACACCAATAATTAGCCTGCGATACGCGGGAAGCCATAGCATATAATACCTTAATATGAGCGATTATTTGTGGATTTTCAAGAAGTATGTTAATCAAACATACTTCGAAAATTTTTATTAACATGAAATAATAAATAATATAAAAGTAAAACTAAAGAAGGTTGTAGCTTTCGTTTAATGCTGCATGCAGACGATAATGATAGCAGTTTGCTCCTCACAGCTGATATGAATACAAGGCTAACGCGGAGGAATACAAAATGTTTTGTTTACAGTAAGTCTGGTTCTAAGGTTGGATCGACTATAGGTACTCCGAATTACTGCACCAACGGCCAAAATCTGAGTGATAAGGGACTGGAGGTTTATGAAGAAGTTCACTGGGATGAAACAAGCAATAGCCTTAAAAGAAAGAATCGACCTATTCACCAGGTTCGAGATTGTTGATCAATCACAAGATGTGCATCGATAAAGTAAACAAACTTTTAAACCCATGTTTCAAGAAATGTGACAGAAGCAAAATATACTTTATAAAAAGTCAGTTATCAACTTATCAACCTCCTACTTGGATCACGTGGCACTATAACCAATGATTTTGTGAGGCCAATATAAAATGTATAAAAGTGTTCGGGATGTTATTATAGTTGCAGTTCAAATGTGATGTTAATAGAACCAAACATATTTGAAAAATATAACTTCTTTTTTATAGCTTTTGTTATACCTTTTATGTGTTGTTGCGATTCATAATTTGAACATCGTTATGTAATTATATGATATTTTCTATTACAATGTATTGTATTTCATAATTAAAATATTCGTAACTATTATTACGTATCCTTTGACACTCACACTTTACCCAGATTAAAAAAAAAATGTAAGCAAAAGAGATCACAGACAAATAAGAGTGAAATGTGTTCTACGCTAAGCTTTCAGTGAGTAAGTTGTTGAATTTGCTGAGCTGAAATATATACATCCTGTGCCCTCCCTTGTCATTATAAATTGCTGTAGCTAAGAAATTAGACACAAACAGGTAATTTATTTTATTCAAGTTACATTCATAATGTTCAGGTGTTAAACTAGATTTCATTTCTATTCCTGCAATACAAGGGGAGACTAAATGGCAAAAGATGCCAAAAATGACATACTAATTTTTTGTGCTGTCTTATTAATTGGAATTTCCTCTATAATTTGATATATATTTTATTTTTGTAGGCACAATACTAATATTTAAAATGGTGCTGCATCTGCCATTTTGTACTGTGAATTCTAAACCACTTCACAGAAGAAAAAAAATCACACACAGTTTGGTATAGGATGGTAAACTTTAGCTCACCGTTTAGGGTAATTTTTGTTCTGCAAATTGGTACCTCTGTAAATACCTACAGCAGCTCCTGTGCACTCGAGCCATGCGGCTTCTTTCTTAACAAATAAATGCGAATTTGTTTTCTTCATTTTTACTTTGAACAGCTTTTCCTGTGAATGGCATTTTTTGGCATAAATTATCCATTTTCCCAAAAACTATTGAAGATACTTAAATTAAATTTTACTGTGATAAAACAACCTCTAAGTCTGTCATGGATCTAGTTTGGTGTTGATAATAGTTATTTTTAAATAATGTTTGATAAATTTTAATAAAAAGCTGTATAATTAAGAAAATAATCCTATCTTCCTTAATAAATAAACATATTGGATACAGTAGAAGAGGGAATTTAGAAGGTATGCATCTACGACTGTGAAAACTTGTCTGATATCTTAGATAGTTTTTCAGATAATGTTTCGTGAATTTAGCAGACTTAACGTTGATAAGGTTTGGCTTTTAATCTCTCTGAGGCAGTTGTTTCATACATTTTAGCATATATTTTAATACTTAAAATCTTTATCAACTTCACAGTTGTACGTTTCTTTTACTTTCTCAATTGCGAAATTTGAAGTAACACGGTTTAAATCAGCCATTTTTACGTTCTCTATTACGTATAGTAAGTAGGGGAAGCATTGCATTCCACCCAAAAATTCAATACTGAGATTTCACCGGAAATACATGTTTTGGGGTTTTTCCAAAATAAAGCAGTTTTAGAAAAAGGTCCGTGTGTGTCTGTGAACAGAATAACTCAAAAACGAAAAGTCGCATAAATACCAAACTTGATATTTAAGTTCAGTATCTTCCAAAGATGCGACACGAAGATTTTCAAGAAAATTCCCCCATTCCAGACTACTTTATACATAGAACAATTTTCGAAAATTTTAATTTTCTCAAAAATGGCTCTAACGATTTTTATTAAAAGTATCATATGTTTAAGATACTTTTATGGCAAATGAAATATATATCTTGAATTTTCTTGGAATGTCCCCTTTATTCTGAATGACTTTTGCATAACTGGTAAACCGTAAGAGAGAGACAGAGAGAGAGAGAGAGACAAAATTTTACTACACATAAAATATAGAACTCGTTAAAACACACAATTTATGTAATACACATTTTTTTGTCGAGTGAACAATTTCCGAGATATTCCTGGTTATTTGTTTGAACTTTCCAAAATATATATTTTACATGGCCTGGACATGCAAAGAGTATGGAATGCTCCACATAGCAACCAGCTCTTAAAAGATTTGACTATCGCTTAAAGCCTATCATATTCCCCTTGTACCCACAAGAAAATTAGCAATGAGAGTTTCTGCAAATGTTTATTTCGATTACCATGAAGTAGATGGAGTAACACATCAGATTTTTCAATATAAATCAATCCATCCCCAAAATGCTACGTTTTACGTAAAATGTATCATTTTAAATTTTTAGTTTGCTAAAGACTGCAGTCTCCCTTTGTGGCCGCTTCAGTAACACAGGGTCTGCTGAGAATAAAGAAACAGCCTATTTTGCCAATGTCGAGAGGTTTGGAGCAGAACAGCAGTAATATTAACTATAGTGACATTGGCAGCAGTTAATTTTTGCATTGATTCCAATTTAGACTAGGACAAGGAAGCGTGGAGGTCTGGCACATTGCCCTTTAGTAGGACGTGTGGCCTTGTGCGTCTCAGAATAACCAACCGGACCACGTCACGAGGCTTCCTGCAGGCCGGACATTGACTCTCAACTGTCAACAAGGTTCTCACGCTGTTCATATCAATACTGTAGGTTTTCCGGATTTTTCAGATCCAACTTGGATTACGAAAAGCTTCCCGGAGTTTGCCAACGAAAATGGCGTGTAGCCCAAGGACATTGTATGAGGTTATGCTACGTAAGATTGAGAGATGCAAAGGGTATGCAGATTCACTAAAGTGTAAAAATAAGAATTAATCGTTCCGCAGGTATTTACTACAGTGTTTCTCGAACTAGATTCAAATGGTTTTTAAGATTTTGCTTGTAAATATATGTTAGTGGAAAAATGATGTAGTGACAGGTTTATTTTTTAAGCAGCAGCTTGAGAATTACAAGTTGTTAACGTAAGGCTATTTTTACAAATTTGCATTCTTGTTTCAGCCACGCAGCCCTGTAGTTTTTGTTAAACAACCTTTAGCTTTTGATTAAAATTACCTAATTATATACTGTATTATAGTATAATTAGAAATCCCAAACTCCCAAATACTATAATGAGAAAAAAATTTAGAAGACGAAGGGGAGCATGATATGCTTCAAAAGTTTATACATAGTGAAAGGGATGTAGGCTGCGAATAGAAAGCAGAAAAAAGGCATTCCACCAAAAACAAATAATTTGCAATGCAATATATGGCAACATTGCACCACTAAAGCACGAACCCTACTGCCTGCCATGTTAGACCAACTGCCGTATGAATGAAGTAAACAACACCGCTCTCGCTATGAGGAAGGGATAGCATGTATGAAGTGTTTACGTTATGAACGTATCTATGCTGATATTTAATCACGAATGACTGAAAAACACTATATCCAAACTTAAGTGTAAAATAAAATTAATATTCAATAGAGATTAACGAACACGAAAAACGAAATGAAATGGACATGAACTGTGGTACATCATTGTGAAAATGAGGAGCACCACACTTTACACATCACGCTTTATCTTCCACTATACCTTCTTACAAAAAGAATTCATGAACTTTATGTAGCAGTCATTAACAAATCCTACGTGTTGTTCAGAATCTCTACCATCCGAATATGGCAGACGTTCGTTATTTTGTTTCCTTCACACTGATATGTCCGTAAAACAACTTAGTGACGAACTTCAAATATCGAAGCATTATTCGTTTGCTGATGTTACTCTCTTAACGCACAGTACATGCTTCTGCATTATGAATGTTCAGTGGTGCTTGTGCCCTTCATTTATGGTGTAATTCAAATTTATAAATTTGCAGCTGGATCTCAAATCTGCAAGATAATTTCTATTACCGCTATACGAAAGGCTTCGTATTTCAGCTTCTTACGCCGCGCTCCAACCTTATTTCATCTCCTTGCAAAGTATTGCGCGTGTTATCTGCAGGAACCCAAACCCAAACAGTATGATGCATTATTAGGGTTGAATCCCATCTCATCGACGCTGCCAGGTATAAGAACTCTGTCCACAGTGCTGTCGACAATTTCTGGAGTGCCTCAAGGTTCCATTTTAACACCTGTATTATTCAATATCATCGCCAGTGATATACCACACTTGCCCCGTGCTCATGTTGAAATTATACGCTGATGACGTACCTCTCTTACATCGATATTGTTATTTCAAGATTACAGACATCCCTCTGTATTCTGGTGTCTTGGATTCAAAATTGGATAACTGCTTTATATCACAACAAATGTTAAACTCATACCTATGCGTCCGATTCGATCACCGCCTGTTCTGGCACTTTTATATAGATTCCAAATTAAACTTGGCACCTACTGCAGCTTACACAAAATCGCTTGTTCTCAACCGCAAATGATCCCTGCGTGTACAATTTTGTCCCTTGCTTACAAATCCTGTCCAATTTGGAGTGGAGCTGCGACCTCCAAGATTCATCGGCTACAGGTATTCCAAAACAAGGTTTTACCACTCATTGAATGGCCTCTGGTATGTATGCAACACTAAGTTATATCATGAACTGGGATTCAGTGCCATCTCTACATTTATTCGTTCTGAGGCTCATTCTCCCTCCACCATTAGACTCAACTTTGTGCCTGACGCAGTGCACTTCTCCTTAGGTACAAGACCCTTAGTGCCACAATAACCTGTGCTTTTATCTAATACTGTTTAGTGCCAGTGGGGCCAGTGGTTCGATTCCGGATCTGTGTTGTGCTGATCAATCCCATATGAAACAAAGAAATTACATATGTATATGCGTGCATGTGTAACCCACGGAAATTCAGAGTCTGAAGAAGCGGGGAAAGAAGATCTGAAGAAAACAAAATTGTTTCTTTCAAATTGTCAATAGGTTTAAGCATGCTCTCATACTAAAACGCTTCACAGAGTAATGTCATCGTAAATGCCGTGTAAATAATTTTACGGTGAATATACTGCTCAAAGGAATAACAGTTGTTATAATACTTGTATTTCGTTCAGTGTAATATAAGGCTGAATTAAAGCTTTATTTCTAGATTATCCATCCAATCAACTTTATATTTTATGTCTTCCTTCAGAAAGCCCTCCAGTATCTTATAACAAACCGCTGATATTCACGTATAGCACAAACCACTTGTTTATAACTTATTTTGTAACTGCAGAAGCACAGTTAAAATGTTAATACCAAGATAGACTTCCTCTCTCCAAAGCTCCATTCCGGAAGAGGAAAAAGCGTACCTACTTGATGTTTTTCACGCGCTTACTATTAAAACTTTAAATAAGCCGCGATGCCGATGAATGCCATGCAGGATCCTTGAGTTCGCGATCTCGCTCTAAAACCATGGCTGTACGCTGTTTTAGCTCTGAATGCCCATCTTGAGCATGAGTGTGCACTAGCCTTTTATATTTTTAATGGCTAAACCTTGTTGAACAAGGATAAAGCCTCTCGCACTTTTATAATGCAGATTTAATGCTGATATTAAATTACATGCACTGCATCAGCCTCTATACGAAACACCTTTATATAAGTCACCCTTAAAATTGTGGTGTTTGTAAACCTGCCAAGTATATAGAAGTACTTTTTCGGACTGCATTAGCGGTTCTATAGAAATAATAAAACACTAAACGTTTATCCGAAAGAACATTTTGGAAAAGCCAATGTGTTTGCCATAATCATCTGTTCTCTTAATAATAATAATAATAATAATAATAATAATAATAATAATAATAATAAAATACGTTCCAAAACCGAGAGTCATTAAAAGCGTAAACATGTTTATGAATTGTATGTACTTCCTGAAA
Organism: Deroplatys truncata; assembly: GCA_030765065.1. Taxonomy (NCBI): domain Eukaryota; kingdom Metazoa; phylum Arthropoda; class Insecta; order Mantodea; family Mantidae; genus Deroplatys; species Deroplatys truncata. The sequence continues at coordinate 164,432,334 of CM060983.1, forward strand.
GAAACATAAGTAAAATTAATTAACTGCCTCTGTGGTCAGGCGGTTAGTATGCTGTTCTCCGATTCCCTGATCGTGGGTGGGAAGTTCTCTTTAGTCAGGATTATTCCGTCTCCTCCCTAGAGCCGAGATTTATGAATGAGAGCGTGAATACGTTTTTATTTATTTTTGTTTTTCGGGCCAGCAAATTGTATTGTACATTACGTATAATACAATCCTGCGAAAACAGTTCAACGTATCTATCTATAAGTAAATAAATACCTACATGACATGTGTTGAGGTTGCCACTCTCTGGTTTTCTCATTACATTAGTGTGAAAAATTGTTAATCTTGCAGTAAATTTGAATGTCGTTTGTGTTTCTAGAGGTTTCCACGGGCTTTGGCTAAGCCCTCGGCCCGGCTCGCGGGATGGGTTCGAACTTAGTTTGAAAAATGTTTGTCGGGCTTGGGTTTGAAAACAAAGACAATAAAAAAATTAATTTATCACATTCAACATATACATTTTGTCAGGTAAATATCTTTTAACACATGGTATTTTAATCAAAGTCATTATTGCCACTTTTGAGAAAGAATATAACGAAAACTTTTCCCTTTTAATGGGATAATAAAGATGAAGAAGGTTAATTTATCAACTTTTTTTTTTTGGTCCGCAAATTTGAGGTTCCCGGATTAGCAGAATTATTGCAGCGTGTACATAACCCACGCAGGAGTAAGACTATTAATAACAAACGCTTGCTAATTGCGAATAATGTTACGGCAGCGGCAAACTGCGTCTCCCTCCGTCCACCCACACCCAGGGCAGCTTAGGTAGAGTGCAGTAATAGGGGCGCCATGAAGTCAATAAGACAGCATGCCACCATGTCGCTTACTACATGCGGATTCCAGAACCTCAACCGCCACTAATTCTGTAAAGTGATTCCTTAATTTGGTCCCAAGGATCTGAATGCATCTTTTACCTACTCCCCCCCCCCCCAGTAAGTGAAGAAATGTCCATGCTAGTACCGGAAATCGAACCCGAATTTTTCGCATCGCTTGCAGCAAGACTTCATAGAATGATACTACTACTACTACTACTACTACTACTACTACTACTACTACTACTACTACTACTACTACTGCTGCTCCTACTCCTACTCCTACTCCTAATAATAATAATATTCAAAACTGCAAAATAGGTTTATTTAAAACAAAATTAGACAATCGGGTCCGTTCGTGGCGGATGGTACAGTATAACCTGTTCTCGGGCTCGGGTTGGGTGGTGCCGGGCTCAAGAATTTTGGCCGTGCCGACCTCTAGCATTTCAGTCTTTAAAGATGCGGCGATGCTGAAAGGTGTGTTGGAATGGTGCTTAGTAGTTTACTGGAGTAATGTAGGAAGGAGTGAAAGGGTGAATTTCACTGTTTGGAGTCTTATGTCCCCAAGTAGTTGTGGAATTACCAAGCTATTAGCCGGAGAACATGATTTAATGTTCATAAAGCTTTATCAAATGCAATACAAATCTAACATCTAACACAAGTTCACTAACAAGTGGACATCACTCCTATGAGGCCTCAGGGTTTGAAGGCGGCGTATAAGCGAAAAAAAGATGATGTCTTTAGATTTGCGCATGTTATTGTTTTTTAAATCAATGAAGCGGATTTTTTGCGCATTTTTTAGCAGCATGTAAATCGCACTCAATCTTCGAAAGCCAATAGGCCTGTGCCAGTGAAGTACATATAGAAATTATTTTGTCCCCATGAATTACAGAGGTTGTGTTTAATTTATTCCAAATACAATTTATCAAAAATTCGAATATTAAAATAAAAGGCAAGGTTTTAAACTACATTTCGTTAGGTTTTAGAGTGCAAGAACTATTTTAGACTTGGTCACTGATCAACAAAATAAAGTTGACACCATGTTCAAATAAATATGAGATTTTGTACAAACATTAAGGTGATGGGCAAATCTTTGGTCATATTTAAAAACCCGTTTTCATTTTTATAGAAAAATAATTTTAACCTTAGATCTACATGTCCAAATTTTAGAACATTTTATTCCTGCATTTACTCACTTCCAAATGCTATAGCATAGTGCTACAATTCTCAAGCTAGGAACCTGAGATTTTATAGTATGTTTTGAAAGCTGTGGTTACAAAAACTAAGGACTGACTTGGATGAAGTAAATATTTTATTAAAACGGTACTAAAATTAACACTTTCGAATTCAGAGGATTAATTTTTTTCAGGGCTTATATAAATTCAATATTGAAATTAATCTCTGCTCTTACACGTCAAAGATGCTACGATTGTTTCAGCCTGCAGCTTGTGTAGTATCGGAATAGATACATTTTGAGAAAACTCAACACTAATAATTAAAAAGCTGATGCCAATGGAATTTGAGGGTGTTCCTATAACGTTACTATCAATAATTACACATTTCCTTTCTCTATTACGTACGTATTCTAAATAAAGGAAGTAATGCATTCCATCGAAACATCCGATGCCGAAGTTTCACCGAAATACACGTTTTGATGAGTAAAGAAAGTATTTCTAGAAAAAGATGTGTCTGACTGCGAACAGCATAACTCCCAAAGTCGGTCAGATACCAGACTTGATATTTAAGTTCAGCATCTTCCAAGGAAGCGACACGAAAATTTGTAAAGAAAATCCCTCCCACCCTTGAGTTTATTTGGAAAATTGTTTATTATTTTTTAAAAAAATGTCTCAAACAATTTTCATTAAAATACTATAGGTATGTTTAAGACAAAATATGTAGGTATATTGACTTTTCTGTGAAGACTGGTGCATCCTGGATTGGATAACTGTAACAGATAGACAAAAATGCAGATCTCATTAAAGCACACAATTGTGGCTTTAAACATTACCGAAATATTCTTCGTTATGGGTTTGAATTTTCAAATAGTTCTACTTTTTTTTCAAGTGTTAAGTCGCTATTCATGGTCATACAAAGAGCATGGAAATTTAAAGCCATCACATAGCCTATCCGCTTTTTAAAACCCTTCACTGTCGCTTTAGTCTACTGTATACCTTCTTATACCTAAAACGAATGTGTAATGAAAGTGTTTGTTTCGATTAGCATGATATAAAGAGAAGAACAAGCTTTATAAGGAATAATGTGTAGAAGTGTGAGTAGAGAAAGTTATGTAAATGAAACAATCAAATTTAATCAAGTGGTAAGTAGCAATTCAATTTTACTTTCTCTCTACTACGTATAGTAAGTAGGGGAAGTATGTCATTCCACCAAAAAATTCGATATTGAGATTTCACCGGAAATGCATGTTTTGAGGCCCCTGAATAAAAATAGCATTTTTAAAAAGAGTCTGTGGTGTGTGTGTGTGTGTGTGTGTGTGTGTGTGTGTGTGTGTCTGTGAACAGCGTAACTCAAAAAGAAAAAGTCGGGTAAGTACCAAATTTGTTATTTAGCTTCAGTAAATTCCAAAGATGCGACATCAAGATTTTCATGGAAATCCTCCCACCCCAGACTACACATTACGTGGAAGATTTTTCGAAATTTCTTAATTTCTAAAAAAAGGCTCTAACGATTTTGATTAAATACCATATATTAAAGATATTTACATTACAGATAAAAGGTATACCTTGAATTTTTTGGGAATAACCTGTGAAGTCCACTTCATTTGGAAGAAATTTTGTATAATCTTGTATAACTGGTACACATTAGGCGATGGACGAAAACATACTACACAAGACATGCAGATCTTATTTAAAATAAGTTTTTTGTGGGATAAGCCATTTCTGAGATATCCGTTATTAAATGTTCGAATTGCTCATTACTTGATCATTCTCGTAGTCCTGTCAACATTCAGTTTTTTCTCGTGATTACGTTGAAACAGTACAGAATTTTAAGGCCAGCGTATAGCGTCCATTATTAAACATTTGACTATCGCTGTTCCCTTTGTATCTATAACGAATTGTGTAACGTAGCTATTTCTGCAAAAGTTTATTTGGATTAAAATGTAGACAGAAAAATAAGCTTTAGTAAGAATAGTTTGTATAATCATTAATAAACGATAGAGGGTAGATAAAGTCGTGTGAATGTATCAAATCAGACATTTTCTCGTGGTCATGCAACGAGCATAAAATTTCAAAGCGACCCGTTCTTTACAAATCGGGTTGTCACTTTAGTAGTCTACTGTATCTTTTACCTACAATGAAATGTTTAAAGGTGTAATGAAAGCTTATCTCGATTAAGAATTAAATACAGGACTAGGCTTTATAAGAATGATTAAGACTGAGTAAAACCATGTATCGTATGAAAATCCTTCCTTGTGCCCCCCCAACAATAAGGTTTTTCCAGGGTTTTCCCTTGTCCTGAGAAGACGACTGTTGACTAACTCTAAGCTCTAAGAACCCCGGACAAATTTGTGCATCATTTTAACATTTGGTTCATTCACCGTCAGATATGACCTACCCGGTTAAAGGACGTTAAACTGCAAGAATATAGTTAGGAAGCAAACCTCCAAACTGTGTGCGCTTTTTCGTGAACGCAAATTTATTTTGCAATGGGAAACATTTTTCAGAAGCCTTTTTCTTCTTCTTCTTCTTCTTATTTTTATTATTATTACATTATTATTATTATTATTATTATTATTATTTATTGGAGTCCTTGGAGCATTTCTTGTGGAATTAAATCTGAAATATCTGACGTTTTGGTTTTGAAAGACAGGCACGTTAGTCTATAAATGATTTATGTTTTTTTTAAATATTCACGGACCTGAAAAACTACACTTCCATTGATATCTCGATATCAAATTCTTGGGTCGTTTGCTGTACTTTCTTTACCGTGAGCGGTACAGAAAGTGAAAATGAATCTATCGTTCTTTCCTCTGTTGAAGCGATCGAGTGAACTATTTCAACATTATTGATGAAAAAGAATAATATATATATATATATATATATATATATATATATATATACGAATATAGAACGTGTAAAACGCAGGTAAGGCAATTAGTACTTAAGAAGCGTAATAAACCTGACACATAAGGGGAGATTAAGCCCTATCCCATTAGTGTTAAATCTGCTAAATTCATGATGTATTATCTCAGAAACTATTTAAGATATCAGACTGAAATTTTTACAGAATGTAAATACATTCCTTCTAAATTCACTGATCTTCTTTTATCCAATAACTTATTTATTAAGGAAGATAGGGTTATTTTTTTAAATTGTGCCATCTTTGATCAAAATATATCAACAATTATTTCGTTAAAAACTGACCAACTATGTTATTAGCTCGAAAATAGATCAACAACAGCACTTAGAGGTTGGTTTTCTCATCCTAAAATTTAATTTAAGTATCATCAATGGTTTCTGAGAAGCAGGTCATTATATCGTATAATATCTTTCACAGAAAAAAACGAGAGAACAAACTCACATACATTTGCAAAGAAAGAATCCACATAACTTGAGCATAAATTAGCTGCTATACTTAACAGTAGTATCAATTTGCAGAACAAAATTTACCCTAAAAATGGGTTGAAATTTACCTCTCTGCTACAAAGTGCGTAGGAGATTTTTTTCTTTCTTTTTTACTTTCTCTACCACCTGCATTAGTAGGTAGAGAAGGTATTGCATTCCACCCAAAAAAATTTACCGAGATTTCACCGGAAATACATGTTTTGAGACCCCTGAATCCAAAAGAAACATTTTTAGAAAAAGGTCCGTGTGTGTCTGTGAACAGCATATCTCAAAAACGAGGTGGATAAATACCACACTTGGTATTTAGGTTCAGTACCTTCCCAAAATGTGACACGAAGATTTTCAAGAAACTTCCCCACTAAACTACCCTTCTTTCGGAAGAAATTTTATATAATGTATAATTGGTAAACCTTAGACGATAGACGAAAACGTAACACCCCAAAAATGTAGTTCCCTTGAAAACACACAATTTACTTCAAATAAGTGTTTTGTGGCAAAAGCCGTTTCTGAGACATTCGTTATTAAAAGTTCGAATTGTTCATTTCTTGGTCATTCTTTTAAAGTCCTTTCAACATTCAATTGTTTCTCGCGATTGCATGGAAACAGTATGGAATTTAAGGCCGGCATATAGCGTCTAGTTCTAAAACATTTGATTATCGCTGTTCCCTTTGTATCTATAACGAAATGTATAATGTAGCCAGTATTGCAAAGGTTTATTTGGGTTAAAATATAGTAGACAGAAAAATAAGCTTTAGTAAGAATATTTCGTATACCCTTTAAAGATAGAGATTAGAGAAAGTCATGTGAATGTATCACATACATTTTTTTACTGTGAAGTGCTGCAGAATCCGCAGTCAAAATGCCAGGTGCACTATATTTTAAAAATGTATTTGAAGTATAGGTATTGTACTTACAACGATAAAACATATCCAGTTAATAAGACTGCCCAAAAAACTAAATATGTAATTTTTGGCAGTTTTAGTTTTCTAAATTCATACATGATATACACGAGAAATGTATACGAGCAAATGCAATGTTTTTTTTTAAATAATGTTAAAGCTAGCATACATAAAGTTAGCAAAATCTACGTTTCCCACATTAATTCTGAAGCTGTTATTGTTCCTTCTCAGGGAAGTGAAAGTTTAAGACGACCTTTAGGATGTTTTCTTGCTACAGTCTAAGGGACTTGTTTCCTGCGGTCCTTGTGGGGCTTGAATCCATACCGTTCGATTGTGAGGTCCACCACAGATGTAGAAGTCCGATATTGTACGATTACAACTGTGGGAAGTAGGTTACCGGGTTACCGTGCACTTTTCCCCACGGCTGGATTGCACAGCCAGAAAGAGAGAGCAACTGCCACTCGCCAGTACTACCTGTCACAGGTGTCGCTAGCGGCAAGCGGAGAAACTGCTTCATTGGCGGCGTTTAACATTTGGAAGAATATCTCACGGGAATGCGCAACGATACTGCGATTGCATTTGTCACATTGTCGCAGCTTTTATATTTCTCATAGGAAAACATTTTCTTTGATATTTAGCTGGTGATTCAGTGACCAATCGGTATGAGAATATAAAAAATTGCAGCTGCCTATCGCCACGATTTTATTATTTCCACTTTTTCGTGTACTCGTTTTTATGTAAATTCACCATATCAGCGCAGTAAAGCATGCTTGCTTTCTCTATCACATAAGAAATATATCTCATTCGAAAGATGCGATTAACAAATTTAATCTGAAAGACAGGTCCGCTGAAAAAAGACTTTTTTAAAAATGTATGGTGTGCGTCCGTGCGTAGCATTAACTGATTAACGGAAATTTGCATAATTGCCATCTCGTTACTCTTAGTCCAGCATCTTCCAAATTTTCAAGAAATACCCTTCAACACAAAGTACCCTTACTTGGAAATATGGTCGTTATTTTTATTTTCTCAAAAACGGCTGTAACAATTTTGATTAAAGTAAGGTGAATGACATAGAAATAAAATATATATCTTGCATTTTCAATGAAGTTCACTTTGTTAGATTGAATTTTATATATACTTTTATGTAACCAGGAAACCACAAGAGATGTTTTTCACAGAATTAGAAATATCTCATCTTACAAGTTTACGCCTTTCCCGTGTGAGTGCGTCACTTATTTTATTATTTTAATTTTTTATAGCATAAACGTCTTTTAAACCGGTAGATCAAATCGGACGGTGAATGAATAAAATTATCGGATGATGCTCAAATGGATCAGCTTCAATAGAGTTTTAAAATTAGTGAAAACCCGGAGAAAAACGCATCCAAATAACTCATGCTGACAAGATTCGAACTCAGGCTCTTGAGACAGACATGGCGTTACCTCACACCTGCCAGTCGGCCAGAGTTGTTACCGAGAATAAACATTTGAATTACTTTTGCTTAACTTGAAATCATTGCTAAGCAAAACGTAATGTAACGTGTATAGAAGAAACAGTTTTCATAATTATGAATACTATAACGTACAGGGTGGACCAAAGTTGAGACTGTACAATATCTCCAAAACTATTGAGTGTGTTTAATAAAAGTTGCTTGATATTATGGGGGAAAGTAAGTGCCATTAGTCGAGTTTTGTTTGCAGGACGTTATAATGATCATTTTAGGATTAATTAATTTTTTTTAAAAATGGGAACCTACGATTAGGGTAAATTTAAATTAGACATTTCATTCTACAACGCTTAGCTTTGGAGATATTGTACAGTCTCAACTTAAATGGTCCATCCTGTATAATGGATATGTGACTTTGTCATTGATAGGGAAGTCGTGAGAACATGTTACATCAGATTAGCTTCTTGGTATACTTAATTAGTATTTTAGGCCTTCGTTATTCATTGTCTTCAATAATACATCTGTTGCAAGAACAGTGTAACTGAAAAAAAGTCGTAACCTATCGAGAAAGTGGAATTCGAAACTGCAATTCCCTAAGTTTACAATTTTTCTTCCGAGCAATCGAACTCAAAAGATGTTGGAGCAGGGAATTCTTAAGACCATCTGTTGAATTGCGAACTGCTTGAAACCTAAACATATCGCAGCTTGGCCTCAGAAGCTCTAGCAACAACTGAGTTTCTTTGCAAGTTTATATTGGTAATTATAACGGGTAATCCATGAAAAGGAGGACTTCAGCTTATTTTCACTTTCTCCACTACGTATAGTAAGTAGAGGGAGTATTGTATTTCACCCAAAAATTCATTGTCGAGATTTCACCGGAAATGCATGTTTTGAGGCCCCAACCCATAAAAATCACTTTTTGGAAAAGGTCTGTCTGTGTGTGTGTGTGTGTGTGCATAACTCAAAGAAGAAAACTTGGTTAAAAACCAAGCTTGGTATTCAAGTTCAGCATTATTCATGGATGTAACACGATTTTCAAGAAATACTCCCACACCCAAACTACCCTTTACATGAACATTTTTTTCGAAAATTTTGATAATTCTCAAAAATCGCTTAAACGATTTTGATTAAAACACCCTTTGTTTAAGGCATTTTAATGATAAATGAAATGAAAATCTTGAATTTTCTGGAATAGCCTCTGAACTCCTCTTCATTCTGAATAATTTGTAGATATAATTGATAAACCGTAAGAAGTAGACAAAATCTTACTGCACAAAAAAGTAAGTCATTAAAGCATACAATTTGTCTTTTTTAATTGAGCTAACCATTCCCGATATATTCCGTATTATTGGCTATCATGTTAAAATACCTATACTTTTCTCAAATAGGAAGTAGTTATTCGAGTTTCTCTCTCTCTTCCTCCCTCCCTCTCTCTCTCCTAGTCGTGCAAAGGCAATGAAATCTTAAAGTAATTACATAGCGACCCGCTCTTAAAAGATTTGACTATCGCTTAAATCCTACTGTATTCCGCTAATCCCGTTTTACCTACAAGGAAACATGCAATATGACAATTTCTGCAAATGCTTATGTCGATTAATATAGGGTAGTTAAATTATATTCGAACCCACTCGCGGCCACTCTCTACTGCGCGAAACAGCGGCAGTCGCCGGGAAAATTACGCCGGCAGAGGCGGACTAAAATCCTTACCTTATAATAGATGCTGGAAATGTTGACCCTCTGCTCTCAAACAGGCAGCATATCTCGTATAAATATTCTCACCCACTCTCCGAAGCTCAGCAGCAGGAATTCTTGTGATTTCTTTCAGTGTTTTCTCCAAGTTCCTGTAGTGTGCGAGGGTTATAACGATATACTTTGTCTTTTAAAGAACCCCATAAATAAAAATCACAACTCGTTAGGTCAGGAGAACGAGGGGGCCACAAATCAACACTAATTATTCTGTCATCAAACACCCCTCTTATTGCATGTAATGATCAGCCGTATGTGCTGTTGCAGAATCTTGCTGGAACCAACCCTACGATTTCTCTTCTTCTGTCAAACGATTGCAAAATGCCCTCAGAATTAACCTCTGATGTCGCTTTGCATTTATTGTTTCATCAAATAATGTAGGTCCTGTTATTCTTCTAGCACTTATCGCACACCACACTCCAATTTTCTGATCATAATGAGGCGTTTCATCACAAAAATTCCTGCTGTTGAGCTTCAGAGAATGAGCGAGAATATTTACAGGAGATATGCTGCCTGTTTGAGAGCAGAAGGTCAGCATTTCCAGCATCTATTAAGGATTTTAGTCCGCCTCTGCCGGCATAATTTCCCCCGGCGACTGCCGGCTGTATGGCGCAGTAGAGAGAGGCCGCAAGTGGGTTCGAATATAATTTAACTACCCTATATCAATAGATAGAAGAAAAAGCGTTTGTAAGAATAGTTTGTACAAGAGTGAGTAGAGGAAATCATGTGACTGCAACACATCAGATTTTTCTTAATGCATAGACATAAAAGAATTACATGGTGTATGTTATTTTTAACAAGTAATCAAGTGCAAAATGTGCAAGAAAGAAACTGAAAGAACCCAGCACAGTGTATGTTCTTTTGAGGCTAACCATATCTGTTATGGGACTGCATTCCTTGGTAAAGAGAGCAGGCATAATGAATTGGCTTTAAAACGATACGTAGCAGAATAAGCCCAAGGCTGAAGTGCTTCCGGGGCAGTGACGGAAATCTGTATCGAACAAGACAAAACTCGGCAGCACAAGAAGTGCAAAAATATTATTTAGCTTGACTAGCGTATTTTTCTCCCATGAAAATAGGAATATAAATGCACACATATATTAAAACACGATCTTATGAGAACATTGCTCTACTTATATTGCTTTTAAACTATTGTGACCCAATATAGGCATAATTAAAATAAATCGCCCGTAAAATCGAAGAGAGCAAGCTAAGTTTCTGCAAGCTCAAGTAAAATAAAAGAGGGGAGGGCTAACGAAATCACTATCAGCTTTAGAGAGTGAAAATCCGATGAAAAATCCTTGAACGTTCAGTTTATCCCATGAAATATTGCTATCTTTGAGATTGCGATACTGTGACCACAGAAAGAGAAGAGCCTGCCTGCCTGCGGAGCATGCCCAGTTCACCAACTTTGCCCCTCATCTGTCAAGCTGTCTTTCTTTGTATCTTAGCTCCATTGTTTTTCTTGCTTTCACTTTCTTTTCGTTTGTGACATCGTGGGCATTTACAATCACTGACAGCACGTGTCCCGCCCCATTTAGGGATAGAGTTCTTGTTATGGTTTTAAAATGTCCTCTGTTGTATGTGCCGCGCATAAAGTAATGAGTTACGTGTACAAGAACTTTGCCGTTCACAGAAATGAAGAGCTAGAAGAGAATGCCCTCCTGTCTTAGGCACGGAACTGATTTGGCGAGTGCTAAGTTCTAGAATAAAACCGGTTTAATCTTTTTCCCTAGTACCAGCCTTCAATTAATTTTATTTTGTAATCACTAATTAATTCTTTGTAGCCTCTTACAGATGAAATTATGAGTGTTAATTTAATTATTCAAAGCCCCCCTCCGCCCCCAAAATTGCTCTGATCTTTTAGCAGTTTGCTTTCATGTTCTTTTGTTCTCTTTGATCTCTTCTGTTTCTGGGCGTTGTACATAGCTGAAATAGCTGCAGTATACATTTCGTTATAGATACAAAGACAACAGCGATAATCAAATGTTAAAGAACTGGATGCTATATGCTGGCCTTAAAATTCTACATTATTTCCATGCAATCGCGAGAAACAACTGAAAATCGATGAATGCCAAAGTATTAAACACGTCGACCCATTAATAATACATATCTCGGAAATGCCTGATGCCACAAAAAAAATTCTGATGTGATACATTCATGTGGCTTTCTCTACGCTCTTTATTTTGTTAGTGGTTATACAAATTATTCTTCCCCAACATTATTTTTCTATCTACTACATTTTACTCCAAATAAACCTTTGCATAAATAACTACATTACACATTTCGTTGTAGATACAAAGAGAACAGCGACAGTCAAATGTTTAAGAACTGGACGTTATACGTTAGCCTTAAAATTCCATACTGTTTCCATGCAATTGCGAGAAACAACTGAATGTTGAAAGAACTTTAAGAAAGTGGCCAAGAAATGAGCGATTCGAACCTTAAATAACGGATTATACCACAAAAAAGTTATTTTAAATAAATTGTGTTTTAAAGAGATCTACATTTTCTGTGCACTACGTTTTCGTCTCTCGCTTAACGTTTATCAGTTATACAAGATTATACAAAATTTCTTCCAAATGAACTGGACTTCAGGAGCTATTCCCAGAAAATTCAAGATATAAATTTTATTTGTCATGTAAATTTATTTAATATATGGTATTTTAATTAAAATCGTTAGAGCCATTTTTAGAAAACCAAATTTTTCGAACAATCTATCATGTAGAGAGTAGTCTGAAGTGGGGGATATTCTTGAAAATGTTCGTGTCACCTCTATGGAAGGTACTGAAGTTAAATACCAAGTTTGTGTTGATCCGACTATTCGTTTGTGGGTTATACTGTTTACACATACACACACGAACCTTTTTCTAAAAATGCTTATTTGGATTCAGGGGTCTCAAAACCTGTATTTCCTATGAAAACTCGATATAGAATTTTTGGGTAAAATGCAATACTTCCCCTACTTACGATACGCACTAGAGAAAGTAAAAAGGTTATTGAAATAAATTTTATGTTTTAAAGAGATCTACCTACATTTCTTCTGTAGTAATTTAAGTCTATGGCTTAACGTTTACCAGCTATGCAAGGTTAAATTCAAAATATAATTTTTTTCCACAGAATGAGTATTTGTTTTAAAATTTTATTTATCATGCAAATATCTGTAATATATGGTATTTTAATAAAAATCGTTAGAGCCATTTTAGAAATTAAAAAAAATCGAATAATGTAAATGTTTCCCAAAATGCTAATATTAAAATAATTTGGAATAATTAGAACATAATTGACTTTAATCTAAAATAAATTTTTTGATGGATCTTTTACTTTCTCTGCTCTGCAAGTAACAAGTTAAAATTCGACAGAATCAAAGTAAATTATGGATTATTTAGTTAAATTTTGTAGGTTTTATTATGATGTGATTCGATAAAATTTATGGATCTTCCAGTTCAAAGGTAACATTTACGAACCTCAACTAGGGCTTGTGCTGAGTTGGTGTTATGTGCGTAACGGGGAATAAAAATTATTTGCAGAAAAAGGCGGAAGTTCATATCTAAGTTGTAAAGACTAGAACCGAGCTAGGGTGTGTTCTAAATGGCAAAAAGCACGTATCGCCGCACTCGGAAGTGACGTCAGAAGTGCTGTTCCACATATTTACGAAGCGCGATGCTTGAGCAAGTGTGAACTACATGTAGGTACATACGCTGCCTTCACACTTTCTTCTTCCTGACAGCGGCCCATGTTGAAACTATGGTACCGCAAGCTTTCATTGCGGCACTGTTGATGCCCATTCATTCCACTTTTAAACTTCAATTTTAATTTTTCGTTGTTGAATCATATTTGTAGAACACACCTTGTTGCAGGTGATTATAATGTCTGTAAATCTTCCAGCATCAAGCTGAAATATGAACCTCAAATTAATTCCAGAACAGAAGCACCCCTACTCAGCTATCCGTTGATGAAATACCTGTATTCTCTCCCTCTCTCTCTCTCTCCCTCCCTCTGCTCCTCCTCTCTTAAACACAGCATTTGCTCACATGGTATTTTGTAAAACAACAATAAATTTGAGCTTTATAAGTAACTATAGTAAAAAGTCTGATGTAACACATTTACATGACTTTTCTCTACCCTCTATCGTTTATTACTGAGTATACAAACTAAAAACTTATTTTCATACCTATCTACTACGTTTTAATCCAAATAAGCCTTTGCAGAAATAGCTACATTATACATTCGGTTATAGATACAAAGGGAACAGCGATACTCAAATGTTTAAGAATTGGACGCTATATGCTGGTCTTAAAATTCCATACTCTTTCCATGCAATCGCGAGAAACAACGGAATGTTGACAGGACTTTAAAGAATGACCAAGAAATGAAGAATTCGAAACCCTAACAAGGATATCTCAGAAATGGCTTATGCCACAAAAAAGCTTTTGAAATAAATTGTGTGTTTTAAGGAGATCTACATTTCTTGTGTAGAACGTTTTCCTCTATCACTTAACGTTTACCAGTTATAAAAGATTATACAAAATTCCTTCCGAATGGAGAGAACTTCAAAGCCTATTCCCAGAAAATTCAAGATATACTTTTTATTTGTCATGTAAATATCGTTAATATATGGCATGTTAATCAAAATCGTTGGAGCAATTGTTTAGAAAATCAAAATTTTCGAAAAATGTTTCATGAAAGGGTAGTTGGGTTGGGTGAATTTTGTTGACAATCTTCGTGTCGCATCCTTGAAGCATACCGATCTTAAATACCAAGTTAGGTACTTAAACGACCTTCCCTTTTTGAGTTATGCTGTTCACGGATAGACACACACACCCGGACCTTTTTCTAAAAATGCTTTTCTTGTATTCAGGGGGCCCAAAACATATATTTCCGGTGAAACATCGACATCAAACTTTTGGGTGGAATACAATACTTCCCCCACTTGCTATACGTAGTAGAGAAAGCAAAAAGAACGAAATACAAGGATTTTCAAAGCCTGGAGAATTCCAAAGTCTAGCGAATTTATTTATATTTATACAAATCCACACCGTTGCACCAATTTTGAGCAAATTTTGCAAAGCTAAGCTTTGACACCAGGCGAAAAGGACAAGTTTTTGTGGTGTTGAAACATACCAACGTAAGAATAATAAATACGTCGAAATTAATATTTGCCGAACATACTGCAGAGTACGAATATTGTCACTTCTCCATTAAGTAGGTACACGATTATTTTGAAGTCTTTGTGCTATTTTATTTCAATATGCAACATTCACATTCTTCTTCATATTTTAATGTTTAGCAATGAAAAAGCAATTTTACTAAACACTAAAGGTTGTCAAAACTTACTACACGTAAGCTGTACAGATAGCAGAAAGGATCAGTGTGTATGGCCGAGCGGGATGACTCAGGTGATTTCGTCTGTGGCTAACATTCAGGAGGTCCCGGGATCGGGACTCATTCCTGTACCCATCATCTTCCTTGTCATCTGGTTGTAGGTCCAGGCGACGGTGTTGGCGGGTTGCGGCTTGGCGATGGCTTGCGACCTGTAAAGGTTTCTTCCCTGGCATCGCTACGTACCGCTCAGTTAGATCTCTTCAGCGTCGGGTTCCGCTCCTGGGGACTCTGGAAGTTGGTGGCTTGTGGCAAGGGCCGGGCGGCGTCGGATGCGTTCTATCTGGAAACATTAGGGACCCGCCCATGCTTACGCCCGTCGGCATCCTGATCTTTTCACCCTTCGGGTCTCTCTCCTCATCCTTCCCACCCAGTGAGAGAGAGAGAGAGAATTCTCTCCATATTTAGCGCAATAATGTGAGCAGTGCGGCTGGTCCTGCTAGTAACAAATGCAGCTTATTATACAGACAAAATACTAATGTTAAAATTATTTGGCATAATTAGACAAATATTCATTTTGTCGAAAAAATAGGGTTTAATCTTATGGGTCGAAATAAAAGAAGTTAACTGCAGGCTACGAACACGGCTATCGTCAAGGGGGCAGGTGACCTTATAGCACTGCAACCCACTTTATCGGCCCCAAGGATTGCAAAATTGCTAAACAAAAAAAAATCTTACCTATGCAGCATTTTCTGAAAGAAAATCATTTCCAGAATTTATATGTCCAGTGTTTTAATATCCTATCAAAGTGAAAAATATAATTAGGATAAATCATAAAATCTGCAACAAGAGGCAAATAAGGGCTACATTAAATAGGTAAACGAAAAGTAGTGCTCCAATCCAGACTATTAAAGAACTAACACAAATCTAAAATGATCAATTTAAATCAGATTGAATTGTTGTAACTGTAGGATTCTCTTCAGCCTGTGTGGGCGTATGACATTATTTCGTTTGATGTGAAGCGCTAAAGGTTAAAGTTTTCCCACAGAGGGGAATACAAATAGCCAAACTGATGTACTATCAGGCGTCAGTAAATTATCGCAGTAGTCTCTGCTACAGGAACAAGTGGCTTGTTTGGTTAGTGAATAGCAACCGTTATTTTTCACGTCCGTTACCGTTGCGCAATCTCGATACGTGATCTCCTCGCTGGACATGCCTCGTTATTCATCACTACCAGTAATGTGGTGTGAAATACACTGACTGGGTGATCCAGTAACAGTTACTCCTATATCTCGTTCCATTTAACCTGCTGAAATGCATTTGGCCTCAAAATAACGGGCCTCAAGCTGTCATTTAGACACATCACATTTATAGGTGTTTCAGAGGTCAGGCATTGTTACCAATTTTTGCTTTCACTACTACGTTCATAGTAGTTAGAGAACGTATTGCATTCCACATTCCATACCGACATTTCACCCGAAATACATATTATGAGGTCCCCTAAATAAAAGCATTTTAGAAAAAGGTCCGCGTCTGTGTGTGTGTGTGTGTGTGTGTGTGAACAGCATAAATAAAAAACGAAACTTCGGATAAATTCCAAACTTATTTAAGTTCAGTATCTTCCAAAGATGCGACACGAAGATTTTCAAGAAAATCCACCCCACCCTACCCCATCCCAAGCCTTTACATGGAAGACTTCTTGAAGTTCTTAATTTTCTAAAAAATGGCTCTAACCATTTTCACTAAAATGAATTTTGTGGGAATAGTCTTTGAAGTTCCTCTTCATTCGGAAGGAATTTTGTTTAATCTTGTATAACTGATAAACGTTAAGTGATTGACAAAGACGTACTACACAAAAACTGTAGATCTATTTAAAATATACAATTTATTACCAACAACTTTTTTGTGGCATCAGCTATTTCCGAGATATTTTTTATTAATGGTTCGCATTGTTAATACTTTGTCATTCTTTTCGAGTCTTGTCGATATTCAGTTGTTTTTCGCGATTGCATGGAAAGAATATGGGATTTTAAGGCCAGTTCTTAAACATTTGACTATCGCTATATAATTTGTATTTATAACGAAATGGGTAATTTAGATATTTCTGCAAAGGTTTGTCTCGATTAAAATTAAATAGATAAAAAATTATGCCTTCGTAAGAATAAGTTTATACCTATAATAAACGATAGAGAAAAAGTCATGTGGATGTAACACATCAGATTTTTCACAAACTTGTTTTCATGTAGCGCAATAAGGATTCATATCGAACAGCAGTGCTTAGTTTTGTTTTCTGATTTGCTGTTTGGATAGGTACAGCCTAAGACAAAATAAATGAGCAACAGCCAGAAGGGAGTTCGATTCAGGAAATGTCGGAAGCATTCGCTGACGCTGCGTTCACAACACACGATTTAATACCACCGTGCGTTCATTTCAAAGCTATCCGATAAGTAGGAAGATGCCTTTTAGTGTGGTTGACTATGCATGGTAGCCGAGCGATGAAACGCATATGTAATTGGAACAGCCTGGGTTCGAATCTTTGGTGTATATATATTTTTTCGATTGCTTAAATTTTAATTTGTTAAATATGCTGTAATGCCCTATACTTTCCATGCATACGATATTTATTAGTTTTATAAAGATACAAATTACTCTCTTCCTTTTCAAAATAAATGCCATATTAGTAAGAATTCTATAGTGAAAAACTAAATCAAGTATTTAATTGACTCAATATTGGATGTGCAAACTCTGAGTCTCATTTTTCAGTTATGAATGTGATCCTGCGCGTACCCCATAGCCTTGGAGTTCTGCAAGATTGTTAGTAATCATACTGACTTATGCTGTGGCCGAGCGCACACATAAAGACGAAGCTACAGGGAAATCTCTCCTTACGTTAGTGAATGTTGCTGGATACTCTGTCTCAGGCTGCAAGAGCACTTGAAGTCCCTATATCTACGACTATAAGGTGGGTGCGTTTATCCGGGCAAGGGATGGTTCGACGTCGACCTGGTTCGGGTCAAAAATTGAGTTTTATTTATCGACGCTCTTTAACTGCTATGGTTTTTAGCGTTCCATTCTATATTGGGCGTGAAAGACCGGTAATTTTGCTCATAGGCCTCTTTATCAGGCTTGAGGTTCTTTTACGTTCACCTACCGACACCGGAACACCGGCTTTACTTCCCTTCCGAAGAAAGCCATGCTAAGATTTTTATGCCCGAAAAAATCCATTGCCTTATGCTGGTTTTGAACCCGTGACTTCCGGGAACTAGAGGCTAACATGTAACCACTACACCAAGGAGGACGACTGGTTCGGGTCGAAAACGTTTGTCCACTCCTAAGCAGAACACTGCACTTATAGAAGAGGCAGACAGGAATCCCTTCTAGCATGTGTCTACAATTAGAGAAGTAATTCTAATTTCCCGGGTCGAACCGCATAGCCTTGCGTCGTTTGACTACAACAGGGCTCTGCTCGATCGGCAGGTAAGAAGCAGCGTCTTACATACAATCACAGATTTTCTCGCCTCGCATTTGCAGAAGAAAATGTCAACCATAATTGGAATAGAGATATTCACGGACGAGGGGTCATTTTAATCTACAAATGGAGGGAAGTAATTGTCTACTGCCCCAGAGGAAAACGTTACGACGCAAAATACGTGGCGGCACAAATGGATCGCCAAGGTTGCTTATCTTGTGTCGTGTTGGGCTTGGATGTCACGAGATGCCTAGATGTGTCGTGGCAGCTTTATGGCATATTAAAGAGCCAGCAGCATAAAGACATCCTCGAAGACACCATAGTTCCTTTCTATAATGACTTGATATTCCAATGGAATGATTGAATTCCAGCCGCATAACCACACTGTGCACCTAAGTCAGCAGGTTTCAAGCTGGTTCTCGCAAAGGCAAGGCATCCAGTGATTGGCCTCCTTGCTCACCAGATTTGAATCCTATTGAAAATGTGTGTAGAGGTGAAGAAAGTTTGAAGTTAATTGTAAATTGGCCTGTAAGACAAAAGAGGTTTTGTGGGATCAAGTACAGGATGCTTAGGAAGAAGTGTCCTCTCGTGAAATTTTGACTAGACATTTGATATCATCCATGTCCGTAATATGAGGGCAGTAATGGAAGCAGAGGGTTTACACACCCGATATTAAGTTAATTTTTATTTTTATTTACAGTCCTTTTAGGACTATAATATTTACTTATTTCATATTTAGTTTAAAAACGAAAAGAAGATTGTTTTATTTTTATGTGAGCATAAATGCTTTTAAATCAAATAAGCCTTAGCAATTGGAAACTATGTTATAATATGCGTAATAAACCTTGCGTTTTTGTGCAAAAAAGAAAGAAAATCAACAAAATTATGCTCGAGATACGAACCTGTACGCCTTTGCTACGTGCCTGCTTAAAGCCGTTCGACTATCAGCTCATATTCAGTACAATATGAAAGGTGGCAATAAAACGAAGCTAAAGACAGGCGTCCCAAGACACCATTGTGAACCGGTCGCGGAAACGATTTGGACTTCGAGAAATATATGCTTTCAGAGTCTGCTCATTCTTTTTTTGTCTTAGGGTGTACATTCCAATTCTCTTCAATGCAAAATTAAGACCTCACTGTTCCTTGTACTCATTAGTACTTCAGATGCATCGGCTTTTGCTTTGGGGCCTTGAAGTTTGTCCTTTAACCAAGTAGGTCATATCGGTGAATGAGCGACATGGCTGAAATGGTACTCAAATGGCCCTGGGGTCTCTAGAACTTAGAGCAGGCATGTCATTTTGTGATGTTAGATGTCATTCTTCTCCTTTGTCCCTACAACTTTGTGTGTTGTGGTGGTCGAACTTTACGGCGACACAGAGCTAATATCTTCTTGGAAGATGTGCAGACCGAAGAACATGGGTTAAACCTCATGTTCGCTCCATTGGAAAATCTGTCTTGGAGATACCCGGTATTCTACTTCTCAGGATAACAGAAAATCCCGGAAAAGCCTTCTCTAGGTAATTCGCCTTAACCGAGATTCGAACTCGGGACCTCTTGAATGTGAGGCAGACACACTATCGCAGGTAGGCAGGAAATAGTTGTTCTTTTTTTGTCGTATTTTTTTATTGTTGACGGTATTAATGCAGAGTCTAATCAAGGCGAGCAGTGTCAGTTTTCATTTGCGCAGTACATGTACGAGTATCAGCTGGATTGTCTTCAGAAATTCTACACTTCCCTGCTTTTGTAGCAGATACATAACTGCAGAGGTTTCTGTGTTACTATAAAGCCTTTTGTATAGGAGTTCTGTTTGTTTATGACAGTCTGTGGAAAAGGTTTTTGTGAAGTTTAGATTTATAGGTCCCAAAGGTATGTTTTATATGTGAAATGTTCGACAGCCGTTATTTATATTATCTCTAGAATCGAAACATTTTATCATTTTGAAATTACAGCTTAATTCACATTTTGTGCTACTTTTAAATATGTTTTCATATGCTCAAAAATTAAAGCCTTTGCCTCTTTAATGGTACCGCCTATGCCACAGCACACCTAATCGTTCCAGATATGTGTGAATTTATTAGGAAAGCTGAAATGTAGAAGTGTTGTGGAGAATCTTTAATATCGTATTATTGATACCTAAGTCAAGTAGATTTGTAGCCCAACAACAAAGTTAGAATTTAGAATTTTGTTTCACAATAACATATGCATAAATTAAGCATTCTTTATTTTATTAGAATAACTGGTTCCCTCATACCAAGTGTTTTCATTGCTGCAGACATCACTATAGATACTTATGCTTCCCACAGCTGTGGGAAAAATGATTATTTAAAATTGTTAAAAATGTTATGTAAATGATTAAAATGTCCCCTTGTGCCCTTTAATTTCTATAATTAGATCAGGAACTTTGGCTGGAGAAATAAATCCTAGAATGTAGTTTTTTTAACGTTGGTTCTTAATATGAGGCGTGTTTTTAAAGTACCGTTAATTGTTTAAAAAATAACAGAACATTATTTCCCAAATGCTTTATTATCATCCATTACCTTTCATCTTACACTATTTCTCTACATAGTCACCGCCATTACTCCCGTTATACTTGTCGTAACGGGAAACTAGTTTGTGTATCCTTTGTCAAAGATGAAAGCCTGTGATGAAAGCCAAGTCTGCACTTCCTGTTTTACAACATCATCGTTGGTGAAATGTTTTCCACCAAGCAATTTTGCAGATGAAAATTGCTTGGTGCCAAATCCGGACTGTAGGAAGGGTGGTCGAATTGTTCCCAACCAAATTCTACGATTACATCCTGAGTTTGTTTGGCTGTGTGTGTCCGGGCATTGTCACTCATTATTGCTTCCCCATAAACCTCGCACAATTGACGATGAATGTTTGCTGGCGTAACATTTCTCGCATTCAGAAAACGAACCACTGAGCTGATTTCACAGTCGCCGGGTCGTTTGATTGTTTTGAACACTTCGAAACGTCTAACAATAGGAGAACACAAAGTGACGATCGCTCACAGCTGCGTCTGGCTTCCTAATGAATGGAGGAAGTGATCGTGCATGCTTAAAATCGCGACTGCAGCGCTGTAGCGACAAACTATTAAAACGGTACTTACTTTAAAAACACGCCTCGTAATTACTATCTACTTATAACCTAAAGAGATAGAGGAAGTATTGCCATACTTTCATCCCATTCGAAAATTGGATACCGAAATTCCAACGCAAATACATGTTTTGTGGCTCCCTGAATCCAAAAAGGCATTTGTAGTAAGTTTCGCGCGCGCGCCCTTCTGTCTCTCTGTCTATGTGAATAGTATAAATAAAAAACGAAAAGTGCTTAAACACCAAAATTGACATTTAAATTAGCGTCTTCCAAGGATGCGGCACAAAAAATTTGAAGAAAATCCCACATCCCAAACTGTCCTTTAGGTACATGGAAGAAAAACTTCGTCACTTTTTATTTTCTCAAAAATGATTCTATGGATTTTGTCCAAAAATACCATATATTTAAGATATTTGCATGACAAAATGTGTATCTTGTATTCTCTGGTAATAGCCTGTTAAGTCGTCTTTATTCTGAATGAATAATATATAGAGATTAACAAAATCTTACTACACAAAAATATGTAAATCTCGTCAAGCGCACACGCTTTATATCAAATACATAACATTAACCGTGTAAGAGATATTCTCTATTTTGGTTGGAACTCTCAAATACTTCACTTCTTTTCCAACTGCCAAGTCACTATTCCTCTTTTTCTTTCTTTCTCTTTTCCCCTGGTGGTCATGCAAATAGAACGGCATTTCAAAGCCATAATATAGCGACCCGCTGTGATTAGATTTACCTATCGCTTAAGCCCTCTGTATTCCGTTGTGTCTACAACGAAATGGTTAATAAAACCATTCCTGCAAATATTTACATCAATTAACATGAAGCAGATAGAAGAATAAGAAGAGTGATCAGTGAGACTCGTGTGAATTTAACACATCAGAACTTCTTTAACTTAAAACACACTCACATTAACTGTCACATCACACAGTCTCTGCAGAGTTTCAAAACTCATCCGCCCTCTAGTAGGATGCTCCTTCCTCCGGGAGGAAGCCAGGACGCTGGCCACTTGACCAACGATAGTCTTGTTATTAAGTAAAAGTTATATTGATATACCACAAAATGTTAGTGGAGTTGCGTTGACAAACTTAATGCTCAGTTGCCAAGAATTTGTCAAGTCCATGTTCACGTTTGATTAACTGTGGACGCAGCAGAAGTAATGTATAGAAGAATAAGTTTATTTAAGAAGTGAATTCTTGAGGTTCGAGTGTCATCAAGCCTGTTACGGCTGCATCGGCCAACCACTGTTTCACTGACCTGCCTATTTCCCTTGTCATGAGACTGATATCCAACAACATGTCTCCTCTGATTCCACCGAGACGGGAGGCGATATCGATGAGGCACGGACTAGTGAACGGAAGGTCCGTGATGAATTTCGTCGGGACCATCCTCCCTGACTGGGATTTTTCTGGCTTCCTTCAGTTCTAAATGGTAAATACCTACTGGATAAGTTCCTAAACTTCTGCCTGGAGCGTTTGCTTCTCAAATTTCTTTTACAACTATCATTTCATTCCATGTACCACCAGTGTACGCGCATGTGGTGTCAGGTGTACGAACGGGCATTAAGCACTAAGATGTAGGGTGTGTTTATCGGAGGGGAACACCTAGCCACTGCGACCAGCTATTATGGCTATACTCCCGGGAGACGGGATGAGGTGAAGGAGCCGTAGGAGGTCGCAGGTATACAGGTCCACAAAGATGCGCAGGAGTTCCCGATATTTCGAGTTTGAACGTACCAGTAGAGACGAGGAATCCCGAAAGAGGGCGACGAAGTGACCCTAGGGAGTAGAAGTAGGACTAGGTACGGAGGAGGACTTAGCACCTCGACCTGCAAGTTCTTTTGTGTCTAAGCTCCTGAGGGGGTGCCCCTCCCGGTGAGAGGAGACAGGGCGGCCGAACCAGCGCGCACGTAAGGGCAGAGGGCAGGGTCCCTACCCATTACAGATTGAAACTTTCCCCTCCCCCTGCAGGCTTACGCATCCCAATAGGGGGGCCTGGACTCGGAAACCGCTTCCATTCCAGGGACGAAGGGTTAGAAAGAGGATCCTTTTCCCCTGCCATGCAATGCCGAGACCCCCGCCGACACTTTCAGCCCTGAAATAGACCAAGCAGATGAAAGGTGAAGTGAATTGAGAACGGAGGTGACATGGAGGGTCAGGAAATTAGGGGGACCCACGGAAACCCCGAAAAAAACCCATGGATCATGAAGGTCGACGGCAGGAATCGAACCCACGACGAATGCAGGGACGCGGCATTCACGGGGAGAAATCTTTACAATGGGCAAGTAACTACTGCCCGACATCGTCAGCACCACAGGGCCCGAAAACACACCTGAAACGTGATAGGGAGAGAGGAAATGGGGGGAAAGGAGAAATATATTAGAATACACGACCCCTGTATACGCTTACATGGGGAAAACCACGAAAGATTCCGTGGTCAGAGTCGGCGGTCACCGGGAATGGAACCCGAGACTTCCCGAATGCGGGCCACAGATGCCGCCTGAGCCATACCCCTCGGTTATTCTTTGATCCACCCTTTGTACGGAACCCCACTATTTCTTCCGCTGTTGATCTATACTGCTACCTATGGTTGACTTCCAAGGTTTCTCTAGTTATTTCATTTCCTATGTAATCAAATCGTGACACCTTGGCCATGCTTTGCAAGAATCCGATCTGTGTTGCATGCAACTTGCTCCTTCCGTCCTTCAAAAGATCCTTGTTTTAGGTTAAGTTGACCATGATTTATTTAGTTTAGCATCCGTTTTTAGTTTATATATCCACTGAATCTAACTATCGAACATTATGTGTATTTCTCGTAGGATAGATATATGGCATCCCAAGAAATTTCTTCTTATGCCTATATAAAGCTGTACATGAAAGGCAGACTCCATTCATTCCAGATCAGAGATTTGTGTTCGTAAGTTACTAAGGCAAAAGTAAAAGATCTCTTCACTGATTATTGTATTACGTGTCATAACCTGAACACTACCTGCGAGTACTATTTCATTTCTGTCTCTGTCTTCTTATACTCCCTTCCCTATTCTTTGTTCTATTGTTTACCTGCCTACTGTAACGGCATTACTTACAAATGTTTCTGTATGTGTGTTTACTCCATGTGAAGCCATCTTGTGACGTCATTCATTTGTTCGGTTTGTAGCTCCATCTGGTGTTAGCAATTTGCAGCAGTGTTAGTGTTCGAAAGAATGCGACTGTTATTTGATTTAATTTTTGTTTACTGTCCTCCGGCTAGCTATTATTTCTCGGTCGAACATGTCTCTTGATCAGAGTGTGTAAACGGAAAGGAATCTTTTATCCAAATATAACACTGATGAAGAAATTTGTTTTACACATTTATTGTCGAACACGTTAACTATCACATTTATACATTGATCTTAACACTCGCCAAACTGAAACTGTTATAATAACTTCTTACTGATCACTTTTAATCCAAATACTTCAATCTTTTGTATAATTAACTTTACCATACTTTAGATCTTTCATAATTCTGCTGCGCGTAACTTGTGAATCTATATCCGATGTATGCCGTACTAATACTTTCGACGAA
This sequence comes from Deroplatys truncata, assembly GCA_030765065.1. Taxonomy (NCBI): domain Eukaryota; kingdom Metazoa; phylum Arthropoda; class Insecta; order Mantodea; family Mantidae; genus Deroplatys; species Deroplatys truncata. Next base: position 164,457,317 of record CM060983.1, read on the forward strand.
CTGACTGACTGAAGACGACGTGTAGTGTACACAGATTTTTGATGAACTGGCATGGCTTTACCTCTAACCTACTGCTTTTATACCCAGACACTCCGATATGCCTAAAGATTATAACTGAACTGCAATTGGCTAATAAAACGCGCCAACATTAGCGTCTATTTTAATATCCAATGAAAATTATGAATACATATGCTCTAGGGAAATATTCCAGAAGGTTCTCAACGGAAAAAACGCGCCAACATTACGTAACTTCCTCGTTTCCAATAATGATAAACAGCTCACCCCCTCGCTGCATTATTGCGCGCTATTATTGACAGTTTCAGTAAGGTCGTATAAACTTACTTATCAACAATAATTACAGTCAAGAAACATCTCAAATCAATGTCACATAAAAATGCATATTCATATTACAATCATTATTTACATTTAAGTAATTTGTGATACAAATTACTGCATCACTACAGAGTCCTTCTGCAGTTCAGGATTTAATTTACTTTTATGTAAAACGTGCATCCGGATTCCAGAAAAGAATTTAAATGATGCGAATTCGCATTAAAGGGCAAATATGATTTACTTAATCAATTCTTGGTTCACGGGTACTATCTTATACTCTGGCTTCTGCTTTTTACTTTCTCTACCAAAGACTAGAGACTCTAGCAAGCAGCTAAATGATCAAAATAGTTTAGAACATTAGCATTTGCAGTTTTCGCCTAAATTTAACGTCATAAAATGCCTTCGTCAAGTAATTTGAAATGTGGAGCGTGCATACGCTTCATAGCAATAAATGAAATACTAAAGAAAAGCAGGCCGACTGCCGGCCCAAGAGGTAGTAGTAGGTACATATATTAAGGCAAAACTTAATGGGGAATTACCTTTCCCATTCTTGCTTTCACATATTTAGATTGTGAAGTTTCCCCTTAAATTCTGCATAACTTAACGATAGAAATGTTTTTGTTAAGGGGACCAACTTGTTCAAGTATTGACAATTCTGAAAAATACAGATTTATACTTTCTTTTCTTCCTTACGTTTCTCGGTCTTCGCTATCACTCAAATTGCTCCTTGCGGTGCAAATTTTTGACAATTATTTCCAAGATTTCACCAAGAAGTTTTAAGATGATAAAAGTTATCGGTGGAAATTTTCAGAAAAGTAAAAATGAGGAAATCATTGTATTAATTAAAACTAAAATGCAGGAAGTACAGGTATACTTTTAAGTATGCAAATCATGTAATAAACTTGTAAGGCAGATATGTTAGGAAAACAACAATGAAATTTGGTTCCCAGGGTATGTTCCTGTATATAATTTAAAAATTAGAAAATACGTTTTTTTCTCAAACTACTCGAGGAATCGATCTGAAAATGAGGAAGTTTGTTGTAAAATATATGATAAATATTTGTTAAACAATCACACTAATTGCTTAAGAAATGCTGAATTTCCAGATTCTAGAAAGGTTGACCCTTATAAGCCTAATGTATGAACATCACACAGTATCAGATGCCTTTGGGGTTCTTGGGCGTTTTTCATCGAAGCAAACTTCAAGAGTGCCGCTTCACGTCAAGAGACATAATTTTCGTTAACCAGGGGTGTAATGGCACAGTAATTTCAAAATAACACAGCGTTAAAGTTAGGAGCTTAAACATTATATGTTACACAGTTTAACAGCACACGTAACTAACTAAAGTAGAACTGTCAAATATTTGCCTTTCCTTTATCATCCACAAAGATGTTCGTTCTCTCAGCATGGAAAGCTAAAAATAAAACGCTTACAAGCAGAGGGTCGTTTAAGTTGAGTGTGCTTGCCATGGACCGTTGTGTTAATGCTTATACCAACACAGCCCATTTGTAGCTCACTGAACCACGGCGGAAATAGCCTGTTGAGTTGTGTTACATTTTACTATTCACCAAAGTTTTAACAACAACTCTAAATTACTTGTATACGTAGGAAAGTAAACGCTTTTATATTTCAATTGTTGTTGCACGTTTTACTAAAACTTTAAAAAACTAATTGCATTTGCTGATAATTCACAAAATAACTTTCTAATTGGACGAAAGAGATTATATCAATTTCGTTTCGCAGCGGAAATAATGCAGTATCAACCGTAACATCTATGAATATTTTTAGAAAGCTTCCTGAAAGTGCCAAATCTTTAATACCAACTCTTTAATACAGCGAATTTTGTAATAATTAGAACCAGATATGTCGAATATGTCAACTAATTTTCTTCAAACTCAGATTGTATTGTATTTATTGTATTTATCAGCCTGGAAGAGTACTCTCAACATGGTCTAGCATTGTGAACATGCAGGGCTGAGTTCCTTTTGAGGAAATCCTATATATACATACAGGTTGACTGAAGCTCATATACATACATACATACACACACTTGGTAGGGGTAATATCGATAGCTCTTTAAAAATTGTATTACTATATCCAAAGTACATTGTCTTTAAGGCATCTAAGGATAAAATTTTTATAAGGATTCGAAAGGCGTAGCATAGATTGCTTAATTGTTTACTTAAATATCTTTGTGGATTTCCCATTTTAGAATAGTATCTTCCCGTACTCCCAAACAATTTGGCAATTCGTACACTATTAAAACAAATCTGCATTGAATCTTGCATACCTTTATGGAATTCCAAACATACTGTTTTTCAATGTTGTGCTCAGTGGCAGTTGTTTATAGCTAGTTATTTGTTTGAATACCTTGCTGTTTTTTTCCGCAATTTATTTTTGTCGGGGTCGCTGATTACAATATTTGTATCTCTGGAAATAAAACTCTCTTTGTTTGAATTATGCTGAGAGGTAGGTCATATATATAAGAAAGAGAAGTGAGCCCAATATCGATCCTTGTGGGACTCCATGTTTTATGATATCATTACTGGATTTTATTGAATTAATTTCGACATACTGCTTCCGGTTACTCAAATGTGACGTAAACCAGCTTTCAGCTCTCACTCCTCATTTGTTTAATTTATAAATCAGTATTTTATGATTTACCATGTCGAAAGCTTTGTTGCGGTGAAAGAAATAGTTACAGAAACACAGTTTGTTTTCTTGTTCATCCAGTGCTCTAAATATTGACTCTGTGAAAGCATGCATAGGATTACTAATGGTTTTCGTAAAATTGCGTTGCTAACCTTCAAGAATGAAAGTAGCCTTTTGGTTATTCTTTCAAGTACGTTTGCAAACACAGATAGGAGGAATATTGGACGAACCTTAGCGGTTTTAGAACTTCTGGAAATAATCCTGGTCAGGGAAGAATTTGAGATATCTGCATAAAGCTTAGCTACGTGCGTTCAGCGTTTCCTCACATCATGAGTTTATAGAATCCTCTTCATATAAACTACTCTTTTCTTTTGATTTGTTATCAGATTTGAAGGATGTCGAAAAATGGCCATGAAACTTATATCAAACATATAATCTCTGGAGCGGGGAGGGGGCAATCCTCACTTTAGATGAAGGGACTTGCACGCTTGCGACATTCAAACGTGCAAGGAGAAATTGTCGTGTGCCTACGTTTCGGTGCGCGTTGTGTCATGGTCATACTCGGTATGATTGTGCAAACAGAACTGTACTAATGAGGTTGTTACATTTGCGCAGACTTCTCGCCCCGAACAAAGTATGTGTGCAGTACACTGCAGTTGAAAGGTGCAGGGAAAAAATGCAGTTTTATGACAAAACTGACTGGCCTGAAGTCAGTTTTTTCCACCCCTTCAGTTAAAATCATGAAAACTTATAAAAGGGTCCGGCAGAGGAATGGGCGATTTTAAATTATGTTTATTCTACATAAAAACATTTTTCATAAGTATATGTGATTCTTTATCAACATAATATGCCATTTATTTCTTGAAAATAACGTCTTTCAAGTGACGACCTTTCACTCGCAGACACTCTTCAACCTCAACCGCAAGTTGTGCATACAGCGATGCAACATGTCCAGTGGAACATTGGCGATTTCTTGCCGAAAATTGCCTTGATGTTTGAATATTTTGCGGGCGATCTTTGAAGGCAACATTCTTCAAGTATTCCCATAAGAAAAAATCACACACAGTAATATCTGGGGATGTTACCCCTGCTGGAGATAATTTGATTTTGCAAAAGTCTCCTTAGGGCATTCATGGAGGCCCCCGCAGTGGATTAATGGCTCCGTCTTGTTGAAACCAGGAAACATAAGGAAACCTGTAATGTCATTACTAAGAAAGGTTTCAATCATGTTCACGCACCTCGTTGCTTTTCCTTCATCATCCTCAAAAAAGAAAAGGCTAAATATCCCAGAAGACGACCTGGCACACCAAGGTGCAATGGTTTGTCGTGAATTGAAAAGGCATACTTCGAGATCAATATCTGCAGTTTTGTTTATTTACAAAGCCAGACAGATAAAAATGTGTCGTCAGACATCCATGATTTGTCAATAAATTCATCTTCTTATTATTTAAATAAAATTCTAGTGGCAACACACCCTAACTTCACTCTTTTAAGATAATTACCTTGAAATTACCAAGGTAATTATTTTAAAGAGTGAAGTTAGAGTGTGTTGTCACTAGAATTTTATTTAAATAATATTTTAACTACTTCACTGTGTTTCCCATTAATTGTTTTGTTACATTCATCTTCATTTATGTGATTTGACCACTCTTCACAAAATGTTATTCGTGAGAGGAAATCACAAGGGGTTGTGCACTATCTGAAGTTTGTAGGGATGAAAATGAAGAGTGCAATATTCTTCTTACGTCCCCTCCGATAATTCTTTGCAGCAGAATGCTTCACCGCCGAGCACATTGGATTGCTGGTCACAGTAGTTCTTAGCGCATCAATATTTTCTGGTGTACGCTTAGTTCTTCTGCTACCTGGAGGCTGCTTCTTCAGTGCCGAAACAGTTTCCTCAAAGTTCTTGACCCATATCTTTATGGTATGAGCAGATGGGACGATATCATGGCGTCCTAAATTAAACTAAAGAAATTGGCGTCTAGCAGCCTCATAACTACAGTTGTTTTTATAGAAACGTTTTACTGGAAAAGCACGTTGTTGGTCCACCGATCCATGTTTATTGAATGGCATTGTCACAGTAACAGAAAGCGCATGCAGATTTAATTTTATTCATTGAGCTTTAAGAGAAAACACATAATGTAAAATCGCCCGTTCCTCTGCCGGACTCTGTAATATTAAAATATATTAGCACTACATAACGTAATGTTACAAAAATAATTTGTCTTAGAAATAAAAAATAATTTGTTATTAAGAATAGACGGTCCTTTTCTGGAGCAAACCTCGATTTTTAAGTACAGAGGCGCCTCATACTTCACACAGTTAAAAGAACTCACGATATAGACAGGGTCTTTAATTCATGTCACATAGCACAAGTGCTGCGTTTTGTGAACAGCAGAACTTGGAATAATTTGGCGTTCAAGAGGTGAATAATATTGTTGTTTTCTTATTTTCTGGTCAAAGGATATATATCCAGCATGCGTTGTTTCCTGTGCACAGACAGGTCTCTTGTAGGTGCTTCACAGTCGTAAACGCACTTAATAGCATCAAATGTTTCGTTATTGTTTAGTTTAAAGGCATGCACACCGAAATAACTTTTTAAACACGTGATTCACGAAGATGAAGGTCACTGTGTGGCCACACACGCTTGTCTATAAAACGATATTGCTGGTTTTACTATTTCCGGTTTAACCGGAAGTGATGCCCAATTTCCGATTTAAACGGTACACCCAATACATTTCCACAAGAATGTTTAAACCGTGATAAAAGCAGTGGTGGTTGTGTCATTCCAAAGTTTTGCATTCGTTTACGGATACATGTAGACTTTTTGGTGAGGTTTTTCCCCCGTCCGGTTTTCTCTTAAGCTGAAAGTTAACAGGGCATAACCTCAGCGACAGCACTTATTTCATTTGTTTGTTTGTATGAAACACTCCACCAAAAAGGCTGTTAAAAAGTTTATTTATTATTCGCATCTGCATGAAATATAAATTAAACGCAGGAGTTCCTGTTTTAACCTATCATCTTATTTCCCTTTCTTCCAGTAAACTATTTTGCCGAGCGGGATGGCTTAGACGGTAACGCCTAAGATCCACATTTAGGGGTTTCCTAGGTCCTCAGGCGAATGTTGGAGTGGTTTCATTCATCCCCCGGATTTCCTGTCCCTCCATTTTGTTCCATTAATTATTTCATTCATCCTTAACCCCGTTTGGTCTATTTTAGGGTTGGAAGCGTCGGTGCTGGTGTTTCGGTGCTCGTAAAAAGAATGCCCTCCATGAACTTTTCTCCGTCCCTTGGCCTGCGGCTGGTTGCCGGAATATAACAAACGCCCCTTCGGGGCGGGTCCCCGGCCTGCCTGTCAGACTGCCGGGACGTCTATATCTGGAAACTGTAGGGGCCCTGTCACTGCTGTGCCGTCACTCCTGGTTCCGGCCGTCCGGTGTCTCCCTTCACCTCCCTTTTTCGGGCGTAAAAATCGTTAGCATGGTTTCCATCGGAAGGGAAGTAAAGCCGATGGCCCCGTGTCGTAGACTTACGGCACGTAAAAGAACCTAAAGCCTGATAAAGAGGCCTCTGAGCAAAATTACCGGTGTTTCACGCCCAATATAGAATGGGACGCTAATAACCATAGTAGTTAAAGAGCGTCCATAAATAAAACACAATTTCAATTTTACGGGTCCAGCATGCTGTGACTCACAGAGCGTCTGCATGCATTCGGGCCCTAATTTGAACTCCCTCCAATCTTTTTCTCTATTTACTTTCCTAATCCATTTAATCTTACTCTCCCTAAATATTCACTCGTACTCCTATTTCTTTCCCATTCTCTGTCAACATTTTTATTGCTACAGTAATATTTTCCAATTTATACCAAATACCCTCCCTCCACTTACTTGTTTCTTTACACTGCATCAAACAATGGGGCATCTGATTCTCCGCACATAACACATACTTCTATGCTACTATTCCTAAAACCTTTGATATACAATACCCCTGTTAGCATTCATGCAAATCCCTTGCTTCGTTGCTTGTCGCAACTATCGACATAGTACTTCTCCCTTCCCCATTCTTTCTTTATTATCTTGTACAACCTCAAAGAACTTTTGTTTTCAGACCTTGCCTCTCAATATCTTCTAATCTATTCCGTACTTTCTTCCAAAAACCGATGGAATTATTTTCACCCTCTGCCATACATCCCCCATACCAATGTCTTTCAATTTCTTTCCCAAATATTGTGTCCTAATGAATTTTAATTATATCACCGTCATCAACATTAATTGCCTGTATCAGTATTAGACGCCCTTTAAACTTGAACTCGTACACTTCGTGAAAACAGAAGATTATTCTTCAGCTAACGAGTGAGAGGAGACCGAGGGCGGCCGTACCAGGAGGCAGGACATGACAGAAGGATAGAGCAACCTTTTCCCCTGTCATGCAACGCCGAGACTTCAGCGACACTTTCAACTCCGAAATAGCTGAAGTGAAATGAGAATGGTGGTGAAATGGGACAGGAAATTCGGGGGATGTAATGAACCTACCCAGCATTCGCCTAGCGTCCCGAGGATCAGGAACGTCGGCCACGGAAGTCGAACCCACGACCTCTCGAATGCGGGGCACAGACATTACCGCCTGAGCCATCCCGCTCGGTAATCTACACTATTACTGTCACTATCGTCGCATTACCATAAATAACTATATACTACCTCAAAAGAGCACATCACAGCACCTCACGTAGGCTATAGTGGGCTATTTGTGTGCAACGTGAACTCTTGGAGGAAGGGATAAAGAGGATATCCGAAGGGCAACCAAGTCCGGACGACGATGTGCGCTGGTAAGTTTCCTAACGATTCTAACATGACACCAATCCTGACGCCGGCTAGTACTGCCTTAGCCACCGCAACCTGAGAATCCCGGGTGTAGATGGGACATTCCCGAGAAGCAAGAGGGCCCCCGCAGCCCCGACAAGCGCCAGGGAGAAATCTTTCCATAGCGCAAATTTCACCGCCCTGCTGCAACACACAAACCGCCGGTATCTCGTCCTGCAACCTGAAGTAGATGAGGTGAAACAGGAAATTCGTGGTAGAATAGCAATCACCTGAGTATTCGCATACCGACCCGGGGAAACCACAAAAAAATCCATGGTCAGTGTGGCCGGCCGGACGGGAATCGAACGCGGAACCTCCCGAATGCGAGGTTCTCGGTTATCCCCCCCTCTCTCTCTCTCTCTCTCTCTCTCTCTATATATATATATATATATATATATATATACATACACTCTCACACTTTTTTGAGAGATAAAAGAGAAGCTGGATGTCTTCAGAACATTTGTTTCGCTAAATCTTTCAATTCTTAGGTATGAATAATATCTTAAAGACGTAAAAATAAAATAGCTAGCTACAAAATTAAACTGAGTTTTATTTATGGACACTCTTTAACTGCTATGGTTCTTAGCGTTCCATTCTGTGTTGGGCGAGAAAGACCGAAGTTTTGCTCAGAGGCCTCTTTATCAGGCTTGAGGTTCTTTTACGTGCCGTAAATCTACGACAAGGGACCGCCAGCTTCCCTTCCGAAGGATGCCTTGCAAAGGATTTTTACCCCGAAAAAATCCATCACTCCCGCCGGGTTTGAACCCGCGACCTCGGGAACTAGAGGCTAGCATGGTACCCCTAGGCCACGGAGGACGACATAGCTAGCTACAGTAAATACATTCATACTCATGGTTATACCTAATACCTAATCTAATTAGCAGAATGTTATCATTTTAGCCAGAATTAGACGAAGAAATGGACTCACTGTTTCGACAACCAAAATTATTCATCGGCTAATATAGTATTATAATCTGATTAAATCAGAATCATGAAAGATTTAGATTTGTGCTAATCGTATAGTATCATTCATTACTCTTGTGTCATTTTCTTTTGTCGAAGAATGCCATAGTATTTCATCGTGTGTTATAAGTTGGATGTTATATTACTCCTAAATAATTATATCTAATACTGCAACAGTCGTCAACTTGAAAAGCAGTTGCCTCTTTGTTTAAAGAGCTTGACAGAGCCACCGAATTAGTGAGGAGCGTAAAATTCATTCAGACAGAATTCCTGCACGTCCCCACCCCTCTTGATAGTAGAGACAGAGAGAGTGGAAAGGGCAATGACGGACTTCCTGCGCGCAAGGGGAACCGTCTGGAGCGTCATCGGGTCATCACTCCTAAATACAGCGCCCACTCTTTTCACATAACACTTCTGGAAAATGAGTTGACGCATATCTTTGATTGTGGACTGCGGCGACTCTCGATTATATCTTTCCTGTGATCCACAGGCCTTGTTCGTCATACGTTCTACGATAATTACATGATGTGAATTCGTAGAAGCTTGTACTGTCCCACCCACACACACACACACTTGTGAATGACCACACACACTCCTTGCTGCCCGCGAGCAGCGGTTACACCGCAAAGGCAAATTCGATGATTTCTAAAATCCGGTATACTCGATGAATCACTATAACTACCATAAGGAATGTTTCTGAAGGAGAGATCCTCTTGATGTTATTGGTGCACTGGGCAGGCAAAATATGAAATTTCACATTCTAAACCATGCTTGCTATCATTATGAGAATAAATATCTATTGCAGTGTGTACAATTCAATCATGTGGCAAAAACAAATCATATTTTGTAAGACTTGCGATTTGTTTTTCCCCACGTTAGCAATCACCCGGGCTTTCCAAATATTTTATTCTGTGAAACACTTAAAAAAACCCAAATCCACTGTTTCCAACAAGTCAAGTACAGTTGAGAAAATGCAGCATTCCCTTCCTGACTGGCTACTGCGCGAACTGAAATCAGCTGATATTCCAGTTAAGTCACGGCCCGATAGTGAAATTACATTGCCTGTTATATCCATATTCTAAACAAACAAATAAATTGCTAATTAAGTGCATGGAAAACGCACAGTTATGTCATGAAGCTAGTCAATGTTTAAGACTGGCATTACTACGTAAATCTCGTGCCCTAGGCTGTCTATCTCGTTAGCCATGATTACCTTTATGTGACGGCACGTGCGAAATTTAATGCCCTATGTTCTTGAAGAGTTTTTATTTTCACGAACCGGTGTTCTTAGTGACGTGTTGTAATTGGTATTAAGCAAGGACAAACCAATCAATAACTTCTTTTTTGCTAAGTTTAAGCGCTTCATAATGATTAAAATTAATAACCTCCATGTGATTTGTTATATTTACTTGATATTTTATCTACTAATATGGGCAAAAATCTACAAAACCTATTTTTCAAAACTAATGAAGTGCACCGTCTCTAACCCCTTAAAGTATAGGATGTTTTGGCTTTAAAATATGTATTTTATAATATTTGGGGATTTTATCTTAGTATTTTCATATTTTGGCAAATTTTCCTTCTCTCTAGTCACCACAGAATTCAGCAGGTGGTTGAGTGCTGACATTTTGTGCCCAAAGTTGAGGACCCGATCCCGGTCTACACAAATTATTCTTACTAAAGCTTAATTTTCTATCTACCACAATCTAATCCAAATAAACCTTGCAGAAATAGCTACATTACACATTTCGTTATATATACAAAGGGAACAGCGATAGTCAAATGTTTAAGAACTGGACGCTATATGCTGGCCTTAAAATTCCATACTGTTCCCATGACATCGCGAGAAACAATTGAATGTTGATAGGACTTTAAGTAATGAACAATTCGAACTATTAATAACGGATATCTCAAAAATGGCTTATGCCACAAAATAACTTATTTGTAATAAATAGTGTGCTTTAAAGAAATCTACATTTTGTGTATAGTACGTTTTCGCTATGACTTAACGCTTACCAGTTATACAAGATTATACAAACTTCTTCCCAGATGTACATTATATTTGTCATGTAAATATGTTTAATATATGGTATTTTAATAAAAATCGTTAGAGGCATTTTTCTAGAAAATCAAAATTTTTCGAAAAATGTTCCACGTAAGGGTTAGTTGGGCGTGAGTTCTTGAAAATCTTCGTGTCGCATCCTTGGAAGATACTGAACTTAAATACCAAATTTGGTATTTATACTACTTATCGCTTTTTATTTATACTGTCCACAGCACCCACCCACCCATACACATACACACGCGCGCACGCGGACATGTTGCCGAAACGCTTATTTGGATTCAGGGGGCCTTAAAACATGTATTTTGGTAGAGAAAGCAAAAAACTTATTGATTTCGAGAATATTGATCTGAATACGAGAGAGATTTGAATTTCAATGGATTTTTGTTAGGTTCTGATTCAAAAAGCTAATGTTCATACGAAACTATATACACCAAAAATGCTTAGAGACTAGAAACGTACCGCAGATTCTGGCGCAGATGTTTTGCGAGACATCATTGCAGTTTTACTGGTAGTTTAAAGTTAAAAGTGATGCAGACTTTAATTAGGAAATCGAGAGATCTTAATCCATAAGAAAGACATTTCACGTTGCTTAATTCAACATAAAGTATCCGGACACCCCCAAAACATACGTTTTTCACCTTAGGTGCATTGTGCTGCCACCTACTGCCTGGTACTAATTATCTGCGAACTCAGTAGTCATTAGACATCGTGAAACAGCAGAATGAGACGCTCCGTGGAACTCATGGACTTCGAATGTGGTCAGGTGATTGGGTGTCACTTGTGTCAGAAGTCTGTACGCGAGATTTCCACACTCTTAAACATCCCTAGGTCCACTGTTTCTGATGTGATAGTGAAGTGGAAACGTAAAGGGACATGTACAGCACAAAAGTGTACAGGCCGACCTCGTCTGTTGACTGACAGAGACCGCCGACATTTGAAGAGGGTCGTACAGAGTAATAGGCAGACATCTATCCAGACCATCACACAGGAATTCCAAACTGCATCAAGATCCACTCCCAAGTACTATGACAGGCGTGAGGTGAGAAACCTTGGATTCCATGGTCGAGCGGCTGCTCATAAGCCATACATCACGCAGGAAAATGCCAAACGGCGCCTCGCTTGGTGTAAGGAGCGTCAACATTACACGATTGAACAGTGGCAAAACGTTGCGTGGAGTGACGAATCACGGTACACAATGTGGCGATCCGATGGCAGGGTGTGGGTATGTGCAAATGCCCGGTGAACGTCATCTGCCAGCGGTGTAGTGCCAACAGTGAAATTCGGAGGTGGTGGTGTTATGGTGTGGTCGTGTATTTCCTGGAGGGGGCTTGCACTCCTTGTTGTTTTGCGTGGCACGATCACAGCGCAGACCTGCATTGATATTTTAAGCACCTCCTTGCTTCTCACTGTTGAAGAGCAATTCGGGGATGGCGATAACATCTTTCAACACGATCGAGCACCTGTTCATACTGCACGGGCTGTGGCGGAGTGGTTACACGACAATAACATCCCTGTAATGGACTGGCCTGCACAGAGTCCTGATTTGAATCCTATAGAATACCTTTGGGATGTTTTGGAACGCCGACTTCGTGCCAGGCCTCACCGACACCTCTCCTCAGTTCCGCACTCCGTGAAGAATGGGCTGCCATTCCCCAAGAAACCTTCCAGCACCTGATTGAAAGTATGCCTGCGAGAGTGAACGCTGTCATCAAGGCTAAGGGTGGGCCATCACCATATTGACTTCCAGCATTACCGATGGAGGGCGCCACGAACTTGTACGTCATTTTCAGCCAGGCGTCCGGATACTTTTGTTCACGTAGTGTATGTACATTTCTAACCAACGGTTATATGTGGCAATATCCGGTTATTTATTTGAAATAGAATGACATTCTAATTTTATCTGGACCGATGTTCTTATACTAGTTGTTCCATAAAACATGAATGAATGCTCTGCTAGATGTACACTAAGACGTTGTCTGAACTGAAATCTCTGCATTCTAGTCTCAGAAATATCGGGGTGGTGGATTTTGATGATTCACCCGGTATAAGGACTCCACTTCTGGCTTCATGTTTCATATCATGATCTCCTCCCTACATCTCTGTGGACAGTGGATTTGTTTCTGCGTGTCTATTCATCTTTAGTCGATTATTCCATCTTTTCTGTAATTTACAGTTTTCTTTCGTTCAACAAAAATCTACTCATATTCTCGGGTATACACTCATTTTACTTTCTCTACTACGTATAGTAAGTAGGGGAAGTATTGTATTCCACCCAAAAATTCGATACCGAGATTTCACCGGAAATACATGTTTTGGGACCCCCTGAATCCAAAAAAGCATTTTTGGAAACGTGTCCGTGTGTTTCTGTCTGTGTGTCTGCCTGTGAACAGCATAACTCTGAAACGAAGAGTCGGATAAACACCAAACTTGGTATTTAGGTTCAGTATCTTCCAGAGTTGCGACACGACGGTTTTCAAGAAAATCCCCCACCCCACACTACCCTTTACATGAAACATTTTTCGAAAATTGCCATTTTCTCAAAAATGGCTCTAACGATTTTGATTAAGATATCATATGTTTAAGATATTTTCATGAGAAATAAAATGTATTATCTTGAATTTTCTGGGAATGTCTCCAAAAGTATTCTTCATTGTGAACGACTTTTGCATAACTGCTGAACCATAAGAGATAGACAAAATTTTACTACACAAAAAATGTAGATCGCGTTAAAATACACAATTTACGTCATTCATTTCTTTTTTGTTGAGTGAACCATTTTCGAGATATTGCTTGTTATTCCCTTAAATTTTCCAATACTTATTTTCTCAAATGGGAGTTCGTTATTCATTTTTTGTCTTGTATATACAAAGAGTATTAATCTGTGGCAAAGAGAATGGTGCTGCACCTAGCAACCAGCTATTAAGAGATATGTATATGCTTAAAGGCTACTGCATTTCTATATTGCCCTTGTAAATATATATTCCCCTTACATCTACAAGAAACTTAGCAATAAGATAGAGTCTGCAAATGTTTATCTCGATTAACATGAAGTAGATGGAGAATAAGCGTTTGTAAAAATAGTTTGTACAAGGGTAGAGAAAGTCATGTGAGTGTAACACATCAGATTTTTTATTTTAATTCTCTTTGAACTAGGCCAACCTCATGTTGAGATGTATTTATTTTCCGCTTCTTGTAAATGGTTGCAGTCTACCTTATAATATTTTCACATTGCTTATTTTAGCGGACACAGATGTTAGATTTTCCGACCTGTTGTGTTAATGTTGCAAATTGTTGTAATTCATACATGGTGATTTCTAACTTGTTTTTATTATCTTGATTTAAAATCGGGTAGTGTGCAAAGAACAGCATGTTGAGGGAGGTATTTTTTAGTAGTTTTAATTCGAATGCATATATTTTTCCTTTATGCCTTTCAGAGTATCGCGCATGTAAATATTAGATAATAGTGGAGATAAAGTATAGACTAGTATTCAAAGCGTTTACCAAATCCAACCGGATACTTTTACAGGACAGCAAACACGCTACAGTAATAAAACAATTATATTGCACGCATATCCTTTAAATGTCGAAATCTTTTGCAAACCTCTAACGTTACCGCTTATCTAGCTCGACTATCCGACGTTGAACGAGTTACAAAGAAATGGTTTTCAGTTATCACCCTCCCCTGTATCCTCTACTAAGTTGTACGGTGGTTTACAAGAATGTTACCCCCTTAAAACCTTAATTTCTTACAGTAGTGCGATATTTCTAATAACAGACTGGTAGGAAATATCGGCGAATGTATTTCTTATTTCTATAAGCGTCCCTCCCCCCGACAGCCTTCCAAGCTTGTGTTGTGGTATCTTCAGCGGTGAAACAATTATTGGAGTGGTCGCTGATGTTTAGATAATCACAGTGGATAACATTTTTAACCTTTATGCCTTCTGTTTAGTCCCGCAGTTATCTACTAAAGGCCACACAATATCCGCATAATACAGAAGCCCTTAACATAAATATACAAGGCTATATGCAAAACTAGTGAATACGAAGATGCCCCACTCCCAGGATACGGAGTTAAATGGCACATAGTCTGTAACCATCCAGAAAAAGAATCTTCAGGTGTGAATTATAAAATATCCGTTGATTAACCTCTGATGTCACACTGGGCACAATTTGTTTTTCGTTATATAACTATTTAGCATACGCTGTTATTGAACTCGGTTGTAACACAGAGGAAACAAACCTGTCCTTATATAATGGTTATTAAATTATTTTGGCATCAGTAAGGAGCGTTTTAAAGAGCTCCGCTTGTGTTTTGTTTTGCTGTCTTAGTTGCTAAATCGTGAAAAAAATACCTGATGTGACACATTCACATGACTTTTCTACCCTGTATCTTTTATTACTGGGTGTACAAATTATTCTTACTTAAGCTTATTTTTCTATCTACTACATTTTAATCCAAATAAACCTTTGCAGCAATCACACATTTCGTTATAGACATAAAGGTAACAGCGATAGTAAAATGTTTTATATCTGGGCGCTATACGCTCACTTTAAAATTCCACACTGTTTCCATGCAATCGCGAGAAACAACTGAATATTGAAAGGACTTAAGAAAATGTCCAAGAAATGAACAATTCGAACTGTTAATAATGAAAAACTCAGAAACGGCTTATACCACAAAAAATATATTTTAAATAAATTGTGTGTTTTAAAGAGATCTATATTTTCACTGTAGTACGTTTTCATCTGTCGCTTAACAAGATTATACAACATTTCTTCCAAATAAAGTGGACTGCACAGGCTATTCCCAGAAAATTCAAAATACATGTTATTTGTCATGTAAATTTCTTTAATATATGGTACTTTAATCAAAATCGATAGAGCCATTTCTAGAAAATAAAAATTTTCGAAAAATGTTCCTATAAAGGGTAGTCCAGAGTGGTGTTTTTTTTTGAAAATCTTCGTGTCGCATCTTTGGAAGGTGCTGAACTTAAATACCAAGTTTGGTGATAATCCGACTTTTCGTTTTGAGTAATGCTGTTCACAGAAATACACGAACTTTTTCAAAAAAAAAAAAATTTATTCAGGGAGGTTCAAAACATGTATTTCCGGTGAAATCTCGATATCGAAGTTTTGGGTGGAAAGCAATACTTCTCCTACTTACTATACGTAGCAGTGAAATTAAAAATGCTTTTTTTAAGTAAAAAGATTGCGGATCCAGTTTGGTCAGTTGCCAGTATTATTTAAGTACCTGAAAAATGAAGCAGACTTGTTATTTAAATTCCACAAAGTTGCTGACAAGGACCATACCAAGGTCAATCTAAGTTAACCTTAATTATGTTAATGTCTATACCAGTTGATAACGTTTTCATGTGAAGGGCATGAAAAATTTAGAAATAAAATATTCGAAATGCACCTTAACTGTATAGTTGAAATATGGCCAAAATTTTCAAAAAATTAAAAAAATTTGTTTTTGTTTCCAAAAAATACTTCCAACCTTTAGCTTTACTTACATACTATGGTTTTTGCTCTTAGAACCCTTTAAAGGCTTCAACATGTCACCATTTAAATACCCGAGAGCTTACGGCGAATTGGCGTGCATTTACTTCCAATACCTTTTCTCCGACATTGATTTTCTTACACTTTTGCGCATTAAAAATGTTCCATACGATGTAGTTTGTAACCAATCTTGTTCAAATTTTCAGTACAAACTCGGAGAGAATGAACTTAAAGGGCTGGCATAAGGATTTTGCTACATGTTTAAATTTTTCAAGATATGACATAATTAATTCGACCCCGAGGAAAAATTGTTTTAAAATGTATTTAAAGGTTTAAATTTTTTTCTCAAACTACCAGAGTGGTGAATAAAATGCTATTTAACAGTTTTGTATATTAGTATTTAAATAATTGGTAGTATTTTTAGTTCTAAATTAAGATTTCTGCACCATGTGGAACACCTAATTAGCATAATTAAAGTAAAATCTATTTTTTTCCAAAAGAAATATTACAGATATCTACATGAAATTTAAACCACGCTTATAATTAAAGTAAAGCACTGTATGCAAAATTTTGAAAAAAATTTAGATAAAAACTCAGGATTTAGAAATTTCACCCATGGCAACGTTAAGCTGAAATCTCGCTAAATTCGCTGGTTTCGCAGCACTGCTTTGCCTTAGGAGCTTCCAATTCATGCCTTAATGGGAATCAAGATATATTCGCCTTTGTGGGTTCCTTTCCTAGCACTTTGCAATAATTAACGAGCATCATCACTGGTTTATTCAGCTTGCTGCTTCGGATGCACCTGCACCTAAAGCAAATAAGAATGGAGGAAGAAACGAATTACTGGAATTTGCGCGTGTTTTGCAGAAGGGCAGATCCAACTGTTAACTTAGAAAGCCACTTACTTATTCTCGACTCTCTCTCTGCCTTATTCTCCTGCGGTTGTGCAGTCATTCCAAACCAAAAAGAACAAATCAGGTATAAGTTTAACTGTTGTTATTTTCCTCTACACGCGATTTATTTGTTTTGCTGCACATTCACGTGTCTCAGATCAGTACCTCCTGAACTTGTTCTACAGGAAAAGCCAAAAGACTACGAACCGGCTGCGCGGTGTTTTTTCCTGTCCACGTCCTCGGCGCTTGTTGCCTCTGCAGCTATCATAGAAAGGCGCTGATGAAACCATACAACATTTTTAAAACTACTTTTAAAGACTTTACTTAACAACTTTATGAAAGTGTGTTTGAAGACAGAATTATTAGTAGAGATTTGTGGCCCCCATGGTCCCCCGATAACCCCCTGCTATTTCTATCTCTGGGGTAACTTGAAACAAAGTGTACAAGACAACCCACACACCCTGGAAGAATTAAAACAAAACATCCGCCAGGAAATTTCTCAACGTGAACTACGGCGAGTGATGGATAGTTTCCTAAAGAGGTGCCAACAATGTATGGACAACGACGGTGGCCAGTTTCAGCATCTCCTTTCATAAAGTTGGTAAGTAGAGCCTTTAAAAGTAGTTTTAAAAATGTTGTATGATTTTATCCGCGCCTTGCTAAGATAGCGGCATACGGCAACGAGCGGCGAGGACACCAACAGGAAAAACACCGCGCAGCCGGTTCGTGGATTTTTGGCTCTCTCTGTAGGTTAACTCAGCGCAGCGCTATTATACAACCATCTGGCCTCAGAATTTCACTGGTATGCTTTGTTAATCTTGTGATCTATTTTATTTCTATCAGAATTTGTTTGCTACTCTATTAGAATGTCATAACAAAATCACCTTCCTACATTCTTCCGCATTCCTCTTCGTCTTCGCATATAAACATTTTACTTTCTCTACCAGGTACTGTAGGTAGAGAAGGTATTTGCATTCCAACCAAAAATTCGATACCGAGATTTCATCTGAAATACATGTTTTGAGAGTCCCTGAATCCTCCCCTTCAAAAAAAAATATTTTAAGAAAAAAAGTTCGCGTGTGTGTGTCTGTGAATAGTGTACCTCAGAAATGTAGATTCGGATAATTACCAAACTTGGTATGTAAGTACAGTATCTTCTAAAGACGCGACACGAAGATTTTTAAAAAATCCGCTTACCCCAAACTATCCTTTACAAGGAAGATTTTTTGAAACTTTTTATTTTAAAAAAAATGGTTCTAACGATTTTGACTAAGATACCATATATTTAACATATTTTCATGACAAATAAACTGTACACCTAGATTGAATTTTCTGTGAATATACTATGAAGTCCTCTTCATTCGGAAGGAATTTTGTATAATCTTGTATAACTGGTAAACGTTAAGCGATAGACGAAAACGTACTATACAAGAAACGTAGATCTCTTTGAAACACACAGTTTGTTTCAAATAACTTTTCGAGATATCCGTTATTAATGGTTCGAATTGTTCAATACTTAGCCCTTCTTATAAAGCCTGTCGAATTTTAGCTGTTTCTCAGGATGTCAGGGAAAGAGCACCGAATTTTAAGGCCAGCATATAGCGTTCAGTTCTAAAACATTTGAGTGTCGCTATTCCCATTGTATCTATAACGAAATGTGTAATGCGGCTACTTCTACAACGGTTTATCTCGATTGAAATGAAGTATATAGGAAACTAAACTTTCGTAAGAATAGATTGTATACATCCTAATAACGTTAGAGATGTAGAGAAGGTGATGTGAATGTAAGACATCAAACTTTTTGAAAATTTTCGCGATAAAATGACAGCTAAAATGACCTCTGTGTGAAAACAGAGGTACTAGACTGCATATCCCAGTTCACTTTATTGTGCAGCAGCGACGGCGAATCCTGCGGGGTACTGAAGCATTATCCGTCTCCCCTCACTGTCCCTGCGGAGTTGGGGCGGGAATTAAATAAAACCTGACCGGAGGAGTGTAACGCTCTGCAGAGGAAGTTGGCAGGTCACCACTAGAAAGAGAAGGATGAAGTTCTCTAAGAAGTTGCGAGCTGGGCAGAATGTTAACAAGTTGAGATCGTATGCATAGTGCCGTGAAGAGGGACGTCCCTTAGTCTAATGGTTAATTTATTGCGCGAGTTATTCAAATAAAAGAATATGAAATGCAAATAGTTAACGTGAGCTATATCGCTCGACGTTGTCATCAAACCTACTAAGGGTTTGTGATCTATCCGCGTTTCCTGCGCAAACACAGTCTAGCATTTAGACTGCTGCCCTTAATAATGCGAATCTCTTGTCTTTTAAAACAGTAAAGGTTGATTGCTATAAAATAAGAACTGTTTAACATTTGAGTTATTAACCCTTTTTTACTTCCTCTACCACGTACATAGTAGGTAGAGAAGGTATTGTATTCCACACAAAAATTTCACCGAGATTTCAGCATAAATACGTGTTTTAGAGGCCCTTGAATTAAAAAAAGGTATTTTTAGGAAAAGGTCTCCGCTTGCGCGCGTGTGTATGAACAGCATAACTCAAAAGCAAAACTCGGATAAAAACTTGGTAACCTCCAAAAATGCGACACGAAGTTTTAGAAGATTATAGAAAATTCATTCACAGGATTTTTTCAGAAAGTTTAAGACATACAATTTATTTTTCATAAAAATATCTTTAATATATAATATTTTAATTAAAAATTGTTAGACATTTTTAAAAAAAATGTTTTGTAAAATGTTCCATGTAAGGGGTAGTTGGGGCTGGGGAATTTTCTTGCAAATCTTCGTGTCGCATCTTTGGATGATACCGAACTTAAATACCAAGTTTGGTGCTTATCCGACTTCTCGTTTTTGAGTTATACAATTAACAGGCGCGCGCGGGCATACACGCGCACGTTCGGACCTTTTTATAAAAATGTTTTTTTTATTCAGGAACCTCAAAACATGTATTTGCGGAAAATCTCGATATTGAATTTTTTGGGTTGAATGCAATATCTTCCCCACTTACAATGTACGTGGTAGAGAAAGTAATACGGTTCACCTTCGTGGAGAGCGGGATAATTTATCTAATTTCCAACCCGGAAGGTTTAAGCATGTCTCTCGGCGATCTTCCTTTTCATTTTTATACATTGAGTTAATGTTATAATTTGTTGCTTCACTTTCATTAAGAACTGACAATACAGAGAAAGCCAAAAAACTACGAACCGGCAGCACGGTGTTTTTCCTGTCCGCGTCCTCGGCTCTCGCCGTTTGCGCCGATGAAACCATACAACATTTATCAAACTACTCTTAAAGGCTTTACTTACCAAGAAATGAGATGCTGAAAGTGGCCACCGTCGTTGTCCATACATTTTTGGCACCTCTTTAGGAAATTACCCATCACTCACCGTAGTTCACGTTGAAACCTGTTGGAAATTTTGTTTTAATTCTTCCAGGATGTGTGGGTTTGTCTTGTACACTTTGTTTTAATTTGCCCCAGAGATAGAAATCCCAGGGGTTTATCTATGATAGCGGCAGACAGCAACGAGCGCCGAGGACGCGGACAGGAAAAACACCGCGCAGCCAGTTCGTAGTGTTTTGGCTCTCCCTGTAGTGTAGTTTGAGGAAAAGAAGCGCGCGGAATGAAACTTGTTTCAGACGCCAGTTTACCATCACAGAAAAGAAAGGAGAATGATGCTCTGACGGTCGCCAGATATTCTTTGTCGACGAGTTTGATAAAGTTGTTCCATGATCACTCTTTTAGGAAATCGCCTCTTCATCGTGTTAGGCCCTGCAGGGCTGTTGAACTCCAACTATGAAATGTCTCTAGCCCGTGTGATGCGTCGGTGGATGTCACCTAAGTCGCGCTGGGAGCATCTTCACGGTCGCGTTACACGGTAAATTATACATAAAATGAAGTTGGTTAGAGCGGCAGAAGTCCTCTTCAAAGAAACAAATCCTTAGGGCATGCAGCTTATTAGAGCCGATTTTCATGCGTTTTAAAAAAACGGCTGCACCTGTTGCTTTGCTGAATTTTAGGCAGATCCGCAAGCTTTTTTCTCTGCATTGTTTATCAAAATATTTATTATTATTATTGAGTTAGCGATAAAATGCGGTTTCAATTAAATTATAGACAGGTACGACCAATCAGCTCTGGAGGTCTAGAAATGACCTTGACGCGTTTGCACTTAAACCAGTTCATGTTACGAGTATTCTGTGGGACAAATCAGTCTGATTCTACCTTTCCAACCTTCGCACGTTAGTGTGTCAGAACAATTAATTCTCACTAATTTACCTAAGAGTTGTTTAAACTATGAAGCTCGTACTTAAAGTACTTACGAACATTGTAGGTGGCGATTGGGGAATGGCATCTCAAAATGAATTTGAGATCTCCTTGTTTTACCAGAAAAACTCCGAGTCAGTTGAGGAATTTAATCTCGTGCCGGCATGTTGTCTTGTTAACTCAGTTGGAGCTTCCAGAAACCGGATCCATGGTTCAAATCCCAGCTATGGCATTGGATTTTTTAGTCTGATTCTGCCTTTCTAACCTTGTCCTACACACGACCTTTGTGAAAAAAACAAACCTAAACCGCTAAGGTAAACATTGGATTGGATATTTAATAGCACGACCCAAAGGTCCACCTTAAGTCTAAAACAGTAGTAAAAATGGAAAATAGGTTATGCCATCTATCCGCAAACAATGAAAGCAGGTATATTGGACGGCACCCTAATACCATCTATATGGCACGAAGTAGAAGATCCAGTTGCTATGCACTAGGGTCTCTGTGAATACATGCTGAAGCAAGATGGCAGGGTTACAGGGATGAAACCTAGAAGGCTAACTGTCCACCTTTCTATATGAAAGCAGCAGTTTGACTGGACGGCACCCTAATGCCATCTGCACGTCACGAAGCAGAAGATCCTGTTGCTATGCGCTAGGCTCTTTGTGGACACGACGAAGCGGAGGGTTACAGGGATGAGACCTAGAAGGCTAACTGTCCGCCACACATCGATCTAAGAGTTATTCACTAATAGATCCGTCGCGATATGACCCTGTCGTTAAACCGACGTAAAATAAATAGAGTAATAAACAAAAACATAATTTTAGGAATACTATGAAAAAAAGCTTAATGGGTAAAGAAAGCAGTGTGACTGCTACACTTATTTTTTTTATTTCTTTGTTCCATACGTTTCTGTATATTGAATCATTGTTAAGGTAATCAGGATATAGGATGTAATTATCGGAGGGGGGACACCTCGCCTCTACGACCAACTAGATCTATTGTAGCTACACCCCCCAGGATGCAGGGATGAAGTGAAGGAGCCGCAGGAGGTCGCAGGTCTGCAGGTAGATGGAATCACAGAGACGCACGGAAGTCTCTATTATTTCCAGTACGAAATAGTTATCACCAGTAGAGGTGAAGAGTCCCGAAAGAGGGCGATGAAGTGGCCTTTGCAGGCAGGCCAACGCGCAGCAAACATGCCATCTGACCTTCACCAGACGCACTACGAAGCTTGGAGACACTGCCTGAAAGATGAAACTACAGGAAGTGAGGGAAAGGAGAAATCGTGATAGAATACACGACCCCAGTATTCGCTAGGCGACCAGAGGAAAACCACGAAAAGCCCATGGTCACAGTTGGCGGGAATCGAACCCGGGACCTCCCGAATGCGGGCCAAGACGTTGCAGCCTGAGCCATCCCGCTCGGTTGTTAAGGTAATAAGTATATGTATTTGTTGTTGCCACTGTAACAGAAAAAAGCATTACTACTTATTTTGTAAGCATCACATGCATAGCTGAGAGAAGAAGAGAGGCCCATCTCTCAGAGTTGCGGAGTCCGCCAGTTTTGAATAAATTGGCATCAATTAAAACAATTAGTGTAGTTAGTATAACATGATTAAACTGCGCACATGATAAGAGTGAATGACGTACAACGGGAAAACTTCTTGAGACAACTGAAAGCGGAAGATGGAGGGAGACGCACAGTAAAGGATTGTGAAGAATGTGTATTAGTCAGAAGGGAAGCTCAGCGACCAACATGTAGTACTTAATGCTAACAAAAATTATCAGTGATGCTTTAGTTCGTAGTCACTAGGCAACAAAATCTATACTTTATATTCTGACAAAACACAAAACATAAATACATTCAGCAAAACGAAGAAGAATACACTCTTTAAAAATCTGATGTGTTACACTCACGTGACTTTCTCTACTCTTGTACAAACTATTTTTACAAACGCTTATTCTCCATATACTTCATGTTAATCGAGATGTTAATATTATTACTAATTTTCTTGTGGATGCAAGGGGAATATGCTAGGTTTTAAGCGATAGTCAAATCTTTTAAGAGCTGGTTGCTATGCGGCGCATTCCATTCTCTTTGCATGTCGAGGACATAATAAAAATGAATAACGAATTTGAGAAAAAGTATAAGTATTGGAAAATTTAAGGGAATAACAAGCAATATCTCGAAAATGGTTTACTCAACAAAAAAATGAATAGGACATAAATTGTGTATTTTAACGCAATCTACATTTTTTGCGTAGTAAAGTTTTGTCTATCTCTAGTTATGCAAAAGTCGTTCACAATGAAGAATACTTTTGGAGACATTCCCAGAAAATTCGAGATATACATTTCATTTATCATGAAAATATCTTAAACATATGATATTTTAATCAAAATAGTTATAGCCATTTTTGAGAAAATTAAAATTTTCGAAAAAATGTTCCATGTAAAGGGTAATCTGAGGTGGGGGGATTTTCTTGAAAACCTTCGTGTCGCATCTCTAGAAGATACTGAACCTGAATACCAAGTTTGGTGTTTATGTTTATCCGACTGTTCGTTTTTGAGTTATGCTGTTCACAGACACACACACACGGACGTGTTTTCAAAAATGCTTTTTTTGGATTCAGGGGGTCTCAAAACATATATTTCCGGTGAAATCTTGGTAGCGAAGTTTTGGATGGAATACAATACTTCCCCTACTTACTATACGTAGTAGAGAAAGTAAAAATGCCTTTAATTTTCCAAATTTACTGATATCACTGCTATCATTAATTAAAACAGTTGATCTTACCATGGAATATTCACTCCAAAGACTTAAAGCTTTAATACTTTTCGACTTCTCATAAAAATACGCCAAAAAAGAATCTTCATTTACGTCTGCATCATTACCCACAAACCAGTCCTTGAATTTCATAAAACTACATAAATAAGCTTTCCTTGACTTCTCTGGAAATTAATTTCTTTTAAAGTTTTTCCTGATGAACCTGAAAATCACCTTCTTCGTTCATTTTTACTTTAAATTCACATATGAAACTAGCACCCAAAGGTGTCGTCCTCCGTGATGTAGTGGTTACCATGCTAGTCTTTAGTTTTTCGGGCGTGAAAATCCTTAGCATGACTTCCTTCGGAAGGGAAGTAAATCCGGTGGTCCCGTGTCGTAGATTTACGGCACGTAAAAGAACCTCAAGCCTGATAAGAGGCCTCTGAGCAAAATTACCGGTCTTTCACGCCCAATATAGATGGGACGCTAAGGACCACAGCAGTTAAAGAGCGCCCATAAATAAAACTCATTTAATGTTTAGCATCCAAAATTGTAGAATATAACAACAACGTTTGTTGATTTATCGTGTATTTGTTTTCTACCAAAGCCCACATTACTATTTCTCTAAACATATCGTTTCCACAATGAATAAATGTCAATAAAGATACTAAACATACAACATATACTACTCTGAACGTAGATAAAATATTGTAGACAAGACGTTACAAATTAGGTTTAGTAACTAGTCCTCTAAATAACTATTATAGTGATCGTTTTCAGCAACCAGGCGCTAACATGTCTTGTAAGTGCTAGAACAAAAGAAGGGGTTAGACGACTCCCGCCTTGCTCTGTAGAGAGATTGCAAGTAAAGACACGCTCTTTTGGGGGAATTAATTCACTGGTGCTGGTATAGCAAGGCAACTAAAACAATGCCATTGTTTTCTACATAATCGACCAGCATCTGGGTTTAAGAGTGCTTCACTCGAGTCGCAGTGGCGCCTAGCCTGGCTTCCTGCAGCTGTTCATGTGATATCTTCCAGATTGGATTTATGTGCATATGTCAAAGCGGATACGAGTTCATTCCGAAAGTCACGGGCCAGAAGTAATCTATTAGCGCAGTTTTCAGTATCACGATAAAATTAAATTGGGTTTTATTTAGCGTCTCATTTTATATTGGGCGAGAAAGACCGGAACTTTTGCTGAGAGGCTTCTTTATCAGGTTTGAAGTTCTTTTACGTGCCGTAAATCTACGACACGTGACCACCGGCTTTACTTCCCTTCCGAAGGAAGCCATACTTAGGATTTTTACGCCCGAAAAAATCCATCACCTTCCACCGGGATTGAACCTACGACCTCGGGAACTAGAGGCCAGCATGGTACCACTAGGCCACGGAGAACGACTTTTAGTTACATAATGGTTGTAGAGTACAATCAGTAAAAATGCTTAGCTAATGATTTATTACTAATACGCAAAACGCCCCATACGATAAAGTAATGATAATTTTAATAAACTAAAAATTCCAATTCATTAAACTTTAAATTATGCATTTACGATTTAAATTTCTCTGTCATTTAAGTACCTAAGCTGAAAGGAGTAGTGCGTTCGGATCAGAATTCGATTTGGAGATTTTATATTGACAGTTACATTTCAGATGTGTGTGTCTGTGAAGGTGAAGATTTTATGAAAACTTCTCCCGCCCCAAACGAGGTTTAAATGGAAAATATCCCATCTAACCATTTCGATTAAAATATCGTAGATATGTTTGAAATATGGGTGCGGATTTTAAGTCCCGGGTATAGGACCGGTGCCCATTCATCATCGTGAGGAAAGTGAGGGGCTGCGATAGGCAGCGATCTAGGCTTCGGAGGCCAACATTCTGGCTGGGGGATGCATGATGCTGGCCACATCATTTCCCCGTATCTGCCGTGCGTATGTG
The DNA here is from genome assembly GCA_030765065.1 of Deroplatys truncata. Lineage (NCBI taxonomy): Eukaryota > Metazoa > Arthropoda > Insecta > Mantodea > Mantidae > Deroplatys > Deroplatys truncata. Next base: position 164,483,554 of record CM060983.1, read on the forward strand.
GACGTAAATTCGGAGTCGGATTGGCAGGCCTAAGCCCTTCATGGGCTGCAGCGCCATGGGATTATTATTATTGTTATTATTATTATTATTATGTTTGAAATATCAACGTTAAAAATAAAACGTATATTTTGAGCTTTGTGTAAACAGCACGTGAAGCCTTTTGCTTTCGCATCATGCTTGTGATGAAGTCTTACCTCACTTGTAATTATTTCTAGCTGAACATTTATCGTGATTAACACGAAGCAGATGTTTTTATGTGAATGGCGTAATGTATAAGGGGTAGGTATGTACGTCCGGTTCTTTTTAATTGCTGAAATGAAATTGTATAATTATATTTAATATGAAATGCACAAAAGTAGTGCAAAGCATTATGGTAACTATTTAAGGCTTAAGAGCTGGTGGTCACTTTTAAATAAATCCGTTGTGAACACTCGTCCAAGTTTCTTTAGCAACGACAGAATATGCATCTGTTTTATATGTAGCTAGTGATCATTTCAAAAATTTATTCTCCTATCTATATTACATTATTTATAATACATTTTTGCTTAGGAATAATTCAAATTAAGCAATAAGTGTAGTTACGTATAACACACGAGCGGGATGTCTCAGGAGGCAACGTCTATGGTCCGCATTCGGGAGGACGTGGGCCGACCTTCCCTACCCAGGTTTTTTTTATTTTTTTATTTCCCCGGGTCGCTAAGCGAATGCTGGGAGGGGTTCATTACATCCCCCGAATTTCTTCCCCTCCATTTCACCTCCATTCCCATTTTACTTCACCTTTCATCTGCTTGGCTGTTAGAGCGTTGCAAGTGTCGGCGGGAGTCTCGGCATTGCAGGGCAGGGGAAAACGATACTATATGTAACACTTCGTTCTCCGGAATGGGGGCGGTCTCCGAATCCCGGGTTTTCCAGTGGAATGTGCAAACCTGCAGGGGGAGCGGAGCCGGTTCTACCAGTTGACACCGGGAAGTTTCAATCTGGAAAATGTAGGGAACCTGCCCTCTGCCCTGTCGTGTCTCTTGGTACAGCCACCCTCTGTCTCCTCTCACCTCAACCCTCCTCCCGGGGGCGCCCTGCCAGGAGCTTAGGGGCACAGAAGATCTTCAAGTCCCCCTCCGTTCCTAGTCCTAGATAAAACATACAGAAACAGCATTCAACTGTTAAGCTGTAGCAGTGCGATGTAAAGAAAGAGTAAGATTGGCAAACTTGTAGCAGACTTTCCGTCAGATAACGTTCTTCGGAAAGTGCAGCATGTAAAATGGAATATTTTCAAAAACTGTTAACACAATGAAGGAAATTATTTGATGTAAATTGTGTATTTTAACAATTTTTACATGTTTCCTGCACTACGTTTAGGCCCCTGTTCTATGATTTATAGTGTTGCAATTTTTTACACAATTCCCAGACTATTTACACAAAATTCAAGATATTCATTAGAGTTTTACTTTCTCTAACACTTAAAGTACATAAATAGGGGATGTATTGCTTTCCACCCAAAAATTCGATACCGAGATTTCACCGGAAATACATGCTTTGAGGCCCGCTGAATCAAAATAAAAAAAAAGAAAGAAAGAAAGAAAAAGAAAAAGCATTTTTAGCAAAAGGTCCATGTGTATATTTGAGAACAGCATAACTCAAAAACGAAAAGTCGGAGAAATGCCAAACTTGATATTTAGGTTCAGTATCTTTAAAAGATGCGACGCGAACATTTTCAAGAAAATCCCCCTACCCCAGACTACGCTTTACATGGAACATTTTTAGAAAATTTTGATTTTCTCAAAAATGCTCTTAACTATTTTAATTAAAATATATGTTTAAGATATTTTTATGAAAAATATATCTTGAATATTCTGGGAATGTCCCCAAAAATTCCTCTTCATTCTGAATGACTTTTGCATAAGTCGTAAACGATAGAGACAAAATTTTACTACACAATAAATGTAGATCTTGTTCAAACACAATTTATGTCATATACATTTTTTTTTTTTTGTGGAGTGAACCATTTCTGAGATATTCCTTACTTCTACTTTTTCTCAAATGGGAATTCGTTATTCGGTTTTTTATGTCCTGGACATACAAAGAGAACGAAATGCTCCACATAGCAACCAGCTCTTAAAAGATTTGACTATCGCTTAAAGTCTACCATATTCCCCTTGCACCTACAAGAAAATTAGCAATAAGATTAACATCTCATATATCGATTAACATGCATTAGATGGAGAATAAGCGTTTGTAAAAAATGGTTGTACAAGAGTAGAGAAAGTCATGTGAGTGTAACACATCAGAATTTTCACGTTAGGATTTTAAATGTATTATATTTGAATTAAAATCCTTACATTTTTCCACGTAAACGATAGTATGGTGAGGGGGGGGGTGCTTAAAAATCTTCCTCTGCATCTTCCTGTATCTCTCCTGTACATCAGAAATGTGTAACGACAAGATTCTACAAACGTTTACCTTGATGAATGTGAAGTTAACATAAGAGCAAGTTTTGTTAGTATGCGTTGTGTTTTAAGAGCAGCAAGCTCGCATTCAGAAAAGACGAAAGACTTTTTTCTCTAGTGTAGGGCACATTAAGAGAACAGTTTGTTTGCCGAAAGCAGACTAATTAGGGTATAACGGAATGTGAATAGTTACCGCAGTACTACATTGCGGGTGTAAATTCAGCCTTGCGTTTTAAGGTTATACTGACCTCGTTTCGTGTAGAAACGGTGTTGAAACTGGCACTAACAAGAGCATTGTTTCATCCAGCTGCCAAAGATCGTTAAAACAGCCTACTTGATTAACTTATTGCAAAAGAAGCGTTTGCAAATGAACACGAGTAAAATGTAAAGAAAATCTCACTGCTTCATCTTATCTTTACCTCATTACTCTGCTCATTATTGTGGCCATATGAACACTTCCTGAAATTAAGAAACGCTGGTTCGTTATAATTTTGCTAGATGTAGCTACGTTCTCTTAGATTTAAGTTTCTAGCTTGGCTATTGAGAGGGTCTTAACTTTTAAATGCATTAGCCTTTCCGAAGCACTTGGCATCACTTTGTCCGTTCTTCTGTTCGCATGAAAAACTCAGACCATTGCCCATGCGGCGGTAAACTTTTATATGCAATAGGATCCAACTTGTTGGCACTTTCGAATTTGGTTGTAAGCGTTATAAAACGAAGTAGGTTTTTAGGCAATCAGTGTTTAAATAATTGAAGAAACATTTTTAATTTGGTTGATTAGTTTACTTGTATGACCTCTGAAAAATTTAGATTATTCGACAAAACGCTGCACTTATAAGATTTTAAACTGTATTTAAGAAAGCAGAAAAGCTTCGTAAAACTCTGCAGCTTTAGAGTTTGTTTTCCCAAATGTGCATGATACATTTGGTGTGATCCCACAAGAAGGGCGTACATAAAATTTATCTTATGCGTACTGTTTTTCTTTTTCAGTATAACGTCCTTGAAGCAGGTAGATCATTTCGGACTTAGAGTGAATGAAACCTGAAATAGTGCTTAAATGAGCCCGATATCCATAGAGCTTACACAACTGCCAGAAATTCTTCTGAGGATTTGGGAAAAGCCCAGAAACAAATAACCATATAGTTCACCCTACATTAGAACTCGGATCTCTTGAATGTGAGACAAAATTAAATTAAATTAAATTGAGTTTTATTTATGGACGCTCTTTAACTGCTATGGTTCTTAGCGTTCCATTCTATATTGGGCGTTAAAGACAGGTAATTTTGCTCAGAGGCCTATTTATCCGGCTTGAGGTTGTTTTACGTGCCGTAAATCTACGACACGGGACCACCGGCTTTACTTCCCTTCCGAAGGAAGCCATGCTAAGGATTTTTACGCCCGAAAAAATTCCATCGCCCTCCGCCGGATTTGAACCCGCGACCTCGGGAATTAGAGGCTAGCATGGTAACCACTACACTACGGAGGACGATTAATGTGAGGCAGACACATTATTCCCACATAATGGGGTGACCACATTTATAATATTTTTACAACGAAAATTTAAAAATTCGCATAGAATGTTGATTAAACCTTTTCTTTGAATGTTGTTATCACTCTTCTTCCAAAACAACAATTGTTATTAAACATTGCGTGCCTGAATACGAATGAAAAGAAACCCCTGCCACATGACCTATACACTTCGTTAGAAAATGTTATACAAAATGTTTGACTAAGTGATCACCAGACAGAGGGGTTTTAGTAAGTAAACCGAGCAATCCTGTTGCCGCACGGATTATAGGTGACATGGGGTATTTGTTGCGAGGGACACTCCCCATCCTCCAACAACACAGTTTCGTTGCTACCGTTACATTTATTCGCTGCGTGTACACCGGTGGAGAATTGTGGCAATGTGCCTAAAGCAAAGAAGAGTTCATACATCAAAGTTACCATCATTTGTGGAGGAATGTAGCGGAACACTCAGCACAATGGCGAAGACATCAGATGTAACATACAGCTCAAAAGACGTATGAAAGTCGAGGAACATGTGACATTATTAGAAAGTGCAATGAGCAAAGTGGACCTTCAACTCCCTCAGCCCCAAACTACAAATCAGAATTTTTCGCGGATCTGATTCAGATAATAATAAGAGGAGATGTTGCTTTAAAAAAATGTACAGAATGTTTGTTTAGTGGCTGTTATAAACAAATCGAACACTATCAATAGCTAAACATAATTGCTTTTTTTCGTTCTAATATTTCTTAATTCCTGGTCTACTTGGAGTACTGCCTCCAACTGTACATCATATTTTGCTTACAAAGAGCACTGCAAGCTCACGAGCGCTTCCAACTTCCCTCGCCACCATTCCTTGGTGCGCCCTATATTGATGGTTTACTTACTAAAACCCCTTCCTCCTGGTGATTTTATGTGCAGTGCATGAAAAGGGGCCTGACGACGATGTGCAAAAAGTGGGGTTTTGCTTCGATGACTGAAAACTATCAGCAATAATTGACTGATAACCCACAATGGGTATGCTACTCAACATTTCTTCAGTTGGAGTTAAATAGAACGCAACCAAGGTCTTGAAATATTCAAGGCTTCGCATAAATATCCACTATCGTCATGCAGAACAGTCTGGTCCAATTGGCAGTCAGCGGGCCACAACCAATACCCCAAAGATATTTTATTTGGCTCGCAAAGAAGTTTCAACATTTTATGAAATGCAGCAAAAATGCCAAAAACTAAAGTAACTAAAACAATAAATCAAATTATATAGGCAGAGGTTATACAACGGAAGGAGGCACTTGCGCACTGTGACTTTATTAGATCTGTTGTGGTTACCACCCCTCAGGAGCAAGGGGTGCCTTATAGGAACCACAAGAGACTATAGGCCACAGAGACGCACGGAAGGCTCTAAAAGTTTCAGGTTCGAAAAACCGTACCGCTGCTGTATACTGCCTAAAAAGGGCGATGAACGACCCGTCGACCAAGCAGCCCTCTAGTGTCCACGGGCAGTACTCTTTCCTTGAGCAAGCATCTGCGCTATCTGTCCGGCACCGCCATACGCCACGAAACTTAGAAGCACACCTGAAAGGTGAAAAGGAAACGGAGTAAAAGGGAAATGATAGAAAGGAAATTGTGGTAGATGAGAATCTACACCAGCGTGCCTACCGACCAGGGAAAACCACGATAAGTCCAAGGTGAGAGTGGGCGATCGGCGGGAATCGCGGGGAACCCCCAAAAGTAAGCCTCACACGTTACCGTAGGGCCATCTCGCTGGGTAAATCAAATAATATAACATCATATGTAATTTAGAAAGGAATGTGCAGAAGTTAACGAACTTCATAACTGCTATTTCAGTTAGCCTTTTATGTATAAAAAGATGCAGTGAATATAATTCATTTGTTTCCGACTGCAGGAGATTTCAAAACAAAATAGTAGCTTTAAAGCTTGGTCTAGCGATTTAACTAGTTTTAAAAATAAATGTTAGGTAGTTAATTGTTCTTTCACACATGCCGTGTTTAGGCTAAGGTTGGAAACTTCTTTAAAAAGATCTGTTGTTACATTCACATGATTTTCTCTACCCTCTATCATTTATTAATGAGTATACAACTAGTCTTACTAAAGCTTATTTTTATACCTACTTCATTTTAATCCAAATAAACTTTAGCAGAAATAGCAGATTTCGTTATAGATGCAAAGGGAACAGCGATGGTCAAATGTTTAACAACTGAATGTTGACAGGACTGTAAAAGAGTGGCTAAGTATTGAACAACTGGGACCATTTAAAACAGATATCATGGAAATAGATGATGCCACAATAAAAGCTATTTGAATTAAACTGTGTTTTAAAGAGATCTACATTTCTGATGTAGTATGTCTTCGTCTATCGCTTAATGCTCACCAGTTATACAAGATTATACAAAATTACTTCCGAATGAAGAGGACTTCAGAAGCTATTCCCACAAAATTCAACATACATTTTGCCATGTAAATATCTTTAATGTGTAGTATATTAATAAAAATCTGATGTGTTACACTCACATGACTTTCTCTACTCTTGTACAAACTATTTTTACAAACACTTATTCTCCATATGCTTCATGTTAATCGAGATAAACATTTGCAGAAACGATCTTTTAACATGCAAAGAGAATTACATTCTACACATAGCGACCAGTTCTAAAAATATTTGACTATCGCTTAAGGCCTACTATGTTCCCCTTGTTCTGTAATTGCAAGGGCAATATAGAAATACAGTAGCCTTTAAGCATAGACATATCTCTTAATAGCTGGTTGCTATGTGCAGCACCATTCTCTTTGCCACAGATTAATACTCTTTGCATATCCAAGACAAAAAAAAAATGAATAACGAATTTCCATTTAAGAAAATAAGTACTGAAAAATTTAAGGGAATAACAAGCAATATCTCGAAAATAGTTCATTCAACAACAAAAATGTGTATGATATAAATTGTGTATTTTAACGCGATCTACAGTTTTTGTGTAGTAAAGTTTTGTCTTATCTCTTATGGTTTACCAGATATGCAAACGTCGTTCACAATGAAGAATACTTTTGGAGACATTCCCAGAAAATTCGAGATATACATTTCATTTGTCATGAAAATAGCTTAAACATATGACATTTTAATCAAAATCGTTAGAGCCGTTTTTGAGAAAATTAAAAATTTCTAAAAATGTTCCATGTAAAGGGTAATCTGGGGTGGGGGGATTTTCTTGAAAACCTTCGTGTCGCATCTCTGGAAGATACTGAACCTAAATACCAAGTTTGGTGTTTATCTGACTGTTCGTTTCTGAGTTATGCTGTTCACAGACACACACGCGGACACGTTTCCAAAAATGCATTTGTTTTTGGATTCAGGGGGTCCCAAAACATGTATTTCCGGTGAAATCTCGGTATTGAATTTTTGGGTGGAATACAATACTTCCCTTACTTACTATACGCAGTAGGGAAAGTAAAAATCGTTAACCATTTCTTAGAAAATGAAAACGTTTGAAAAATCTTCCATGTAAAGGGTAATTAAGGGTGGGGGATTTTCCTGAAAAGCTTAGTCGCATCTTTGTAAGGTACTGAAGTTAAATACCAAATTTGGTGTTGATCCGACGTTTCTTTGTTGAGTTATGCTGTTCACAGGCGCACACACACACACACACACACACACACACACACACACACACACACACACACACCACACACGGACCTTTTTCTAAAAATGCTAATTTTGTATACAGAGGACCCAAAAAACATGATTTCCGGTGAAATCTGGGTATCGAATTTTTGGGTGGAATGTAATACCTTCTCTTTCTACTATAGTTGAACCAGCCTTAGAACCGTTGTAAACAAACCTTTTTGTATCCCTCCGCATTAGCCTGTGTTCGTATCAGCTGAGAGGAACAAACTGCTCATCATTATAGAATGGATGCAGAAGAGAGGTGAATATCCCGCTCCAAAAAAAGAAAAGAAAAAAAAAAGAAACGGAAGCTACAACCTTATTTAATTTTACTATTTACCATTTCGTATTAATCAAAAGTTTCAAACTGTGTTTGATTAACAACTTCTTAAAAACCCACAAATAATCGCGTATATTTAAGGTACTACTATATGTTATGATGTGTTTTGATTTCCCGCGTATCGTGGGCTAGTTAATGACGTCATATGTTTACATCAAGTTAGTTTCTAAGAGTGGTAGCGATTATAGGTACGTGGTAATAGAGAGAAAGTAATAAATGTTGATCTTCCAGAGAGTGCATTTTTATGCTGTTAATGTAACAAGTTTACCTTTTCTTTTATAATTACGACGTTATTTTTGTCGATTTTATTCGTGAAATAGTAGCGGATTCGCAATAATCTCATGTGTATTATAAGTATCTGGTATTCAGAGCGACTTCGAAATGCCACACTTTGCACATTGAGAAAATATTGCAAGTGATAACAATGTTTCATGCTTTTCTGAGCATATAGACCGACGCGCCTTCCTTGTAAACCAATAACCATCAATAAATCACTGATATTTATTTACCTTAGACACAAAAAGATAATTCTTCTTCTTGTTTAACGGTTTACCCTTCTCGTTGTTGGACTTACATCCCCAAGGACTTAAAAGCCAATGCCTTGGGTCAGTATACTGTCGAGGAGCAAGCAAATTCTGGATCATAGCATATCCAAGATGGGCGATCAGTCCAAAGGCTGGTAGTGCAGTGAAAAGAAAAGGAAATGAAATGTAGTGATGGAAGGGGTGATAGGAAAATTCGCGAATCAAGTTATCCAACCCAGCATTCGCCTAGCGACCGGGGAAAACCGCGAAAATACCTTCCGTCAGATTGATGGACTCTGGGGGTTTGAACCCGGGAGCTTCCAAATGCGGGCCACTGACGTTACCGCCTAAGCCTCCTGCTCTGTAAAAAGATAATTCTAAAACGTTAAAATTGCTATCATCTGACAATGTTTAACGTTGTCTGTATAATGGGACAAGGAATAATGAGAGGATTTCAGTTTTTTGCTATTTCCATTGGAAACGCCTTCTTCAAAAGATTAAAACATTTCCGCAGTTAGCTCTCACATGGCATTCATTCTATTTTCAAAAGAAACAGCAGCGATCTGTGAAGTGTATCAAACTTGGCTAACAACCAGCCGCAACATATCAAGTTGCCTCCTATTCCACAGAATGGAGAAAGAAGAAAAAAATTGTTACATTACAAGAGCACCACAGTTTGTTAAGCTTAATTTAGAAATTCTAAAATTATGAATGTAAATTTCAAATTGCATAGTAAGTGAAAACTTTACTTATAAATTGTAAAGGAAAATAACAAATTGTACGTTGTTATACTAATCATAGACAGACACACATTACGCAGTCCATCTTCATGTGATTGTAAAAGGCGCTATGACGTCACAAGGTTAAGCAACAGCAAAGTATTGGCATGCTACTTAGAGGGTGCATTCAATATTCGTAAGCAACTACTTAGTTCTAATAAAATTTAAATTAACAATAAGCAACAATTCACAAATGTTTAATGTTAAAAGCCATTGCGTTGCAGTATTATATACCTATACATTGTGATGTACAGTTTTTATAATCAACTATAATAGAACATAACCTGTCAGTTATGAACGGATCTCCTCCCCATTATACAAATGTAAATAAAAAGGCAATTCTATCTGTTTCATTGTTTTTACTACAAGTGGGATACTGAAAACTCCTGGGGTTAGATTTCTAAGCCAAGGAATTCTAAACACCTTGGTTATTGGCATACCAGAGCTCGATTAAAGAAAACCAATATAATAATATTCCTCTCTTAATTGAGTTTGCTTTTATCGTAATTGACTTCAATTTTCCTATACTTACTCCTCTGGCTTTTTATTTTTTTAAACTTTCCTCCTCAATTTGTACCTTCCTTACCACCTGCCTGTATTTAGAGGTACAGCTATCCTTCCCTCCACAATATGTACCTTTCCTTACAGTATTCCTAAGACCTTTCAAGTTTGCCATCCCATATCTCGCCCAGAACTTTTTGTCCTAAAATTAGCCATATTTTTTGGTCTTTCTCCATCTTAGCTATTTGCTTGAAATGAGTAATTTTATATATTAGATGAAATGCGAATGAGGTTTATGTTTTCTCTGTTGTAAGTTTGTCTTTTATAGTTTTTCAGTTGCATTAAAGAACCTTTTCTTTGTTTCTTATTTTTCCGCAATTCCGGCTGCCAGAAATAGTCTTGAATATACGATTTATCATTTGCACTTATGTAGTGATGGATAGTTGTGAATAAGTCGTTCTAAATCAACTCTGCACTCTTATTAACTATAGTTCAATTTTAATGAACTGGTAGTCCAAACGTTTTACAGTTCTCACACTTCACCACGTTCAGAAGTGTTTCGCCGTGTCCCTCATTCCTGCTACTGGTAGTATAAAAATACAGTTATTAACTTCCGGTCATGAATGTATAATTTTTGGAGCGCGATTTTTTTTAATGGAATTTCTTCCTTGCTAGATACTTGGAGCACTAAGATCGCATTTTATATGCCTATATATCCAACACCACTAGTGGTCTTCCCGACTTTCTGGTAATGATCTATCCTAGCATGCCGATATTGCAGCAGGCTCTTCGAATTGGCCACCTGTTAAGGCTAAAACAGCCATCTGGATGCAAAAGGTTATGCTAGAAGTGGCCTATAATTTCAATGGACTTAACAAAGCCATGGTTAGCATTGTAATTGTTCAAACAGAGAATAAAGCCTCATGGTAATAGCAGTGAGACACACTGAGCATTAAGGGGACAAGGTAGTCTGAACACATGGAACTTACGCCTTAAGTGTGTTAAATTATCAAGCTCTTAAAGTTCTCAATTGGTTTTCCTGAAATTTTTATGAATTATTCTATAAATCATGACAATTATTTGAAGTGGTTGATTGCATTGATAGCTTATGTAGCTGAGTTCGTAAAAATGATTTCCTTCAGCAGAAAAATAATAAAATTTACTCTTAAAACATGTGAATTCATGTACCTTTTTCTCTGATACTACTTGCAACATAGAATCACACTTTTGCATGTTCTTGTATAATCTGCTATCTTCTGAACCTCAATTATTTAGAGAAATTGAAAAAAAATTATTTGCAAAGTCAAAAAAGTAAAAATGTGGAAAATTTGCAATGTTGTTGCTTTTTTAATATCACTAATATACATTATAAAATTATGATTGTGGTTCAAAAAGTTTAACTATGTGTTGTAAGCATGTACTAAGAATTTCAGTTTTCTGCCTCTCTTACTTTCTGAGAAAAGGGTACATAAATATCCAAAAATGTTGTTTTGTGAAAATCTGAATTTAAAGTTTGAATATTAAAGTTCTGACACTCTTCAGAACATTCCAGGGCCATAATCATCCGCATCTTCATTCCTGGATTGCTTCAGATTTTCTGATTGCCTTCTCTTGGTGCTGGCCTCTTTTGTTAATTGCTGAACTGCTCGCTGGGCACGATATAGTCATTCATTGTTGAAAGATACAAAAACGTTCTAAAAGGGGGCGTTGCAGGACAGCTTTAAAGGAATGGTATATACATATATATATATGCCTTAAAAACTTCTTAACCGCCAAAAAGTATATATTTTCTGAAACTGGAAATAACAGATATTTTATTAGTGCCTAAAACAAAAAATGTGATGTTTGACCATTTCAGAGTACCTTGTCCCCTTAGGTCATTTTTTTTGTCTAATTTGTAGTTCAGTGAGATATACTAAACGATGCCATGAAAACCTCATCAGCTTGATCAGGCTTTCAGAACTTCCTGAACGAATTGCTTCATTTGAATGGTGTGTATGAGTGAATTAGCATAGCATGCACTTAGTTTGTTGTCTATAGCCTGCAGATGTGTAAACAATTTGGCGCATGTGCACTACTCTAAAACTGAGTATGATTTTGTGTTTTGTGATTGCAGGGCGGTTACAGACCCAAGAGATGGGAGGAGAGTTGCCCTCAAGAAATTGCCTAACGTCTTCCAGTCGCTGGTGTCTTCCAAACGTGTGTTCCGGGAACTCAAGATGCTCTGCTTCTTCAAACACGAAAACGTGAGTACCTTGGTTCACTTAACGACCTCCCGCATCCGGTAAAGGAAGTCCGCCAAAATTATACAGTAACAGCTGCATTTGATGTCAACGACGCGTCACAGAGCCTCATTGGAGCTAAGCTTATATATTTATGTTGCTCTTAAATTGCAATGATTATAAAACTGTAAAATAAAATTTAGGATTTTGATTTCATTTAACTTTAAAGCATGTATAAATTAATCACTAAACTTTTTGCTACTTTTGTCTATCTGTCTTTCTATAGATTATAAAAGTTTGGATTCTAAGGCACTCAGTATTTGAAAGCGGTTAATGCAGACTATAGGGGTAGCATACTTTGATTTTAAGGAAAGACTGTCTAGGCTGTAGATAAGAAAAAATATTAATGTAATTATTTCACTGATTAAGGGGTCAGCCAACTCGATTACGTATGACATACCACAACCGTGTGAAGTAACATCGTTTCGGAGATTCGAAGATGGGGAGTGCAGAGTAAAGGGAAGGTCAGCGTTTTGTATGTTAACACCAGGGTGGTATAAAGTATAACATATGCTCTCCTTGCCCCCCTAATGCTTTCCTAAGAGTAATTTCGCCTTTTGTCTTGTCTCAACTGCCCTATCTATTTCTGATTTACTTTCTCAGAGCCGGGAGCAAAGGCTCTTTCTCTCTGACGTAGCAGAGCATTCAGTTGTCTGACACTACTTCTTGGGAGGAAACTTTTATGAACCCTCCTATTTATTAATTCTTGGGTAATATTAAGCTTTTCAAGGAAAATGATAAAGAGAACACCATATAGAATAAAGTATTTGTGTGCGTTTAAATTCGTTACTAATTACAACTGTTCTAATGTGGAGTATATGTGCGTTATCAATTATGTAGTAAGCATATTTGCGATTTAATGCATGCATGTGAGCAATAAGCTGCCTGAGAACTTGTACAAAAATCTGCAGCGCATAATTAATATCCACCTGAGAGATTGGTTCAGTTTTAGCCCATATGTCTATTTCTGTTAGAGGGCGTAATTTGTAGCAAAATAGTTGGATATATACTTACGTTGGGCTCTGAAATTTAAAATGTCGTGATTTTTAACAGCAATTTTGGATGGAAAGTCAGAAACGAAGTCGTAGAACACAAAGTATATATATATATATATATATAATTTAATAATAATAATGTATTCCACGAATAAACTGTAACTGACTATATAAGAATACTTTCTTACTTACGTTGTTTAAAATCAAATCTCCACTGTGTCAATGTCAAATCATGGCATATCTACTAAACGAATGAAGAATTGAATGTAATGCTGAATACCAACCAATGCTACCAATAGTGAGAATGAGAAAATAGTTAACCTCAAAATAACTAAAATCAGAACACAACAAAGACAGTATTTTTTTTTCAAGAACATAATTTATTTGGAAATAGCACTATTTGAATGTGAAGTAATTGAAAACAAATTGGATGACGTAGCCTATTAATCACTGTACACTGATACTATTACGATTCAGTAATGAGTCAGTAAAGTAGAATCCTTGCAAGCATATTATAAGATAAACGACCGGGTATGATCGATATCCTAGGTTTTGCTAGACTTATTGATCAAACTCAAATACGTGACATATGAATGGAGTAGTCAAAAACAAAAGCTTTTTAAGATTGTTTATATCCATGAATGGTTTGCCATCTTGGAAAAAAAACGCTCAAATAATTTTCCAGTAGCCTTGAAGCAAACTAAACCGTCGTGGGAAAGAGCTTGTGGTTATTACACGATGCAGTAAAGGATGAATAACTGCTTCAATTCTCTTGATTTTTGCTTGATCGAACTCCGTAATTGAAAATACTAGAGTTCGTGTGACCAGGGATGAATTTCGCTGCTGTGTCGTCACATCGACATCGTTTCTGGCTTGAACTTTTGGAGACACAAAATAAAATTTGGAAATTTTGAATTATTAAACCCAAAGACTTCAAATTCTATGCATTTATTCTTCAGGGTTTTAATATCCACATAACAAAAATTTAGACATATTTAATAAATTATTTTGTATTGAAGACCATACTAAAACCTTACATTAGGTTTTGATTTGTTTTTCTGTTAATGTTTTAAGTATACTCTAACCACTGTATATGAAAGTTTGCATAGATTTGTTATTATGACTGCTGGTTGACTGTCTAAGAAGATAAAATATGTACTTAAATGCAAAATCACATATAAATTAGCCATTGGCTATATTATATTTTAAACGTATATCAGGAATTGCAGAGTGTCTCAGAAAATGTTGATATACCTATATACAAAACAAATAAACCTATGGCTTGTTGAGCGCTGGCTTTCTGTATCCAATGTTACGGTTTCGACTCCGGCTTGGGAAGATGACGCAAATCCGACAGCTTCTTGATAGTAGTCCTACGGTATAAACTTCCAGCACACCTGTAGCGATGATATAAACCAGGCAGCTGCAGGTGTCCTTAAATAAAATTGACAGCGCATGTGCAGTACCGGATCAGCTAATGACAAACTAAAGTTGAGAAAAGTGCCAACAGTTTTGCTGATAGTATGTAAAAAATGAAAGATTTTGATTGCAGTGAAACAAATCAAAAGATGGGGCAAAAAAAGTGACTGGTTATTTCCTCTAACCATTATGTTGCGTATTAAAAACGTGGAATTAAGACTTTGGAATGAAGCGTTAGAGCGTTTTGCTGCATTCCAGCTCTTAAATTTTCTGACTGGTACGACTATTTTCCTACACAAATTCTAGTAATCAATAATTAAGTAGCTGCATTATTAATTTGGCGCTTTATGATTCCATTTAATATTTTTATTAAGTTCTTTATAGCAGGGATTTAAAAATGGTTGCCAAAACAAGCTGTTCTAAAGGGAATAGGGTGGTTCTCTAGAGAGGAAATTAGATTTAAATGTTAATGTTGAATTAAGAATTGTTTTGAACGCATTCTAATTCACACCAATAATTTGAAAATCGGAAATAAATTATTTCAACACTTGTGACATATCAAATTGTATGTAAAAGTATAACTAGAGGGTAAAATAACAGAAAAAGTAGAGCAAATTTTTTACTGTACGTGATTTATAAGGAATGAATTGAGAAAGAAGAGGTTTAAAAGCATACATTAAAAATTCTATAAAATAATGGCAACTTCCATATTAACATATGCAAGTGAAAAACTGGACCTTTAACTAGATCAAACAGAAGGAATATAAAGAAGAGGTTACTCTCCTGTGCAGGCTACACGCTGATGTCGGGACGTAGGATTAGGATTACGCTACTGAGGGGATACCTAGCACCTCGACCCACAGGGATTGTTTGTGCATACATCCTCGGGAGGAACGTATGAGATGAAGGAACCGCAGATGACGTATGGGCTGCAGGACCGGCCGACGCAAGCTACAGAGACACGCAGAGGTCCCTAAGAGTTACAGAATTTATCACCCAGCCGGAGAGCGCTCAGGGCAGCCCTCGCAAGCGACCGGAGGGTGGCGCACAGCGGAGACCGGGAAAAGCTCGACCCAGCAGCGGAGTCTCGAGCGACTTTCATCTTCCAACATGCAAGCCATTTGCGCCATTTGTCCGCAGTCTGACGCACAGCCCCAGAGTCAACCTGTAACGTAATAGAGGAAGAGAGTAATTCGGGGGAGTCAGTGGTCCTTCCCAGCATTCACCTGGTTACCCGGGGAAACACCGGAAAAAAAACCATGGGTCAGGAAGGTCGGCCGCGAGAATTGAACCCACGACCTCCCGAATGCGGGCCACAGACGCAACCCTGAGCCATCCCGCTCGGTTAATGCCGTCATTACGATGAACTTTACTTAATGTGACGTAACGCGATGGACGTAACGAAAATGGCTCTCGATTGGTAGTTGGTTTTATTACTTCATGCTACTGCTTCACGCGGATTGGTTCTAATTAACAGTGACGTCAAACTTAACGTAACGGGAAGGAAACGTTTGACATTGTCATACTCCTAAGTTCTCGTACGTTGGGTTAAGTCACGTTAAGTCGACCCTAAATCGCTCCATTTAATACAATGTGTCAGAAGTTCATCGTAATCCCGGTAGTATAACGCAGAAGACACGAAACAGAATTTAATGTTTAGCGCGCCTATTCCAAGACTTGCGGATCTTGGGCGAGTCAAACCACTAACCATGGTGTCAGGAAGTCCACAGCTAACCTAGTCGCCTAAGTTATTACCACTACACACTTAAAAGTAAAACTAATTTACTCGCCCATAGCAAGTAAGGAGATATTGAAACTGTCTCTCTTCATTGTCCATAGAATCTTGGCTTCTGCCTAGGAAAATAACACCGGGCAAGATAGCTCCGCAGTAACGTGTGAGTCTCGCATTCGATTCCTGTCGACCGCCCACTCAACCTTGGGTTTTTCGTGGTTTCCCTGGTCGGTAGGCGAATGGTGTGGTGGGTCGGTCGTTGGGGGGATTTCCTTTCCCTCATTCCCCTTTCATTCCGTTTCTTTCTCACCTTTCAGTGTGCTTCTAGGTTTCGTGGCGTATGGCGGTGCCCGAACAGAGGGCCTGGATGCTTGCTCAAAGGAAAGAGTTTTCCCCGTGGACATTAGAGGGCTGCTTAGTCGATAGGTCGTTCATCGCCCTCTCTAAGCAGCTCCAGCAGTAGGACGTGTCTTCGAGCCTGGAACTTTAGGGGACTTCCACGCGTCTCTGTGGCCTGTCTGCGTACGACTTGTAGGCTCCTGTGGTTCCTTCACTTCATCCCTTCCTCCTAAGGTGCGGTAGCCACAGCACGTAGATCGCAGTGCGCGAGGTGTTCCCCGCTGCAGTATAACCTATATCTATAGGAAACTAACCTTCTGTAGTTCTCCCAGGGAAAGCAAAACAATTTCTTAAAGAATGTGCTTTTACGATTCAGAGCAACTACCACCTCTTCCCAGCGATGAAGAAATGGCTCGTTACACAACGCTTTGACACTGACGTCGAACTGCATGCCGGTGTAAACCAGTGGTTGAAATCGCAGGCGGCAGATTTCTACAGAGAGGGTACTGAAAAACTTGTGCCACGCTAAAAGTCTCTTAATGTGAATGGCGATTATGTAGAAAAATAATTTAAGAGTGTATCTTTCAAATTTATATAATAAGCTTTGGTTGTTTCATTTTATTTATTTTTATGCCAAAACGTCTGTTGCTTTCTGGACGTCCCTCGTATCATCCACAGGGCAGAAAGAAGATTGGGCAGAAGTATAAGGAGGTCAACAGAACCCTCTTTTGCTAAGAAATAGGCCAACGGCCTAATTCCGTGAAGCCGAAAAAGAAGACCTCTCTTTTATGTGTAATTTGCACTGAGATGCGTGATTATGAAATGCAGCTAAGAACACCGTATTCGAGAATGGGAATTTTGAAGGAAATTACTGAAGAGCAGGTTGGTGCCTGAGGCAGATTTCATCACTACGGCAATATTTGAAAACTATTGCGCTTCTTAACCTCTGGTAGGAGGGAGATTACTAAGTGTGGCCATATCTGGTGCTGCAGGACATTTAGGAATAATTAATCAATTATTTTCTATTGAAGGCAATACTAAAAACTTACCTTCTCTTAGGTTTTGATTTTTTCTTCCGTCAATTTTTAAGTATACTCTAACCACTGTATATGAAAGTTTGCATAGATTTGTTATTATGACTGCTGGTTGACTTTCTAAGGAGATAAAATTGTACTTAAATGCAAAATCACATAAAAGTTAGCCATTGGCTATATTATATTTTAAACGTATATTAGGAATTGCAGAGTCTCAGAGAACGTTGATAGGGTCAAATCCTGTAAAACGGCCCGAAATAATTATTTAAATTCTGCCGCCCTCCTAGTTGCTGATATAAACGATAAGAGTGCTGCAGAAGCATTGCCATATTGGTTGTGTGTGTGTGCTGCGCTTTGTTGTGAGAAACGTCTGCAGTTTTGTGTATGCTGTAAGGAAATATATCACATTGCGTATTAAAAGGTAAGTCAAACGAAGCCATTTTGTTTTCCTATGTCTGTGAGGCATAATTTATTAAAGCAATACGAGTTTTAAATGGCAAAATATGGATAGCGTTAGTAAAAGTGTTAACCTTCGAGGACTATAAGCGTGTTGCCGCAATCACGATTGGTGCTGCTGCCTATTAGCTAGGTCTTAAAGTCCATGAACATGTGTTTTCTTGTAATATGGTCAGCTGCTTGGCCGTTTTACAAGATTCGTTGGACTTTATTGTATTTTTGTTTTTACAAGGAGTGACATTTGTGTAGTATAATACTGAATGTATTAACGATGTCTAGAGTGATTGGAGAATTTATCTAATTTTATTTCTTCTTTTCCTTTGTTTTTTTTTTAAATTTATTTATTTATGCTTAGACTTAACAAGAAGCAGACAGACCTAGTTTCTACAATTTTTAAATGCATTACAAATAATTATTTTTAGGAAGTAAGGAAAGTTACTTTATTTATTGCTTGATATTTGTAGGCATTTAAAATGAGAGTCAGGACAGCGCAGCATCAGAGCTGGGATATCCAAAGAATGCAAGAAGCAGTAGATGCTGTAAAATCAGGTCGACGGTCTCCTCCAGATGCTTTCTCAAGCATGGGGAAAGGCTTGTCCCGTTGAGATGGGTGTGAGTGGATTTCGTGCCTACGGGCTGGTGCCTTTCAACCCAGGAATTATTCCTGAATCCTCCTATGCCCCATCCGAGGTGTTCCATAGTCAAGAAAATGAGAAGCTGAGCTCGCAAGATCCTGTCCCAGGCCCGTCAGGTCAAGCAAGCAGATCAGTTGAAAGAGATCCTACTCCAGGAACTTAGGGTCAAATAGGCAAGCAACCTAGAAGTGGCCAAAGTGAGCGACTTCAAAGACCATCAACAGATTAATGAAGAATATATTTGGTGGCTCTAGCAGCAGCGGAGATGACAGAAGTCAGAAAGCCACCATTCTGACTTTACCGGTACATATTAATGAAAGAAGAGCAAAAAAAGTAAAAAAAAGAAAAGAAAACAGGAACAAGAATCACATGCAGCACAGACGATTCTAAGTGTAGATATTGTGATGGGCTCTTTAGCGAAGACCACGACGGAGAAGTGTGGGTGTCCTGTGCAGGTGAAAGAAGTGCTAAGCTTTTTGTATGTGAAGCGTGCTCTTAAATATACTTTTTTTGTAGGTGGCCATATTACAATACTGTCCTTTAAAATTGTCAATTCTGCCTTGTAATAAACAAAGTTAAACATAATAAAATAATACAATTCTACATAATACTTATCTTACAGGCATGTAGGTATAACTTCCGCATAAAATGTTCATTGTCCTATTGGTTTTCAAGTATTCATTCATTATTTGTTTACCCTCCTCTTATGTAGGACTTACACCCCCCCCCCAGGACTTGCAGGCGGGTGTCTGGGGTCAGAGGCCCGTCGAGGAGCAGCTCATGGATCAGACAGAATATCCAGGATGGGTGATCAGACCGAAGCCTGGTATAGGAGGAAGGAATTAGATGAAACGAAATAATGCTGAAATGGATGAAAGGAAAGGTGACGATGGAGCAGTTAGTGGAATGAATGGCGGGGGAAACCGGAGAACCCGGAGAAAACCCGCCCAGACGCCGCTTCGTCCACCACAAATCCCACATGCAGGTCCCTGGGATTGAACCCGGGCCACGGCGCCGCCTGGTTTTCAAGTAAATTGCAAAAAATAAATTTTGGTGGCCGTATTACAAGGCTTGACCCTATATCTAGACACAAAATAATAAACCTACTGCGCATATCTGTATGGCTTGATGAGCGCTGGCTTTTTGTCTCCAATGTTACGGTTTCGACTCCGGCTTGGGAAGATGACGCAAATCCGACAGCTTCTTGATAGTAGTCCTACGGTACAAACTCTCAGCACACCTGTAGCGATGATATAAACCTGGCAGCTGCAGGTGTCCTTAAATAAAATTGACAGCGCATGTGCAGTACCGGATCAGCTAATGACAAACTAAAGGTGAGAATAGTGCGAACCGTTTTGCTGATAGTACGTAAAAAATGAAAGGTTGTGATTGTAGGCAAACAAATCAAAAGATGGGACAAAAAATGTGACTGGTTATTTCCTTTAACCATTATGTTATCGTTTTAAAAACGTGGAGTTAAGACATTGAAATGAATTTAGCGTTTTGCTGCATTCAGCTCTTAAATTTTCTGACTCGTGCGACTATTTTCCTACACAGGCTCCAGGAGTCAATACTTAAGTAGCTGCATTATTAATTTGGTGCTTTATGTTTTCATTTAATATTTTTATTAAGTTCTTTATAGCGGGGATTTAAAAATTGTCGACAAAACGGTCTGCAACGCGGCCCCTAATGTCTCCATCCATACGGACAGGTTCAAGCAAAAGGTTTCAATGCCAGAGTAAGAGCAGTTGTGTCCACAAAGTACACTCCTCACATATGCCGCACACCACGTTTCAATGCGCCTGACCGCACGGCTCTGAAAGAAGAACAGGAAGTGAAACGAGGGATGTACATAAGAATTCATCCCAGCATTCGCCTAGCCACTACGGAAAACCACAAAAAAATCTTAGTCAGGATAAGCGGTCATCTCGGTGTTTGTCGGCGAGTCTCAGAAGTCAGCCCGCTCGGTGAAACATAACCTTAGGACAGGGCCAAATAAAGCGCGTGCACAACGTTTAATAAACGCTTTAACACGTGCAGTAAACGTAATCAGCACGTGCACAACGAGTGCAGGAGAATGTATCAAAGCACTTTGCGTGATGCAAAAAAGGAACTAGAACCGGACTGTTTCCAGTGCAACTGTCTGAGTATGTAATGCAGGCGGGTGTTCCCAGTTGGTATATCGATCCAATCTCTCCTCCTGCTTCGCCCTCGACCCTTGTCTTAACTAATTCCATTGTCATCCTACGGTATATATAGGCTGTCGGTCGTTACTAAGATGGCAATTTCAGCTTTGTTTGTAATCAAAAGAGTAAAATGAAGTCACGTTTAGACCATCCCCACTTCAATAGAGAGGATAGGAAACACAGGGTGTAATGTAATGAATGCAGGACCTGAGACAAAATGCCCTTAGAAAAGAACATAATAATTTAAGCTGTTGATCCATGTCGGTTCGTTTCATTGTTGGCGCCTCTGTACTCGGTTTTATCCTCAGCTGATAGAGTTATTAATTACCTCAAACAAGGTTTGTTTGTTTGTTTTTTTAACGACAAACAGAAAGGTATAGTTGCTTTAATCAATCTATAGATCTGGAATTTAGGTGGAACAAATCGGATCACAATTTAATTAGTGTTAACAACTCTTGCAATGGAAAGAAAGCAATCAAAAGAATAGCGAACTTTCGAGCATGTCCGCTAGATGTACGCTATGAAAAAAATGACACAAATTATGTATTTTAAAGAATTGCAATTTTCCTGCAGTAGGTTTTTGCCTGTTTGGTATGGTTTCCTGGTTGTACAAAATTGATTCAAATAAAGAGGACTTAACAGGTTATTCGCAGAAATTTAAAGATATGCATTTTATTTGTCACGGAGATATCTTAAACATTTGATGCTTTCATCAAAATTGGCAGAGCTATGTTTGAGAAAATAAAAAAAAATAACCATTATTTTTCCATTTTAGGATAGTTCGGGGCGGCGGATACTATTTATTTTTTTTTTTTTTGAAAACCTTCGTGTTGCATTCTTAGAAGATGCTAAAGTTTAGTATTTATCCGATTTTCGATTATGAAGACCTAAAAACGCGTATTTCTGGAAAAATCTCGTTACCGAATTATTTCCCTACTAAGTAGGTTTTAGAGAAAGCAAAAATGTGATGTGTTACAGTCACAAGACTTCCTCCATCCACTAACCGCTTATTTGAATAAATATTCTATAAATTATTTATTCAAAAGCTTATTTTTCTACTTCCTGTTAAATGTTAATGAAGATAAATGTTGGCATAAAGGGTTGTACTATGCGTTTTGTTGTCACGTTGTAGTTTACAGGTGGCTGAGACGATAGTGCAATATTTAAAAAGCAGGTCGCTGTATGTTAGTTACTCTTTGCATTACCTCACAAGAAACAAAACAGTGATGATCTGGCACTCCGAAAAATTGAACGAACAACAGCAAATATCTCTGAAATGGTGAATGTCACAAAAAGTTTGACATAAATTATGTGTATTGACGAGATTTATATTTTTCCTGTGGTAAGCTTTGTGTATCTAATGGTTTTCCAGTTATACAAAAATTAATCAAACGGTCAGCAGACTGAAGATAACAAGAAATTCTGAATGTATATTTTATTCTTCGTATCAGTATCCCAAAATTAATGATATTACATCTTCGCCTGCTTTCTGTCTCTTCTTTTATATTATCAGCAGTTGCGGGTTCTTCTGCTGTGCTTTTGATTATGTCTGCTTCATTTTACTCTGCATACAACATACGAGCATATGGTAGCTAGGGGAGATTCTTCTGAAAATATCTGGGGTTCTCCTGAATACGTAAGAAGCATTCTGGAAAGCGAAGTTGTGTTTATGTGCTGCGGCTTTGTCTGTGAACAACTTAACTTAAAGGAAAGGGATGTGTTGCATTCACATGACTCTCTCAACCATTCTTCAATAAATGCGTATTCTACTTTATGTTAATCGAAATAAACATTTGTAGAAATTGTTTTATTACATATTTTCTTGCAGGTACAACGGCAACAGGGGAATGCAGTAGGCTTAAGCATTAATTCTTTTAAGAGCTGGTCGTTATGTGATGGCTTTGAAATCCGTTCTCACTGCATAACCCCCGCCCCGTCCAAAGAATAACGACTTCCATTTGAAAAACGTACGAGGGCGGAATGATAAGTCGGTGAATTTTTAAAGAAAATAACATTTTTTTCAAAAAATTAATTCTTTTTAACCCTTCCAGAAATATGATTTTTCGAAGTCTGCAAAATATGATATTGTTTCTGCCATGATGTATTCACTGGACGTGAATTTCTTTCCAGCGAGCCAATTTTGCGCTTTAACAATTCCTTGCCAAACTGATACAGCATTGCGGCATAATATCAACCTGTGATCGTTTTACCCTTTTCCAGGTAGCGAATGTCTGTCACCCCTTGTGAATCCCAAAAGACAGCTGCCATAATCTTTCCTGCCGACGGAATGGTATTCGGTTTCTTTGGAGTAGGTTCATCGAAGGAAATCCACTGCTTTGATTTTTGTTTGGTTTCAGGTTGGTAGTAATGGATCCAAGTTTCATCAACCGTGATATAACGCGCAAAAACTCATTTGGGTTGCGCTGGGACATGTTCAAACATCCCTGTGAAATGGTCACAACGATTCCGCTTGTTCTCAGCTGTGTGCAGTCACGGTCCCTATCTTGCTGACAGCTTTCTCATACCCAAAAATTCGTGCAGCATGTTATACACCCGTTCACTCGAGATGTTTACGGTCTTGGCTATCTCACAGTTTTTCACTCGGCGGTCTCTCAACACAATATCGTGACATTTGTTCACAATTTCTTCTGTTTTGGCCTCAACCGGCCGTCCTGTGGGCACGGCATCTCTTGTGCTCGAATGGCCACATCGAAATTCTGTGAAGCACTTGCGAACCATGCCATATGATGGAGCAGAGTCCCCATAATACTTGTTAGCTTTTCTTCCGTTTTCTTCACTGACTTACCACGCAAAAAGTAGTGCTTTATCACAACACGAAATTCACTTTTCTCTATTTTCTACGAATACACATCTGCTTATTTTACACGCTCTCGGTAATGTTCTAAGAAACAAATGACGAATTTCTGCGATTTTACACAGAATAGATGTAAGACGAGTGCAAACAAGAAACCTATGATTAGAACGCTATCTCTCGTCAAAGTCATGAACTTACCAATCCACCCTCGTAGCATAAATATCCAAAAATTCAAACCTATATCAAGAAATGTCTCCGAAATGGTTAAACCCACAAAAAATTATTTGACATAAATTGTTTGCTTTAAGTAGCTATATACCTTTTATTTAGTAAGCTTTTGTCTATCTCTTACGCTTTATCACTTATGCAAAAGTCATTCAGAATGAAGAGGACTTCTGAAGACATCCCCAGATAATTCAAGATATACATTTAATTTATAATGAACATATGTTAAACATACGGATTATTTTCCCATTTTTGGAAAAATCAAAATTTTCCATGTAAAGGGTAGTTTGTGATGGGAGAATTTTCATGAAAATCTTTGGTGTCGTTCCTTGGCAGATGCTCGACTTAAATAATTAGTTTGGTATTTAAGCCCCTTTTTATTTTTGAGTTATGCTGTTCACAGACGCACACGGACCTTTCCCTAATTTTTTTTTTTGGGGGGGGATTCAGGGAGTCTCGAAACACGTTATTTCCGGTGAAATCTCGGTATCCAATTTTTGGATAAAATGCAATATTTCCTATACTTACGAGAAAGTAAAGAAGAAAAAGTCGGATTAATTCCAAATTTCACACTTGAGTGAGATATCTTTTAAGAATGCCAGAGGAAGAGTTACCAAAATTCCTCCCACCCAAACAGTCATTTACACGGAATAATGTCAGTTTCTTTTATGAAATATTTCCTAAAATTGTAAGGATTTTAATTAAAATACAAAATATTTTAGATCTTGTCATAATAAATCAAATGCATATTTTGTGTAAATAGGAAATCATAAGGAGGTCAAAAGCTTACAATTAATAATATGTAGGGCCCCTTAAACATACACTGCTTGTTTCCGAAATAACGCTATTCTATGCTTACTCTGTCTAAATATAAAATACAGCATTAATGAAACGTGCTTGAAAAGATGCGATTCTTCTTTATCTTTATACGTGTGCGTTTCAAGCAAAAATTGGCTTGAATGTTGTTTCCACATCTTGAAGGTAATCAAGTCGGCATTGCCTAATTTGAAATCATTCCTCGGAACAACATAACATGGTAAAATAAGGTTTTGTATGGATAGCATGATATTTATGATTATATGAATTTATAATGGCTAGAGCTGGTTGTACGAGTGTCGCACATGAGATCTTTTCCCTCCGAATCACGATGAGTTCATAAAATGTGTACGTGTTGAGGTAAAGCGGCATTTACGCTATCTGAAACGTCAGCTTTTTAAAATGCTCGTTCTGAGTTTAAGCATGGCCATACCACAGAGTTAATAACATTACATGAAAGAGAAAACGTTGATGTATGTTTATGATGGAAAGTGAAAAATTAAAACGTTTGACCAGAATGAAAAACATATTTAGCTCTGTTTCTCTGTAAACGCTGGACAGTGGCTATAAGGTTTGGAACCATAGAACTGACTATTTTATTTATTACTTTCTCTACCGGTTACATAGAAGGTAGGGAAGCTATTGCATTCCACCCAAAAATTCTATACCGAGATTTTACCGGAAATACATGTTTTGAGGCCTCCTGAATCCAAAAAAAGTATTTTTGGAAACCTGTCCGTGTGTGTGTGTGTGTGTGTGTGTGTGTCTATGTGTGTGTGCGTGTGTGTGAACAGCATAACTCAGAAACGAACAGTCGGATAAACACCAAACTTGGTATTTAGGTTCAGTATCTTCCAGAGATGCGACATGAAGGTTTTCAAGAAAATCCCCCTACCCCAGATTAACCATTATATGCAACATTTTTCGAAAATTTTAATTTTCTCAAAAATGGCTCAAACGATTTTGATTAAAATATCACATGTTTAAGATATCTTCATGACAAATGAAATGTATATCTGGAATTTTCTGGGAAGTCTCCAAAAGTATTCGTCATTGTGAACGACTTTTGCATAACTGGTAAACCATAAGTGATAGACAAAATTTTACTACACAAAAAATGTAGATCGCGTTAAAATACACAATTTGTCATATACATTTTTGTTGTTGAGTGAACCACTTTCGAGATATTTCTTGTTATTCCCTTAAATTTTCCAATACTTATACTTTTTCTCAAATGGAAATTCGTTATTCATTTTTCTTTTCTTTTTGTCCTGGTAATGCAAAGAGAATGAAATACTCCAGATAGCAAGCAGCTCTTAAAATGCTTAAAGCCTACCAATTCCCCTTGCATCTACAAGAAAATTAGCAATAAGATTGACATCTCGATATCTCGATTAACATGAAGCAAATGGAGAATAAGCGTTTGTAAAAATAGTTTGTACAAGAGTAGAGAAAGTCATGTGAGTGTAACAATCAGATTTTTTATTTAGTGTGCAGCAGGAAATATGTTCATTATGGGTCATTGAAAGCCAGAAAATTGTGAGTTTTATTTGTCCTTTTATGGTGTTTTTGGCTTACAGGTCTTTTTTAGCATGTTTTTTCCCCCATTTAACCGCCGTTTTTTTAAACTTTACTTCTTTCAAATGCATTATTTTTCTACCCAGTAGAATCTAGTCTATTCTCAGTTCCAATTTCTTTTAACAAATATACACTAAAGTTGTATGCAGAACTGTTAAAGACTGGCAACAATAGGTATTTTTTCTCAGCAGTATAGGTACTGAGAGGACCGTTTCTATGAATCCATGTCATTAGCCCCAGCAGAGGGGTGACTTCCTGCGAGAAACCAGTACAACCTCACTAAATTCTCGTTTTTTTTTTACCAGCATTCTGACAGTGATCTCAAGCAGGGAGTGGGGTGGCTTGGTTGTATTCACATCTTATGTTTGACTGCAGTTTCAGTTTATGGAAAACATGCAGACCTTAAGCGTGCCGAAATCTAAGCCTAGTAAAACTTCTTTTGTATGTATGTTTGGTGCGGAGGTATTTTCAACTGATGGAAGTGTTCTTTTCTACAAATATTGCAAAGGTTAGTGCGAAAAAGCGGTCCCATGTCCAACAACATACACGCGAGAGTAGCCGCGGACAAACGGAAATCGCAACTTCTGTTAGGACAAAGTGGTAGTGCATGTTCTAAGTCGTCTCACTTTTACAAAGAACTTTGCAGTGCCTTAGTTAGCGCGAATATTCCGATAGCAAAGATACGCAATGAATCCTTCAAAACGTTTTAAGAACGGCATACTAATCGGAACACTCCTGACGAGTCTACCTTTCGGAAGGAACAGTGCACCGCTGCTATGGAGACATTCATTCATTCATTATCTGTTTACCCTCCTCTTATGTAGGACTTACACCCCCCAGGACTTACAAGCGGGTGCCTGGGGTCAGAGGCCCGTCGAGGAGCAGACACTCATGGATCAGACAGAGCATCCAGGATGGGTGATCAGCCCGATGCCTGGTATGGGATGAAGGAAGTAGATGAAACGAAATGTTGTTGAAATGAATGAAAGGAAAGGTGATGATGGAGCAGTTGGTGGAATGAATGGCGGGGGAAACCGGAGAACCCGGAGAAAACCCGCCCAGACGCCGCTTCGTCCACCACAAATCCCACATGCAGGTCCCTGGGATTGAACCCGGGCCGCCTCGGTGGGAGGCGAGCGGTCTAACCACTCGGCCACGGCGCCGCCCGCTATGGAGACACTATTGTAAAAATCCGCGACTTCTTGGGGGTAAGTCAATATCCGTGTCTATTGGCGAAACAAGTGATGAAGTGGGTCGCTCCGTTTCAAATGTGATTGTTGGTACTTTAGAGGAGGATAAACCTCGAAAAAAATATTTCTCTCGCAATGGAAATCCTGGAGAGAGTGAATCGCCAAACTATTTGCCAGCTGTTTGACAAAAGCCTCTTTCTCTTGTGGCCACAGGGAATAAAACACGACTGCTTTTTCTCACCGATGCAGCACCATACATGGTAGAGATAAAAAAGGCAATTAAAGCGTTTTATCCAAAGTTGGTTCATGTAACCTGCCTCGCGCATGCTTTGCATTGAGTAAGCGAAGAAGGGCGAAAAAGTTTTCCGGATGTTGACTAACTTGTGTCCACTGTTAAGAACGTGTTATTAAAATCACCATCTAGAGAGCGATATTTTCACTAGAATGCCCCTGACATACCCCTAATTCCGGTACCAGTGCTGACACCGTGGGGTATTTGGTTAAGCGCATGCATGTACAGGATGAGCCAAAATACTACGAACCGGCTGCGCGGCGTTTTTCCTGTCAGTGCCCTCGGCGCTCGTTGCCGTCTGCCGATATCATAGGAGGCGCGGATGAAACCACACAACATTTTTGAAACTACTTTTAAAGGCTTTACTTAACAGCTTTATGAAAGTGTGTTCGAGGATAGAATTATTAGTAGAGATTTATGGCCCCCATGGTCCCCCGACCTAACCCCCTGCGATTTCTATCTCTGGGGTAACTTAAAACAAAGTGTACAAGACAAACCCACACACCCTGGAAGAATTAAAACAAAATATCCGCCAGGAAATTGCCAGCATTTCTCAACGTGAACTACGGTGAGTGATGGATAGTTTCCTAAAGAGGTGCCAAAAATGTATGGACAACGATAGTGGCCAGTTTCAGCATCTCCTTTCATAAAGTTGGTAAGTAAACCCTTTAAAAGTAGTTTTAAAAATGTTGTAGGGTTTCATCCGCGTCTTTCTATGATAGCGGCAGACGGTAACGAGCGCCGAGGACACGGACAGGAAAAATATCGCGCAGCCGGTTCGTAGTTTTTTGGCTCACTCTGTATTACTACATTCATTTTGATGTGATTAAATCTGTGATTGATAGCTTGGATAGAGAAGATGCTGCTTCCATTGTCATATCGCAAGATCTAATGGCTAAACCTCAGCTGAAGGGCAGCCGGCGTACATTAACAGCAATCTTGCTCAACAAGTGACAGACGTAAACTACCTTGAAAAACGTAATGAAACCATTCATTTAGCGCTCTCAAAGGTGAGTAATGTAGGCAACAATTGGAATAATGTGAAGGTGAAGCTGGAAAAGCCCTCAGTCAGAAGATGAAACTAGTGCTTTGGGAGGGGGAAGCAACGATATGAAAACCATGAGCAAGATAAGTGAAATATTGAAAGGAGAAAATTGTGATGTGAGTGTTTTTGAAGAGGAATTTTCTCCACGAGATCCCACTTGCTTTAAATATGAACCAATGACTTCTGTTGATGTGGAGAGAAGTTTCTCAATGTTTCGCAACGTGCTGTCAGAAAACCGACGATCCTTTGCACCTAAGAACCTGGAGATGACTATTCTGATATACTGCAATGCCAGTTGAGGTAAGGTTTCCGAAATTCCAATTTCTGTAACCCTGTGTGGTTAAGGCAGATATGATTCTAGTTATACTTATTTCAGTTTCTTTCTCCAAGATTGCATTGCGTGTCCCCTAAATTCAAAAGAAACATTTCTTTCGTGTAGTTTTTTATTTCACACTGTATATAATTTTGTATTTTTGAAACTTTATATCCATTAAACATATAATGGTAACTGAAAATATGAACTAATTTCCATCGTCTTTCAATAGTTTTCTTTCAATAGTTTCTTTTTCACATTCTATATAATTTTGTATTTTTGAAACATTATATTCATTAAATATATAATTGAAACTGAAATTACGAAATCATTTGGATTATGTTTTTACGTCCTTTTTCCCTGCCTTTGGTCCTTTTTAGGCAATTTATAGGTCTTCAACTTCCAAGCCCTACTCATCACCATGCTGACGGGGCATGCCATGAAAGAGTGAACACAGTAAACAAACTGTGTAAATCATTCTTAAAGTTATGCTAGAACGTTGTTCAGATTGTTTTTAAAATTTGGTTAAGGAAGAAAATGTGTCCAGAAATACGAGTATTTTAATTTAATATGAAATGTTATGCAATCCTACCATTATAAATAGGTTGTTACTGCATTATTCAATCTCGTACATAATTGGCTCATTATGGCACGCGTGCCAATAATAGTAATGACGTAATACCGATGGTCCAAGTTGCTGTGGCGTATAGACACAAGATGAAACCATTTTGTGATATTCTTTTCTCTGAGCAACAAAGCTGGAAAAACCTTTGTACATTATTAAATATAGAATAATTAAGATCTGAATTTATAATTACTTGCCGTACTGCGCTGATAATACGCTACATCGCAGTCCTAACACCTGCTCACTTCTCTCAGAGGAAGGGAATGCATGCAAGTGGCTGTCTTGTTTGTCGGTTCAACACGCCAGATAATAAATGAAATGCAGCGGAAAAGCTAACGTCTCATTCACGAACATATGAAGACGCTCTTACTTATGTTAGCTATGGATGCCAAATTATTTCACGGTTTGTTTCCTACAATTTATAATGCTAAGGTTGCACAAAATGTTGTATTCAACTCGTGGATAACCTTAATATGACACTCGAAAAGTTGTTGTTTTAAAGGGGAAGCATTACGTTGTAAGCTAAATTTGCATATGCAGCCATTTTTTTAAGTATGAAACTTTATTTGTGAAGCTTAAATCCACTGTACTATTAGAATATTATTCTATATTAGAATAAAATAATTACCTAATTATTGTTCGTGCGATAAGCATTCGCTCATGCCATAACCATCAAGATTAAGCTTATTGAATAAATTAATATTATACTCATCCGTTAAGTGTTTGAATTTTTTTTTTGAAAATTTATAGTCGCGACTTTACAACTTTTAAAATACATATTTAACAGTAAACAACATACTGGCAGTTTTGAATCAATACAATGAACTAGTGCTGTTTGTAAATAAATGCGTATCTGGTAGTATTGTCTCCATTGATCGTATTGTGAAAAATTCCACGATTATGTGTTTCGTCGTTAACTTGTGGCAGATGGGTGGTTGGTCCTTTGAAAGTAGATAACTGTGCGTGATCTTGGTATGGCCCATTCCCAGTCGGGATATTAAAACCTGATCTTGTCTGGAAAGAGAATTACTGAAAAGATGTGTTGGAAAACTCGATGTTATATCACGGAGTTTGCTTCTCGTGGAGTCAAGCCATCCTATCTTCCATTGATGGTAGAGCTTCTTTTTGATGGTTGAGGTAACATCATGGGCTGGTGTAGTTATAGTTGGATCACTTATTTGTTTCCACTTTGAAAATACTGATTCGTGACATGATCCAGATCATTTAACTGCAGTTTTTGAATTTTTAGTTTTGACAGATGTCTCTTTCTCTCTGATTGAAAGATGTACCTACTGCTTGTCATTGAAAGACTTGTACCTTTTAGCTCAGTTTTCATTTCTTTCATGGGGAGCAGGAGTTTCGTAAGCGAACCGAAAGTCTCCTCTTTGGTATTCAGCTCATGCTTTTTATTCGTATTCTCAAAGGGGTTATGCATTGGAATTTTGACTTTTACTTTAAACATGCAAGCACCGTCGGGAAACTGCCGCTTGCACTTCAATTCCAACTGACGAAACCCAACTCCTCTAGATACACAAGTAAACTACCATGCATAAGCTTCACCTTGATAAAATGCTTTTAGGAAATTGAGCTTTTAAAGAAAAATGAGACACTCGCTTCCCCAATCCATTCATTTCTGCGTGAAACGTGTTGAGCAGCGTTTATCCATTACAGTGTGACGTTTCTTCACAGAAACAAACACCCAAGCACTGCAGAAATGCATTAACTCGCTTTCTTGTACTGGCAAATCCCGCTTCAACTGAACCGCGCATCCACAAATACACAATTTTTTTTTAAAACGGTAATGGAAAAGGTGTAGCACTGTATAAACACGGCACCAATCGAACCTTGTTGAAATATGCAAAGTGCTTGGAGAACAAGCTCTGTACAAGCAGGCACTTAAGCTCTTATCTTAGTGCATGCAAGAGAAAGCCTGTTCTTACGAAATACCTCGCGGTATAAACCGTATCAACTGCAGAGTTATGCACTAATGGAATAAAACTGTGACAACTGTTACTTTCAAATGGGAGGAAATGCAATCAGCACTCACGTATTCTTTTTAAACGAGCTGAACGAAACTCAACATGGAAATGACGAGAAAGCTAAACGACAAAATTTTGATAACCAAACTTAAATTTATAAATATATAAGCGTATTAAAACGAACCAATTTTACAGCTAACGGCTTAAAAGTAAACATTCACGTATGAAAACATTTGATGTGCTACATTCGCATGACTTTCTATAGCCACTATCGTTTATTTTTATATGCTTCTCTCGTACAAACTATACTTACAAAATCTTTTTGCAGAAATAGTTTCATTAAACATTTCGTTGTAGGCATAAGATAGATGCAAGAGAGCGAAGAGATAGTTCTGATGTCTAAAAACGGATTGGAATATGCTGGCCTTGAAATTCCGTACCCTTTCCTGACATCGCAATAAACAACCGAATAACGACATTGCTTCAAGAAATGATAGAATTATTGAAAAATTCAAACCAAAAACAAAAAATATCCCGGAAGTACATTTTTTGTGTAATAAACTTTTTATTTCATTCCGAATGAAGAGGACTTCACATCCTATTCCCAGAAAATTAAACATACACCTTTTATTTGACATGTAAATATCTTAAATAGATGGTATTTTAATTGGTAGAGCCATTTTTGAGATGATGAAAAGTGGTCCTTGTTTGCGGTAGGGGGATTTTCATGAAAATCTCCATGCGGCATCTTTGAAAATGTTTTATTTGTATTCAGGGAACTTCAAAACATGCATTTCCGGTGAAATCTCGATATCAAGTTTTTCTCTCCCTTCTAGGTACGCGTTGGAGAAAATAAAAATAGTTAACAATACTTTTTCTTTGGCTTAAATTAACCAAGTATGGACGTGCTTCACAAATTTGCAAAGCTGTGTTACCATGCATATGACTACAGTTTGCATCTATATGTTGAAAAAAAGAGATACAGCACTCTACAATCAAATTGGATAAAGTGCCTCAACGCTTTGCAAATCTAATATAAAATTTTCTGGAATGAGAAATTTGTACATTTTAAAGAATTTAAATAATGTCACCACAAGATTGTCGTTCGAAAGGACAGCACAGGGCCAGAGGGAAAGATAACGTTTGCGTCGAATTAAATCTCTGTATAAACAAATCTCTCTTAAAAATGGTTAATCCAAAAGTTAACAAATGCAAAGAACAAGGCATCAGATAACTAATTAATTGTTAAAGGAGCTATAAAATATGTAGAATCCGAAAGTAGCACATTTCGAAAGCATACCAATACGTTCATTAAACTCTTTATGCATTTGTTTTTTGATGCACTTGTGTTTCGCGAAGTGAGAATCAGTGTTCAGATAAATTGCAAGTCGAATAGCTATGAACCGCGTCGGTGAAAGGAAACAGATTGGAAGGTCCGGTCTATCACTGCAATGCGCTCAATTGTAAATAGGTATGCTTGTAGGTGTCAAACAACATACCTGTCTGCTTGAGCCATCTGTTTTTATAAAATAGCGCAAATTTTAAAAAAAATCCTGCTACAGCTTCATTTAGGAAATAACCCCAGCCGTACATATACATCTTGGCTCATTATATCGTTGATATATTTAAAAAATATACACAAAAAGTGAAAGGCGTTTTATTACGCATAATATAAGCAAAATTCTATGTCTATTTCTCTAAACTTGTGGGCAATGTGTTTCAATCAACTACAAAAAATTTAAATCTGGGAAATCAGGAATTGTGATAAAACAATGTATTTTTATCAGTGCACTTAAATATTTAAATGGTCTATCAAGGATCATAAAATATTTACAAGCAAAGAAATAAAGATGTTTTGGAAACATTAAACCTGAAAATAGTCTTTATAACGAAGATCTGCTTTCTGATATTTCTTTTTCTTTTATTCATTCTTGGCTAAACTGAAACACGATCATTGTTTTTCTTTACGTTTTTTCCAGAAGCATTATTTTTAGACATCTGGTAAACAGCTGGATTTGTTATTTCATAATGCATCTAGTTTTCATGATATTACCAAATCCATTATCGCGCGCCCTGTATTTTGCTTTGGCCCTTTAATTTCACTTCAAAACTAATATTTCTTGCCATTTGAAAATGACATCTCAACCTTCATTAAGCTCAATTAAATTATCGCAATAAAAGACCACCTATATTCTAATATTATTGCTGATAGTATCAAATACTCCATCAAGTTTTCATAGGTTGCTTCGTTGCTACAATCCAGGGTACAGGTTTACCAGAATTATTAAATGTGTAGCAAATACCGAACGGAAGGGGCGTGAATGTCATCCTTTAAACCAGAGATGGATGTCGAGTACCTTGAAACAAGTTCACAAACGCATTTTCTTCTCACTTTCATAGATTAACCGAAAAACGCTTTGAAATGCAAGACGTTCGCACTTTCCCTTGAAATTAGCAAAGTCGCACTTGACAGTAAGGTCAAGCCCACCTAAGAGAAGAATGTGTGCTCTTTTTCCGATACAGCTGCGAAGTTCTTTTCTGCATAATGGAAAAGCCATTGGCTTTGTTAGCGGTATTTATTTTCCAAGATGCTTTCTTATTCTTATTGGCTTAATTTGTGTATATTCACCGAAATGTTTAATGAAAGGTACTAAAACCGAAACGTGCTGTTTAAGTTTGAATGAAACAATAAAACAAAGTAAATGCTTTAACTTAAAAGTTTACTTAGTATGCAGCTTACCGAGTGAATTGGCTCCACGGTAATGTTTGCAGCTCGCTCGGGTTCATTCCCGTCGACCGTCCACCCTGATCTTGGGTTTTTCGTGGTTTTCCTGGTCAGTAGGCGAATCCTGGGGTGGTTCCTCATTTATCACGATTTGCCTTCCATCTTTTCCCTTTTATTCAGTTTCCTTCTGATGTTTCCGGCGTGCTTCTAGGTTTCGTGGCGTATGGCGGTACCGGACAGATAGCGCGGATGCCTGTTCCAAGGAGTATTCTCGTGGACGCTAAATGCTTCCTGGTTAGACTACAAAGTTACTCAATTTTGAGCTATAAATTTAATTGTAAGAATCATTTACGTAAAAATCCTAGACCGTTCATCGCCCTCTCAGGATAGCTCCATTAGTGGGTCGGGTCTACAAGCCAAGACCTGCTAGGGACTGCCGCGCGAGCCTGTAGCCTGTCTACCTGCGGCCTGTAACCTCCCTCTATTGTATATGCTATATATGCCCCATATTATGCATCTAAGTGAAAACTAAATGGGTACAATAAGGTAACTACAAGAAGCTGTATATCCAAAGAACGCTGATAGTGAGCAGGCAAGTGGTCACCTGTGCGAGACGTGTGTGTTTTATTATTATTATTATTATTATTATTATTATTATTATTATTATTATTATTATTATTATTATTATTATTATTATTATTATTTACGGACGCTCTTTAACTACCATGATCCATAGCGTCCCATTCTATATCGGGCGCGAAAGACCGAACATCTTGCTCATAGGCCTCTTTATCAGGCTTGAGGTTCTTTTTCGTGCCGTGAATCTACGACATGGGACCACCGGCTTTACTTCCCTTCCGAAGGAGGGCATGCTAAGTATTTTACGCCCGAAAAAAAATCCAGAGCCTTCTGCCGGGTTCGAACGCGACTCGGTGTATGGTGAGTTATACAGCCGCCATTGCGATATCGTAACTTCAACGCGAATCACGATTTGTGCGAAACGAATGTCTATATTGTGGTAAAAAGAGGCCCTAAAAGAAAAAAGTGAAGACAACAAAAAATATTGCAGTTCCGTCATATACTTCAACAAGACTCGCTTTAGTCGTACCGTATGTTAATTATAATGCGACAAAAAGCGCAGAATATTTTTTTCTCTTGAAATAAGGCTCACAAATTAAAGTATTAAAAGGATAAGACGTACGCGTAGATAGTAGTTCACCAGGTTTAATTTGAATACACATTCCCAAAACAGAAGTTTCTTTCGTAATGAATTTACTTAAAGTGAGCAGAGAACGTTCCCGTAGCATAACGGAAAACGGGAAATAAATATCCTTACTAGCAGTGAGCAGATGGTAATGCCACTTAAAGGTTTTCTAAGATAAGTTTTGATATCATCAACTACTACTTTCATGGTTTAGACCACTTCTGATCCGTTCCGGCTTTTTGTCATAATTACTGGCCCCATCTTTTAACTGGTCGTCCTCGACTTCTATGTCCTTGTGGTTTATAGGGAGGCGGTGCAAACGTACAGATCCTAAGTAATTTTAGTGTATTTTGGCTTCCGATGTTGGGAACGGTGCGTATTGTGACGCTAAATGTCGATCTGCATTCTGTTGACCCCTCTGCAAACATATCCATGTAATCCTTTAAGAATTCTTGGAATCCAGCTTCAGAAACTCTGCAGAGTCTGCAAGGATTTTGTAGATAATGCGAGCTTCTGGAAACATCTGCCACTTGTTACAGCCATCACAGAGGGTGTCGTGGATGTTGTTATGCTTACTAGAACGAAGAAGCGTTGGCGTCTCTTGGGGGAGATTTGTATTATGAGGTGTAGAGAGGGGCAAACGGACACACTCTTATCACAGCTTTCTGAGAGACACATCTGTTTGTGATATACTTATAAATGCTTTCTAAAGTATTCGATAACTAAAATAAGTTGTTTACGCTTTGTAGGCGTGGTTCGGAACCGGCAAAGAGCAACAAATCGCTCGTGGAGCGTAAGTTGCTAGTACTGACCAAAGAACTGAAATATTTGTTTAGAGTATGCCGCGTCAAGGTGCGGTTCCAAGCTGGAAATATTCGAACACGTTTAATTCTCTATAAATTCACTGCATTGTTCCTAGTGGAACTGTGATATTATTTTTGGATTGAAATAGCTCACATTGTCCTGATCCTCTTACAGTAGAAAAGGCACAATGCTGCTCTGCTTTGCTTGCCGCCCCACAGAAATGATGCCTGCAAACTATATCTGGAGAAATTCTGGAAAATGCATTAACAAGGTTGCATTTGGAAGAGTTTTTTGCAGAGGCCTGGAATCATGCGGCAACGACTGGGAATGCTGTCAGTGGATTCAGGAGCGGCGGAATTTATCCCTTCAATCCCAACAGTCTTTCAGACCATGTTTTTTTTTGTCCAGGAATCACTGATCTTACTTCACAGTCGGCGGGTTGTTGGATTGTTTTAAACATTTCGAAACGCTCTAAAATCAGGAGAACACAAAGTGAGATCGCTTACAGCTGCGTCTCGCTTCCTAACGAATGGAGGAAGTGATCGCGCGTGCTCAAAAGCGCGTCTGCAGCGGTAAAATATTAAAACGGTGCTTACTTTAAAAACACGCCTCATATTTGAACATTCAAACCATTAACAAGGAGTATTTGGAAATGGTTAAGGTGACAAGGTAGTCTGAACACATGGAAATTACACCTTAAATGTGTTAAATTACCACTGCTCTTAAAGTTCTCAATGGTTTCTCCTGAAAATTTTATGAATTATTCTATAAATCATGACAATTATT
Source organism: Deroplatys truncata (assembly GCA_030765065.1). Lineage (NCBI taxonomy): Eukaryota > Metazoa > Arthropoda > Insecta > Mantodea > Mantidae > Deroplatys > Deroplatys truncata. The sequence goes on from CM060983.1 coordinate 164,520,805, forward strand.
TCAAACGGTTGTTTGCATTGATATCTTATGTAGTTGAGTCCACAAAAATTATTTCATTCAGCAGGAAAATAATAAAATTTACTCTTAAAACATGTGAATTCATATACCTTTTTCTCTGATACTACTTACAATACAGAATCACACTTTCATGCCTATTCTTAGTATAATCAGCTATCTTTTGAACCTCAATTATTTAATTATGTATATCAGTTCAATATAAATTTTGAAAAAGTTATTTGCAAAGTCAAAAAAGTAAACATGTGGAAGATTTGCAATGTTGTTGCTCTCTTAATATCACTAATATAGGTTATAAAATTATGATTGTGGTTCAGAAAGTTTAACTATGTGTTGTGAACATGTACTGAAAATTGCAGCTCTCTACATCTCATATTTTCTGAGAAAAATGTTGTTTTGAGAAAACTGAATTTATAGTTTGAACATTAAAATTCTGACGCACACTTCAGTACATTCCAGGATCATAATCATCTGCACCTTCATTCTTGGCTTGCTTCAGCTTTTCTGATTGCATTCTCTTGGTCCTAGACTCTTTTGTTAATTGCTGAACTGCTCGCTGGGCACGATATAGTCGTTGTTGTTGAAAGCTACAAAAATATTCCAAAAAGGGGCGTTGCATGACAGCTTTAAACGAATGCAGACTAGCGTTTAAATGGTATTTAAATGTCTTAAAAACTTCATAACCCCCCAAAAGTATATATCTTCTGAAACTGAAAATAATAGAGATTTTATTAGTGCCTAAAACAAAAATTTAATTTTTGACTACTTCAGAGTACCTTGTCTCCTTAACTCCACAAAAAGAGAAAAAAATTGACAAATTAGGTGCTTTATCGAGGAGTACATTTCTTGTATGGTAAACTTTTGTGTATTTCTTACGTATTACACAAAAGTCATTCAGAATCAAGAGGGCTTTCACAGGCTGCTCCCAGAAAATTCAGGAAATATATTTAATTTGTCATGCCAGTATCTTAACATATGGTATTTTAATCAATATTGTTAGAACAGTTTTTGAGAAAATCAAAACTAACGAAAAATGTTGCACGTGAGGGCTAGTTTGGTGTTAGGTGATTTTTCTTGAATATCTTCGGTGGCATCTTTGGAAGATGTTGTACTTAAATACCAAGTTTAATATTTATCCGACTTTTCGTTTTGGAGTTATGCTGTTCACAACACACACACAGTACTTGCTCTACTTGCAGAGAAAGGTAGAGAACGTAAAGTATTACTTGTAGATTTATTTTCATGCCTTGCTTTAGTGCAAAGCTTCTATCTAGTTTTAAAGCAAGAGCCAGCGTGAAAAATCGCATCCGTAGCACTGTTCCTGCTGACACATTTGCTTTCTCATCGTGGTCGGCGTCGGTGTCGAGCTTCTTCCCACGGGACCAAAAAGATGAAAATCACAAGCAACTAGATTGGGAGTGTACGTCATTTCAAGTTGATTGCTTCTCCGATCGACCGAATTCAAGCGAATCACTTGCTTCGGTTTTCCTGTTGCTGCTTATCTGCCCAGTCACGTGTGTACGTAGGTTCTATCAATAACAGCATCCGTATAAACCCTGATTTGTCTTTTGTCGCAGTTTCCTTCCTATCTCACTATTTGTAACCTATATCACTTGCTTCTGAAGCTGAATGATGCTCAAAATTATGAAGTGCTTGATGGAGCCACAAATTGAAAACACGAAGTTGATACCATCAAGTTTCCTGAATTTGACAAAACAGTATTAAACATTTCCTTGCTTTGAATTTGTAACCCCTTACTCACGAAATAATCGGACCTTCCAGATCCAGTACATCGGCATTTCCCATTTATCTCAGTTCTCGTTTTTCTACAGTTTTCTCAGTTTTTCTACCACGTACACAGTAGATAGAGAAGGCATTGCATTAAAAAAATCTTGTGTGTTACACTCACATGACTTTCTCTACTCTTGTACAAACCATTTTTACAAACGCTTATTCTCCGTCTACTTCATGTTAATCGAGATATCGAGATGTTAATCTTATTGCTAATTTTCTTGTAGATGCAAGAGGAATTGGTAGGCTTTAAGCGATAGTCAAATATTTTAAGAGCTGGTTATTATGTGGAGTATTCCATTCTCTTTGCATTACCAGGACAAAAAAATCTGATGTGTTACACTCACATGATTTTCTCTACTCTTGTACAATCTATTTTTACAAACGCCTATTCTCCATATGCTTCATATTAATCGAGATATCGAGATGTCAATCTTATTTGTAATTTTCTTGTAGATGCAAGGGGAATATGGTAGCTTTTAAGCGATAGTCAAATATTTTATCGCTGGTTGCTATGTGGCGCATTCCATTCTCTTTGCATGTCCAGGACATAAAAAAAATGAATAACGAATTTGAGAAAAAGTATAAGTATTGGAAAATTTAAGGAAATAACAAGCAATATCTCGAAAACGGTTCACTCAACAAAAAAAATGTATATGATATATGTTGTGTATTTTAACGCGATCTACATTTTTTGTGTAGTAAAATTTTGTCTATCTCTTATGGTTTACCAGTTATGCAAAAGTCGTTCATAATGAAGAATACTTTTGGAGACATTCCCAGAAATTTCGAGATATACATTTCATTTCTCATGACATTATCTTAAACATATGATATTTTAATCAAAATCGTTAGAGCCATTTTTGAGAAAATTAAAATTTTCGAAAAATGTTTCATGTAAAGGGTAATTTGGGGTGGGGGGATTTTCTTGAAAACCTTCGTGTCGCATCTCTGGAAGATACTATACCTAAATACCAAGTTTGGTGTTTATCCGACTGTTCGTTTTTGAGTTATGCTGTTCACAGACACACAGACACACACACAGACACACACACGGACATGTTTCCAAAAATTCTTTTTTTGGATTCAGGACGTCTCAAAACATGTATTTCCGGTGAAATCTCGGTATCGAATTTTTGGGTGGAATGCAATACTTCTCCTACTTACTATACGTAGTAAAGAAAGTAAAAATGAATAACGAATTTAAGAAAAAGTAGTAAGTATTGGAAAATTTAAGGGAATAACAAGCAATATCTCGAAAATGGTTCACTCAACAACAAAAATGTATATGACATAAATTGTGTATTTTAACGCGATCTACATTTTTGTGTAGTAAAACTTTGTCTATCTCTTACGGTTTACCAGTTATGCAAAAGTCGTTCACAATGAAGAATACTTTTGGAGACATTCCCAGAAAATTCGAGATATACATTTTATTTGTCATGAAAATATCTTAAACATATGATATTTTAATCACAATCGTTAGAGCCATTTTTGAGAAAATTAAAAGTTTCGAAAAATGTTCCATGTAAAGGGTAATCTGGGATGGGGGAATTTTCTTGAAAACCTTCGTGTCGCATCTCTGGAAGATACTGAACCTAAATACCAAGTTTGGTGTTTATCCGACTGTTCGTTTCTGAGTTATGCTGTTCACAGACACACAGACACACACACAGACACACACACGGACATGTTTCCAAAAATTCTTTTTTTGGATTCAGGACGTCTCAAAACATGTATTTCCGGTGAAATCTCGGTATCGAATTTTTGGGTGGAATGCAATACTTCCCCTACTTACTATACGTAGTAAAGAAAGTAAAAATGAATAACGAATTTAAGAAAAAGTAGTAAGTATTGGAAAATTTAAGGGAATAACAAGCAATATCTCGAAAATGGTTCACTCAACAACAAAAATGTATATGACATAAATTGTGTATTTTAACGCGATCTACATTTTTGTGTAGTAAAACTTTGTCTATCTCTTACGGTTTACCAGTTATGCAAAAGTCGTTCACAATGAAGAATACTTTTGGAGACATTCCCAGAAAATTCGAGATATACATTTTATTTGTCATGAAAATATCTTAAACATATGATATTTTAATCACAATCGTTAGAGCCATTTTTGAGAAAATTAAAAGTTTCGAAAAATGTTCCATGTAAAGGGTAATCTGGGATGGGGGAATTTTCTTGAAAACCTTCGTGTCGCATCTCTGGAAGATACTGAACCTAAATACCAAGTTTGGTGTTTATCCGACTGTTCGTTTCTGAGTTATGCTGTTCACAGACACATACACACACGGACATGTTTCCAAAAATCGTGTTTTTGGATTCAGGGGGTCTCAAAACATGTATCGGTGAAATCTCGGTATCGAATTTTTGGGTGGAATACAATACTTCCCCTACTTACTATACGTAGTAAAGAAAGTAAAAAACAATTTTAGAAAAAGGTCCGTGCGCATGCGTGCGCGCGCGCGCGGCTGTGTGTCTGAACAACATAACCCAAGTACGAAAAGTCTGTTAAATATCAAACGTATACTAAACTTGGTATTTAAGCTCAATGTCTTCCAAAGATGCGACATGAATTTCAAAAAAATCTTCCCACCCCAAACTACCCTTTACATGGAACATTTTACAAAATCTTTGATTTTCTAAAAATTGTTTCTAACGCTTTTGATTAAAATACCATACATTAAATATACTTATATGACAAGTAAAATGTATATCTTGAACTTTCTAGGAATAGCCTTTGAAGTCATCTTCATTCATAAGGAATTTTATATAATCTTGTGCAACTGGTAAACGTTAAGTGAAGACGAAAATGTATTGCAAAACAAAGTGTAGATCTCGAAAACAACACATTTATTTCAAATAACCTTTTTTTATGGCATCAGGCATTTCCGGGATGTTCGTTATTAATAATGATCTGTTCAGTACTTGTCATTCTTTTTAAGTCCCGTTGATTTTCAGTTATTTGTCGCGATTGCATGGAAATAGCATGGAATCTTCAGAATATAGAGTCCAGTTGTTATAGATTTGACTATCGCTGTTCCTTTGGCAAGCTAATGAAATGTGTAATATAGTTATTTCTTCAGGTTTATCTCGATTAAAATGAAGTAGATAGAAAAATAAACTTTCCAAGAATAATTTGTATACCCACTAATAAGCGATAGAGGGTAGAGAAATTCATATGAATGTAAGAAATGAGATTATGTTCATTACAAACTAATGCACTGAATTTCGGTACACCGTTCTGTCGGGCGTTTATACCGGACATATATTTACTGTGAAACCTTCGACTTTTTGTCCATTACACTACGTTTTATGTTAAAATGGTTAAGAGGTGGCTGTTGAAACGTTCTTGAAAATATATATCTATAATTTTAATCTTGATTAAAGTTCATACACCTATTGGCACACAGAAAGTTTGCACCTTCTTTTTCTTTCTTCGACGTTTATACAGTTCGGCCCCGCAGATTCTTCCAGCGTCTCCCGGGCGACCCTTTTTCTTTTTGGACTGTGATTTAACCTTCCTTTGGATGCCCATCGTTCTCCAGCTTTACCAACTCTTCTTTCCAGTCCTCATGACAATTCGCTATCTTACCTCAATATTTAATGGTTTTCTAACGATCTCTGTTTCTTGGTTCGTCTTCTCAGGTGCGGACTTTTAACATTGACTACATTTAATTTCAAATTTTTATCCTCCGGAGGCTTCGTCTTCGGATTACCTCCTATACGTTAATGTTCGTTTCTTTCCTACCTTACTTTTTAACATTTTTATGTCTTATCTTTTAATATATAACCTGTCGTTATCAGTTATATTCCAGGAGATGTGTGTAGTTTCTAATATTTTAAAACGTATTTTTACATATTAAAGCTAGTACATACCCTTCATATATTAAAAGTATGCTGCAGATAAACAGCGGCAAATGGTCATGAATGCATGCATGGTTCAGTCTTTCACCAGCTGAAGATGGAATAACTAATTTATCAAAGACCAATGACCAAGAAAATTGAAAATAGGTCAGTTATCATTTTCAAGTTAGGATTTTTGATGGCGCGATGTTGTACGAGAAAGCACATATCAAGGATTACAAGATAATGCATACTTAAACATTTACTATTCTAAATGTTTATTTTATTCTTTGTTTCAGGTTTTATCTGCACTCGACATTTTACAACCGCCGCATCTAGATTTCTTCCAAGAAATGTATCCTTTTTAACGCTTATGTGACAATTTTTTATCCTCCCGATACTCAATGAACTACATTTGATAAGCCACAATAGAGGATTCCACAAGGTATGTACCGTATTTAACAATATTCAGGATATGTACGAGTATGTATTTTCTTGTAGACATCCGACAGGGTAGGAATGCAAAGCTTGAGTTGTACAGCTAAAAACTGTTAGGGGAATTGAAGTTCGATACGACCTCTCTCTTGTAACTCGTTGTACGGGGCTACATTGAATGTTCGCTATAAGTTTCAAACTGCCATTAGAAGCCTGAACTTAAGACTTCCAAAATGTTGAAGTTCATTCAGACATGGTCTGTAGTACAACCATTAGCAAAAGGCTTGCCGATATAGGAACGCGGCAGTTTATGCCCTACAAGCCTTCCTCTTCTTGTGCTAACACTTTCAAACTTTAACGCGTTTAGCCATATTAGTAATGCATCTTTTTACCCCTGCACCGCTATTAGTTCACTTTCATTTGAAGCCTCTAAGGTGAGCAAAATAAAAATGCGATCAATTGATAGTTCGATATCTGTGGCAATTTAACGTAGGGGGAAAAAAAGCAATGGCAATATTGGGGTGGAGACAGAGCTTTTGCACCTGAGTGTACAGAACAAAAAGTAAAATGTGATGATCAAAGTCGTTCTTCGTTACCTATTATTGCGATTTTATGCCGCAATAATCCTGATTAACTGTAAAGTGAGCTTGATAAATACAGGGTTATTCAAAAAGAAGGAACAAACTTTAAATATGTATTTCTAATGAACGACAATAGATGGCGATATATGTGATACATCACTGAATAGAGAAAAGTTCAAAATTTTATTTGATGTGTTCAAAATGAGCACCACTTGTTATGCGAGGACGACCAGTGCTTTTCCGTTTGCATACGAATTTATTGTATACAAAATGCACGCTGCAATGAAGCGATGGGTTCACTCTTTGCATATTGCAGCACACAAAACGCCTTTCCTGTGTCGTCGCCATTTTCTCGTAAACAAACACAACGCCGCTGTAGGCACTGAATGGAACTAATAGGTGGGGCTTAAAACTTTGAACTTTCCTCTATTCAATGATGTGTCGTATGTGTCACTATCTATTGTCGTTCATTAGAAATAAATATTTAAAATCTGTTCCTTCTTTTTGAATAACCCTGTAGGTGCAAGAAGAATCAGAACTATTATTATTAATTATTATTTATTTCAGTTGTACAAACAGTGTAATATTAAGTTCGACTAATAGTGCTTTACAAATTTAGGGTAGCTATAAATAACAATATTTGTGCACCTTATTTACATTTAAGTTAAGAATTCACTGTCTCATGAGGTTATTGATTCTGGGAAACTGCTCGTGAGACTAATCGTGGCAGAAGAAAGAAAAAAAATTGAAGCTTAATGTGGTTACGTCGGTTCAGCATCAGCGGTTATTGATTACAAGGGGAAAAAAATCTAGTAGCTCCAAATGTTATTAAACTGCGATTAGTCACGCTGCTGCTTCGCACCAATTTTCAGGAAAATGCGTCACTTAATCGTTCAGATCTTTGAACTCGGTTCTTTTTTAAGCTTGTTATGTTTGTTAAATGCTTCTCATGAGTTCGAAGTGTAGGACTACGCCATAACAAGTTTCAGGAACACGTTATGTTCCTTTGGTTTAGAAGTCACATTTTGCTTTCTTTCCTTTTTTTCAAACGTTTACTACCCAATCACTGGTTCCGGATCAAGATGTCCCTTTCCCTCTTTTGTAACAGCTAGTTTTGTTTTATTGCTCTCCTGTTTTAATTTTTGGATAGCGCTGTGGTGGCAATTAAAACAAAATGAATCAAACGTGGAATTTGTTCAGCTGGACCAGAGTTAATAAAAAAAGAGGGACATGGAATGTAATATGGAAATACATACGTTACGCTACATCTGGTGCAGCAGGGTTGTGAACTTTGAGCAGTGACGTCAGGCGTGACCATGCGAGGGAGGATGGGGACCTCCTTCACGGTAACCTGAGCACGGTACAGGTGCGAGGAAACACGCTCCAACACTCTCCACGTGTCTCTTTCTTGGCAACAGGATTCTGCATGCGTTAAAGGGATGCGAACTTCATCGCTCTCCCATCAACTATTGGATACGTTCAAGTGCTGCTGCATTCACATTACCTACTTTCTCTACTATTGTACAAACTATTTTTACAAATGTTTATTCTCCATCTACTTCATGTTAATCGAGGTAAACCTTTGCAGAAACTATTGCTAAGTTTCTTGTAGCTGCAAGGGGAATATGGTAGACTTTAAGCAATAGTCAAATATTTTAAGAGCTGGTTGCTATGTGGAGCATTCCATTCTCTTTGTGTGTCCAGGACATTGAAAAAAAAATAATAACGAATTCTCATTTGAGAAAAAGTATAAGTATTGGAAAATTCAAACAAATAACAAGGAATATCTCGGAAATGGTTCACTTCATAAAAAAATGTGACATAACTTGTGTGTTTTAACGAGATCTACATTTTTGTACAGTAATATTTTGTCTGTCTTGCGGTTTACTAGTTACGCAAAAGTCATTCAAAATGAAGAGGACTTTTGGGGACACCCTCAGAAACTTCATGATATACATTTCATTTGCCATGAAAGTATATATGATATTTTAATCGAAATCGTTAGACCCAATTTTGAGAAAATCAAAATTTTCGAAAAATGTTTCATGTAAATGGTAGTCTAGAGTGGGGTATTTTCTTGAAAATCTTCATATCGCATCTTTGAAAGACACTGAAACTAAATAACAAGTTTGGTATTTATTCGACTTTCGTTTTAAGTTACGCTGTTCAAAAACACAGACACACACACACACGAGCCTTTTTCTAATTTTGTTTTATTCCGGGGACCTCAAAACGTATTTTCGGTGAAATCTCGATATCGAATTTTTTTGAAGAAATGCAATGCTTCCCCTATTTTATTCGTAGTAGAGAAAGTAAAAATATTCCTGTTTGCGTAGATATACCTTTAGCAATTGTTTTGCTATTTGCCAATAGATGGTATCGACTAAATAATTACCTTCCCGCACCTACTGCATGTTGTTATAGTATACAAATGTCTTCAGCCCCATTCCCCCATTTCTTGTTTTGTTTTGGAACGTCTAAAAACATTTTACCCAAAAAAAAATTTAAGGTATGAAGATTTAACAATACGTATTAGTGTAATGGAGAGAAAAGAAAACAATTAAAACCACACATACACGTGCATAACTTCATTAAGTTCTAGATTTGTGCTTCAATAAGGCAGGACTAAAATGTAATTCGTTTAGGCTTTTTACTGTATAGTTTAATTCAACCTGTTAGTGCATAATTCGTTTCTAAGTAAGCTTAAAACAGAGCAAGTTAACACTCCTATTTCTATTACGTAAAGCTGAATATTGATATGGAAGTTTATTTTAAACGACCACTATTATCAACAGTTGTGAGACTGCACATATGCATCTTTAATCCAATTTATATACCATTTCCCTTCTTGAATAACACTACTGGTGTTGTATTCCAGGCACAAACAAACATTGCTGTAGCTGAAAACAGAACACTAAGCATAGTTACTGCACTAACGCGATCATTCCAGTATTTTAGTAAGCGGCTTTAAAAGTAATACAATGGTAGAGAGTACATTGCGTTTCAACATCACACTTGTATGTGTATGATGCGAGACCTTAGATACTCGCATCATACACCTCTCCTACTGCTTAAAGGCTGGTTCACAACCGCCCGAGAACGGTAACCAGAACGGAAACGAGAACGGGAAGCAATGCACCATGCAAGATATTGGTTCACAACAGCCCAGTAACGAGAACGGGAATGCACAACGATCACAAAGTGAAAGTCGATTTTGCGCATTGGGATTTCATTTGTTTTTAACTGACCAATGGCATTTTTTCACCTACTTCCAATTTAACCAAGCCAACGTCAAAATTCGATAGAGTAAACATTATATAAATGCATATCCATTACATTTCCGATCCCTCTACTTATGGCAATCTTTTATTCCTTTATTTAATGGCATACATTAAAATTGTTTATTGTTCTTTTTTCATTTCCACCAGTTTTAGCTGTTCTTTGTAGCTTTTTCCATTGTTTTTAGGTAATAGCCAGTTTTGAGTTGCATATAAACAAACTACAAATGATCCCTTCACCAGAGGAACCAACGCTGATTAGATTTGCGGGATTCGGGATGAGGTTAGGAATGCACATTTACTACTAATTCCTTCCAGTTTCATGTTTCCAGCTAGCGACTATAGAGACCACTAGAGGTTGTTTCATGTCACGACCGCCTAGAATAATCTCTAGACTGAAGAGTCTAATATGCACATGCCGTGCCCAGGAACGAGAACGAGAAAGTTAAAAGTTGGGCAACTCTTCTTTCCCGTTCCCGGGGTCCGGGAACGCTTCCCGTCGGTTGTGAATACTCCCATTTGAATACATGCATTTCAACTTTCTCGTTCTCGTTCTGGTTACCGTTCTCGTTGGTTGTGAACCAGCCTTTGATGCTTCCAAATCTCAGTTGACAGCACTAAATGCAGATCCTCCGGTACATTCGGTTTAATGCTAAGAGATCTTGAGATACGCATACAAAACTAATTATATTGATGCCGCTTTGGAACATACTATCGTTAGCATCGCGGAAATTTCTACAAAAGGTGCTTTGTTAGTCCAGTACGAGTTCACGCAAGCATACACGAATATATAGTTGGAAGGAAGCATCTTCTAGCAAAATTCTTGTTAAAGAACCTATAATAATAATTTGATGCGAAAGAACGCGAATCGGGAAAATAACAATGGACCGAGATACCTTCCTGTTACGGTTATGTATAGAACCTAAACTTTCGTGAAACCAAGTACTTTGTTCCTGAACTATTCAGTCGGAACTGTTACTGAAAAATAGCCATTCTTCTCACTTCTAATTCAGAGGCTGCAATATATTGCCTATTCCTGGAACTGATTCCCCTCCACCGTCCGTTGTATTCGTAGTTGCTGCAAGAATGGAGTTAAAACTCTTAAGAAGAAAAGATAGATCTAGGAGGAACGATTATAATAGCAAATGTTGCAATTCAAGAAAGTCCCCAGAATTTAAGGCTGATATTTTAATTTCATTTCTGTTTTGGCCATGTTAACGGTTGACAGACCTTGATTTGCCCAGTAGAGAATTTAGGTTTGGGGAAATGGTGCTTTGAAGGATACATAGACGTTTTGGCGATGATACATAGCAGGGCTATTCTGCGGATTCAAGGTAGCGCAGAGGGTACTGGGTATACGGGATTTTACACTGAAGTAAAGGAATGGAGAACTATTCCTTCCTTCAGCGGAAACCGTAACGGAAATTACATGGTCAAATTTGCGAACATTGTACAGAAAGCGCACGTATAAGTTATGGATATGTACACCTGTTGAGCATTTCATCATATGATTCTCAGTATCTACCTAGGATCATGGTGATCGGATGAAACCAAAGTAGCAATCAGTTTCCAACGAGGCTAGCACAAGACAAGAAGAAAATAATGAGAGTGCATGATATAAGGAAACGAGTATTTGGGGAAATGTAACTTTCAGTGATATCTGCTGCCAAAGTAAATATGGAAACTAAGGAGAACATCGATCACTGAAACGGTCCGAAAAATGACATCGGACGGTTGGCATTGAATTAGTAAAAGACTTTTTTCGCATATCCGGCGTAATGAGCTCCACTAGCAGCAGGTAATCAAGAATGAAGCGCGCGACGTTGTACGGTCTCTGACCTTCGGTGTAGAAAGGATGTGAGGAATCAGCCGAGCAAGACCGTTGCGTGCAAATGAGATCCCCCAGAGCCAACACTCATTCCCGTCCAGATATCTGGAAGACAGTGCAGTACCAGAACGGAATGGACACGGGTGAACGTCCTGCTTTCCTCTCCTCCTTCTCCACCTCCTAGCCCTTTAAATCCTCGCGATGCTGCTCATCTCATCTCTTCGCTTCGTCTCCATTCTGCCATCAGCTCCTCCCACTTGCTATTGCTCTTTATTACTCCTCATCCTTATTTACTTGTCCTTCGCTTTATTTCTTTTGCTTCCTCTTTCGAGACCCGATGGTCTTTATTAGTGCTTTTTTCAAACTTTTCACCAGAATTTGCACACCAGCTTCCCGGATGCGTGTTCTTTTTTTTAACAAATGTGTTATGTAAATGTAAAACAGGTGCATAATTAGTTGTGAGAAATACTTCTCAAGATATTTGCAAACAAAACTAACAAATATTACTGTATTCAACGACTGGGAGCGATCCAGAGGAAACAAATTTGTAGACATCCCTAGACAAAAATGTCGGGAGACATTCTTGCTTCGTACAATCATAGTTTCACAATATCGCAGTCTTAGTTATTATGTCGCTTGATTAAGAGATGACTATTATTTTATATTATTATCCAGTATGTCGTTGCCAAAATTAATATATAAGACTGAGACATGGTTATTAACGGAGAAATATAAAAAGAAAAATCCAAGTAAATGTAACCTAAGAGCAATATTAGAGGCGGAACTGAATATGCACTAAAAGAATTAAACACATTTTTCATAATGTATATCTCACAGTATCTAGACTACCATATCAAATGATTAGGGAGAACAAACATCGTACATCCCAGAAACTGTATGAAGAAATGTAAACTGATTCAGGTTAATACTGCCTAAGGCATGAGGAATAAGGAACATAGTTTGACAAGGAACAAGATTTGGTATACTCGAATGAAAAGCCAGTTCTCAAGCCTTGGACTAAACAAATCAGATATTTGTTAAGTTCTTGGTTGACTTGTCTAAGAAAAATGGTACAATTGTTTGACTAACATTCATGAACGTAACACCTGCGTACATGGAAACTTGCCCGGGCATTATTTTTCAATAATATTTTACCTTATCATATATTGACAGACTCCTCATGATTTGGTATCCAACCAACACCTTGATGAACCAGTATCTTATTGGTTTAAAGTAGCTTCCAGTACACAAACATTCACCTATGAATAAAGCCCAATTCTTGGTGAAAAGTGAAAGGAATGGAATAATGAAAACTAATCTTAATGGTTGACGCGTTTTTTTTTTTTTGTTTTTTTTTGTGAATGTTGCCTCGTGTTCTGATATCTGTATTTTTACGAAGTAAACATAAACAACGAACTAAAGATTATTGGCCCACCTCCGTAATACGGGTAAAAGGTAACGGTACGGACGAACGGAGGGCTCGTGCTTCTACCGTGGAGGGAAGAATGAGGGTAGAGACCCGAAGGGTGACCGGATCCGGATGACGACGGGCGAGAGTACAGAAGGGGTCCCTAATGTTTCCAGATTGAACGCCTCCAACGCCGCCTGAGCCCACTCCCTAAGCCCCGAAGGAACTCTCGCCCGAAAGCAGCCAGAGGCGGGTTCCAACCGAGCAGTCGCTGGACTACGTAAGGATGAAACTTCCACAGAGCCCACAGCCACCGTCCAGCCACAACCTGCCTAACCCGTAGGCTAGTCCTACAACCCTGAAGCAGATGACAAGGAAGATGATGGGTACGGGTAGCACTATTAGCCCAAGGCTGAAGTTCATCCGGATTGATGCCAGAAATTTGTATCGTGTAAGACAAGAAATGTTGGGCAGGAGAAGATCAAGCTCCCCGGCGATCGAGCCCGAGACCTCCAGAATGCTAGTCGCGCTACCTCGCTCGTTGTGGTGGGTTAGCGTACATGCCTCACATTCAAGAGGTCCCAGTTCGAATCTCAAGATGATTTACCTAGATAAGGTTTTTTCCGGGTTTCCCCCATATCGTGAGGAATATTTGGCAACTCTAAGCTCTAGGGACCTTGGACCCATTTGAGCATAATTTCATTCATTCACCGTCCTACATGAGCTACCCGATTAAAGGACGAAAAAAAAAGAAGACGGTAAGAGAAAATTAAAATTGGCTTTTCCATACCATTACTGAATAAGCCGGTGATGATATAGAAAACAGGAACACTTGATACGACCAACACTATTTTGTCAAGCCTATATATGGTTAAAAAGTGAAATCTCAAGTTTTAAAACATTATTATTATTATTATTATTATTATTATTATTATTATTATTATTATTATTATTATTATTATTATTATTATTATTTTACTGCTATCACATTCGCATTCTATTGCATCTTAAAGAAGTTAAAACTCCTTCTGCATATGTTATTCAATTTTCGTTTGGATTCTAAAACGGTTTAACGAAATGAAGCTAAAAAAAAAAGAAAATGGATGTTCTACAAAAACCAGCTCCCTCTCTACTGCATCCCCATTAATTGTATTTGTGTATTTTATTAAAAACAATTACGTACGTTAAATTTTGTATGAGACAATTTTTGTAATTTGCCCTCGTATTTTCAATGTTGTAAAGAACTAAAACTGTTCCAGAAAAATGAGGTTATATGTAATTTTATAGTGTAATATCCAAAAGGTGGCACCGCAATAAAACAAATATAAACATTTCGGAGGATCATATGAAGGGGAGTAAAATATTCACGTTCACTTATTTTCTGGCAAACTAAGAGATTATAAATGAAGACATATTGATTATTCATTCTGTATAGTAGTATGGTTTAAAAAGTTGACATTATGACTGCCTTGACCTCATTAATCCATATGCCACTTACAGTCCTCCCGCTTGAACAGAAAGGGCAAGACAGGTTGTCTGTCAGCACAAGGTAATGCCAAGAATCAAACAAGGGCATAATAGAAGGGTTTTAATATTCCATTACCAACATAAACCAAAGTTTCGATGCGCTCGAGTGTACAGCATTTTGGGTATCTATTGAGGCTGAAATATAAAAAGTGTAAAGATAAACACAAAATATAGGAATGTGACAGTTCTAAAGAGATATGAAATATGTGCAGTTTCTCTGTTTTACTGGCGTTATTCCAGTCATATTCGCTATTTTGCCTCATACAGTCTTTTAACAGCCTGAGACAAGCAAGAAAGAAAGAAAAAATTGAAATTCCATCATTTGTAGCATACGAATATAGCGTTGTTTAATATGCTGTGCAACTTGATTCGGTCACTGATTCAGTTTTACAGTTCAGATCCGTTAGTAAGCAAACTCTAAAGCACATAAAAGCCGTTCTTGTCCGCACAGATCGGTCTCATTGCACCAGTTGCGGCAAACTCATCAGGTTATTTGTTTGCAAGAAAGTTTCGCGACAAATGATTCAATGTAGATTGAGTTGGAAGGCAAGTCTCTCTAGGTTTCCGGCTAGTGATGCTAGTAAGTTAGTTTTCGTTTTATTAATGATATACATAATTGATAAAACTTTACCTCATCATAAACCTCAAGAGGGATAAGCGTTCAAATAAAAATTCACCCTCAAATAAACCTTTTTTTCGAAATACTTACCCTTATTGGCGTCCATCAGTTTGGTTCTTAAGTTTGATTAACGAGGTTATATGTAATTTTATGGTGTAATATCCAAAAGGTGGCACCGCAATAAAACA
Organism: Deroplatys truncata; assembly: GCA_030765065.1. Classification (NCBI taxonomy): domain Eukaryota; kingdom Metazoa; phylum Arthropoda; class Insecta; order Mantodea; family Mantidae; genus Deroplatys; species Deroplatys truncata. Next base: position 164,536,330 of record CM060983.1, read on the forward strand.
AATATAAACATTTATATCACAATTATTGACCTTTCGGAATTTGCACCGCGGTTTCTTTATTTGACAATAACTTATTTGGTTCTCGTACTATAGTGCACACAAATACCGCCCTTCGAACTTAGCAGCAACTTTATCGGCTCTGTTGTATTGCGGGTAGTATCCGAATTGCGCCTAATTGTGATCCGCTACTTGTTTGCGTAAGCGCCTTCTCCTGTTGCCCCCTCCGAATGCTTTAGTCCTAGCTGGCAGTGGACGACTGTTTAGTAATTTATGTTAAAACGTGAAACTAAAGAATGCGAACAACAATGTAGGTTAGGATTTATTTAGAAAACTACAAGAATATCGTGGTAGTGTCCGAGAAAAATACAGTATAAATTTGGGGAGGGAAACCGGCAAATACCATTAATGTAGTGTTTTGCCCAACGCTTCGTATGCGTGGAAAAGATAAAAAGATAAATTCCCTTACTGAAAGAAAAGGGCTTTGCTGTAGGGTGTAATCACCGCTGGATAATTAAGAATAATTATCCTCTATTTCTTGGTATAATTTGTTAAGGATATACATGTTGATTTCTTTTATGTTTTATTCCAATAGTGTAACTTAATGTTGCAAAATGTGCCGTAGATAAATATATCCGTCAATTATACTTGTCAGTGCGGGGTAGGTTTCCTTTGATCCTATGCTATGATTGTTTACATTCATTAATGACAAATGTTCGCCAATAGCATAGACTTAAAAAATCTGGTGTGTTGCACTCGCATGACTTTATGTACTCTTGTACAAACTATTTTTACAAACGCTTATTCTCCATCTACTTCATGCTAATCGAGATAAACATTTGCAGAAACAAATCTTATTGCTAATTTTCTTGTAGGTGCAAGGGGAATATGGTAGTATTTAAGCGATAGTCAAAACTTTTAAGAGCTGGTTGCTACGTGGAGCATTCCATTCTCTCTGCATGTCCAGGACATAAAAGAATAAGGAATTTCCATTTCAGGAAAAGTATAAGTATTGGAAAATTCAAACAAATAACAAGGAGTATCTCGGAAATGCTTCACTTGACAAAAAATGTATATGCCATAAATTGTGTGTTTTAACGAGATCTACATTTTTTTTGTGCAGTAAACTTCTGTCTATCTCTTACGGTTTATCAGTTAAGCGAAAGTCATTCAGAATGAAGAAGACTTTTGGGGGACATACCCAGAAAATTCAAATATACGTTTTATTTAGCATGAAAATATCTTAAACATGTGATATTTTAATCAAAATCGTTACACAGTTTTGAGAAAATAAAAAATTTTCGAAAAATGTTCCAAGTAAAGGTTAGTCTGGGTTGGGGGGATTTGAAAATCTTTATCTAGACAGACACACAGACAGGCTCACACTCGAACATGTTTCCAAAAATGCTTTATTTGGATTCAGGACACCTCAACACAGATATTTCCGGTGAAATCTCGGTATCGTATTTTTGGGTGGACTTCAATACTTCTACTACTTACTATACGTAGCAGAGAAAGTAAAAAGTAACTCACTTAGCCTAGTATTGACTTCATATCATGAATAGATGAGCAATTAAAGACCTTTTCTTTCTACAAAAGCAGAGATTGAGGGTGCTTGCCCTCGTAAAGGCAGATGCAATCAAATCTATTTTTAGGGTTGGAAGGGTGTAGATATTGTATTACTTAAGGGACGCCATGCCCCCTACGCTGGTTATACACTCGTCGTTGGGATCGGTTTCATTGCTCACAACAATAGGCTGATGACGCAGGAGTTGACTCGACCGAGCACGACCCCGTCAAGCAGGGCTTCTGGCGCTGAAGAGTCAGTGGGTGCCGTATCCGCTCGGCATACACGTGTCAGTGATAGCACACTACTCTCGGCTCAACGTGCCTAAATTCCAATTGTGTTATAAGAGGCATACAAATTAAAATGGACCAGACGCCAAACATTTGTTAACTGAAGAGTAATCTCCATACCTTGCTGGGTAGATAGGACTGTCATCCCATTCAGGCTTCTTACGGTCGCATTATGTCCTGCTCCGGTTTAAACCAAGGGCGGTTGACAACTCAGTTGCGGTTCTGCAACTTTATGGTTTGCTCAAAGATCTAAAAGGTCTACAAGATTAAAACCCGCCTGTTATCTTTTATTAGTTATGGAGTTATTGCAGTTACTGAATATATCTTTTTTGACCACTCGCGTTTTCATTTGACTGCCCCTCATGCGACTGAGTAATAAATGCAAGTAGACACCCGGAAAATTTCTGTACGAGGATTGTCTTCACGTTCTTGAATAGCTATGATGAAATTTGGTTAATACAACTGCAAGATTCTCGAGCAAACATTGAAAAACTGAGTAAAATTGAAGACAAATACTGAACTAAAAGCCGCAACAGTTTTACTTAAAACAGGGTTAGGCTATTGAAAATAAAACAAAACCAACTTTCATATATTAGTAGCAATATGATTAAAGAGTAACTCTTGGATGGCTTCTTTTTACTTTCTCTACTACGTATAGTAAGTAGGGGAAGTATTGTATTCCACCCAAAAATTCGATATCGAGATTTCACCGCAAATATATGTTTTGAGACCCCCTGAATCCAAAAAAAAAGCATTTTTGGAAACATGTCCGTATGTGTGTCTGTGAACAGCATAACTCAGAAACGAACAGTCGGATAAACACCAAACATGGTATTTAGGTTCAGCATCTTCCAGAGATGCGACACGAAGGTTTCCAGAAAATCCCCCCACCCCAGATTACCCTTTACATAGAAAAATTTTCGAAAATCTTTATTTTCTCAAAAATGGCTCTAACGATTTTGATTAAAATGTCATATGTTTAAGATATTTTCATGACAAATGAAATGTATATCTCGAATTTTCTGGGAATGTCTCCAAAAGTATTTTTCATTGTGAACAACTTTTGCATAACTGATAAACCATAAGAGATAGATAAAATTTTGCTACACAAAAAATGTAGATCGCGTTAAAATACACAATTTATGTCATATACATTTTTTTTTGAGTGAACCATTTTCGAGATATTGCTTGTTTTTAAATCACTAGTGTTAACCGAAACAGAAAGCGCTATTTCGACAGTAATACTTTATAAGTCATTTAAGGCAAATCTTACACCAAAGTATGTCAACTACATCATTTACAGCCCTCTTTTTACACTTTTCAGGGTTCCAGTTAAAGTTGAAAATGCGAGGATACAAATTGGGGAACTTTTTTTACCAAGCCTACTATAGCGTGTTTCATGAAAATAACGTAAGTAAACGAAATGCAGCTGAAACGAGGAAGCATTAACGTCGCAAATTTCTATTGCTTTTTTGCTAATAAAGGTTAAGTTTCTCGAATGGAGACAAACTCTTGAAAAATTCATGAGTAATCTGCGAGAGGAAAACCATTTTACGTATCTACTATTGCCATACAAATGTTTTTTTATGTACTTTTCTGCAGTATTAATTTTTTCGTGAATTCACTAGTCGACAATTTTCCAGACCACTCCTCTAAGTAATGTTGGATACCCTTAACAATTTGGGATATCATCCACTAGATAATTTACCTCCTAGAGGATGATACGTCTTCTATTAATTAATGTTACTATAAGAATTCCCCCCTCCAAAAAATACCAGAGCTATCATAGTGCATTCACTTATCTAGAGTTAGATCCTTTTCATGAATAACCGCTCAGAGCGAGTATAAAATATTTGGCTGGCCCCGTAGCTCAGTCGGTAGAGCACCTGCCTGCTGTGCGAGGGGTCCCGGGTTCGATTCCCGGCTGGGGTGGAAGGTGTTCTCTAGCCAAGGTGATTCCCTATCCTCCCCAGAGTATGGAAGTATGAATGAGAGTGAAAATGTATGTATGTTTGTGTGTGTGTGTGTGTGTGTGTGTGTGTGTGACCTAATGATTGAAAACCCCAAAAGGTGCAAGAAACCCAGTGATAAGAGAATACGATTTAACACCACTGCCGATAAGACCAATATAAAGACGACTATATAGTTAAAAATAAGTGGAACTAAAAAAATGCTTACTGGAGTAGGATGGAAGGTTAAAATTCTTTCATGGGCTTTTCTATTGAATACCTACGATATTTTAATATTTATCTGTATTGCACTGAGCTTAGAGGAAATGTCACAAGGGCCTTTAGTTTCCGTCTTTTATTACAGATTTTATTCAAGGCAGTTTTTCGAGAAATGCACGTAGGAGGTAAGCTGATTAAATATGTGTCTTGATAATTATTTTTATGTATACAAAATTTCTGAAGTCGATTATTCCTTTCTGAAGACCTGGTTAATGTTCATTGGCATTTACACGAATAAGATGTTTCTATGCTACAATTGAAGGCTGTACGGTTGTAGTTTATATGCAGAGTATATGGTATCATGAAGGGAATTAGGCATAAATCCGCAATTTGGGAATTATGTGTCTACACGATGATTGTCAAACCAAGACCTTTTCTATCTTTAGAAGTCAGTGAATTATTCACAGCTAACGATGGTCACCCGTGCAACACGCGAGCAGGTGTCATTTGTGCGAATTTCCATAAATAAATGATAACTTTCTAATAAATGTGTAAATGCAAATACACGTACAAAATTTACACTTCAAGGGTGTGACATTTTGAGCTAATGCTTGTGTTCATAGTTAATAAATAAGTTAGTTGTAGGTGTGGCGGTTGAAGGCGTGATAAAAATAATAATGAACAGGAAAAAATGTTACTTGATGGTAATCAGCGCTTCCGTCTGAACGAATGGTATTAAAAATCTAATTCTTTGGCGTTTGAGAAAGCACTTTCGAGAAGTGTGTTATCAGAAACCCAAGATGTGATGCTAGTTATGCAGCCCATCACGTTTGAAGCGAAGTGCCAGCAAACCCGGAACGTATGCAGCAGTGAAACAGAAATGTTGTGCGGGCTGCTTGCTTAGTCCCTAGTGCAAAAATAACCAGGGGCAAACGTTGGGAGTTGCGAACAAGCGTTAAAAGGTAGTACTTAATTTGTTTCCTCTTTCTCTACGGTGATAAATGTGGAGCAGCAAATTTAAGAGAAATTTTTTAAACCTACAGATGTGGGTAAAATTTGGTTTTGGAATCTTTTATAGGTCATGAGAAAAAATAGGTTCATTGAGATTAATTTGGCAGTTTAGCAGTTTGGGTACAATTTGTGAAATTGAAATAAATGTATGGACTACCACAGACGTATTATGAAAATGACATGATCATTTTTCCTCCATTATTTCTTTGCTTTGTTGACGATTGGAAATAAATATAAAAATTGCGTGACGTGGAATATTTTAATACATAAAATAGAAGAAAGGTAACATGGAACAGAAACACATTTCAAGTGTAGCTTTCTTACAGTGGCAGGTTCACAAGACGGGCTTTGGAAACCTATTACAAAAAGTACAACAAAATTAGTAAATTAGATAATAATACCTTTTTAAGGGTGTTAGCCACATTTCACTTCAGAAGGGAATTCGGGCAATTAATAGACAACATTTATCCGTGCTGCACTCAGTAAACAAGAAAAGCAATATAAACTTTCACTTTTAACTGAAGCTTTTCATGTATAATCCTTCGTAATTTACATTCCTGAGACAGAGGATCAAAGAGCGAAAGTAGTGAATTAATTAAATCAATCCATAATCATATCGATTATGAATTTTGTGAAATGCAAACTATTGGGCATTTAGAATTAATTTCATTTTGTTAAACTTGAGTTTTTCTATCCATATGGCCAACTAGCTGCCCTTGAGAGTTGCGCACTTCAAATTTCTTGGCACGTTATATATCACGCTCATCATTCTCATTCTTGAGAATCCGCTGTATCCAGATGCATGATGAAGTGGCAGCGTGTCTATCAGTCATTTTAAGCGCCCGGTTCTATTCCTGATTCAGACCATGCAAAGCTTTTCCTCTGGAGATACAATTTTAGGCGAGCTCTGACTCGAAACCCCCTGCTGTCTAATTTCATTAATTTTGGTGCGCCTCTTGAAAAATTCTGGCGGATGACGGAAATTAAAATTTGTCTCTCTCTTTATCTTCTCTACCACTTAAGTAAGGTATTCAGTAGAGTAAATATTTCATTCCACCCAAAAATTGTACCTCGATATTTCACTGGAAAGTGCCTTTTTTTAGGTCCACGTTAAATATATTCAATTTAAAAATAAACAATGGTGATCCACGTGAGTCATGTGACGTTTATATGGCAGTGCAGCATATCGCTTGTCTCCGATGTCTATTTTCAAGCGAGCAGTCCTATACAGGATTTTCCAGAACTCCACCGACAAACTTTCAGAGGTTGTTCAGGGATACCTTCTGAGTATTTTGGTATAAGGGGCGCAGGATCTCCAGCAGTTCGTTACACAAGTAATTGCATTTCTCTTGGTTTCTTGTCCCAATTAGCCCTGTATTGTATTGCACTGAAAATACACCACAACAGTATGCGTATGTATCTTGTTTGTAAACAAATTGTTTCCATTCGCTCACGGTACCTGCTGTTGACAACAGTAAGGCCATCTTTAACTCGTTGCCCGCAAGTTTGCATTCAGTTCAGTTAAGGTCCGTCTAGGGTTTTGTTTTTCCGGCACTGGTAGTTGTGCGTTAACAATGATACACAACAGTATGGATAGGTTTACTGGTGAAGAGTTGGCCATATGCACCTCGTGAATGCAGTGGAAGAGTGGCACAACAACGCTATACTGAGCTGTTTCCGTACCGATGGCAACCACATCGTGCGAGGTATGCCAGAACACCCGATCTGGAAGAGAATGTGTTACACGCGATTAGTGACAATCCTGCCGCTAGTGGCCGGCGCGTTCCACGAGCCCTGAACACAAGCCAATCAACTGTTTTGAGAATCGTGCATGAACAACAACTGCACCCGTATCATCCACAGGAGGCGCCGTCATTGCAGCCAGCGGACTTCCAATTTCGAGTGGAGTTTGCAATTTGGTTCCTACAGCAATGTGCAGAAAACAACATTTTCCTGCTTTGGTACTGTTTGCAGACGAGGCCAAGTTTACAAGAAAGGGCATGTTCAACAGTAGGAATGGCCATGTATGGGATTATGAAAATCCACACGCACTGGTGTGTCGATCCTATCAACAGTAGATTGCTGTGAATGTAGGGGCTAGTATTGTCAACGATTTTGTGATTGGGCCTTACGTACTTCTTGATACACTGAACGGAGTCGTGTACAAAAAGTTCCTTCAACATGTCGTTCCACAGTTCCTAGAAGATGTACCGCGAGAATGCGTAGGATGTAGGACTCACATTGTTGTACAGTTTGGACGACAATAGATTGTTCACGGTGGTCCTGTTCCATGGCCAGCTAGTTCACCAGACATAACACCAATGGACCTCTTCTTCTGGAGGCATATGAAGAGCCTATTTACGAGACTCCGGTCGATACTTGCATGGGCCTGGTTGCAAGGATTATTGCAGCCGCAGAAGTAGTACGCCTTAACTCCTGGAATGTTTGAGCGTGTAAGGCAGTCGATGTACGTCGCTGTACACTCTGCCGTGATCATGGTGGTGGACATTTTGAACAATACCTGTAAGGGAACAGTTCTGTATTTTTACGTACTGTACTGTACTGTACTGTACTGTACTGTACACTGACAGATCAGAAAGAACACACTGTGATAAAATTCTAAGAGTTTTGTCTGCGAGATCTTGCATTACTCTGTGTTGTGTGTTTTTTTATTGCATATTATACAGGAATCTTCACTGTTGTAAAGGTATTTTCATAGAAATAATGGTGATTGTTGTAACAAACCGACTAAATCACCATTACATAATTACGCTGTAACGAGTCGTCGGAGACTGGTCCCTTATACCAAAATACTCGGAAGGTGTCCTGAAACTTTCTCGGTGGGGTTATATATTTTTCTAACCTTCTTTGGACGCCTGAGCCTGCTATAAGCAGTTTATCAGGGCTGAACATTCGGACTCTGGAATCGGGTACCCATCAAGGAAAAACTTTGACTAAAATGATCGCCATGGTGACCTTGACCTATGTATATAGGGTACGTCAATTTAGATTTAAGCCCCTTCTCAGTCCGATCATCTCCTTGTTCATTTTGCAGCCTTTAGTCGTACCAACCATGATCCGACACTTCTGTCAGAGCTGAATACTTGAAGTTCGTGAAGAACAAGGGTAAATGCCTAGCGAGAGGCATTAGTACTATAGTCTGGCTCAAAAAAATCTTATGTGATGCTTCACATTCGACTCATTCTTCAACAAACTGTACTTAAGGAAAAGCTTATTCTTCTATCTCCTTCATACTAATCGAGATAAAGATTTGTGGAAATGTTTTTGTTACATATTTCTTTGCAGATACAATGGGAATGGTGAATACAGTAGCTTTCAAGCAATAGTCAAATCTTTTAAGAGCTAGTGACTGTGTGATAACTTTAAAATTCTGTTCTCTTTGCGTGAACAGGAAAAAACAAAAACAGCAAAAAACAATTGACCATGTGAGGAAAGTGTAAGTTGAAATCAGTAGCAAGAAACATCTTGGACATGGATAACTCAAAAATATGTATACTATGTTTACTTTCTCTACTACATATAGCAAGTAGGAGAAGTATTGCATTCCACCCAAAAATTCGATACCGAGATTTCACCGGAAATACATGTCTTGAGACCCCCTGAATCCCCCCCCAAAAGCATTTTGGAAACATGTCCGTGTGTGTGTCTGTGAACAGCATAACTCAGAAACGAACAGTCGGATAAACACCAAACTTGGTATTTAGGTTCAGTATCTTCCAGAGATGCGACACGAAGGTTTTCAAGAAAATCCCCCCACCCCAGTTTAGCCTTTACATGGAACATTTTTCACAAATTTTCATTTTCTCAAAAATGGCTCAAACGATTTGATTAAAGTATCATATGTTTAAGATATTTTCATGACAAATGAAATGAATATCTCGAGTTTTCTGGGAATGTCTCCAAAAGTATTCTTCATTATGAACGACTTTTGCATAACTGGTAAACCATAAGAGATAGACAAAATGTTACTACACAAAAAATGTAGATCGCATTAAAATACACAATTTATGTCATATACATTTTTTTTTTGAGTGAACCATTTTCGAGATATTGCTTGTTATTCCCTTAAATTTTCCAGTACTTATTTTCTCAAATGGGAATTCGTTATTCATTTTTATGTCCTGGACATGCAAAGAGAATGGAATGCGCCACATAGCAACCAGCACTTAAAAGATTTGACTATCGCTTAAAGCCAACCAATTCCCCTTGCACCTACAAGAAAATTAGCAATAAGATTAACATCTCGATTAACATGAAGCATATGGAGAATAAGCGTTTATAAAAATAGTTTTACAAGAGTATAGAAAGTCATGTGAGTGTAACACATCAGTTTATTTTACATACATTGTATGCTTTAACGAGTTATTTTTTGCATAGCAAGACTTTGCCTATCTCTTACGGTGTATCAGTTATGCAAAATGACTTTCAGGATAAAGAGGACTTCAGAGGCTCTTCCCAGAAAATTCAAGATATACCTACATTTCATTTGTAATGAAAATATCTTAAATATATGGTATTTTACTCAAAATCGTTAGAGTCGTTTTTAAGAAAATAAAAATTTTCAAAACATTTTCCACGGAAAGGTTAGTTTAGGGTGGGGTGATTACTCATGCACACACAAACCTTTTTATAAAAATGAGTTTTTTGATTCGGGTGACCTCAAACCGTGTATTTACACTGAAATCTGCTTACCGAGTTTTGGGGCGGAATACAATACTTCCTTTACTTACTATAAGGTAACAGAAAGTGAAAAGTGGTTACCGTATCTCTGAAACAAAGACATTTACTATTAACATGTATATACTGTTTGTTACTTTCTCTATTACGTATAGTAAGTAGGGGAAGTATTGCATTCATCCAAAAATTCGATACCGAGTTTCACCTCAAAAACATGTTTTGAGACCCCTTAAATACAAAAGAAACCATTTAAAAAAAAGGTTCGCGCGCGTATGTGTGTGTGTGTGTATGTGTGTGTGTGTGTGTGTTAAACAGCATAACTCAAAAACTAAAATTCGGATAAATATCAATTTTGGTATTTAGGTTCTTCTAAAGATGCGACACGAAGGTTTTGAAGAAAATCCCCCACCCCAGCAACCCTTTACATGAAAGATTTTTCGAAATTTATTTTCTAAAAATTGGCTCTAACGATTTTGATTAAAACACCATGGATTAAAGACGTTTACATGACAAATAAAATATATATCTTTATTTTTCTGGGTATAGCCTGTGAAATCCATTTCATTTGGAAAAAAAATTGTATAATCTTGTATAACTGGTAAAAATTAAGTGATAGACGAAAACGTACTACACAAAAAAAAATGTAGATCTCTTTAAAACACACAATTTATTTCAAATCAGATTTTTTATGACATAAGCCATTTCTGAGTATCCGCTATCAAAGGTTCGAATTGTTCATTAACGTTTGACTATGTATCTATACCGAAATCTGTAATGCAGCTATTTCTGCAAAGGCTTATTTGGATTAGAATACAATGGACAGAAAAATAAGTTTTGGTAAAAATAATTTCTATAACCACTAATAAAGATAGAGGTTAGAGAAAAATCACGTAAATTAATCACTTTCTTTTCCAGCAGTATCTGACAGCAAAGCAGCGTTTAACTGATCCGACAAATGCGTTTAGTTTTTCTTTTACTGACATTTTTGCTATTTCAGGTTACATTAATTTACTACTGAATAAATGTGCTTTGTAACAGTTGAAGATTTGAACTTCAAGGTTTGGATGAAACTGAACCCAACGTTTGCCAAACTGTTTGCATATGTAACCTGGGAGTTAGCACGATTCATTTGCATCTCAATGAATTCTGTACATCCATCATATTCGACAGAAAAGCAGAGAACAGATATCCAGGAATATTATCATGTTTGCATACTGTGTGCCTCCGGCAGGATATATTCTTGCAATGCCATGCGCAAACAAATGTAAACAATGGATGCAAATATCAGCATCACTGCAGCAAATGAAAGCTTAACGAGCGTTGCCAAAGAACGTTTTTGTCTTCATTTCATAATTTCAAAAGCCTTTCTGACCACACTGTCTTACCGCGATGTATTGCTGCCTATGTGACCTCTAATTTGTAATTTTGGAATGCCTGTGTCTTGTGTATGTGCTTCTTCCTTTTTTTTAAGATTATTTTAGGATCAATGAAAATGTCTTATTGTCTTAGTTCTTGCTATGCGGTCTCTAGAAACTCATTTATTTCAAGTACCTGAGTCTTGAAATGTGATTTTAATTATTTCTCCACAATAATTAAAATGCTTTGACTAGAATCAGGTGTCCTAAGCTGTATTTTTCAAATTATTATTATTATTCTAGTGTTCGAATTATTGAACTAAGTGTTATTCGTTCTTGTGTGTGTTCTATTCCTTTATTATTATTATTATTATTATTATTATTATTATTATTATTATTATTATTATAGTTGACACCTTATTAAGCACGAGCAAATTCTACTAAGCTTTAGTAATTAGCGTACTTTGTTTTGAGGTGTTAAACATTTTTATATGTTTGTAATATAAGATTTTGGCAAAACAATTACTGGACTGTATCCTTGGCAAACGTTTACTGATATTTCTACGACAGTACATGGAGAAATCTTGAATTCTAAGCCTTTCTTATAGATCAGTCAGATCAGTATACCAATTCTGCGACTATAACTATTTTCATAAAAGAATCATGCAAAAATGTTGAAACTTTACTTCTCTCTGACATGACTCGCCATACAGAAATAATTTCTCTTTGTTGTTGCTTACACGGTATGGAAAATATAAAAACAAGAAGTTTTAATACTATCAATTAAGCAATCACAGTGTCTTTAAAGAAAATACGTAAAAACGTATAACTTTGATATTTACCGCATTTAATTTAATCATTTGTCCACTCCTATTATTAAATTTGATATTCTTTTTAGGATTTCGTTAGTTATGAGAATGTTTGTATGAATTACTGTGTTTTACAATAAAAAAGTAATTGCTGTTTTACTTTCATAAATATCAAAATTATATTTTTGGTGTGATGAATGTAGTATGCCTGTATGCGTGCATTACTTCTTAATTTTCTTCCACTACGCATCAGCATTGACAGTACAAGGCACAAGGAAGCTGCGAACTGATTAAATCGTAAATCCCAAATATTGGGAAATCGTAGGTTATAATTGTTAATTATCAGTGAAAATACATAAAAGGTAATAGTGCATACCTGAAAACTCCCTTTACAACAATCAAATCTGACATGCACTCCGCAGAGACGCTTAAGCAATAGATCGGGGAAGTGTCTCATTGTCACTGTGCTACCACATGGCCCGGGGGTGTAGTCACCCTCTAACAGCGCAGGAAGTATTCCCTTCGGTAAAGACGGCTGTGTGGCATTTACTTCGCCATTTGTTTGCTTAGTCACTCTATCTTTAATACATGAGGCGCGTATATTTAATCAAACGCTGTTCAGCGAAGTGGGCTTGGTTGTAGTTGACTTGCTCTGAGTTAGGTAAAAGCCTATAGCTAGGTCCAAAAAAGGTGCAAACTTTTGGGGGTAGATACTAAATTAAACGAGTATTTTTTGACAAATTCCGTTTACATGTAGCATGTTACTATAGGTATATACTGTATGTACAGACATAGATACTCGCCTCACGTGCAGAAAATGTCATATAAACCTGATTTCTACGTTAAAACTGTTTTTTACAATTCTGTTTACATTAATCCTGGGCAAAAAAAGCTCGGGAAAAGAATGCACTGTGCAATTATGAAATGTAAGACAACACACCTTGGAACTTTCTTACGATATTTGTTCAAAACGTGCTCCATAGCCTATGTATAGATGTATTATTCCGGACGCGCTGATGTATCCCTGGAGAAGTTTTCAACTTCACGTAAACATCTTGTATGGGGATTTCATGCAGAAGGGCTTTTAAATGCCCTCGCAAATAAAAGTCGGGCGTGATTAGGTCCGGATGGGTGCCAAGGAATTAATCCAACTTTCCTATACATTACTGAACCTTTTGATTTAGAAACTGAAGTAAACCAACACTGATATGAGCAGAAACTCCATTTTGTATGAAGTATTGATAAAGTTCCAGACAGCTTCGTATGTTTGTCCGTTCAGCCTGAGTGGAAGAAACATGCACGATAACTGTGATGGCTTTCTACACCGAAGCAAAATAGCTTACACACAAACATTGTAATAAGAGTTGTAGAAAATTATAAAATGAAATGTAGATATGTGTTACATCTTGTAAATATGCAATGTCTGTGCTATTGACCAGTGAAGCCCAACCTGTTCTCATAGAGCTAAGGTTCAAAGTGCATAGTTCACCCCACATACTATATTTGAAGAGATTGACAAGCTAAGGCAACCAAGTTTCAGTTTTTCCTCTCTCTATTAAGGTTAGGCATCCTTGGTATTGACTTTTGAACAGAATTGCGAGAGTGAAAGAAATCGTAACGCTGTCAATCTTACATTTTCTTTAGCTTGCAGATTCCTATATCATTAGTGTCACATTTAAAAATGAAATGAAAAAAGAAACATGTTGAGATGAAAATTGATATTCGCTACCTTCTGGAATATTTGAGTGTGAGATTAGTGAGAGAATTGAAACAAACTGCAACAGTAATACTGTAAATACTGAAGTCTTTTATCAAATATGCAAAATAGTAATGTCCACTGTCATAAAATCGACGTAATAAGTTGTTTATTACTTCTGCACAGTGACATACATACATACATACATAGCAGCAATGACCTAGAATGCTAATTCATACACTTAATACCGAATGCAAATAAACCACAGGTAAGGAATTAGCGGGCTTGGTAATAAATAAGACACTAATCGACACCGTTAGCAGCGCATATCCTTCAAATGAGAGAGAGAGACGAAGGGGGAGGGAGGAGTTGTGAGGGTATTAGTTGGAATGATTCTGATACTTCCCCTGTCATAGGGAAAGTAAAACTGCAAACAGGTGGAAACAGGCCCAACTAGATATAGAAAATGCAAGTGTTACTTCTTGAGCAAAACTGGGAAGATTTTAGCCTTTATCACATCCTAAATAGCTACACGGCAAATGTACACAAACAGAAACATGGGCTTTCAAGTTTTGGAACCGTATGCAAAGAATATAAAGCATATTTTCTAATGTTAACTTCGTTAAACTGAGCAGGTCATCAATGATGTAGGTCAGACGAGACAGGTTATGCAATGTCTAACCTAAATTTTGATATATATTATGTATCTTATTGTATATGAATAACCTGCATAACGTTATACATTGAAAAGGCGATATTTCGCTGTTGCGCAGAGGTCGTTCTCGAACAGATTATTTCCGTATGTGTCTACTCTACTCTGCTCTGCTCTGCTTCTGATAAAGCCAATCGACAAAATAATTCGTGGTTGCCCTGCTATCCGGCTTCTAGCGCCTTCTGGATAGACGCCTTGCCTAATGTCTACCCTCAGCAGTGCTCAGAATACGAGTACTACTACGCATGCTGTATCCCCCCCCCCATATGTTTGTTGCCGATCTTTGACTGGCCCGAGTAGACAGCCTATAGTTGACCTCTCCTTGCGAGAATGACGTGTGTATGTCACCCACCGACACAATGTTACCTTCTCGTGAGTGAAAGTGTTTGTGGTAGGTTTGTTAGTAGATGCAACAGTAAGTCTTAAAGCTGTGTATTAACGTGTTCTCGTGAGTTATTACCTAGATGTTTTGACTCTGTTCTGTTTTGATAAAATATTCATTATCAAAATGAGCCTTTGAATAAAACACGGCATGTTTAAAACCTAAAATGTCTCGATCTATGATAGATTCTTCTCAGAAAGACGGAAAAGCGACAAGAAAATTCCAAAGTCATTGTTACCTAAATAACTTAGAGGCTGCAGTCCTAACGAAACACTTTACTGTTACGATTGCGGTGAAGAGCCACTAAAACTATGAAGGTCACCGGTACATAATATTGTATTTAAAATGTAGACATGCTTTACATGTTAGGAACAAGCAGGATTGCTCACTATTGTCTGAAACCGCTCTCGGTCAACTAATGAAACAAAGAAAACATGACTTATTAATCGATGGATATTCATCAGCAGCAGTATATATATATATATATATATATATATATATATATATATTTGAGAGAACATCCAACATTTACGCCCCGCTCTGCAAGATATATTACCTATAGGAAGTTGAATTGGATCCCCAAATGAGCCCGGGTTCCATAAAGCTTGAACTTGCCAAATGTTCACCACTTCGGACCCTTCGGAATATGAGGCAGACACACTACCCCTGCACCATCGAGGTGTACTACTTTTACTTATTTGGAAGAAGTAAGTACCTATGCAGGGGCGGCTTCTGTGCCGTGACATCACTTGTGTCAAAAGGAAAGAAGGAGACGTGTATAGGAATTGCGCATAAAGAGTTGCTTCCGTGTATGTGTTCCCTCATTTGAACAGACGTGTTAAGCGACGCTCGCTCTCTTCAAATTGGCTTTCTGAGATTGGAGCCAATTCCAGATTCGCACCATCTACGCTCATAAGCGCTGTATATAAGGCTAGAATTTACGTTACTACACGGTTCTTATGGGACAGGTGGAGACAAGATTGCTCTAATCAGAGCTTACGTATCACCCGTTAGAGCGCAGTAAAGCACAGAACCTAGCGACAATGCCAGAATACATATTCCGCGCTTAACGTACCTGTAATGCAGTGTCACCATCTTGCTACAAGTTAATGCTAATGGATTTGGAAACGCAAATTAATGCTTAATTAAATCGAATGCAGGAGGAATGCATAAAATATCCGTATAAATAAAAAAATCTGATGTGTTACACTCACATGACTTTCTCTACTCTTGTACAAACTATTTTTACAAACGCTTATTCCCCATATGCTTCATGTTAATCGAGATATCGAGATGTTAACCTTATTGCTAATTTTCTAGTAGATGCAAGGGGAATTGCGAGGCTTTAAGCGATAGTCAAATATTTTAAGAGCTGGTTGCTATGTGGAGTATTCCATTCTCTTTGCATTCCTAGGACAAAAAACAAATGAATAACGAATTTGAGAAAAAGTATAAGTATTGGAAAATTTAAGGGAATAACAAGCAATATCTCGAAAATGGTTCACTCAACAACAACAAAAAATAGAATATAATAAAAAAAATAAACCGTATATGACATAAATTGTGTATTTTAACGCGATCTACATTTTTTGTGTAGTAAGATTTTGTCTATCTCTTATGGTTTACCAGTTATGCCAAAGTCGTTCTCTGAAGAATACTTTTGGAGACATCCCCAGAAAATTCGAGATATACATTTCATTTGTCATGAAAATATCTTAAACATAGGATATTTTAATCATATTCGTTAGAGCCATTTTTGAGAAAATTGAAATTTTCGAAAAATCTTCCATGTAAAGGGTAATCTGGGATGGGGGATCTTCTTGAAAACCTTCGTGTCGCATCTCTGGAAGATACTGAACCTAAATACCAAGTTTGGTGTTTATCCGACTCTTCGTTTCTGAGTTATGCTGTTCACAGACACACACACGCACACGCACACGGACATGTTTCCAAAAATGCTTTTTTTTGGATTCAGGGGCCCTCAAAACATGTATTTCCGGTGAAATCTCGGTATCGAATTTTTGGGTGGAATGCAATACTTCCCCTACTTACTATACGTAGTAGAAAAAGTAAAAATATGCTTTTGGATATAACTATGTCGTTAGGTTTTGAAACTCAATATTTGTTTATTTCACAGCAGTGTGCTTATTGGTAATGATTGATCTTATCCACCACAGAACAAAAACCTGTATCGTATTCACCATGTGTTGAGCACAAAAAACTTTAATTAAATTGATGGTATTTATGGACGCTCTTTAACTGCTGTGATCCTTAGCGTCCCGGCCCATATTGGGCTTGAAAGACCGGTAATTTTGCTCAGAGGCCTCTTTATCAGACTTGGTTCTTTTACGTGTCGTAAATTTACGACACGGGACCATCGGGTTTACTTCTCTTCCGAAGGAAATCATGCTAAGGATTTTTACGGCCGAAAAAATCCATCGCACTCCGCCGGGTTTGAACCCGCGACCTCGATGTGTTGAGCACCTGTTTTCAAATACTTCCTGGGACAGATAGCCTTGCGTTTGTTTATCCGTGGCCAAAGAAGGAACTACGCGTGTTCTCAGTGATGGCTTAATAGCCGCTACACATAAACATGATAACAGCGACACAAAACAGAGCGCAAAGTTGTGTGTCCCTGTAATACTTCTGTTTATGTCCGTGTAGTAACAGTTCAGACCAAAGGTGTCGTAGTTCACCGCGAAGTCAGGTAACTAAAATAGTGTGGAGTGCTTTCTTTAAGTTAATATGTGTGAAAGTTACAAACATAAAGAAAGTAAGCGAATTATTAAAAATTCAATTTAGCAACAGGACTTTCAGTGAGATAATTCAGATACAAGCACTGGGTAGGCCACTCCGGGATCTGAATCTGCAGCAGTAAGCAAAAATCGATGTACGTTCAATCCGGAAGTATACCAAAAGAACAAATGGATTTGTGGTTGCGAAGGAAACAGTGCTCTTGTTTTGTTTTCCTTGTGTGTTATTTAGGGGAGATGTCCAATGATTGAAGACCTGAATAACTGACATTGGGCATGTATTGTCTAAAAATAAAGTACATTCACTTCTTGTCAATTGCCGAAGACGTTCGGTAATACTGCATGAAGGTGGTAAACGAGTATCATTTTGAGGGATTTATTTTCACATTTTTGGGAGGAGGGGGGCCATGCTAATAGATGCGGCCGCCACTGTAAGTATGTTTACGTCAAAAACTTTTTGCGTACCTATTTGTACCATGCCGCTTGGATTTAAACGGCCTTGATTAAACAAAGAAATCATTGCCAGTGTCACGCTTGCACGAGTTGAATGACCAGTCTTAAACCCTCCATGTTAAGGCGCGGGATCAAGCCACGCCTACAAATATTCCGTTTTCTCACCAAAGGAAAGGGACGACCTTCATCGTCGCCATAGCAACGTCACTCTCACAGAAAATTGACGACTTCTATCTGAAGCAAAGAAAGCTGCTTTTACGTTAGAAAGGAAAAGGAAAAATGAATGAACTAGGGGAGTTGATAACGGACTAGCTACATCATTGTTTTCTCAGCAGTGGACTACTTTCCAAACCCTTTGACCCGCTTGACCAGCTGATGTGGCCCCCTGTTCATAAAGCGAGTTGTGGGTGGGTTAGGGTGGGGAGAACTCGTGTAAAACACACTGCATAGAAAAAGTGTTTTCTCTCTCCCCTCCTCCTTTCATCTTGCAACGTCTGCGAAGTTCCCTCCTCCTCCTGTCTGCGTGGGACATCTGCCCTCCCCCGTGACGTAACGGACACGTGTGTACAGTCAGTGTGACAAGAAGATGCAGTTGGATAAATGTAGGCCTACTAACCTCACCATATCAGTTTCCTAATGATACAAAATGAAAATTTGATGTGATGAATATATTTATTATCTGCCTCTCTGGGACGAGTTCTTATGCAAGCATTTTAAGTAATTTTGTTTTTGTACAAACTTAACAATAAACGTACCTTTTCATCAAACCTTTTTATAGCAGCTTACGATATCTCGTAGCCACCTGTAACAGATAGTACAGTGCACTTCACTTTTTAACCGGTGATCAGAACGGCTGTGCTTCAGCCTATTTCCTTTTTACGTTGAAAGAATATTCGTTTGAAGAAGTATGTTTTAAGTGCAGTAAATACCTGATACTATCGCTTACTTTGGTAGGGGAAGTATTGTATTGCAACCAAAAATTCGATGTCGAGATTTCAGGTCCCTTGAAACAATAAAAATGTATTTTTAATGAAAGGCCGAAATTTATGAACAGCATAACCCAAAAAAACTAAAACCAGTATTTATGTGCCACATGCTTCAAGGGTCCAAGCGAAGGTTTTCAAGAAATCCTCTCGCTCCATACAAAAACTTTTATACGTTTTTTTTAATTGCCTAAAAATGGCTCCAAATAATTCTACAGCTTTTGCTTAAGGTAACATATTATGTCTGAAATAGCGGCATGGCAAATAAAAGATGTATAGAGCCAAAAGAAACTACTAACAGGCTCCGCGGTGTTTTTCCTATCCGCGTCCTCGGCGCTCGTTGCCGTCTGCGCTATCATAGAAAAGCGCGGATGAAACCATACAATATTTTTAAAACTACTTTTAAAGGCTTCACTTAACAACTTTATGAAAGTGTGTTTGAGGACAGAACTATTAGTAGAGATTTGTGGCCCCCCCCCCCGATTTCTATCTCTGGAGTAACTTAAAACAAAGTGTACAAGACAAACCCACACACCCTGGAAGCATTAAAACAAAATATCCGCCAGGAAACTGCTAGCATTTCTCAACGAGAACTACGGCGAGTTTCCTAAAGAGGTGCCAAAAATGTATGGACAACGACGGTGGCCAGTTTCAGCATCTCCTGGAAAAACACCGCGCAGCCAGTTCGTAGTCTTTTGGCTCTTCTTGTATACACACATCGCACATCCAAAACACGAAGTATTCGCATATCCCTTAAAACTTCTAACAACAAAATTAATGAAATATTTCTCAGGTTTTGTATATCCAAGGAACAAGCGATAATGCAGCTTCATTATTTGCGATTTTCAATATAGTCTTATAGATTTTTGCAATTTTTTTTATCTGTAATATTCTCAAAGTTATCATACGTGCATTTGGTAGAATAGATATTTTTTGTAATACCTGCAAATTTCATTGAAAGTGGCGGGAAAATAACTAAGTGAAGTCGTGAAAATCGAGGAATTAACAAGGAGATTCAAGAAAATTGTAAAGGATTTACGACTTTGCCAAAGAATAAAAGTAAATTTGTACAAATTGTATCAGAGCTTCATACGAGGTTTTACTCTAAAGTTCTTTGGTTTCTTATGGTAAAATGCAAAATAATACAATATCCATAAAGAATGAGAAGGACTTCACATTTTATTCATACAAAATTTCAATATCAGTCGATTAATCATACAAATATCTTTAAAATACGATGGTATAATCAAAATCGTTAGAACAAATTTTGAGAAAATGAACAATAACGAAACATATTCCATGTAAGGAGTAGTTTGGGTTGGAGAATTTTCTTGAACATTTTCGCATGGATTGACAAAACAGTCTCTACCCAAATATGAAATTTGGTATCTTTCCCATTATGGGTTTTGTAGTTGCAGATATATAAGCGCGTCGTTTTCTAACGATTTGGAGGAGGGGGTTCGCTGGAGCTTAAAACGCGTATATCCGCGGAAATTTCAATATCCAATTTTCAGCTGGAATAAAATATTTCTTCTATTTTCTATAGGTAGGTGATATAGGAAGTAAAAATTATGATCGTAAATAAGACGAAATTAAGTAAGAATTAAATAATTCCTGGCTCTTATGTGCTCTATATTTTCTCGGGCATCCAGCCTGGTGATTTTCAGGATATCTGATCACGGGAAAAGTGTACACTCTTGAAACAGCCGTTTGGCTGGAAGCCCGAGAATATATCGATAAGTATTAAACATTTTACGAGGACCTAGCTGTTGTACTACAATATAAAGATAAGGTGGAATTAAATAAGTTAAAATAATATTATGCACCTACCACGTCTTTCCTTATGTCAAATAAAACTTTAAAGATGCAGGGCCTTTAATTCCTATTTGACATGGTTACATCCTATAGCTACGTTGTCTCGACTTGAAATTGAACAAGCATCCACACATGTCAGTAACATCGCCAACTTAATCACAGCCATACAGTTTGAAGTACAGAGTAGTACCGGAGTGTTTAGAAGTAGGTATAAAGGACACGTTAAACCCAACTTTCGAGATCCACTGTTTAAAATCACGTGGCGCAGTTAGATTTGTGCGAGGGAAGGCACTCGCCACCTAATCGTCTCTCTTCAAGTTGATCTTCCTACATATCGCTGCTCTTGTGATTGATAATGTTGAACTTTTTATCAGTTTAGTTAAAAGTCAATCCTTGTAGCAATTATGTTGGAATCAACTTCGTTTACAATTATAAATAACGAAGCTGTCGTTGATGTGTTCGTTAAGAGTGTGCCATGGTCCGGTATCTGGTGCAAATGCGACATGGAAACTTCCGTAACATATGATCTTTATCCGAACATCTTTCCTGTCTCTAATTACTTTCTCTACTACGTATAGTAAGTAGGGGAAGTATTGTATTCCACCCAAAAATTCGATACCGAGATTTCACCGGAAATATATGTTTTGAGACCCCCTGAATCCAAAAATAAGCATTTTTGGAAACATGTCCGTGTGTGTCTGTGAACAGCATAACTCAGAAACGAATATCGGATACACCAAACTTGGTATTTAGGTTCAGTATCTTCCAGAGATGCGACACGAAGGTTTTCGAGAAAATCCCTCCACCCCAGATTACCCTTTACATGGAACATTTTTCGAAAATTTTAATTTTCTCAAAAATGGCTCTAACGATTTTGATTAAAATATCATATGTTTAAGATATTTTCATGACAAAATGTATATATTGAATTTTCTGGGAAAGTCTCCAAAAGTATTCTTCATTGTGAACAACTTTTGCATAACTGGTAAACTATAAGAGATAGACAAAAATTTTACTACACAAAAAATGTAGTTCGCGTTAAAATACACAATTTATGTCATATACATTTTTACTTTCTCTACTACGTATAGTAAGTAGGGGAAGTATTGTATTCCACCCAAAAATTCGATACCGAGATCTCACCGGAAATATATGTTTTGAGACCCCCTGAATCCAAAAATAAGCATTTTTGGAAACATGTCCGTGTGTGTCTGTGAACAGCATAACTCAGAAACGAATAGTCGGATACACCAAACTTGGTATTTAGGTTCAGTATCTTCCAGAGATGCGACACGAAGGTTTTCAAGAAAATCCCTCCACCCCAGATTACCCTTTACATGGAACATTTTTCGAAAATTTTAATTTTCTCAAAAATGGCTCTAACGATTTTGATTAAAATATCATATGTTTAAGATATTTTCATGACAAAATGTATATATTGAATTTTCTGGGAAAGTCTCCAAAAGTATTCTTCATTGTGAACAACTTTTGCATAACTGGTAAACCATAAGAGATAGACAAAAATTTTACTACACAAAAAATGTAGATCGCGTTAAAATACACAATTTGTTATATACAGTTTTTTTGTTGAGTGAACTATTTTCGAGATATTGCTTGTTATTCCCTTAAATTTTCCAATACTTATACTTTTTCTCAAATTCGTTATTCATTTTTTTTTGTCCTGGTAATGCAAAGAGAATGGAATGCGCCACATAGCAACCAGCTCTTAAAATATTTGACTGTCGCTTAAAGCCTAGCAATTCCCCTTGCATCTACAAGAAAATTAGCAACAAGATTAACATCTCGATATCCCGATTAACATGAAGCATATGGAGAATAAGCGTTTGTAAAAATAGATTGTACAAGAGTAGAGAAAGTCATGTGAGTGTAACACATCACATTTTTAATACTATTTTGGACGTAGAAAATGGTAACTGGTCACTTCTCTCAGTTCTCACGGTCACTGTTTTGATCTGGTTCAACTTTCACTAGGACTTCATTTAGTTCACACTATCACTTCACTAATGTAAACTAATTAATTTTCCCTTTACTTTGCTTTCTACGTACCGTAGCCTCTTCTTCCGGATGGTTCACTCGCTGGGGAGTCGAACGCAATACTTCTACAATCTCTTGCTAGCAGTAGCACTCGCTGCACGTCACAGCAGTCGTCACCAACTCGCTCGGAGAAGCGCACTTGATAGTCGCAGTAGAAACGCACTCGCCAGGTCGCTTACTCACTAGTGGC
The DNA here is from genome assembly GCA_030765065.1 of Deroplatys truncata. Classification (NCBI taxonomy): domain Eukaryota; kingdom Metazoa; phylum Arthropoda; class Insecta; order Mantodea; family Mantidae; genus Deroplatys; species Deroplatys truncata. The sequence continues at coordinate 164,559,264 of CM060983.1, forward strand.
TCCTCTCGCGAGAACGCTCGCTTAGGTACGTAGGCAGTGGAATCTTCCACAGAACACTCTAGAACTACTGAAGATACATTCTGGAAGCGGTTGGGGAGGAAACTTTCAGAAGATTTTGGTCATCTGCCGATAGTGCTTCTGATGTTTACGTCAGGTGAGAACGCGACTTATCTTTGTTTATCTCCGACTGCCTGGCGCCGACCTCCCGATATTCTTGGGCCATAGCCAATGGGTCACAATACAGTGAAGCCTGTTCAAGACGTGACATTATCCCCATTTGTTCCGTTTTGTCGAGGTTTCCTAATTATTCAGATATTCCGGACTTTTGTTTCTTAAGCATAATTTTATAATTAATCACATACCAATAGTTTTAATATCATACATTTTATTAAAATGCAGTCGCCTTAGTAGGGCAAAAGCGCCTAATTTGGAGTGATTTTTTAGGAGGTTGTACAAGAAAGTTAAAACAAGTTATACTAACACAAACACTAAATGTCCTTTACTTCATACTTCAGAATGATTATGCATGTTCAGTTTCTTTTGTTTATACGCTTACATTAGATATGCTGGAAAACAAACAATGTTGCAAAATCGTCTGTGTTGAAAATAGGTTCCTAATTTGGGGAGGTCTTATGTCCATTATATACAACAAACCAAGTATTCAGATATTTGACATCTTTAGCACTCTAATGGCACCTATTACAAATGTATCCCTTACTTGGAGAGTCAACACGTGCTGTATGTGTGCATTTCATGCATTTTGAGCACCGAATCTAGTTGCATGCATTGTGATCGTTTAGAACAGCCTTAAATGCCATACCATAGAGGGTATTTTAATAGTACATAACAGCGAAAAAGTACTGTATTTCATAATTAATGGCAAAGTAACATTTACAGTTACAACGAATAATTTAAGTTTCTAATTTCGAGGGTCCCGTATTAGGAATCCCAGACTTCCCCAAACAGAGGCACTGTAAGTGTTAACGAAACATATTAAAAGATTGCCTTCTAAGTGACAAACTTTTTCCGTAATTTATAGGCTGAAGCAGCCTTTATTTAAAATATGTATAATTATTTAATCAGGTTCTCATCCCTTTTAATATATTTGCAGCTTTCTGACAATGAACAAAATCTACAGAAACTTGAACATTTTTATCCTAATTGTAGCAACAAAGGCAATGTCACTTTATTGAAAACTTGTTCTTCCAGTGTCAGTCAAATGACTTGTCTTCTAGTTGCAATGTTCATCGCATGATGGCCTCACCTTTTTGAGAGAAAACAAAATAGAGGACTTTCCCCTACATATGTAGTTTTATATTCACTGCATAATCCAGTACATATTATGTATGTTACATACACTATTTCAATCACTCTGTCCTCAGTTATGCTTTCTTATATTTTTAACTTTTAGTTTGCGATTGGGAACGCATCCTAACTCGGTCCCGTAGCATACACTGTCAACAACCCAACTTAGTCCCGTGACATACGCTGTCAACAACCCAACTTAGTCCCGTAGCATGCACTGTCAACAACCCAACTCGGTCCCGTGGCATACACTGTCAACAACCCAACTCGGTCCCGTGGCATACACTGTCAACAACCCAACTCGGTCCCGTGGCATACACTGTCAACAACCCAACTCGGTCCCGTGGCATACACTGTCAACAACCCAACTTAGTCCCGTAGCATACACTGTCAGCAACCCAACTTAATCCCGTAGCATACACTGTCAGCAACCCAAATCAGTCCCGTGGCATACACTATCAACAACCCAACTCGGTCCCGTGGCATACACTGTCAATAACCCAACTCGGTCCCGTGGCATACACTGTCAACAACCCAACTTAGTCCCGTAGCATACACTGTCAGCAACCCAACTTAATCCCGTAGCATACACTGTCAGCAACCCAAATCAGTCCCGTGGCATACACTGTCAACAACCCAACTCGGTCCCGTGGCATACACTGTCAATAACCCAACTCGGTCCCGTGGCATACACTGTCAATAACCCAACTCGGTCCCGTGGCATACACTGTCAGCAACACATCTTAATCCTGTGGCATACACTGCCAACAACCCAACTCGGTCCCGTGGCATACGCTGTCAATAACCCAACTCAGTCCCGTAGCATACACTGTCAGCAACCCAACTTAATCCCGTAGCATACACTGTCAGCAACCCAACTTAATCCCGTAGCATACACTGTCAGCAACCCAAATCAGTCCCGTGGCATACACTGTCAACAACCCAACTCGGTCCCGTGGCATACACTGTCAATAACCCAACTCGGTCCCGTGGCATACACTGTCAATAACCCAACTCGGTCCCGTGGCTTACACTGTCAATAACCCAACTCGGTTCCATGGCATACACTGTCAATAACCCAACTCGGTCCCGTGGCATACACTGTCAATAACCCAACTCGGTTCCGTGGAATACACTGTCAATAATCCAACTCGGTCCCATGGCATACACTGTCAATAACCCAACTCGGTTCCATGGCATACACTGTCAATAACCCAACTCGGTCCCGTGGCATACACTGTCAATAACCCAACTTGGTCCCGTGGCATAGACTGACAATTACCCAACTCGGTCCCATAGCATACACTGACAATTACCCAACTCGGTCCCATAGCATACACTGTCAATAACCCAACTCGGTTCCATAGCATACACTGTCAATAACCCAACTCGGTTCCATGGCATACACTGTCAATAACCCAACTCGGTCCCATAGCATACAGTGTCAACAACCCGAGATCTCTCGAATGCGGGTCGCAAACGTTACCGCCTGAGCCATTGCGCTCGCTTACCCGACATTCTTTATCACAAAATGCACAATTTTCTCACAATAAACCATTCCAAGCAACAGACAACACTGAAGGAAAAAACACAGTAAACCCTTTCTTTCGTCCTTGAGGCGATCCCCGCTCGGGTATGTAAGTTTACAAATAAATTGCGTTTACGTTAATGACCTACATTTGCAGTTTTTTCTCGCAAGTACAACAGGTCCCAAAACAAACTACCTAAAACATTTGCATTTCCCTTTTCCATACCAAAACCTGTGTGTTTTAATACTGCATATATTTCCGCTTCAAGCAGACGATTTCCGTTTCCGCAATGAGAGTTCGCATTATTCCGGAAATATTACACATACAACAAAAATTGGGTAGATACTTTCTCTCGACATATGAATATCTAGTTACACTGCTGCTGACGAATATCTACGATAATACGTCACATTTCCATTGTTTCATTGCTTCCCCAAGAGAGGACTTTTTCTAACATATTAACCATTTGCGCGCTTTAATTTTATTTTCCGGCCCGCTGTTTCTCGCCTTAGATACTGGTAACGATACGAAAATATGCATGTTACACTTTACTTTACTTATAATAGGTGTTCGAAATTATGCCTTTCTACAACTATACAGCCGTGGTACCTGTTGAAGGGATTTTTACGGCCGAAAATTTGGGAAAAGCACCACGAACACTCTTCGAGCGTTTGCGGATTTTTGCATAACCTTTAACTTTAAATATCCGTCCAACAGATAATAATCACGTGGTTTTAGATCTGGAGAGTTAGTAATTCTGTCATCTAAGATGTGTAAAGCGGGGCAGTGATTTTCCTGTACTTCATTGTACGACAGCCGCTACCTCGTCTAATGTTACCTCAGAACTATTGACCTGTATGTTTTCTTTTCTTCTTATTTTTTGTCTGTCTACATGCATCCCGTCTGTTAAAGTTTTTTAACGACGTGTAACTTGTGGATATTTTAGGAAAGATGACTGTTGAATTTCTGTATAAATTCAAGCTCACATTCCGCATGTAACTCTATTCGAGTAAAACTTAACACAATAAACACCACTGTTCTGTATACACCGCAATAACTAAACACAACATACAACTTCACATATAGTTTTTCCTAGCATGCAAGCAGCGTTAGACCGAATTGCAAATGCGTTACCCTCCATAGGCGCGTGAGCTAGGCGAGATCATTCAACCTGATACCTGTCAGATCTGGCGGCCACCAGTCGCGACATGGAAGATAAACCCGGTACGAAGAGATTAAGTTGTGAACAGTGATGTGTAAATAGATAATGACATGGTTTGTGGCTTTCGAGCTCGCATTTTATCACATTGATAATTCGTGAAGTTTTAATAAATAGCATTCGCCGTGAAAGTTTTAAATCTTATATTTTTTACTTTATTCGGAATGTGTGTAAAAATGATTACGTGATTGTTATAATTTTGATGCATCTTGTATGCGGAACAAATTGAAATCCACAGCACAAGCATTAATATTTCTTCTCACTCTAGAAAAGGCAGCTTTGATTGGAACTAACAGCAGAAGCGGTTTTTGAACTAAAAATTTTCTCTTGTTATTTTTGGAGTAATTTAGAACACCCGTAATCTAGTAGCCTGCGGCTTTTATTTTGTAATAAAATGAATACTCATTAGCAGCTAATTCTTTCTAATTCATTTCTCGCCGAAAAGGAATTCGTAAATATATGCACAGCATTAATGTCAGATGTGTTAGTTTTCTGGAGGAAATAATGCGGTAGCGTTTTGATTTGGAAATAAAACTAACAAAGGATAAATGTTTGGTGGATTCTGTAAGTAATCTAGCTTCATTTTTTTTAACCGATTTCAACCAACTTTTAACGAACGTTTCTTAAGGTCTAATATGTAAAATTTCAACATAGTGCTTGCAGCTGTTTTAATTTTGTACAGACTCGACAAAGTTTTGAAATGTGTCAAGAAACGTTGCCAAAACTCATGTATTTAACATTTCAGTTCGTGAATTAGATTCATATATGCTACCTTTAATTTTGTTCCAGATCCAACAAATATGAAATTATATGCATCAAATACGCGCCGCGGTGCTTTCATAGGCTTTGCGGTATTGTGCACCTAAAATTGTTTATTTCCAGAATTTTGTCCCCATTTGCAGAGTATATGTTTACATTTTACTATAATTACACGTGTCCATAAATGCCAGTCCCTATCAACAGTTTTAACAACAAATTCAGAGCCTTCGTTTGGACGCGTGTCCGACCTAATCTGAATTTTTTTGGCACTTGGAAGCACGCTGTTTGTCGGCGGAGTCGAATATTCATAGCCGCTAAAATTCAAGAGCATAGATTTCTCTAGTACAATAACCACTTACCTTCATCATAGAAGATGTTGGGAATTACTTTCTTGTGCCATCACACATCTCTCTCATCTTTTAAACAGCTTCGTCCATAAAAAAATTAAACGCGGATCAATAAGAGCACTCATTTTCCAACATCTAATTGCAGAATTTAACCTATTCACATTATCGCGTAGTTGCAATTCCTGAACTGCGGTTATCTTATATGGTTTTAATTTTAAATCGTGACATCTATTCACAAGATTACGAACCGTTTCTCTGTGAACAATTCTCTTTGAGGCACACAACAGCAGGGAATCTGTGTATAAACCGCTGTCACACTTCTCTACAAGAGTCTGTTTTCACATAGGAACCTTACATAAAGATTCTGTGTACTGAAGTATACGGACTTTTTGGCATTATAACAGCCAACACACTAGAACACTGAACCACGTAGTCTCACAATATATCAACGTGTTTACACTACAGACCCCGCGCCAACTGATTAGCTGGCACACGGCGAGAAGGGAATGGGGGCGGAGAGCAGAACCGGTTAGTATCAGCGAAGTGTAAGGCAAGCAATTCTCCGTAATACGGCCACACGTCGAAACGAAGCCGCTGTATTTTCTCTTAGTGAGCTGAATTTCGTTTGTTGAAAATTTTACTACGATGCGTTTAGTTTACCATTCACTTGGGAGTTAAAGAACTGTATAACCAGTTGTCTGCATTTGCAAGCAAAGCGATGTTCCCATCCTGAAATGCAGCATTTTCCATTTTGAGCTTTAGTTAGTCGACATTGTCACAGAACAGTGTTTTATGTGCGAGAATCTTGCTGGTAACTGTACTGCCTGAGTTTTTATGTACTGACAATGCACAATGCAGGCAGGCTGCACTTACTCACATGCACGCAGCATTGTGCGGTTGTCAGTGAGGCAGCACAGCCCCTGTACGGACCGGAATGGACCACGTGCCGGTCGTCTCAGGGTTATGATTTTCATTGTCCGCCAGTAACTAACCCCGATTGTTGGGCCTCAACACTTGACACAGTTCATGAGTCACCGCAACAGCTGCTCCCATTTCATTTCAAGTTCTGAAATCCTGTTGCTCCGCCAACGAACTACTGTTTTTTTTAAAATAACCTAATGTTGGCTTTTTCCTCCACTATTGCTGACATTCTTTTGGAAACCGAAGAAACAATTCCACGTTCGTTGTTGCATACAGTAATTACCCCCATATTATATGGTGCAAATACATAGCATCCTTTTGGTCTAAGGGATTACAAAAGGATTGTAGTAAATTTTAAAACAATACAATTTATTCTCCTCCATAGATATGGCCATAGTTTTACGTAGCAAGAAAAACCATGAAAGGCTTAATTTTAGAACCTTAAGATAATTCATGGGTAAAATTTTCAAAATCCATACTTCTTTCTAATCTTTAATTAAAAACACTTTATCCTAAGCAAAAGCAACATAAAAAATAAGTTTTTTATCTGTAGTTTTTAAAATTTTAATCATTTTGTTATTGTTTGGGAAAAATTTATGAATTTCAAATTATGCGATTTTTCAGTGCAGATTATTTGTTTACATATAGTGACTAAAATATAAGGGCATTATTTTTTAAATTAAAAGTTTAAGCATATTTTCTAAAATATTATTAAATCAAACTGAAACTCTCATGCACAGACCAATTTTGTGTAACGGGAAAAATTGAAAATTTTGAAGTTGAGAAATGAGACGTTTTTAAGTTTTGCTAAGAACTACGGTCTTTAGAATGTTTAAATTTAAGCAGGTGTATTAAGGGAGTTGAAATTACATGTACCAAAAAAATATAACTCTTTTTCTCCTTCTTTCTATACTTTTGTTTCGTTTCTGGTCGGAATTTAACCCATACCTTGCCGTAGGTAAGCGTAAAGATTCTTTTATATTATAGAGTTTTTGCACAGCCTAATATGAGCTACGCTAAACGGTAAAACTACGTGAGCGATGTTCTGCGCATGCGTTACTTTACGGTAACGAAAACATCAATAACGTGACCCGACATTCTCACTGATTTAGCATACAGTTTACGGTAATTATCATGGCGTAAGCTAATAAAGAAAGACTTCGTTTAAACAGAAACGATTATCTGATTCTGTTTCGAAAGATTATTGTCGCAAATCCTTAAGAGAATATAAGTTTATGCAAGGAAATTCATTGAAGTCCTGTACATAAAGTAAGAGTCTGTGCAACCATAATCTCAAAATCGTCGAATCTGGCAGTTCTCGTCCCTTAAACTATTTAAATCCATGCTCCAAACTTGGTCCATGAACTTTTCTGTTAATATGTTGGATAATAACATCCTTCAACAAATGTTCTTCGGTGTCTCCAAATAAGGGGATCTGAAATAATTCCTCCGTTTTATCTAGTTAGTTGACGATAACATACTCAGGGGGACAAATACTTTATCGTAATAAAAGACATTACTATATAAACGATGTTAGGTAACGTGACAAAAGACTATACCGTTTCAGAAAAGACGCTGTTTCAAGGATCATTTTCTTAAGGCTTTGTTATTTTTACTTTTTCTACTACGTATAATAAGCAGGGGAAGTATTGTATGCCACCCAAAAATTCGATATGAGATTTCACCGGAAATACTGTTTTGAGGCCTCTTGAATAAAAAAATAATTTTTTAGAAAAAACGAAACGTCGGATAATCACCAAACTTGGTAATTAGGTTCAATTTCTTCCAAAAATGCGATACGAAGATTTTCAAGAAACCCCCCCACCCAAACTACCCTTTACATGGAAGATTTTTCGAAATTGTTGTTTTCCGAAAGAAAATTGCTCTAAGGATTCTTGGTTAAAATACCAACATTAAAGATATTTACATTACAAATAAAATGTATATCTTGAATTTTCTGGTTATAGCCTGTGAAGTCCACTTCATTAGGAAGGAATTTTTGTGTAATCTTTTATAACTGTTAAACATTAAATAATAGACGAAAACTTGCTACACAAAACATGTAGATCTCTTTAAAATAAACAATTTATTTCAAATAAGTTTTTTGTGGCATAAGCCATTTCTGAGATATCCGTTATTAAAGGTTCGAATTGTTCATTTCTTGGTCATTCTCACAAGGCCAGCATATAGTGTCCAATTACTAACATTTGACTATCGCTGTTTCCTTTGTATCTATAACGAAATGTGTAATGTAGCTGTTTCTGCAAAGGTTTGTTTGAATTAAAATGTAGTAAACAGAAGAATAAGCTTCAATAAGAACAGTTTGTATACTCACTAATAAACGCTAGAGGTTAGAGAAAGTCATGTAAATGCATGCCCGTACCCAGAAAAAAATTTCGGGGAGGGTTTTCCGCAAGTAGATCTAAACTTAACACTATCCCACACAGTTACCATGTACCTACTCCGTAGTACAGAGAGAGCCAAAAGACTACGAACCAGCTGCGCGGTGTTTTTCCCGTCCGCATCTTCGGCGCTCGTTGCCGTTTGCCGCTATCATAAAAAGGCGCGGATGAAACCATACAGCATTTTTAAAACCACTTTTAAAGGGTTTACTTACCAACTTAGAAAAAAATTGGATTTTTTTTTCGAGTCGATAGTTGAAGCACGTGCATACGTGAATACAATTTTGCCCCCTGTTTTTAGAGAATTAACAGACAGAGAGCGTGATTCAACAAGACTCTGCAACAGCTCATACGGCCAGTATTTCGATGAGAAACCCCCAAACTAACCCCCTACGATTTCTAACTCTGGGGTAACTGAAAACATAAAGTGTGTAAAACAAACCCACACATCCTGGAAGAATTAAAACAAAATATCCGCCAGGAAATTGCCAGCATTTCTCAATGTGAACTACGGCGAGTGATGTAAAGAGGTGCCAAAAATGTATGGACAAGTTTCAACATCTCTTTTCATAAAGTTGGTAAGTAAAGCCTTTAAAAGTAGTTTTAAAAATGTTGTATGGTTCCATCCCCGCTTTTCTATGTTAACGGCAGACGGCAACGAGCGCCGAGTACGCGGACAGAAAAAACAGCACAACCGGTTCGTAGTTTTTTTGGCTCTCCCTGTATATAGACGTTACATGGATAAGAAAATTACTTGGAGACATTATATAGACAAGAAAAACTCACCATAATGAGGATATTCCACCTTACAGCACAAAACATGGAGACTGCTTCGAAAACCGGAATTTATGGTTACCTTACCTATTGTAAGGCGACGTATTAAGTTTCTCTTTTTTTTGTAAATGTGCTACTAGCAATAGACCTACTGTTATCCAACGACATTTTCCCATATTTGTTTGTTATGAATTTAAATAAATAAAACTGTCAGAAGTTTCGGGGGGGTTTGAACCCTAAAAAAACCCCACTAAATACGGCCCTGTGTGAATGTATCGTCAGATTGTCTTCATATGTTCTGTCGTAAACGATGCTGAGTTGTTCACTTGGGCAGAGCATTCATTGCCTGTGATCTCGCAAGTTGCTGGAGTGGGCTGGCGGTTCGATACAGGCGATGTCGGAATGAAGGATGGCGATAAAGAGTTACAGCCTCCTCGAAGAATGCACCAAAATAGATGTTTGCAAAGCATCCACACTCATTCATGCGACTGCGCGAACACCGACCTTGCTATTATTAGGAGCGCTGCTTCAGGGTTATGATCCTTTGGAGAGGTTGTTCCCTCCGCCAAGGTCATCATCCGGCACTTGTTAAAGCTCTGCCATCGTCCTGCGACTTCTCGAAATTTACGAGTATATGTTGGAGTAGTTCAGGTTCTCGCATGGCGTGTTTGTAAGCGAGTTAAAAGCGTAACAAATCCAATCACACGACACGATCGAAATTTCTCGTGAGAAACAAGCGACCCTGTTAGTATACCCGTGATTTGATTTGGCTACTGTGTTAAATCTCATTACGTCAGAGGGGATAACATCTGTTGTATGCTTTCCTTTAACTCCCAAATATTCAATACTTTTGCTGTCGTTCGCCTTAGAGCAGCGTTTGTTCCTTATAACGGTAGTAATATATAGCGCCGAAGGATGTTAGCTTCACATACGTATTATTGTACTACTCTCTGAGGCAGTTTTTTAACACTTAAATAATTTCAGTCTAATTATATAATATGTAAATTCAATTACAGCTCGCCTTGAAGCAATATGTGTATGTAATAATTTGTAAAATGTATGTAACAGTCATTGCATATGCTTATATTATTGTATCCATGTGTAATAATGTTATGTGAATATATTACTTAATTTAATAATGTAGGAGCTGTGAGAAATAGGTCAAAAGTTGCTAACAATGAGGTAACCTTGAGGCAATAATGAATTTGAAAGTTTAACAATACTACTGGTAATTCTTGGAGCAACAATAATGTAATTTTAGTGACAGTTTATAAAATAGGCAATCAACAACCAGAAAAAGCTTTAGTTAAATGAAGGTATTCTATTGGAGTAGGATTAGCCAATCAGAAACTGAAATATAGCAAAGTTTACAAATTTAACAGACTAACCAAAAGCAAAAAGTATCCTCAAGAAATATAATATGTATTCGTGCGAGACAAAAAAATAGTTTTACGTGTTAAATAGTACAAGTAATTAGAATCTCACAGCTCTATATCAGTGAAGTGTTATTTAAATCGTATCAAGCATTAATAAAAGGAGTGAAGTAAAATTATAATCTGTGTAAGCCTACATTCTTAGTCACACCACAACCTTGCTAAGAGAAACGTGTCTCTAAAATAAATACTGACGCAGCCGAGGCAAACATAAATATAATATTTAAAGAAACAGTCAAATTACAAAGTTAATATTTTTTTAAACTTGGAGCAAAGGCCACCTGAAAGTACATTTGGGGCGAAGGCTACCGGAAACTGTTTACCATACGTGCGATTGCAACTACTTCAAGTGTTCGGCTCCCCAACAGTTGAAATATAACAATAAACTCCTTCAATACAAACTACTTCAAATTGACGCCCAAAGCGTGGTGCAAATAACTTAACAAACCACCTACTTCAAATCGGCGTCCATACGTGGAGCTAATTTAAAGAACAAAACTCCTTTCCTCATCTGTCAATATTTTTTGACCATTTGAACAAGATAGTGTTACTACAAATACGTTTACGACAATTAAGTATCTGTGAATACATTATGCTGCGCCTACATTTCTTTTAAAATGTCTTCGTTTCTAAGGGTCCCCATATGTATAGGTAGTTGAAGGGAAGGAGGCTACAGGCCACAAATGCGCGCGGAAGTCCATAACGTTTGCAGACCCATTGCACAGCTGGAGTCGCCGAGAGAGCGCCATGAAGGGCCCACCAGTCGAGTAGCCCGCCGGTGTCCACGGGGAATATTATTTCCAGTGAGCACTCATCTGCGCAATCTGTCACGCAATGCCATACACCACAAGACCTAGAAGCACACCTGAAAGATGAGAAGGAAATTGAATGAAAGGGAAATACGGAAAGGAAATCGTGGCAGAGAAAAAAAACCACCCCACCATTAGCCTGTCGACGCCGGGGAAACGACGAAAAACCATGGGTCAGAGTGGACGGCCGGCGGGGATCGAACCGGGACCTCCCGAGTGTGGGCCACAGACGTTGCCGCCTGAGCCATCCCGTTCGGTTCATATGGCATATGACCTTCGGGGTTACCTCATTCCACCAAGGGATGACTGGACCCATTTCTGAGGTGGAGATTTCCAGCGGGCGGAATCAGTTGCCTGCGAAGCTAGGGTGATGATGAGGATGGCGGTGGAATGAAAGGACCTACAGCTTTTATCTTGGAGCCCGAACCACAATGGGTCTTGGGGATACTTCACAAGAGAGAGTCAGAGGTGAAAACGTGGATAGGGCCGGTAATCGAACCCCATACCCTCAGTATGAGAACCGGAAGCGAAACCACTGCGCTCCCCGACGTCTTCTTTTAAAAATGTGGAGAGGAAGAAAATATCTTCATCTGCTCTTTTCCATTGTATATTGTTATATTGTATGTTCCATTTTCTCATCAACCGATGGTTTCAAGACATCCAATCAGGTTAACAATTATGGCTGATCCATAATTAGTTATAACAGACGGATATGGTAAGAGTACGTTCGGTTCTTTTTTTTTTTTCATTTAAAAACACGTTACTTTGAAAAATATTAAACGTATTGTAAAGCCGATATAGAAATGCACGCTAGCAGTTTTAAAGAGAGGGCCTTAGCCCATCTCCGTGGTGTGGGGGTAGCATGTCTGCCTTATATTCAAGAGGTCCCGAATTCGAATCTCACTTAGGGCGAGTTACACAGATAAGGTTTTTTTCGGGGTTTTCTCTTACCCGACATTCATCTTCTCAGGATAATTCTAAGCTCTATGGACCCCGGTCTCATTTCACCCATTTCGTTCATTGTCCGATATGACCTACACGGTTAAAACATAAGGCGTTAAACTGAGAGAGAGAGAGAGAGAGAGAGAGAGAGAGAGAGAGAGAGAGAGAGCTCCACAGTTAGCAGAGGGAAGTAAACATAAGCTGATAATCTAGAGTACTTTGTTTAATGATAGCAATATTTTGGCATATAAGAATTAGGTTTGCTTTTCATAGTAATGTTTCGCTAATGTGCCAGATTAAAGAGAGATTTGTTGGTAATGTCTTCATATTGTCTTTATTACGCGAATCATTATTTGAATTTATTACTATTAATGTTATTCACTTTTTTGAATTTCAACAAACTTTGCGACGACGCATTTTTTAGTGACGTGTAGCTATGTTTATTATCATGTAAAACCATTATGTAATGCGTACTCAGCCATCTGCTCAGCTATAGTTTACATGTAGCCTAGCTGGTCATTAAGTAACCGGAATACACCTCAAACTCTGATACGGCAATTGAACCCGATGCGCTTGGAACATAAGGTAGGTGCTCTGCCAGCTGAATCATGCCAGTCTGGATTGTTGTGTTAAGGTTTCTTTTACAAATTTTTTAATTTTTACGTACTGCGATGTTTTATTCTATTACTTTTCACTTTATTATCTGTTAGAAATTGCGTTTTGTGTTATTATAGAATGTCTGACGATCTTAATTTGATCAGAATAAAAATGTGTATGTAACCTTTTCACACAAAAACGGATGAGCCGATTGTAATGGAACTTCGTATACTCTAGTCCACACTAAGAAACAGCACTATACAGCACCATAATTACTTCCCCAAAAACAGGTTGGTTACGGGACGCAAATTTGAAATATCTAGCATGGTATTCAGGTTATTGAAAGCAATACATAATATTTATTAACATTTGTGAGAGTATTTTTTTGTTTTTCTGGTAAAATTTCCGTTGGATGAATATTTACGAGGTGAGGTGTACGTGCAAATTTTGCGTTATTATTCGTGTACCTATAACGTTTATCACGAAAAGCGTTTTAGATCCAATCACATTGTAAGCATAAGGAAGTAGCACAGATTTGCAAACTTTTCTACTTTTCATTTAGGTTTGAGATTTTATTAACTTCCCAATTTATAAAACATGACAAGTAGGGGGAGTATTGCATTCCACCCAAAAATTCGATACCGAGATTTCGCCGGAAATACATGTTTTGAGGCCTCCTGAATCCAAAAAAAGCATTTTTGAAAACATGTCCGTGTGTGTGTCTGTGTCTGTGTGTGTGTGTCTGTGAACAGCATAACTCAAAAACGAACAGTCGGATAAGCACCAAACTTGGTATTTAAGTTCAGTATCTTCCAGAGATGCGACACGAAGGTTTTCAAGAAAATTCTCCCACCCCAGACTACCCTTTACATGGAAAATTTTCGAAAATTTTAATTTTCTCAAAAATGGCTCTAACGATTTTGATGAAAATATCATATGTTTAAGATAATGTCATGAGAAATGAAATGTATATCTCGAATTTTCTGGGAATGTCTCCAAAAGTATTCTTCATTGTGAACGACTTTTGCATAACTGGTAAACCATAAGAGATAGACAAAAGTTTACTACACAAAAAATGTAGATCGCGTTAAAATACACAACTTATGTCATATACATTTCTTTTGTTGAGGAACCGTTTTCGAGATATTGCTTGTTATTCCCTTAAATTTTCCAATACTAATACTTTTTCTCAAATGCGTTATTCATTTTTTACTTTCTCTACTACGTATAGTAAGTAGGGGAAGTATTGCATTCCACCCAAAAATTCGATACCGAGATTTCACCGGAAATATATGTTTTGAGATCTCCTGAATCCAAAAAAAGCATTTTTGGAAACATGTCTGTGTGTGTGTCTGTGTGTGTGTGTGTGTGTGTGTGTGTGTCTGTGAACAGCATAACTCAAAAACGAACAGTCGGATAAACACCAAACTTGGTATTTAGGTTCAGTATCTTCCAGAGATGCAACACGAAGGTTTTCAAGAAAATCCCTCCACTCCAGACTATCCTTTACATGGAAAAGTTTTCGAAAATTTTAATTTTCTCAAAAATGGCTCTAACGATTTTGATGAAAATATCATATGTTTAAGATAATGTCATGTGAAATGAAATGTATATCTCGAATTTTCTGGGAATGTCTCCAAAAGTATTCTTCATTGTGAACGCCTTTTGCATAACTGGTAAACCATAAGAGATAGACAAAATTTTACTACACAAAAAATGTAGATCGCGTTAAAATATACAACTTATGTCATATACATTTCTTTTGTTGAGTGAACCGTTTTCGAGATATTGCTTGTTATTTCCTTAAAGTTTCCAATACTTATACTTTTTCTCAAATACGTTATTCATTTTTTTATGTCCTGACATGCAAAGAGAATGGAATGCGCCACATAGCAACCAGCGTTAAAATATTTGACTATCGTTTAAAAGCTACCATATTCCCCTTGCATCTACAAGAAAATTAGCAATAAGATTGACATCTCGATTAACATGAAGCATATGGAGAATAGGCGTTTGTAAAATTAGATTGTACAAGAGTAGAAAAAGTCATGTGAGTGTAACACATCAGATTTTTTTATGTCCTGGACATGCAAAGAGAATGGAATGCGCCACATAGCAACCAGCGTTAAAATATTTGACTATCGCTTAAAAGCTACCATATTCCCGTTGCATCTACAAGAAAATTACCAATAAGATTGACATCTCGATATCTCGATTAACATGAAGCATATGGAGAATAGGCGTTTGTAAACATAGATTGTACAAGAGTAGAGAAAGTCATGTGAGTGTAACACATCAGATTTTCTTTTTGTAGTGTTTAACGCGCGGCCTACTGCATACGGCACAGGTGGTGGGCACTGATGATACATGCATTGAAATGATAATTGGGAAAGGAAGTTTGAGAAGGAAACGTTCCAAGTCTAAGCTTAGGGTAACCCCCCCCCCAGACACTTGCCAGCTATGAGACTGAGGAAAACCGGGGAAAAAACTCGTTAGGGAGGAAGTTCCAGGGGGATTTCACGGACCTCTCGTTCACGAGTCCTTTGCCTTAACGATCTCGGCTATCCATGTCGGTCATCATGTTTTCCGTGTGCATTCTTTAATATTGTTGGGTCTAGCGATGGGACGATACCACTGTTTCTCGATACCGAATACTGATTTTTGAGCAGCGATACTCGATACTCACTTTATAAAAAACTATAAAGCGATAGCTTGTTCATTGAATTATGCTCTTATTAGTAGTTTTCTGTGTATATGCACATGTAACCAATTTTGTATTGTATGCTGATTTCGAAATTGTTCCTATTTGACATTCTCCGATTGCGAACATTTTTTCCCCTTGATAGTACCACAGGTTATATATCCCCCTGTTGTTAGTCAAGGCTGCTAATAATAATAATAATAATAATAATAATAATGGTAATAATTTGTGTGGTTCCGTTTTTTTGTAACTATAGTTTGTGCTGAAAGCTGGATTCTCTATCCATAGAAAGACAAATCCTAGCAATTCTTCTTTATTCTACAATCTTGAACGTATAATCTATATATATTACATGAAACTCAGACAACTAACAATAATGTATGTGTTACACCATTCCAGCGCTATTCACAACCATAAAATCTATATATTTTCATCCGGTAATAATAATTACCCATATAACACTCGGAAACATAGTAAGTTTTTGGATTAAGCCTCTCTTCTACCCACACCCACACAGTAGCATATACATGTTTAATACAAGGCATATTAGACATAATTAAAGTTTTGAAGAAGAAAAATCAAGGAAGTATTATATGAAATGCAGAGATATATAGGAATCAAATATGTTTGTTTTAAGAACACGAGCATTCTTGAAGGAACCAACAATTCCTACGTACGCTGTATTATCTCATGTCTTAAGTTCTGATTTGTTTCTGCTGGATTCATAGATTTTGGTCACCGAAGTAGGTAAACGTAATGTTCGAGAGTGAGTCACCAAGCCGTCTATTTCAAAAGCGTCAGCTAAATCAGCTTCATTCACAACTCAGTTAACAATGCATGTTACAGGAGTATCTCCATTCCTTCCCCACTGTGTTGCAAGTTTTCATTTAGACACAGGAGTCTGTGGAATGTTGCATTCATCGCAGTCAAGGTCTATCAAGAACTATAGTCCGGTAACTCTTAGGGGATTCGTGCCAGGCAATAACATGAAGTTTCGTCTCCTTTCATTCCTTATCTAGCATAAAGTTAAACGTAGTAACTTTCAATAATGCAAAACTAAAAATTTAAAAGTATCGAAGTATGAAGTGTTAGATATACTTCGATACTGTCGGGTATCGTGGTCCCATCTCTAGTTGGGTCTAATCACATTATGTAAAGTACGCCATAAAATTACAAGGACATATAGCAGAGAGCAAAAAAGTATTGTGTTCTGGAACCTTGGTTGGTGTAAGCAAGTTTTCTTTTATGGCGAGTTGCGTGCTTACCCGCTTCTTAGCAGTGGGTAAGGTCAGCGCCGAGTGCGCGTGCGGAACACGATTGTTACATAAGCTAGAAGTAGAAGAGAGAACGTAATTTTAATGCATGCACGCTTTCTGCTGCAGGAAAGTATAAATATATAAAGGATTCCTTTTATAAGTGGACATGTAGTCTGAATTACTAAGGACCTTACTAATGCAGCAACAAGCGATGTTTGGACTTGGTCTCGGATGCATGAGTCCTATTAGTTTATTCAGCGCACGACTCCTAAGGGTATTTTTTTAACTTCAAAATAGTAACTGTTTTATTAAACAAACTCTCTCTGTTTACATATTATGCCGAATAAAATGCGCACTGCTCTAGCAAAGTAAAACGTTAAAATGCTTATTAATACAATGAAATATTGCGTTATTCTTATAAAATAATAATTTCAAAGATACATGCAAAGCTCAGCCTAAAAGCAAAAGGGGATAAGACAACCCTTCAACATAAAGTAAAGGAAGGCTTAAGACTATTTTATTAACTAGCAGAACCCTCAGTTATACTCGCGTTATTGCGTTAAATGTAGAGATTCTTCTCTCTCTCTCTCTCTCTCTCTCTTCTCTCTCTCTCTCTCTCTCTCTTTTCCTTTCCACCCTAGATCATCACTCTCCCCTCTCTATGCAACTCACATGATATACAGAGTTATTCAAAAAGAAGGAACGGATATATATGTATATATATATATATATACTTAAGCTTTCACGGACGGGTCAACATTATAAACAGAACAGTTTGGTGATAGAAGCCGCTCAGTGTGTCCTCTGAAGATGCCCGCCGGAATGTCGGGCGAAACGTCAGCGATGTTTTATCGTTTAGACCACGCCCAAAAGAGCCCGGTTTGTTTTAAGAATTTTAATAATCATTTTTATAAGAAGGAACGGACTTTAAATATTTATTTCTAATGAACGACAATAGATAGCGACACATACGAAACATCATTGAATAGAGGAAAGTTCACAGTTTTAAGCCCCGCCTATTAGTTCCATTCAGTGCCTACAGGGGCGCTGTGTTCGAATTGTTTACAAGAAAATGGCGACGCCACAGGAAAAGTCGTTTTGTGTGCTGCATTATACAAAGAGTGAATCCATTGTTTCATTGCAGCGTGCATTTCGTTGTAAGTTCAACATCGAGCCCTCTCGTCATAAAAAATTTACAATTTATAGAATAAATTCGTAGAAGATGGTTGCGTTTGCAAATGGAAACGCACTGGTCGTCCTCGCATAACAAAAGGTGTTCATTTTGAACTTTTCTCTATTCAGTGATGTAGGTATCGCATGTGTCGCCATCTATTGTCGTACATTAGAAATTAATATTTAAAGTCTGTTCCTTCTTTTTGAATAATTCTGTATGGTGTTTTGAAAGCTGCTTTTTCTAAGATGTTAATACTAAGCACCAAAACATAGGTAAAAGAGTAAACAAAACTTGTACTCCTTCCATATGCTTGGAAGTGCGATCGAAAATGTACCGTTTCTCGTGATAACCGGTTTACATGCACGTATAGTGGTAATTAAAAATTAATATAATTCCGTAAACCTTCATCCTATCGAAATTTTGTAAACAGTACACATTTTTAGAAGCTTTATGGTTACAATCTTTTCAAAAACCTTAACAATAACCAAGATATTTGATTGTTTAGTTTTGTGTTCCATTAAAACCCTTCCGTTTGAGCAAAATAAATAAGTTGCTATAGCATATTTTCCAATATTACATACCAAGTTTTATAAAAATCGGCTGGATCTTTCTTGCGTGAAAACGTAATAGCAGTTATAATGAAGAGAGAGAAAGAGAGATCTAAAATACGTTTAGATTTTAGGTTAGCCCATTTTATACGTCAGTAATAACGTTCATCAAAATCTAAAATTGCAGACAGTTTTTGGTTTATTTTTATTATATATATGTATATATACATAAATTCATTTTGCAGCAATAAAACCCACATTCATATAACTTCCAACAAATGTACTATAGAACTGAGTGATAAAGTTAAAACACAAAACTTCCATACTTTTTTCTTTTGTGCTGCATTTATTTTGGTTTTCATACTGCTCTGTAAAACGTATAAATGTATTTTTCCCTGTAGCCATACATTTAGTCTCTAAGTTTTCATTCACTTACGCTTTTAACCAAACTTTTTTCGCTGCAGCCTTTGAACAACGTTCGTTTTAAATGGCAACAGTGATTGATATACACGTACGTCAGAACATGGCATTCTGTGATTGGATTTTTACCGTACAAAAAGGAAAAGAATTGAAATACCCACAAGAGATTACAAAAGGCAATACTGCAGATCGCCGAAATCTGTTCGAAATCGCTGTGAAATGCAGCAGAGGCTTTTATTAATGCATGTTTCGGCGTGCGCGCTTCGCGTAAATTTTCCACAGAATATTTTATCCATTTTGCATATGCAGTCACACACACAGGAGAGCAGTTATGTAGGCAGGTTTCGCAACTTTAACGTAGTAAGTGTGTAACGAGACATAGGATGCCCTACTTAGCTTTTTTTAGCCAAAGATTAAATGAAAATTGTTCAAAACAGTTGTTCAAGCTAAAAGGGAGAAATAACACGCAATCAAGTTTGTACGACGTCCGTTTAGAACATGTGAAGACTTTTATTATTTCTTAAATTGAATTCTGTATATTGTAGTAGGTTAATTTAATATCTTCAGAAGCTATTTAGAGGCATCACATCATAGCAACAAATAATCACTGAAAAGGGCAACGCAAAATGCATGGGGAAACTGCATTCTGGTGTATTCATTCCTTGGATATACACTTCTAACACCCGCAAAATTCCTAAATAAGATATCAGGTTACAATGTTGTAACCGAACGAGATGGCTGCGCCGTAACGTATGAGGCTCGCATTCGGAAGGTCCCGTTTGGATCTTGGCGACTGCCCACTCTGTCCATGGGGTTTTTGCGGTTTTCCCGGATCGGTAGGTGATTACTAGGGTAGTTTCTATCTATCACGATTTCCTTTCCATACCCTTCATTCCGTTTCCTTCTCGCCTTTTAAGGTTTCGTGATGGCGGTGCGGGACAGATGACGTGGATGTTTGCTCAAGTGAAAGAGTGCTCCCCGTGGGCACTAGAGGGCTGCTTGGTTGATGGGTCGTTGATCGCCCTCTCTAAGCAGCTCAATCATTGGGACTGGTCTTCGAGGCTGGAATTGTTAGCGACTTCCGCAGTTACGAGCCCTGTAGCCTCCTGTGTTTCCCTCACTTCATCCCTTCCACCTGGATACAACGGATCTATATAGGTCTAAGTGGCGAGGTGCTCCCCTCCGTTGTGTAACCCTAATCCTACAAGTTGTAAATCATTACAAGGTCCTGAAATAAACATATATAAGTATGCGATAGTAAGCATTTTGGTAATTAGCTAGTGTGTCTGCCTCACAGTCAAGAGGACCGGAGTAGCAATCTACACTGGGGTAAGTTGCCTCAATGGGGTTTTTTCAAGGGTTTCCCTTGCCAGAAAGCGAATGGAGCTCCGGTACACCTGAGTATCATTTCATCCATTCCATTTACAACGAAGCAATATTATCAGTTTCAATGCGTAACATTACTATAATTATGTTGACTATTAATAATATATCATCACTGAAGATAAAGCATTAAGTGAGTGTAATAATCCCACAATTATTACAGCACTAGTAATAATCTGACAAAAATTAATGCAATAAGAAATGTAATAAACATAGCAACATTGAACAATATGATTTGCGTATAAGTGATGCAGCAAAATGTTAGTGTATTTGAAGTGTCAGTAACAACGTGCATTGACTCAAATGTGTTTTAACATCCCTTGGACGATACGTAAATTTTGATAAAGTATTAATGGGACCAAATAAATGTTTGGGATTCATGTGATTATACCTTTGTCTTTTTGTTTTTTCTGTAGGCAAGTGTTGTTGTTTTGTTGGGTTTTTTTTTTTTTGTTATTCTAGTAGCCTAGGACAAATTTAATTTTTATGTTGGATGATATTTGTGGTCAAAGGATTAACCTTGTCGGGTTGTCTCAACGCTGTTCCAAGTTAACACTAGGGCTGAGCAGAGGAAATGTGCAAGATCTTTAATTCCAATGACGCTACAACCAAGATCGTCCGTGCGTAGTAAAGAACCACATCCTGCTAGAACTGCACACGGCGGATCTGTCGGTAAACTGCCCCAACACATATTATTACCTAATATGAGAGTAGCTGGTAAGACCTAAGAGAACGGAAGACACACTCATGAGCCAAGGAAGGCAAGCATATAATGGTTGGAGACACCGACAGAAAATCACCCCATTCTCCAGGGTGGTGGTTACTTTTTGGGTTGGTATCTCATCAAGTGTAAAACAATAGTTAGTTAAAATCTCCATACAAAGAGCAGCCGGATTGCCCCTTCAAAGACGAACCATGCAACGAACAAGGAAAGACTGGAAAATCCTTAGCAGAGGAATTTCGAATAACAAACTGAACTTAAAAAACGAATTGAAAGCAGCTAATGCAGGTATAATAATTTCGGAAACCAGAACGAAACTTGTGGTGCACCAAAAAGATTACATAATGAAATATAGTGGGTTGATAAAGAAGAGCAGCAGTAAAGATGGCTATCTGAATAAGAAGGAAGTTGAATTGATTCCTATACCTTTATTAATGAAATACTGACGGAAGTACGATATAAAACAAAAAAGAGGAAAGCTTGTGATAGGCGCATACGGACCGGAAGGAGAGCGTGCAAATGAAAGCATTAGCTTCTGCAATGAATTTCTAGCCCATATAAATAAAATAAAAATGATTACTTAACACTCGCCGGAGATGTGAATGCCAAAGTGGGAAATAAAAGAATTAAAAACAGTTGGAAGTAATGGGAATCAATAAACGACAACGGCAAATGCTTGATCGAGTTTGTAAAATTCAAGGGAATGAGAATTACAAATGGCTTCCTTTAGGCACAAAACTGCACATAAATAAATGTACATATATAGGCTCCACGCGGGCGTAGAACCATTACAGATTACATAACAGCAAATAAAAAAACATTCGCCTTACGTAAATGATGTTCGAGTTTTAGAGATTAGGTAGGACTTAAATAATCACTTCCTATTGATCTCCAAACTAGTTGTACCAAGTAATTGGCAAAGGAGAAAAATCCGGTGTGTTAAATTCACATAACTTTCTCTACCCTCTGTCGTTTATTAGTGGGTGTACAAATTACTCCTGCGAAAGTTTATATTTCTATCTACTTCATTTTAATCCAGATAAATGTTTGCAGAAATATCTACATTACACATTTCATTAGGGTACAAACAGAACAGCGATAGTTAAATGTTTAAGAACTGTACGCTATATGATGGCCTTAAAATTGCATGTCGTCCTCCGTGGTGTAGTGGTTACCATGCTAGCCTATAGATCTCGACGTCGCGGGTTCAAACCCGGCGGAGGGCGATGGATGTTTTCGGGCGTAAAAATCCTTAGCATGGCTTCTTTCGGAAGGGAAGTAAAGCCGATGGTCCCGTGTCGTAGATTTACGACAGTAAAAGAACCTCAAGCGTTATAAAGACGCCTCTAAGCAAAATTCCTTTTTTTTTTTTTTTTTTTTTTTTTTTACGCCCCATACAGAATGGGACGCCTAGAAATACAGCAGTTAAAAAGCGACCATAAATAAAACTCAATTTTAATTTACCTGAAAAATGCCAAGAATTCATAGTAATCCCCATTTTTAAAAGCAGATAAGAAGTTATGTTCAATGTATAGAGGAGTAAGTATATTAAAATACTGTAAGTATATGTTCATATAATTGAACATGTGCTATTAGAAGAACAAAGCTGTTTTAGATTGTTATAAAATTTTCTCTTAAACTACTAATAGAAAAGCACAGGTAATATAATATCCTTGCATACATTGCATTTGTTGAACATGATAAGGCCTTAGACGCTTAATCGCTCAAAGTTATGGGGTATGTTATTGAATAGAGATACACATACCAAAAACACCTAATATGTGCCATAAAAGCTTATATAGCACTACTACAATTAGAATAAAATCAACCCATGGACTCGGCGTTAAAAAAAAAAATAGCAATAACAAGAGAGAGCGACAAGGGTGTTTATTATCGCCTATACTTATTTAATTCACATGTTGACGAAATGGTCAAAAACTGGTAATTCGAATTGAATACCTATTACATCATAAATAACAAATCTCCGCGGCAAAACAAACCTACGTGGTCAGTGCACCGTGGTACAACACGGTAGCCATGCGCGCAGGAAAGTAGTCGCATGATGATAATCTGAATTTTAGAATGAATTTATTCTTAAATAGCATAATATTCTATACAAATACCTAAGGTTTTATTTAACGCTGATTTATGCCGTAAAACAGAGCTACAAGTCCCATGATGCAATTCGTATGAGTCACCTGACATCCGGGTAGGCGCAGAATATTGTTTACAGCCAGAAGCCAGCAGTTGTGTTCAGTATCATGGAGGATGGTGAATTTGCTCTTGTGTTTTCGTCGAATTACGTAAAGCATTAGCCGCGCAAAGCATTGACTAGTGGTGAAAAAACAATAGTGTTGAATCTTTATTATAAGTTATGTGAGAAATATCCAACACTTTCCGCGAAATAAATGATGAAATTAACTTCTGAGTTCACTGGTGTTTCGAGTACAAGTATAAACAGTGCTTCTGAAGAAAAATCTGAAATGGGAAAAGTGGTTACACGCGGAAAAAAACAAGACAGCATATGAAATACGCTATGCAAGAATGTAGTGATTTTGAGAAGAATGCAGTTCGCGTAACTGCACAATTTCTTTTTTAAAATGAGCCGCCAACAGTTAATAAAGTGCCGCTTCCAGAGAGCATATAAATTAAGTTATCGCATACCTGTTACTTTATTTTTCGCTCATTTATTTTAGAATAAACTATTATTATATGTGCAAACGTTTATTTTGTTGCAACTATCAATCTGATCACCTTTAACCCTTAACAGAATATGCTAATCACCGTGTCATTGTCGAAATAAGGACTCTGTTCTTTTTTGCACTGCGTAGCGCTTGTACTCGCCACATGGTCCGAAAGTGTGACGGTATTTCTAGCGCAAATGGCAGAAGGATACATTATAAAGGTGCACTGGTCACCTGGGGTTTGTTTTGACGTGGATCAACCTGAGTGAATATAGTTTAAATATAATTATAGTTTCCAGTACAAAAGATAACTTGTAGGGTAATGTTTAAATTCAATCAGACAGTCACTGAATATGATCTGAAGATTTTAACGAAGAAAACGAAGGCGATGGGTTTCCAAGGGAAAATGCTATTAAGGACTAAAATGTAATTAATAATAAGCCTATTTCAACCAAAGTATCATATGATAAAACGAGTGATTTAAAAACAAAACTAGATTTCGACAGCTTATGGAAACAAGTAAAAGAACACTTTGTGGGAAAGTTATAAAATTCTGTAAAGCATTTGCCACACCATCATTAAGTTGTGGCTATGTGATTAGGACCTTAATATAACCAGAATGAAGAATAGGATCTGCAGAAAGGAGGCTCTTGGGACCATTGTTGGGTTATTAGCCTCTACATCACATTTTTGAACACTTAATATAACGTGAATAATAACTGTAATACAGGAATGTATACATAGATGGCATGACCACATTCTTAAAATGAGGGGGCGGGAAATCATATCCTTCAGGCAATTTATGAGTACAAACCAACAGAAGGAAAGGATATTGGTCGGCCTAAACAGAGATGGAATCAGTTAAAATTTTAAATATGATGTGGAACTGTACAGTGTTGTTTATAATGATATTTGTACTCATTGCCGGCTGTACGTTTTGAGAAGTTATTCAAAGAATACATGCTCTGCTTGCAAGTGCAGTTAGCTTGTGTGGGAAGTGTATATACATACATGAAGTGGTGCTAATTCCGCTCTGCTATGTAAGGCTGAAAAGAAAGATTGGGATGTCCGAGGTCAGGTCAGGCTGGGTCGAGGCGGCTCGATGACGCCTGGAGGTTGCTGCAGAAGGCAAGGCAAGGCCCACAGCGCCCCACGAGGTCCATCCGATCGATGTCGTCCTCGCGTCGTTGCCAGTTCCCGCACTTTCTGCAAACCAACAAAAAGTCTCGTTTAACTTGAGTATCGTAGATGGTAATTGCCCTTGCTTGGTGTTATTTCTGCGTCTAAAACTGCAATACTCTTTTTTATCATTTTTATTTTACTTGCAATTTTTTAAAAAGTAATGCTATCACTCTGTCAACAATTCAGAATGTATACAATGGGGTGGAAGTAAACCCCAATGCTCTCTGCCGCGAACAGCTTCAGAATCGTCTGCTCCTTTGATATGTTATTTGGCTGGGAAAAAGAAACTCCTCCATCACTTTGGTTTCTGCAGAGTATGCGGCAGATTCTTGCAATTTTAGTGCAGTAATCGTATACCAAAGTACCTGTATAAACGGTTTCCTTTCAGTGTTTCGCAGTTTGAAGCGTTTTAACTCAAAATAACACTAAAATTTTAATCATCAAATTAGAAAATGTCATTACCTTGAGCCAGAAAACGCGGCTCTGTAAATTTGTCTGTAAAGTAAACAAAAAAAAATAAATAGCTGAAATGAGGTATATGAGAGCTGTTGCTGAATGTAGATGAATAAGTACAAAAAAAGTGTAAAGTTTCTGTAAATGATAGCTTTTGTAGTGTAATTCTTATTTACAGTTTAGATGTATTATAAGCACAGAACATAAATCAGGATTACATTACAGCAAATTAATGTGCAAATGTTGAGTTTTTGTGGTATCCAAAGACCTACCCATAACGGTTGCTCAATAAACACACGAAAATAACATTCAGATGTTTTAATTGTGGTATCGAGCTTTTGCAATGAAAAGAAAAAAATCGATGTGTTACACTCACATGACTTTCTCGACCTTTGTACAAACTATTTTTACAAACGCTTATTCTCCATATACTTCAGGTTAATCGAGATAAACATTTGCAGCAACTATCTTATTGTTAATTTTCTTGCAGGTGCAAGGGGAATGTGGTAGGTTTTAAGCGATAGTCAAATCTTTTAAGAGCTGGTTGTTATGTGGAGTATTCCATTTCTTTGCATGCCGAGGACATAAAAAAAAAGAAAAAAGAATAACGAATTCCCATTTGAGAAAAAGTAAGTATTGGAAAATTCAAGCAAATAACAAGGAATATCGGAAGCGGTTCACTCGGCAAAAAATGTATATGACTAAATCGCGTGTTAGCGAGATCGACAGTTTTTGTATAGAAACACAAAATGTAGAATGAAGAGGACTTTTGGGGACATTCCCAGAAAATTCAAGATATACATTTCATTTGTGATAAAAATATCTTGAATATGTTATATTTTAATCAAAATCATTAGAGCCATTTTTGAAAAATCAAAAATTTCAAAAAACATTCCATGTAAAGGGTAGTTTGGGGTGGGGCTATTTTCTTGAAAACCATCGTGTTGCATCGTTGAAAGATACTGAACCTATACCAAGTTTGGTGTTTATCCATGTTTTCGTTTTTGAGTTATGCTGTTTACAAACACACACACACAGATCTTTTTCTAAAAATGCTTCTTTTGGATTCAGGGGCCCTCAAAACATGTATTTCCGGTAAAATCTCGATATCGAATTTTGTAGTGTAACGCAATACTTCCCCTACTATACATAGAGAAAGTAAAAAGAAGGCATGACTGGCGAATTATGACTTTCTTGGGAAAGCGTAAACTTGTAGCAAGGAATGTTTCGAAAAGGACCAACGTTACGAAAGAAATATGTGACACAAGCTGTGTACTTAATGAGCTCTTACCTTTTTCTGATAGCAAGGTTTTGTCCATTTCTTGTAGTTTACCAGTGATACAAATTGCACAAAATCAATCAGTATGAAGTGATCTTTGTAGACTATTCACAGAAAATTCCGGATATACATTTAATTTTTCACATTAATGTCTTAATGAATGTCAGCTTTCCTTAATGAAAATTGAGGATATATTCTCCAAGTAAAGAATAATTTGGTTAATGTTCAAATTGGTCGATTAATCCCAAGGAATCAAGAAAGAGCCGAACAATAAAGAGAAGGGAGGACGAGAGTTTGATTTTGAGACCGGAATCATAATTATAATTCAGTTATTATGATTATGCAGATCAGCTGAGGTAAATATCCAGATCTGGCATGAGCTATAAGTTATTACTGAAGCCAACAACAGTAAAAAAAGGTGATCACCACGCCCTTTACTCTTCACTACGATCAAGACAACGCTCTAGAGTTATTTGCATAATGTTTTAAGAGTTTTTCATTCACATATCAAATCCAGAATAGAAATACTTTGAATTTGCAGCAATGACATCTATATGATCCCCCCCCCAGTTTTGTCGTTCTCATTTTATCATCTCGGAGTGAACTGTTAATGATGCGTTATCAATTAATTCGTGATTTGGACCTCATTTGTTCGAAGTTTAGTAGCAATGAAAATGCCGAACTGTCATTCAAAACTGTAAACTGTATTTTATAATTACTTATATTCTATAATTATCATGCCTGATATATTTAAAATGAAACTCGAGCACCCGGATTCTCTCATGATATGCTCGGTGGCGCCGCGGTAACGTGTGTGACTCGCATTCGGGAGGTCCCGGGTTCGATTCCCGGCGACCGCCCATTCTGACCCATGGGTTATTCGTGGTTTCCCCGGGGTCTGCAGGCGAATGTTAGTGATTTCTTCTTTACCACGATTTCTTTTCCATCATTCCCCTTATCGTCCTCCGTGGTGTAGTGGTTACCTTTCGGGTTCAAACCCGGCGGAGGGCGATGGATTTTTTCGGGCGTAAACATCCTTAGCATGGCTTCCTTCGGAAGGGAAGTAAAGCCGGTGGTCCCGTGTCGTAGATTTACGGCATGTAAAAGAACTTCAAGTCTGATAAAGAGGCCTCT
This sequence comes from Deroplatys truncata, assembly GCA_030765065.1. Taxonomy (NCBI): domain Eukaryota; kingdom Metazoa; phylum Arthropoda; class Insecta; order Mantodea; family Mantidae; genus Deroplatys; species Deroplatys truncata. The sequence goes on from CM060983.1 coordinate 164,587,236, forward strand.
GAGCTAAATTACCGGTCTTTCACGCCAATATAGAATGGGACGCTAAGGACCGCAGCAGTTAAAGAGCGTCCATAATTAAAAATCAATTTAATTTACTTTATCATTCCCCTTTCACTTCGTTTCCTTCTCATCTTTCAGATGTGCTTCTAGGTTTCGTGGCGTACGGTGGTGCCGTACAGATGTCGCGGATTCATGCTCAATTAAAAGACAGTTCCCGTGGACACCAGGGGCTGCTTAGTTGGTAGGTCGTCCACCGCCCTTCCCGGCAGCTCCAGCAGTGGGACTGGTCTGCTAGCTTAGGAATGTTAGAGACTTCCGCGCGTCTCTGTGACCTGTCTGCCTACGGCCTGTAGCCTCCTGTGGTTTCTCGTGGGGATGGTAGCCGTAGTAGATCTGTGCAGGTCGCAGCGCGCGAGGTGTCTACCTGTACCTCTCAATGGCATAGTCGGGATTTGAATTTTACAGTTTGAATTTTCCAACTCCAAGCTACACACTGCTTGTATGGAAAAACAATTATATATGAAATAAATGTTTTGTTTCTAATTATGCTCTGTTTGTTTTTCCTCCACATCCTGTACCATTAGCGATATAACTGAGAGCGGTGGCACTGAGAAGTGTGAGAAGAGCGTTTAAATACAGTGATTGCTGACAAAGTGAATGCTGTGACAGTCAGTCAAGCGTGTAAGACATTCACAACGACAGCAGTTATCGTGTCATGAATCAAATTCTCGGAGCGTCACTGATCATTCGGATGTTACAGAAATGTTTTGATTACAAGTGTTAACATGCATTGCAGCGTCCTGTTAGATTAACATAAACATGGGGGAGATTACGTGTTCTGGAGAGGAAGTGCTGATAATATTGACTTCCTCCCACGCGAAACTTGTCATACGACCTGCTAGGAAAGTCAAGTAATTCGTAGATCCCTCTGTCGCCCACGATACACACACATATAAGGCCACTGTTTCCTCTTCGTATTCTCATGATGTGTTATTTAAAGGAGCTGTCCGCGATAAAACACGAAAATTTAATTATACATATTAATAAAAATCTGATGTGTTACACTCACATGACTTTCTCTACTCTTGTACAAACTATTTTTACAAACGCTCATTCTCCATATGCTTCATGTTAATCGACATATCGAGATGTTAATCTTATTGATAATTTTCTTGTAGATGCAAGGGGAGTTGCTAGGCTTTAAGCGATAGTCAAATATTTTAAGAGCTGGTTGCTATGTGGAGTATTCCATTCTCTTTGCGTTACAAGGACAAAAAAAATGAATAACGAATTTGAGAAAAAGTATAAGTATTGGAAAATTTAAGGGAATAACAAGCAATATCTCGAAAATGGTTCACCCAACAAACAAAAAAAACTGTATATGACATAAATTGTGTATTTTAACGCGATCTACATTTTTTGTGTAGTAAAATTTTGTCTATCTCTTATGGTTTACCAGTTATGCAAAAGTCGTTCACAATGAAGAATACTTTTGGAGACATTCCCAGAAAATTCGAGATATACATTTTATTTGTCATGAAAATATCTTAAACATATGATATTTTAATCAAAATCGTTAGAGCCATTTTTGAGAAAATTTTGGAAAAATGTTCCATGTAAAGGGTAATCTGGGAAGGGAGGATTTTCTTGAAAACCTTCGTGTCGCATCTCTGGAAGATACTGAACTTAAATACCAAGTTTGGTGTTTATCCGACTGTTCGTTTCTGAGTTATGCTGTTCACAGACACACACACGGACATGTTTCCAAAAATACTTCTTTTGGATTCAGGGGGTCTCAAAACATATATTTCCGGTGAGATCTCGGTATCGAATTTTTGTGTGGAATGCAATACTTCCCCTACTTACTATACGTAATAGAGAAAGTAAAACTGGCAGTATACGCTAACTTAGACTTTTAAATTGATAATACCCCTTTTAATATATTGCTTACTTGCAGATGACCAGGCATGTTTAGCACTTCAGAAAATGCCTCTAAAGAGTCGCACAATATTGAACCTGAATAACTCAGCCTCTAAAACTAAAGTATAGCATTCCAGGACAAACATCATGTTTGTAAAACAGCAGTCAATGGAAGAATTCATAGAGCAGCTCTAATTACACATGTTTTAATATTTCATACTGCCAGAAAGATGACATCATAAATATAGGTCCAGAAATTTAAAAAATATGTGAAGCCATAAGAACATTGAGACCCAAAACAAGTCGGGAAACACAATTCAAAATTTATAAAGTAAAGGCAGCCCATTAACAGCATAGGAGTGTGAAAATTGGGTGTTGAACAGGACAGACAGGGGAAAAATCATGGCTCCGAAATGAGATTTCTTAGGCCACTGGCAGGTTACACTGTGTTGGATACATAAAAATTTGATGTGTTACACTCACATGACTTTCTCTACTCTTGTACAAACTACCTTTACAAACCTTATTCTCCATCTACTTTATGTTAATGGCGATAGCGAGATGTTAATCTTATTGTTAATTTTCTTGTAGGTGCAAGGGGAATGTGGTAGGCTTTAAGTGTTAGTCAAATGTTTTAAGAGCTGGTTGCTATGTGGAAAATTCCATTCTCTTTGCATGTTCAGGACATAAAAAAACAAATAACGAATTTCCATTTGAGAAAAAGTATAAGTATTGGAAAATTGAAACAAACAACAAGGAATACCTCGGAAATGGTTCACTCGCCAAAAAAGTATACGACATAAATTGTGTGTTTTAACAAGATCTACATATTTTGTGTAATAAAATTTTGTCTATCTCTCACAGTTTTCCAGTTAAGCAAAAGTCTTTCAGAATAAAGAGGAATTTTGGTGACATTCCCAGAAAATTCATGATAATACATTTCATTTGCCATAAAATCATCTTAAAGGTATGTATTTTAATCAAAATCGTTGGAGCCATTTTTGAGAAAATAAACATTTTCGAAAAATGTTCCATGTAAAGGTTAGTCTGGGGTAGATGGTTTTCCTGAAAATCTTCGTGTCGCATCTTTTAAAGATACTGAACCCAAATACCAAGTTTGGTATTTATCCAATGTTTCGTTTTTTGAGTTATACTGATCACAGCCACACAAACACACACGGACCTTTTTCTAATTTTTTTTATTCAGGGAGTCTCAAAACATGTATTTCCGTTGAAATCTCGGTATCGAATTTTTGGGTGGAATTCAATACTTCCCCTACTTACTATACATAGTAGAGAAAGTAAAACGAAATAAGGATGAATTACACATATTTGATCTGATGGGAAAAAATAGATAAAATTTGAAACTACCAAGAACATCAGAGACGAATACCACCAAAGTGGAACCGAAAAATAATTGACTCGTATAATCCAGTTGGTTTTCGAAATAGACGCAGACTCTTCACTGGATGGAAACATCAATTCTCCTGAAGCCGGGATAGCCCAACAGGCCTAGTCCTTGTTGTAGATGATGTTAAGGTTTTTAGTTAAGTAGTCCATCGATTGTTCGTTGCAACTCGCACTTCTCTTGTTAACCAGATATTACAGTTCTGTCAGCTACTGACGTCACAACCAGTAATCGCTGATTAAGCCTGTCGTGAAGAAAAGTGACCTTGTGACTGACATACCGTTATATGAATCAACTGCAGGAGGGTTGGTCTTCTTGCTGACTTGGAGCTTTATCTTCCTAATATGGTTTGCCAGTCCTCCAGCATCTAACTCAAAAGGAATTTTCCACATCGTAATTTATTTTTCAATCTACATAATGGGCAAAAAATATTTGTTGCTTGTTGTAACAAATAACACATGTAGAACTATCATTAGTAATAGTATTCTACCTAATAGTACCCAAGTTGCAATGAACCTTAAGACCTTACATGTAATCCATGTACTCGGAAAACGCCATTCTAATTCTCTTTATTCCTTCTTTCAGCTGGTGCCCATGAGCTTTCTTCCAGCCATAACCTGCTTGTATAAAATCTATCGTAGACTTTTGTTCGTAGAATTGCCGTTAATAAGTAGCTTTTCTTTTCGTAAGCTCTGATAAAATAATAATAATAATAAATAATAATTATAACAATAAATGGGGATCATCGGTCTTTCTTCAGTTCAAAATTAATCTTATTGTTAAAGGAAACTACCTTAAAAAACCAGTATGATGGACTTTTGTGTATATAAAAGCTGTTTTGAAGGACGTGAAATATTTCCGTTAATATTCTTTGCCTTAATTTTATTTGGGAAACATATAACATAGTGTTATCCTTTCGTTGCTGCTTCCGAATGGGAAAAGACGCTGCGCTCAAGACATTTTTGAGCTGTCCAGCTGTTCATAATGCACTTTCTTCTCTTCAGCTTACTGTACCTCAAAAACGTTTTTAATCTAAATAGACCAAACAGATCATTACCTTTTCTTCCACTTTGCGATTTACTGGAAAGCAAAATACGCTTTCACAAAATCACTACGGAGTGTGAAATTTTCTTTACCACAATGTGAGAGGATTTCAGTCGGCTCAGAAGATTCCTACGAACAGCTCTGGAATACCCCCAAATGATTTTTTTCTTGAATAGTAATTTTTTATTTGTTGTTCTTTGAGCTGTACTTTAAATTCAATGAGTTGCGAGTTTAATGTAAAAAAAGAAAGGTAAAATAAAAGGCATTTCTGGCTTCTCTCGCTTTACGAAAAGTATTTAAAGTGGGCATTATATTCTATGAAATAGTGCCCAAGTCTGTTAAGAAAATTATGTAATTAATTTTGTAATATAATGGTAGAGGCAATTAAAATGAAAATCCATAAAAAAATAGCAACCAAATTAATCTATCTGCATGCAGAACCGAAAGAACAACAGTTTTAAGGAAGCAGAAGAATAGGTTATCATTTGGAAAAGATATGTGATAATTTTCTGTATTAATTTTAGTAGAAAAATGTTCCAAAACATTACTCATTTGTACTACATTGGCCTTAAAAGGACTAAAGTGGAGCATCCGTGTCAACTGGAATGGCTGTGAAGCTGTGAAATTCTGCAGAACGCCGTGCGCTATCGGCAGTGTGCGATGCACACTTCATGCGGACTGCGTACTCGAGCATTTGAAAGCATGTTCCACTCTTTTGGACGATACAGAATTTAAGTATCTGAAATAAGGCAGTGACAAAATATCGCGTTTTCCCAATCGATTGGTTTTGTGTTGCAAGTAGCATATTATTACTTCTGGATGTTCAAGCTGCAGTTTTGTTATTCTCGAATTTATTTCGCAACATATAACCTTTTATATACTTAATCTCTCCTCGGGAACACGTTCTACAGAACCGTAAACACCACAAATATCGTGCTTTCTCAAATAAAAAGACAACACGAACGAAAGGTACGTAATGAATTTCTCATTTAATAATCTTATTGCTTATTAACATTTGTAAATGCTCATTTGCTGGACGTACATGTTGCACGTGTTTGGAAGATTTGCAGCCTCATGTATCGAGGAAGTGTATATATACGAATATAAACAACGCAAAGCTTTTTCAAATGATAACCTATTCTTCTGCACCCTTAAACCGTTATTCCATTGTATATGCATGTATAGGGTCTTTCAACAAGAGTGTCCTATCTCTGAACTTAAATAAAATACGTTCTATAAATGATAGAGGTTTATTTCTTTTTTTTTATTTATTTTGGAACATAATTAATGTCATTACGTGTGGAAGAGAACATCAATTAAGTGACCGCTGCGACTTCGTTGGGTTGCGCGTATACGGTTGACCCAATTGTCAATGCCAGAAGTAGGTAAATTAGGTCCAACTTCACGAATAACACGCGTGATGATATTCATAAGATCATTTACTGTTTCTAGCTTCTTGACATAAACTCGAGATTTAACATAACCCCACAAGAAGTAATCCAACGGCATTAAATCACATGACCTCGGAGGCAGTTAACACCACCACCACCACCACGGGAAATGATGAAACCTCTGAACTGCTCCTTCAAAAGATCGACTGTTTCGAGAGCAGTATGACATGTGGCACCATCTTGCTGGAACCAGATGTTTCTGAGATCCATATCATCCAATTGAGACCAAAAATAGTCGCTTATAAGAGCCCGGTAATTCTATGCATTGACAGAGCTTCTCCATCTTCATCTTGGAAAAAATATGGACCAATGATTCCACCATATCAAAATGCACACCACACAATAACTTTTTGGGGATGAAGTGGTCGTTCTTGAATCTGCATTGGATTGTGATTGCTCCAATAGCGGCGTTTTGTTTGTTAACACAACCTCCCGTCCAAAAGTGGACTTCGTTGCTGAAGATGATTTTTCGACAAAAACCGGGTCAGCTTCCAATTGCTCCATAGCTCAGTCAGCGAATACACGGCGCAATCTATGCTCGTTGGGCTTTAGTTCTTGAGTTAACACCATTTTGTAAGCGTGAAACTTCAAGTCCAGATGCAGAATTCGCCAAGTTGTAGTCGGCGAAAACTCCAATTCTTGTACTCGACGAGCAATTGATTTGTTTCCGTTCTCGCGTACACTCTCACGAACGGCGCCTATGTTTTCGTTGGAGCGCTTACGTCGATTACGTACAGGCGTTCTTTGATCGCTGACAGAACCACTTCTTTCAAATTTATCGATCAAACGCCGAATCGTTCTCTCGCAGGGACGATTATGTGCACCGTAAACTTCACGCAATACAAGGAACGTTTGGCAAACAGATGATCCATTTTGATAATAAATTTTCACAGTTTCTACGCGTTGCTGAATGCTGTAACGTTCCATGGCTATTTGTCAATAACAACTGCAATCACATGAAAAAAATGACTGCTGTAACTCAATAAGCACGGCAGCTATCACATGTTAAAGATAGGACACTCTTGTTGAAAGACCTATAGATGGATTAATTTGGTGGTATTAGTTGACTTCCGTAAGATGTTTATATGCTGTCATTAGCAGATGAATTCTGCATACCTTGCAGGATCAGTGCCCTTCCTAGTTAATATCTGTAATGAATGGCATTAGTACCGCAGCTTGTGTGAGAGTATGAGAGAAACAAGATGAAAGTCATGGACGTGAAAGATCAAGGCCGACTTTCAGGCCGGGGCGGAACCCCTCTGAGCTAAACACGCGCCCGCTCCCCTTCATGGTATTTCACACCTCAACTATTTCTCCATGCCAAACACAACGACGAGTGGTTCAAATGTTATACTTTTGTGTGTGTGTGTGTGTGTGTGTGTGTGTGTGTAATGATCGATTTAAAGCAGCAAAGAAACAAAACAGTGTTTGCAACAGAAAGAGGAGATTTTTCTAAACAGAATATATTCTCTGAGCATTTTTTGGAGGTCTATTGTTGAGACAGGAAAACAAACAAACTGACAGCAAAGCAATCGAGCAACACAACGATGTGATATCATCAAATAGCCGTTACACACTCACATTCAAGGGGAAATTAAAGGACCCAAATTAACGATCTAATTATATCTGAAGTTTTTACAGGATGTAGAAGGATGCCTTTTGGTCTATGATAGGCGGTAATGTTTTGGCAGCGTTAAATATCACAGGAACGATTGCAAAACTGGATGGTAGGAAGGATATAAACTCGTTCTTCAGCAGAGGAGGAGACAAATTCCCGAAGAGTAATGATGGTGGCAATATAATATGAGGTTTAAGTGTTGCCAAACGCCATACACTCCTAACTTGGCCCTATCTGAGTATCTTATTTTCGGGGCTTTGAAGGAACCCCAGCGAGGACCTGGAAGCAGCTGGCAGTGGTGAGTGCGACATATCTGAGAGGGCGTCTTCAGAGCTTGTCACCGAAGTGCAAGCGCATTTAGCTCAAGAGGATGGATCTTTCTACCACGTTGTAAATAATGTAATTACTTGGGGGAAAAATAATGTGTAGATTAATAGTATGCCCTTCCTATGTTTGCCATCTTCCCAAAAAGCGCAACGAAAATGTGTTATGAAGCAGGAAGAGCCGTGGAATCTTAATGATTCATCTTTGGACGTCTTGTGAAGACTTGAGGTGTTGCAACAGGGGAAGAAGAAAGAAGGGAAGACCGAGGGTGTGGGCAATCTCCTTTTGCTGCGCGTAACGCATGGAAAAGGGGAAGAAAACGCCGTGCATATTTCCGCACGTTAAAGAGAATTTGTGCAGGGCGTCGCCCCTCCCCAGCAACCTGCTGTGCAACACTCATTACTCATCAGCGGCGTGCCGTGTTTGTTTACTTTCACGAGCAAGTAGCTTTGCAGTTTTCAGCTTTTTGTTGTTTTCCTCTTTGGCCTTTTTTGCCTTTGAACTTTTCAGGCGCGCTCGATCGCGGAAGGTACATCTAGATGGGTGCGCAAAATATATTTCTCGCACTTTACAATGCTCCTGGGCGTGAGCAAGATGCTGATTTCTGCACTATCAGAGAGAGTGAGAGAGATTAGCAAAATGGTTCTATAATCCAGGAAAACAGCTTTATTAAAGCCCTCAAATAACGCACAATATTTCAAGCACCATTCACCTAAACACCATGAATTTCCTCAATTTTCGGAAAACGGGTTGTTTCAGCAATGTATACTTATTGAAAGCTTCAGAATCTAATGCCTAATGTTATGTAGAGGTCCTCAGAATTTACATTTTGTAATTTAGGTTTCAGTCAAAATGTCATTTTACAAAGTTGTGCATGAAATAGTTTGTGTTGTTAATTTTAAAAGAGATTTACCTTTAAAAATACAATTATAATGAAATGTTATTGGAGAACTTTAGGGGTTCATAATTTGTTAATAATTATAGGATGTAAATAATATAAGGATGTTAAAATTTAGTTCTCATTTTGTGAAGATTTTTAGTTACTATTTAATTTGTATATTAAAACGTTAAATTGAATTAAATGCAAGCAGTATGAATGAAGATGCAAAGTTTCATGTACCCGCTAGAAATTAATGCGAAACGCATCATAAACGCATGATGATTATTATTCTTATTACATTGCTCGCAATTTTTTCTAATTTTCATGCCAAAGTGTACCAAATACACAATTAAATGCCTTATAACTCGCAAGTAAAGTATAAAGCGTATCCTTTGTAATGCCAGGAATATTTAAAATGTTTCAATTTGATTTGATTTAATTTTAAAATAAACTTTCTCAGTGTTTTCAGCAGAAACATAAAACAGGTGCATCAACTTAAATGTAGTCGTCCTCCGTGGTGTAATGGTTACCATGCTAGCCTCTAGTTCCCGAGGTCAAGGGTTCAAATCCGGCGGAGGACGATAGATTTCTTTCGGGCGTAAAATTCCTTAGCATGGCTTCCTTCGTAAGGGAAGTAAAGCCGGTGGTCCCGTGTCTTAGATTTACGGCACGTAAAAGAACCCCAAGCCTGATAAAGAGGCCTCTGAGCAAAATTACGGGTCTTTCACGCCCAAAATAGAATGGGACGCTAAGGACCATAGCAGTTAAAGAGCGTCCATAAATAAAACTCAATTTAATTTAATTTTACTTAAATGTGATTGCAAACAGTATTTTTGTTGGGTCTACTTGATCCTTATCTTCCGAGGGCCTCAACACCGATCTAGAGGGGATATTGTACCTACGCCTCACGAAGGGGCATCCGCGGGAGGAAGGAAGAAGCGAGAGGAAACACCGGACGGCCGGATCCAGGAGCGATAGTACAGCAATGACTGGGTCCCTTTGTTTCCAGACGCCGGCGGACGGGACCCCGCCCCATAAAGAAGGGGTTCAACACCCCTCAAGGAGGTTCGGATACCGGGGCAGCCGAAAGCCGAGGGGCGTAGAGGGTTCACACATAAGAGCCTTTTCCTCAACCACGTTGCACCGAAACAACATCGCCGACCCTGAAAGAGACCAACGGGAAGAAAGATGAATGAAATGATGGAGGGGTAGAAAATTCAGGGGCTGAATGAAACCACTCCAGCATATGTCTGACCACCCAGGAAAACCCCCGAGAAAACCAATTGATCAGAGTGGACAATCGCCGGGGATCGAATCCAGTACCTCCAGAATGCGGGTCATAGACGTTGTTGCCTGACCTCTCCCTCGGTCTTCTTGATTATTAATCAATGATAGTATAATTTCGCCCATTCGGGTTTCCACTATTCAGTTTTAAACTGTTCTAAATGCTCTTGACACCTGGCACTTTGTTAGCTTACAATAGCCACGGTTTGGTCTTGGGAGAAAGCGTGTTTTTCAATTAAGTTACTAACCAATTTTCTCACAGGCTGCATCCTTATCGTTTAATGTGAGTCTGTCAGCTTATCCGCACACGATAATATCTTTATACTTAGCAACGACTTCTGTGATTAACGCTATTCTTTACCACTCCAGTATATGCAAAAAACGTTTTACATAAAACAATACTCACGAAATCGAGGACAGAGCGCCTCCACAATAATCCAGAAAGAGAAAGGAAGGAATCAAGCACTGGATGTTGACAGAACGAAGCGAGACACTTATTTAAGAGAAACTGCGCCATTTTGAGTAAAATAGCACTAAAACTATCAGCAAAAACTCGCTCAATCAATGTCGCCAACATTTGAAAATACTGCGAAAGTAACGTAGGAGTTTAGCTTCAGATCCTACGGCTACAGTGTGTTGTTCAGCAGTTGCGGCCTTACTCCTCTGCTTATAAAAAACATCCCTCAACCCTAGGCTTATATGGCAGCGGAAGCAATGTTCCCATTATGTCTCCGGTGGAATGCATGTGTGTAATTTTGATAATAATGAACGAAGCTGTTAATACATGTGATAAATGCTTTAAAGTACGCTATATAAGTGTTAATTTGTGTCATAAAAATATTTTTGTGGTATACAATAAAATAATTATGGGTATGCACGTGTGATATGTCTATGGCAACTTCGAATGATTCTCATACATGGGAGTATTGTCCACTTCGAATAGTGAACCACCTCTGCATCTAGATTTTTCAGATGACGTCACATTCCAACCTCAATCAGGAAAATCACATGGCATGAACGTAACTTATAGGTAGTTGACTGCTACTGACACAGACAGCACTGCGGTGCGTAGACAAGTGCATCGGAGCGCGTTCAGAAACCACGTAGTTCGCTCACCACCTTCGCGAAAGCTGCTTTGACAATGATAGGTGTCAACTAACAATTTGCTGTCAAAGTTTGATGAAACGCAAAAGTTTTAACAGCATGTTAAACTTTTAACACAATCTTAGCAAACAAGGTGTTAGAGATTTTTAACATCAATTGGTGAAGCCGGCCCTAGGTATCACAATGTCCACAAAAATTGGTCTCGTATTTGTACAACAGCCAATTCATTTACTTTTTATTTTCTCTACTACGTATAGTAAAGTAGGAGAAGTATTGCATTCCACCCAAAAATTCGATACCGAGATTTCACCGGAAATACATGTTTTGAGGCCTCCTGAATAATAATAATAATAATAATAATAATAATAATAATAATAATAAAAGTATTTTAGGAAAAGATATGTATGTGTATGTTTGTGCGTGTGTGTATGTGTCTGTTTGTGAACAGCATAACTCAAAAACGAAAAGTTGAATAAATACCAAACTTGGTATTTAGGTGCAGTATCTTTCAAATATGTGACACGAAGATTTTGAAGAAATCTCCCCACTCCAGACTACCCTTTACATGGAACATTTTTCGAAAACTTTGATTTTGTCAAAAATTGTACTAACGATTTTGATTACAATATCACATGCCATACTTTCATGGCAAATGAAATTTATATCTTGAATTTTCTGAAAATATCTCCAAAAGTCGTCTTCATTCTGAATGAATTTTGCAAAACTCGTAAACCGTAAGAGATAGATAAAATTTTTGTATACAAAAAATGTAGATCTCGTCAAAACACACAGTTTGACATATATATATATATATATATATATATATATATGAACCATTTCCGAGATATTTCTTGTTATATGTCTGAATTTTCCAATACTTATACTTTTTCTCAAATGAGAATTCGTTATTCGTTTTTTATGTCCTGGACACGCAAAGAGAATGGAATGCGCCACATAGCAACCAGCTCATAAAAGATTTGACTGTCGCTCAAAGCCTACCATATTCCCCTTGCACTTACAACAAAATTACTAATACAATAGTTTCTGGAATCTTTTATATCGATTAACGTGAAGTAAGTGGAGAATAAGCGTTTGTAAAAATAGTTTTGTACAAGAGTGGAGAAACTCATGTGAGTGTAGCATATCAGATGTTTTATTTTTTAAATAGAGGTTCGTTACACAAAACTGACGCGCACCAAATAAAAGTTGTCTCATTCTGTAGCTACTGCATACCTTCCGTACTCTTAAACGTATGTGCCTCTATATTTTAATTTTTAACGTTTGGTTTACTGTGTGTCTTCTCTGCTGTGATCCGTGGCACAAAGGTGTGGTAGAACAGCACTCATACGTCACAGCCACGATTAAAACCGAAAAGGGTGTGAGGAGAAGAGGCTGTTCAGGCGTGAAGACCTTGCGTTTAGATATTCAGATAACCGTAGATAAAAGTGAACTCTATCGGTGTGTGCAAAAGCACAAGCCAGTGATGGTTAAAATATCCATTGGTTCAACTTGGTCTTTCGCGTAAACCACTTAAGTCAGCTGAGGGGGTAATGGAATACTCTTAATTATCCCAGGTTAAGGGTTTTCTCTCAGCATGATGATAAAAGCAGACATTGAGTTTATTTGGGTGCAGTTCTCTCATATTTAGAACACGAATAAAGTACCCAACATTTGAAAAATCATTCGTAACAAGTTCATTTTTACTTTCTCTACTACGTGTAGTAAGTAGGGGAAGTATTGCATTCCACCCAAAAATTCGATACCGAGATTTCACCGGAAATACATGTTTTGAGACCTCCTGAATCCAAAAAAATCATTTTTGGAAACATGTCTGTGTGTGTGTGTGTCTGTGAACAGCATAACTCAAAAACTAACAGTCGGATAAACGCCAAACTTGGTATTTACGTTCAGTATCTTCCAGAGATGCGACACGAAGATTTTCAAGAAAATCCCCCCACACCAGACTACGCTTTACATGGAACATTTTTCGAAAATTTTAATTTTCTCAAAAATGACTAACGATTTTGATGAAAATATCATATGTTTAAGATAATGTCATGAGAAATGAAATGTATATCTCGAAATTTCTGGGAATGTCTCCAAAAGTATTCTTCATTATGAACGACTTTGGCATAACTGGTAAACCATAAGAGATAGACAAAATTTTACTACACAAAAAATGTAGATCGCGTTAAAATACACAACTTATATCATATACATTTTTTTTGTTGAGTGAACAGTTTTCGAGATATTGCTTGTTATTTCCTTAAATTTTCCAATACTTATACTTTTTCTCAAATTCGTTATTCATTTTTTTATGTCCTGGACATGCAAAGAGAATGGAATGCGCCACATAACAACCAGCGATAAAATATTTGACTATCGCTTAAAAGCTACCATATTCCCCTTGCATCTACAAGAAAATTACAAATAATATTGACATCTCGATATCTCGATTAATATGAAGCATATGGAGAATAGGCGTTTGTAAAAATAGATTGTACAAGAGTAGAGAAAGTCATGTGAGTGTAGCACATCAGATTTTTTTTTATGTCCTGGACAAGCAAAGAGAATCGAATGCGCCGCATAGCAACCAGCGTTAAAATATTTGACTATCGCTTGAAACCTACCGTATTCCCCTTGCATGTACAAGAAAATTACCAATAAGATTGACATCTCGATATCTCGATTAACATGAAGCATATGGAGAATAAGCGTTTGTAAAAATAGTTTGTACAAGAGTAGAGATAGTCATGTGAGTGTAACACATCAGATTTTTATGACTGTTTTCACGCAATGAACAAGTCGAGCATTTTTGTAATGTTTTTATGGATATGTTTACAGCACTAGTTCTCCAAACCTTTATCTGTGGTTTCCTTTAAGAATTTAAAATACTTATGTTCTTTTTTTGTTTGTTTCGTAAGAGCATTTCCTTATTTTAAATTCCTCTACGTATTGTTTACTTACTTTTTCATTCAAAAAGTTAATCATTTTCAGTGCAATGAAATGTATCCGTAATTTATTAACACGTAATTTGCTTTGCATTGTATTTTACAAAATGTTTAGGGGTAGAATTATTTGTCATAGATGGAATAAAGTTGTTCAAACATGCTGTAACGTCCCAATTGACATACTATGTAAAACAAGAGTTTGTGAGTGGAATAATAATTAAGCATTTGGAAATTCATTATTAGTTATCCCCTGTTCGTTACACATTTCTACATAGATATTTTAATTTATTCATTCTGTACCACCCACTAATGGCAGGTAGAGGTTATGTTGTGTTCTACCCAGAATTCCATGTCGAGATTGCGCTGAAAAGGTCCCTCTCCCTTCCAAAACACACATTTATAGAATACCATCCGCGCGCGCGTGTGTACCGAGAATGTATTTAACTTCAGTTGTCTTCTAAGGATATGTCACGAAGATTTTGAAGAAAATGCTCTAAACCAAAATTGGAAAAGTGTGCACTGTTTTTTACTCTCTAAAGATTTTGATTAAAATAAGATATCTTTAGAACATTGGCATTGGCAATAAATTACACATCTTCGAATTTTCTGTGAACAGTCTTGAAATACTCTTCATACTGTATGAATTTAGTAAGTGTAGTTTTGTACAGCATGCTAAACATAAGAGATAGACGAAAACTTGCTACAGGAAAAACACATGTTTTATGAAGTGCTATGTCACTACTCTCTTGTTTCTTGCGATGTCATGCATAGAGTATGGAATTTCAAAGCCAGCATATAGCGGCCTGCTTTTTAAATATGGATAATGCTTTGTTCTCCTGTATATCGCTTGTATTTACAACGAAATGTGTAATGAAGGTATTGCTGCAAACATTTTCTCGATCAGTATGAAGAAAATAGCAAATGTGGAGAAATATATAAACATTAATATGCAATACATATCTGCATCAGTCTCTCCATGCTTATTCCCCATGCAGTCGGGTCCTATAGTTTGAGAGCTATTGTTTTGTAGTAAGGCAGAAATAAAAAACTATGTTATAGGCTTTCTCTACTCAGTGTTATACAAATTATTCATACAAAAGTTTATTATTCTATCTACCCCATATTAATCATAATGAACATTAGCAGAAATTGTTTTATTACATATTTCGCTATAGCTACAGGGGGCCTCAGCCATAATCAAATCTTTTAAAAGCCGGTCGCTTTGGGCTTCCGTTCTCTTTGTGTGATCACGAGGGGAAAAAAACGAAAAGCGGCTTACTATTTGAAAAAAATTGAAGTACTTGACAATTGAACACAATAATAAAGAATATCTGTGAAATGGTAAATGCCAAAACTTAATTCCTCAGACATAAATTGCTTGTTTTAACGAGGTCTACATTTTTTTCTTTAGTAAAATTTGACCTAAATCGTAAGGTTTAAAAGTTAAAATTATTTCCTAATGAAGTCCTCACAGGCTATTCGCAGAAAATTCACCATACGTATTTTATATGTCATACACATATCTTAAAATTTCAGTATTTTTGAGAAAATAAAAGAGTACACTCACATGACTTTCTCCACTCTTGTAAAACTATTTTTACAAACGCTTATTCCCATCTACTTCATGTTAATCGATATAAAAGTTTGCAGAAACTATCGTATTACTAATTTTCGTGTAGGTTCATGGGGAATATGGTAGGCTTTAAGTTTTTCAGCTAAGTAATTTAACAGCTGGTTTTTGTGTGAAACTTTTGATTCTCTTTGTGTGTCCAGGACATAAAAAAAAGGAATAACGAGCTCCCATTTGAGAGAAAGTATGAGTATCGAAAATTCAAACAAATAACAAGCAATGTCTCGGAAATGGTTCACTCGAAAAAAAATGTATATGACATAAATTGTGTGTTTTAACGAGATCTGATATTTTTGTGTAGTAAACTTGAGTCTTATCTCTTACGGTTTACCGGTTATGAAAATTCAAGATATACATTTCATTTGCCATCTTAAACATCTTATATCTTAAACATGTGATATTTTAATCAAAATCGTTAGAGATATTTTTGAGAAAATCAAAATTTTCGAAAAATGTTCCATGTAAAGAGTAGTCTGGGTGGGGGACTTTCTTGAAAACTTTGTGTCGTGTCTTTGAAAGATGCTGAACCTAAATACCAAGTTTGGTATTTATCCAACTTTTCGTTTTTGAGTTACGCTGTTCACAGGCACACGCACACACACACACACGGATTTTTTTCTAAAAACGTTTTTTTTATTCAGGGGGCCTCAAAACATGTATTTCCGGTAGAATCTCGATATCGAATTTTTGAGTGGAATGCTATACGCAGTGGAGAAAGTAAAAATAACAAAAACGTTTCCAAGTAAAGAATTTTTTGGGGTGGAGAGATTTTTTGAAAATCTTCGTGTCGTATCCATGGAAGATATTGACCCCCTACCACACACACACACACACACACACACACACACACACACACACACACACAAACACACACACAGAGTTCAAGCTTTTTCAAAAAATGCTTTCTTTAATTCAGGAAGTTCCTAAACGTGCATTTTCAGTGAAATATCGATATTAATTTTTACGTGAAATACAACAAACCTACTTACTATAGATATAGTAATAGGGAAAGTAATAAGAATATGTTTTTAAACATGTTACAAATTTCCAGCAACGTTCATATTTGCTTCCTGGCTATTTTATGTGCAAAGAGCTGGAGAAGTTGAAGGGAAGACATTTTATTATGTAGGTACGCAAAGCAAGCCTTGCCTGTTTGGAACAAAACAGGAGAGGGCTTAAGTAGATGACTCTCGTAAGAGGAGCATCCTAACTTTTAATTCTCCTGGAGAAATCAGCGTTTTAGTTTCTGGAACCAAAAAGCTGTACCATTTACCCTTGGAGCTGTAGGGGGCTAGTACACCATCATCGGTTCTCTATAATGCACTGCAGTTTCCATGTAATTTGATTTGGCGTCTAAGCAGCGAGCATAAATAATTGAAGTGGCAGCGAGAATGCCGCTGCTTGCATACGCACATCGACCGATCTGTCCTGGGTTGCCATGGATACAGCATCTCCCCCCCTCACAGTAATTAGATGGGGCTCCTGCAATGCTCTCTCCCATACCTGCACCAGCGTTCTTTCCCCTCAAGTGATGCGAATTAACACAAACGTGAGCAGTTTAAATTCCTGCCGATTTCACGCCTTATGTTTACCCAGGCTCCCCTTATTTCATTATTTCTATTTCAGTTACGAATTTGAGAAATCCACATAGGTATCTGCATTTGTTTTATTGGGAAAATCGCTTAAGTCGACACAATTTATTAAAGAGAAAACTCACACGCCCATTTACTTAGCTTTGTATAACAGCTTGAAATTTAATGGAAATAAAAAAATCTTTGTCCTGGACACGTGGCATTACGCAGTTACATCACTTACATTTAATTATTTTTCTTATTATTCATTGGAAGTATCGATAATTATTATTATTTTATTATATATTTCCTGGAAATGAAATCCAGGATACAAAGTTCATTATAGTGAACAGCTGTAAACATATCAAAGGAAGGAAAAAGGAGGAGAAGAAATTAAATACTAAACTGTCAGGTTCAAACAATAATCCTCTTGAATTTTTTTTTTTTTTTTTTACTTTGCGACAATTTTTGCAAATAAAAACATTTCTTAATAATAAAGATTCAAGTAAATTATCGCTCTCTCTCTTCAAAGTAGTATGATGCATTGAAGACACTTCACAGTCCCAAATTTGAAGTTTATGTATTCAGTATATATAACATACATAACTAAGGCAGATAGTCTTAGTTGCATATTCGTCTCCTTTATTTATTCATTTAATCGAATGGTATCCCCTTGTGATTGCTGTGCTGTGGCCGTTGTGATGCCAGGCAGGTGGTCCTAGCTTTCTAGTGTATTTCAGCACCATTTATTTTATTTCTGCTTCTTATATTATTGGGTGAAACCGCTGGTCGTGTTATCGAAAATCTAACTTATTTATTTAGATTTATATAGCGGCAGAGGAAAAACTACGAAATAACTCCAATCAGATTAGTCGAGATTAGAGCCCGCGACCTCCAAAAGTTCGCTACCGTCTAAGCCATCCTACTGATGTATATAGATGTTTTTTTCATTTCAAAGATGATGCATAGAAAATAAACATTCATATACAATACAGAATCATAATGCTAGGTTTCATCATTGTGTAAAATAGGATCGCGACTCCTTCACACTGCAATTATAGTGAACCGTCGGTTTATTAAGGAATTTGAAAGCGATCGTTTCTTCAGGGGCATTTTCTAGTAACACTTTTATTTCAATCCGAAGTATCATACATTTTCTAAATAATGGTTATGCAATATAAGTGTATGCATTGGTGTCCATTGCTAGCGAAATAGTATTTACGTTTACTAATTTGGGTGATCAGTGTACAGTTGTGCGCCACAAATCTTGCTGATATAGTAATACGGCAGTTTCAGATGATACTGAAATTTCAAACAATCTTTCCCTCTTACATTGCTGATCTTCTCCACCTCCCTTGTTTTCCCCAACTTCCCAAGTTCACATACAATGACCCTGGTCTGTCATTGGGCCAGCTCACTCTTATTTTATTTATGTACAGCCGGTCAAACTAAAAGTGGCCGGTCTCTTGAGCAGTTATTTTTTTTCAAAATCCCTTGAGTGAGCGTGCGGTTCGCAACCGTCAATTTCTGTGCGCCGCTTTGGCTATCTATACAAAACAAGCAAAGTACTGATTTGGGCTACCTCGACACCGTGCTTGGCGTGGAGCAGTAGTTAAACTAAGTAACTTCTACGCAAGCAGCTCGAGTTCGATTCTCCTTGGTGGATCGTTATCCTTTGTTTTTACAACTCGTTTTACTGTAATATAATTAAACAATATTGCTTGTGTTACTTCATTTTACTTACAAATACCTATTATTACAATAATTGTGTACTTTGTGCTTATAAGTAAATTGACTGAAAGGTGTAGCTCCTTCCCGATCGGTAAATTAATGTCATGGTTGCTATCTACCGTATGACGGACTATTTATGTCGTCCTCCGTGGTATAGTGGTTACCATACTAGCTTCTAGTTCCCGAGGTCGCGGGTTCAAACCCGGCGGAGGGCGAAGGATTTTTTTCGGGCGTAAAAATCCTTAGCATGGCTTCTTTCGGAAGGGAAGTAAAAGCCGGTGGTCCCGTGTCGTAGATTTATAGCACGTAAAAGAATCTCAAGCCTGATAAAGAGGCCTCTGAGCCTTTCACGCCCAATATAGAATGGGAAGCTAAGGATCACAGCAGTTAAAGAGCGTCCATAAATAAAACTCAGTTTGACGCAATATTAAATAAACGCCACATAAAAAATGAAGAAAGCCTGTTATATTTTTATTCATTCATTTAAAATGAAAGAGGGAAAAGGTAAGTAGCCTCACGGAAGTTTAAACTTGCAACCTCAGGAACAGCTCTCTACCACTGAGCTAAGTGCTGTAGTAAGCGTGTCATTGTAATGAGCTTTGCTCATACTCCACTTAAGAACCATAAATAAGTAAAGAGTGTTACAAATATTCAGCGTTGTAACACCCTGAAACATCTGTCTGTTTGAAATCTCGTATATGAATGGTTTTGTGGGAAGACTTTTGCGATTATAGTTGTGTTCCCCATTATGACTATTACAGGAATATACCAGTCTTGTAAACAAAACCTGGCTGTCACGAGCGCTCTCGAAAGTACCCGATTCGTGCTGTCTCTCTCAGAAGCCGGCCAGTTTTAAATTGACGAGTGTATATCCAATCGTAGCAAACTTCTTAGTTTAATGTTACTCTCGCGATACTTTTTTCGTTTAATAACTTATTTATTTTGGTAACCCAAAATGAATATCTAAAGCTGCAAGACATTCCCTTCCTCATTGCCATCTGACTGCCACCTCTTAATATTTCTTGGCAGAAGTCTGAACATTTGTATGATTAGAAATACAGGGAATATATCTTCTGATCAATTTTTTTAATTATGGACAAAGTGCGATTCTGCTTGAACTAAAAAGGTGCTCGAGTTATTATTTGAGGACAAAACATCCTAATTTTCTATAAACTAGATACTTGTGTTATAACAGTTTCAAAATAGTTATAAATTTCCTATGATATAGTACATACACTGGAAATCGCTTTAGATTTTGGTGCATGTCGTAAGTTTTGCGAGATGAGATTCCCCTGCCAATATAGGATCGATTTTCTTATTCTATTTAAGGAGCGTTACCATGGAGTGACCTTTTGTTCTGGCCGCAACGTGACCAAGGTCTCTCATGAATGATACACAGAAATAAAGAAAGCACAACGTCAGCACCATGTGTGCAAATTACATGCCGAACTGGTCACGCAAATTTTCCACCTTATTTTTAGCCATCTCTGTGCTCGGATTGGCTGTATAGAATCGATTTGATTGTCAAGAAACGTCTTGGCGCAATCACTGATCTAGATATTGGCTTTGACTGCCACAAAGAAAACGTATTGAAATGCCTCATGGTGAGTCTATTGAACACCTAGATTCAGCCAGATCAGAACTGGCTTTTGAACATCTCAAGGAATTAAGAAGAAAACGGGCTTAAGGAGAACAAATAAGAAAATAAATGATGGGACGATATAAAGTGCGGGCTTGTGCTTACAACTAGTTTTGCTGAAAGAATTGTTTCAAAATTAAAATTTTCTGATTAGTTAAGATCACAAACATTCTCTGCCCACCATAATTTTCATATCTATTATGTCACTTATTCGCAAAAAAAAGAGTTGTTTTTTCTGTTTCCTATTAATCAAGAAAGGTTTTCTGAAGCGGCTTCAATATACATTTTGTTACAGCTGCATAGAAACATACATGACCCAAGTACGATAGTCAAATATTTAAGAGCAAACTCGTCATGTGTATGCTGGACTTGATATTTTGAATACGCTTTGCATGGCCTAAATGATGAGGCAGGTTAAATGGATGTGTTAATTTCAAAATGATTATTAATATATTTGTTTATTAATGTGATTAATGTTAACTGTACCCTCTATGTCCCCGTAAGGAGGGGTTCCGACCCCTTCAGCTGCCGTGGTGCGGGCGCTGCGGACCCTTAGCACTCGTGGTACTTCTGACGTTACCAGAAGTACGCTGGGCCGAACATCTGAGCCCCTCCCGAAAGGGAGTTGTTCGGATTGGGTTGGACTCGGCGGGGCAGTGGCTCCCGATACCCATGGGTGATTGGGTACGCCTGGCTATGTTAATTCCATCCAGGCGGGGTTGTTAGACGCCTCGAGACTCTCCGGCACCAGCCATAAGGGATAGCTGGTAGACGGTAGCTAGAAACTGTTGGCCCCACCGAGGTTGTTCGGTAGTCTCCCCAGTAGGGTTCGCCCTGCTGGCCTGACGCGCGTAAGTGGCGTATCCACTTCCGTCCCTGCTTGGAAGGGTCGGTGCGGTAGGTGTCCTTGCCCGATTTCGACCAGGCAGGGGGGGGTATATAAAATAGGCACCGCTCCTAATGGAAAGGCCCACGAGTTTCTCCTGGGTTGCGAGGGTGTGGTACTGCGTTGGCGGACCCGGCCCCGTATTTACTGTAGCCTCTATGTAGTGACTAACTGTTGTGTTAGCACGATATTGGGAAAGTTTCATTTGAATATGGCCGCCATTAATGCATAGCCAATATGTAAAAGATTCGAGTATGTTTTGTTTAAACATATCACTTGAAATAAAATGCTTAACAAAGGGGAACAATGGGAATGATGGCAACGTAACAAATTGTACATAGATACAGAAACTTTTCCTGACCATTCT
This sequence comes from Deroplatys truncata, assembly GCA_030765065.1. NCBI lineage: Eukaryota > Metazoa > Arthropoda > Insecta > Mantodea > Mantidae > Deroplatys > Deroplatys truncata. The sequence continues at coordinate 164,609,044 of CM060983.1, forward strand.
TCCGCAGACAGCGTTGGAGGAAGACACGTTACTACATGTGGGAGAAATCGCGAGTAAAATAGAATGCTGACACAATAGCATACTAATATACATTATGAATATTGATTATACATAAACTGAATTGCTACGAAGTGTCTAATAAAAGTTAGTTGAACTCAAAACGTTTGGAAAATTGCTCTCCTGCTACTGCATCCTGTAGATAAGAGAGCCTAAGCACCTAAATAACACAGAAGCCACACCTTTTATATTAAAAAACCACTGCAATGAGAAACAAAAGAACGGACATAACATTTCGGAAGTTTGTAGCATGAAATACTGGAAAATCCTACAACAGCAGGAAATATCTCGTAAACGTCTAAAGCTACAAAAAGGAGTGATTTAACACAAACATTCCTCTACATTTTTTTCTGAAGTAAGTTTTTGTGTGCTTCCTTGGTTTCATAGTTACATAAACTTCATTCAAATAGAAGGGATCTTCACAGTGTATTCACAGAAATTTCGATATATACAATATGTCAGACACACAGTAGTTTAATCAAAATCATTAATGCTACTTTTCAGAAAATCAAAACAAGGAAGCATTTTCCATGTAAAGGGTAGTTTGTAGTGGGTGAGTTTTGTTTAAAATCGTTATGTCGTATCCTTGGAAGATAATGAACTTAAATACTAAATTTGGTATTTATTAGACGTTTCGCTTTTTGGTTATGTTGTTCTCACACACAAATTACACCCTGTTTTTTTGGATTCGGGGAACCTCAGAACATGTAGATATTTCTGATGAAATCTCGACATCAAATTTTTGAGTAGAATACCTTACTACCTCTACTTCTAAAGGTAGGTGGTAGGGAAAATAAAAATAAGAGTAACGGCAGGTCCCATCAGGTAATGTAAAGATATGAAATGAACATGGAAATAAGCTCAAGAACCTAAATCTCTACCTGATGATAGTCGTAAGGACTAGAGAAAAATCTCGCTAAGGCAGCTTCAACCAAGCAGGATTCCAAACTGTGTCCCCAAGAACGTGAACACCACACCACCATGGTGACCTGTTGACCTTTATAAGAGCTATTAGATCTTGTGTGTCACGCCAAAAATGATAAATGGGCAGTGAAACAATGCCACGAAAATTTGACAACGTTTATTTCATGTTTTACAAGCAAATTTAGCTCGAGAGTAGTTGTTTCTTGGCTCCAAAAATTGATTATTTAGCTTAATGACTAGAAATTCACAGCTGTTGTGCGATATATCGCATGCTGTGTGCGTTGTTAGGGAATGTTTTGAACTGCAGTCATTAGTTTTCCGAAACGTGGAATTTTCCTATTTTAGTTGCACTTTTTTTCTGTAACCTTAGAATACATGGATGAAATACGTGTTCATTACTTGTGTTTCAGGTTAAGAAATGAATACATCGTTTATTAATTTCATTTTAAAAATGCGTGTTAGTAAAATTAGCTCCAATTCTGCATTCAGAAGTATTTTTCTGTGCTCTGTTCGTAAGCGATTAAAACATTTAACTGAAATGTGTCGTATAGAGGATGCGTTACAAACACGCAATTTTGTTTGTACAAGAACACACAGTTTATCAGAATAGTATACCAGAACATACTATAAAAATTGTTCTTTGTTTATAAGTTTGTTAATACTTCCCAAGAAGCTCACGTAGCTTTATTTAGGTTATATTTTCTGCAAGTAGAGTCTTGTTTAACTATTGCGTCTAAAATGAGAATCTAACCTTTGTGGATACAAACTTTATACGTATCGTTGTAGAGCAACTGATTACGTTGCCTAAGTATTGGGCGTAAAAGCGTTATCGGTAGCAGTTTTAATCCGCGCAATGCAACTTTGGGATATGTACAGCGCAAGTAAGGGCCGCTGCTCATATGGGTAAGTTTGTGTGATAATCCTTCTTTCGTGATTCAAGTCGGGTTGAAGTCAAACCTTCCACTTTCTCTCCTACGTACTTGGTGGTAAGGAGAAGAAGTATTGTATTTCACAAAAATTCATACCGAGATTTCATTGGAAATACATGTTTTGAGGTCCTTTGCCGAAAAAGGAGTTTTTAGAAAAATATCCTTGTCTGTGAGTATGTATGAGAGAGAGGGGAGGGATGGAGGAGGAGAGAGAGTGAGTGAGTGAACAGCATAACTGAAAAACGAAGAGTCAAATACTAGTAAGGAATTTTATTTAAGTTATGTATCTTCCAAGGATGCGACACACAGATTTTCAAGAAAATCGTCCACTCCAAGCTATCTTTTACATGGAAAAGTTTTCTTATTCTAATTTTCTCAAATATGGCTCTTAACGAAAACAAATGTTTAAGATATTTTCACGACAAATATATTTTATATCTTGAATTTTCTGGAAAAAGCCTCTGAAGTCCTCTTCATTCTGAATGGCTTGTGTACAATTGGTAAACTGTAAGAGATAGACAAAATCACACTACCAAAAAAAATGTAGATCTCGTTAAAGCACACAATTTATGACAAATACGTTTTTATAAGCTTTAATCATTTCCGGGATATTGTTTGTTATTGGTTTGACATATGCTTTTATCAAGTGGAAAATCGCTATTCGTTTTTTTCTCGTGGTCATGCAAAGAGCATGGAATTTCAAAGCCTTCACATAGCGACCCGCTCTTAAAACATGTTTATCTCGATTAACATGAAGTACTTATAAGAATAGGTAAGCTTTTGTTAATAATAGTTTGTTGAAGAATGGATAGAGAAGGTATATGAATATAGCACTTCAGAATTTTTTATTTTGTTTCTTTTATTACATTTCTTGTGTTAATGTCCTCGTTCCAGAAACATTCTTACTTTCAAACTAAAATGTAATTTTAACAAGTGCATCACAGCTATTGTTCCCCGGCTTAGATTTCAGTTTTATTTCTTGTTTCTCAAAATGAGAAAAATATATAAAGTAGAATAAAAACAAAAATGAAGAAGGTTCAGATTTATAACAATAAGCATTACTGATCCAACATTTTGCAACTCGCCTGAAACTGAAGGATACTATATTTGATTTCATGGTACACTAATCAAAATCTAAGTGTGTTCATTCAGTAACAAAGAAAACCCATGCACAAAATTTGATGAAATAAGTCACTTAATTCCATAGTTTTAACACCTGACAGGGTAAGAAACGCCACTTTATCAAATTATCACTCTTCCACCGAGTGTATTTGCGGGAGTCTGCTATCTGCGCACTCTGTTAGCTCTCTTAAACATTTGCAAGCAGTTCACCTCCACAAATTATCACATTGCTCTTGCAAACAGCCTCCGATATCTAATTTCAAATACCGTTTGATTATTTTCACGATGTTAAACATTGATGTGCTGATTAGAAGCTTGAGCCACTCATGTCTCATTGACGCTATTATGCGGTAAAATAAGGTATTACATTCACATGACTTTTCTACCTTCTGTCAAATTAGTGGGTATCAAAATCCAGTTCATTTTAATCGAGATACACCTCTGCAGAATTAGCTACATCACACATTTCGCTATAGGTACTAAGGGAATAGTAATAGTCAAATGTTTAAGAATTGGACGCTGTACGCTGGTATTAAAAGTTCATACCCTTTCCATGAATCGCGAGAAACAACTGAATATCGTCAGGACGTCAAAAGAATGGTTGAGTATTGAACGAAATAAATTGTGTTTTAAAGCGGTCTGATTTTTTTTTTTTTTTTTTTTTTTTGCAGTAGGTTTTCAGCTATTTATTAAGGTTTATTAGTTAGCAAGATTATACGAAATTCCTTCCGAATGAACAGGACTTCAGAAGTTGAAAATTCCACATATACATTTTATTTGTCATGTAAATATCTTTAATATATGATGTTTTAATCATAATCGTTACAGCCACTTTTCATAACTTAAAAGCTTTCGAAAAATGTCCCATCTAAATGTAGTTTGCGGGTGGAAGATTTTTCTTGAAAGTCTTCGTGTCGCATCCGTAGAAGGTACTGAACTTCTCTACTACGTATAGTAAGTAGGGGAAGTATTGCATTCCACCCAAAAATTCGATACCGAGATTTCACCGGAAATACATGTTTTGAGGTGCACTGAATGCATATAAAGCATTTTTGGAAACATGTCCGTTTGTGTGTGTGTGTGTGTGTGTGTGTGTGTGTGTGTCTGTGAACAGCATAACTCAGAAACGAAGAGTCGGATAAACACCAAACTTGGTATTTAAGTTCAGTATCTTCCAGAGATGCGACACGAAGACTTTCAAGAAAATTCCCCCACCCCAGATTACCCTTTACATGGAACATTTTTCGAAAATTTAAATTTTCTCAAAAATGGCTCTAACGATTTTGATTAAAATATCATATATTTAAGATACTTTCATGACAAATAAAATGTATATCTTGAATTTTCTGGGAATGTCTCCAAAAGTATTCTTCATTGTGAACGACTTCTGCATAACTGGTAAACTATAAGACATAGACAAAATTTTACTACACAAAAAATGTAGATCGCGTTAAAATACACAATTTATGTCATATACATATTTTTTGTTGAGTGAACCACTTTCGAGATATTGCTTGTTATTCCTTTAAATTTTCCAATACTTATACTTTTTCTCAAATGGGAATTCATTATTCATTTTTTTTTGTCCTGATAATGCAAAGAGAATGCAATACTGCATAGTAACCAATTCTTAAAATATTTTACTGTCGCTTAAAGTCTACCAATTCCCCTTGCATCTACAAGAAAATTAGCAATAAGATTAACATCTCGATTAACATGAAGTAGATGGAGAAAAGCGTTTGTAAAAATAGTTTGTACGAGAGTAGAGAAAGTCATGTGAGCGTAACACATCAGACTTTTTTTGAGTTATGCTGTTAACAGATGCATAAACACACAAGCAGACGCATGTGCACACATATACACACAGTCACACACGCGAACGTTTTTTAAAAATGTTTTTTGGGGGTTCAAAGGACCTAACAACATAGATATGTTTCCGATGAAATCTCCACATCGAATTTTTGAGTGGAATACAGTAGATAGTTGACCTATTTGCTATACGTTCTTAGTAGAGAAAGCAAAAATCTACAGAATACACACATCTATTCCGAAATAAGACGTTTTACCACATTCCAAAATAAGACGTTTTACCACATCCTTCCCTAGAAGCAGTTTACGAACACGGCGTATTAAGAGCCACTTTCAGAACTGATTGCAGGAGACGGGGCATCTGAAGCTGCTCGTGTCTTCTATTCTAATTTGGAGCTCTGTTTACAGTCGGCATAATGTAAGAGAAATGTTATTGTTTATGTATAATGTCTCCTTTTTCCCGACGAGTGATGTATCTGTAAGAAAGTGGTTACATTGCCCTGCTGCTGCCGCCAGACGAGACACAGATGCCGCTGCTCGCAGCCAAAAATGTTTACACTTGTGCAGCGACCCACTTTACCGCTCGCGGAGGAAAATACCTTCCTTTAAATCCAAACTTGTGTTGTTTTATGCTCGCTGCAAGGAACAGCTAAGAGGGTTCTGTCTGTCAGCACATGGAGTCTGGAGTTCTGAACACGGTGTCTTTGATGAATAAAAAAGTTTTAGGCAGCGCTTTCCAATTTTTTTTTTTCTGATTTGTATCGTCATACTTGGAAATCGGAAAGATGAAACATATTTGAAAAATTTGGCCACGGCGGAAATAGAACCATGGATCTTTGAGTCTGCATGCCGAAGCTCTTACCCCTGAGCTGCCGTGGGGAGATGCCGGTAAGCACATTAAACCCTCTCATTTGGTGGGGTAAACCTTCAAGGCGAAGGCCTCTAAGGTGATTTGCAATGTTGTAAATGCTTTTAATCGTTAGCCACTATTGGACTTAACGTATGACTGAATTATTTTATCACACGGGTTGTATGTAGTCACTAAGCTGAAATCTCGCCATGGTAGCTCAGCGGAAGAAGCAAGGCATAGAGAGCCGAATATCTCGGGCTGTGGCATTTGTCAATTCTGATTCAACTTTCCAGCTTATTGCCTGTACCTGCACATCTAATATGAAAGATCATTATTATCAAACATTTTTGGATGTCACACTGAAAATTACTTGCAACGTGAATGACACCAGTTCATCCAAGGGAGATTATTCAGACAGTGGCATTTGTTGTTGGCATTCCGGAAGTCGCGGATTGAAATCCCAAGTTCTGACCAATGTGGTTGGGTTTTTTTCGTGGGTTCCTCAGTTGTTAGCAAATACCGGATGTGAGATTTCAGCTCCTGTAGATAAAAGTCTACGGTACTAAGGTCATCCAGGTTAATTAAGCGAGTGTTACAGTTAGGCAACTAAAGCCATCGTGATACTGTATGCGGCACAGAGCAGCCTTTCCAAAAGTCCACCTTCCGGTTAAATAAGTAGATGGTACAGGAAATTACTACGCTACTAAGGCCCTCTTGCCTTGTGCACACCCAGTTATGTGCAGCTAAGGAATATATAGCTACCATCGCGATATGACCCACAGACTTTGGAGAAAGAGAGAGGGGGAGAAGGGAGAGAGAGAATAGAAGCTACTATAGTCTAGTGGTTAGCATGCTGACATCTAATTCTAGAATCCCCAGCTTCGTGTCCCGGCTGCAGGTTTATTTTTTCTTGTTCTACCCTACTCTTCGTACAGTCTGGAAAGTATTATTAGGAGAATGAGTGCGAGTGTATGTCAGCGTATAAAAAGAATAAATTTAACGTTTAAAAACCTAGCGAAAACCAACAACACAGAAATTGGTTCTAAATTCTAATCCACCATATGATGTTAACGCCAAAGACGGCTAAATTAAACGATAAAAGCTCAACGAGATGCACTTTTAGTTCAATGTATGATCTAATTTATTTCGGAGATTCTCAGTTTCGAATTTGTTATGCTAGCTGATTTTAAAATATGTCTCCAGAAGCTACTCGCTCCTACGATAAACGTAGATAAGGTTCATATTCTAAAGAACAAGCTTATAAATGGATATCTTTATTTCAAACGTTTGTAAAGAATCTCTATTATTAATATTGTTGTTATTATTTGTCGCTGATAAACCAAATGAGATGCATAAAAACAACTTAATCGAATTTGTCAACTTGGGCACCATTTAAGGCGAGTAATGTTTGGTGTTTTCGTATTCTTTCCTACAATGCTGGACAGACCTGAATTAAGATGAATCTCGTTTTGAATCTCTCCAAATAGTTTAAATACTCCTCGCCGCAAGTGAGATGGTGTTACGTAGGCGAATTTTTCGGGCAATTAAATACTATCCCGACGTTCAGTCCACATTCTCGGAAACTTTCTGGTCATTTGCACACTTCATAATGCAGCGGCGCTCTATCTTGCTGCCACTACAGATGTTCAAAAGACTGACGCGCGCGATCAATATACTTGAACGAGGTTCTGTCCCATAACAAATATTTGCTTACATACTTCGTGTCCAGCCATACGAGACACAAAAGATACCCAGTGACGCGTTTGCTGAGATAGCTTTGGATAACATACCCTACTAATAGCAAGTGTGGCTCCTATTGATTAGATGCGATGGAGATGGGCACCCGCTGGAGAGGATATTACAATACGCAACAAACAAAATTGCCTTTTTCAAATTACTTGTACTCTTCGGTACTAGATGCAGGAAGTATAGCCAGCACGGTATCATAGAAAGTCTACTGTGGTAGCATCCTATTCGGAGCGGCCGCTGACATGTTTGGGGAACAGAGAAGTAGATCAGCGTCGGACCGCTTACCTGTCGGAATCTATTCAGGCAAAGTCCGATGATACGTTTATCTATAATTAAACACAACATCCAACACTACTTCAGTGAGAGATATGTCGAGTTAATGTCTACGTATTCCTTTCTGCGTTAACCAAAATTATCAGATTTTGCTTATGTTTGAATTTTATTACATACTAATAGCATTGCTTAAACTGGGGGAAATAATAGAGAAATACAGAGGAGCCAAAGACTCCGAACCGCCTGCGTGGTGTTTTTCCTGTCCGCGCCCTGGGCGGTCGTTGCCGTCTGCCGTTATCACAGAAAGGCGCGGATGAAACCATACAACATTTTTAAAACTACTTTTAAAGGCTTTACTTAGCAACTTTATGAAAGGAAATGCTGAAACTGGCCACCGTCGTTGTCCATACATTTTTGGCACCTTCCATCATGGAATTTTTTTTTGGAGGGGGGGAATTTTCCAAACGATGGACGATGTCGTCTTAATGTTTCTTCGGTAAGAACCGAACGCCGTCTTTTAGATTTCTTAGCCTGAACACTTCCTGTGGCTTGAAATATGCTGTAAAGTTCATGGATTGTTGAATGGTCCGGAACTTTTACACCTGGAAATTTTTCTGCAAATCGTACTTTCACTTGGCGAGCTTACCGAGTTAGCACATACGAATTAAATATAAATACACGCGGTGCAGTAGAAAATATATGCTGAACCATAATATACAAAGATATTATGGACAAAATAATAAATAACTCATAACTGAACTACATCACATCACCGTCAATTCAATACAACACTTCACGCTGCAAAGCTAAACCACAGTGTGACTTTGTTTATAGTAGCAGTACCTTATCATGTTTTTATCATATTTCCACACGCCCAGTGGAAAAACACTGCGCAGCCGGTAATGTTGTTCATAAATACCCCTCCGGGATAACTTAAAACATAAAGTGTACAAGACAAACCCACACACTCTGGAAAATTAAAAACAAAATATCCGCCAGGACATTTCTCAACGTGAACTACGGCGAGTGATGGGTAGTTTCCTAAAGAGGTGCCAAAAATGTATGGACAACGACGTTGGCCAGTTTCAGTATCTCCTTTCATAAAGTTGATAAGTAAAGCCTTTAAAAGTAGTTTTAAAAATGCTGTATGGCTTCACGCATAGCGGCAGATGGCAACGAGCGCCGAGAACGCGGACAGGAAAAACACCGCGCAGGCGGTTCGGAGTCTTTTGGTTCACCCTGTATTTAAATACATGTTGGTCACTGTTCTTTACACTCCGTACTTTAACAAACCCTGTATATCCCGCAGAGTACTGAACTTTTCCTCCTTTAGTTGCCACAATTGCCTATAATCGAATACACCCAACCCTGTGCTTCTTTGGTAAAAGGTACGAAAGGACAGGAGACCTCCGTAGCCGGTGCCTGTCATCCTCCGTGGTGTAGTGGTTACCATGCTAGCCTCTAGTTCCCGAGGTCGCGGGTTCAAACCCGGCGGAGGGCGATGGATTTTTTTCGGGCGTAAAAATCCTTAGCATGGCTTCCGTCGGAAGGGAAGTAAAGCCAGTGGTCCCGTGTCGTAGATTTACGGCACGTAAAAGAACCTCAAGCCTGATAAAGAGGCCTCAGCAAAATTTCCGGTCTTTCACGCCCAATATAGAATGGGACGCTAAGGACCATAGCAGTTATGGAGCGTCCATAAATAAAATTCAATTTAATTTGCAACCGGAACAGAGCACCGCAAGTAGGCCGCAATAACCATTTCTGCTTCTACCGTGAACCATGGGAGGGACAGAGGAGGGGAGAGAACCTAGGGACGACTAGATCCGATAACGGCGGGCGCAAGCATGGGCGGGGTCCCTAACGTTTCCAGATGGAACGCATCCGTCGCCGTCCGGGCCACCCAAAGTTACCGAACCCCCGGCGGTCTCCCTGGGGCGGGGCTCATTCAGAGGCGATACCTAACTGAACAGACCCACAACGACGCCAGGAAAGAAACTTCTACAGAGCACCCAGCCTGTAGGTGCTGTACTGAGTGCGAGAGTTAATTAATGGTATTTTATTGTGCGTGTAATTGCTGCATATGACAGGATTTACCACGGGTTTTTTGCTAAAAAATCGCCTTTACGAAGAGGCGAAAAATGAATTGTGGTTACTCGCATAGAAGAACTCATCGTTGCCAGCAAGAATGTTTGAGGTTTTTATTTACGAGTATGTTCCTGGAAATCATAATATTTACAGCAGGTTTGTTTCCACGTGGTATAAAAGTCACGCCGAAATATTAGCCAATCAGTGGAAAGGGGAAGGGAATGATGTGCGAAAGAATACATATAAGCGGGGCAAGCTAATAAGAAACAAACTTTAATCCTGTTTTGTGACGGCACAATATTTTAGTGATTGGCCCCGTAGCTCAGTCGGTAGAGCACCTGCCTGTTATGCTAGGGGTCCCGGGCTCGAATCCCTGCTGGGGGTGGGAATTTTTCTCTAGTCAAGATTATTCTTTATCCTCTCCAAAGTCTGGAAGAATAAACGAGAGTGTGAAGGTGTGTATGATCTAATGATTAAAAGCCAAAGTGCAAGAAACCTACACGAGTTAATACCATTATCAACAGGCAAATAAGTTCCAAAGGAAAGGCCACCGATAAGGCCAATACAGTTAAAGGCGGGGTACTATATATATATATATATATATATATATATATATATATATACTTTTTTTGTCTTGAAAAACAGTTCTTGAGTTCTCCTAACTGATGGACCACTTTTATTTACTTGTGACGTTTAGAAGGGGTGTTACGTGAAACCCAGTACATAACTGTATTGCGTCCATTGTAAACCCTGCTTAAGTTTCAGAGGAGTTTGACATTTTCCACTGTAGGTGCGTATTGCTTGTGACAGGTTTCAATAGTAGTTTTCCTTCTGGCGAACACGCAAATCCTGCGGTCTGTGACCGAGAGGCCCTTCAAATCTCCAAACCATGTCATCTCAACGGCATGTATTGATGAAACACAGCAGGAGGTGTATATGCGACCCCAGGGTCACCGAGTAATTATCACGAGATGTGTCTCTGTGCATCTTATCGAGCCGCTGCTGATTACATTGCCAATCACATCGTCGGTGGAGCGTAATACAGGATACGAACACATTGTTGTACCTGCATACTCTGGGGCTCTCGATTCTGAACAACTGCTACAGGCAATGCACAGCATAGGGAGTTTCATTTCCCAAAAGTGATCGCTCATGCTCGGACATCCTGAGCAACTACTCATCTTAACCTGCACGCTAAAAGGACCTGATGCGTTACATTCACATGGCTTTCTGTACGCTCAATCGTTTATTAGTGACTATACAAATTATTCTTACGAAAGTTTTTCTATCTACTTCATTTTAATAGAGATAAACCTTTAAAAATAGCTACGTTACATATTTCGTTATAAGTATAAAGGGAATAGCGATAGCCAAATGTATAAGAACTGGACACTCTACGCTGACCTTAGAATTCCTTACTCTTTCCAGGAAAGAGTTCCCGGCAAATAAGGACTTTAAAAGACTTGACTTAAGTATTGAACAATTCGAACCATTAATAACGGATACCTTGGAGATGGCTTATGCCACAAAAAGGTTATTTGAAATAAGGTGTGTTTTAAAGATATGTACATTCTTTTGTGTACTACGTTTTCATCTATCGCTTAACGTTTACCAGTTACAAAAGATTCTACAAAGTTCCTTCTGTTTAAAGATGACTTCACAGGCTCTACCTAGAAAATTCAAGTTATACATTTTATTTGTCATCTAAATATCTTTAGTATAGGTATTGTAATCAAAATCGTCAGAGCTAGTTTTTAGAAAATAAAAACATTTGAAAAAATGTTCCATGTAAAGGGTAGTTTATGGTGGAGGGATTTTCTTGAAAAATTTCGTGTCGCACCTTTGCAGGATACTGAACTTAAAGAAATTTCAGTTCGAGACAGAAAAAAAAGCAATTTTAGAAAAAAGTCCGTGTTTATGTACAGCATAACTCAAAAACGAAAAGACGGATAAATACCAAACTTGTATTTAGGTTCAGTACCCCCCAAAAATAGGACACAAGATTTTCAAGAAACTCCGCCACACAAGACTACATTTACAAACAAGATTTTTCGACATTTTTGATTTTCTAAAAAAATGGCTATAACAATTTTTATTAAAATACCACATATTAAAGAAATTTACATTACAAATAAAATGTATATCTTAAATTTTATAAGAATAGCCTGTGAAGTCCACTTCATTTGGAAGAAATATAATCTTAGGTATATAACTAGTAAATGTTAAGAGATACTCGTAGATGAAAACGTAGTACACAAAACACATATATCTCTTTAAAATCCACAATTTATTTCGAAAAATTTTTGTAGCATCAGCCATTTCCGAGATATCCGTCATTAATCGTTCGATTTATTCAATACTTTGTCATTCTTTTTAAGTGTCATCGAGTTTCAGTTGTTTCTCGCGATTGCATGGAAACAGCATGGAATTTTAAGGACAGCGTATAGCGTCCAGTTCTTTAACATTTGACTACCGCTGTTCTCTTTGTATTTATAACGAAATGTGTAATGTAGGTATTTCTGCAAAGGTTTATTTGGATTAAAATATAGTAGATAGAAAAATAAGCTTTAGTAAGAATACATTGTATACCCACTAATAAACGAGAGAGGATAGAGAGTCGACCTCAGTGGTCTGGGGATACTATGCTACCTCTAGTTGCCGAGGTCGCGGGTTCAAACCCGGCGGAGAGCGATGGATTTGTTTCGGGCGAAAAACCCTTAGCATGACTTCCTTGGAAAGGGAAGTAAAGCGGGTGGTCTCGTGTCGTAGATTTATGGCACATAAAAGATCCTCAAGCCTGATAAAGAGGCCTCTGAGCAAAATCCCCGGCCTTTCACGCCCAATACAGAATGGGACAGAATAGTTGTTAAAGAGCGTACACAAATAAAACTTTCATTTTAGAGCGTAGAGAAAGTCATGTGAATGCATCATATTTTTCATCCCGTTAACCGTCCGTAAAACTAATATTGTTTTAGAGAGCATCTACTAAAAATCAATTGTTTGTATTTAAGGAACGTTTCCTCTAATAACATACAATTGCTATATTTTATTTAACACATTAATTCGTACTAAAAGAATTTACAACCATAAATGTTACAGCTGTTTAATGTGATATCCTTATATCAAAACAACTTAGTTTATTGCAACAAATAATTATATCATACTAAACTGACATTTAACAAACGCATCGGTATACAAAAATGTGAAGCAAAACTACATCTAAACAATTGAATTCTTTGGAATTAGTTGTTCTTCCACACAAACCGTGTGTTGGACAAGGTTGGAAAGGTAAAATCAGGCGACTGAAAAATTCAGTGCCATCGCCGGGATTAAAACCACGGATCTTCCGGTTTCCGTCCGGTAGCTCAGTGGTTAGAGCAACCGGACGACAACCGGGAGATCTTTGGTTCAAATCCCGGCGTAGCCATTGAATTTTTGAGTCGCCTGATTCTACCTTTCCAAGTAAAGCAAACTTTGTTTTAAAGTTATCAGCGTCTCAATCTGCAGCTAACAGATATAGCTACCAACGTAATGTATCCCAGTGAGTGAGGTATATTTTAGGTGTAGTTGCTAGCAATGAAGTCAGTTTATTCACTGTGGAATATAATCGAAATTATTGGGAAAATAGGGAGAGAGTACTGCTGTTGGCTTTGGGATTGCTTATAGCTTCTGCTGACCGTAAATTCTTAGTGTTGTCGAACGCGATTCAGTGTTATGGTTATAGAAATAGCGTATCTGCATTATTACACTACCTCGGTTTAGGGCGAGCTGCCTAGAGGATAAGAGTTTTCCTTAGCTTCGGGTAACTAAGCTTAATCTACCACGATTGCATTTAGGCTTAATTTCACTCATTCTCTCTGTAGACCTTAACGTTAAAAGTGCCAAAGTTATCTCAACTGAAATACAAAACTCATCAATTCAACTGTGTAACCCTCAAAACTGTACAGTGGTGTTTCACTTTTTAGAGAACTTTGTACCAGTCGCCTTTCTAAAGTTACAAATTCCTCAAACCAATATCCTGCATGACATGGTGCTGACGTCAATAACAGTTGATGACTGTAAACACCATCGATTGCAGAGAGATTTGCCTGCTGTTTGCGTCATGCTACGTCAGAACTGTTGCGATAGATTCACCTATTTGAGTATTCGTGTCTAATATGCAAACACTACAAGAAGCCGTTTCCTTTCTTTCTTGCCATGAAAGAGAAAGTGGGATACTCTTAAGTGTCCTTGTAAATTAATGAAACATTCATTAAAAATGGTATCAATCAATCAAGGTTTAGTGATTAAAACCTCCAAGTTAGAGGCTATAGCTTCGTCAATTACAAAGACAGAAAGAATGCAGTGCTGAAACTGCAAATTTAAAAATTACAGTAATATTTGAATCAAAATAATCGTCATTATTATAAAATGGATTTAAGGTTAATAAAAAACACTATCTTGATCTATGGATTACGCTCCTCTTTGTAGGGCTTAAGAGTATACCCTCATGGACTTACAAATCAGTCCAGTCAGTAGTCTGTCGAGGAGCAAGCAAACTTTTGAATCATAACAGAACCAAGATGGGTGATCAACCAATGGTTGATATGGGAGTGAAGAAGAAGGAAACGAAATATAGTGATAAAAGGTATGATAGAAAAATTCGCGGATCAAATTATTCATCTCAGCATTCGCCTAGCAACCGAGAAAAACCGCAAAAATACTTCGGTCAGGTTGATTGGCCCAGGGCGGTTTGAACCCGGGACCTCCCGAATGCGAGTCCACGCGTTACAGCGGCGCCACCTCGCTCGGTAATATATAGAAACTGGATCAACTTAAATTGACGACCATTTATTTATAAGACAATCCTGTTGGTTGAGAACACCTCCAATTCTTTGATTAAAAAACAAAATTTAGAATGGGAATTATATTTAGACACTGTTATTATAAAGATTTTTTTCTGAGTATTGGTGTTTTATTTACATTTTAGAACCGCCCCCCCAATCGTTGCACCATAAGATATTAAACAATGAAAAGAAGGGGGGCAAAATAGGCAAACTTTAAGTAACTCATAGGACCCTGGTGACTTAAATTTCATAGGTAAATAAATCGCTCTGAATACCCGTAGCTTACTGGTAATGAATTATGCTCTGTCCAAGATCATTTATCATCCAATACAACACTAATGAGTTTAAGACTGAAGTATTGCAGTTTTGGCAATAGTCGTTATTTTTTGGAAGCATAGTATAGCTTTAAACATAATCCCAACAATATTGAAAGAAATAGCCTCATTCATCTCATCATACTCTCCGATTTTCGAATCTCTGTTGCAAAATATTTTAAAGTTGCGGAACAATTCTGTAAACGCGTGTCTATCTAAACGAAATACATGGTTGATGCGAAAACGGGTTGTTAACTCAGACCTGTCTTTAATAAAGCAAGTTCAAATCGCCCTTAAAATATGATTTTTTTAATACACTCATATTTATCTTAACTGTTTGTCAGGGCACCTTTGATAAACTTTACATTTTTAGGTATTTATTATCAGCTTTCTTCAACTTTGAAAGGATATTCATTTATTTGAATATGATGTATAGGTAACATTGGGATCATTTCTAATTTTCCTCACTATATGGCTGCAAACAGTATTTAAAAGTATCATTTAAATAGGAAATTACTTAGAATGTTCTGCAAAAAAAATGCTTGAGATAAGTATTTGAACTTAACAAATATGTTGTTCTCACATACCAAAAAACTATTTGACAAAAAAAATATGTGTTAATGCCACAGAAACTGAGAGAGAGAGTAAATAGTTTCATGGAATTTGGGCCGCAACTCCAGTCAGATCACCTTAAAGTTGCCTTTACTTCATATCCTTGTGATAAGCCTTAGTTGCCTTTCTACTATTGGTGTTAGTTTTAATGCCTTGTGAACATTGGAATCGTGGAAAGCATTGCCAACATTCAGTTATGCGCTTAGAGAAAATTTCGAGCGGTCAAGGATTTTAACCACCACCCAAATGTGAGCCCCAACGTCAATACTGAGCCGTTTTACTCGATTAAAATGGGATTGATTGCTTCATTGTTTTTATTTTGAGAAATAAATGCTATTTTAAAGCTTTCAATAAAATGAGTAGTGAAATTGAGAAAGAAACAAAGAAGTTGGAAGGAGAATGCATTTTCTTAAATACTCTGTGGCTCTAGAAACAGCAAAGAGAAAAGTAGTTGGTGTTTATCTTCTTCACCTTGGCTGGGTAACCTTCAAGGCTATAGAGGTGCATGCACCCGACAACTGGTCAGCCTTTCCAATGTATAACCACGAGTTTGTCGGCTTTTGTTCTGCGAGATCCTTTGTGTGTCTGCGTATGTGTAGAGCATACTCAAGCTTGCAGCTTTACATCTCATTTCTTTAGCAAATTCCGTTTCCTTGCACGGAAGTTTCTCTGCTAGATTTATCGCCATATTTTCATTTGATAAGGCCTTAATCAAAGCATACGTAGCTCGGAAAATATTTGGTTGGGGACGCTAGCATCTCGTTTCCCATTTTTTTAAATGTTTTCCTTGTTTACACCGTTTATCATTACGTGTTTTTACTGTTATCTTTTACGCTTATTACGACAATTACACAAACTACACACACAAACACCCATGCCCATGGCGGGACCCGAACCCGCGACCCTCAGCTTGGCGGAGCGCCGAAGCTATACTTACACTCCAGCGACCACGGTTACGAGGCCCGCCAACCCATTAAAGCAATCCAGGTTTAGGCCCAGCAGACGAAGACATGCCCATTCGAAGCCCCATTACAAAAATGCTTGAATTATGTCAGTTCCTGTGATCGTGTTAGCTAAAAGCTCACAGGCATGATAAAAGACCAATTTGAGGGGAGCGAAGGAAACAGAAAATAAAATGGAAAGGAAGACAGGATGCGTTGGAGAGAGACAGTCAAAAATATTAGTCCTCTCTACAAAATCAAAGGTTTTCAGTGCGCACTAAAATGCAGGTGTGAACTTTCAGTTGACGTAGGTAGACAGTGTGATAATATTTACTACCGTAGAATCCTTATTTCATTTATTTCTACAGAAGTTATATTTACAATGTTTCAACTGTAGACTGAAGGTCCAACGATGTGCGGAGCGCAGCGGTATTCCGACACTGTTCGCGCATGTGCTATGCATCAGACGGGAGTTTCTTCTTAATTCCAACTCTTCCTCAGCTTTTGCTGCCTTTTGTTTGTATTGCTGTTTATGTACCTTCCTTATGGTTTCGCTGTAAAATTCCTTTCAAATATCTTTTTTTAGAATAGTTTCTGCATGTTTTCAAATAGAAGTTTGAAACAGTACGTTCTGCGTAGCTAAATATAAAATTATAACCATAGGAAAAATAAATATTAATTACCAGTAGGAATGGTATTATTAAATAAGACTGGGAAGTGAGTATTACATGTAAAGGTGAAAATGGGTTGAAAGGACAGTGTTAGCAGCAGGCAGGAAACGGAGGTTGGGTTTTCCCTTATTCTGACCAAGTGAGAAGGGCATACGCTTTGTTAGTGTACCGTTAGGTCCCCTGAAAAGCAGATGTGTAGGAAAAGATTCAATGTTCTCAAAGCCTCAGGCATCCAATAAGAAAGAAATTAGAAATCATGTGATAGTGAAATGGGAGATAGGAAATTTGAAATAAAAAAATAGAAGAGTTCAGAAAACACTTCTTGTTCGTGGTATTTCCTTGGAGGTGGTTCTGAAAACAAGTGTGAGTGCCGGTGGATAGAGGCGATGGTATGAAACACAGCAGTAAAGAAATGCGCATGTGTGTGTGTGTGTGTGTGTGTGTGTGTGTGTGCGCGCGCGCGCGTGCGTGTCTGACGAGGTAATATCAGGAATCAGATTTTAAAACGGTGACGGGAAATAAACGGGCAGGAAAATGAATCAGTCGTATTAAGCACCAACCCTAGATCCAAGATCCATGCAAATCCTGAGCTAGCATCGAACCCGGAACCATTCCTGCAAATGCCGTGCCGCCAAATTGGCGCACAGCAACTCCCAAGGTACCGCTGCAGGTTGTACAACTTCAAAACTACCGATTTTCGAAAACTAACTTTGTACCGTATTCACACCTATGACGTTTGCAAAGGGGGGAGGGGGGTTGCGACACCTATAATTGCTCTATAAAGCAATATTCATTTCGTTGGAATAAACATAAACTGCCTGAGCTATAAGCGTTTGAAACTACCCTTATTTATTTACGCTGTATGTAGGTGAGGCCTATACGATACCTGATTTTAAAATTTTAACACGTGAAAGGATTCAGAATGCTTTATATGCTCCTCTCTATAGGTCTATCTTCAGCGTCTGATCGACAAACATCCCATATTTGATATAGGTTTGCTTATTTGTTTCTTAAACACTGCATTAAGGAGTTAAAGCTTAGGCAGATTTTCAACGCTAAATCAAACTAAATCAATTGCTTCTAAAGTGTGCGTGTGAGCCAAGACATGTATCCAAAATTATTGTCAAGCTTAAACATGTAGGATAGGCTCCAGATTTTATCTTCACGTGAAGAAATGTACCAGGAGGAGACTGTGTACATTCATTCTTTCTGGTCGCAAACGTTCAGCAATTAAAATAAATACAAATAGTCTAATTTGGATCTATCAATTCTTAACTTTTTTCCAGAGAATTATGAAGAATTGTCTTTACTATATATACGAAAAGTAGTTTTCTAACCCTGAATGTGTTTATGGAGGTATAAATGTTATGAGATCCTAGAAAATACATTTTCCTTTTAGTTTGGCCTTTCTTAAACATTCAGACGTTAGTATTGTCTGTATTTAAATGTAGCTTATAAAGACTTACTTTGTTTTACGGTAAAAAGAAACATGGCAAACATTTAGTGTTTTGCGTAAAATTATTGCTTGTTACGATCTTGCTTCTTATATTATGTCATGAATTTTTATATAGAGTTATTTAAAGAGAAGGAACATATTTTAAATATTCATCTTTAATGAACGACTATAGGTAGCGACACATACGACACATCATTGAATAGAGGAAAGTTCAAAGTTTTAAGCCCCACCTATTAATTCCATTCAGTGCCTACAGCGGCGATGTGTTTGTTTACGAGAAAATGGCGACGCCACAGGAAAAGTCGTTTTGTGTGCTGCAGTATGCAAAGAGTGAATCCATTGTTTCGTTGCAGCGTGCATTTCGTTGTAAGTTCAACAACCAACCACCACGTCATAAAAATAATTTACAATTGATACAATAAATTCGTAGAAGCTGGTTGCGCATGCAAACGGAAAAGCACTGGTCGTCCTCGCATAACAAATGGTGCTCATTTTGAACTCATAAAATAAACATGTTTCGCATGTGTCGCCATCTATTGTCGTTCATTAGAAATGAGTATTTAAAATCTGTTCCTTCTTTTTGAATAATTCTGTATTTAGATATTTGTAATTTTTTTAGTAGCTTGTCCCCAATTTATACTGATAGCATCTAATTTCAAAGAAAGAACTGTTAAATAATTAAATGTTTTAGTGCAGATGGAACCACATCAGCTTTTTTCGCACTTTCATTTTTATTTTAATGAATTTGTATTAATTCTACCTAAATACAGCATCCTGTGTTGAAAATAATTATTATCCTGTGTGTCCATAAAAAAGTATTTTGTATAACAAAATTTGTAAAATTGACCAAAAAAAAAAACAATAGTTTAATTCATTTCTCCACTCATTGCTTGAATTAATTTCCAAAATTAGTGGAAGCATTTCTCAGCATTGGATAGACTCTCGAATGACCCTTAGTAAGTAAGTGAAGTCGTCACCAGATTCTATAACCTCTTTGTTACTGAAAATGTATCCGTCACGTGGTGCTTGACACTGACGATGACGATGCACATCGGGAAGAATTCTTGTGGCAACAAAGCAGAGCGTTTTTCCTACCCCGAGGACATCATCAGGCTGCAGATGACACACTCGTGGAAACTCAGTTGCATGTCAGAGCTGCATTATCTAAATGACGACGATATAATTGTTAAAGGCGCACTCGTGAAAGTCCAAGTAATGATGTTGCCGCCACGCTTCAGTACACGCGCACAAAAGCAAGCAATGCATGAGGTCGAGGGAGGACAGTTTTACGCAAGAATTCGTGAATGGAGGAGGAGGAGGAGGAAAGCAAAGCGAACCGCTTTCACCGGCATCTCCTCCAAGAGGATCCATGTCGTTTTCATTGTTTTCACTCAGCCTGCCATGCGAGCGAGCAATTTGAACAATAAACAGGTGCAACAGGAAGCTCTTTGGTCGCTGCCGACATATCTAAATTGTTCTGAAAGGGATTAAATGTGCTTTAACTTTTTTTTTCTTTTTTTTGGACTGGTCGCAGCTTCACCAGAGTGACTCGTGATTCGATTTCTGATTGTGACCTATTTCCAACAGTTCGGGAACAATTCTAAATTAATTGAAGTGTTATGAGTGTTTGGCCTTCGAGTGTTTGCCATTTATAGCTTCAAATAATTGAAACTCTTAAAGTTTGATCACATCTACAGGGGTGCGAAAACGGGATTTGGACTCTTGATGCCTTCTTGTTTTCTGTGCCTGTTGCGTACGTTTGATGATCCGGCGAACAAAAAAGGAATCATACCTTAACCTCCTTTTTATCCCAAAATATACATTTTAACGCGAATAGAAAGGCACCAATAAGATATATATCCCAAAAATGTCTCATGTGATACATTACATTACCTTTTCTACGCTCTATCGTTTATTAGCGGATGTAAAATTAATCTTACTAAATCTTTGTTTTTATATCTACGTCACTTTAATCCAAATAAACTTTTGCAGAAATAACTACATTACACACTTCGTTATAGTAGAGTAATGGAAACAGCGATAGTCAAATGTTTAAGAACTGGACGTTATATGTTGGTTTTAAAATTCCATACTGTTTCCATGACATCGCGATAAATAACTAAATGTCAAGGTTTAAAAAGAATAACAAATAGTTACCGATCAATTCGAACCATTAATAACGAATATCTCGGAAATGGCTGATGCCACAAAAAAAAGCTATTTGAAATAAATTGTGTGTTTTAAAGAGATCTACATTTTATGTGTAGTGTGTTTTCGTCTATCGCTTAACCTTTACTGGTTATACAAGACTATAGAAAATTGCTTCCGAATGAAGGAAGATATACATTTTATTTGTCTTCTCTTTAATATATTGTGACTTTGGGCAGATGTTCAACTGCCACTTCTGTCAGTTCTCGCTGTCACCGTTTTAAGGTCTTATCCAGTTCAACTTCACTTCGTTCACACTATCACTTCACTAGGTGAATAGTTCAAATCTCCGTCACTTCATTTCCTTCGTGACGCAGCCTCTTCACACCGGACGGTTCACTTCACTCGGGAGTCGAACACAAGATCACCACAACCCGTCCCTCCGCAGTAGCACTCGCTGCAGCCGTCACCAACTCGCTCGGAGAATCACTCTTGATGTCGCACCAGAACCGCTCGCACTCGACTCACAACTGACTGGACCGCGCGAGAACGCTCGCTTATATAGTTGACGGAATCTTTCCATAAATTCTAGAACTATTTCGACACACTTTTTGGAGGAGGGGAAGGAGAAGCTTCCAGAAAGTTCCAGTTATCTCCCGATATCTCGCCTGGTGTTTACGCTGGCAGCGCAGTTATCGTTGTTTACATCGACCGCTCGGCACTGACCTCCCGATAACCTTGAGCCGTACTCGCTGCGTCATAGAATGGTATTTTAATCAAAATCGTTGGAGCCTTTTTTTAGAAAATCAAACATTTCGAAAAATGTTCCATATAAAGAGTAGTTTGTAGGGGGGGCTTTCTTGAAAATGTTCGTGTCGCATCTTTGAAGGTACTCTGAACTTAAATAACAAGTTTGGTGTTATCCGACTTTTCGTTTGAGTTATGCTGTTCACACACACACACACACACACATAATTTACACACAGACCTTTTTCTAAAAATGCTTCTTTGGGGCGGGGGGGGTTCAGGGGGCCTGAAAACATGTATTTGCGGTGAAATATCTGTATCGAATTTTTGGATGGAATACAGTACCTACTCTACCTACTAAGTACGTGGTACAGAAAGTAAAAGACGTAGAAAAAAATTTCTTCTTTAACAGCAGTAAAATGACGGTTAGTTAACGCACAAAAATAAAAGGCTAACGCAGTTTCGGCGTTCTTCTTCGGAGTGCTGTACCACGCAGGAACTTAAGGTAAAAATTATGGTTCCTAAGATGATCACTTCGATGCACATTTCCGATTAGGATAGTTATTTCTTACAATTTTTAGTACTGGAAATATAGATGTAAATCCGCATAAAATTTTGTTTGCTTTAAAGCAAATCGTTTTAATTTTTCCTATTTAAAGAATTCATAAACATCTACTGACAATACTTTGTATCTCCGACATCGCCTCCTCTCCCATTCGTCCTTGTACAGTTGTTAAGTGAAGGTGACCAGTTGTGGGGTTATTCTAATTATTCTCTGAAATTAACACCGCACAGTTATAAAATACAACTTTTAGAAAAAGTGACTGTTAAAGATGTTTTGCCTTTCACTCGTCAATACACTACTTCTCAAAACTGGATGTTGTGCCTTAAGCACTTACGCAACTGGTCCTGCGTATCAAATTGTGTTGGTTTATTATTTTTGTACCTTACTGGCATTGCAAGTGTTAATATTCAGATTGGATTAACTATTTAAATAAAATGTTATAAATAAAAGTTTTGAGAACAGACTGACACAATATCTAAAATGCCTGTGAAAGGAATGTCTCAATATCTTATGATAGTGTAACATATTGCATAAAAGCAACTTAAGGACCTTTCAGTTTCAAGAAAAGAAAATAAATAGAAAATTTATATGAAACTAGGCTCCATTCTACAGTATAACAAATACAACGTTGTAACAGTTAACTTAATAGATAAAACTAAACCAGTTTTTCTTTTTTAATTCTTTCTTTTACAGCCACTGCGCACAACTTCTACTGTTCGCTACAAGAACAAAGCATCGGGTGCCAATTATATCCGCTCTGCTCGTAACGTCATTGTGCAAGATTCACTATGCAAGTGTGCATATTTGTTAGGGAGTTCAAGATAGGAAATAGGTGTCAGGGACACATGCATGTTGACAGAGATCCCAGTAAACTCGCACCCCGTGATAATTTGATTATTTTGAAACTTCAGTTTTACATGTTTTTAGCTTCTAGTGATTGTTTGAAACTTAAGTCTCTGTAACTTGGGGTTTCCAGTATGTAGTTACAGAGGATTTGGGCACTACGTTACTCTGGTGTGGGTTACTATGCAGTTCAAATAGAGATTCATGGTTCCATTCTCAGTTACTGCTCTGGTGTTGTCCATGTAGTTCATCCTTCCAACCTGTGGAGATAAAAATATATTAAAAAAAAAGATAAACCGTGTATGTTGGTGCCAAAACAGCATTCAGATCATTATTTAGGAGAATACGACCTCGCAGTTTTGGGAACCACTATAATGGAACACAATTATGGCGCAGTATATGAAATGATATAGACTCACTAAGAGCGCATCGATTTCATGGAAGGTTCCTTCGATTTCAGTCAAACCCTTTTTTTGTGGAAACGGAACATGACGTTCAAAGCACGGTGCCAAATTCCCCGGTGGGCTGTACTTTATCGCCAATATCCTTTGTTGCCGCAGACGAAGTTCCCTGAAACTCCGGGCAGGTAAGAGGTATAAAAAGTACTAGGTTATTGGGGAAAGGGTCCAAAGGGAGCTGCTGTCAACGGAGAAACGAGGGATTTTCCAGGCCGCAGAAGCATTCAATATGTATAAAGTATGCAGATTTGTAGTATTGTAGGATGAATCTACTTGTATAGCAAACTATTAACAGACATTTGCCTTAAGCTGTCTTTCTGCCATGATGTCACAGCCTCTATTTATGCACTTTTTAGTTCCCCTGTTTTCTTTTTCCTCGTAAATCACGTTGGTAACCCCAGTTTTCTTTCTTTCTTAAAATTGAAATTAAATTGAGTTTTATTTATTGACGCTCTTTAACTGCTGTGGTCTTTAGCGTCCCATTCTATATTGGGCGTGAAAGACCGGTAATTTTGCTCAGAGGCCTCTTTATCACGCTTGAGGTTCTTTTACGTGCCGTAAATCTACGACACGGGACCACCGGCTTTACTTCCCTTGCGAGGGATGCCGTGCTAAGGATTTTTACGCCCGAAAAAAATCCATCGTCCTCCGCCGGGTTTGAACGCGCGACCTCAGGAACTAGAGGCTAGCATGCTAACCACTACACCACGGAGGACGACACCTTTCATTCTTTCTTTCTTTCCACACGAGTTTTGAGGAAGAACATTGATTGAACATTGGTTAAACTATGAAACCCAGGATTTAAAGAGCTTACAGCATTGTAAGTCGCCATTGAGGTATGCCATCTCAAAATGTATTTTGAAATCTACTTGTGGTTTACCGGAAAAATACGAGTCGGTTGGAGAATTCAATGTCATGTCGACATGTAGCTATGGTAGTTGAGTGGGTTGCAGCAACCGGACGGAAACAGGAATATCCGTGGTTCAAATCCCGGCTACGGCGTTAAATTTTACAGTCTGATCCGAGGATGTTATGTTTAATCGCTTCGTCGGAGCCTTGTAACCTTTTATTCTTTAAGTTTTATAATATTTTGTCTGTATTCAACCATTTACCTCAATCGAGCACCTGTTATGCGAGTCCCTGGTGTGCATTAGGGCCTAGCAAGAATCACGGGGTCAGTGCTTAATGGCACACAGAGTTTAAGGATTCTACGGGAAAGGTTCACTCTTAAGCAAGCAGTGAGTGTTTCGCATCGCTCCAAACATCTGCTTTATGAGACGTGCTGGTATATTTTGAAACACCTCAACTAAGTTATGTGAATGGAAACTCCGAGACGGTGAATTAAAATTCTCTCTGCCCTTTTGTGTGCGGAGATTTACGTTATTACAGAAACTGGCATACAATTGTTCTTGTGAAAGAAAGCGTGGAAACGGCATGACATGAAGGTACATTTATGCTCTGTTATCTATCGCCTTTTGCTAACTGGAAAATTTCCAGATTAGCGTCTGCAAAGTTCACAAACAAGTTGTGGTTTTGATTACACGAGTTACCGGAGATTACACTGGCTGTCAACGAGTTAAGTGCCGGTTTATAGCTCGGTGCGTGAGGTTCGGGGAGTTTGCAAGTCCCTAGATTGGATGCAGTAATGATGTCATTAAACGACGATGACGGGGTAGAGGATAGGCATGCGCGTTCAGAGATATACTATACCGTCGGTCTCAGACAACGTATCATTATTGTTACCCCTGGGCTTTTATCCAACCTCAATGCCTCTGGTTCTTTTAGGACAACTTGCCAACCTTTAGAATGTTGCTCCATCCATGGTTGCAGTTGGTTTAAAAAAAAGTTAATATGTTAAATTCACATGACTTTCTCCACCCACTACCACAAACTATTCTTGCAAAAGCTTATGCTTGTATCCACTTCAAGTTAATTGTGATAAATGTTTGCATAAATAGATTCAATACACATATTGTAGGTACAAAGGGGATAGCAATAGTCTAATTTTTAAAAACTCTTCGCCATATGCTGGCCTTGAAATTCCATTTTCATTCCGTCAAATCGCGAGAAACAAACGCACATTGACAAAACTTAAAGACATTATAAAGTATTGAACAGTTCGAATCAATATTAACGATATCTCGGAAATGGCCGATGCCACAAAAAAGTACTTTGAAATACATTTGTTCTTTTAAAGAGCTCTACATGTTAAATGTTTTATGTAGTAAGGTCTTGTCTATCTCTTATGGTTTAACCGTTATGCAAGATTATACGCAATTTTTCCCAATAAATAGGCTATTCCCAGAAAATTCAAGATATACATTTTATTTGGCACGTAAATATCTTTAAAAAAACGCTATTTTATTTTATGAGAATAAAAAATATCGAAAAATTTTCCATGTAAAGATTAATTTGGCGTGCAGAGATTTTCGTTTTTGGAAGATACTGAATTTAACTATCAAGTATTCCTTTTTGAGCTATGCTGTTCTCAGATGCACAGGCGGACCTTTTTCTAAAAATGCTTGTTTTTTTCAGGTACCTCAGTGAAATGTCTATATCGAATATTTGGGTGGAATGCAATATTCCTCTACTTATTATAGGTAAACGGCAGAGAAAGTAAAAAAAAAAAAAAATGAAAAGAAAATAGATCGCAACTTCGTCTTCTTCTTTCTGTTTACCCTCCCCTTTGTTAGGGCTTACATCCCCCAGGACTTACAAGTGGGTGCCTGGGTTCAGACGCCTGTCGTGGAGCACGGACTATGGAATCAGAGAGAACAGCCAGGATGGGTGATCAGCCCGAATCCTGGTATGAGAGCGAGGAAGAATGATATGAAATGTCGGTGAGTTGGAAGGAAAGGTTGGTGATGGAGCAATTGGTGGAATGAATGGCGGGGAAAGCGGAGGACCCTGAGAAAACCACCCAGGCGCCGCTTTGTCAACCACAATTCCCACATGCGGTTCCCTGGGATAGAACCCAGGCCGCCTTGGTGAGAGACAAGCGGTCTAACCACACGGCCACGGCGCCGCCATTAATAGTGACTTTACAGTTAAAAATTCAAACCAATAACAAAAAATATCTCGGAAATGGTTAATGCCACAAAAGACATTTTTTAACGAGCTCTCTCTTTTCTGCGTAGAAGCATTTCAATCTCTTAGGGTTTATCAGTTATAAAATATATATTCGGAATGAAGAGGACGTCACAGGCTGTTAAATGCTTTGACTGTCTTTGGTCTACAGTATTCTTATGGCTACAACGAAATCTGTAAATCTGTAATGAAGGTTTACCTATCTCTATTAACGAGAAGTAGAGAGAAGTATAAACTTTTGTAAGAATAGTTGTTGAAGAGTGAGTAGAGAAAGTTAAAAAATACATCACTTTTTTTCATCCTTCCCCCTGTGGTCATGCTAAGAGCTGAATTACAAAACAATTCACATAGCGACCGTTTTTTAAAGATCTCGCTGTCGCTTCGACTTGATGTGTCTCCCTTGATACAACGCAACCTCTAACAAATGCATTTCTGCAAACGATTAAAAAGGAACAGGTTGCGGAAGAGGGGGTGGAAAGTCATGTGGATGTAACAGATAAGTTATTTAATTAAAAGGTTGTATGCTGTATTTGACCACTACCTAGCATAAATGTACCGCATTTGTTTTATATTTTAACGCAAACGTCTAAATACATCATTAAAACATATAATTCCAGTGTAAATGACGTTGTACCTGTGCTTGCAAATTCACACGACTAGTCAAAGGTAAAGCAGTCTTTAATAAGAGAAAGAAGAAATTTTAAAGTGTAAGAAAAATACATGTTTGGTGTCGTTGCAGAAGTTAAGATACATTTCTGGTCTATTGTAGTGGCAAAATGGGGACAGACAAACAAGTTATCTGAAAGCTTCCTATGATATTTCATTATCGGATTGGATTGTGAAGCGGAGGGGACTCGGCAGTGATCTAGGGATGAGGATATTGTATCGACACCCCACGAGGGGGCGCCCCCGGGGGGGGGGGAGAGATGAAGTGAAGGAAGTCAACCGGACGGCCGAAACCACGAGTGAAGCACCGCAATGACAAGGTCCCTACAGTTTCCACGTTCAGACACCCGGGCAGCCGTACAGGTAGACCGGGAATCCCTCCTCACACGGGTCTAGCCCCCCCCCTCACAGGGGCGGTCCTTATACCCCGGTAACCAGACGAAGGCCGAGGGACGGAAAAAGTTCACAGAGATCATCATTTTTCGTTGCCACGCTGCACCGAAACACCATCGCGACACTTTCAACCCTGAAGCGGATCAAACGGGGTGAAGGATGAATGAAATTATTAAATTGAGGGATTGAGAATTCGGGGGATTGTCAGAGTGGGCGGTCGCCAGGATCGCCCAGACATCCCGAATGATGTCCAGAGACATTACCGCCTAAGCCATCCCGGTGATTTTTCATTAACTATCTGGAATAATCGCCATGTTCATTTTAAATACTTTTGAGTTCTGTGTCTATATCTTTGCCTTAGAGATTAGAATTCTAAGGTTTGTTAACATAGTTTCCTCTGTATATTATTATTATCGCTACCAATCAACATTATCGCTGGAGTAACACACAAATGCAAAAAGCCCCAGTGCATGTCGAAAAAGACGCTTTTGTGCACGCAAGCCGCTGGAAGTCGGCGGTGATTTTTCGGTCTAATGGTTGGTTCTCAAAAGGACACACGTCCGTTTTCATTCACAAAGAATACGCAAGTCAATGAAAATGCAGGACGAGAGTGTGGAAAGACCTGTTTCCAACAGGAAGCGCCTTCTTGAAATGGGAGACAGGAAATTCCGTAACTGAAGTTTCCTCCCGCACACGTAAGCCACGTGTGCTGTTCCTTCACACTTGAGCGGCACGTTCCCGTTTGATGAGCTCTGTCAGTTTAAGCGATTTTATGAGCAACCCAGATTTGAAAAAGTGATTCATAGGATGTGAAGATCTTAATTGTTACACACCGAGCGCGATGGCTCAGGCGGCAGTCTGTGTGATAACTCTGAGATTTCTTACTATTAGCATCACCACGAGAAAGAACAAATAGCGACTTACCAATTGAATAAAGCGTAAGTATTTTAAAGTTCCGACTAATAACAAAGAATATCTCGGAAATGGTTAATGCCCAAAAAATGACAAATGTGTGCTTTAACGAGATCTAAATCTTTTGTGTAGTAAGATTTTATCTCTTACGGTTTAAAGCCATTCCAAATGAGGAAGGCTTCACAGGCTGTTCACAGAAAATTCAAGACATATATTTTATTTGTCATGCAGATTTCTAAGCATAGGTATTTTAATCAAAATCGTTGGAGTGTTTTTTCAACAAATAAAAGGTAAATGCTATTTTTTTATGTAAAGAGTAGTTTTGGGGTATGGGGATTTTCTTGAAAATCTTCGTCACAGCCTTAGAAGACGCCGAAGTTGGGTATTTAAACAAGTTTTCGTTTTTAGTTATGCTATTCACAGACGCCCAGATACGAATCTCTCTCTCTATTTTGTTTTAATTCAGGGGTCATCAGAATATGTATTTCCGATGAAATCTCGGTATCGAATTTTTGGGTGGAATGCAATATTCCTCTACTTACTATTGATACTTGCTAGTCGGCCACGATATGAGTGCATGCGATGGGAAGAGGAACTAAACAGTTACGGAACAAGCGGAACTTCGGAAGGACAGTCCGGCAAAGAAACGGAACTGCATTTACCAGCGAGTCTGAGGCCTGCAAGTGTAGTAGTTTTCACTGTGCAACTGTACATTCCCCTATCACCTTGCCCCTTACTCCCCTCTGATCAGTAACCTTGGTTTCGTTCGCAAGGACAACAAAAACAGTGGCGTCCTCCTCCAAGTGCACTCATACCGTGGCCGACTAGTAGTAGAGAAAGCAAAGGTTAAATGCACAATAATTTTATGTTAAGATGATTTATTCCGACAGCTTTGGCTTATTAAAGAGGTACTTATAAAGTAAACGCAAGACAGTTCTTATATTCACATAGTTTTTCCTTTTATTCCAAAACTGACAATTATATGTTCTCATTCTTTCCTTGAAATGCTGAGGGATGATATCTACGAGTATTCAATCTATGACAACAGTTTTATTGCTGACATTATGAAAGCACCTATCCCATTACTTAATCTAATTAAAAGCAGAAATAAAAAAAATAGTGGTCCGCATTAAACCGGTTCTCATGCACCTCCATTAAAACCACTTAAAGGTTTAATTTACATCGCTCTTGTAGCATTAACATTTCGCAGCAGCTGTTCTCAAAGAGTGCGATTAAGTTTCTACATTACAGAGCTTTGTTTCATTTACATTTTCAACAATCTCTTTCTGTTCCTCTCGGCAAATCCTGCAATTGTATAATAATTAGCGATGGTGATTTTTCACAAATGCGATATAGCGCAAAACGCTCTTAAAGGCTTGTACTCCTACATTTTCATTTTGCACGACCTGTAAACCACTGTTTAATGTGTTTTGAAAATGCTATGAAATGCGCTATAAATGCGAAAGGTAAATGAAAATGTAAAATCCAAAATAAAAGCATGTTTTGGAATGTTTGCTTAAAGGTACACACAGGTGAAAATTATCCGAAGACAAAGTAGTTATATACCGGATGTTTCAGAAATACTTTTACAAACTTCGGGTATGGGTTCCTCACAGCAAAAGAAGGAAAAAAGTTCATATGAACATATGTCCCATAATCCCTGGTTTTCGCGTTATTTCTGTCACAATGAAAGTATGAGTTCAACGGCCTTCGGGTCCAACCTCAAAACTTCATTTCTCTATGCATGCATAGAAGGCGTTGACCCATTGTACTACATACGGTAGATGGCGAAGTGTTGCCATGGAGACTTGTTAAGGTTTGTCATTTGTCATTAGTCTGTCTTCAACGTTTCAATGGTGTGCATGTAGTGTGTTAACTGCACGTGTTTCGTTCCCCATTGCTGGATATTCACTTCGTGAACAGGCAGACATGATTTTTAAGTATGGTCGCGGAATGGTAATGGACGTGAAGCTGCACGGTTCTATCAGATGGAGTTTCCAGACCAAAGACAACCGAGTCATCCAACCTTTGTCGCTGTTTATCGTCGCCTTGCTGAGACAGGAACCGTTGCACCACGGACTATTGATCGAGGAAGACCAAGAGTTGTTCGTACGCCGGAACGCGAAGAACAGATGTTAAAGTGTGTCGAAGACGATCCAGGTACCAGTACAGGACAATTGGCTGTGACATCTGGTACATCACACGTGACAGCATGGAGGGATAGGCAGAGGAGGACCAGTTCCATGGCCTGCACGTTCTCCCGACCTCATTCTTGTGGATTTTTACCTCTGGGGGCATCTTAAATCATTGGTTTATGGAGCAGCCATATATATATATATATATATATATATATATATATATATTATAATTATCTTTGGAAGCTCTAATTTCATAACCTGTATTTATTATTTGTCAGTGATGCGTAGAAGTGGCATCACGTACTTTTTAAAGGTCCCTGTGCACGTGAACAAGCGCACCTTTTAAAACTTCAAAGCTAATTCTCTCCCTTTTTGTTTTTTATACGTTTTTGGAGATTCAAAATGTTCCACACCTGCTATTTTTGTTCAATTTGCTTAACGTTTTGGGACAAAATCTAAATAAACAAATAAATAAAATATAATGTGTATAAATAATATTGGAAGTGATTTTTCTGGATTGTTGATATTTATGAACATATTAATTATCCTACTGTTGGACAACGAGAAGAAGGCGAGTAGGGCCTGAGGGGCGAGCGGGGTTCTGTAAGTTTTATCTGCTCATGTACTGTCGATTGTTTACTACAAAATGTGTTTGTGTGCAAATGCACCACCCATGCTCCCAGATCTGATACTAGTAGAACTGCAACCGCCGTAATAGGTGTTAACGCATTGGCTCTTGCCATGGGTGAGTACTTGACTACACTGTGTAGTAGTTTATAACCTCCTTAACATGCTTATCGTATCCACACGGCGAGCGTAAATATGATACGGACGCAGGAAAGTGTTGATGTTACACATTCCTCTCGCTTGCATTCTTCTCGTGGTCCATACCGGTCCATCCCAAGCTTCTTGTGAGAAAGAAATAAAAGCAGAATAACTACTTCAGAGATGGAATTCATGGGAAGGACTGCTGGTTACATTAAATGCGATCTAAAGACCAATGAGCTTATTTTAGAAGGGCTAAAGATGCAATCAATCTGGAATACATACAACATTACCAGAACAACTGGAGACAACACCTGCATAGGATGGGTCCAGAACGCATTCCCAAAACTGTATGTATTCCTAGGGGAAATAGATCACTCGGCCGTCCCAAGAAGAAATGGAGGGAAAACTTCTTAGTGAGACCGCAACAGGCCTGATGGCTTAATTGGATGAAGAAGAAAAAGATTAGTTATAACATTCGATTAGCATATTTTTCTCCTACCGAACTAAAAGAGAAACGAAAAATCTGTTTGCAACAGTGTTCACCTGTTTTGGAATAAATAATGAAATTCCTAATCGTCGCATGGAGTGTTTCTTGTTTATGGTTAAATGATTGTTTAAACAATTAATATCTTCCAAGCTAATAAAGCTATTGCACTGAAATTTGGTGTGCACACTATGCGTTACATATACAATGCATGGTATATATTTGAAGTAAATCTATACATAATTATGAAAATTAGCAATTTCATCTATGTGTACCCTTAAGTGCAGTCTCATAGACGATGATCCAAAAACATTTCTATTCTCTCCCAAGAGGGTGATCAACTTTTTAATCCTGTCACTGCTGACCGAGTTTTGTCAATGAATTTTAAGATTTAAAGTGAAAGTAATAGAAAGGTGCCAGTTTTATATTCTCTACCACGTAGTAGGTAGAGAAGGTATTACACTCCACCCAAAAATTCGATACCGAGATTTCACCGGAAATACACGTTTTCAGACCCCATGAGTCAAAAAAAATTTTTTAGAAAAGGTTCTGTGCGGGTGTGTGTCTGTGAACAGCATAACTCAAAAACGAAAAGTCGGATCAACATCAAACTTGGTATTTAAGTTCAGCACCTTCCAAAGATGCGACATGTCAAGAAAATCCCCCACCCCAAACTACCCTTTACTGGAACATTTTTCGAAATTATTTATTCTCTAAAAATGGCCGTAACGATTTTGATTAAAATACCATATATTAAAGATATTTACATGACAAATAAAGTGTATATGTTGAATTTTTTTGGGAATAGCCTTGAAATCCTCTACATTCGGAAGGAATTTTGTATAAACTTGTATAACTGGTAAACGTTAAGCGATAGACGAAAACGTACTACACAAGAAATGTAGCTTTCTTTAAAGCACACACTTTATTTCAATTAACCTTTTTTTGTGACATCAGCCATTTCCGAGATATCGGTTATTAATTGTTCAATATTTGGCCACTCTTTTAAAGTCCTGTCAACATTCAGTTGTTTCAGCATGGAATTTTAAGGCCAGCGTATAGCGATCAGTTCTTAAACTTACTATTGCTGTTCTCTTTGTATCTATAACGAAATGTGTAATGCAGCTATTTCTGAAAAAGATGATTTAGATTAAAATGAATTTGATGTAGAAATAAGATTCGTAAGACTAATTTGTATACTCACTAGTAAACCATAGGGTGTAGAGAAGGTTATGTGAACGTATCGTATCAGATTTTTTCCAGTAAATATGGATAGTTTTTATTTTGAGGTATATGAATGCATTCCTAGCTGGTAGTATAAACTATGCAGGAAAATAAAGCTGCAAACTGCCTGCAAATGTTATTGGCTGTTAAACCAAAGTACCCAGATTAAGCTTTGGGATGCTACTTATAGCGTAAGTATGTTCCATGATTTCATTCAACAGTGTTACTGGTTTATAAACTTGTATTACTTGAGTTAATTTTGTATCTTGTTGTTATTCTGGTTTTGCATCAGAATATCTCTTTTTTCTGTTAGGCCTTTAATCTGTATCAATGCTATTTTTCTCTGTGTTGCTTTAACCCATATTAACTCTAAAAAAATGCGCAATTTAATTTCTCCATTATTTCACTAATCTTTACAAATGTAATTTTAATTTTACATTTACATTATGTCAAAAGGCGTTATATGTTTATCAGTTATATGTTTTTCTTCAAAATGCTATAAAATGCTAAATTTCTGATTTCACAAATAAACCGCCACAGCTGCTAAAAATCACCACGACTAAGTAATAATGATTTCCAAACGCATAAAATAAGCTCTCCAGTCAAGTTTTAGGCATTTGAATGTCTCGGCCTCATATCGTTGATGCCATCCTTTTTTGGTCCTCCAATTGGTCTGTATTATAGGGCTTGTTCAGGTATTCTTTCTTCTGTTTAACCATTTTTCTCTGTATTCTTCTATTTGCTATAATAATGGTTTTACCTTCACTTCTTCTGTAATTTTTAATGTTCTCTCGCATAACACTTGACTGAATGCAGAAATCTCATTTCAGCTGCTTGTATCTCACTTTTGTGCGGAAAATAACTTTAGGACTAAAGTAAAGATATGTAACTCCTTCCAGAGAATGCTTCAGTAACGGGCTTAGAATTTTCGCTTTTTATGGGCATTAAAATAAGTGTTGGCGTGTAAGGGAAACGCTTGAAGATTACTGTAATTAGTGTTTATGTACATAAATGGAAACCTCGGTGGAGATCCTGGATTTTTCAGCCTCTCACCTCATACTTTCAGAATCATATCGCTTTGATATTTGTATAAATGTCTGTAGCTGTTAAAACAGAAGTGAAATAAGCTATCTCTCTGTAGTCTGGCAGTTAGCATGCTAGCAAATCCAGAGGTCCCTGATTCGATTCACGGATGGAGGTTGGGAATTTTTCTTTAGCTAGGGTTATCCCGCATCCTCCCTGGAGACTGGAAGTATGAGTGAGAGTCTAAATGTGTGTATGTGAATATAACGTTTAGAAAGAAAGAAAACCCAAAGTAAAAACCCCAGCAATACAATAGTCAGCAAATGAACTCTATTGCCGATGGGTAATTGTTCCAAAGGCAAAGCCGCCGATATGACCTTAAGTGTTTAAGGTGGCGTATTAAATGGAAAAAGATCAAGTGTGAAAAGTTGCCAAGATAAATACTTTGAAACAATCCATTTTGAGAAATTAAAAAAAACGAATTAATGTGTGCAAGGCTCCAACTTTGTGAGCCTTATAAGGACTGTGATTAATATCATCTAAGGCACCAACTTTAAATTGTTTCCTCTTAGTTTACGTAGCATTACGTTTCTTCTTTGTCAGAGCGAAGGCAAGCTTAATATCACCCGCAAGAGATTAAAACATCTTGCAGAAAAATCTGAATTCAGAAACTAGGCTTAAAACAAAATTATTGCAGTTAGAATCTTACCTCGAACAGAGTTGCAGGCGCCGCTCCCAAGTGCCTTTAGAGGAAATATTGTATTCCACCAAAATAATCCATGTCGAGATTACACTTTTTGAGGTGCACCAATCCCCTCAAAAGGAACCTTTTTGGAAAAGTCTGTGTATGTATGTAATCTAACTAAAAAAACGAAAATTGAGTTAAATATTAAATTTGGGTTAGGCACTGTTTAAGCATGCTAGGCGAAGATGCTCTTTAAAATCTCTCCCCCAAACTATCCTTCACATGGTAACATTTTCGTTACTTTTAATTTCTTTCAAAAATTGCCCTGAGCACTTGGTCATAATTAGATATTTATGGCATTTACAAAACTAATAACATGTAGGTATGTCTTGAATTTTTTTTAGAAATGAGCTTTGAAGTCCTCTTTATTGTAATGAATAGTTTATAATGTTACATATCTGGCATAGTTAAAAAAAGCAGACAAAAATTACTACACCCAAAAATGCAAAACCAATTGAAATACACAATTTAATAGGATTTTTGTAGCATTATAAGTTTTCAAACGATTCGTCTTTATGTTTAAGCCTTCTTATGTGGGTACTATAATATTTTATAACGTGCAGTTGTAATGGTTGAAAAAATGCTGTAGTTGTGACACCAGATTTTTTATTGTTTCTTTATTATGCCGAAACAATATTCGATTCTAGAAGAGACATTTTATTCCAGTCACACAGAAGTAAATAATAAACAAAGAAATAAACTTGCAGCTTGTTTAATGGAATAAATAGTATTGCATATCTACGGCAGTTACTGCGAATAGTTGCTGGCTTACACAACCCATGGTATACGAATAAACAGCGTTTCCCCACTTACCACGTTAAGTGTTGTTTTCTCATCTGGAGCAATAATGGCATCATCCGTCTATTCGCCTGCTCATCCGAAACTGACGAACCGCTGCACGAAATCAGTTGGAGTTCTATACATAATAGTTTGACAAAATTGTATAGGTTGTTATTCTATAGTTTGATTTGGAGGCTTGCAACGTATTTACGAGACTGTCTTTGACTAACTGCTGCATATTATAACGTAGAGTTTGAAGAGAATGTGTTGAAGCTGGTAAAAAATTGGAGTAGCTCTATGTGGGTAACTTACTAAGATCCATCACTTTTGAGGTTATTTTGCCAAGATGATACCAATGCCAATACATTATTTCTGCCACGAAACGGGCGCACCTGAAGTTAAATGCAGTGTGTTTGATATTTGTTGTTTCACTTCACATTAGTCGTGCGTAGGTAGTAAGTAATTGGAAAGTTGAATCACACGTGAAAAATTCAATGTGAAGGCCGAGACTCGAACACGGATCTTTGACTGTCCAGAGATCTTATCGCTTAAAGTAACCGTGGCGAGATGCCCGTACGGATATTTAATCTTCTCATCTGATAGAAGCAGGAGCCCGGGACCAGTGCGGCAAAATTCAGTTTCTTTTTCAAGGCTCAGATTTATTTCTCAAGGTTTCTTGGAAAATAGCCTCCAGTCCTTTCATCATTTCATTGTTACCAGTTGGTAACAATGCAAACCACAGTGATGTGGGCAGTAATATTTGTAAACTTAATACCTACTGTATTTTAAGAGAATATAAGCATATTTTTTAAAAAAAATCATCTGACCTGAGTAAGGGCGACCACAGATCTTCAGTTATAATAATTTTAAAGCTATGATAGATTCACTTGCTTATCAGTAGTGTAGAATTTGTAATTAAATCTTTAAAAGAGCAATTATTATAGTTTATATGTTTAATTTTGCATATAGGCAATGGACAATGTTTATCGCATATATTTTAAATATATGCTTAATGAAATAGATACTTCATATTCATGTCTGTTACTCGTTCTATTGTTTCTTAACATTTTTTTACCTACTTTTTATCTATTTCCGCATTAAGTTTTATAAAATTATACTTTTTACATTGACTTGAAAGCTTGGGGAAGAGGGCGCCATTTAGTTAAATACGGCTCTTGGATACAAAGATCCGTGGTTCGAGTCTTGGCCATGGCATTGAATTTTGCAAGTCTGATTCAGCTTTCGAAAAAACATACATTATCTTGTGAACTTTCCATTCCGTAATGTCTCCCTTTCTTCAATCATCCGTGTTTTGTAAACCTGGAGACACAGGTGTTCTTCAGACGATGGCAAACGTAACTTTATTCCGGAGGTAACAATTTTTGGCGTACATATTTATGTACGATGTTACCAGCAGTAACGGCTCGTGAGCACTGTGAATTTTGGATATTCACAACATTTTAGTCAGAAAACGTGAAATATTACCTGCTGCATAATAGTTGTGATTGTGAACAAATTACTACAGCTTCAGGCGCTCCTAAATACAATAATAATAACAATAATAATAATAATAATAAAAATGGAATTGTTCTTCCACACAAGCCGTGTGTTGGAAAGGTAGAATCAGACGACTGAAAAATTCAATGCCATAGCCGGGATTTGAACCACGGATCTCCGGTCTCCGTCCGGTTGTTCTAACCACTGAGCTACCATGGCAACTGATTCTCATTTTTCCCGGTAAACCACAAGGAAATCTCAAATTGTATTGAGATGGCATACCCAATGGCGACCTACAATGTTGTAAGTACTTTAAGTCCTGGGCTTCATAGTTTCAACCACTATTAGGTTAATTAATGGAATTAATTGTTCTTCCATACAAGAATAATAATAATAATAATATCTGACGAAAGAAGATTTTTTTATCTCTGTTGTGTATATATAATTAAGTGCGCCGAGTCCCCTCCGTGGTGTAGTGGTTACCATGCTAGCCTCTAACTCCCGAGGTCGCGGTTTCAAACCCGGCGGAGGTCAATGGATTTTTTTGGGCGTAAAAATCCTTAGCATGGCTTTCTTCGGAAGGGAAGTAAAGCCGGTGGTCCGGTGTCGTAGATTTACGGCACGTAAAAGAACTCATAAGGAGGCCTCTGAGCAAAATTGCCGGTCTTTCACGCTCAATATAGAACGGGACGCTAAGGACCATAGTAGTTAAAGAGCGTCCATAAATAAAACTAAAAAAAAAAGTACACCATGTTAAGGCAAGAACGATGTAATGTGTAAATTAAATTGTAGTTGAAATAATGATATGGAGAAACCGGGAGAAGTTTCCGCGCTTGTACACGTTTTCTACTTCTGCTAAGCGATTCCTAACTCCTGCCGTGGAGTGCTTCACCTTAGAGGCATTGACATAAATTTAGTGATAGTATGGAAACATAGTGCGAGAAAGACTTCGCGCGCTAGTGCACTTCTTCACGTGTACACCACCCGCATATATTTAGCCCTATAAGGCAATTACGTCATACCAGTTGCGCAGGCGCAGAAGCTTCCTAAAACGTGCACAACCTTGCTATGTGTTGAGTTTAGGGGAATAGCGCGGTAGATTTAAACGTCATATATTTTAAATTGTCGCAGAAACGTTACGTTTAACAGCA
The DNA here is from genome assembly GCA_030765065.1 of Deroplatys truncata. Classification (NCBI taxonomy): domain Eukaryota; kingdom Metazoa; phylum Arthropoda; class Insecta; order Mantodea; family Mantidae; genus Deroplatys; species Deroplatys truncata. Next base: position 164,647,291 of record CM060983.1, read on the forward strand.
TTCAAAGCAAAACTAACTAATCGCAAGGTATCAAATGTTAGGGTGTTCACGTAGCTCCTATACAGCACCGCCACTGCTTACGAGACTGCAGCACTGTAAAGATATGGATTAGTGTATACATTAAACACGGCAGTATTCCATTGAAATCCTAATTTTCCTAAAATGTTACTTTTTCGAGGGAGCCGTTCAGTTGTTATCGAATATTGTGGTGAACTGATAAAGCAATAGTCAGAAAGGATGTCATTAACAGTGCTTCCAGAGAGGTTTGGAGTACGGCCGGAAACGGCTCACATAAAGCGCTGACACGATGCGAGTTTGAAAAAACGAAGAGCCGTCCCAAAGCTGTCGTTTTTACTGTGTAACGAAGTTCCCTGCAACTGAAAACGAGAATGGTATCGCTCTCCCGGTCGGAGAAAATAATCGCCTGACCCAGTCCTCCATTAACTAAATTCTCTGCACTGGATGAGGATCGATAGTCGCTTACAGCATTTCGAGATATCGAAAGCTGCACCACCTTAATGGCGAGCCCCGGACATTTTACTTCATTTAACTGAAAGTTCCTAAGCAACAGTTTTGCTTGGGAGAAGCTCGACAGCACTCGATTGCAGGGAGGAATAACAAAAAGCATTTACATTCCTCTCTCCTCCCCGCCCGATCGATACCCGCCGTGCTTAAGCTCGTCTTTTTTATTCTGAAATTGATTTACTATACGACGGAGCAGAAAACGCCCACTCCACCAACAGTGAGTGATAATAGCAGACAAGAACGGGTACCTAAGTTCTCTTACACAGTCATTTATCTCTTAGCAAGTGAAAGATCGAGCCGACAGATGACACTATAGGAGTCCTCTCTTCCACTCTGCTGCAACGTTGTGTTCACCAGATGTAAAGTGAATTCAACACTACTTATTTTAGCGAAGAATTGATAATTAGGGCGTACCATTTTGTTATTTGCGCGTATAATTTGTTTATTATAAAATGTTGGTTTTCACTTAAATTCTATTTTATACAGATTCTACATGCTCTTATCACTGCAACTGTTGTCTTAGTATGTTTGTTAACACTTACAAGAACCGTAAATGAGTTTTAAGTGCTCAGAACCGATTGGAAACATCTTAGCAGATTTTGTTTTTCGTGCGATATCTGAGCTGGTGGAGCAATAAAATTCGCGAAGTCGTGAATAATTCGTGTTTTCGCTGAATTTCGTCATCAATATCTCCTTAGT